>OV884060.1:156230770-158630770 GCA_930367215.1 Pollenia angustigena | reverse complement strand
CTTTGAAACAATTTAAATTAATATGAAAAAATATTCAATTTTTTAACCTTTCACAAAGAAAACAAGTAAGAAAGTATAGTCGGTCAAGCCCGACCATATGATTCCGTACACCACAGTATTTTAAAACACATTATGCTTATGTGTCCATATAAATATGGATATATGTATCTATGTTTATAAACTTCATTAAACTTGGTTTGAGTGTTTGTGAAAGGCAGGAATTGCCCCCTACCTCCCCTTGTGGTCCTATTTTTTAAAAACTGTATAGCTAATGTGTCCATATAGATATGGATCTATCCCACTAGGGTTTAAATTTCATTTAAATCGGTTTGAGAGGCAGAAATTGACCCTATCTCCCCTCGTGGTCCTATTTTTATAAAAATGCATACCTTTTGTGTCCATACAGATATAGTTCTATCTTTTTTTTAAATTTCATTAAAATCTGTTTGATAGTTTCTGAGAGAAAAAAATTTTCCCCTATCTTCCCTCGTGGTCCTACGATTCGGCCCATTTTCAATAGGCTTGGTCCTTTATCAAATTATCTCCAAAATTGGGACCTGTACTTTGCTTACAAGTTTACATGGACAACCAGCCAGCCGGACATCGTTAGTTCGACTCAGAAAGTGATTCTGAGTCGATCGGTATAGTTAAAGGTGGGTCTAGGACCAATATTTTAAGGTGTTACATACATCAGCACAAATGCATAATACCCTCTCCACTATTGTGGTGTGGGTATAAAAATTAAATTCATATTTGAAATAAATTTTTGTGTAGGCAAAAATTATATTGAACAATGTTTAAAAATGTATTTGGCACTTACCTATAATCCTTTTTATTTCCAAATTCCCCCTGCCACCATAAAACCAAGCAGCAAATTCTTCTGGATCAAAACTGGCATTTTTACGCTCAATTTCAATATCCGAATTTATTGTTTTCGGAATAATAATTTTATTCATTTTTAATCTAGTTTCTTATAATTTATTTTCACTTATTTGTCGAATATTTCACTATATATAACACTTATGCACTATTTTTGCATAAAAAAACAAATTTTTATTTCACTATATAACACTTTTGCGCACTATTTTTACATTAAAAGCAAATTTTTACCTCACTTTATACATATAACACTTTTGCGCACTATTTTTTACATGAAACATTAATTCTTGATAGTAAAAATGCACTTTTCAAGACGAGTTCTTGTTTACTACTAATCGCGATTTGCAGAAATCCAAGAATTTATTTTAAAGCTAGTCTTGGCTCCATATAACAAAAGCAACAAAAGCTTTTTTGTTTACAAATGCAGAAGTTAAAACTCATTTGTTAAAAACAGGGAGTGCTAGCATTTAATAGTGAGTTGTATTAATTACAACAAATATTTAATTTTAATCAAGTACTCTCAATTATTTTAAGAATCATCTCATGGTATAATCAGTGATGCCAACTCTTGGGACACTAAATGCATGAAAACATTTGGCTAAAAAGGGCTTAATTGAAAAAATGTCGGTTTAAGAACTACATGATCATAGAATTTTTTTTTAAATTTAAAAATATTTTTTAAAGTAAAACACCAAACATATGTATTTAACAAAAACAAATGAATCCTATGTATGTTAATAAACAATACTTGGAACACAAATGAAGCTTTTACATACATTTATAAATTGGTTATTGTTTTATGAAATTTGCAGTACTAGAAATCGAAATGAAGTGAAAATAAAATCGATCGAGATTCAATCATTTACAAAATGTCCGTAGACTCCTGGTTATATATAAGAGTTGTTCTTGTAAACAGATTAAAAGGAATATTTTTATGAACTTACATACATACATTAGATGGTCGTTTTAATTTATTCAATTCTAAATACTTCATTTCGATTTCTAGAATATACCCGTGTGATTTTTTGTATGTTTCGTCAGAATTGACAACAACTATGTATGTACGTATGAACTACCCAGTAAAAAATGTGCTCCAAACGGAGCAGGTTTTATGTTTGTTCCCTGCTTGGAGGACTATTTTTTGCTGACAATAAACGTTTATTTTAACATGCAAACAAAGCACTCCTGATGTGCTTTTTTTAAAGGCTTACTCAATTAACATATTCATTAATGTTTTGCATTTACTAGTTTAAATGCCTTTTTTCAATCATAACCATAATATATTTTTTTTTTCTCTTTAGAACCTTCTTCGTTGTCATGACTGAAATAGCAGCTCTTTTGTATTTTTTATTCTTTATTCTTTATCATTTACTGCTGTATAAAAGCTCTCTTATTAAAGCACTGATTATGCGCTTTTTCTCTTAAATGCTTCAAAAACCCCAAATTTGTTACTGGGTAGTTTAAGGCCTGGAACAGAATCAAGTAGCTGCAGTAGTAGCTAAAAATGGCGAATGCTCCGTAGCGCGACAAAGTTCAAAATTTCGAATTTTGCGCTTCAACTTCAGCTGCAACGACTACAACAACTACGTATTCCGTTGACACTACTTTGAAACTTCTGTTTTTAACTTTAGACAGCTTGCAGCGCTATTCGTAACGCTGTACTATAATAAAAAAACAACAAGGCTTTTTATTGTTGTTATGTAATAGAATATTTTTCTTATGATATTAAAAAGTGTGTTTGTGTGTGTAAACAACATTTGACAGTTGCTATAACAAAACAACAATAAAAAGCAAAGAAAAAATAATCAGCTGGCGCCATGAATCATCTTGTTTTGCTTGCTTAAGATAAGGCGAATTCCCTAGAATAGGTCAAATCTACAACAATACTGCCTTTGTGGTCCGATTGTCAAAAATATTGCTAGTTTGTTTGTTTACACAGCTTTGACAACCAGACCACCGAATAAACAAGCTGTTGAACTTCTAGTGAATGTTTTGGTTCAATACTGTGAGCAAGGGTAATGTTTATTGCTCGAAACGTCAACCATTTGTAAAGAAAAAATGGTTTAACAAAGGAACAACTTGAACGTCAAAATAAATATATAAAAAAAGTATATATCGTACTCAATTATTTCCGAGGACTACTTAAACAGAAACTGAGATAAATGATACACTGGTTTCGACAACGTGAAATAAGCAGATAAGCTGTGAATTTAATTGACAGCTAATGTCCTTTCTCACTCGAGGTATTGCCTTAATGCCCAGTCATTTTGTTAACTACGTGCCTTTGTTGTCGGCGACCTCGTCTATCCGTTCAACATTGTTTTTTATGTACCAAAATGTCTTCATCTGGCGAATAACATGAGGGACACGACTTAGACATGTAAGATAAGAACTATCTAGTAAAGCATATTTAATTTAGTTTATTCTTTTTTTACAACTTTTGTGTTCACATTAGAAGACCCTCTTTGAGACATGTTTTTTTACTCAAATGTTAGATATGTATATAATTGTTTTGTATTTTGTTCGCGTTTTGTTGCCTTAGGCCTGGAACAGAATAAATTAGTTGTAGTAATTGCTGAAGCTGACGAATGCTCTGAAGCGCAACAAAGTTCAAAACTTCGAATTTTGCACGTCAACTGGAACGTCTACTACAACTACGTTTTCTGTTGACACTACTATGAAACTGCCGTTTTTAACTTTTGACAGCTTGCAGCGCTATTCGAAACGTACTGCAGCGATTTTTCTCTTCCCGACTTTAAAATTTTATCGTAAGTATAAAATTTAGTGTATTAACGTGTTACACACATTGGAAAGTTTTGGAAAAAATTATAATAATTCTGGATTTGTTAAAAGGTGCTTCCAATTGGAATAACATTTCAGGTGCAGTTAAGATCTTGTTTTCGAGTATAATTTTTGGAATTGGCAACTCGGGTGTTCCAAAATGCACTAGTCAAGTTTTACAAAAAAGTTAGCGCCATGCGTTTATTATACTATATATTAAAATTATTTTTTTTGGGGGGTGGGGGGTGTTTACCTTAGATACAGAACGGTATATCAGTGTTGCGCTTATAGATTTTATTAAACATGTTAAAAATTAAATAATTTACAAAAAATTTATAAAGACCCTACAAATTTGATTTCATAAATGGTTTTAAATGCTTTTCAAATGAATCTGGTACGGGTTTTTGATTAAGAGGACTCATTTTAGCCGATTCAAAAAGACGTTCATAAACATTGCCATCATAAGAGCCCAATACAGAGTTTAAAACTTCATCGGGAAAATCAAAGCCATCGGTAAAAGCCACAACATCGGGCCGCAGCTTCTTTAAAGCTAATTCCAAACGTTCCTGCAGAGATTGTAGGTCCTGTTCGGTAACATTAATAAAACGTAAAATATCGTTCATTTGTTTCAAGGCAGTTTGAACCAAAAATAATTCCAATAAAGTTTCTAAAAATGCTTTGGCATTCATGGAAAGATGAGCAGTTTTAGGACTAGTGATTTGCTGGAAGAACGTAGCGGCTACAAATTGGCGACCATGTAACTAAAAAAGTTTAACGAATTTTCTTAGTACTAAATTATTCAATAACATATTAATTTTGCTTTAAAATACCTCTGCCGCCTGCGTAAGAGCTATGCCACTGTTATTAAAAGCTTCTGGTTGCGTTTGTCCAGCCATCAAGTTGCGGGACAAACTTTCAAAAGCCAAACGCGTTTTACTGTAATACAAAGAAATACTTTTAACATTTAATTTCATTTAGATTGTACATCAAAAAAATAACTTACTGTGCTGCCGTATATTGTAAAGCCTTGACAATACATTCCAATGAGTTATCCCACTTGGAAAACGTTTTCATTTTCAAACCCTGACTCAAGTATTCAACACTCAATAACATGGATTTACCTTCTGTTAAGTAAGACCAAGACTTCATTAGAAATCTAGCTACTTGAAGTAAAAGCACCGTGTTTTCTCCTTCATAGGTATAGGCTGCCACAGCATTACCATAAATGTTGCCAATATTAGCAGCGGTCAAAAAACCATGACCACCACAAGACAAACGTAAACGTTCTATACCCGCACAAGCATCGGTAGTACAGAGAACTTTGAGGACGCAAGACAAAGCGTGCATTTCGGGTAAACGGGTATATTTGCCATTATTCACTTCCTCTACAGTCTGATTATACAATTCCCACATGTATTCGGCCGACATGTGATATGCCAAGCCGGTAGCAATTTCGGGAAAAAGTTTTAACTGTTGGGTAACATGATCCATGATTTGGGGTTCGGGATCACTGGAATTAAAGAATATTTTCTTTAGTTGCATATAAATCTCAAAAAAACATCATTTCCTTTGCAAAAATATTATTTCATTTCTATATCAGTATAAAACGAGAGAGTAATTTCAATATAAAAAGAGTTGGGGTCTATTTATAAAAACTCCATAAATTCCATATGTATGCATCTATCCATCTTAATCCGTTTGGGGTCTCTGAAACTATTTAGAGCTTAAAAAATACTATAATGTTAGAAATATTGTAAAAATTTCTCTCGTTTCTTTATCCGAAATAACTTCTATAGTATTCACTATGTAAAACAGTTCCTAGCAAAAATACTATTTGTGATCCGAAGCTCAAGAGAATTTTTGTATATCGAAATAGTTCAAAGATATCTGGATATTTTTCGTCGAAGTCGTAAACCAACTATTTTCCAGGACCCTCTGAAGACAAATTGGCATAATAAGACATTTGATATAATAAGCATTATGTGTGCTAAATGCTTTCAAAAACAAACAATTTTGTATCCGCCTTTAGGAGATCATTAAAAAACGGAATATATTTTTAACGGAAAAGCGATTAAAATAACTGTCAATCTTATACGAAATAAGAAATTTACCACAGGATATTAAAGGCCTAAATGCTTTCCAAAATTTGATAATCATAAAACGGTGTAGAGCCCAACCTGCAAATGTCTTAATCCCTTCGACCTTTTTCTAATGATTCTACTCTGCTTTAAATTAACGTCTGCTTCTTGTAACCTGTTTAGTATTTATATTTTAACGCATAAGTATGTTTAGTCTCCAAATACTGACTCACGTAATCTTCTGAGGACGCCAAATGTAAATACGGTTAAGCCCATTTAATTTTTTAAGTTAAATTTAAGATTGCTGAAGACATTAAAGGTTACTATACATTATCATACAAGTCGTACATATTTGGACGAAAATTTATCTCAGGAACTCTCTCCCCTCGAACTTTGGGATTTAATCACAACTAGTACAGATTCCGTTGAGAAAAGCACTATTTTTCAATAAGCATCATTCTGTGAAAAATACATTCTCTAAGGGTAGTCACCCTGTCCATCCTCCAGACTCTCGACTCTTCATCACTACAAAATCCAAGTCTCACCCATAATCCAACCCATCTCAAACCACGTTACCTACAAATGTCATCCACCATCTATTTCAGTTTCTTCCCTGATCCCAGTCAGTTCCTCGATCCTGCTCCTTTAGAAAACACAGTACACAATCTTTATCACACACTCACACTCCACCAACGCACTCTTATCCGCTACCTCAACCTTAGCCCGCTTTCAAAATCCAGTCTCTAGGTAGTCTTACCAAGCAGCTGCGACCCTTCTATTGACTAATCAACTGAGTTCCTCTCCACCTCCAGCATCACCATCACCACACAGAATGTATTTATCACAGAATTTATCTCAATGCAAAAGACACCTTTCCAAGAAAAATAATCACCCCGTAAAAGAAGCATTTCTTTACAAAGGTGAGTATGCCGTCGTCAGACCGGTGTCGTGTCCCGGGAGTCAGTAGCCCCCCGTGAAACCAGACGACTGGTAGTGAAAATAACAAAATCGGTCCATAGACAAATAACTAACTTTTTCTAAAAAAAATCATGATTTTGGTAATGTAACACCCACACCATATGAGCCCTCCTACATTTTTCTTAGATGTTTCTTATATATAAATAGTATGAAAATGAGCAAAATCGTTCAATATGAGCTGTAGTAAGGGATGCAAATGATGTTTTCTAAACATCGATGTAGCGTTCATAAACATCGATATTAACATCGATGTTTTGATTGACGATATATCGGCGATACATCGGCCTCAAAACTAAAAAACATCGACATCGTCCATTTAATATTTTCCTAAACCCTTATTTTAAAAATATAAAACGTGTATTTCAAAGCATAGCAGTACAAAGTAGGCACGTACATATGTAGATGCATAGCTAATATATCTGTGGCTTGGTGCTAAAAGGGCCAATGTCAATATTTTTCTGTCCATTTAATATTTTCCTAAACCCTTATTTTAAAAATATAAAACGTGTATTTCAAAGCATAGCAGTACAAAGTAGGCACGTACATATGTAGATGCATAGCTAATATATCTGTGGCTTGGTGCTAAAAGGGCCAATGTCAATATTTTTCTGTTTTGAGTTAATCGTTGCATTAGGTGTTTTCTCTTAACATCTTTTTTTTTGATGAAAAAGGCAATGTTTTAGCCCAGAACAGCTTCATAAGGGTTTTGCTAGCAAATTTCAGTAAGAACTCTTCTCTAAAAACAATTTAATTTAAATTTTCTCAAAAGCCACAGATATGTAATAAGGTTTAGCCCCTGATAATCTGAAGAAATGTTAAAATTATTTTGGAGACTGCGCAAGTGTGAAAACCCAACTATAATATGCGTCAAATCATATTGTACTTAAGATTACTTTTGTTAAGTTTTATGAATCTGTAATTTGCTTTAGCAAGGTGTTAAACTGCTTGCACTTTCTGTACGGAATCAAATGTTTTTATATTTTGTGTTCTTAAATGCATTTGACAGGTTTTTTGTTAATTTTTAACGGAAGCTTAAGCAAGCTAATGCATATTATAGTTTGGCATTAAGATTTCAGTAGCAAAGAAGAATTTGAGCAGTCCGTAAGTATTACTGCAAAGTAGTTTATAACATCGATGTTGAAACATCGATGTATCGTATTTTTACCGATGTTTTTTTTGTATCGATGCTTATCGTGGAAACATCGACGCAGGGTTACCGTTAGGAATTTTTGAAAAGTCGCACAAAAGGTTGTTTTATAAAAATAAAGTCGCACAAAAAAGTCGTTTCAGAAAATAAAAGTCGCATATCTTTTTTTAACGTTTTTTATTAATAAAAAGCATAACAAAACAATTGAAACAAAAAGCCTATTGCCGAATTAATTTTTATCATATTTCGTAACAATGTACATGTTTGTCCATGTTTTCATGTATAGTGAAAACATTTACTTAAGTTTAATAAATTTGTCGTATGCTGCCAAGGTCAAAGGAGTAGAATTTCTGTTTAAAGCCAAAAAAGTTAAGGTTAATATATTTTTGACAAAATTTTAACTTGTCCAATTAAAGCCGCTTGAAAATTTTATTTTAATTCCGTTCGTTTGATCTTGGCGCAATATTTCTTTTTCTTAACATACCTACATAAATACTACTTTTTTGAAATTTTATTTCTATATTTAGAAATAAGTTCATCACAGGGAATCCAGTCTTCTATATATTTCTCTATTAAATTTAAAGATGACAGCATTGAATTGCATGTTTTTACCACAGAGCATACAGAGGCGTCACGAGACAGAAAATTTTGTGTTTTTTTCTGTCGTTTTCTTTGAAAGCTGCCCTTTTTGCATTTTTTGTTTTGATTACGCAGTTTGTGTTGATAGTAGCGGCCTTTTTTTACACATTGCCACTTCACTACCAAAAAACATTTTCTTTCTCTTTCTTCGAAAGCTGCCTTCGCAAATGATTTGGACATTTTTCATACGTCACTTTTTTCATCTCTGTATGCTTTGTGGTTTTTACATTGCATTGCTAGTGTTTACGATTCGAAAACTACAGGTGGTGCTAAGACTACAACAATCCAAAACCAACAGAAACAACAGAGGTTTTTTGCATTGCATTGCTGGTGTTTACGATTCGAAATGTCAACCATTTCTAACAAAACACTGACAAATTAAAACAAATTGGTCCGAACTGTCAAAACTTGCCACAACCTTGAACTGAATTCGCCTCAAATATGTTGTATTCATGACAAGGTTGCAAAAATGTAATAAAAGTGTTGCCAAATGAACAATACTTTATGAATTGTTTTTAAATTTTGACGAGGCAATTTTGACGAATTTTTTTTTTTTTTGATACAAATAATAAGAATATTGAATGTTTTGTAAGAATCTTAACAAAAAGGGTAAAAAGTAGCAGAAAAATTAAAATAGTCGCAAAAGTCGGTGATAAAAAAAAGTCTCACAAAAAGTCGCAGACCGCTGAAAAAGGGTCAAATTGCGACTTTAGTCGGGCGAACGGTAACACTGCATCGACGTTTTAAAGCAACGATGTTTTTTAGAACGATGTTGCATCCCCAGCTGTAGTACAATTTGCTTTTTATGGTGTTTTCTTTTCTACAAAAAATGTGACATCTTATTTAAAAAAAATGCAATTTGGAGTCTGTTTCTCAAACATTTTGCTCCTGAAAAGGGTGGCTTGTTTTATTCTAAAAACTCACCCTTTTTTGGAAGCAAAATTTTAATAAAACAGACACCAAATTGCATTTTTTTAAATAAAATGTCACACTTTTTTGTAGAAAAGAAAACACCATTAATATTTTTTTTCATTAACCCAATAAGCACTCAAAAATATTATTTCAAGTGCTTAAAATTTAACTGCAGTTTCCATGGAAATAAAACAAACTTGAGTTCAAACGTATTTTTAAATGCTATTCTAACTGTTTTGTTCACTTCGAATTATTCCGTTTAAAATAAAACGTACTTACTCAGGATTAATAGGACTTTGTCTCCTAACCGCTGCATAGCGTGTAGCTATAGTAGCAGCCTCCAATAGATAAGAAGTATCCAAATTTACTATCAAACATCTTGTGTAGACCATAGTCATATAGGACAGCTTCGAACCAGGACTTCGTTTAAAACTGCCATCCGGCATAACTTTAGCATTTTTCATTAACATATTTATGCGTGGTATGCGAACATTTTTTAAACCCAAAAATCCTTGATTAACAGCAGCCATGCCCAATTTTTTGCCAATTTCACCAATATCAATACCAGGCAAAGGCATGTGGGTCTCCAAATCACGCAATTGAACAATAAACATTTGAATGCCCTTATGCTCGCCATCAATATAAAGTTGAGCCACAACCATGGCATGATTGGCAGTATGGCCCACTATTAAAATAAAAAAAGATATGAAAAAATTCCTTTTTACATACTATGCAATTTCTTAAACTGACATCCTCCTGGCCACCATTTATAGGCCTGTAAATTTGGTGTATTCAAGACAAACTCCTCCGTATTACGATCATAATCGGCCCTTGTTTGTATACCTCTAACATTGGTACCATGTGCCAATTCTGTTTGAGCATAGGTACCAATAATATTACAATTATCGGCAGCTTTACCCCATTTTTCTACTTGTTCCGGTGTTCCTTGGCCCTTTATTACATCCACAAACATGGTTATGTGAGTAGAAAGGGGACTATTAGCAGGAAAAAGACCATGACTGCATATATTATATAACATTTTACTAGAATTTTTAAGAGAGAATGCGTAAGAATTATAGAAGTTTAAGGGAATTCTGATTATAAACTTGCGGCCAGATTTCATCTCCTCCTGGATTTCTTTCCTGTTGCAATTTTTGCAATTTTTTAGCTGTGGTAGTCACTTGTTCCACTGCCCGATTGTAAACTCCAACATGATCAAGATATTCATGTTTGAGACCATAACCTTTTTCGAGATCCCCAAAGAGAATTTGTTCTAAAAGAGAAAACAGCAAATATAATTAGAATGTAAATGGATATCAAATCAAGAAAAGCAAATAATAATGATATATTCTTATTCGGGCAACAGCTTATTTTGAGAGACATTTTTCTGTTTGCTCAGTAATTACGTATTTACTGCATTTTACTGCAAAAGTACTCGAACCAAGGTGAGTTCACTAGAAGGTGGGGACAAGTAGTCGGTAGTCGACTTGTCAAAGTTTGTATGCAAACTAGTTTTTTATGTAAACAAAAATTTTTTTTACTAGCACTATTTTTGAAAGTCCGACCACAAAGCAAATACTGTAACAAACGCCAAATACCGTTACAAATTTTGTCAATTGGCCCGGCGTATGGATTTCTTCCGCTATGATATACCAACCACCAGCTTCGCTAACTAATCAGGGGTGTGATGGAAATCGCAAATGCAAAACGCAAGAATTTTAAAAGTCGTTTTTTAGTAAGATTTCTGTAATAAAAGAATTTTATGACAAATATTATACAAACATTTCTCTATTAAACAGAATTTTATAACAAAAATTATAAAAATTTGATTAAAAGTGTATTATAAACAGCCTCCAAATTCTTGCGATTTGCGTTTGCGATTTCCAGCACACCCCCCAATGCTTTTCTGCATAGCCGGTCTTCTGCAGGGCCCAAGGACTTTCTCCTTTATGATATAACAAACACCGGCTTCGCAAACTAAACCTTCGGTCGTGCGCAAGGATTTTCTCCTCTATAGTATACGCAGAGAAACTTTTGTTAGCGAAGGCGGTGATTGTTATACCATAGAGAAGAAAACCCTTGCTACCCTCGCTGGCTATGCAACTTTATTTACAGAAGCCGGTGTTTGGTGTTTGGAAAATGAAACAATTCCCCAAAAAAATTTATTGGGGCTTTATTTCATAACGAGTTTTTGGGGGATACTTTCATATGAAATAGTCCCCCAATTAAAAAAATGAAGTAACACCCCAAACAAAATTAAATAATCTCCCAAAAATCGTTGTTGTTGTGCTCTGTTCAAACTTTTGAGGGGTTATTTCATGCCGCCTGTTGGGCCTTTGAATAAAGCTTATCTGCATAGCCAGCCTGCGGTCAGGTGCAACGATTTTCTATTCTTTGGTACAAAAACACCGGCTTCGCTAACTAAAGCTTCTAAATATAGATTTGATATCGGGTTTTTAAAATTTTGGATTTCAAAATTCAAGATTATAAATTTCAGAATCTTGATATTCGGAATTCTGAAATTCGGAAATTTGACATTTCCGAATTTTGATACTATCTCCTTGTTTGGGGGGGTAAATATTCATAATTCATTTAAGGTGATTTTCCATAAAAAAATTAACTAAAATTTAGGGTATATTTAATTTTATTTTTGAGCTATTTTTCATAAAAAAAATAGGTTTACATTGCCTAATTAAGAAGAGCCCTTAATTTTGGGTAAATTTTCATTTCATTTATAATTGCTTTATTTAATTTCTTATATAGAATGTGATGGCAGTAGAAAATTTTATTTAATTTAAAAATGTACATAAACTTCTTGAATTAATTTTTTTAATGTAAATATGTATGTCCACCAATGTTCACTTGTTAAATAATAAAAATATTAAAAAAAAAACTGTATAAATAAAATTGTTATTTGATTAACCGTGAAAATCGGTTATCCGTAATGCTTCTGATCCTGACCATCACGGATAATCGAGGCCCGACTGTACTTTATCATTGCAGAAAGTTTTCGCAATAATTGTTTTTCGTAATTTTTGATCGAATTATAGTAAAATATTTATTTTACATTTTTGGTGTATGTGTAATGGAGTATAAAATCATTTATATATGGAAATCTCCAGTATTACAATTTTGTATACCTACATACATACAAAAAACATGACTTTACGAAAATTGCTTATCAAAAATTTATTGCAAAAACTATTTTTGATAAAAAGTTTAAGTTAATTTTGTTTCGAACGTCTACATACGATATCTGAATCATTTTAGATTACAACGATAAAACGTAAAAGCTTAATATTAATTATCAGAATATATCGACAAATTTTTGCAAATAACAATAAAGAAAAACTAGTACGAGAAATATTCGTGCTACGAGTATTTAGTTAAATATTTTTTAAAACTTTCTTAGTCCATTTCTTTTGCAAAAATCAAAGATGTTGCTTTCCAATTTTTACCAAATTTACCAGCACTTTTAAGAACGTTGATTTGCATAATTATGGCAGAAAACAAGTTGCCATCTTGAGAAACGAATATGTTATTAAAATTCAGATCCTACAAGTTAAAAACATATTTTTCTATATGGTCAGCTCTAAAAATAATATTGTTACTTCAACCATATTATTGTCACGGGGCAACGATATTATGGTTCAATTAGTTCTCCGACCATGTTATTGTTAACAATTACAATAATATGTTTACTTCTAATGCGATATCAATTTCCTCTTTATTAACAACAAACTTAAACCATTTTTTATACGAGTATCATAACCCAGTTAAAATTTATGTTTCGAAATACACATATATACATATACATTTTTATACAAAACGCCTTCACAATCAGCTTTATTCCGGTTGTCGTTATCGTCATCGACAGTGCCGTTTTTTGTAGAAGATTAAAGAACACAAGCAGTGTGTCACTTTAATCTATTACAAAAAACGACACTGTCGATGACGATAACGACATCCGGTAAGAGATTTGAGTGACCAGAGATTTTGATTGTTTTTTCTCTAGCGCTTTTAGTTTTCGAGAAAATCGGGTTTTAAGTTTCGAATACATACGTCTAAAATTGGACGTCATAAAATTCATTATGTAAATTTAGCGTAAAGCTTCGTACAGACGATGGTCAGATCTTACAATATTGTAAGCAGGCGTTGCCAACAGCAAAATTTTTCTGACAATGATCCATTGTCAGATGCATTAATTTTGCACATCTGCAAATACAAATGAGCTTACAATGTTCACACAGTTGTAAGACATTTTAGCCAATTTTAATGCAATTTAAGCAACGCTGCTTACCAATATTGTAAGATCTGACCATCGTCTGTACGAAGCTTTATAATTCCAATAAAAGAAAACTATTTATGACGTCCAATTTTAGACGTCATTTTTTGTTTGGCAGCAAGCGGTGTAGAGAAGAAAGAGGAAGAGAAAACAGAAATCATGTCTATTTTTCTAACCGTCTTTCTTCTCTACACCGCTTGCTACCAAACAAAAAAATGAGTGTAAAAATAATTATTCGCCGTCATATCTATATTTTTTGATTTTCTATCCAGCATCGTTGGTGTGACACTTAAAAACAAATTTTCACAAATACTACCATAGCGCTTGATGAGAAATCCTTGATGTGTAAATCTTATTTTGATACAATTTTTCACTTTTAGTACATATTCTGAAAAAATAGCATATCTAGGTGGTTTAAACGTGTGTATATGATCTTTTTTTATATTTATTGGCATACAAAAGTCATGTTACATCCGTCTGTTAATTTCAAAATTAAACAAAATACATTTATACCCACAGAGAACGGCTTTCTGCGATTGCAAAAAAAAATCGCAGTAAATGAACACCAACAAATAAACTCGCTTGCCGTCATAAAATCAAACTTGCGCAACCGCAAACATTCGCTGCTGGTTTGCAGTCATTCAAATAATGCACATCGTGCTTTGTTATTTATTCCATCGTTTAGCTTCGTTTGTCAATTAAGATGTTTGTGTGTTTGGTCCGACAATGATTGTTTTGGCAATGAAAAAAGAAATGCAAACAAAAAAGCCAGAAATCAAGCAATTATTACTCATGTAGACATTCAGCAGTTACTATGTAGTACAAGAAAAAAAAAATTTAAATGAAACTAAACGCACAAACTGATGTAGGTACAAACAATTTCAATAGAAACAGAAGACTTTTTTTATAATTTCTTGAAAAGTACAGTAGTTCTTTATGTACAATGTATTCTTGTTATTGTTGTTTTTATTGTTGTTAATTTTAACAAAGCGTCTCATCGAGTGGTTTATTGTTGTTAATGTTAACAAAGCGTCTCATCGAGTGGACAATGACTACTTGAATGCAAAAGTATAAGAATGTGTGCCTTTTGACTTTACACAAATAAGTTATATTGCGTGCGCAACGAAAATGCAAACAAGGCACTTTCAATAAAAAACGCAAACATGCAAAAATCAAATGTGTACGAAACGATGTAAAAATTACCAACTTTGAACTTTGTTTTGCAGGCAAAGAGTGAATGTAAATTTGAGCGTATGAATAAATCAAGAAAAATAGTGATTTTGCAGTTCTCTGATACCCAACAGGGTAAACGCCTTTAAGCTGATGTTTGTTTTTATGCCCACCGACGCATAATAAATAATAACACTGTGCAAGAAATTGACACTTTTTTTTTGAGACAAGCTGGGCACCTGGCGTTTTAACCTGATTCGGGTACGCTGAATCCACTGGTGCTTGCCGTTTTTTTAGATCGGCTCTGGTTTTCGAGATATACCGTTATTTCGAAAATGGAGGAGGTTGCAAAACATTTTTTTTTTTAATTTCCCGGGATCCCGCTCCATATAAATAATACGAAGTAAATTTGTTTTAAATTAATAAAAAAACGGCTATACACTTGCAATAAAATTGTTCAATTTTGCGCATTGTACAAATATATCTCCGATGTGTATGTGATATTCGAAGGTGTGCAATATATTGGCAACAATCAAAAGACTTTTGATTTTTATTGCACAACGAAAAGCAAGTGAAATGTGTTGGCAACATTGTACAATGCTGTTTATGTTATTCCTATAGTTTATGTTCACCTTTTTATTGAATGAATGAAACCATTGTGCGACTTATTGCATAATATAGGACTAATTGGAAATAATACGATGAATATCATATACAATAACATTGCAAGTGTATGGGCCGCTTAAGGGAACTTGATTAAGGTGCTATCAGACGGGATGTATTTTACATATGTACTGTCAAATTTTCCATCTGTAAAAGTTGTACACATCGTGTGATACATATGAAACTTTGCATGTGTAAAATACATGTGGAAATACATATGTAAATTTTTCGATTAGAACCCGCTCTATTTTAATGTGGCAAACATAAACAAAGCAGCTGGTTTGTTTTGAAACTTAAACAAAAGTCAGCTTTTGTTTACATTTATAGGTTATGTCATAAGGAAAAACATAAGCAGGTGTGATAGGAAAAATTATGAATCGTATGTAAAATGGCAATTTTGACATACATAAGGAATTACATATGGGTAAGAAAAGTGACAGCACATATGTAAAATACATACCGTCTGATAGCACCTTTACAAAGGGTGTGTGTGAAACGGTACCAAAGTAGTCATGGAAGTAAATTTTTGACACTGTTGAGGTGAATAAAATTACACTTTATTTCGGTTTCCCCGCACTTCCCGGGTATATAAGCCGTCACAAAATGAAACAAATTTTTGTTTACCACCTTATAAACATATCGATCCTTTATTGCAAAATAGTCATACATAAGTATGTCAAAAAATTAAAAATTTCAAGATAATTAAGCAAAGTGTTCCTTCGTACCTTCTCGTAACAAAAAATCGGTATTATATCTCAAACTGAACCGAAGTTATAGCAAAATATATCTATAAATCAGTACATTTTGAGAACTTTAATCGCATTTCGCTAAGCTCAATTTTTTTGTAGATATGACTTTGTTGCATTAAAGGAGCGATATGTTTAGGTATCTCCTATTTTTAAGACTTCTCCATGGACAATGAAAATTTACTGCCTGCATCTTATTTTGAATTTATGTTCTTTATTACCTCTTCACTTCACTAAATTTATTAATTATCAACTGCTGCACTGCCCATTCTGTTTTAAGTAGATTTATTGCATCAGTAGTTATTGATTTACTAATTTACTCACTTCTTGTAACTGATCTAATCGACAACCCATCAACAGATGCTAATTTTTAGAGAATAGAAAACTAAATTTCAAAGTATAAATAGCTGTTTTCTGAGACTATGAGGAACTTTTTATTTCCCGGGATCCCGCAAGAAAAATTCCGGGAAAGCGGGAAATATAATAATTGAAATTCCCGGGACGAGAATTTCCCGGAAAAACCCCTAGTAAACAGACAAAAACCACACAAATTGTGAAAAAATTGTTTAATAAAAGAAAAGTATGTACTAGGGAGATCGATCGAATAGTATTCGACCGGTTTTAACCGGTTATTTTAGTTTTGCCCAAGTCGAATATTTTAAAATGTCCATTTTTCGAATATCGAACAAACCGGTTATTTTGGTAAAATAAACCGGTTATTAATAAATAATGTAAATTTAGCCATTTTTCGACAATCTAGCGGTATTTTACATTCTTTTTATTTCTATTATGTGGGTTTTATAAAACAACAACGCTAACACAACTGTTTATGGCACCACTTTGATGCTCTCGTTTAGGTTTGGCATATCAGCGTAAAAGCTAAACGGAAGGTACGGCTGTTAAGTAGTTCTAGCATATATTCATGCTTAAAACTACAACATACCGGCGGAATCAACGATGTTAAAAACTTCTTTAGTTTTTTTTATTAAATTACAAAGAACTTAAAGCAAAATTTAAGGAATCAAACAATCTCATGAAAGGGTTTAAACTTTAAATTGTGAACGACGAATTAACAAATAGTTCATAAAAAAAACATGTTCACGTAACTATTCGTTTCTATAATGCTGAAACAAAATAATTTTAAATATATAATCCTGGAGGTTTTGTTTGCAACTTTTCAAAAATATGGTTGAAGTGTACTGATTCATATAGACATGCTTAACAACCAACAAATTAAAACTCATTTAAAATAAATTTAGCGGAATATCTCAAATAATAAATTAATTAAAATAAATAGAACCAAAGTTTTTCAAAACTTCTACAGCTATGATCACACCTATTAAATATTTGATGTCCTACACGTAACCACTTTTTCTTAAAGAATTGAAGCACAGCCGCGAATAACGTTGTAAACGCCACATTTTGAAAAAACTGTTTTTTTGCAGATAACTGTTGACCTTACTCTCTTACACAGTTTAAACATAAAATCAAACAAAATTGTGCACCTTAACGCCTTCAAAATGGCGTACAAAGTGTCAGCCAGTGGAAGAGCATTGCAAGTTACTAAAAAGATGATGAAACCGAAATGGGTTTGCAGTGCGGAATAATGTTTTAAAAGCCTTTTGCATTAAAGTTTTTATTATTATTATTATTTTTAATAAAAGAAAAAAAATGTTTTAAGCAAATAATGCTGCATGTCAAAAAACGTTTTTTTGCTCTCCTGAAAAATTATTATTTTGTAACTTAAAACGTTATTCGCGGCTGTGCTTCAATTGTTTGCTTTTGCAAAACGTTAGGCTAGTGCAAACTTTATTTAACAGTTTCTAAATTACATTATACAATTATCATCTTAGAAATAAAGTTTAGTAAATAAATAGAAATTGTTAAAAATAAAGCTAAAGTTTGATCAATTTACTGGCCACCCTTTTTTTCATTTTATCGTTAAATATTTGTTAGGTCTGAACATACCTTAAGTCATATCTAGGGATGCGATTTCCTTGCAAATGCATGTTTTTTGTCGATAGTCTAAAATCGATGTCGACCAATTATCTTTCCGAATCATTAAATTTGCATTAAAATGTCATCGATTTGTTTTTGCATATTGTTGCATATTTTGGTAAAAAATGCATATTTTTGCATATTTTGGTTTTAAATGCATATTTTAACATTTTTGAGTGATATATTTTTACAAATTTTCATAGTATAAAAAAAAATCATCAAAAAATTTCCAAATCTTCAAAAAAAAAAATTGTTTAAGATCATTAATAAATTTGTTTGAGCTCTGCTTAAAATACAAGATTTCGACAGAAGATCCTTCGATTTTTAACCGATGCAGCACCTTACATGGTTACGGCTGCCAATTGTCCTAAAACAATTTATCCAAAACTGTTACATGTTACTTGCTTGGCACATGAGTGACACCGAGTTGCAAAAAAAATTGGAAGCTAATTCGATAATATTGATTAATTGGTTTCATACGGGAAAAAATATTTTTTAAGGCTCCTTCACGAGTTGGAATTTTTAATGAAACGTATCTCTTGGTACCGTCACCACCGCATCCAGTATTAACAAGAAAGGGAACCTAAATAGATGCTTCAGAATTCTATTCAAAAAACATTGAGCAATTTAAGAATGTTATTGAAGAACCTGTTGCTACCGATGCTTATGCAACAAAAACCGTAAAAGAAATATTAAATTTAAATAACATCAAAAGTCAATTAGCATTTGTATTTTCCAACTTCGGATATATTGGTGCAACAATAACTAAATTGGAAAGATTTTAGAAAATTAGAAAATTAATATTCTCCAAATGAATTGGCATCCTTCAGTATGCCTCAACTTCGGTTGACGTTAATTTTCCATGTACAAAAGCTTTTATGTAGTTATTTTTAAGTTTAAAAAAATATTATACCTTTGAATAACAATAGAATAAAAACAACAATGGAATTTTTTTTTGTTTTGTTTTAAATAAAAAAAAACGATTTTTTATTGAAAATGGTCCAGTTTTTAGTGCATATTTTTTATTTTTTTTAAGCATATTTTGTAGTTTTTAATGCATATTTAATGCGCATATTTTCGATTTTTTAGTGCATGAAAATCTCATCCCTAGTCACATCTATGCATTTTGTTGGTTCCTTACCTTCGTGTTTTGTTTTTATTCCAATTAACTTATTTGATTTTTGTATTTTTATGTATTCGAATTAAAACCGGTTAACCGGTTATTTTTCAAATGCTTAACCGAAACCCGTTTTTTTTAAAATAGTAACTATTCGGAATATTCGAAAACCGGTTATTAAAAAAAGTCGAATAATCGATCTCCCCAGTATGTACATTAGGGCGGGTCGATTTGTATGCATGAAAAAAAATTAAAAATCGTATAGCAAGAACGTAATCTACATACAATTCTAAGAAAATTCTCCGAAAAAACCATGATTCTAAAATAAAATCCTAAGCCGCGCCTCTCTACTTGAAAATTTTTATACTTGGGTGAAAATTTTTTTTAATATAAAAAAAAATTTAGTGTAAAAAATATAAAGTGCAAAAGAACTACCTTACTAAACAATTTTATTCAAAAAATTCGATTTCTTTTTGGAAAAAGCTATTTTTTCAATAACTGGTTTTAAACTACGAAACATAAATCTTAAAAGGCCGAGTTTTTAAAAAGGCTTTTAGATATAAAGCTTTACATTTGTTATTAACAGGGCAAGTTTTTATCAGGGTTTAAAAAACTGCAGTCGAAACCAAAAACTGTCGAACAAAAAACGAATATTTGTGCACAACTTTTCGCTTTTTGAGTTAGTTTGACAGCGACTGTTTATATATAATGAGTCAGAGTAAAAGCAACAGTTTTTTTTTTTTTTTTGCCAATGACAAAGGAAAAAGAGGAAGAAATGGAAGTTTTTCTACTTTGACTGCAGGTTTTTGAACGCTGTACAGTGTCTGAAAATCGCTTTTCATTGTCCAAAATTCTGTAACATTTGAACCGAAGGAGATATTTTAGTGAAATTTTTTTAAACGACAGATAGATTCTTAAACTCCACTTTAATTTAAAAATGTCATTTTTGGATTTAAATAATAATCATTAACATTTTTTGTAATAATGGGACACTCAAAAAAATTGATTCTTGAAACCAGGGTTTCGAACAACTGCTAAAAGCAGTCAAAATTTGCATAAAATTTCATTTATTTTCAGCAACATGCTGGAAAAAAATGAGCTGTATTGTATTTTCATCACACTCATACTTAAATCAGTTGAACTGTGTGCGCACAGTTACTGAAAAAACAGTAACACAATTTACTTTTTTTTCAGCAGTCAAAAGAATCAGCAGCCGACTCACTCCATTTTTAACACACAGACTGCTGAACTGGCGACTGAAACACAGAAGCTGATGTGTTTACAGTTGACGTAAACATTTGTTTTTAGTTTACTAAACGACGTAGCTAGAAACTGGCAGTTCGACTGTATAGTCGCGTAACACAAACTGGCTGGTGACTATATTGAGTTCTGTTCACTTAAAAATACATTTGTTTTGTTGTTGAAAAAGAAAAGAGAAATACAATTACATACGTACATATGTATGTATTAATAGAATGAAGAAACTTATTTGTAATTTTTGGAATGTCAATTATAATACTTTTTATTTAAAAATATTTATTTGTGCTTTATATAGGTACATAGGAATTTAATAAAAAATTAAAAAAATTGTTTTTAAGATAAAATGAAAATAAGATTTTCTATAGAAAAAATAACAAACAAAAAAATTTTTAGCTAGTCTATCAATTTAAATTTTTCTGTATATTTAAGATATAATAATAAAGTTATTATTTAATATATAACTAATAATCCAAAAAGTGGCGAATAAAGCTACAAAGTAATGAATTCTTGAAGTCATTAAAAGTAGGATTGTTAGTAAAGTTTTTGCTGGGTTAATAAATTGTCGCATCATTTTATAATGGAATTTAGCTCATCAAAACATAACTATAATTCTTTTCTTTTTTATAATATGAGAAATAATCACATTTAAATATAATTTTTATAATAATATTTTGTAAATAGTATTTAAATCTTGTAACTAATACTTAAAAAATTGTATATACAGTATTTATCGGATATAAGAAACTTAAAAAATCCACGAAAAAAGTTTCTTATAAGCGTTTCTTTCTTATATGCAATTATTTTATAAAGGGTGGTTAAATTTCAAGGGCCGATGTTGATTTTGAATAAAACACAAACTATTTAGGAAATTATTGTCATTTTATTTTATTATGATATATTGGTATTACTCAATTATGTATGGAACAAAATATCGGCCAAATGGGCGCCGCGACCACGGCGGCACACCTCCATCCGATGGTCCAAATTTTCGATGACCCTGAGGCATAATGGAGGTTCTATGCCGTTAATGTGCCGAATTATCTCATCCTTTAGCTCTTGAATTGTTGCTGGCTTATCGACGTACACCTTTTCTTTCAAATAACCCCAAAGAAAAAAGTCCAACGGTGTCAAATCACATGATCTTGGCGGCCAATTGACATCGCCATTACGTGAGATAACACGGCCATTGAATTTGTTGCGCAAAAGAGCCATTGTTTCGTTAGCTGTGTGGCAAGTGGCACCGTCCTGTTGAAACCACATATCGTTCACATCCATATCTTCCAATTCGGGCCATAAAAAGTTCGTTATCATCTCACGATAGCGAACACCATTCACAGTAACTGCCTGACCGGCCTTAATTTGGAAAAAATACGGCCCGATGATGCCGCCAGCCCATAAACCGCACCAAACAGTCACCCTTTATGGGTGCAATGGTTTTTCGACAATCACTTTTGGATTATCACTCGCCCAAATGCGGCAATTCTGCTTATTAACGAATCCACTGAGGTGAAAATGTGCCTCATCACTGAATCACGAAGTGCACGATATGCATTTTGATTTGAACGCCCATTTTCATAATAAGTCTGGATAACTTTAACACGTTGTTGGATTGTGTATCTGGTTCAAATTGAGTAAGTCTGAAATAGAGAAATGTCAAATAAAATTCGGAAAAAAACCCTTTATAAGAAACTTATTTCTTATATAAGTAGCTATGGCCATAAGACTTTCATATTTTGGTTTTCTGTCTCTTTTTTTGTTAACATTTCTCACTTTTAAATAATTATTTTCTATGTATTTTGAGTTTTTCACTATTTTAGATGTTTTTGCAATTTCGCTTCTTTTTATACCGTTTTGTATTTCTTTAAAAATTTTAACTTTTGTTTTTATTCGCAAAAACCACAAAGCTTCTCATGAGTACCAGCTCGCTCATCTAAAACTAAAAGTAAAAATAAAACTTTGTTCTTGTTGTAAAACTGTCATAAAACAGCGTTGTCCGTGCAAACTACATAAATTCTGTGTTGGAAGTTGGAAGTTTCTTATATAAATTATTTTTCTATACATTTTGGGGTTTTGGTGTTTAAGAAAAATGTTCTTTAATCCGTTTTATTCTTATAAGGGTTTTTCTTATATGAAACCTTTTTTGTTAGAAAAATCACTAAAAAGACATGGTGTTCTTGAAAATGTTTCTTAAAAGCGTTTTGTTCTTATATGAGATGTTCTTATATCCGATAAATACTGTATTATTTTGAATTAACTAATTTAAGTTCTTTAAATAGTCTGCAAGGGACAATGTTCTAAAGACATATGTAAATAAATAAATAAATATAAAAAGGTATATAATAATTAAAATACCTATGTATAAACAAAACAAAAAAAACTTAGATTATTATAAATAATTTTATATTTAGCTTTTATTTGACCTTTTTTAATTTAATAACTGTTTTATTTTTAAATCAAGCTCTAGGTCTTTTTATTATTATCGAAAATAAATAATTTAATATTAAAAAGACCTAGAGCTTGCTTTAAAAATAAAATAGTTAATAAATAATTTTAGTGGAAACTTATAATATTTTAAACTAACAGAAAAAATGTGTATGTTTGTTATTTTTTCTATAGAAAATCTTATTTTCATTTTATCTTAAAAACAATTTTTTATTAAATTCCTATGTACCTATATAAAGCACAAATAAATATTTTTAAATAAAAAGTATTACAATTGACATTCCAAAAATTACAAATAAGTTTCTTCATTCTATTAATACATACATACATACATATGTACGTATGTAATTGTATTTCTCTTTTCTTTTTCAACAACAAAACAAATGTATTTTTAAGTGAACAGAACTCAATATAGTCACCAGCCAGTTTGTGTTACGCGACTATACAGTCGAACTGCCAGTTTCTAGCTACGTCGTTTAGTAAACTAAAAACAAATGTTTACGTCAACTGTAAACACATCAGCTTCTGTGTTTCAGTCGCCAGTTCAGCAGTCTGTGTGTTAAAAATGGAGTGAGTCGGCTGCTGATTATTTTGACTGCTGAAAAAAAGTAAATTGTGTTACTGTTTTTTCAGTAACTGTGCGCACACAGTTCAACTGATTTAAGTATGAGTGTGGATGAAAATTGATGTGTCGAACTATTTTCAGCATAGTTGCCTGTTAAAAAAAAAAACTGGCGACTGAATTTTAAACACTGCTTGAAACATGTAAAGATCAACCCGGGTTCAAATCCCAGCTCAGCCAAGAAAAATTATCAATAAATTTTAATAAAAAAAAAATTTCAAGTTGTAAAATTCCTTCCCTCAGTGAAAATAATTTAATGAAAATTAAATTTGATGAACTCAAGCCTAGTTAAAGAATATCAAAAATTAACAGTTCAACTAAAATCGAAATTGTTCTTAAAATAGATATGGCACAAGCTCTAATGTTTACATTTGTACTTTAATTTGTACAAATAAAATGTCGACGAAAGTGGACAAAAAAACATAATAAACAAATGTATTCAGGGTTTCAAGACAAAGATTGACAGAAAGAAAACAAAGAAAAACTGAGGAAAGGAGGCAACATGTAATTTGAAATTTAAGTGATAATAACAGCAAATTTCGAACCACCAGTACTACTGGTTAACATATTGATGTTTGCCTGTTGGCTAAAGGGCACCGCAGTGGGTAGAACTCAAAAATCTTCCGACGATAGAATGTGGTAATTCTTGAAACATGTAAAGATCAACCCGGGTTCAAATCCCAGCTCTGCCAAGAAAAATTATCAATAAATTTTAATATAAAAAAAAAATTCAAGTTGTAAAATTCCTTTCCTCAGTGAAAATAATTTAATGAAAATTAAATTTGATGAACTCAAGCCTAGTTAAAGAATATCAATAATTAAAAAAACAAGTAAGAGTGCTATATTCGGCTGTGCCGAATCTTATATACCCTTCACCATTGTGCGAGCAGAATACAGAGCAACTAGACAAAAACTAAATAAAGCTGGTAAATATTTTTTTTTTAAATAAGAGACAACCGATTTTGAACTTCGCTTTTCATAAGGGCCCAGAATATATGTACTTTATAGGGTGTAGGATCAATATTGTATATACTTTTTACCTTCGGTGAAGGGTATAATAAGAGTAATTTTCGGTAATTCAGGGTTCTAATCACTGCATTCGATACTATCGTATCGAATAAACTATTGAATTTTTTTGCATACGATAGACACTGGCGTATCGAATGAAAACTCGATAAATGTAATGTCGAGTTACTCGATGTCGAATGCTATTATTTCAAATTCAATACATTTCATTCGATATCGAGTTTCAAGATACCAAAATAAATAATTTCGATGAATTTAGCTCGATATCGTTTGCGGTGATTAGACCCCAGTATTTCTGTTATAACTCATACAAATTTCCGACATTTTGATATATAAGTCATATCCATAGGACGTATAGCAGCCCTAAAATTTAGGTTTTTATAAAAATTTTTATGTTTTTTAGCCCATTTTTTGAGTATTTTGCTCATAAATTACCCATTGTCTAACCGATTTGATAGTTTTATATACCGACGTGTTAAGGAAGAATTTTACCATTTACTTAAGTTATATTTATATATAAACATTTATATAAACTTGTAAATATATATTTTAACAAAGTTAATTATAAAAAAGAGTAATTTTTGTGGATTCAGTATTTCGGTTATAACTCTGCCATTTTTTAACCGATTTGGCAGATTTATATACCGACGTGTTGAAGAAGAAATTTACCATTTACTTTATTTATAAAGCTTGGACTCGGGGAGATCTATGGTTCCCGAAAGTTGGGTATTTAAAAAAAAATTTTGGTCATAACTTTTTGTATCTGAACCGATTTTCCCGAGTTTTTTATAAAATATGTTCTACTTAAAATCTCCGATATTTTGATATATAAGTCATATCCATAGGACATATGGCAGCCCTTAAATTTAGGTTTTTATAAAATTTTTAAATTTTTTTGTACGGGAGGTACCACGCCCACTTCTCCAATCCCGCCCAGATTTTGTAGGATTGTGTGTATTGGCAACCTAAATGTGTGTACCTAATTTGGAAACTTTGGCTCTTGCAGTTCTCAAGATATACAGAAATAAAAAAATACAACAACAAGGGATTTTGGAAAAATTTAGAGGTAGTCGTGGTTTTTTGCTCATATCTACGTCATTTTTGGACCGATCTGGCTGAATTTCAATAGCAAGAAATGGTGGACTGTATGTAACATAAATGTAAAACAACCTAGCCGCTATCATGTCTGGATTATCCGGAAAACACATATCAAACGTAAGACGGACAGACGGTCAGACGGACAGACGGACATGGTTAAATCAAGTTCTCTCCTCATAAGGTCCCAGAATATATATACTTTATGGGGTCTAAAATCAATATTGTGGAAATTACAAACGTTATGACAAACTTATATATACCCTTTTACACCTGTGGTGAAGGGTATAAAAATAGTAAAATCAACTGGAAATTTTGCTATTATTACTGAAAAATTAAAAATTTTTTTCTTTCAAATTTGTTTACACTTAAAAAACTTAAGAAATATTATCTAAAATCTTGCTATTACTACAGAAGAATCTATTATTTTTTGCTGTAAAATTTGTTAATATTAGCAAAATAAATCCGCTGAATTCTGATTTTTTTTTTAATTTTGATACGAATATATAGGTATTTATTTTTTTGAATATTTACTAATACAATGTCTGTCTTAGATCTAATGAATTATAATTATTGTTAATTTAATGGAAAGATTGATTGCAAATATTCCATATGGGCATTTCCTGGGGTCACGAACGTACCACAGTGGCTGAAAATATTATTTCATTGGCCAAAATTCCAATTTTTGTTTGTCACCGATATCAAAAATTTTAATTTGGTTTAATAGTAAACATATTAAAACTAAGGTAGCCAAAAAATTTGGTCAACATATTGGTAATTGTGGTTGTGCCATGTTGTTAAACACAACTTTTTTTTTTAATTCAGAAAAAGTGTTTTTTTTTTTAATATTTAATCTGAAAGAAATTATCATTGCACAAAAACTATCAGCGATAATGACCTGCTAACTTTTTTGCTAGGTTGGTAGTCTTGTTATCTTTAAAAAGGTAATATTTGCGACTGTTGTGTTATTTATATTTGAGATGTTAGGACATATTTTCTAAAAAACTATATTTTTGTCAAATTTCAACTTTAGTAGAATAGAACTTTTGCGGACCAAAAGGGACCAAGAAGGTGAAACCACTGATAGAAAGGTGAAAGTGTTTTCTTTAACTCTGTATACACTCGATCCGTCTGTTTAACACTTTTTAATTATTAATTATTTTGCTGGTTTTTTTTCGCACGTGTATTTTGTTTTTGTACAAAATGTTTGGTTTTTTTTACCAGCCAAAAGAAAGCTACGCACAACACAAACGAACGAACATTAATGAGCTGAACCGAACACAATGAAGTTTGTGGTTTAAAAAAAACCGAACGGAATTAAGTGTTCTCATCTTTTTGTTGAGTTGGATAGGAACAGTATTATTTTTGTGTTCGTAAGATGACGAACCGGGAAACGTTATTTTTTTTAATGCTTTATTACACAAACACTATTAGCATTTGTGTTTTCCACAAGTCTACCGAAACCGAACACTAAGGAGCGATTTAAATATAATTTAAAATTTTGTCTGTCTTTATTGTGAAAATTTTTCAAAGATTATAAAAGGAAGAGAATTAAAAATTACTTTGATTATTTTCTTCTAGATGACAACTTGCGGATATTGCTAAAGGCTAGATAACACTATTATACTTTGTATTAATACATGTCAAAAACTCAAGAAATATGACAAAGTGTGATAGTGTGAATGCAATGTGTCACGAAAATGACAAGTATTATGAAAAAAATTTGACATCCCATACCACTTCTTTGTTTTTTGAAAAATTTCTAAACAATAATACTTTTCATTGGATCAGGGTTGCATTTTATTTCGGCTGTAGGAAATATCGCCCAAAGAAAAATCGCCCAAAAAAAAAAGTGAAAAATCGCCCAAAAAAATTGCATGTAAAATTGGGCCTGATTTCATATGAAAAATGGCCCAAAATTTTTGGGCTATTTATCGTTATTGTTGGGTGATTTTTCGTTTTTTAAATTTGGGTGATTTTTCATTATGAAAAATCACCCAAAAATGTTGTATGAAAAATGGCCCAAAAAAAATGGGCTATTTTTAAAATTCTACCATAATCTTACATAGCAGAGAAAACCATGTTTTATTATGGTTGCAAACAACAAAACTATTTTTCAAGAAACTAATTTAACCATTATATGGTTGTCGGCGACAATGATTTGGTTAAATTAAACATAATGTCGGTAGAATTTTTTTAAAAATGGTTTTGTAGCTTTTTCTCTGGGTGTATATATTAAATATATACATATATATCGAAAATAAGGATTTTCTTTTCTATGGTATAACAAATACTGGCTTCGCTAACTAAAGCTTCTCTGTATCGCCGGCCTTCGGCCGGGCGCAAGAATTTTCTCCTCTATGGTATAACAAAAACCGGCTTCGCTAACTAAAGCTTCTCTGTATAGCCGGCCTTCGGCCGGGCGCAAGGATTTTCTCCTCTATGGTATAACAAACACCGGCTTCGCTAACTAAAGCTTCTCTGCGTAGTCGGCCTTGTTCGGAAACAAGGCAGTTTTTCGAAGCTTTACTTAGCGAAACCGGTTTTTGTTAGACCATAAAAGAGAAAATCCTTGCACCCGGCCGAAGGCCGGCTATACAGAGAAGCTTTAGTTAGCGAAGCCGGTCTTTGTTATACCATAGAGGAGAAAATCCTTGCGCCCGGCCGAAGGCCGGCTATACAGAGAAGCTTTAGTTAGCGAAGCCAGTATTTGTTATACCATAGAAAATGAAATCCTTATTTTGGATATATATATTTAATATATACACCCGGAGTAAAAGCTATAAAAATATTTTATCCATATTATATTTAATTTAACCAAATCATTGTCATCGACAACCATATTATGGTTAAATAAGTATCTTTAAAAAAATCACTTGAAATTTTAACGGTATTTTAAAAAAAAATGTACACATTTTTGATTATAAGTTAAGTTACGTTATGACATGTCACCTAAATTTATATGAATAATAAACACTTTTTTGCAAATTTAGTAATTTTTTTTTTTTTTTTGGGAAAAAATTAGTTTTTGCTTTTTGGGTCATTTTTCATTTTTTTTTTGGGCCCTTTTTCGTTTTTTTTGGGCAAAATTTCATATTTACCTTTTTGGGTCATTTTTCATGTTCGCTTGGGCGATTCTTCATTTGGGCGATTTTTCATTTTTTTTTTTGGGCCATTTTTCTTTGGGCGATATTTCCTACAGCCTTTTATTTCATGTGTGAGTTTTTATACTTTGTGTGATGGTGTGAACACAAACTGTCATGTTATATAAGATTTTGGACAGTCGCAACAAAACTCATTAGATTTCTATCTCACAAAGTATTATGGAATACGTAAGACTTGTGAGATAGCGTAATCTAGCCTTAAGCTATTGTCTTAGAGGTTACTATATATAATAAATAAATAAGGTATAAAGGAGCGGTTTTGCTTAAGTAACTTAAAATTTTTGATTTTTTGAGATATGACTATGTTGCAATAAAGGAGCGATATCTTTATATTTTGTCTGCAGGGTTAATCTTATTTGTAAGTAGTGTTGCCATAAATAGGGAAAAATTCGTACATGTGGGTTTTTCCTTCTATAAAAATATGTATATCGTAGGAAAAATCTTGAAAATGATGAATTTTATTGATAAAAAGTTTTTAAAAGTAATATAGACAAAGTCGTCTATAAGTTATGCGATTCAATGACTAATTTTCAAAGTAAATAAGAGTTATTTGGTAATTTTTTTAAGCGTGAATCTTTTTACGATAATTTTCCATAATATACTGATAATAAATGTCAAAAAGTGAGAGCAGTATGACAGTTCGTTTGACAGCTAATCCTTTCATTAGCTATATCGGGCTTAAAAAAACACCCTTTATTAAAACAAGAAAAATTCCAGGAACAATTGCTGTGTGAGACAAAAAAATTTAACAGAGGTTTCCCTTTAGATCATAAAAAGTTTGAAAAACTTGCCCTGTTTGTTTTTTATATTGTTGATCATTAAAAAGTTTGTATTACAAACTAAGTAAAAGATTATATTAAAAATATTATATGTTGTAATTTGTTTATCTTATCGATTCAGTTTTCACAAATTGTTTGATTAAAATAAACTTTGAACTTTCAAGTATAAATTCATTATTCACATAAAATTATTTATTGTTTTCATTAATTTACATATTTACCGATTTCACGTTTTGTTTTTAATTTATCGGCACCGCCATACAACCATTGAGCGATTTCTTCGCTACTGAATGATGCATTTTGACGTTCTTTGGCAATATCAGGATTTACAGTTTTAGGAACAATAGATAAATGTGAGGACATTTTTTTCAGATTTTTAAACATTTTATTTTTATTCCAATATTTTTAACTATTCTTTTTTATATTTTTTCCACTAGTGTATAAAGTCATTTCTGAAAAATTGTAGGAATAGAACTATTACAAAAAAGCTTTATAAAATACATAACTGAAATTTAGCTCATAGAATAAATTCGAAAAATGAAAAATGTTGAATATAATATAAAGTTACCTTCGGAAGGAAATAATTCCCAGTTTCTATTTGAAAATTGCTTATCAAAAATTTATTGCAAAAACTATTTTTGATAAAAAGTTTAAGTTAATTTTGTTTCGAACGTCTACATTAGGGGTATAACCAATTTTTTGGCATAGTACCATGAGGTCAACCATGTCCTAGTAACCACGAAAATCATAATCTTTTGTAATTTTTCTTAAAAAAGTTCACGCACCAATTGGTTTTTCTAAACCAATGCAATATTGAATATTCATAATTTTATACGGTGTTTTTTATTCTTTTTTAATTTTTTTTTGTTAAACAAGGTTAAAGATACGTTTCAGTTTGCGGAAAAATCTCTTAACATCTCCAAATATTAATGAAATTTCATACTTGAGATATTTTTTGTTTTAAATAAACATATTATTAATTTTTCTTAACCAAAAAGAAAATTAAAAATTTTCAAAACTTCATCGCGGTTGGTGCGTGAACTTTTTTTTCCTAAGCGAAAAAAATAAATATACGTTCCCGTAAAGTTGTTTATGCTCTATCGGACTGTGCTATGCCAATTTTGATAATTTAAAAAATTGTTAAAAAGTTATATCCCTAGTCTACATACGATATCTGAATCATTTCAGATTACAATGATAAAACGTAAAAGCTTAATATTAATTATCAGAATATATCGACAAATTTTTGCAAATAACAATAAAGAAAAACTATTACGAGAGATATTCGTGCTACGAGTATTTAGTTAAATATTTTTTAAAACTTTCTTAGTCCATTTCTTTTGCAAAAATCAAAGATGTTGCTTTCCAATTTTTACCAAATTTACCAGCACTTTTAAGAGCGTTGATTTGCATAATTATGGCGGAAAACAAGTTGCCATCTTGAGAAACGAATATGTTATTAAAATTCAGATCCTACAAATTAAAAAAATATTTTTCTATATGGTCAGCTCTAAAAATAATATTGTTACTTCAACCATATTATTGTCACGGGGCAACGATATTATGGTTCAATTAGTTCTCCGACCATGTTATGGTTAACAATTACAATATTATGTTTACTTCTAATGCGATATCATTTTCCTCTTTATTATCAACAAACTGAAACCATTTTTTATACGAGTATCATAACCCAGTTAAAATTTATGTTTCGAAATACACATATATACATATACATTTTTATACAAAACGCCTTCACAATAATTTCTGGTAAGAGATTTGAGTGACCACAGATTTTGATTGTTTTTTCTCTAGCGCTTTTAGTTTTCGAGAAAATCGGGTTTTAAGTTTCGAATACATACGTCTAAAATTGGATGTCATAAAATTAATTATGTAAATTTAGCGTTATAATTCCAATAAAAGAAAACTATTTATGACGTCCAATTTAAGAAGTCATTTTTTTTTTTTTGGCAGCAAGCGGTGTAGAGAAGAAAGAGGAAGAGAAAACAGAAATCATGTCTATTTTTCTAAGCCTCTTTCTTCTCTACACCGCTTGCTCCCAAACAAAAAAATGACATTCAAAATTGGACGTCATAAAATTCATCATGTAAATTGAGTGTAAAAATTATTATTCGCCGTCATATCTATATTTTTTGATTTTCTATCCAGCATCGTTGGTGTGACACTTAAAAACAAATTTTCACAAATACTACCATAGCGCTTGATGAGAAATCCTTGATGTGTAAATCTTATTTTGATACAATTTTTCACTTTTAGTACATATTCTGAAAAAATAGCATATCTAGGTGGTTTAAACGTGTGTATATGATCTTTTTTTATATTTATTGGCATACAAAAGTCATGTTACATCCGTCTGTTAATTTCAAAATTAAACAAAATACATTTATACCCACAGAGAACGGCTTTCTGCGATTGCAAAAAAAAATCGCAGTAAATGAACACCAACAAATAAACTCGCTTGCCGTCATAAAATCAAACTTGCGCAACCGCAAACATTCGCTGCTGGTTTGCAGTCATTCAAATAATGCACATCGTGCTTTGTTATTTATTCCATCGTTTAGCTTCGTTTGTCAATTAAGATGTTTGTGTGTTTGGTCCGACAATGATTGTTTTGGCAATGAAAAAAGAAATGCAAACAAAAAAGCCAGAAATCAAGCAATTATTACTCATGTAGACATTCAGCAGTTACTATGTAGTACAAGAAAAAAAAAATTTAAATGAAACTAAACGCACAAACTGATGTAGGTACAAACAATTTCAATAGAAACAGAAGACTTTTTTTATAATTTCTTGAAAAGTACAGTAGTTCTTTATGTACAATGTATTCTTGTTATTGTTGTTTTATTGTTGTTAATTTTAACAAAGCGTCTCATCGAGTGGTTTATTGTTGTTAATGTTAACAAAGCGTCTCATCGAGTGGACAATGACTACTTGAATGCAAAAGTATAAGAATGTGTGCCTTTTGACTTTACACAAATAAGTTATATTGCGTGCGCAACGAAAATGCAAACAAGGCACTTTCAATAAAAAACGCAAACATGCAAAAATCAAATGTGTACGAAACGATGTAAAAATTACCAACTTTGAACTTTGTTTTGCAGGCAAAGAGTGAATGTAAATTTGAGCGTATGAATAAATCAAGAAAAATAGTGATTTTGCAGTTCTCTGATACCCAACAGGGTAAACGCCTTTAAGCTGATGTTTGTTTTTATGCCCACCGACGCATAATAAATAATAACACTGTGCAAGAAATTGACACTTGTTTTTGAGACAAGCTGGGCACCTGGCGTTTTAACCTGATTCGGGTACGCTGAATCCACTGGTGCTTGCCGTTTTTTTAGATCGGCTCTGGTATATCGAGATATACCGTTATTTCGAAAATGGAGGAGGTTGCAAAACATTATTTTTTTTAATTTTCCGGGATCCCGCTCCATATAAATAATACGAAGTAAATTTGTTTTAAATTAATAAAAAAAAACGGCTCATACACTTGCAATAAAATTGTTCAATTTTGCGTATATCGCCAATGTGTATGTGATATTCGAAGGTGGCCCAATATATTGGCAACAATCAAAAGACTTTTGATTTTTATTGCACAACGAAAAGAAAGTGAAATGTGTTGGCAACATTGCACAATGCTGTTTATGTTATTCCTATAGTTTATGTTCACCTTTTTATTGAATGAATGAAACCATTGTGCGACTTATTGCATAATATAGGACTAATTGGAAATAATACGATGAATATCATATACAATAACCTTGCAAGTGTATGGGCCGCTTAAGGGAACTTGATTACAAAGGGTGTGTGTGAAACGGTACCAAAGTACTCATGGAAGTAAATTTTTGACACTGTTGAGATGAATAAAATTACACTTTATTTCGGTTTCCCCGCACTTCCTGGGTATATAAGCCGTCACAAAATGAAACTTGTTTTTGTTTTTCACCTTATAAACATATCGATCCTTTATTGCAAAATAGTCATACATAAGTATGTCAAAAAATTAAAAATTTCAAGATAATTAAGCAAAGTGTTCCTTCGTACCTTCTCGTAACAAAAAATCGGTATTATATCTCAAACTGAACCGAAGTTATAGCAAAATATATCTATAAATCAGTACATTTTGAGAACTTTAATCGCATTTCGCTAAGCTCGTTTTTTTGTAGATATGACTTTGTTGCATTAAAGGAGCGATATGTTTAGGTATCTCCTATTTTTAAGACTTGTCCATGGACAATGAAAATTTACTGCCTGCATCTTATTTTGAATTTATGTTCCTTACTAGCATTTAACCCGCTACTTCGTTAGCGTCTCCTTTTTCTTCGTGGACATATTTTTATGCCAAAGTTAATTTTCAAAAAAGTACCAGGCACCTGTCCCCTTATTTTTTTTAACGAACAACAATAAGTGTTAAATTTTTTGGATCTCTTTAATTTTGGATTTTTTTGGTTAACGGAATCGATTTGGCGAGAGGACAACCTTCGGTCCAAAAGTCAGCTTTTTAGCTTCAAGAGTTTAGGATGTGCGATGATGAATCCGTCAGTTACTTTACAAATTTATATTATATAGAGATGGAGAAAAATGTTGAGAAAACAGTAACAAAATTAGGAACGATTTTCACACCTTAAACGTTTGAATGTCAAAAAAGGGGCAAACCTGTTTTGTATTTTTTAGATAAGCTAAAAATGTGATACAATATTTATTTACCCTTTTACACCCCAAAAAGGTCTTCCTTCAAAAAAGTACCAGACACCTCTCCGTTTATTTTTTTTAATGAACAATAATTAGTATTAAATTTTTTGTATCTCTTTTTGTTTAGGAAATATACGGTTAGCGAATTGCTGATGTTTTTTATCTCTTTTAGTTTAGGAGGTATGAGGTTCGCGGGATCGATATACATAGGTACAATTTTCACCCCTGAAACGTTCGAATTTCGAAAAAGTACCAAATTCGCATTTGTATTTTTTAGATAAGTAACAAATGTTATTTAATTTTTATTTGTATACGTATTGGCTTAAAAGCTAGATTTACTACCTAAAATGACCGAATTTCGTTAAAGTACCAGACACCAATTTGCTTTTTAATTTAATGCACAAAAATAAATATTAAATTAAAAAAATTACCAGTTTATTTAAAAAAAAATCCCTCTTACAGATTCTCATTCACTCAGGAGCTTGCATGTTTAATTTTATGTTTCTAGATCCAATAAATACGGATATATAAAAGGAACCAGTTAAAGAACAAAATAGTACCAAAAGCCCTCTTACAGATTTTCATTCACTCAGGACCTTGCATGTTTAATTTTATGTTTATAGGTCCAATACTAACGGAAATTCAAAAAGTACCAGTTAAAGAACAAAGAAGTACCAAAAACTTCCCTCTTATATATTCTTATCCACTTAGGGCATTGCATCTTGAATTTTATGTTTCTAAGTCCAATAATAACGGATATTCAAAAAGTACCAGTTTAATAACTAAAAAGTACCTATAAGCGCTTTTAGAGATTCTCATTCACTCAGGACCATGCACGTTTAATTTTATTTTCATTAGACCAACATTAGCGAAAATTTAAAAAAAAGACCAGTTAAAAAACGAAAAAGCACCAAAAAGATCTCTCCAACAGATTGTCATTCACTCAAGACCTTCCATGTTTAATTGCATGTTTCTGGGTCCAATACTAACGGAAATTCAAAAAGTACCAGCTAACGAATAAAAAAGTACCAATAAGATCCCACTTAAAGATTCTCATTTACACAGTATCGTGCATGTTTAATTTTATGTTTCTAGGTCCAATACTGACGGAAATTCAAAAAGTACCAGTAAATGAACAAAAAAGTACCAAAAACTTTCCTCTTAGATTCTTATCCACCCAGGACCTTGCATGTTTAATTTTATCTGTCTATGTCCAATACCAACGGAAATTCAAAAAGTACCAGTCAAGATTAAAAAAGTACGAAAAAGTTCACTCTTATAGATTCTCATCCATCCAGGGCATTGCATATTGAATTGTATGTTTCTAGGTCCAATACTAACAGAAATTCAAAAAGTACCAGTTAATGAACAAAAAAGTACCAAAAAGTTCCCTCTTATAGACTCTCATCCATTCGGGACATTGCATGTTTAATTTTATTTTTATAGGTCCAATACTAACGGAAATTCAAAAAGTACCAGTTAATTAACAGAAAAGTACCAAAAACTTCCCCTTATGGATTCTTAACCACTCAGGACATTTCATTTTGAATTTTATGTTTCTAAGTCCAATATTAACGTAAATTCAAAAAGTACCAGTTAATGAACAAAAAAGTACCAAAAAGTTCCCTCTTATAGATTCTCATCCATTCGGGACATTGCATGATTAATTTTATTTTTATAGGTCCAATACTAACGGAAATTCAAAAAGTACCAGTTAATTAACAGAAAAGTACCAAAAACTGGCCCTTATGGAATTCTTATCCATTCCGGACATTGCATGATGAATCTTATGTTTTTAGGTCCAACATAAACGATAATTTAAAAAATACCAGTTGTAGAACCAAAAAGTTAAGTAAAATATTAAATTTCTCGTATTTCCCCTTTTTGGTACTATTTTCCCCATTAAAGTATAAAACATTTCAGTATAATAGTGGCAGCCCATAATTTAGTACGAATATTTCAATAAATGGAGAAAAATGTTTTTTTAAAAAAAGTACCAAAAATAGTTACGATTTTTACCCCTTAAATGTTCGAATTTCGAAAAAGTACCAAATTTAAATTCGTTTCGAATGTGGTATTAACTTTGTTTCTATGTTTATTGGTTCAAAAGATAGATGGGGTGTCAAAAAAGTACTAAAATTCAGATATTACCCGTTTACTCCCAAATAGGGCCGAATTTCAAAAAAGTACCAGACACCTGTCCGCTTATTTTTCTGAAGAACAACGATAGGTATTAAATTTTTTTTGTATCGCTTTTAGTTTTGGAGATATAAGGTTACCGAATTTTCCCGTTTTTACCCTTTTTTTACCCCCTAAACATTCGAATTTCCAAAAATCCCGTCTTAGTGGATCGATTTGGGGAGTGACCAATCTCTGGTCCAAATTTCAAGTGTCTAGCTTCAGGCGTTTAGGCTGTGCGATGATGAATCAGTGAGTCAGTGAGTCAGTCAGTCAGTGAGTCAGTAACGTTACAATTTTATATATATAGATAGAGATGGAGAAAAATGTTGAGAAAACAGTAACAAAATTAGGAACGATTTTCACACCTTAAACGTTTGAATTTCAAAAAAGGGGCAAACCTGTTTTGTATTTTTTAGATAAGCTAAAAATGTGATACAATATTTATTTACCCTTTTACACCCCAAAAAGGTCTTCCTTCAAAAAAGTTCCAGACACCTCTCCGTTTATTTTTTTTAATGAACAATAATTAGTATTAAATTTTTTGTGTCTCTTTTTGTTTAGGAAATATACGGTTAGCGAATTGCTGATGTTTTTTATCTCTTTTAGTTTAGGAGGTATGAGGTTCGCGGGATCGATATACATAGGTACAATTTTCACCCCTGAAACGTTCGAATTTCGAAAAAGTACCAAATTCGCATTTGTATTTTTTAGATAAGTAACAAATGTTATTTAATTTTTATTTGTATACGTATTGGCTTAAAAGCTAGATTTACTACCTAAAACGACCGAATTTCGTTAAAGTACCAGACACCAATTTGCTTTTTTATTTAATGCACAAAACTAAATATTAAATTAAAAAAATTACCAGTTTATTTAAAAAAAAATCCCTCTTACAGATTCTCATTCACTCAGGAGCTTGCATGTTTAATTTTATGTTTCTAGATCCAATAAATACGGATATATAAAAGGTACCAGTTAAAGAACAAAATAGTACCAAAAGCCCTCTTACAGATTTTCATTCACTCAGGACCTTGCATGTTTAATTTTATGTTTCTAGGTCCAATACTAACGGAAATTCAAAAAGTACCAGTTAAAGAACAAAGAAGTACCAAAAACTTCCCTCTTATATATTCTTATCCACTTAGGGCATTGCATCTTGAATTTTATGTTTCTAAGTCCAATAATAACGGATATTCAAAAAGTACCAGTTTAATAACTAAAAAGTACCTATAAGCGCTTTTAGAGATTCTCATTCACTCAGGACCATGCACGTTTAATTTTATTTTCATTAGACCAACATTAGCGAAAATTTAAAAAAAAGACCAGTTAAAAAACGAAAAAGCACCAAAAAGATCTCTCCAACAGATTGTCATTCACTCAAGACCTTCCATGTTTAATTGCATGTTTCTGGGTCTAATACTAACGGAAATTCAAAAAGTACCAGCTAACGAATAAAAAAGTACCAATAAGATCCCACTTAAAGATTCTCATTTACACAGTATCGTGCATGTTTAATTTTATGTTTCTAGGTCCAATACCAGAAATTCAAAAAGTACCAGTTAATGAACAAAAAAGTACCAAAAAGTTCCCTCTTATAGATTTTCATCCATTCAGGACATTGCATGTTTAATTTTATTTTTATAGGTCCAATACTAACGGAAATTCAAAAAGTACCATTTTATGAACAGAAAAGTACCAAAAACTTCCCCTTATGGATTCTTAACCACTCAGGACATTTCATTTTGAATTTTATGTTTCTAAGTCCAATATTAACGTAAATTCAAAAAGTACCAGTTAATGAACAAAAAAGTTCCCTCTTATAGATTCTCATCCATTCGGGACATTGCATGTTTAATTTTATTTTTATAGGTCCAATACTAACGGAAATTCAAAAAGTACCAGTTAATTAACAGAAAAGTACCAAAAACTGCCCCTTATGGATTCTTATCCATTCCGGACATTGCATGATGAATCTTATGTTTTTAGGTCCAACATAAACGATAATTTAAAAAATACCAGTTGTAGAACCAAAAAGTTAAGTAAAATATCAAATTTCTCGTATTTCCCCTTTTTGGTACTATTTTCCCCCCATTAAAGTATAAAAAATTTCAGTATAATAGTGGCAGCCCATAATTTAGTACGAATATTTCAATAAATGGAGAAAAATGTTTTTTAAAAAAAGTACCAAAAATAGTTACGATTTTTACCCCTTAAATGTTCGAATTTCGAAAAAGTACCAAATTTAAATTCGTATATTTTTGTTAGGTTTCGAATGTGGTATTAACTTTGTTTCTATGTTTATTGGTTCAAAAGATAGATGGGGTGTCAAAAAAGTACTAAAATTCAGATATTACCCGTTTACTCCCAAATAGGGCCGAATTTCAAAAAAGTACCAGACACCTGTCCGCTTATTTTTCTAAAGAACAACGATAGGTATTAAATTTTTTTTTTGTATCTCTTTTAGTTTTGGAGATATAAGGTTACCGAATTTTCCCGTTTTTACCCTTTTTTACCCCCTAAACATTCGAATTTCCAAAAATCCCGTCTTAGTGGATCGATTTGGGGAGTGACCAATCTCTGGTCCAAATTTCAAGTGTCTAGCTTCAGGCGTTTAGGCTGTGCGATGATGAATCAGTGAGTCAGTGCGTCAGTAACGTTACAATTTTATATATGTATATAGATTACCTCTTCACTTCACTAAATTTATTAATTAAGTTGGATAAGAACAGTATAATTTTTGTGTTTGAAAGATGACAAAGCGGGAAACGTTATTTTATGATTTGCTACACAAACACTTTTAGCGTTTCTGTTTTCCACAAATCTACTATCTTTTTTTTTCGTTTTACATGTAATTTGTGCGAACAAAATACGGTCTAGCGACATCGTGAAATAAGCAGTAAGTGTTTATTTTCGAACACTGATTGTGTATATGATTTGTTTGTGTAAAATTATTTTGCTGCCTTTTTTTCGCACGTGTATTTTGTTTTTGTACAAAATGTTTGGTTTTTTTACCAGCCAAAAGAAAGCTACGCACAACACAAACGAACGAACATTAATGAGCTGAACCGAACACAATGAAGTTTGTGGTTTAAAAAAAACCGAACGGAATTAAGTGTTCTCATCTTTTTGTTGAGTTGGATAGGAACAGTATTATTTTTGTGTTCGTAAGATGACGAACCGGGAAACGTTATTTTTTTTAATGCTTTATTACACAAACACTATTAGCATTTGTGTTTTCCACAAGTCTACCGAAACCGAACACTAAGGAGCGATTTAAATATAATTTAAAATTTTGTCTGTCTTTATTGTGAAAATTTTTCAAAGATTATAAAAGGAAGAGAATTAAAAATTACTTTGATTATTTTCTTCTAGATGACAACTTGCGGATATTGCTAAAGGCTAGATAACACTATTATACTTTGTATTAATACATGTCAAAAACTCAAGAAATATGACAAAGTGTGATAGTGTGAATGCAATGTGTCACGAAAATGACAAGTATTATGAAAAAAATTTGACATCCCATACCACTTCTTTGTTTTTTGAAAAATTTCTAAACAATAATACTTTTCATTGGATCAGGGTTGCATTTTATTTCATGTGTGAGTTTTTATACTTTGTGTGATGGTGTGAACACAAACTGTCATGTTATATAAGATTTTGGACAGTCGCAACAAAACTCATTAGATTTCTATCTCACAAAGTATTATGGAATACGTAAGACTTGTGAGATAGCGTAATCTAGCCTTAAGCTATTGTCTTAGAGGTTACTATATATAATAAATAAATAAGGTATAAAGGAGCGGTTTTGCTTAAGTAACTTAAAATTTTTGATTTTTTGAGATATGACTATGTTGCAATAAAGGAGCGATATCTTTATATTTTGTCTGCAGGGTTAATCTTATTTGTAAGTAGTGTTGCCATAAATAGGGAAAAATTCGTACATGTGGGTTTTTCCTTCTATAAAAATATGTATATCGTAGGAAAAATCTTGAAAATGATGAATTTTATTGATAAAAAGTTTTTAAAAGTAATATAGACAAAGTCGTCTATAAGTTATGCGATTCAATGACTAATTTTCAAAGTAAATAAGAGTTATTTGGTAATTTTTTTAAGCGTGAATCTTTTTACGATAATTTTCCATAATATACTGATAATAAATGTCAAAAAGTGAGAGCAGTATGACAGTTCGTTTGACAGCTAATCCTTTCATTAGCTATATCGGGCTTAAAAAAACACCCTTTATTAAAACAAGAAAAATTCCAGGAACAATTGCTGTGTGAGACAAAAAAATTTAACAGAGGTTTCCCTTTAGATCATAAAAAGTTTGAAAAACTTGCCCTGTTTGTTTTTTATATTGTTGATCATTAAAAAGTTTGTATTACAAACTAAGTAAAAGATTATATTAAAAATATTATATGTTGTAATTTGTTTATCTTATCGATTCAGTTTTCACAAATTGTTTGATTAAAATAAACTTTGAACTTTCAAGTATAAATTCATTATTCACATAAAATTATTTATTGTTTTCATTAATTTACATATTTACCGATTTCACGTTTTGTTTTTAATTTATCGGCACCGCCATACAACCATTGAGCGATTTCTTCGCTACTGAATGATGCATTTTGACGTTCTTTGGCAATATCAGGATTTACAGTTTTAGGAACAATAGATAAATGTGAGGACATTTTTTTTTCAGATTTTTAAACATTTAATTTTTATTCCAATATTTTTAACTATTCTTTTTTATATTTTTTCCTTTATCTTCTACCGATAACCACCTCATCCCACAAACACAAATATTAGACTAATTTAAACTTATTAAAAAAAAAGCTTTTATATGAGAGCTTTAAAGAGATATTTGTTTGTTTACCTCTAAAACTGTGATGGAAAATGGCTCTTATGATTTTGTGTCAACTTCAATAACAAATTGTACTTTTTATATCACACCTAGCGTAAATAAAATATAAACAGTTTTATCTCCTCGTAATTTCGCTTTTTCCCATAAATTTTTTTTGAAAAAAAAAAATGCAAATTCCAAGGGATATTTTATTAAATTAGAAATACCTTATTCTAGTAATAAGCCTAGTCCCCCGAAGCCAAATATTTGGTGGTAAATGTTTTTCAGCCATTTGTAACTGTTACCTGTAAATGCACTTTTGTTTAGGTTAGATTAAGGCGAATTTACACGTATTTATTCTATTTTTATCCCGTTTCCGAATTTTCCAAAATTCTGTCTTATACTACATTTACATTAGCCCGAAATCTTGTAGATTTAATTTAAAATCTTCTTCGAAATCTAGTGCGTTTACATTATACTTTTTTGACATTAGCGAGATTTTGTTTTTATAACAAAACAACAGACTAAAAGTTTTTTCATTACACATACAAACACAAAAAGAAATATACATCTAAAAATTTGCATTACCTTTTATTAATAATCAACCATATTTATTTTATCAATATTACTCGTTTTTTTATATTTTTACAGTTTTTATTAAACTTTTAATTTGTTTTTTAACAATTTTTGTTTTGTCTTTTTTTTAAATGTCATTTTTTCTTGTGCAGGGAAGTATTTTTTAGTGCTTTATTGAAAAAACCATAGTTGCATCATTAAGTACTACTAGATTTTGAGTAGATTTCGTCAAAATCTAGTCACGAAGTAGATTTTGTTTTGTATGGGAAATCTAGTCAAAAACAACTAGATTTGGCTCGAAATCTCGTAAGTACTAGATTTGGCGTAGGTGTAAATGTAGTATTAAGCTTTGTACAGACGATGGATGGTCAGATCTTACAATGTTGTCATTAAATTACTCTAAAAATGTCTTGCAACTGTATGAACATTGTAAGCTCATTTTCATTTGGAAGATGTGTAAAATTAATGCATCTGACAATGGCACCATTGTCAGAAAAATTACAACATTGTAAGAAATGACCATCGTCTGTACAAAGCTTTAGTAGATACATAGATTTGGCCAAGGTACATTTATAACAGGTAGTCTCGGAAAGCCAGCTGGGTTGTTTTTATTTGCTTGTTTTGTGATACGAACTGTCAAATGTTGTATAGTAAACAAGTAAACAAGGTTTTTTGTCTTTTTCTTTTGTCTTTTTTGAATCTTTTTAACCCCTTTGCTGTTTGACAGTTCGTATCACAAAACAACAATAAAAAGCCCCGTTGTTTGTTTTATTGTACAATTGTTGTAATCTCGCGGCTACGTGCTATAAATATACCTTGAATTTGGCGGTCCAAATTTAAGTATTAGCTTTAACCATTTAGGTTGTGCGACTATGAATCAGTCAGTCAGTAACGGTACAATTTTATGTAAGTAATACGTATGTATGTATATTAAGTAGTGTTTGGGGTCCAAGATTTCCCGGGTCTGATTTCCCGGGAATTCCCGGAAAATTTCTGACAACAATTCCCGGGAAATTTTTTTATTTTTCCCGGGAAATCCGGGAATTTCATAAAAAAGCAATTTTACATAAAAAACGTTAATTTTAATTTAATTTTGTTTTTTTTTATTTATAAAAAATATTTTAAACAAAACTTCAGTTGCTCAAAGTGATTTGTTTTATTTTTTTTACTCGCAGAAATAGATTTTTGCTTTGATACGCGTTTTAAATTTAAATTGTTGACATTACTGTAAAAAGACAAAAAAAAAACAGGCGAAATTAAATTATTTGAAAACAAATAATTACATTTTGGATTCGGCTATATCGAAAAGTTGTATAAAAATATATGCAGAAAAAATATATATAGACGACTTTTTATGAGCTGTTCTTCAGATGCTGAAGAATCTAGTAGTGATGGTGATATCACAGAAATTCGAGTTGATGCTACTTTCAAAAAAAAAAAAATTGGAAAATGCTATCACTAATGCGAAAGCAACGCCAAAATATCGGAAAATTAATAATCTAAACTGCTTTAAAAAAGAGTTTAATATGTATGAAGTAAGCAATAATTGAACAAGGAATTGATTTTTTTTTTTTTGATAATAAAAATTTCCCGGGAATTCCCAAACACTAATATTAAGCAAATAACTTTTTAGAATTTTTGCAAATAGGAAAAACACAAGAATGATAAAAACAAGATTTCGCATTGCGCATGTTTACAAAATATAACTTTTTAATATGACGTCATAACAGAATTTTATACACATGTTTGTTTGCTTTCGTTTCTATATTTAAGCTGTACTTATACGCTGATGTGACGTACTAGATGCGCAGAAACATTGCATTTTTTAAAGCTTAATACGTTATCTTGTTTTCTTTGTACCATGGGAAAAACGGCATAGCATAGTCGAATAGAGCAAAACGAAGTATGAAGACCCATTATATTTTTTTTTTTTTTTTTTTTTTTTTTTGAAAGCGCAAAAAGGTTCCGCAACAAACACAATAACTTCTTTAATAAGATCATATAGCCATTTGCCTTATTATTAAATTTAGAATTTTAAATAAATATTAAAAAAAAAAATTTTTAAAAAGGTGTTATCAGTGTGACATTCAATACTTATATGAACTGTTCCAAGCTTTTTAATACTTTTAAAAACTAAATATTTTCCTTATAATAAATTTAGAGCAATGCCCGCACTCAGTAATGATCGTTGGAATTCTAGAGTTATTCTGGCACTTTTGTATTTTATACTTATTCCGGAATATCGATTGCAATTATTTTCTGTTTGTAAATTTGTATGTGATGCTTAGAGCAAAGTCTGGTTTTCTGGTCATACTCTCAACAAAAACCATTTCTCCACACAACAAAAATCATTGTCCGGCTTTAGAAAAGAAAAATGAAAAACCATCAGCTCTTCTGAAGCAATTTAAATTGTGCAAAACATTTTGCTATGGCGTAAATCATCACATACTTTCAATTAAAAACCTTTTTTATATAACAATTGAACATTTCGTCAGCTCAGAATTGGTTTGGCGCATATGCCAAAAAGTCGGAGTGGAGAAAAACGACAAAGAAGATTTCTCAAAATGTACCCGATAGAATTTTTTTTATATTTTTACCACTGCTTCCGGTATATGTTTTGAAGAAAAATGTAAATTTTTGCGCACTTTCATGAATAAAGTTAGAATTTAATAGTATTTTTTTGAAAATGAAAAAATTGTTTTGTGCACTTTTCTAAAAAAAATTCAAAAAATGGCTTTTTGTGCTGCATAAGTATACTTATTGCGTGAGTGACTGACTCATTCATCATCGTACAGCCTAAACGCCTGAAGCTTAAGACTTGAAATTTGGACCGGAGGTGGATATCTCCCCAAATCGATCCACTAAGACCGGATTATCTATAAAACTAAAAGAGATACAAAAAAACTGTAATACATATCGTTGTTCTTTTGAAAAATAAGTGGACAGGTGTGTGGTACTTTTTCGAAAATCGGCTCTTTTAGGGTGAAAACGGGTAAAACCTGAATTTTGGTTCGTTTTTGTCAACCCATCTATCTTATGATCCAATAAACCTAGAAATTAAGTTTAAACCACATTCGAAACTTATCAAAAAAAATACGAATACAAGTTTGGTACTTTTTCGAAATTCGAACGTTTAAGGGGTGAAAATCGTAACTATTTTTGGAACTCTTTTACAAAACATTTTGCAATTTTTAATACTATAATGGGGGGAAAAAATAGTACCAAAATGGGAAATACGGAAAATTTAATATCTTTCTTCAGCTTTTTGGTTCTACAACTGGTATTTTTTAACCTCAAAACATAAAATTCAACATGCAATGTCCCGAATGAATGCTTTATATCTCACAAACCACAAAAAATATATATACCCCATAACTAACTCAATTTTTTTAAAAATGGTCGGTAGGTCAAACCAATTCTGAGCTGACGATTTGTGTTTTAAAATACAAATACATATGGGCATTTCCGTCAAAAGGCCAAAAGGTGACCGAAAATTTAAATGTTATTAAAAGCTGATTATTTTACGATTTTGTTTTTTTTTTATTTACAAATTTGCCTATGGATATCATATCCTTACAGACAGTTAAACAATATAATAACATATACTAGTTAATACAAATAAAATACAAAATTATTGATTGTTTAATAAGACGATAATTTTACGTTTTATAATATTTGCATTTGAAGAAAAATCTACAACTTTATAAAATTTATTAAATTGACTGCACATCCTTCTAAATGGATCAGCATTTGCGTAATTTGTCCTGAAGTATTTAATCGATATCAATTCGAAGTGTCGAGATGGACGATGAGAAACATTAAATGAAATGTTATCGAGCAGGAAATCAGAAACAATATAACCATTAATTAAATTTAATATAAACGACACATTCAACATAGTCCTTCGGCTTTTAAGAGTTGAAAGTTTGATAAGAGCAAGACGGCTAGTGTATGACGGAAGTTCTATTGGGTTCCACTGTAGACCACGAAGGCAGAATAACAAAAATTGTTTTTGTACGTATTCAATATAATTGCTGTGAATCAAATATAAAGGATCCCAAACTATAGATGCATATTCAAGGACGGGTCTCACGAGAGAAACATAAAGTTGCTTTGTGACATATGGGTCTTTAAATTCTTTAGCCCATCGTTTGATAAAACCAAGAATACACCGTGCTTTATTAACAGTTATGGAAATATGCTTAATAAAGTTCAACTTAGCGTCCAACAAAACTCCTAGATCCAAAATTGTACCAACATTTTCTAGCTGATAGTTCCCCAAAGAATAACTTACATTTATATGATTTCCTCTAAAGAAAGACATATGCTTACATTTTTTCAAGTTAAGCTCCATCAAGTTTAAATTACACCATGACTGAAATGAGTCCAAGTCTTGTTGAAGTAGAATGTGATCTGCATATTTATTAAAACTGAGAAAAATTTTTACATGTTATAGAGAAATATTTAGATTTTACTAATTTTATAAATTTACCCATAAATTTGTTTACTTAGATGAACAATCTGACTGCAAAGTTGTGCAAACGTAATTTCTTATATGTGAGAATGTTTTATTGTATGTTTTCTTAAATATTTGTATTTCTTAAAAGAGGTGGTATTTGATAAAAATTATTCCAAAAAAATGTTCTTACATGGTCTCTAATCTAAGGAAGAGATCAAAGAGAAATATATTATTCGGATTAAAGGTAATGGTACGTATCGACCCAGATTTTGGCTTAAATAAAAAAAATACAGTAGATTTTGGAATCAAACCAAAGACATTTTAATGTTGCATTGCTACGTAAAATTCGGAAAGTAGTTTGACTAAAAAATTGTGCCAGGTTTCGCTGAATTACGCCTCTTTATACATGGCCACAAAAACTACTTCTGTTTTTTCACGTTCGAAACGCTACTTCTTTGCCATTATCTTTGACCTTGAACCGGGACCTCCATAAGTTTTAGCATAGATAACAGTGCTTTCTTAGTGCTATAATTTAAGGGTTAAGAGAACATAAAAATATTTTTTGTTTAAAATATTATTGCACTTTTGATGCGTACGACTGTCACGTTCAACACTTTGGAATTACCCATATATAAAAAAAAGTTTGTCTTTTTTAAAAATGATCCAAATCACCTAAAAAAGTGATATGTATTCATTACTTGTAAGAGTGATTAATCGTGAGGTTTTATTTATTATGTTAAATAAAACTCATACATTTGAAAGTGAACTTAAAATTTGTATTATCGGTTGAAAGAAAAATTTTTGGCATTTACTGTTTGAAAATGATATCCTGTAAATGTGGGCCATGGCTACGTCTGAGGTGGTCCACTCGGAAGGTAAAATTTTTGGCGGCTCCTGTGCGCATAGCGACTGGTATCTCGCAAATAACACGAGAAATGTTGGCTTTCAAAGCATCAGTCGTAGCTTGCTTATTCCTAAAGACCTCAGATTTTACATATCCTTACACTGATAGAAAAGGCGTTAAAACGCTGATGTATTTTGACATCAGTACTATGACAAGTGTCTTCGTTTTTGACCCCATGACACTTTTCATCATGGTGATGTCAACCTTAACATCACTTGGCCAAAGTGTCATCAGGGTCAAAATGAAATTATGTCATCAATGGGATAACACATCGGCATCACAGAAATGACAAACATGTCATCAGTGCGATGACGCAGTAACATCGGAGAAAGGACACATTAGCATCAATTAAATGACAGTTTGTCATTAAGTCAATGTCATTGGAATTGACTTAAGTGAAAGTGAGAAAATATTATTATTTACTTACCCGTTACATATGTTTGTTTCACGTTTGTTGAACTGCGTCCTTTGTTTACAGCAGAACCCTCAATAATAAGACACCAGCACTATGCGCCCGCCATATGGTTTTCGTAATCATTCTACTTTAAAAATTTTATGTATTTAACTAAATAATTTAAAAAAATAGAATATAGGAATTTTTGGTTCTTATAATACATTGTAATCATGAAAATAATAAAGAAAAATTATATTTGAAAATAATGTTAATAATATACAAAATGTGGCATCGAATTAATGTCACTATAGTCATAAAATAGATGACACGTAAAAAATGACAGAATTATACGAAGACGTTAGTCATTGGATTGATGTTACTTTTTGCATCATTGATGCCATTTGTAGTAACATTGATGTCTCAATTCTGATGTGAGGGCATCATCAATATGAAGATGCATTTTTCTATCAGTGTTGAGAAAATAGTCTAAAGGTGTGATATCGCACCATTGAGGTGGCCAAAATTCCGTAGCAAAACGTAAAATTAAGATCTCACAAAAATTATTTCTCAACAAGGTCATTGTTTCTCGCGTTGTTTGGCTCGTAGTGCCGTCTTGTTGAAACCAGAACTCACAGAGACATTGCGCAATAACGGTTACCATTGACGGAAACATTTAAATTTTCCTAATTTTTGGAGAAATATGGACCAATGATTCCACCAACCCAAAAACCACACCATACCATTGTTTTAAAAGATGGAATGTTAGCACTTGTTACTCTTCAGGTTGCTCATCAGCCAAATATGACAATTTTGCTTATTAACGTATCCATTGAACCAGAAATGTGCTTCATCAATGAACAAAATTTCACGATAAAACACCAAATTTTCATTGAGTTCCGAATGGACCACCTCAGACGTAGCCATGGCCAATATTTACAGGATATCATTTTCAAACAGCGATTGTCATAAAGCGATAAATAAAAATTTTAACTATCAAAGTTATTTTCGGGAATACAAAGTTTATTATTAATACGATTTCCGTATGACGTGTTTAATTCCCAGTTTTTCATATTTGATAAATACACCGAAATTTATTGTTGAGTGAAAGCCAGCTTCTATGCGCATTTCGCCGGTTGCTTAGACCAGCTCATCAGGAAACCTTTTCCAAAGATTTTAGAAAAGTCAAAAATATTAAACAAATAAAACCCCAAAGCGAATAAGAGTTATAAACACTCAAATGCCAGATAAAAATTATATTAGATTCTAATATAATTCTAAAGAAATTTTTTTTTTAAACTAGAACTTTTGTTTCTAACAAAGTTTTGAAATAGTGAACAAGCGAGTTTAATAAATTTCAAAACTATAGTTTTATGGCTTTTAGATAAAACAAAGCCGTTGAAAAATACTAAAAAAAAACGCTATTAAATAAAAACAAAACAACTGTTATTTGCGTAAACTCCGTAAATCTTAGAAAACTTTTAATTTTTTTTAACAATCCTTAAAGTCTAATTGTTCTAATTGGGCGTGTACCCTTTTTAAGACCAATGCATCCGGAAAAACAACATTATGCTTTGTTTTTAATTAAGATTCATATAACAGTTCTTTGTTCCGAATATAATCTAGATAGGAGTTGGTTTTATACATTCACGCAAAGAAAAAGCATGGTTGTGGTAAACATATTCTAAGAGCAACATATTATGATAAGAATTATGATTTTAGTCGCCATATTAAGATTATTATTGAATCATATTATGACTAAATATACTCGTACTATTACATCATAATATTTTTCCCTTAATCATATTATTGTTCTGTTAATCATACTAAGTTAAGAAGTAATCAAATTATTGTCATGTTAATCATAATACGCTAAGAAATTAATCATATTATTGTCATGTTAATCATAATAAGCTAAGAAGTAATCATATTATCATCATGTTAATCATAATAAATTTAAAAGCAATCATATAATGATACAGCACCTTTCATAGCTGTCATAAAAATACAAAATAAACTAAAATGTTTTTGCATCGATTTTTTATTTTGTGGCTTTTACAATTTTTCTTAATGTTAATAAAATAGCGAAGTTCAATATAAGGCTTGCAAAAGAGCAAATGAAAAATCGGTGGTTTTCATGGGCAACCGCTTGTGTCCATTTTTTCGATTTTAAGATGTTGATGCCATATTGCCTAATTTTGAACGCTCTTTACATTTTTTTGAAAAGAGATGGATCAATTCCGATTTTTTAACGTAATGACAAAGTTTAAAAAGTGCAATACCTAGCCCATGGGTTGATCTAGAATGGTTGTTCGGCTTTCCTGAAAAATTTGTTTTAAGACATACGCGGTTGCCCATGAAAACCACAGAAATATCGTAGCACTTTTATAAAATATAACGAAATCTCTGTGTGTTTTGTTGTTGGATTTTACAAAAAAACTATGATATTTTGCATTTGCACTATTACATCACTAATACCGAATGAACTCCGCTAATATTTTAATTTTTAATTTCTTTAAACTTTTTTTTATGGAATTTTATCTTTTAATTGTTTAACCGCTCACAAATAAAAAAAACGACACAACTGCTTCAAAATTATTTTACAAATGGCGCTAACATAATATGATTGCATCTTTAACATAATATAATAAATGTATAGAAAGTTATCATGTTATGGCTATTAAATATCATGATATGGTTGTGAGAAATATAATATGTTTAGAAAGTTATCATAATTAAGTTGTTAGAAAAATAATTATTTTTCGGTCAACAATACTCAAATTCATAATTGCGATAAACATTGATATGTTTACAGTAACTATAATATTGTTAATATTTAATAAAAATAACAATTATTTGTGTACGCCAACAATATATTGTTACATTAAACATAGTGTTGTTGCCGTAACCATGCCCAACCATATTTTTTCTCTGCGTGTTGTTGGAGGCAGAGACCTGCGCCGTGGGATTTCATCGGCGGCTGACGCAAAAAAATGCTCGGCGGCGGCTCGCTCCGGCTGTTAGCCGATGTGGCTGTCAGCCGATGGGATATGAATATTAAGCTACGTTCACAATCAAAAAAACATTTTCATTTGGTGTTCATAATAGAGCAACAATTTCTTTTGCAATCACACACATTTTGCATCAAGAATCCGTTCGCAAATTTTAGCCACAACGATATTATGCATTAATTTTTATTTTTGTAAATATTTTGTTAAAATTTTCATTCAAAACTAAATAAAATTATTTTAAACGTCAGAAACAATTTCATACAAATTGTTGCTGAAGTTCTAGTTGACTCAACTTTAGTTACATTTTTAAAAAAATGAAAGGAAAATATATGAAATACTTTGGGAAGAAAAAAGATAGAAGAAAAAACGAAATTGTTTTTTTGATTGTGAACGTAGCTTTAAAATTATATGTATGTACATTTGTGTAAACATATTTGCATGTGTTTATATTAAAACAAACAATTTAATCCATTTTTCATACTATGTATAATTCACTACTCATGTCATAAAAATATGTTTTTGTTTAAACAAGAATCACATGTTTTCAATGACACAGGAAATCAAACATTAATTGAATAATTACCCAGTAAAAAAAATTTGGGTTTTTGGAAGCACTACAGAGAAAAAGCGCATACTCAAGCGCTTCAATTAGAGAGCTCTTATAAAGCTGTAAATGATAACGAATAAAATATACAAAAAAGCTGCTATTTTAGTGCTGACAACGAAGAGGGTTTTTAAGCGAAAAAAAAATATATTATAGTTTACGAAAATGATTGAAAAAAGACATTTAAACAAGTAAAAGCAAAACATTTATATAGTTAGCCCTTAAAAAAGCACTCTAGGAGCGCTTTGTTTGCATGTTAAAAGAAGCGCTTATCGTCAGCAGAAAATAGTCCTCCAAACCGGGAACACCCCATACAAAAATCAGGCATCCCATCAGCAGGTTTGAAGCGATTTGAGGTATGAATTCATACAAAAAACCTGCTCCTTTTGGAGCACGTTTTTTACTGGGTAGCTATTCCAGAATACAAAATTTTAAATTTTTACATATAAAACACACCATCTTTTTTTAGGTCTACTATTTATCTTTGTTCGGCTTGAAAACGGTCTCTTAGAAAAGGACAAAATGTTGTAAAGTGACACACCAAAATTTCGACCACATTGAAGGGTAGTTGAAGGTGTTGACCGCGTAAACGAATACCTCAGTAGTGACGCAAACAAACATATTGGCGTTTTATTCTTAAATTCATTTTTCTTGTTAAGCATATTTTCGTAATGCACGAAATCTGAATTGAACTCGCTGATCTCGGCAACCGTATCGCTGGAATCAGTTTCATCTGTAATTTTGTTATTCTCACTCATATTTATTTAATTTTGAATTGCAGCCAAATAGTATATAGTTTTAAAAACAATAAACCCTTAAGGCTGTTTAACAAAAGTGATTTCGTTAAATTTTTACTTTTCGGCGGGAAAATACACAGAATAGTTATCACAAAAAATAATCAACGATTGCACCAGTGTTCACTCATTTTCCTATATGTCGTTATTTTAAAAATTTTAATGAAATTTTGGTGCATACAAGAAACTTAGTGCTGGTTCACACACGTCAAGTTTGACTCTTCAAGTCTTGATCTTTTAGGAGAGACGGTAAAAGAGGATGCCATTTCTTTTCCCCTCTCTCCTAAAAACTCAAGACTTGACTAGGCAAACTTGACGTGTGTGAACCGGCACTAAGAGTTGCACTTTTTAAGGATAGAAAAACAAAAAAGAATGTGACAAGGTGTTAAAAAATAGAATAAAAATTATTTACAAGTAATCAGTGGCTAAGCTGCAGCCGATTTTTAGCCGAAGAAATTTCGGCGGCGGTGGCTACAAATATTTTCATCGGCGGATGGCTAACATCCGGCTAAGCCGCTTCGGCGCAGGTCTCTGGATGGAGGTAGTGCACTAAATACTGAATTAAATCAGCAGTGCACTATCACTAAATAAAACTGCAAAAAAATTCGTTTGCACTTTTTTTCACCAGCTTTAGTGATGATTGTTATTTTTTTAACTACCAGTAAAAAAATTTAGTGATATTGCAAATTTTTTCACTATCACTAAATGCAGATTGAGTGCAAAAATCTGCAATCAATTTAAATAGTGCAAAAATTGGCCATGCATAAAAAATGTAACTTTGTATGTGCATGGTTTTTAATTTCTTTTGAGGACATGCATAAGTAAAGAACATTAAACAAAATTAAATTTTGCCAATAACGATATAATTATTGCCTTTAATCATGAAAAACAAGTTTTCAATTTTAATTTAGTGCAACAATTTTTTTAGTGAGGCTGCAAATTTTCAATTCATCACTCAACATCAACAAAATTATTGCAATATTTTTGCACTATCATTAAGTGTGACTTGAAACTGCAAAATGAGTGCACTACCCCCATCTATGGTTTTATATAGCAGCCAAAATTATGTACCAAATTTGTAAGGAAGTTAGACAGGGGTTTGCTGGAAATCGAAAACGTAAAACGCAAGAATTTGTAAGTTGTTTTTTTAATCACTTTTAATAAAAAGTTTATAATTTTTGTTATAAAATTCTGTTTAATAGAGAAATATTTGTCATAAAATTCTTTTATTACAGAAATCTAATTAAAAAACTACTTTTAAAATTCTTGCGGTTTACGTTTTCGACCACACACCCCTGAGAGCTTTTAAAGCTTTTTTCAAGTGTTATTTGCATTGAAGATATGGTCAAATATGCACCGATTTTATTAAAATTTGGTTATGTTTAAGATTGCAATAAAATATTTTCGGGCTAAATTTAATTTAAATACCAACATAATAAGATGGATTATGGGCACAAAGTCTCTACTCAAAAAAGAATCATGTATGGGGGCTTTGTGAAATTATAAACCGATTCTCACCATTTTCATTAGGTTTTGTTTTGATATTGTTAGATCGGTCAGAAAGTAATTCTAAGTCGATCGGTATATTAAAAGGTGTATCTAAGATCAATATTTGTATGTGCTACAGACATCAGCGCAAACGCATAATATCTGTCCAACTATTGTGGTGTGGGTATAATCACTAGTTTCACAAATCGTTTTGCTGAATTGGCGAGGGTACTATGCGTTTGAGCTGATGTTTGTAACACCTTCAAATAATTTTAAATCGATCTAACAATGTCCGTCCCTCCAGCTGGCTGACCTTGTTGCAATTTTGGAGATAATTTGATGAAATTTGGTGCATTAGTAGTAATTGTGACAAGGAACGGTTTTTTATTTTGCAGAGCCCTTATACAAGCTTCTTTTCAGAAACGTCTTTGAACTTTTAAACCATCTTATTATGTTAGTATTCCAATCATATTTTATTGCAATCTAAATCATTTCACTAAAATTTATTGAAATCCATCCATATTTGAGCACAGATCACATACAAATACTACTCCCCAAAATAGCTTTTAATCAGGTATGTTCTAGGTTTCGACTCGAATTGAAAACGAAGAATTTTTTAAATCCACATAATTCATAAATTGGTGTTCTCAAATCCGCATGTTTTTGTGTATTCGAAGTTTATGTTAGAAAAAACTTTTGTTGAACTTAAGATCGCTAATTTGCTAACCTCAGCATGATAGAAATATCTAATATTTATTACAGGAAAAATCGCTTCTATCGCGAACATGGCTAAAATTCGCGAAAAATTGCAAACTTTTAAACAAACACTTAAATTTATTTGAAATCGCTTAATGGGTTAAAAAAAACAAAATGTCGGAAAATAACAAAAAAAAAAAAAAAATAGCAAAAATTCGCGAAAATTTTTAACATTTCAAACCAGCCATAAAATTGATTAAAAGTCCCTAAGACTATAAGGAATGGCGAAAATTCGGTAAAAATTCTTATATTCGCGGAGATTCGCAAAAATTTGCTAACAGCGGCATGATAGAAAAGTCTACTATTTATTAAAAATCGTGAAAGCTGTAAAGAATCAGAAAACTTACAGAAACAAATCGCTTCTATTGCGAACATGGCTAAAATTCGCGAAAAATTGCAAAATTTTAAACAAACCCAAAAACTAATTTGAGATCGCTAAATCGATAAAAAAACAAATTGTGCGAAAATAACATAAAATCAATATATAATCATAATAATCAATGAAAAATTTGATTTTAAATTTATGGTTAGTTAGGGCCTTTTGCGTTTTAGATAACGATAACTTTTTGATTTAATTGGATAAAGAAGATTTTAAGCTAAAAACAAAATTTATTTTTTTGTTAAAAATGTTATCACATATAAGAATAAAAGTCAATTCGTTTTACTTTCACCAACCCATTACTACTCTAATTGAAAACGAATAAAAACATGTGGATGTGAAATGCAGAACACCAAAAATGCTGAAGTCATCCACTTTCGAGTGGATTCGGATTCTAGAACACACCTGAATGCCATGGCTTCTATCTCATGATAAAATATTGTGCTGGAAGGTTCAAAACTAACCTTAGGTTCAATATAAACGCCCTTCCAAAAATCACGTAAAGGCAAAACTATCTCATAAAGAATAAAGACGAAGATTTCTTAAAAATATTCGGCACAAAGAACTTGTAAACGACTTATTTAACCACCCAGTGGAGTTGAGTGGAGTTATGGACTAAAGTCTGTGAATTTCTAGGTCAAATTGACAGCTCAGGTTGTGTCATTAAAGTTAAAATACATCCTTAAAAGAAAAATTGAATTTGATATACTTTGAACTATACTAAAACATTTTATTTAATAATTTCATAATGGCGGCAAACTTTTTTTAATTAATAAAATAAAATTTACAATTTAAATTAATAAAACACTTCTTTAGATTTTGGATTTCATAAAAGGCTTTAAATGTGTATAAAACGATTTTGGCACTGGCTCCTTATTCAGGGGACTATTTTTGGCAGACTCAAAAATGCGTTCATAAACATTTCCGTCATAACAACCCAAAGTAGATTTTAAGCTGTTGTCGTGATAGTCGACGCCATCGCATATGGCCACAGCATTAGGTCTTAAAGCTTTAAGAGCCAATTCCAAACGTACTTGCAAAGATCGTAAATCGGCATCGGAAAGATGAATGAACTAATGAAAAGAGAGAGAGAGAGAGAGATGAAGAAAGAGAGGGAGGGATAAGAAATAAAAAAAAACGTTTTTGAAAGGCTTACTCTCAGTATGTCGTTCATATGCTTCAATGCAATATGCACCAAATACAATTCCAAAAGTTGTTCCAAAACTTTCTTTAAAGCGGACTTTTCTGCTTTTGCTTTGGCTCCGGTAACTTCTCCCAAAAAGTTGGCGATAATAAAAGAACGGCCATGCAACTATTTACATATTAATGTAGTAAAATAAATTGTATAGAAGAAAATCGTTCCTTTAAATATCGGAAATCAAATAAATTTACCTCTGCTGCTTGGGTATATTCAATACCGGTATTATTGGCTGCCTCTCCTTCCGACTGACCCGATTTCAAACGTTCTGTTAAATTTTCAAAGGCTATGCGAGTTTTACTAGAAATTTAATAGAAATAAAATAGTTTTTGTTGAATGCTTTTAAGCCAACTTACTTGGCTGCTGTGTATTGTAAAGCTTGAACAATATTCTGCCACGATCCCGTCCATTTGCCAAAATCAGGCTTATTTAAAGAATCTTGCAGATACGCTACCGTGGGTGCTAAAGGTTTACCAGCTAAAGCTTGGCGATAGGATTTTATTAAGAATCTGCCTACTTGTAACAAAAGAACCGTATTTTCTCCTTCATAAGTGCAGGCGGCTGTAGCAGATACATATAAATTGCCCAAATTTGAGGAAGCCATATAACCGTGACCACCACAGGCCAAACGTAAACGTTCTACACCATTTGCAGAATCACTGGAACACAAAACTTTCATCGAACAAGCTAAAGCATGCATTTCGGGCAGACGTGAATATTCACCCTGATTAATATCGGCCGAAGTTTGATAATACAAAGACCACAATTTTCCAGAAGCCAATTTATAAGCAATACTTGAGGCAATTTCCGGGAATAATTTCATTTGTTGGGTAACATGATCAATAATTTGGGGTTCAGGTTCACTAAAAGTGTTCTTACAGTAAGTCAAATCATTTTAGAACTTAAAAACTTTTTAACATACTTTTCATTAATGGGACTTTGCCTTCTAACCGCTGAATATCTTGTCGCTATAGTAGCTGCCATTGACAAGACAATGGCGTTATTGTGAGCTATCGTACATCTTACCAAAACCATAGAGAAATAGGCCAATACTGATACCGGATTTTTAACATAAGTACCATCTCGATGAACTTGTACATTACGCATAAGCATATTGGTGCGTGGTATGCGAACATTTTTCAAACCCAAATAGCCATTATTGACCCCAAAGAAACCCATTTTTTTGCCTATATCACCCACATCAATGCCCGGCAAAGGCATATGGGTCTCTTCATCACGCAACTGAACCATAAACATGGCCATACCTTTAGGCTCATTGTCTATGTATAATTTTGCCACTACCAGGCAATAATTGGAGGAATGGCCCACTAGAAGTTGGGAGAAAAGTATTTGGCATTTTTTAAAATTCTTGATTTTTAAAAATCTTTATTCGACATTTTTACAAAGTTTTTAAGAAAAAATTATTTTTTTAGTACTTTTTAGGGTTAAACAAATATGTAGATACAGTTACATTAAAGATTTTTATGCAAATTAAAATAAATCGAATACATACTCATAAAAAATCACAAAAATTTTTTATTTTATTTTATAAATAAAATCAGCAAATCGGCTTTATTAAAAGAAATCTAATTAAATTTACTAATTTCACATAAAATCTAAAAATTATTTAACCCTTAAATGCGTCTTGTATCTTTAAAGATACAACCAATAAAACTGCTGCTATTTGCACAATTATTAAAAAAACTAAACAAATTTTGCTGATTACCACCAACAACACTTTTTTCTTTTATGCTGGATTAAATTTTTTATCAAAAATGGATCGTTTCTGAAAAATACAGAGCCGTAGATTCAAAATTTCAAAATTCGTACTTTTATAAATGAAGCTAATTTTTACCCAATTTTATTTGCATTATTTTGTTCACGAATTTACTCCAGAAAAATATATGTTGATTGAAATAGAGTTCTTAAACCATACAGAAATTTTCAATGCGGTCTGATTTATACTTTCGTCAAAAAATCGTATATAGTGGTTGTATCTTAAAAGACACATTGCGCATTCCACACAAATTAGGAATGTTGGCTGTTATTGTTTTATGTAGACTGTTAGTATTGTGTGTTCTTCTTGTTTAGTCATTTGACATAAGTTCCTTTCGCTCGCTACTTAAATTTTTTTATTCTAATTATAATTACAAATATCGCCACCTTAAATGCAAAAGGCCCTATCTAACATTTTGAAAATTTTACAGGATAAGTATTGCCTGAAACTATTAATAATTTATTTGTCTTCCATTTTTCTTGTAAAACCTACCAGTGCTTCAACAATTGACAATGATGCACATTATGGAAACTCTTTGTTAGGCCTTTTAGTGTTTACCATATAATCTTTTGTAATTAGGGCCTGTTGTTTTTTGCTAATACAATTGCAAATTTTGGTCGAAAGATACTAAAATGTTTTGTAGACATTTGTGTTGATGCAAAACATCAGAATCAATGAAAAAGTCGATCTTTAATTTATGGTTAGTTAGGGCCTTTTGCGTTTTAGGTAACGATATGAATATGAATGCGTTCAGACGTATTGGTAGATCCAAAATGACAAATGATAAAATATGTAAAATTTCTTAAAACACCGCAGAATTTCCTTATGACTGCACTGATAAAAATAGTGACGATGAAATTTAAATTCCAAAAATAGTTTCCTCTAAAAATTAAAATGTTGTCCTGATTGATAATGACTTTGATCCGGAGAAAGGATCGGAAAATATCGTTAGAGTCAGTTCATGAATCGTTTATTGCATTTATGAACGATGATAATCTGTTCTCAAGCCCAATACATTTTCCTGTAGCTGCAGTAGCTGTAGCTTCCTGTAGGCTAGTACCCTTCTGTATCCTGTCCACGTACAATTTTGTACCTTAAATACCCTAGTACCAAATTTGTGAACGGATACCTTCGTCCTATCCCGCGTTTCTAGAAATAGTTTATTATCAAGTCCTACTGCATCCAGTTCCTCAACTGCGAACTTACAAGAGTCGGCAGCTAATCAGCGCTCAATTCACTCACAGGACTTACCATCAAGTACAACGTCATTTGATTTACTTTCCTTAAAATTTCAAAATGTTTTACTCGATCCAAAAGCTTCTGCAAATGAAAAAAATATCTAAAAAAACGGGGTAATATGCAATTCGCAATTCGTCAGGAAGTAGAGTTAAAGGGCGATAGCTCTCTGCCTGATGTTATCAAATCATTAGTTACTCCGTATCAGGCTTGTCGTTACTAATTACCTGAGAGATTGAAAAATTATATAATTGAGGAAACTTTGCGATTTGCTATGAAAGATGTTCCTTCAATGTTGTAGAATTGCGAAAGATAATTGGTATTTTACATAATATGAGATATTTCAACCTACATAACTCGAGAGACTATTGGTCAAATATTAATGATAGGTCAGTGGCATTATTATAATCTTTAAGATATAAGATGTATTTAGAACTAGCGGATACCTGGCGTCTGCTACTACGTTCCCCGTTCTTGTAGTCCTATTTTGTAAAACATTCATAGCTTATGTGCCTATCTAAATAGGGATCTATTTGATTTAAATTTCATTCGAATCTGTTAGATAGTTTTGGAGAGGCAGATATTTCCCCCTACCTCCCTCGTGATCCTATTTCTTGCAAAATGTATACCTAATGTATACATATAAGTAGGGATCTATCTATGTTTTAAATTTGAATTAATTCTGTTGGATAGTTTCGGAGAGGCAGAAATTGCCCCCTAACTCCCCTCGTGGTCCTAGTTTTGTTAATTTAAATTTAACTAAATGAATTTGAATTATATTAAATACAATCACAGTAATTTTTAATTTTATTCATATTAAAACTAAACTGCACTTAAAAAATCCTTTCATTGTTCATGCGTTTCTCTTTGTGTGTGGAGTGCGCAGTGTATCTCATAAGATACAACCAGTTTTTCCTTAATAAAACTACAACCAAACAAAAAATTTAAAAAATAAAAACGCAGTTTTAATTTTTTTTCTTATTTACGTTCAATATATTTTTTTCATTAAGATACAAGACGTTGCGCATTTAAGGGTTAAAATCACTAACATAAAATCTAAAAATTATTTAAAATCACTAACTGCCATATTCATAAAAAATAAAATAAAAATAAGTTTGAAATGTGTTTTAAGGAAAAGCACATATTTTCATACAAATATTTTTTAAAATACAATTCAAATCCATTTTAATTTTTTATGAATACGGCAGTCAATGTTTAAATGTTAAATAATAGTTAATGAAATATAACACAACAAAGTTTGACAGAGTAAGTCACAAGAAATCACTAAAATCTTACTTCAAATCGTGAAGTGTACCATAAGAGTGACATCTACAAAGTTTGAACTTTCTCACTATAACAGTTTTTAAGATATCCGATATTAAACATTGGCGTCCTATGGAGGGTAACACTTCCCCCGCTGCTATTTTATTTCAATTTTGGGGCTCAGAAGATCCTACTACCAAAAGTTCAACAAATTGCTTGCAGCGGCTCTTAGAAACATTTCTATCTATGAGGGGTACTGCTCCTTCTCTGGATACCCCGCCCATTTCTATATTGAAATTTATAGTTTACCATAATAGTAGCTTTAACCACGTTTGAAGACTATCCATTTAATTGTTCTTTAGTTGAGCGATATTTAATATATGGATCCTATGGGAGGTATTTCCCCTCCTACGCCTACCCGCTTTATTTCTATTTTCAAAAGTGTAGTATACCATAAGAGTGACTTCTGCAAATTTTGAACATTCTCACTATAACAGTTCTAAAGATATGCGATATTAAACATTGGCGTCCTATGGGGGGTAACACTTCCCCCGCTGCTATTTTATTTCCATTTTTGGGCTCAGAGGATCCTTCTACTAAAAGTTCAACAAAATACGTGCAGCGGCTCCTTTTAATATTTCTATCTATGAGGGGAACTGCTCCTCCTCTGTCTACCCCGCCCATTACTATATTGAAATTTAAAGTTTGCCATAATAGTAGCTTTAACCACGTTTGATGACTTTCTCTTTAATAGTTCTTCAGTTAAGCGATATTTAATATATGTATCCTATGAGAGGTTTTTCCCCCTAGCGCCTACCCGCTTTATTTTTATTTACAATAGTGTAGTATACCATAAGAGTGACTTCTACAAAGTTTGAACATGCTCACTTTAACAGTTCTTATGATATGCGATATTAAACATTGGCGTCCTATGGGGGAAACCACTTCTTCCGCTGCTACTTTATTTCAATTTTGGAACTCAGAAGATCCTACTACCAAAAGTTCAACAAAATGCGTGAAGCGGCTCTTAAGATATGCGATATTTAATATTGGTAGTTTAGGAGTCTATAAGCCAGAATACAAACAAACAAACATACAAACATTTTTCATTTTTCTATATATAGATAGAAGAAATATTTTTTACATTTCACCCTTTATCTAACCCCATAATTCGTAATTTGGCTTGCCCTGATCTAGCGGCATTGAACTCGCAACTGTATAATAGAAATTATAACATTTGTTTTCTATTTCAAAATAAAACTAAATTTTACATAATTTTGATTGATTTATTGAACGGAAATTGATCTGTATCTCATCAATTCAATCATTCTTGTTGCTTTATGATCGACCAAGCAAGAATACATCAGCAGACGTATCGGTAAATTGAACTTCGAGTGGATAGACATTTTTCCGCTTATAATAATTCATCATATTGAGCCATAACCGCAAAAATAGGTTGTCGCTTGAGATAAAATTGTTTTTGCTATAAAATCGTAACGGTACCTTAGGTGACCGTTATATTTTAGGAGATGATGCAAGTGTTGCCAGTTAAGTCATTTATGAAAAAAAAAACGAAAATTTAAAATTATGTCGCTTAAGCTTTTTTTGCGGTAAGGGCTCGATATGTTGGATATACAGTTAGGGACAAAAATGTTCACGAAATTATAAAACATTTATGTTTATCATGAAAACTATTAAAGTTTCAACTTGGAAACTTTCAAAAACTATTGTATGGGTTTCTACATTTTAAAATAATACTATGTAAACTTATTTTCAACAGTAACGCTTGTTTTTATATTAATACTAAGCTAACATGCAAACCATATGTGTGAACAATATTGACCCTGTGTGAATCTGTCATAAAAATTCCAATAAAATTTCAAGTTTTATCTGTGGGATTTGCTTTTAAAGTTAGTCAATTAATTCATTAATATTAAATATTTTTAAAATTTGAAAAAAATTCGAGCAGTTAAATTTTGCCTAGTTTCTTCAAGAACTGTAAGTCAGAAGCGGCAATTTTAAAACAAAGCATTGTGAAAAATTTATAAAAAGAAGTCTCACATCGCAAGATCACACAAAATACAACAATTCAGAGAGATTTGAATGTTAAATAAAAAAAAGTGTAGTTTGGATACCAAAAGCAACAAAGCTGGTCGCCCAAAAAAAACTTTAGCCAAATAATTTTCGCGAATCAAAGGGACTTATTTTTATTGGTGTAGTCAGTATAGCTATTAAGGTACGGCAAATACTGAGCATAGAGTACAATTAAGATGTAAGCGCTAAAATCATACGAAGTTGCTTAAGTTCTAGTAGATTAGTAGCTAGAATAAAGAGCGACAACCCATCTTTTAGCAAAAATAAAAGCTGAAAACGGCTGAAGTTTGCAAAAAAGTAAGAAAAATTCAGTTTTAAAGATTTAATTCGTGTAACATGCTTAAATCGGACAAAAATTATGGGATTGCAGGCAGGCGGACGGGAGTTAACATGGCTGGCGTAAAAGTGTTAGCGTAAAAGAGTGAAATAATTCCAAATGTTAAAATTTTGATGATCTCATAAATTACATGAGATTGTTTTCGCGGGAACCTGCTTCGAGCACTCCGCTAATTCAGAAGAAAAATGTGTGCCAAGCACTACATAATCATCATTAAAGACCCGTTGATTCCAAGATAAGCCATATTCGGCTAAGAATAACGACAGGGTGATATCATTATGCAGGACAACAATATTAAGCATACTTCAGAAATACCTAAAAGTTAGTTTGAAGAAAATAAAAACTCGAAAATAATTTTACCTAATTAGTCGCCAGAGTAGTAGCCACTTGAGTACCTTTGGTCCTTTCCAAAACACCACTTTTTTTTTTGCTCAGAGGAACCCGCCTAACACTGGATATAAGCTAAGCGAGCTTGCCGTTAAAGCTTGGAAAAAATAGAGCCAAAACTGCTAAGAACTCTTGTAAAAGAATGGAAAAAAAGATTAAGGCAGCTTAAAAGAGCAAATGGACAACAAACCAAACGCTAGGACCCAAATACAATAATAATCTCTAACTAGGGTCATAATTGTTCACATCCAGAAGTCAATACTGATACCGTGTAAAATATTATGAACATATATTTTTTGGAAAAGTTTTTATTTTTGAGTTCTTGAAATGTTCCACTTTTCATATAGTTAAAAAATTTTAAATAGTTATAAATAAAACAAAAATTTATAGCCTATTTTGCCAATAACGCTAAATTTGTGAACAATTTTGTCCCTAACTGTATATTTGCATTTCTTATTGCGATACCACACTGCACTAATTTGTATGAATGCTTCGTCAAATCTCCATCTAAGGATACCACATCTGAAGCGTTCTTTTTAACTTGCTCTGGATTCAGGCTGGCATGAAAATTTATTTTGAAGCGATTTCAAAGATTTAGAAGAAATATTTCCTCAATTTCTGTTATTTTATAAAATTCGAAAGAAAAACCAAAAAGTATAACAGTAAAATTTAAATACTTACACCCTCCTGGCCACCATTTATAAGCTGTCAACGTAGGAGTATTCAAAACAAACTCATCTGTTTCACGATCAAAATCAGCTCGAGACTGTAAACCCCGCAAATTAGTACCATGACCCAATTCGGTTTGAGCATAAGTACCACAAATTTCGAAATTCTCGGCTCGTTTGCCGAACTTTTCAAATTGTTCGTCCGTACCTTGTTTGCGTATGGCATCAATAAGCATGAGGAAATGTACAGCAAAAGGATTACTGGAGGGTAAAGCACCCCAACATTCAGGAGAGACATATTTTCCTCTAAGACAGGGAAAATAAAAATATTTTTGAATCTTGTAAGATTTTTTTTTTATAGATAAAATACTAACGGCCATATTTCGTTGCCTTCAGGATTAAGTTTCTGTTGCAATTCACGCAATTTCTTGGCAGCCTTGATGGCATCCTCTACAGCTGTATTGTAAATATCTTCGTGTAATTTATAGTGCTGTAAGGAGCCATCAGCAGCGAAATCATGGACCATATAAGATTCTGAAACAAACGAGTAAATATAAAATTATTAGGGTATTCAGTTCAAAATGTAAAAATTGCACTCATGTTGAATTGAGCGGTCTTTATTATAGTTTGAAAGTGCAATAGCCCTTTCACACTTGTCAACATCTACCATCAATTTGCGAAGATGTTAACATTAGAAATGCATAGGGCTAATATCAACATCTTTACAAGATGTTCCGATCTCATTGTATTCCATTCTACATCTTCGGATTATTTTAGTGTCATTACTAGGAAAGTTTAAATAAATTCTCTTATTATTGTGGCAACACTGATAAAATACAAATTTGTTTTGAAAGCAGCGTTATACCCTTTTGTGCACTTGCATTCATATCGGAGGAACGCATGTAAGATTTTGAAAATGTGAAACATGCAATCACACTTGAAATATCTAACATCTACTATCAATCAAAAAAGTCACCATTACTGAAAAAAAATAATTTTAAATATTTTTTATCTACAAAAGTGCAAAAATTTCAACCAAAATGTATTTGAAATAATTTTTTTTTTTTTTATAATATAAAAAAAGATTCAACAAAAAAAGACTTGCGAAAGAGTAAAAACTTGGCAAACGGTAACGCTGCTTTCAACACATATGCCATTTAGGGCTGTCAGATGTGGTGATTTTTCGCCAAACGTGGCGATTTATAAACCTTATTGGCGATGCAATTTTGTGTTTGGCGAAATTAAAAAAAGTTGGCGATTTATTAAACGCATTTTATATTTTTTTAATATTTATATGAAAAAATTTATGAGTACTGACTAAGTTTTTTCTTGCAATTTTTAACAAATTTTAAAATCGCAATACGAATACGAATAAATTGATAATATTGCCAGATACATTAGATTGAAAACATTAAAAAATAGTTTCAATCGAAATTTGGAATAAAGCTTAAGCTTTCTTAAGCACATTTTCCTTATCAAAAAATAGCAATCATCGGTTTTTTACCGAAAAACTTATTTTGCAAAATAAATTTTAAGAACTGAATTTTTTTCGATTTTATAAGAAATGGGATTTTTAAAATAAATAAATAATGGCGAAAGAAAATCAGACCTTTCCTTTAATAATAATTTTTAATTGTTTAAGCTTGAGGTCTTTTTTATTTTTAAAATATTATATTTATTTAATTTCCTGACGATGCTAACCAAAGGTTAGCGAAATATCGATTAAAATAAATAAATATAATATTTTATAAATAAAAAGACCTCAAGCTTAAACAATTAAAAATAATTTAAATCAGAAAATTTTTAAAAAAAAAAGTTGCATTGATATCAAGTTCTTTATTATGGCATCAAGCGTATTTTTTAACGTGGAGTGCAGAGGGAAAAAATCGCAGTTTTTTTTATACATTTTGACTCGATTTTGATAAAATATTAAAAAAAAATAAATATTCACTTGAAATTTTTTAAAACCCTGATTTGATATAGAATCGAAAACGAATCTGGGTTTGAAGGTTATTTTAAAAAATTACTCGTTTAGAAGACTGAGTTGACTTTAAGTATTCCAGTTCAATTCCAAATATCCAATTGGAATACACCTTTTGAGACATTTATCCTTTGCTTCAGATAAATACAAAATTTAACCATATTCGGACTTATAGTCACATAGAAAATCACTCTTATAAAAACTGATTTTTTTGCATCAAACTCTACTTTTGCATACTTGATTAAATTAATCTTTTTGCAAAACTTGATTAACTGATCTCATAAGTTCTATGTTTTAGGATAATCAGTCTTTTTATGACAAACGCACAATCTAAAATCGCAAAACGCCAGATTTCTTAAGGTGTTCCGAAACTTGTGCGTTTTGCTTGCGATCTGCCATAGTTTCTTACAAAAATTCTAGTTCCCTTAAGAAAACTATTGCAATTTGAAGTCGCCAAACTTCTACCGAAACAGAAACACAAATGTTAAGCGTTGTTCGATTGTTCGCTATAATATAAGCACACTACTAGAATAAGGCTAAATATGGAAACACTTGTATGCTCTTTTTTATATAAAACTTTTATTTGGCGATTTTAGGCGAATTTGTTTACCAAAAATTTAAGAAAATAAATTTTTGGCGATTTTTAGTATGCTATTTGGCGATGAAGGTGGAAAAAAATATGACAGCCCTGATGCCATTTTGTCAGTGATACCACAATAATAATAAAACGTGTTCCCACTTTTCTAGTGATGACACTTAAAAAATCGGAAGATGTAGAATGGAATACAATGAGATGGAACATCTCGTAAAGATGTTAAAAAAATTATGATTTTTTTTCTCTATGTATTTCTTATGGGAAAATTTCAAAATTTCGTAAATTGATGGTAGATGTTGACAAGTGTAACAAGGCTATTACCATTTGTCAAGTTTTCCCTTTTTGCAAGTTTTTTTTAAATATTTTTTAACAAAATGAATTCCAAATAAATTTTGGTGTTTTCTTTTAAAATTTTGGCACTTGTGCAAAAAAAAAAGTTTTAAAAAGATAAAAGGAGTTTTTTCATAAATGGTGCATGCAAGATGTTGCATGTTAAATTTCATTTTCAACTTCATCCATGCGTTCCTCCGAAATGTATCCGAGAAGTTGTACATACATATTTAAAAGAGATGTAAATTTTATTTTTTTTTTTTTCTTTTTTGTGAAAAATAAAAATTTTATTTAACCACATTCAATTTGACATTTATTAATTACCAACGCATTAAATATAGCAATTTTGCATCTTTAAAACCCGATTTTTTTTACATTTGTTTAAAGGTTGTTTAAATTCCAACTTTTACAGTAAAACATTTTCCTTGTGTTTGTTGTAATAAAAAGTTCCATTTTTATATTTTCCTTTTTTGCCTTCAAAAAAAATCTAAACTGAATACCCTTTATATGAATGCAAATATGTATGTATGTATTTGTATTTAGGCGGACTTTGTTTTTTGTACTTGATAAAATGAGTTAACAATTGTTGGTTTTGTCAATAAAAAACAAGATTGTTTATCAGTTGATTTACTATCAAAAAGCTTTCAATTACACCTCAAACCATTTAGATTTACTAGAACGGAAACTCTCTTAAAACCAAATGAAAATTTTTCTCTTAAAATTCCGTACGTGAAGCTACAGAACAACAAAATAAACATCTTTCTTACTAAAGCAATCATAGAGTTAGGTTTTAATTATCGGTTGAGTTAGGTTTTTCTTTTTGTCTTTCCGTTCTAGTCAATATTCTATGCGCCAAATACGCAATTTAATATACATAACTACATACATATGTGTGTATGTTTATTATTATAAAATTTAAGTTTGAATGTTTTGCACTCATTTTTTAGTTCGTGCACTGGAATGCATTTTTGTTATTATTTGAATATGTATTTATTTAAATTTTTTTTTTTTTAAATAAATCAATATTCAAGTTTCAAATTCGATTTTTGTAATCGAAAATTATGATCATCTTTCCGCGAACTGCACATCGGGCAAATGCTTTTTAACCATCTTAATTCACAAATATGTATCTCATTTTTTATTCTCCAAAACAAAACTTTATTTACCCAATTCACGTTTAAATTTTAATTTCTCTGCTCCTCCATGCCACCAAAGAGCAAAATCTTCAACATCAAATGTGGCATTTTGACGCTCCTTTTGTAAATCAGGATTGACAGTTTTTGGTATAATACTCATTTAAAATTTTTTAAATTTTCTTAATCTTTATAACAGAAACTATTTTTTTAGGTGTTTTAGCTCTCACGATTAAAACATTACTAAATTTTAAATTATCGACGCACTCTTTAAGCGTCAAGACGACACCTAAAAATCTTTATCTTTGTGAACTCATTTTAACAGAAAGTATTTTTAATCTCTATAACAATTATTTTATACATATCTTTTTTCGCAAAGACTCTGTGCTTTTTACTTTCACGGTTAAAAAATAACTAACTGAATTCGAAATTGTTTAAGCACTCTGAATGCGATCAGACGACACCAGGCATGTAGCCTTCGGTGATATAGTACTTTTTTCAGTAACATAAAAAATATACCGTAGTATCTCTACGAGTTAAAAGTACCTTTTCGTAATCTCACACAATTTTCAACAAAGCAAATTGAACTAGTTTAAGACTAAAGGTCCAATTAGAAGTGACAATTCAATTTTGGTTTCAATTTTGGTTTCTAAATTCGACATTACGGCTGTGGCATAACCATACCAAAACTGTATTACCATAGCCACTGTATTACCAAAACGACATCAACATAACATTACGGCTGTGGCATTATGGCTATGTCACGTCAATTTGAGCTTAAAGGCTCAAAGGCACAATGTGCTTAAGTTGGCTTAAGCGAATGAGCAAATACATGTACATAAATTAAATGAGGCAAACCATATTGAACTTAAGGAAACTTTTTGCTAAGTTTAATGAGACTGTCATTTGCTTAAGCAAGGTGCGAATCTAATCGCACAGCACCACAATTAGTTGTGAAGAGGGTATATTAAGTTTGTCATTCCGTGTGAAACTTTTTTATTATTCATCTCAGACTACTTAAAGTATATATATTTTGGGTCCTTGAGTGATTCTAAGTCGATTTAGCCATGTCCGTCTGTCTGTCCGTCTGTTGAAAAAACTCTCACTTTCGAACAACGCAAAAGAAATGAACAAACTTGGTGCCAAATTGCTTGTAAATATCCTAAGCAGTTTGGGATTGAAATTCAGCATAATCGGTTCAGTAGGAACAGAGCTATGAATCAAAATGTGCAACCACCACCTAAAAAAATTTATAATTTTGTTACAAAAAATAACATACATAAATGGTGGAACAAGGCACGGAATGAGATAAGGTTTTGCAGAAATTTCTTTTATTCGACTAGAAATCACGCTGTTAAATTTCTTGAAGATCCGTCCATAATTTACCCTAAGCCCCATATAAACACTACTCCCGGAAAACAGTTTAGTACGCCTAAAACCGTAAACAATAACGCTATCGTAACAAAATTTGGTACGTCACAGTTTTTTAGGACTAGAAATAACACTGTGAAATTTCGTGACGATCGGTCCATAATTTGCCTTAGGCCCCATATAAACCCTACTACCGGAAAACAGTTAAGTACGCCTAAAACCGTAAAAAATGATGCAATCATAACAAATTTTGGCTCGCCACAGTTTTATAGGACTATAAATGATACTGTGAAATTTCGTGAAGATCAGTACATAATTTACCCTAGGCCCCATATAAACCCTACTACAGGAAAACAGTTTAGTACACCTAAAACCATAATTAATAATGCTATCATAACAGAAATTGGTACGTCACAGTTTTAAAGGACTAGAAATGACGTTGTGAAATTTCGTGATGATCGGTATATAATTTACCCTAGGCCCCATATAAACCCTACTACCGGAAAACAGTTTAGTCGCCTAAAACCATAATTAATTAACAAATCGTCCCAGTTTAAGATAATAATAATAAATAGACATCATACAGATATAACTCCTTAAACATTCGAACTGTCGGTGGAGGGTATCAAAGATTTGGCACAGCCGAATATAGCACTCTTACTTGTTTATTTTGTTTTTGTTTTCTTAAATACATTTGAGAGACTTTTTGCTTCGCTTATTATGGTTGAGCCTTAAAGGGGGTATACACGGTCAAAATGATCGATATAATAATCGTGTACGTGTGCTTGATGTTTTGCAATTATCATGCTGGATGGCCTCATATTTAGTTTGATTTTGTGCTGTAAAGATAAAGATATCGAGCCCTATTTGCGATTATATCGTAAGCTACAAAAGGTAAATTTTTCTGGAGATGGTTTTTATTTTGTTATTCTTAAGTAGTCCAGAGTTTTATTTGGTTAATATTATGCATTTATTTTGTTTTTTAACTTTTAATGGCGCATTCGAAAGTTTTCAGGAACATGCTGAGATTCAATTGATAATAGTACCTATCGTTTACGATAGTTTTAATTATGTCGCTTACAATATACAGCCTTGTATTTTGGTGCTTCAGAAAATTACGAAAAAATGTTTCGGAATGAAACCATTTTTGTTTTCATGAACTGTATGGGAGTTGTCTGTATCTGAAAGGCCATAAAACTATCAAAACACACTTTTCATCAACAAACAAATATGTTTTCTTCAATTCCGAACGGAATTGAACTCTGTGACATGACGCATAATCGCAGAAAGAGTTCGATATCGTAATAAAAATATTGGCAGCCTGCTTGCAAATAAAAAGGAAAAGCAAAATAGTACATTTTTTCACCATTCATTTTTATTTTTCTTTTACACATGTTCACAATGAAAATACATATACATAATTGTACTGAAAATTTGTGTGTGCTTAATGGGTTAATACACTGTAGACACGTCAACGTTTGACATCAAGCATGCCAAAAATATAAATATTTTGATTTTCCATCAAGCGTTGTCGGTGCCACACTGCAAACTCAGTTTCACTAATACTACCATAGCGCTTGATGAATATTTTTATAGTTTATAGTTTTAATACACTCACTTTTTTAGCAATGCACTCATTCTTTTAAAAATTGAAACGAACTTGCCTTAAAAATCCTCTTTCCAGTGAGTGTTTCAATTTACGTTCAAGAAAACAGCTGATTTCAAGGTTAGTGCGCTACCCTACAGATAATATTGGACTACGTGGTCCATTGGGCCTTAAATGGACTACTTACATCATGGTCCAATGTACTGTAGTATGGACCATGTTATAAGAAATGAACATGCAGCCAACAACTGCATGATGTATACTTTTCTATAGTTTACAGTATTACACCTTGGTAGCCCTGATGGTTTCCATTGTTAATTGTTTATTTAAAAGTGAAAGTTTGTGAAATTTGTGGAAATACCAAGAATATATTTAATAATAGCAATACTAGACTACAGTACACACCATAAAAGGCGATTAGTAAAAAATTAAAAAGAAAAATGTTTAAACTACCGCTTAAGTGTACTCCATACTGTAGTAACATGGAGTACTTTCAAAACTAACCCACTTTAGTACTCCATGGAGTAGTTTAGGGACTACTTCGGTGGGTTATATGGTCCCCTCCTAGGACATCGTAATGTTAAATTTTCCAACTTTTACCCATATATTTGGAGTAGTTTTGGAGTACTCCTTCTCCTTTATGGACTACTCTTTACATGCATGTATAGACTAGTCTCGTTATCTGCAGGGTAATTTTTCGTTTGTCTTATAAATTGTTTTCCTATGACATCTTGAAAGTAAATTGCTCAAAAGTTGCGTGCAGCGTACGTCACAGCTTTCAATTTTTGGAAATTTTGACAGACAGTATATGTAAGAGACTATCATGAAAAACTTGAGCGTCTAACTGCAGTGTAAGACACCATGCACTATAAAAACGCTTGATGTCATATTTGTTTACATGCATTTGATGGTTTGATATACACTTGCTTTATGACTCGTCTAGCATGCATTTTGTTTTTTATCAATGGCGGGAATTCTATGTAATTTTTATTATGTTCTGAAAGTGTATTAAAAAATGTCAGCATTATTATAAACTTTTTCACAATTTCTTGTGATAAAATTTTAATGAAAATCTTTGCGCTTAGTAGGTAACTCGTGTCACCGTGCTTTAAAATTCTCTCACCAATACAGCTGCAAAACATTTTTGGGCATATATGCACTACAATATAGTCAGCCAAAGGTTAAAATTAGGTTGTGCTAGTAAGCGATTTACCCAGCAAACACAAATATTTATGCAATAAAATTGTCTGTATTAACACTCCTATGACAGTTTCTAATTAACAAAATTTTAAGTTTCTAGAGGGTAGAGTAGAGGGAAAAAATCGATTTATATTTTAAAGAATATTCTCTTTTTTGACCCTTTTTTCTTCGTTTTAATGATCAGCTTTTGTTTTAACGTTATTTTAATAGGTATTTTTGTTAACAACATGCGCTGTAATATTCGTTAACACTAGTTGCCAACTTTGCGTTTGTTGTTTCACGTTTGCTAGCGAAAAGTAAATTTTATTGGCCGTATAAAAAGTGTTCAAATATTATAATTTTAGTTAAACCTACCTACCTACCTTTATTTTATAGATTCTTTAAATTAACATACAAATTATATATGCATGTATAATGCGGGTCAAGTAAGAAATTGAAGTATATGTTACCATTTCGGGAATTTGATAAATATTTTGTAAATAATCATTACGTATGTTATATGTATGTATTTATTATTTTTGTTATATTTATTTGTGCACTTCTTAATTTTTATTTTCATTTTTGTTAAGCTTGTTTTTCCTGATAAATATTAAAAAATAAAAAGTACATTTTGTTTTCATAGTTGGTACAAAATTATAAAAGGCATTTTCCATCCCTACTGTGGACTTGTTGAAAGCTTTAGAGATATTAAAGAGTTTTAATTGGAAGTATTATTTCTCTTAAAGTTAAAAATAACATTGGGTTTAGGTCGTTGCCAGTGATGCCAACTTTTTAAGAGCAAAAAGCACTTTAAAATTTAAAAAAAAAAACACTAAAAAGCACTTTTTCGAGCAAAAAAAAAGCGTAAAAAAACACTAAGCCATTTTTACAATTTAATTAAACACATAACAAGTTGCATTCCGCTGTGCCGCATTTTATATAACTCCAAAATTTTAAGCAAAGGCGACGGCGTTGATGCGGACCATTTTCATTTAAGATTAAATCATAAATATATTTACAATTGTATATAAAAATTTTTAAATCTTTAATAAAAATAATATCATCGAAAGCATTTGGATCATTATCAGCTGAGTTTGAATTGGCCATAAAACAGTTTTAAAGTAATACAAAAGCTCATGAAAAATGGGAGGTTACACAGCGTTCGTTATAAAAGCAATTACTGTCAGCTGTTTTTAATTTATTTAACATTTTGCTAATACCAAGCTACGGCTCTTTTTTTGCTTTTAAAGACTTTTCGTTTTTTTGTACGGTTTCCGGCTGCATTGTTTTAAACAATTCCTTATATTTTCTAAGCCATTTTCTATTTTTGAAACAGTAAATACATCTTTCAAAAAATGTATACCAAAATACATTGTTTTTATTACGATTACTAAATATGTTGTCAACGCTAAAAAGTGCAACGTTTCATTCTTTTAAAAAGGCACTTAAAAGCGCTGTGAGAAATTGTTCAAAGCACTATAAATACCCGCTTTTTAAAAACGGGTGTTTAACAAAATTTCGGGTATTGCATAAGCAAAAAAACGCCAAAAAATACCCGAAAGGCACCAAAATGGCAAAGCTGGTCGTTGCCATTTTTTTTTGTTTTTTTTTTTTGCTGAATTAAGCAGATTGTCTAACCAAGTTCAAAAGGGTAAACTGGAAAATGAGTAAGCAAAATCGGAATTTGGTATTTAAGGAACTATGTATGTACGTACATATTTCTTTTTTATACTCACCGCAAAAATTATATCGTTGGTCTCATGTAGAAAGGCCCTAACTCACATAAATGCAACTTTACAGGAGAAGGCAAAACATAACAGAAACTGTATGTATCATAATGTGAAATGGCTTCTTCAATTGCTTGTTAAACTGATATTTTTGATGCTATTGTATTAAATTTTTGTGACGAGGTGTATTTGTGGGAAATGTATTGGAATCACTAAAAAACTCAATTTCGAAAAAAATCGAGTTAGGACCGACGATATGTATTAATGTTGTCATTCCGCTTCGGAAACTCTGTTAAGTACATATTTATATTGTGAATTCTTGTGGGTAGATCGGGTCGCAATAAAATACTTAGGAAAAATAAATTTTTTTAAAATGTATGAATTATAGGTAGGCATTATTCGTGAAGCAGACATACCAAAAAATATTTTGCCGAAATTCTTAATAACATTATACCTACCTCTGGTAGATGTGAATGTGTATGCCAAATATTTTTGTTTTATGATGTTTTTATAGAGTTTTTGAAAAATTACATTTTTTAATTAATGTTTCGAAGTTGCACTTGTACGACTTTCGAGTACATACATAAGTATGTTCTTATTTCGAAATGGGTTATAAATAAAAGTAAACTAGTTTTACATTAGCCAAATTTGATTGTTCCCTAAAGAAATAGCCCCAAAGGACTTGAAATTGTAAAATATAACACAAAAATTAAAATTTTTATCAAGAAAAATTCGAAATGTATATGTGTCGAACAGTGTTGCCAAAACTTTGTGACCAAAAATGGCTACATTTACGGAAAAAATGGCTAAAAATGGGCTAAACAATGGCTTAAAGCTTTTTTAAATAAAACACATTAAAATTCAATAACAAAAAATAATTAAATTATTTAAAGTTGTTTTCGATGAAATTGTGAGTTAAGATTAATTTGTTAAATAAGAATAAACGTAAATTAATATTAAAGAATTAAATCATCAAAAAATTCGATGTCGTTATTGTTCATCCCATAGGAATCACTCATTAATTAGTTCAAAAAATCATAAGTTTTAAATAATTTCAAGGTAAATCATTATCACGACAACATTTACCCAACCTTTTGAGTCCAGATCTTCAATAAAAAACAAGTTAGAAAGTATAGTCGGTTAAACCCGACTTTATGATGCCCTACACCACATTAGAACCTTTGTACTAAATTTTATCAAATAATCTCTAAATTGCGACCTGTACTTTGCGCACAAGGTTTACATGGACAGCCAGCCAGCCGGATAAACACCGTTTATTAGAGTGATTCCAAGTCAATCGGTACACGTAAAGGTGGGCTAAGGACCAATATTTTAAGGTGTTACAGACATCAGCACAAACGCATAGTACCATCTCCACTATTGTGGTGGTGGTATAAATATCGTATTGTAATGGTTAAAATATTTACCTTATTGATAAAATCGAATTAACGGTTGCTTAATGTGACCTATTTCTCAAATTACTGTTTACGATGTTTACTCGGCTAAACACCCTCTCTACTTCAGCATTAGACCATGGAAGTGAGAGCAACTTTATAGTCAATTCTGAAATTTCTAAAACAATTTTGTTACCGCCTGCATCCCTTTATTGAAATACTTGCAACCAGAAAAAACAGCGATGTTTGTGTTGATCCATTTTATAAATTTAATAGTGGAACACTGTTCCTTTATTTTGAAAGATGTTTCAGCGTCATAGTTTATAGCGATTTTCAACATTTGTAAAAGTTGTGATTTAAATTAAAGGCGTTTTAATTGTTAAAAATGGTTATTTTACTTTTATAAATTTTTATAATAAAAAAAAAAAATTATTCTTTAAAAAAAAAACGGCAAAAAAAATTTTATGGCTAAACAAGTTGAAAAATGGCTAATGGCTAAATTCATATTTTAATGGCTAAACAGGGTGAAAAATGGCTAATGGCCAATTTTCAGGATTGATATTAAAACACATTTATTTTTAAAATCGTTTTAAATACAAAATTCTCTTCTTCACTAAAAACTTAAGTGAAACTTAAGTCACCGATGTGGTACATTTAATTTCAACTTAAGTTTCCATTGTAGTATTTTAGCAAGGTGGCCTCAATATCACTACAATACAACAACAACAGGTAAAGCATTAACAGTCAGCTGTTTTTTTAGACCATCTTGTAAATAAATACACTTTTTTATATATTTTTTTTGTATTTAGTAGTGCTACCATAATTTTATCTTAATTAAATAATGCTTTTCAAATAAAACTCAAAAAACCAATTTGTTTTAAATACGATTTAAGTTTGTTATGAAAATTAACTTAATATTGATTTAAATATTTTCCTGAAAATTGGGCATTAATCTAGCCACTAAATGGCTAAATTGGCAACACTGGTATCGAACCACATTGAACTAAAGAAAACTTTTTGGTTTATTTTATGAAACTGGCATTTGCTTAAGAAAGGTGCGAAAAATATCGCTCTTTTTGTACGGAATAAAATATTTATTGATTTTATTTTTGTTTTTTTAAATGCTTTTTTTGTTATTTTTTGACAGTAAGCTGGCTTACTTATGCATATTATAGTTGGGCCTTAAAAATTAATTTTTGAGCTTTAATTTTGCTTAGAAAATAATATGTAGTTACTTTTTGAATTTTATTTATGTGTAGTTAATAGAACACGAGCGCCTTACTCGTCCGTTCAACTTACATTTAAAACAAAAACAAATTTCGAAATTTTGTTTTTGTTTTAAATGTAAGTTGAACGGACGAATAAGGCGCTCGTGTTCTATAAACACCACATTAAAATTACTCTCGTTTTGTATATCATTTAGCATAGTCCAAAGACAAAAAATTCATAGCTTTAAAATTCCCATGATATACTGGAATTCAGTTGACGGCAAAATAGGAGTATTTGATAAAATAAACTTTTATTTTTTATTAAATAGTGTGAAAATATTATTAAAGATGTGTTTTGTTTAAACAATTCAAAAAATGTTTCAATCGCATTTTAAAGATCCTAGCTTCTTTGAACCTCAACATAACCTTTTTTTGCTGTCAAAGCTGTGTTCGTCTCGAAATTCTTACTACTTTTACTTAAATCGGAAAAATTTGTTAACTTTTTGTATTGAAAACTTTCAGCTTTTTCACTACAGCTGGAAATTTTCTGAATTCAGTAAGTAAACGAACTTTTTGCTCTCATTTTAATGAATTCAAAATCAATTCAATTAAAACGAATTGGAAGTGAATTGCAATTCACTTTAACAAATTCCAAGGCAAATTAACTACAGGTGGTGTCAAAACGGCATCTGATTTTGACAATTCGAGCTTATTTCTTTTGATTTGTTACTGTTTTGCTAAGAATTGTTGACATTTTAAACTATGTATTACCCAACAAACACGATATCTAACCTTTAATATGAAATGACTTTATCATTAAACATTAAAATTCAAATTGATAATGATATGAAAATAAACATTTGACATCAAAAGTTTTATCAATTTCAAGTCAAATTGGTATCAAATGTTAAAGTAAAATCAAAGCTAAACTTGGCAATATTAGAGCGAAAAATAAATATAAGCATTAAAAATGGCGATTAGTTAAATTTTTACTTCGTAGTTGAATGTGTTTAACAAGTGAACGATTTATTTCTCGTGAAAAATAAAAATTACTTGTGAGTAGTTACAATGATAAAGAATACGAATAAAAAAAATAAAACCGGAAAGTAAAGAAACTATTAGGTTGTGTTGATCGCGGTGCTACAATCCTCAAAATAAAAAGGGAGCCAAGTATTTCGTCTTTTCAAGAATTAGAGGACGGAAAGAACATTATTTCATCTTTTAGCTGCGGTGCCGAATGTTCATCTCAGAGTTTATTTAAATAAATAATGAGTTTAAATTAACAAAATAAAATATTTTTATTTATGTTCCACATTGTATTATAATCCACATTTGAAAAACATTTGAGAATTACGTTTAAAAGCAAGTTGAAAATACAGGCATTTTTTAATTTGAAAATAATTTCCGCTTTTTGTTGAGAATATTTAATTTTCAAATCATTATCAAACGTTTGATTTCAAATCATTTTCAATTTGAAATCAAACCTTTGTGTTTGTTGGGTAAGGACTAAAAATGCAATGCAAAAAACCTATGTTGTTTTTAGATTTTTGTAGTTCCGACACCACCTGTAGTTGAATTCGCCTTGCACAAATTCGTTTGAAATCGTTTGAACGAATTGCAATTAATTTTACGGATTTAATTGAATTGAAAACAATTGCAACTCATTATACAAACTCATTTGAATTGGAAACGAATTGAAATTCATTTCAGTCAAATTCGTTTGAATTGATTTAAATATCATTTAATTCTTTGTTGTGAAAAGAATTAATTAAAAATTTAGCTAACTCGTAACGAATTAAAATCAAAGAATGATTCATTAATAGCTCTGGTATGCAGCACAAAAGGCTCCTTTTTAGACGTTAATTTAGAAAAGTGACGTATGCTTCACAAACAATAATTTTCACTTTCAATAAAATACTATAAACTTCTAAAGTCATTAATGAACGTTTGCAAAATTTTCAGTTCTCTTCAAAATATATGGCAGCATTGGTGAAAATACAAACAAATTCTATAAGGTAAGTATCAAGGCCCATCTATCAGGTCTGCTTACTTGTACAAAAACAAAAAACTTTTTCTTTTAAGCTGTCAAAAACTTACTACCACATATACAAAGCAAAAGGAAAAAACGTGTATGTATACAACTTTTGAAAGCTCAAAAGAACGAAAGCAATGATCATCAGGCTTCTTGCGCAGACCTTTTAAATGGGCCTTGGTAAGTATATTTTCAGAAAACTTCATGTAAACCTTCATTGTGGTTTCTTCCACTATGACGTTTTGACATATGCGCCAAACCCATAATGAGTTCGCCTTATGGTCAAAATTCGACCATGATTTTTTTTTTTGTAAATATGAAGAAAACATAAATAATCTAAGTATATATGAATTTATTTGTTTCGAGCATTTATTTTTTCCTTCAAAGTGGATCGATTTGGCGGGGGACCAATCTCCGGTTCATATTTAATCTTCTACGTGAGTAATTTAATATTGTAAGTTCAGTATAAAAAATACCAATTGAAAAACAAAAAAGTATCAAAAAGTCTCCTTTATATATTGTCATCCACTCAGGACGTTGCACGTTTAATTTTATGTGTCTATGTCTAATATTAACGAAAATTAATCAAAGTACCAGATGTAGAACGAAAAAGTACCAAAAAGCTCCCCTTACATGTTCTTATTCACCCAGTTTAATGTACAAGTTTATCTTTATAGGTCGAATATTAACGAAAATTCAAAAAATTCCAGATGAAAAACAAAAAATACCAGCATTTTTTATCTTATAGGTTATCACTTACTCAGGATCCTACAGCTATAATATTATGTTTCTAAGTTCTATATTATAGAAAATTTAAAAATTATCACATGAAGCACAGAAAAGTAAAAAAAAAAAGAAATTTAGTTTCCAATATTTCTCCTCTTTTTCTCCCCACAGAGCTTCGGTTGACAAACAAAGGAAGAAAGCGTTCTTAACAGTTTTGCCTGGTCTGATTTATATAGTCGAAATATTCGAAAACCGGTTTCTGAAAAATGTCGAATAATCGATCACCCTAACTTTTTATTATTTGATAATTGAAAATAAATTTTTATTTATTTATTTTGCATTTGTGTTAGTAACCATTTTGAACGCTTATAACTGTGAAATTATTGAACAGATTTTAATAAAATATACATTGTGCACTTCTTTGAGTAAATACCTCTTAAATGGTGTATATTTTATTCAAATCGGTTGACATACAGAGGAGGAAAGTGTTCTTAACTGTTTTGCCTTAGCCGATTTATGTATAGATTATTTAGTATTAAAAAATGAGTAGAAACTGGGAATTATTTCCTTTTGAAGGTAACTTTATATTTTATTCAACATTTTTTTATTTTTCGAATTTATTCTATGAGCTAAATTTCAGTTACATACATATGTATTTTATAAACCTTTTTTGTAATAGTCCTATTCCTTCAATTATTCAGAAATGACTTCATACTAGAGTTGTCAATTATTCGACTTTAAACCTTGTTCAATTAATTCAAATAATTATTTTTGTTCGTTCGATCATACGATGAAATCTAACAAATTATTCGATTAATCGATGAGAACAACGAATAAAAAATATTATTTTTACAAAAAAAATTCCTTATTTTAAATAGATACATCCGTCCATTCATCTACAAATATGGAAAATATTCCATTTTCTACGTTATTTTTTCTCAAATCGTTGTATTACTTAAATACATCGTAAAACTCTTAATTCTTAAATAATCCAATATTATTTGGATTTTCGAAAAGCCTTTGCAGACCTTCCATATTCAACCTTCTGCATATAGTTTCCTCTATAGAACAACCGCTGTCTCTCTTTATGTATTTTCCACTGGACCAAGTTCGGCAATTTTTGATGTCCTTGGAAAAAATAAAATACTTTTTTGAAAAACTATGAGTACTTAACACGGTTTTTTCTTACTAAATATTGAGATTAATTACAATCAGGGCTAGGACTAAAATATTTTTTAGCTTTCCTACATTTTGTAAAGGGAGGTCCAACCATAATGCACGATGTTAATTGTGATTCGCAACTTAACGGCAAGTTTTTTGTCCAACTTAATTTGACATTTCTTTGTTTCAGTGTTTGACAAGTTTAGCTATTGAGATGTACACAATGGAGCAACGCGTTAAGATTGTTGAAGTCTTTCACGAAAATGAGCCTTCAAATCAAAATGTATTTCGTGCACTTCGTGACACACGCTTTCACCTCAGTATATTCGTTAACATGCAAAATTGCGGCATTTGGGCAAATGAGAATCACTCAGTGATTGTTGAAAAACGGATGCTTCCACAAAGAGTGACTGTTTGGTGGTGTTTTTGGGCTGGCGGCGTCCTCGGGCCGTACCTTTTCGAAATTGAAGTCGGCCAAGCATTTACCGTGAATGGCGTTCGCTATCGCGAGATGATAACAGTGGGCAGGTTCCGATAAAACAATAATTATAATTTTTTTTTTATTGTGTGACTATTATTTTTGTGGAGTATTTGACAATTTGTTGATCTAAATCTACTTCACTGATTTGAAACAGCGCAGTGATACATTTACGAACATACCCAGACTTCTTGTATTCAGAAATTGAGGATATGGACATGGAAGATATGGTGTTCTAGCCGAATGGTGCCACTTGCCACACAGTCAACGAAACAATGCACTTTTGCGCGAGAAATTCCATGGCCGTGTTAAAAGAAAAAGTGTACGTCAATAAGCCAAGAACAATTCAAGAGCTAAAGGATGAGATAATTCTTAGTCATCGAAAATGTGACTATCGGAAAGAGGTATGCCACCGAAGCCGTGGCGAGCATTTGGCCGATATTTTGTTTCACACATAAATCAAATTCTAAGCTTTTATTTAATTAATTTTTAAATCAAAAAAAATTGTTTGATTAATCGACATTAATTAATCGATTTATTCGTTATTCGAAAATCGCCATTTTAAAATTATTAGAACAAGAGTTTGGTTTTGTTTGATCGATTAATCGAATTATTCTTAATCGGTTCACAACTCTACTTTATACACTACCAGACTATTATATTGTAGTATTTTCTTGTTACATTTTAGCTTAGCTTTCCTTTGGACAGCAATGAGGTACATATATTGTATGTACAGAAAAATTTACAATTTTTAATGATAAAGTGAACGGTTTATAAGCAAAACCGAATAAAGTCTTGGTATTATTTAAATTTCTTTAGATCATTTTAGGGTTAAAATAAGAAACTTGCGCAATACATATTTTTCAATTTCTATTTTGATGTATTTATTCGTTCGGCGAAGAACCGGTCAAATGCACAAAACTGAATAATAAATGTACATAGAAACAAAAAAAAACAAAGCTTGAGTATGGGAAACTGATAAGAAAACAATACACACAATAATAATAATTTATTTATAAACCAAAAACACAAAGATAACATATAGACTAAGTGTTAATAAAAGACAAAAAGACCTTAAAATTATACACAAAATTTCGTTTATAAAAAATTTCAAGCGTATTTTTTACAAAAAACTCTTGTGCTTTTCTGTCTCCAGAATATTCAATGTATTCGTGCGTTTATCGACAATTTTAACACTAACAAAGCGTAGGTATAAATATTTTTTCACAGCAAGAAATAGTAAATAGTATTCTTTTGTTTACTGCATGAGTTTAATGCCCAATTTGTTTTATTTTACTCATAAATAAATAAAAAAAATTACTCGAAATATAGAGAATATCTGGATAAAGAACTATTTGTTTAACTCAAAAAATACCACAAACAAGAGTAGCCGAATAACACTGTGTAAGCGATGGCAAACGATTGTTGGAATAAATTTAATAATTTATCTGTTCTCTGGTTCATTGTGTTCTTAACAATGTCGGAGTCAAAATCAGTTACCACTTCAAGCGCTTTTTGTACCAAAGATGATCGTTGTACGGAACCTTTTAAGGATCAATCACGTTACGATAATTATCGGGTCTATAATGTGGAATTGGATACGGAACAGCATGTGAAATTGTTCAAGAAACTTGAAGAACAAAGCGATAGCATGTCATTTATGGGTCATGCCCGTGAAGTGGGACAGAAATTGACGATTCTAGTTGCTGCTCATAAAGTTGCTGATTTATCTGATTTACTTCAACATTATCAGGTTAAACATCGTATATTGGTGAGTTGCAAAAAAAGCTAATTAAACTTTTGAAATTGAAAAAAAAAATAATAATGGATTAAACAAGCAGTTTTACTGTTTTGCACTTAAACGCTGCCAAACTTTAGCAAAAATTATCGATAAGGAGAGCTTTAAAATTCTTGCTAAGATTTCTATCGTATTGAAAAATTCTCGATTATATTATTTTTAAAAATAGAAAAATTCTCCATGTATTTTTTACTATATTCGAAAGTTTTCGATAAAATCATTGCAGAATAGATTTTTTAAATTAAATTCCAAGCATTTAATTAATAGTTTCGTTACATTTTTTGAGGTATAAAAAAATTTTCAGTTAGGGTTCATTAAAACTATTTCAGCAAAAGAATATTGAAAAGTACTTTTAGTTTAATAAAAGTTTTATTAAAACAAAAATTTATAGAAAATTTGATTTATTAAACTTAATATATTTTTATTAAAAAGTCCGTTAAAGTAAAAAAAAAAAAAAAAGTTGATATATTTTCTATAGAACAAGGAAAATTAAAACAAAAATTTAAAAACAAGAATAATTCTGTACAACAAATTTTGTATGGGTAATTCTATGTGAAATCGAACAAGAGTGGGACCCGACCCCTTTTGGTCTTCATGAAATTTGGTGAGAAGGTTTCTTTTATCCTATAAGGAACATATGGGCATTTCCGTCAAAAGGTCCACCGTGACCGAAAGTTATTAAAAGCTGATTATTTTGCGATATTGTTATAGAGAAATATTTAGATTTTACTAACTGCAAAGTTGTGGAAACGTAATTTCTTATTCGTGAGAATGTTTTTTTGTAGGTATGTTTTCTTTAATATTATCTTCCTTAAAAGAAGAGATATGTATTTGATAAAAATTATTCCAAAAAAATTTTCATACAGGGTCTGTAATCTAAGGAAGAGTTCAAAGAGAAATTTATTATTCGGATTAAAGTTAATTTTTTATTTTGTTTTAATAATTATTCAGTAAAATTATTATGGAAAAAATTTCACGTTCGAAATGTCACGTATCGATCCAGATTTTGGTTAAAAAAAAAGGAGATTTTGGAATCAAACCAAAGACATTTTAATGTTACATTGCTACGTAAAATTCTGAAAGTAGTTTGAATAAAAAAATTGTGGCAGGTTTCGCTGAAATACGCCTTTTTTACATGGCCACAAAAACTACTTCTGTTTTTTTTCACGTTCGAACCGCTACTTCTTTTGCCATTATCTTTGACCTAAGATCGCGCCCTCCATACACTTTAGCATAGATAACAGTGCTTTCTTAGTGCTATAATTTAAGGGTTAAGAGAACGTAATAATATTCACTTATTTTATATAAAATAACTATCAAAAAATTAACTGAATATTCCGTAAAAACAAAGAAATATTCAGTTATTTTATTAAATTCAGAAATTTTCGTTTACTCCACAAAAGAGCCGAATTTCTAAAAAAAATACCAGACAGACACCTGTCCGCTTGCTTTTCTAATGAGCGAGAGAGGGAGAATATTATTATTTACTTACCCTGTTACACACGTTTGTTTTACTTTTGTTGTACTGACCACGTTGTTTACAGAAGAACTCTCAATTATAAGCCACCAGCAGCATGACCGATATGGCTTCGCAATTATTTTACTTTTAAAATTTGATGTATTTAACTAAATTATTTAAACAAATAGAAAATGGGAATTGCTTACACAAAACAAGCAATTCAGTTTTTATAGATAAGTAAAAATTTATTTTTGGTAGTTAAATTATATAAAATAACTGAATATTCCTTTGTTTTTTACAGAATTCGCGGTTCAATTTTTGACAGTAAAAATTAAATGAACTTTTCGTTACTTTAAATTACATTTTCATTTAATTTAACATAAAGAAGAATTTAACTTAATCAACGGACAATATTAACTGCAACTGTTAATCCGTATTAATATGCACTTAGTTTTTTGAATAACCGTTAGAATCAGTTAAAAATAAATTTGCTTTGAATTTTAAATGTTTATTTATTTAAAAATGACTGAACGGAATATTTCTTAAATAAACTACAGTCCGTTTCTGTAATAATATTGTGAGTGTACGACTGTCACGTTCAACACTTTGGAATTACCCATATATGAACGAAAACAATTTTAAAAAGTATTCTCTTTAAAATGACATAAAAATCATATTCGTATGTTAAGTAGTTTTCGAGATATGGTAGAAATAAACTTAACACATTCGGCTAATTCGGCGAAAAAGTTTTACTTTTGAAAAAGAAAAATTTTAATTTTTTTCGTTCATATATCGTCGGTTGATTATTTAATTGTCGTATGTGGAAACAAAACACATACGACAATTAAATAATCAACCGACGATATGTTCTTTATAGGATAAAAGGAACCTTCTTACCAGATTTCATTAAAATCGAAAGGTTCGGGTCCCACTTTTGGTCGATGTGACATGTAATTACCCGTATAAAGAAAAGGAAAAAATTAAAAAAAAAATAATATGTACCCAGAATAAACATTTTTTCTTTAGAACAAAAAAAATTCTAAATGAATTTTCTGTTGTATGGAAAAATTTCTTAAGAACAAAAAATAACCCAAGAAATTTTCTCATTATTAAAAGAAAGCTATCAATTAAATTTCCAGAGAATAGAAAATTTATCAAAACGTTCTCTTCACAAAATTTTCCATTGAAAAAAATTTCTGGAGAATAAGAAAGTAATCAATATATTTTATATGGAATACAAATTAGTTGGAATTATTGGCCAGTGACAAATTAAAACCACCGTTTTTTTTTTGGAGTTGATGTAAAACTACAAAATACTTTATTAACAATTTCTTAAGCTACTTAAATTTATTGATTATAAATTTATCAAAATTGAGTCTTAAATAAACGTCAAGTAACCAAAAAGACAGAATAAGCAATATTTTGATTCTTAAATAAACTTTAAGTGACCAAAAATACAGTTTGAATATAAGCAATAAGATTTCTTAAATGTAAACAAAACCTTTGTTTTATTAGCTTATGTGATAATGTAAATAAATAAATTTTCTTTAGCTGTTAAAGATTTTAAGTCTCCATATTAACCGTTTGAATTTGAATTTCTTTTAATTTAGACCTACAACTTCCAAGAGAAAATCGATAAAAACTATGCTTCCGTATTAGCAATTGGCACTGATCTATCGAAATTCGATTGGCATCATTATTACCATTTAGAAACCATCTATGAATGGCTGCAATCATTAGTGGAAAGATATCCCAATATAGTTACACTGCTCGATATTGGTACCAGTACCCAAGGATTTCCTATAAAAGGTGTAAAAATTTCCCACAATTCCGCCAACAAAACCATATTCATAGAATCTGGTATACATGCCCGCGAATGGATTGCTCCTGCTACGGCAACATTCATCATAAATTCTCTACTAACATCCAGTGATGAAAATGTACAAAACATGGCCAAAAACTATAATTGGATAATATTTCCTAGTGTGAATCCAGATGGTTATAAATTCACATTCGAACATGATCGTATGTGGCGTAAGAATCGTCAAATATTTGATACCTGTCGTGGTGTTGATTTAAACCGTAACTACCCTGATCATTGGAATTCAACAGGCAGCAGTAGTGATCCTTGTCGTTATGATTTTTCTGGGCCCTCAGCGGGTTCTGAAGTTGAAACTCAACGTCTGATGAAATTTATCGAAGATAATGTCGAAAAAGAACAAATTAAGACTTATCTTGCTTTACATTCCTATTCACAAATGATTATGTTCCCTTATGGTTATACTAAAGAGCATGTTTACAATTATGATGACCTTAAAGAGTTGGGACAAGCTGCCTCCGGTGCTATTAAGGAATTAACAAATCGTGATTATACTAGTGGTAGTTTAATTGAAACTATTTATCCCTCCAGCGGCGGTAGCATGGATTGGGCTTATGCTGTTCATAAAATACCTATTGCGTACACTTTTGAATTGCGTGGCCCACCCGATAGCCAAGACATGTTTATTTTACCGGCCGAAGAGATTTTGCCAACAGCTCGGGAAGCTTTTGCTGCCATACAAGCCATTGTCAAGGGCGCTGCTGCTAAAGGCTACTATAAATAACTTTTTTAACTTTTAAAGGTAAAAAAGCAATAACTATTTGATATTTTAATATTTTTAAACAATTATTAAATGTCTAATTTTATTTAAAAAAAAACGTTGTGGCATGCATAATCTCATTTTTAATTGTTATCTTTTTGTCTAAGAAATTTGTAGATAAATTTTTAAATAAATAAGATAAAACGTAATTTTTATGAGTCCTTTTTTGATTTAACAGTAAAGGGTGACTTCATTTATTATATTTCGTGGCGGTTTTTAACAAATATTCTGGTGTGGGGATATGAAATGATCGTTTTTAGCAGGTGTGATGAACTTCGGCCGATTTTAACATTTCATTGTGCAAAATCTTATATCAATATATGCATTCCGCATTATAAATTTTTAAGGGTGGTTAATTCACATTTTGACTATTATCCTTCCGAAACGATTTTAAGAGATTTCAATTCGAAACTGCTTAGGATAGAACTAGAAATAATTTGACACAAATATTTTTCTTTTCTTTTGATTCGTTTGTAAATTAGCGTGATTTCAACAGATAAGCAGACAGACGGGCATGGCTAAATCGACTTAAAATTACTCAAGGACCCAATATATATATATATACATATATATATATATATATATATATATATATATATTTTTTTTTTTTTTTTTTTTGGGGTCTTAGATGAATATTAAAAAAGCTTCACACGGAAGTACAAACTTAGTATACCGCTAGTGGATAAAAATTAGACGCAGTCTTGGTTTTTTGTTCATATCTCAGCCATCTGGGGACCAATCCGGCTAAATTTGTATATCTAACTGTTCCAAACTATATCGTCGGCTTAATATGCAAACCTGCTAACTCCATTTCAGCACATTTTACAGGAGAGACAAAAAACTTTTTATTTTTCCTATTGTCAGCTTAATAGAAAATCAAAAATACAGTTGGTTTTACGCACTTCAAGACTCAAATTGAAGAAAAACTACATGCTGGTCGACGGGGCGTATCTTTTTCTCAGACACGGCATCAACAAACAATAACACACCAAACATAACAATTCTTGAACTAAAACGAGCAAACAAAAAAAAAACAATTCATAAATATGTAATATGTATTTTTTCAATTAATACCTTGTGCTATCAAGTCATATCGTCATAATATCCTAAATAATATTTTACAATTGTTTAAAATAAATAAAAATGTGTTCATTGATTCGTCCTTACTGTTCAGTAATACACAGCAGTCATATCGTCGGCTTATTATGCAAACCTGTTAACTCACTTTCAGCATATTTTACAGGAGATATGAAAAACTTTTTATTTTCGCTATTTGCAGCTTGATAGAAAATTAAAAATACAGTTAGTCTTACACACTTCAAGACTTAAATAGAAGAAAAACTACATGCGACGAGGCTTATCTTTCTCTACCACACGGCATCAACATCTCAAGTTACATAAAAAGTGGATTTAGCCGGTTTGCATATTAAGCCGACGATATATATTTCTTGTTATTATTTTAAGACTTTGTGACTTCCTTGTGAATCCCCCAAATATGTAATTAAAAAAAATAAACTGAGATAAGTTTATTAGTTATTTCAATAGTTGAAGGAGATCTTATAAAATAATCTTTTAGACAAGTAATTTGGTTTAAATGGTTAGGATTAAAGCGATTCTTTTCTTTAATTTTGACAAAATTTGACTTGCAAAAAAATTCTTTTACCTATCTTAGATATAATTTCTCAGTCCTTTTCCAGGATTTCTCTTAACATATAACATACTCCATTATGCCATTAGAGTTTTTTTTTAATTTTTAACACTTCTAATTGTTTCGGTTAATTCTGTTAAAATATGTACTGATATGAGAAGATATGTATGAGAAACGTGAAACAAAAAAAGGTGTTCACAATCAAAAATTTAATCAATTTTTCGCCACATTCCTGCTGATCGATGATGAACATAAAAAATCAAAAACATTGTAATTTTAGTCACCGGTCGGCGGAAATTTGGTTTAAATGAACGTCACTGAACACCATCTTTGTTTGTATAAAATATACATTTTGTATATGAGACGAAACAAATAATTAAAAACACAAAAAATATATTATAATACTACAAAATATTGAAATTTTTGTTACATCGGTTAATAGGTTAATCGACCGAAATTAACCGGTTTAATCGTTAATCGAAAAAAGCCAATTTGAAATTAACCGATCAGTTAATCGGGTAGTAATTAATCGGTTAACCGATTGGCGGTTAACCGAATGAATACCCTACTATATATATACGATATTGAGTCTAAGATCAATATTGTAGAAATTTTACACGGAATAACAAATTTTATTATGTATGTGGTGTAAAAAGGTATAAAAAACACATTGTCTAACATGTTTGAAAAAACAAAATTATTTATGGCTAATAAATCTTTAAATAAACTGCATTTAAAAAAAAAAATAATTACTTTCTATAGATACTCAACAAACGTAACTAACACTGTGCTACACAAGAAAAACATATGTAGAAATTGTCGTACACCAATTATATTTTTATGGATTAAGTTAAGTTTTGTGAAATAACGGTAATATTAAGCTTTGTTCACAAACAGAGCAACAATTTCGTTTTTTCTTCTATCTTTTTTCCTCCCAAAGTATTTCATATATTTTCCTTTCATTTTAAGAACAAAAATTTAACTAAAATTTTTTTCAAAATGTTACTTAAGTTGAGTCTACTTTAACTTCTGCAACAATTTGTATGAAATTGTTTCTGACGTTTTTTTTTTGGCTTTCTTAAAACTAAAATTGTTTGCCCAACTATTTATAGTTATATTGCCAGGGTATCACACAAATTTTAGGAGCCTCAACCGCAAAGTCCTCGTTCGACCTAAACCTTCGTATAGGAAGGCGAGAGCTTCCAGAATCCGCTCCAGAGTATATTGGTCTCCACCAGTAATCTTCTGAGTTATTTTCTTGGTACTCCACCAGTAAAACGTCTGAGGTTTATTTGGTTCTCCACCAGTCACATTGAGTTATTAATGGTTCTCCACCAGACAAAACCTTAAATTGAACTTAAATTGCACAAAATCAATGGAGACATCCGCAAAAACCGTAACTCGGTACAGTTATGCGACGCCAAGCCATTAACTAAAGCGGGGTGACACCGCAAAACGCGCGAAAAGCAGACAAACAAGAACGACCTGATTGTCCTTTAAAAAAAATGACAACGAGCGCGAGCTGCTTCTCCATTCAGACACAAAGCATAACTCAGAGCAGTTTTACGAGTGGTTTCTGACGTTTAAAATAATTTTATTTAGTTTTGAATGAACTTTTTAACAAGAAGGGTATTCACGTCACAAGTTGCACCCTTGCAAAACAGCAAAAGTGCAAAAATATAACAACAACCACACAGACAATTAGTTGTGCGAAAATAATTGTCTTTGTGGTTGTTGTTATATTTTTGCACTTTTGCTTTTTTGCAAGAGTGCAACTTGTGACGTGAATACCCCCATAATGTTGTTGTAATAATAAATGCATAGTATTGTTGTGGCTAAAATTTGCAAACGGTTGCTTAATGCAAAATGTGTGTGGTTGCAAAATATATTGTTGCTCTTTTATGAGCACCAAGTGAAAATGTTTTTTTGATTGTGAACGAAGCTTTAAAGTTACAATTTCAAAAATATTATAAGTTTGTTTTAGACTAAAACTTTTTAAACTTTTAGTTAAACACAAAGTATATTTATACCAAGTACATGCAAGTGATCAGCTGTTCATCTCGATAGTGTCAAAATTTGCTTACATTTTTAGTGCGCCATGATTTTTTTTTTTTTTGTTTATGTATTGCTGTTTGACAGTATCAAGAGTTTTTACACAAACAAAATGAATGTTGTTTTTTTTTATTGTTGATTTGTTGTAGACTTGCATGTACTTGGTATAAATATACTTTGAGTAAAACAAAATTTTAATATTATTTTTTGAAAGTTGTAAGGTTTACTTTTTAGAAATAATTTATTATTTGAAGAAAATCGAATAGGAAATGTTTGTGTTATGGTCTTTTAAGTAAAAAAAAAACATATTTTTCAACAAGTTTTTATATTAGTAAAGTTCTAATTTCTTTTCTAGTCGATAAAAGGTAATTTTTGCATACTAAAGCAGATTTCCAAAACACATCAACTCAACAAAAATTCTTTAATAACTGAATAAATTTTGACAATTTGTGATAACATGTTTACATTTTTTGTGTGTTTGTTTTTTCACAATTAAGAAGAACTCCTAATTGTGTACAAGAGTAAATATTGTTTGTTTTATAATCAATTTGTATGTACTTAAGTGTTTTGGAAAGCTAACAAACGTCATTTTTCCACCAAAGTAAATACAAAATATATTGTATTGTCTACTTTTACACAATATACAAACCATTTTTTTAAGCTAAAAAGACAGTAAGAAAGAGATTTTCTAGCCGGTTAAAAAAAAAGCTTTACTAATAAAAACCAAAACATGTTTTAAATAAATATAAAATTGTTAATTAAAATTTTGTTGATTTTTATTTGCATTAGCGGAGTTCAATATTAGTCTTGCAAAAGTGCAAATGCAAAATATCGTAGCTCTTTTGTTAAATCCCACAACAAAATACACAGAGTTTCCGTTAGATTTCATTAAATTGCAACGAACTAACTAACTAACGAATTAACTGCCTATTTCACGATGTCACTCGTACGTTTTCGTTCGCACAAATAACATGTAAACCAAAAATAAATTTTTTAATTTTGTTTTTGTTTTATATGTTATTTGTGCGAACGTAAACGTTCGAGTGACATCGTGAAATAGGCAGTAAAATTTTATTTTGATAATTTTTCATTCTAGACTAAACGAGTTCTAAATAAATTTAAATTCATTTATAAACAAAACAAGTAAGAGTGCTATATTCGGCTGTGCCGAATCTTATATACCCTTCACCATTGTGGGAGCAGAATACAGAGCAACTAGACAATCCCGCCCACATTTTGTAGGATGGTGTGTATTGGCAACCTAAATGTGTGTACCTAACTTAGAAATTTTGGCTCTTGCCGTTCTCAAGATTTACAGAAATAAAAAAATACAACAACAACAAGGGATTTTTGGAAAAATTTAGAGGTAGTCGTGGTTTTTTGCTCATATCTCCGTCATTTTTGGACCGATCTGGCTGAATTTCAATAGCAAACTTAAACGGAGTATATGTGACATAAATATACATCAACCTAGTCCACATCATTTCTGGGGTTTTCGGAAAACGTATTTCAACATACACACGGACAGACGGACAGAAGGACAACCGGATTTGAACTTCGCTTTTCATAAGGACCCAGAATATATATACTTTATAGGGTGTAGGATCAATATTGTGGAACATACAAACGGAATGACAAAGTTATATATACCCTCTTACCTTCGGTGAAGGGTATAAAAACAAATTGATTTATAAAAAGTTTAAAATAAACATTGAAATTACTATTATTTCACAAAAACAAAGTAATTTATAAAAAGTTTAAGTTGTCTGGATGTCTATAAAATCCAACATAGCAGAACCGCAATAAGAGAACCCCTGTTGTTTTTTCCTAAAGTTGTTTATTATCGTATAAGTTTATTAGATATTATAAATAACAATTTCAAACGTTAACAATAAATAATGTTACAAACACAATTTAACTTTTTTTCACAGCCGTTGTAATATGATTCCTAGGAGAAAGACGAGGATCAAATATTGGATTAATTTGAACTTTGCAATCTGTAAGAAATTAAACAAATCATAATATTTATTTAAATATTTTCAAGGAATGAAAAACAAACCATTTTCCAATAAATACAACAAACGATCATACAATAGGACACTCTCAATTAGTGGAGCGAAAAATAAACGTAAAGTATAAAAAATTACAATATTTTTCCAATTCAAAAGATCGTTATGGGTAACAGCAGTGTTCAGCTCATTTTCAGCCAGATTTTCTACGGCTAAACCTTTAACGGCCCTATAAAAATAACTAAAAAGCAGAGAAAAATTTAATAATTCAACAAAAAATATTATATTATATTTATGTATGTCTGTGCCAATATTGAAAGGTAGCTTACGTCGAATATTGTAGTTTGCGAATAATCGAAGAGGTTTTTAATTTAAGTTTCCATATGATTGTATCAGCAACAATTTTAATCGAGACTAAAAGTTAATATTTATAAAACAATTTTAGAAAATATTAAGGATTTAAAACCTTTTCTAATTGTAATAACTAAATTTTGTCTCATGTCGACTTAAGCTACTCTTCCATATGACCAAAGATGTACATATATTTACTTACTCTTTAAATTTCATATCAGTTGTATGTTTAACACTCTTTAAGCCCGAATGTTTCAGACAAGGATAATGCTTAACAATTATTCTCTCAGCTGCAGCACGAAACGAATGAACTTTTAAATATTCATAATCTTTTAGATATAAACGTTCATTGTATAATTCCATTGCATGACAAGAAATTTCTCTGGCCTCATAACTTAAGTGTACGTCGCTCGAGTTAGTTTTTAAATATTCACTCAAAGGGTAACCGTAAAATTGTGGTGCATTTTGTGGGAATCGCAAACAATCTTCAAACGTGCTCAGCTTTTGATAGCAACAACCTACGAAATTTAAAAACTTAGCCTGTTTACACTGTAAAAACATACGCATTAATATGGCCCCTAGATCCCCACACGGATGTAATCCAATTATACCAAATGTATAGTTTTTATGTGTAAGATCTAATGTCTTTTCTATAATAGACAAAAATTGTTCTTTTATCATTCGTGTTGTTAGACAGAGATCTACATGGGTAGGATTTTCATATTGAACATTTTCTTTTGGTGGCAAATATTTATTTACGAGTTTTTCCATGTGTTTATCCATTTCATAGGCTTGTTTATTGAGCTCTGTTTGCATTTCTAAGCAACAGACTTTAATGTTATAGGCATAGCCTAAAACTCGAGCCAAATGTCCTAAACCGGCACCAAAATCAACTACAAAGTCTACTGGATTTTCAAGGCATATTTGTTTACATAATGCTGCCATATGTTCCAGTTCATGTCTCTTTTTAGGTTTGACTCCTTTGATAAAAATATGTTTTAATTTGCAATGGCCGAGTAGGGGACTGCGGGGTAAAACTTTCTGAAATAAAGATTTATTTTGGTGTTTTGTTTTATTGCTTCAATAATACCACTAAAGTCATCAGCAATCATTATTGAAATTACCGCCTTTTTTTAAGGGGTTCCTAATTATTTCATACAGTTTGGATCAAAAGGAAAACAGAGTCGTTGTAAGGTACAAAGTGATCCTAATGACCTATTTAGAATCCCTAGACACGATCAGATTGCTTTGACATGTTCACAAGAGTTGTTCAGCTAGAAATGTTGTTTGAAAAAAACTAGGAGCAAATTTTTTTTTTTTTTTAAGTGCATGAAAAAGCTATTTCTTTTTTCGCAAAAAATCGACGGACTCTTATTTATATAACTGCCATTAGAGTTAAAAGTTATACAATACCCCACAAAGCCTTAAGTGTTTTACGAAAATGCTTCCCTGATCTAACTATTGTTTGAACTTTTTCAAAAACAATAACAACTTGTCATGACAGGGTTGTATTTTCCTCAAAATACGTAAGCCTTGTGTGATAGTATAAAGCAGCTATAAGCGGTATCACCAAGTGTTGGCTTAAAACTGATGACACCTCTTTTTGAGGGCCTATAAAATAAAATTGGTTAGTCATCGTCCAGTCGTCTGAAAGTCCTAACGAAAACGGATAATAACAAGATATTATCAGGTCTGTTCTGAAAATCACGTGATTTCGGTGTGATTTTCAATTACCGAACGCACACCCATAAACACAAAACTGTTGTGATTTTGAGAACACCACAAAATCGCACGTGCGATTTCAAAAGTATGTGATATGAAAACACGTGATTTTCAGAACAGTATGAACAAAAATTAACAAGATATTACATATTAGGGTTTTTTAAACAAACAAAGATTAATGATGTAATGGAGAAATGGAGAAATTCCGAGTACAGATTCGGATTCAGTGCAACTCAAAATCTAAGAAAAGTATACCATGGTCTAAAAGTTAAAAATTTGTTGACCTGTGTAATTTTACAATTCATTTTCCTTGGTGTAGATAATGTACTGATACATTTTATTTAGAATATGTAATGTTTTGCCAATATATTTTCTTTTAAAATTTGGTAAAATTGATTACACAAGGGAACAAAATAAAACTTTTTTGTTTTGATTGGAAGTTTTGTACAACTTTTTTACTAATTTGGGGTCGCTGATTTCAAATCTAATCTCAGCTCGCATTTTTAAGTTACAGGTACTAATCGTATTTTTGACTTTTTCCAAAAATTTAAAGTAAAAAAATCATTATTTTACTCTTAAGCTCTTAAGCGATTTTCAAAGTTTAACTTTTTTTAAAGATGTAGTTGAAGCACAGCCGCGAATAACGTTGGAAAACAAAAAAACGTTTTTAAAAGCCAGGATTACCTCTTTTTAGATTTTGAAAATTAACGATAATAAAAACTTGTATGCAAAATATCAAAAATTTTAATTTAAAACAACATGCAAATTTAAAGTTTATAACTATTTTTTGTGGAAAACGTTTGATATCCACAACCGCGATGTCATTTAAAACGTTTTTCCATTACACAAGCGGCTTTTAAAACTTTATTCCGATTTGCAAAACCATTAGATTGTATCATTTTTTTAGTAACTTACAACGTTCTTTCACTGGCTGACTCTTTGTATTGCATTTTGAAGAGGATAATGTGCATAATTTTGGATGTTATGATGTTTAAACAATGTAAGAGAGTAATGTTAACGATAATTTGCGAAAAAAAACAGATTTTGTAAAAGTTGCTTTTTCAACGTTATTCGTGGCTGTGCTTCAATTGTTAGCTTTGAAAAACAACCAAATTTTGAAAATCATCAAAAAAAAAAAACAAATGTCTATGTAACGGTTGTTTACGTTTATTTCAAAAAATCATGAAAAATCCAAAAAAAAAAAGTTCAAGTCTTTTTACTTTTACGTAGTCACATAACCTTTGAACAAAATCTTAAAAATCGATGAACACGTTTCGCTTTTATTCACAATTAAGTGACGGTACCTAATTTTGAAGTTAAGAAAAACACGCCCATAAATAAAACAGCAACAAACGCACACACATTAAAAATATTATTTTTGTATGGAAATCGAGATTTTTATAAATTTAGTTTTCTCAGTAAATTGTGAATATAATCAATAGTCCATGTTCTGACAATCGCACGATTTAAATTCGCAAAACGCCAGATTTATTTTAGATTTTTTTTATGGTGTTCTGAAACTGGTGCATTTTGCTTGCGACCTGCCACAGTTTTTCAAAGTTCCCTTGAGCATACTTTTGCAATTTGAAGTCACCAAACTTCTTGCGATTGCGATTTACTACACGTATTATGCAATTTCAAGTAGAGATCGCAAATGTTAAGCGTTTTGCGACTGTCAGAACATGCCCGAATAGTTGTGCACCGATAACAACGAATAATAAAGCTCATTTGATTCGATTAAAAAACTGTAATTTTTATCGCATTTTTATTTTTTGTTAATTTTTAACAAGCAAAAATTTTATTTTTTAAAAGAAAGATTGCTTTTTTTCGAAACTTCAACGATATCTCTAAAACTACTAAAAAAAACGGCTTAAAGATTATATCGTGGTTGAACTTAGATTTTTTAACTGAATATGGTGAACCGTTTTCAAGTTATTCCAATATTTGTAGCGGAAGTGCCTTAATTGTTTTTACATAACGGTATATCTCGAAAAGTCTAGCTAATAGAAAAAAACTAAGTGCGGATTTGAATTAAGCGTCCCAAATCAACTTAAAAACAACATTAAGTTCCCAATCAGAAAAAACCTTGTTCTCTTGTGTTACAGATGAATAATATTAAGAATAGAAGATAATTAGTATTGTGGTTATTTTGTTGAACTATTTATGGTTTGGATTAAATTTTTATTATTTTTAATTAGGCTTAAGTTCATGAAATTTAATTTTTCATTAAATTATTTTTATGAAGAAAGGAATTTTACAACATGAAAATTAATTAAAATTGTTATTGATAATCTTTCATTCTTGACGTGGCTGGGGCTCGAACCCCGGCCGGCAGGTTACCCTGACATGTTTCGATCGCAACCACTCGATCTCCTCAGACGTCAATACTCAAACATCAATCCTTAAACCAAATTGTATTCTAATATTTGGTAGATCGAAATTTGCTTTCCTGAATGATTATCCATTTTAATTGATTTTACATGTTTTTTCCTTACTTCTGTTTTTTCAGTTGAAAATTTATCTAGAATTTTCTAAAAAATAAAAGTTTTATATAATAAAGCAAATAATTCTATTTATACACTTTTTATAGAAGAATTGTAAAATTAGTTTTCTATAGAATTTAAGAATAATCGAAAAACTTTCTCTAGAATTAAGTTCTCTGTATAGGTACATATTTTTAATAGAGTAAATTGCTTGATTATTTTTCAGATACAATTTTTTCAGTATAAAAATTATTAATATGTACATTTTTTATAAAATAGAAGATTTATCAACGAATTCTACAGTATAAAAAGGCCATAGTATGTTCATATTCTGCTTATGACTGATATTAGTCTCTAATAAAAAACATAGGTGTTCTGGAGCCAAATTGTCAAAGAACTCCCGCCATAAAGGTGGCAATTTAATCCAATGGTCATCTACGTAAAAATCCTTAAAAAAAAGTTTAATGATTTTTGGTTTAACTTGATCAACAATAACTTACTAAAACATAAGAATTAATAAGCCAATCATAATTGCGTATAATTTTTAAAGAATTATTTAATTTTTCTTTTAAATCGGAAGTGTTAAAAAACTTATATTCCATGTTTTTAATTTTTGTTTTGTTTACATCATGGTTTACATGCTTTTGTATCAGTGTTGCCAGTGGATTTTTCGAAAAAATACCTCACATGCTAAAAAAAATCGGACTTTCCCCTACAAAATTCCCAATTATTGTCAATAAAATATACGTATACTAATGGCGATTTCTTTTCTGAGAAAAATGTTGCATTAATGTTACATGTTCTATATTTTTGTGTTCGTTTGTACAAAAAATACAACTGTGGGAAAAATTTTAAAGTTCTTTTGTGAATATGTTGATAAAAAACGTGCAAAACATGTTGCATGTTTTACCCTTACTTTTACTTAAGGTGTTCATACTGCCCTGTCTTACAATTTTGGTACTTACTACTTTGTTTGTACAACCAATGTTTTATTTTGTTTGTCATAATTCATACAGCTCATAATTTTGTAAAAAAATTATTTTAAAACAAAATATAAATATATTTACACATTAAAATAAAATAAAAGTCTATTTATATGATAATCATTTAAATTTTTTTAAGCCATTAGTGATGTCAATATTTGTTTTCAAGCCATAATTGCGTGCAGAAACCGCTTAAATAGCTTTAAAAATCGCTCATGAAGTACATTAATGATGAAAGTGTAATAGTTGTAAATAAAAGCAGCTAATTGTGTTCTATTGAAATTGCACAACATGTAACACTTCCAGTGATTATAGGTAACATTAGAAAATGTTACATGTACATACTGTAACATATTTTTTTCAGAAAAGAAATCGCCATAAAACTTCGACAAAAACAACAACACTTAAAAAAATAAAACATATCGCACTTGTTCAACAATACTGTATTAACTAAAAATTTTAAAATTTTGAAGTAGAACCAAAACAATTTTTAATTTACTATGAAAGGCATATAAAAAAGTATTTTTAAACCAACAAACCAAAAAGGTAGACAAAATAGCTTGATATTTTTACAGTGGGTAAATATGAATAATACCTGTCGATTTTTTCCTAATAGTGAAAGACAGAAATACAGTATTCTTGAATAGGTGCGATATGTATTTACTTTTAAAAATGCAATTAAGTGATATCTTAGAAAAAACATACATATTAGTGCCGCCAACTTTTTAAACCATAATCAACTCTGAAAATATATTTTTAAGCGATTTTAGTGAAAAGAAAAATTTTCAACAAGAAAATATCACTAACAAAACGTTTTTTCTGTATTTATTTTATAAATAATGCGATATGACGAAAAATCCCTACATTTTTGTATTAATAAAAAATCTGTCCGATTTTCCCTTCGCTTCTATTTTAGTATCAAAACTACCTACATGTAGGGATTTTCCCCTACTCCTGGCAGCACTGTTTTGAATTTAAATTAATGCTGCCAGCACTTTCCAAAATTTATTTTAATTAAAATGGGATTTGTAAAAAAAAACGTTAAACTCGACTAATTATACAAACTTGTGTCAAATACAACGATTTTCATTTTCTCAAGGAATAAGAAATAATAGCATGAGCTCCCGAAAAATTTTCTATAGAATAGAAAAGCAACCGTTAAAAGAGAAGCTATAAATAACTCTTCTAGTTTTTGCTATGGCATAGAAAAGTTTTTGATAAAATTTGACCATAAATTTTCTATAGAACAGAAAATTTTCAAAGTTTTCTTAAAAAATAATAGATGAATTTTCAGTAGAATCGAACAAAAACAATCGTTATTTTACGTTGAATAAAAAATTAATTGAAAATTCTTTTTGCAATTATATTAGACTATAAATAATTGTTCTTTGTAGAAGTAAAGTTCAAGGAAAGTAACTTAAGATGAAAGAATTTTTGTAGAAAACACCAATGTTTTTTTTTTTTTTAATATAAGTTAAAAATCGACAATGTAACTATAAAATTGGTTTGCACTGATTTTTATATATACAAAGGGTGTGTGTGAAACGGTAGTAAAATTCTATTGTGAATTAAAATTGTCAAGAGTTTCTACGCTAATGACAAAATTTTGACTAGCTTCCAGGGCTAGTGAAATTTTTTCACCTCAACAATTTTACTTCCATGAAGAAGCAATCCCAATAATAAGACTTGCATCGTGAAAATTGCGACTAACAATCGTTGCCCGAATTGTCGGTAAACGCACTTCAACTTTTCAGTTTTTTGAGGAAGAAGAAAAAGTTGATACGGAGATGCGAATTCATTAAAAGGTGTCCGCAAAAGCCCAGCCGACTAATTTTTTAAATTGTGTTTACGTTTTTCTTCTGTGTGTACGTCTTATTTTTGTCAAGTGATGTTTATTTTTGTACGTTTTTGGAAGTGTCGGGCCGATTGAACTTGGTTTTTTCTTAGTCCCTATTTACACCATGAACATTTCTTGCCTGACAAAATAGTTCTGTTGTTAAAGGGACGACGCTGTATGCTTACTATTTTCCTATCTCGCCATCAAACTTCGTATGTACGGAATGAAATTTCCATAGTGTAAATTGGGACTTGTACCAGAAAGCCATCTTAAAAAAGAACCTATCTTATATTTATAACGCTTTTTCTTATGCTATCGCCCAAGGGCGAATTTTTCGATTACAGAAGCGATGATGTGATAGACACGAGAAGATAGTAATGAACACCATTTCAATTACAACCTAGTACACTTTTTCGAATGCATTGCCGCATTTATGGAGTGAACGACTACCAATTGCACACAAAGTAAGCGGGATAGTGAACTGTTCATTCAATAAAAATAAAGTCAGTACTGATTCACATACATCGTAAGCAGGCAGTAGACAGTCTATACACAATCTCGCTTGCTTCGTGGGCAAGTGGGAGGCGTCTTGCCTTTTTAAATTTTTGCGTTATTTCAGAATCATTGATTTTATAACTATTTATAAGTTATAAAATGAAAAACTATATATAGGGTGCGTTCGTAAATGCATCACTGCGCTGCATCAAAAAAGCAAACTTTTTTTAATGCCGATATAAGAATAATTTTAATTTTTTTTTATTGTTTGACTATTAATTTTGTGGAGTATTTCACAATTTTTTGGTCCGTATTTACTTCACTGATAAATATATAACCATTTGAAATCACTGCTGCAGCGCAGTGATGCATTTACGAACGCACCCATATTTTACTCGCGATTTATTTTTATATTTTTCCTTATTACACAACAGCCGTCAAACTTTTGAACCGCAATTAAAAAATAACGAGACAAAACAAAATCCTGCAATTTACATACATACAGAATATATCAGCACATTTTATAAGATGAACCAAATTCTTTTTTGTAAATTCCATGCACTGCCCTCATACACTTTGTAAGAAAGAATTCATTGAACACAAAGTGTGACAAAGTTCATTGAAGAGATGTGATGTGGTATGCAAAGTTCGCCGCTGGGCACATATACACATTTTTCTCTTAATAATACTTTCAATAAATTATATACATTTTGTAAACAAAGAAAAAAAGAGAGAAAAAGGAGAGAATTTGAAGTTGCTGCCGACTGTTTAATTTTGGGCTTTAGGATTTTTGCCTGAAGTTGATGATTTGATTCTGTTTGAACGCGTAGTCTGTGTTCATACGGCTCATGTCTTATTTACATGATTGCTACTTTATAGGCGAGAGGGACGAGGGGAAAAGAAACGAGTACACAGATGCATATACTGTCTTTACGTTTTGCTTTTTCATTCGTTGTTTAATTTTGTTATTGTTTTCAATATTAACCCTTTCGCTACATTGTATCCATATGGATACACTCAACTGTGGAGGTATCAGACAATCTCCAGGTCAAAGAATTGGCTTAGATTGTGGCACGTTATTGTTTTTTAAGATCTTATGAATTATTTTTAATGAAAAACTCTTGGAATTTTGCAAAATTGAGAAAAATATAGCATTTTTAAAAAAACGTTTTTTTATATAAAATTTTTTTTGAAAAATAAATTTTTTTATTATTTCAAATAACATATATATATATATATATATATATATGACCATGTTTAAAAAAATACATCCAAAAAAAGAAAAAGGTTTATTTTAACTTTTTGCATCAATAGTTCTTTGTTTTAAGCCGGAAAAAAGATGTGCAGATTTTTCAAACATAGTAAAGGGTGGTTAAATTTCAACGGCCGATGTTGATTTTGAATAAAACACAAACTATTTAGGAAATTATTGTAATTTTATTTTATTATGATATATTGGTATTACTCAATTATGTATGGAACAAAATATCGGCCAAATGAGCACCGCGACCACGGCGGCACACCTCCATCCGAAGGTCCAAATTTTCGATGACCCTGAGGCATAATGGAGGTTCTATGCCGTTAATGTGCCGAATTATCTCATCCTTTAGCTCTTGAATTGTTGCTGGCTTATCGACGTACACCTTTTCTTTCAAATAACCCCAAAGAAAAAAGTCCAACGGTGTCAAATCACATGATCTTGGCGGCCAATTGACATCGCCATTACGTGAGATAACACGGCCATTGAATTTGTTGCGCAAAAGAGCCATTGTTTCGTTAGCTGTGTGGCAAGTGGCACCGTCCTGCTGAAACCACATATCGTCCACATCCATATCTTCCAATTCGGGCCATAAAAAGTTCGTTATCATCTCACGATAGCGAACACCATTCACAGTAACTGCCTGACCGGCCTCATTTTGGAAAAAATACGGCCCGATGATGCCGCCAGCCCATAAACCGCACCAAACAGTCACTCTTTGTGGGTGCATTGGTTTTTCGACAATCACTCTTGGATTCTCATTCGCCCAAATGCGGCAATTCTGTTTATTGACGAATCCACTGAGGTGAAAATGTGCCTCATCACTGCACGATATGCATTTTGATTTGAACGCCCATTTTCATAATAAGTCTGGATAACTTTAACACGTTGTTGGATTGCGTTCATGGTTCAAATTGAGTAAGTCTGAAATAGAGAAATGTCAAATAAAATTCGGAAAAAAACTTGGCGTTTAGGTGTGGTTCACATTCAACATCGGCCCTTACAATTTAACCCTTTATGTATCCATATGGATACAAACGCAAGTTATGGTGTTGAATTATATACACACAACGGATATAAAATAATTTTAACACTTTCGCTACAAGTTTTTACTGGGTTACTAAAAAAATCCAATTTTTTGGATTTGTATTATAATTGGCCCTAATAACAACAATCAATACTCACTTTTGAAAAAAATGCACCCTAAATGTGTTTTTTGGACTGTATCCATATGGATACATCTTTCGGTTATGGTAAAGAAATTTTGTTAAAAAAACTAACATAAATAACGGAATAATGCACGGAATTCTAAAAGATTTTGCAAAAATTCGATTTATTCGAGCGGAAACCATGTTGTAAAATTTCGCGAAGATCGGGACATAATTTACTTTTAGACCCATATAAGCCATAATCCCGGAAAACAGTATATAACGCATAAAACCTTAATAAATAATGCTATCAGAATAAAATTTATTACTTCACAGTTTTATAAGACTAGAAACCACACTAATAAATTTCGTGATGATCGGTCCATAATTTGCAAAAGGCCCCATATAAAAACCACTCAGCAGCATCAAACTTAAAAAAAGCACACATGCATACGCACGACTATACAAAATAAAAAACATGGCATCAACATGACATGAATCATTTGAACGCTAATTCATGTTCAAAGAAGAAAAAAGAAGAATCTTGTCAATTAGACATGATTGCTACTTTATAGGCGAGAGGGACGAGGGGAAAAGAAACGAGTACACAGATGCATGTACTGTCTTTACGTTTTGCTTTTTCATTCGTTGTTTAATATTGTTATTGTTTTCAATATCAAAAAAGCACACATGCATACGCACGACTATACACAACAAAAAACATGTCGTCAACATGTCATGAATCATTTGAACGCCAATTCATGTTCAAAGAAGAAAAAGGAAGAATCTTGTCAAAAAGACATGAGCCGTATGAACTCAGACTTAAAAGTGGATTGAAAAGAATCGTGCAAAGACTTTAAGCGTGTGAAGCCTGACAAAATCAGCCGCTGCTTTTCTGCCAGATGTTTAAGCAGTGATGCCATCTGTTTTTTTAGCGTACAGCTGTGATTGTTTATTTATTATTCTGTTTTCATGGCTCTTTCGTCTTTGTTTATAAAAATATGTTTTTACTTTTTCCAGTTGTGTAAACTTTATAACAAAGCAAAAACCTTATCGAGAAGTTAAAAAGCTTTATAGAGAATACATTGGATAATAATAAAGATATTAACTAAAGCAAACAAGTTTTATTAATGCAATAACTTCTTTTCATAATAATATTGACTTGTTGTTTTTAAGTACGCACAAACAAAAAGTGTTCATTTACTATTGTTAACAAAATTAATGATAAGAATTGTTCTTATATTTTGTTAAAAAAAAAAAACTGATAAGACCCTACGATTATTATAATAATAATGAAAAAACTGCTCTAATTTTTTTTTTGGAAATAACATTAACTTAATTATATGGGACTATTAGTTAAAGCTTCATTAAGTAATTGTTTGTTTTGCGAGAATATAATTTTACTTTCAAGATTGTATTTAACCAAACAACAAGTTATTGCAAATAACTTGTTTTTTAGACTTTAAAACATATTTTTGTAAAGTCAGTTCAAATAAAAGCTTAACTGCTACCAGTCATACCAGCAAATAAGTGGCGGCATTTAATTGAAAACAATTCTTAAAAAAAACTGTTTTGAAAACAAATTAATAAAAAAAAAAAACAATGACGGCAAAGGTGAATCCGGATTTACAAAAGGAACGTAATAGTGCCTCATTTAATACAGAGGAATTCACTTTATGGTGGTTCGGTGGCCGCGAGAAGTATGAAGAGCGTAAAGCATTGGGTAAGTGCAATAGAAGTGTTTATCTTAATATTTTTGTGCCTACAAGGTTTGCAATACAAAGTGCAATTATTGCTTTTTTGTGCGATATGGTGAAATTTTATTTTTTTCTACTAATCATGATATTATTAGTTGTGTATAGGTGCTTGACCATTATTTTAATGATTTAAATAATAAGACAGGTCTGCGGTAAATATTTATGATAAATAATTTTATATAAAGCAGGTATACCTATGTTGGTCTATATATTTCACTCTGGTTGGCGCCTGAAAGAGAAGTATACATAGAAAAACATAAATTTATCGTTTTCTCTCAAATGTAAAGTGCTATAAATCGTTTCCAGTTACTTTTATGACAATAACCACAAATAATAATATTTAAAATATTTTGTTATTCGTGCTTAATTCCCAGTTTTTATTATTGATAAAAACACTTGAAATTTATTGTTGATGGGATAAGCTATTCCTATGCATTTCACTGGTTGCTTAGGCCAGATCATCAGGAAACTTCATCCATAAAGGTTTTAGACAAACTAAAGATATTAAACCAAATAAAACTGTTAAACGTATAAGAATTACAGCAACAGTTCTACTTGTAACAATATCAAAGTTTAAACAAAACACATCAACAATAAACAACAGTGGGTTCATCTCATCTTACATTTCCCCACTACAATTAGTTGAAATTCTCTCAACATTAATTGTAGTTGTAAGTAGGTTAAGAAAAACAAAATGAAAAAAACAACAACTTACAAAAGATGTTGTCAATTAAGTGTTTTTTAGGCCGTGCACTGCCTGTTTATTATCAAAAAGTAATTTCAATTTTTGGGAATACAAAATTTTAATTTCAAAAGATTTTGTTATTCGTGCTTAATTCCCAGTTTTTATTATTGATAAAAACACTTGAAATTTATTGTTGATGGGATAAGCTATTCCTATGCATTTCACTGGTTGCTTAGGCCAGATCATCAGGAAACTTCATCCATAAAGGTTTTAGACAAACTAAAGATATTAAACCAAATAAAACTGTTAAACGTATAAGAATTACAGCAACAGTTCTACTTGTAACAATATCAAAGTTTAAACAAAACACATCAACAATAAACAACAGTGGGTTCATCTCATCTTACATTTCCCCACTACAATTAGTTGAAATTCTCTCAACATTAATTGTAGTTGTAAGTAGGTTAAGAAAAACAAAATGAAAAAAACAACAACTTACAAAAGATGTTGTCAATTAAGTGTTTTTTAGGCCGTGCACTGCCTGTTTATTATCAAAAAGTAATTTCAATTTTTGGGAATACAAAATTTTAATTTCAAAAGATTTTGTTATTCGTGCTTAATTCCCAGTTTTTATTATTGATAAAAACACTTGAAATTTATTGTTGATGGGATAAGCTATTCCTATGCATTTCACTGGTTGCTTAGGCCAGATCATCAGGAAACTTCATCCATAAAGGTTTTAGACAAACTAAAGATATTAAACCAAATAAAACTGTTAAACGTATAAGAATTACAGCAACAGTTCTACTTGTAACAATATCAAAGTTTAAACAAAACACATCAACAATAAACAACAGTGGGTTCATCTCATCTTACATTTCCCCACTACAATTAGTTGAAATTCTCTCAACATTAATTGTAGTTGTAAGTAGGTTAAGAAAAACAAAATGAAAAAAACAACAACTTACAAAAGATGTTGTCAATTAAGTGTTTTTTAGGCCGTGCACTGCCTGTTTATTATCAAAAAGTAATTTCAATTTTTGGGAATACAAAATTTTAATTTCAAAAGATTTTGTTATTCGTGCTTAATTCCCAGTTTTTATTATTGATAAAAACACTTGAAATTTATTGTTGATGGGATAAGCTATTCCTATGCATTTCTTTTGAAATTAAAATTTTGTATTCCCAAAAATTGAAATTACTTTTTGATAATAAACAGGCAGTGCACGGCCTAAAAAACACTTAATTGACAACATCTTTTGTAAGTTGTTGTTTTTTTCATTTTGTTTTTCTTAACCTACTTACAACTACAATTAATGTTGAGAGAATTTCAACTAATTGTAGTGGGGAAATGTAAGATGAGATGAACCCACTGTTGTTTATTGTTGATGTGTTTTGTTTAAACTTTGATATTGTTACAAGTAGAACTGTTGCTGTAATTCTTATACGTTTAACAGTTTTATTTGGTTTAATATCTTTAGTTTGTCTAAAACCTTTATGGATGAAGTTTCCTGATGATCTGGCCTAAGCAACCAGTGAAATGCATAGGAATAGCTTATCCCATCAACAATAAATTTCAAGTGTTTTTATCAATAATAAAAACTGGGAATTAAGCACGAATAACAAAATCTTTTGAAATTAAAATTTTGTATTCCCAAAAATTGAAATTACTTTTTGATAATAAACAGGCAGTGCACGGCCTAAAAAACACTTAATTGACAACATCTTTTGTAAGTTGTTGTTTTTTTCATTTTGTTTTTCTTAACCTACTTACAACTACAATTAATGTTGAGAGAATTTCAACTAATTGTAGTGGGGAAATGTAAGATGAGATGAACCCACTGTTGTTTATTGTTGATGTGTTTTGTTTAAACTTTGATATTGTTACAAGTAGAACTGTTGCTGTAATTCTTATACGTTTAACAGTTTTATTTGGTTTAATATCTTTAGTTTGTCTAAAACCTTTATGGATGAAGTTTCCTGATGATCTGGCCTAAGCAACCAGTGAAATGCATAGGAATAGCTTATCCCATCAACAATAAATTTCAAGTGTTTTTATCAATAATAAAAACTGGGAATTAAGCACGAATAACAAAATCTTTTGAAATTAAAATTTTGTATTCCCAAAAATTGAAATTACTTTTTGATAATAAACAGGCAGTGCACGGCCTAAAAAACACTTAATTGACAACATCTTTTGTAAGTTGTTGTTTTTTTCATTTTGTTTTTCTTAACCTACTTACAACTACAATTAATGTTGAGAGAATTTCAACTAATTGTAGTGGGGAAATGTAAGATGAGATGAACCCACTGTTGTTTATTGTTGATGTGTTTTGTTTAAACTTTGATATTGTTACAAGTAGAACTGTTGCTGTAATTCTTATACGTTTAACAGTTTTATTTGGTTTAATATCTTTAGTTTGTCTAAAACCTTTATGGATGAAGTTTCCTGATGATCTGGCCTAAGCAACCAGTGAAATGCATAGGAATAGCTTATCCCATCAACAATAAATTTCAAGTGTTTTTATCAATAATAAAAACTGGGAATTAAGCACGAATAACAAAATCTTTTGAAATTAAAATTTTGTATTCCCAAAAATTGAAATTACTTTTTGATAATAAACAGGCAGTGCACGGCCTAAAAAACACTTAATTGACAACATCTTTTGTAAGTTGTTGTTTTTTTCATTTTGTTTTTCTTAACCTACTTACAACTACAATTAATGTTGAGAGAATTTCAACTAATTGTAGTGGGGAAATGTAAGATGAGATGAACCCACTGTTGTTTATTGTTGATGTGTTTTGTTTAAACTTTGATATTGTTACAAGTAGAACTGTTGCTGTAATTCTTATACGTTTAACAGTTTTATTTGGTTTAATATCTTTAGTTTGTCTAAAACCTTTATGGATGAAGTTTCCTGATGATCTGGCCTAAGCAACCAGTGAAATGCATAGGAATAGCTTATCCCATCAACAATAAATTTCAAGTGTTTTTATCAATAATAAAAACTGGGAATTAAGCACGAATAACAAAATCTTTTGAAATTAAAATTTTGTATTCCCAAAAATTGAAATTACTTTTTGATAATAAACAGGCAGTGCACGGCCTAAAAAACACTTAATTGACAACATCTTTTGTAAGTTGTTGTTTTTTTCATTTTGTTTTTCTTAACCTACTTACAACTACAATTAATGTTGAGAGAATTTCAACTAATTGTAGTGGGGAAATGTAAGATGAGATGAACCCACTGTTGTTTATTGTTGATGTGTTTTGTTTAAACTTTGATATTGTTACAAGTAGAACTGTTGCTGTAATTCTTATACGTTTAACAGTTTTATTTGGTTTAATATCTTTAGTTTGTCTAAAACCTTTATGGATGAAGTTTCCTGATGATCTGGCCTAAGCAACCAGTGAAATGCATAGGAATAGCTTATCCCATCAACAATAAATTTCAAGTGTTTTTATCAATAATAAAAACTGGGAATTAAGCACGAATAACAAAATCTTTTGAAATTAAAATTTTGTATTCCCAAAAATTGAAATTACTTTTTGATATTTAAAATATTTTAAAATTTTTTTAATTAGGCTTAAGTTCATGAAATTTAATTTTTATTGAATTAATTAGTATTGTGGTTATTTTGTTGAACTATTTATGGTTTTTAATCCAAATTTTCAATATTTTTAATTAGGCTTAAGTTCATGAAATTGAATTTTTATTAAATTATTTTTATTCAATTTCATGAACTTAAGCCTAATTAAAAATATTGAAAATTTTATTAAATTATTTTTGTGAAGAAAGGAATTTTTTACAACATGAAAATTAATTAAAATTGTTATTGATAATCTTTCATTCTTGACGTGGCTCGGGCTCGAACCCGGGCCGGCTGGTTACCATGACATGTTTCGATCGCAACCACTCGATCTCCTCAGATGGATTTGCCGTCTTACACTCGCAGCCATCGAAGACTGCTGACGTCACTAGTCAAACATCAATCCTTAAACCAAATTGTATTTTAACATTTGGTAGATCGAAATTTGCTTTCCTGAATGATTATCCACTTTAATTGATTTTACAGGTTTTTTCCTTTACTTCTGTTTTTTCGTACTTTCGTCAAGAATTTTTCTTGAAGTCCAAGTACATTTTTTGTTTTTTCACTTTGTCTTTCTCTTTTCTGTTGACCTTTTTCAGCACAACTTGAATTTTCATGTTGTAAAAAATTCCTTTCTTCACAAAAATAATTTAATAAAAATTAAATTTCATGAACTTAAGCCTAATTAAAAATATTAAAAATTTGGATTAAAAACCATAAATAGTTCAACAAAATAACCACAATACTAATTATTGTTAAAGCTAAGGCACGAGCTCTATGTGTACATTTGTCCTTCAAGTTGTGCTGAAAAAGGTCAACAGAAAAGAGAAAGACAAAGTGAAAAAACAAAAAATGTACTTGGACTTCAAGAAAAATTCTTGACGAAAGTACGAAAAAACAGAAGTAAAGGAAAAAACATGTAAAATCAATTAAAGTGGATAATCATTCAGGAAAGCAAATTTCGATCTACCAAATGTTAAAATACAATTTGGTTTAAGGATTGATGTTTGACTAGTGACGTCAGCAGTCGTCGATGGCTGCGAGTGTAAGACGGCAAATCCATCTGAGGAGATCGAGTGGTTGCGATCGAAACATGTCATGGTAACCAGCCGGCCCGGGTTCGAGCCCGAGCCACGTCAAGAATGAAAGATTATCAATAACAATTTTAATTAATTTTCATGTTGTAAAAAAAATTCCTTTCTTCACAAAAATAATTTAATAAAAATTAAATTTCATGAACTTAAGCCTAATTAAAAATATTAAAAATTTGGATTAAAAACCATAAATAGTTCAACAAAATAACCACAATACTAATTATATTTAAAATATTTTTTTTTTTAAAACTATAATTTCGCCTTTGTAACTTTAAAATGTTTGAGCATCATTTTTAATGTTGTAGTTAATGAATGTTTTGAGGCAATATTTACCAAAAAAATACCTATCATGTTTTTTTAAAAAATATAAGTTTAAAAGATTAAAATAACGACTTTTCAGGCTTTAATAAATAAACCAAATATAAAAGTTTTAGTTACAAAAAAGTTATACCAAAGAATGTTATACCTAAACCTTACCCAACAAACAATATTTTATATAATTAAATTTTATTTTCATTATAATTTATTTCCAAAATTGATCTTATTTAACATAAAAATTAGAAGTTTTACGATTTACGATAACATATCACAATCTTGTTAAAACAATGAAGAAATTATGTTCGGTCAAGTCCGACCATTTGATACCCTACACCACAGTATATTAAGACAAATTTTTCGAGGTTTTGAACCATGATCAATCATGAACCCGGTAAAACTAAAATATTTTATGAGGATAAGATTCATAAAGTGTTCTTTATGCCAAATATTAACTAAATATCAACATCTATGTGAGATTGGTTCGTCTTAAAGCAATTTTGTAGAGTGGGTTAATATGGGACTTATAGTAAATTCTGGACCTACCTAACAAAATTGTACAATCCCATAGTTGCTTTTACAAAAGTTATCTTCGTCAAATTGTATATCGATACTTGCATTAATAAAAGAGTTATGGCATTAAGAGCTAATTTCGGGAGTGGTCTTTATATGGGAGCTATGGTCAAATGTGGGCCGATTTTTAAAAAAAAAATTTGTAAGACGATTTTTATTGTAATAAAATTTTTGAGCCAAATTTAATCTAAAGACCAACATAATCGGGCCTGTTCTGAAAATCACGTGTTTTTGAAATCACACGTGTGATTTTCTGGTGTTCTGATAGTCATACCTTTTTTGTATTTCTCGGTGTGCTTTCTACAATTAAAGATTACACCAAAATATACAAAAACGGGACACTAAAATATCACACGTGTGATTTTAGTAGGCACATGTGATTTGAAATCACGTGATTTGAGTGAAAGTGATTTGCGGAACAGGCTTGAATAATAAGAAAATTATCATCGATATGGGTAATTCCAAAGTGTTGAACGTGACAGTCGTACGCATCAAAAATACAATGACATTTTAAACAAAAAATATTTTTACGTTTTCTTAACCCTTAATTTATAGCATTAAGAAAGCACTGTTATCTATGCTAAAGTTTATGGAGGGCGCGATTCTAGGTAAAAGATAATGGCAAAGGAAGTAGCGGTTAGAACGTGATAAAAACAGAAGTAGTTTTTGTAGCCATGTATAAAAAGGCTTAATTCAGCGAAACCTGGCACAAGTTTTTAGTCAAACTACTTTCAGAATTTTAAGTAGTAATGTAACATTAAACTGTCTTGGTTTGATTCCAAAATCTTCTGTATTTTCTTTTTTTTAAGCTAAAATTTGGGTCGATACGTGACATTTCAAACGCGAAATTTTTTCCGTAATAATTTAACTGAATAATGATTAAATAAAATAAAAATTTACCGTTAATCCGAATAACATATTTCTCTTTGAACTCTTTTTTTGGAATAATTTTTATCAAATATCACTTCTTTTAAGGAAGATAAATATTGAAGAAAACATACAATAAACATTCTCACATATAAGAAATTATGTTTGCACAATTTTGCAGTTAGATTGTTCATCAAAGGGTGTGTGTAAAACGGTAGCAAAGTTCTATGGTGAAATGAAATTTGTTTGTGGTAGAACATTTTCATATTTGTGCTGTGTGAAATTGTAACATTTTTGACAACGTTAAATTTTGACATAAAGAAAAAAACAATAACTAATAGTTTTGTGAAAATGAATAAATTAAACAAACGTTTAACAATAATCATTTAAATTCTGTTGGAAATGAGATCGTCGCAACTATTTGATGAATTCGTTCTGATATAAAGGGTGGTTAAATTTCAAGGGCCGATGTTGATTTTGAATAAAACACAAACTATTTAGGAAATTATTGTAATTTTATTTTATTATGATATATTGGTATTATTCAATTATGTATGGAACAAAATATCTGCCAAATGGGCGCCGCGACCACGGCGGCACACCTCCATCCGATGGTCCAAATTTTCGATGACCCTGAGGCATAATGGAGGTTCTATGCCGTTAATGTGCCGAATTATCTCATCCTTTAGCTCTTGAATTGTTGCTGGCTTATCGACGTACACCTTTTCTTTCAAATAACCCCAAAGAAAAAAGTCCAACGGTGTCAAATCACATGATCTTGGCGGCCAATTGATATCGCCATTACGTGAGATAACACGGCCATTGAATTTGTTGCGCAAAAGAGCCATTGTTTCGTTAGCTGTGTGGCAAGTGGCACCGTCCTGCTGAAACCACATATCGTCCACATCAAAAGTTCGTTATCATCTCACGATAGCGAACACCATTCACAGTAACTGCCTGACCGGCCTCATTTTGGAAAAAATACGGCCGATGATGCCGCCAGCCCATAAACCGCACCAAACAGTCACTCTTTGTGGGTGCATTGGTTTTTCGACAATCACTCTTGGATTCTCATTCGCCCAAATGCGGCAATTCTGTTTATTGACGAATCCACTGAGGTGAAAATGTGATTTTCTTCGAAAATTGATCATCCACTGTTGCCATTTCTTGCCACCATTCTGCCCATTAACGACGTTTGGAATGGTCAAGAGGCTTTAGTTCTTGAGCCAATTGCACCTTGTAAGCGTGTAAATGCAAGTCTTTATGCATAATGTTAATCAACGACGATCGTGATAGGTGCAATTGTTGGGCACGACGACGAGTTGAGGTGGACGGCTCTTCAGCCACACTATCGCGAACAGCAGCAATATTTTCTGCAGTACGAGCAGTACGAGCATGCACTGGTGTTCTCACATCTTCTACGGACCCGGTTTGCTCAAATTTTTCCACGATTTTTGCGATTGTACGCACATTTGGACGATCAAATTGACCAAAAAATCACGAAGTGCACGATATGCATTTTGATTTGAACGCCCATTTTCATAATAAGTCTGGATAACTTTAACACGTTGTGGGATTGCGTATGTCTCCATGGTTCAAATTGAGTAAGTCTGAAATAGAGAAATGTCAAATAAAATTCAGAAAAAAACTTGGCGTTTAGGTGTGGTTCACATTCAACATCGGCCCTTACAATTTAACCACCCTTTATAACCAATTTTTACAAAAAGTGTGGGCAAAAAAGCTTATAAATATATTTAAATACTTACATCTTGTATAATTCTTTTTTAATTTTTTTTTTTGCCGCTGGTCCTGCTTCCATATTATTTTTTATTTTGTTTAAACAAATTTGATGAAAAAAATAATTTTGTGGTTGTCAAAAATTTGTACACTAATGTCAAAATTTATACTAGCCCCCAGGGCTAGTGAAATTTTATTCACCTCAATAGTGTCAAAATTTTACATCCATTAGTACTTTGCTACCGTTTCACACACACCCTAAGTGAACAAATTTATGAGTAAATTTATAGAATTAGTAAAATCTAAATATTTCTCTATAACAATATCGTAAAATAATCAGCTTTTAATAACTTTTAAATTTTCGGTCTCGGTGGACCTTTTGACGGAAATGCCCATATCTATCCCTGCAGCATAGAATAATAATCGATAACTTTCTTTTAAAAAATTTTAAGTTGCCCTTTCTATAAGGCACAGAGTATACAGAGGCGTCACGAGACAGAAAATATTGTGTTTTTTTCTGTCTTTTTCTTCGAAAGCTGCCCTTTTTGCGTTTTTTGTTTTGATTATGCAATTTGTGTAGATAGTAGCGGCCTGTTTTTACGCATTGTCACTTTACTAACAAAAAACGTTTTCTTTCTCTTTCTTCGAAAGCTGCCCTCGCAAATGATTTAGGCATTTTTCATACGTCACTTTTTTCATCTCTGTATACTTTGTGCTATAAGGAAAAAAGTTTTCATCTTAAGCACAAAGCATACAGAGATGAAGAAAGTGACGTTTGATAAATGCCAAATCATTTGCGAGGGCAACTTTCGAAGAAAGAGCAAGAAAATGTTTTTTGGTAGGGAAGTGGCAATGTGTAAAAACAGGCCGCCACTATCAACACGAATTGCGTAATCAAAACAAAAAATGCAAAAAGGGCAGCTTTCGAAGAAAAAGACAGAAAAAACACAATATTTTCTGTCTCGTGACGCCTCTGTATGCTCTGTGATCTTAAGAAGTCTTCATGTACATATGAACTAAGAAGCAAATATTATCAATTTATTTAGTAATTTTTAACCAGTGTTGCCAGTGAGATTTCGAGAAAGATACATTTCAGTTTCCAAAAAGATACACTTTTTCCCAAAAAGATACATTTTGAAAAAAATTGTAAATCCATTTTCAACGTTTAACATTTGAAGCACAGCCGCGAATAACATTGTAAACGCCACATTTTGCAAAAACTGTTTTTTTGCAGATAACCGTGTGCCTTACTCTCTTACACAGTTTCAACATCAAATCAACCAAAACTATGCACATTAACGCCTTCAAAATGGCATACAAAGTGTCAGCCAGTGGAAGAACATTACAAGTTACTAACAAAATGATGAAACCGAAATGGTTTTGCAATGAGGGATAATGTTTTAAAAACATTTTGCGTAAAAGTTTTTATTATCATTATTTTTAATAATAGCAAATAAAAATTTTTAAAACAAATAATGCTGCCTGTCAAAAAACGTTTTTTTGCTCTGCTGAAAAATTATTATTTTGTAACTTAAAACGCTATTCGCAGCTGTGCTTCATTTATTAACTTTACATATTTACTTCATATTAAATGAATATTGTAAAGAAAATGATATCATATAAATTCATTTTTATATTTATTTAAGTCATAAATATTAGGTATGCAATTTTTAAAAATACAACAAGCAAACATTTAAATTAATTTTATTTAACTATCTTTGGATTTTATCGAAACAAATTCATTTTTGTAAAAATTAATATACGATTTAAGGCGTTAATACCAAGGCGATTATATCAAAAAGATCATATAAATTTCCTGAAAATAAAAGATGTTCATATTTCCTCCGAACAACTTCGCACTACTTGTATTCCACGATTTAGGTAATCGTATGTTGAAACATCCTTAATGTTTTCTTTCACCATTATGAAAGCTGCTATTGTATAAGTATTGAGTCGGTTTCGATGATCAGTCTTAATAAGTTTGAGTACATTTTGCATACAGAATCAAAAGATACGAAAAATGTCAGAAGTATACATGGTACGTGAAGCCATCAAAAGATACGAAATAATTTATCTTTCGTATCCTAATGGCAACACTGTTTATAACATATTTCGATTACGCTGAATCCAGTGGTGCTAACGGTTTTTTTTAGGTAAGCTCTTGTTTTCGAGATATACCGTTATTTAAAAAATGGAGGATGTTGCACAACATATATTCGCGTAACTCAAAAACGGTTTCGTATATTGAATACTTAAAAATTACGCAATAAAATTGCTTTTAAGTTAGACTGCGATATGTCCTAGACTCAAATACAAATTTTCAAGGGGAAAAATCCTAAAAAAATGGTGCATTGGTAATTTATATCTTTTTAATAAGTGCAGTATACAGATTGCATATGGTCTGGATTAAAATATAGGTTACATTTTAAGGGATAAAATTGGTACTTTTTAAGGGGTAAAACTGAGATAAAATTGGTACTCTTTCTCTTTTCGATAAATTTGAAATGCACACAGACTATAGCCTACATCAACATACAGTGTAATTTCTGGGGGCCTAAAATGGGGAAAAGCTGTTTATCTTGCTAAACTTTAACCTTTGGTATTTTTTTTCGGAAAATTTGGTATAGAGACAGAATATGGCCCAGACCTTAAAAAATTTTACTTTTTATGATGTAAAAAAGGAAAAAAAAATTGGTACATTTTCTCTTTTTTATATATTTGGTAAACAGATTACATATGTATTGTCTAGTTGCCGGAACATGAATATTTAGAGACGCAGTGCTTTTGATATGGCTTTTGAATGCCGGTTGCTTAAGAGTATCAAGTGTTTAAAACTTATACATATCGAGCCCTAACCTCGAAAATAACGTAAGCGACATAATTTTCAATTTTCGTTTTTTTTTTTAATAAATGACTTTATTGGCAACACTTGCATCATCTCCTAACCCTGCGGCCAGACGATCAAGTTTTTCTTGATAGTCTTTTAGGGCACTGCTACAAGTTCAATAAATATCGTGATACTAGAAATATTGATCCATATCTCAGAAAAGCCTCATTTTATGTGATCCATCAATATAGATCGCGATCCAAATATCACAATATATATTGAACGTGTACCAGTGCCCTTACATATACTGCTTGCCAAAATTTACATAAATTGAAAGCTGTGACGTAGGCTGCACAAAATTTTTAAGCAATTTACTTTTAAGATGTCATCAAGAAAACAATTTATAAAGACAAACATGTAATCAGCTGTAAAATTGAAAGTAAAATTGCTAAAGAAGTGGAAAGGTGAAATTGAAAGCCAAGAATCATCGCCCGCGAATCGCCGGCAAGTTGTCTAACATCGCTGCGATGCATCGCGTGGAAGCTAAATGCGATCCTCTTGCGAATCGCGAAAACGTTTGCATGTGTCAACCACGCGATTCGTGTACCGCGATTCGAATGAAAATGTGTTACGCGATTCGCGTGAACATCGTGTACCGCGATTCGCGTGAACATCGTGTGCCGCGGTACGAATCTCGTGGTTGACACATGCATACGTTTTCGCGATTCGCCAGAGGATCGCATTTACATGAATTACAATAACACACCTTTCACAAATCACTTGCTCAAGTGGAATGACAATTTTGCTGATTGCCCTTGAAACCAAATATTTATTTTCCCGTTACCTTAACAAAACAAAAAAATTCTATCGAAAGTTGTAAAAAAAACACTGATGATTGCCGCTACTTGTGTGCGCTCGCATATTCATCGCCTAGTTGTAAAGCGTAGGCGATGGTTAGCGATTCGTATTCCCTGAGAAGGATCGCGTAATCATCGCCAAAAAACTTAAAAAATGTTTGTTGGGTCGTGGTCAATTTAAAAAGTGTGAGTGTGTTAGTAAAAAAGTGAGAATGTATTGCGAATTGAAAGGAATTAATACGCAAAACATCCCTGCAAACAATTTCCATCGCCGAATCATCGCCCGCGAATCGCCGACAAGTTGTCTAATATCGCCGCGATGCATTGCGTGGAAGCTAAATGCGAATCGCGTGACACATGCGAACGTTTTCGCGATTCGCCAGAAGATTGCATTTAGCCGTATGCGATGGTTAGCGATTCGTATTCCCTGATTAGGGTCGCGTAATCATCGCCAAACAAGCAATCGCCAAAAATTTCAAAAATGTTTGAAGGGATGATCGTGTAGCCTCCAAGTAAAATGTCGTGGTCACATAAGGTACCGTTACAATTTTACAAAATTTATATGAAATAAAATAAAACAAAAGCTCTCTCCTGTAAAATTTGATTTAAGGCGCTTACGTTATTTTTGCGGCTAGGGCTCGATATGTATGTGTTGAAACATTAACTTAATTTTATAATGTTGTTTAAGGCCGTTATATACTATCCCACAAAGTCTTAAGTATTTTACGAAAATACTTCCCTGAACTAATTTTTGTTTGACTCAGAACCACTTTCTGAGTAGATCTAACGGTGTCCGTCTGGCTGTCCATGTAACCTTGTGCGCAAAGTACAGGTCTCAATATTGAAGATCATTTCATGCTTAGGTTCTAATTGGCACAAGAACCAAGCCTGTTAAAAATGGGTTCAATCGGTCCATAATTTGATATAGTCCCCATACTAGCTACTTTCCGGAATAGGGTCTTTGCGCCCAGTATCGAACCACATAAGCTATGAATATTTTTTATAAAAAAGTTCAAGAGCAGAGATATGGTGCAATTTTTGCTTCTCAGAAATATCTGTGTACGTAAAAGTTTTTAATCAAATTTAAAACAAAGCTCCCTATTGTATGTAGCCATACAATTTCGAAGATTTGTTTTTAAATATTGTGGTGTAGGGTCTCACCAGCTATACTTTCTTACTAGTTTTAAAAAGTAAATTTATCTTTAAAAAAATTTTCAATCTTTTTGGTATTTTTGAGTTATTAGATTTTTTTAGACGAGTTATGACAGCTAAAATATACATAACTAACATTTAACCCGCTTCTTCGTTAGCGTCTCTCATTTGTTCGTAGACATATTTATATACTGAAGTTTATCTTTCAAGGTTTTAATATAAAATTCTTTACATGTTTCATATTATAGATTTTCACTAAATCAGGGCCCTGTACCCTAAATTTTATGTTTCCAAGCCAATTATATTTAAGTATCAATTTATACATATTTAAATATTGTTTTTCATATAATTTTATTTTTATTTGACATGAAAAACGAATTTAAACATAAAATTATATATATTTAAAAAAATTGGTAAAATCGGCCATTAGTTTAATATTATAGAAAATTCGAAAAGTGCCACGTGAAGAACGGAAAAGTCCGCGTTTTCCGCTTTCAAGTATCAAAAATTTCAATATTGGAGTGGGAGTCCATAATTGTATACGTAATTATGTATATGTAATTGCAATGAAAGGAGAAAAGTGTCTTGTAAAAAAATTCCAAAAAAAAAAAATCATTTGCACCCCTTCGTTCAAACCACAGAGCACACAGAGGAGTCACGAGACAGAAAATATAATTTTTTTTGGATTTAGGCATTTTTAATACGTACATTTTTCATCTCTGTATGCTTTGTGGTTCAAACGTTAAAATTTCGAAAAAGGACCAAATTTGTATTTGTATTTTTAAGATAAGGTACGAATGTGATATAATTTTTATGTCTATTTTAGCCCTATGTATTTCTTATGGAAAGATGTTAACATCTTCGCAAATGGTGGCAAATTGATGGTAGATGTTAGATGTGGATCAGTGTAAAAAAGCTATTATAGTCACATTAGCGATATAGTCCACGTTATGGTTGCAACTTAAGGATGTGACTATAAGCGAAAAGTACTGTAGTTGTATTCCTTCAATTTTTCAGAAATTACTTTATACACTACCAGACTATTATATTGTATTATAGTGTATAAAGTCATTTCTGAAAAATTGAAGGAATAGAACTATTACAAAAAAGCTTTATAAAATACATAACTGAAACTTAGCTCATAGAATAAATTCGGAAAATGAAAAATGTTGAATATAATATAAAGTAACCTTCGGAAGGAAATAATTCCCAGTTTCTAAAAATAAGGAACTATAAACTGTAGTTCTATTTAAAGGTTAACTGAAAATACATGTGGATTCCAATGCCATATTGTAAAATCTACCTTATTAACATTAATTTAATTTAATTAAAGTTAAAAATATAAATAAATAAAACTATTAATTATATTTTAAATGCGCTTAGTCACAACGATTTTTTGTTTTAATTTACAGCTTAAAACAATTGAACAATAAAAAATTTTTGCTACGTAATACCAATAGTTAAGTACGTTGCACTAAATATATGAAGTAAATCTTTCCAAAAATTCTTTTATGTGCATATATGTAGCTTTTTGAAACAATATTAATTGCTAGTTTTAAGTATTTGGTGATTTAGCGTGTGTAAATGTTTTTATGTATTAATTAAAAGCTTTAATAATTATCAGATAATCTTGTTTTTAATAGCAGCACTTCCACTGGGCAAAGTTTAAACAAAACAAAAATTTTTCACATTTTTTCATTGAACAATTAGGGCACAATAGAACATTTTTATCGCTTTTGAAATTGTAAAATAATAAACAATTTTGTTTAAGTTGTCATAAAGTTCCTAGTGGCAACAATTATTTTAAAGAAAAAAGAGAAAAAAGTTTTTGCATGTTTTTAAAATTAAATTTACCCAATTATGAATAAAAGTTCCGCGGGAGCTTTTTCCCCTTTTCCCATTTCTACAATTGAATTTAAATAGAAACAAGTTAGAGTGCTGTATTCGGCTGTGCCGAACCTCTAATACCCTTCACCGAGAGTTTGAATAAGAGCAGGGCTGTCAGACTTGGGGATTTATACCCAAAGTTGGGGATTTTATGCGAGCAAAAAGGACAAAGAAAGTCATTTGGGGATTTTTTTGGGGATTTAAAAAAAAAATTCGGGGATTTTTTGGGGATTTTACACTCTTTTTATATATTTTCCCTTTTATTATTTATGCTTATTTTTCTTTGTCTCGTATTAAAAATATGAAAAAAAGTAGCAAAACTTTTTTCTTACTCTTATCAACAACTTATACGGTGTAAAAGGTCCTTATTAAGATTATAATTTTAGTTAAAAGGTAGTGTTAAAGGTACTTTATAAATTTATGTTTTATTTTTCCTTCAGGGTACAAACAAAATAAAATAATTTTTTTTTTTGCAAAAAATTTTTATTTGGGGATTTTTGGGGATTTCTAATTAAAATTTTTCTTACTAGTTTTACTTTAAAAAAAAAAAAATTTTAAATTTGGTCAGAAAAAAAAACAAACAGAAAAATATTTACTTATTAAGGTTTTTTTCTTAATTTGGGGATTTTTGGGGATATTTCTTTAATTTTTTGGGGACAAGGAAAAAAAGTACCTGGCAGCCCTGAATAATAGTTTGATATTAAAATAATTAAAAAAGAGTGTGAGTGTGTGTGAATATTTCAGGAGTGTGTTTATATGGGCATTTCCATGTCATCGTACGTAACATTCGTACGCCTTCAGAGAGGTAGAGAATTTGGTAATTGTATCTCTATGTTCCATTAAGAGGGTTATATATTTGGAAAAATATTGAACATTCGGAACCTTGTTGTCAAAAATATCGAGCTAAATAGGTGCATATCGTACGTGAAATAAAACGAAAGTGATTTTGAGTTGAATGTTAAAATATGCGAAAATCGTCCAATTGTGAAAGGTGATATTTTATTTAAATTTCTTACATTAAACCAAATATTTTTCCTTTATAATCCGTAATTTAAAAAAAAAAAATTTATAATAAATAGAATTTTCTTTTATAATATTTATAAAATATTAAATACAGTCAATTTCGGTTAAGCGAAAATAAAAAATTTATTGGTGTTTTCTTTTCTACAAAAAAATGTGACATTTTATTTAAAAAACTTCAATTTGGTGTCTGTTTCTTAAAAATTTTGCTCCCGAAAAGGGTGGCTTGTTTTATTCTAAAAAGCTCACCCTTTTCGGGAGCAAAATTTTTAAGAAACAGACACCAAATTGCATTTTTTTAAATAAAATGTCACATTTTTTTGTAGAAAAGAAAACACCATTAAATTTTTAAGAAACAGACACCAAATTGCATTTTTTTTAAATAAAATGTCACATTTTTTTGTAGAAAAAAAAACATCATAAGTGATATTGTTCCGATTAAACAAGATTTTCAAAATTGCTTCGTAGAGCTTAGATATTTCATAAGAAATAAAGCAAATGCATAAATAGTTTATTTAAAAAAAAAAATACTTCTTTATTATTATAATTAATTATGTAAAATAAAAGCTGTTATTTATATACAGTCTTTTCGTTCTTCTACAAGGTATTTTAAATAGATGCATTAAATTATTCATTTATTTTTGTTTGGGGTTTCTCTAAATGTGTTTCACACATTATTTGTTCGAGGTTATTTAATTTATTTGAGGCTTGTTAATTTTCTTGAAAAATTATTTTTTACTCTTATGCCGGTGTTTTTTTTATATATGTAATTTAGTCGATTAGCAAACAAAATATATTGTAGTTAAACGATTGTTCGCTTAAGCGGATTTTCTTTAAAGCGAACAAAAGTACTTTTAACTTCGTTCAAACTAATTCAGAAAAATATTTCATTGAAATAAAGCTATTTTTGCAATTGAAGCACAGCCGCGAATAACGTTTTAAGTTACAAAATAGTAATTTTTCAGGAGAGCAAAAAAACGATTTTTGACAGGCAGGATTATTTGTTTTAAAAAACGTTTTTTTTTTATTATTAAAATGAATGATAATAAAAACTTTTATGCAAAAGGCTTTTAAAACATTATTCCGCACTGAAAGACACTTTCGGTTACATCATTTTAATAGTAACTTACAACGTTCTTCCACTGGCTGATACTTTGTATGCAATTTTAAAGACGTTAAGGTGATTAATTTTTGGTGATTTGATGTTTAAACTGTGTAAGAGAGTAAGGTTAACGGTTATCCGCTAAAAAACAGTTTTTGCAAAATGTGGCGTTTACAACGCGGCTGTGCTTCAATTAAACAACGTACGCTTAGTCGAATTCGACTGTAAAAGTTTAATAAATAAATGTATGTGTAAAAAAACTTTTAACACATATGTAAGTAAGAAAGTATTTTCGGTCAAACCCGCCCATGTGCAACCCTACTACACAGTATTTAAAAACACATTTTCAAGAGTGTTCCCTATTCGGGACCTACGACCAATCATGGACAAGCCAGAACAAAACTATGTTATTAGGCTAATAAGAATCGTATAAAAGTTATTTGTGCTGAATATTATTTCGTTATCTTCATGTATATGAGATTTATTTGCCTCTAACTGGTTTGAGGAAATGAGTTTTTATGGGACCCATGGTTGATTTTTTACCTACCAGCACATCACTTTGTCATGACATCAAGCCCTTACCGCAAAAAAAAACAAACAACACAATCACAATTTTACATTAGAAGTTTTTTTATCATATACATATCATAAAAATATTGTATGATATTTGGCGTTTAAGATAAATTTGTTTTTGCTATAAAATCGTAACGGTACCTTACACAGGGTCTCCACCTGAGATAAGATATAAGATTTCTATATCAGCAAACGTCAATTTCAATCGCAGAGAGTATTATCTTATCTCATTAAAATGATTAATTTTTTAGTGCAAATAGTGAAAATCTGACGACGTTCTCTCACATATTATATCAGATATTATCTTAGGTGAAGACCCCGTGTTATGTGACCAAGACATTTTTGGAGATGATGCAAGTGTTGCCAATAAATTTATTTATTATAAAAAAACCGAAAATTGTAAATGATGTCGCTTAAGCTATTTTTGCGTTAAGGTCTCGACATAGTGCCTATCGTTAAATTTATTGTTGCAATTTAATATCAACATATGCGCAGTCGTTTTAGAAACATAATTTTTTTTCTGGAAAAAAAATAATTTTTTTATTAAAATTTCGAATTTTTGTTTTTAAAAATTCATAAAAAATTTAAAAATGCAGCTATGCTTCTAATTTTATGCAGACATATAAAAAACAACATTGCAAACAAAACAAGCTATAAATGATTAAAATCTGTAAACAACTTTTGATTTTATGTATTCACAGGTGCGTTTGAGTACTTTTACAGTAAAATGCAGTAAATGAGTAAACTAAAAACTTTTCTCTCACAAAAAGTTGTCCAAAAAAGTACGCGAACGCAAAATTTGTAAAAATTCGTAAAATAAAGGCAGCAGCTGATGGCAAATAATGGAAGTGTTGAAAAATGTTTAAACTTTTGACTACTTAACTCGGTTTCTTATCGGTACTCGATTAAATACTTTTTATAACACGAACATTTTTGGAAAATACAAACAAACTATTTTATGTAATCTTTCATATTTGTTTGTTTTTTATTTTATTTGATTTTACGAATTTGTAGCGGGTTAAATTATTTAGAAGAACTTGAAAATTGTTTTTGCTATTGATTACTTAAGTACCCAAATACTTCACATTTTTACAACTCTAAAAAATTAACATAACAACAAAAAATTTCAAAAGTTTGTATTTAGCCAAATAAATGCTTCACAAACAAGTTTAATTAATTAATATTTATTTACTTTTTGTTTTGGTTAAATTTTTATTTCAACTTTTCTTTTATTTAACAATTTGTATGCTTTTTATTTTTATTTGTTACTTTTGTTTGTTTACCTTTTGAAACATATGTTTTTTGATTTACTAAATTTTACTGCAAAAATTTCTGCAGTAAAAATTTGTAAATACTCCGACAAGAACTGTCACTTTTCGCTCTCAATTTATGTTCTCATTTACTGCACTTTGTGTACTCGAACGCAATTTCGTAAAATGCAGTAAAGTTTTGTAAAAAATAGTAAAAACTTTTGTGTTCTCGAACGCAACTAATGAGAGGTACAATTCCTATAAAAGTTGAAGAAATAATAAAAAAAAGATTGTTATGATTTCGTATTCTTTAAAAAAGTGTAGACAACTTTTACTAACATGTACTAGCGATTCTCTGGTTCCAATGTCTACATATGTTCCCAAATGAACTACCTAGTCAGTACCTAGTCAGTAGTACCAACGTCAGTAGTAGATTTCCAATGACACGCACATGTTAAATTTCTATTGTGAATAACATTGCCTAGTTGCAACTAGTACTGGTGACTGTGTCAAAAGTGAATCAGTACAGATTCACTAGTGACATTTCCTGCAGGGTTTATTGTTTTTTCCCACACATAATTTTATAGTATGCCACACATACACGTTTTTTCCTTTTGCTTTGTATATGTGGTAGTAAGTTTTTGACAGCTAAAAAGAAATTTTACACAAACAAAATACATGTCGTTTTTTGTTTTTGTACAAGTAAGCAGACCTGATAGATGGGCATTGGTTTTATATATCAAATTGAACCAAAGTTATAGCAAAATATATTTTATTAAATAAGTGTAAAAAAGTACATTTTAAAAACTTCAATCGCATTTTGCCAAGTTTGATTTTTCCACATATGACTATGTTGCAATAAAGTAGCGATATGTATTTATATTATATTAAAAAAATACCAGTTAAAGAACAAAAAAGTACCAAAAAATTAACTCACAGGTTCTTATCCACTTAGGACGTTGCAAAAAAAAAGCTAAAGAAAGGAAATTAGTTTCCCGTAATTCCTCTTTTTCGGCACTTTTTCCCCCATTTAAGTATCAGAAATTGCAATTTTGTAGTGGGAGTCCAAAAATTAACGTTCGAGTTTCGAAAAAGTACCGAATTCGTATTTGAACTTTTTAGATTAGTTTCAAATGTGATATTAATTTTATTTCTATGTTTATTGGTTTAAAAGATAGATGGGGTGACAAAAAGTTCCAACAGACACCTGTCCGCTTATCGATAAGTATTAAATTTTTTTTTTATCTCTTTTAGCTCTAGGATATAATGTTGCCGAATTTAGAATTCATTGCCTAATTTTAATAAAATATCATGATTTTTTCAGAAATATCGAGCCCTAATAACGAAAATGATGTAACCAACAACATTTTAGATTTTTGTTTTTTGATGAAAATCGATAATTTTTGATAATCTGCATCATGTCTAAAAATCTCATATCTCTGGGAAGTACCGTTACGAAATAAGAGCAAAAGCATTTTCAACGAAAACCTTGAAGCAAAGATATTTAAAAAAACCTTCTCCTGTAAAATTTTATTTTTGTTGGTTACATCATTTTTGCTATAACGGCTCGATATTATCAAGCGCATCAAAGTAATTTTCAGGTAGGGATGGATAATTCAGCAAAAAATTCGGTAGAGTGATTTTCAGTATTAAATTTGACCAAATTTCAATAAATTTATAAATATTTTTAAGAATTTTATAATTCTTAAATTGCTTTTCGGAATGCCGCTTTATGTATATGGGAACTATGGTAAATTATGAACCGATTTTCACAAAATTAACAGTACGATATTCATATAATTGTGCAAAATTTTATAAGAATCGGTGCATTCTGTCGCCAATTTATGTTAGTTTTTGTAACAAAAATATAAATTTTTAAAGGAGGTTGTTTCAAGTTTGGGCTTATAACTCTTTCCCTACTGAACCGATCCCAATCACAAAATGGTTACGAGAACAAAAAAAGTTGGCACCAATATTAGTCTTTTTTGTTGAGTCTTTCGAAAGTGAGCGTGTTTTCAACAGACGGGCCGACACACGGACATGGCTAAATCGACTTAGATGAATATTAAAAAACTTTAATAATAACATTTTTTGAGGATAAGAAGAACCTTTTTTAATTATTTATATGTACACTAGCTGACCCGGTCTACGTTGCATTAGTTTTGTATTACCACACGATTTAAATTGAGCATTTAACGAAATTTACGGCCTTTAAAATAAAAATCCATGGAATACCTATCATAAATTTTTTTTAAAAAATAACTTACATATGGTGTGGATATGGGCTCAATCAAAAAAGAATAAGTTGGACCATGGCGATAATTTTAAAGAAAAAATAGTCCAAATCGGTCAAGCCGTTCTCAAATCATGCTCTTAATAGAAAAAGTGGGCGTAAAAGTAGGCGTGGTAATTTTTTCTTTCGATGAAAACGTAAAATAAATTAATACGAACAGTTAAAAGAAAAATTAGTCAAATCGATGGAGCAGTTTTTTGATTTTAGGTAAATCGAAAAAAGTGGGCGTAAAAGTGGGCGGGGCAAAATTTTCTTTCCGTAAAAACCTAAGTTAAGCCATGGCGATCATTTTGAAGAAAAAATCGGTCAAGTCGTTCTCCAGTTATGCGCTTAATAGAAAAAGTGGGCGTAAAAGTAGGCGTGGTAAATTTTTCTATCGATGAAAACTTAAAATGGATTAATACGAACATTTGAAAGATAAATTAGTCAAATCAAAATCGTCCAAATCGGTCAAGTCGTTCTCCAGTTATGCGCTTAATAGAAAAAGTGGGCGTAAAAGTAGGCGTGGTAAATTTTTCTATCGATGAAAACTTAAAATGGATTAATACGAACATTTGAAAGATAAATTAGTCAAATCGATGGAGCAGTTTTTTTGATTTTAGGTAAATCGAAAAAAGTGGGCGTAAAAGTGGGCGGGGCAAAATTTTCTTTCCGTAAAACCCTAAGGTGGACCATGGCGATCATTTTAAAGAAAAAATCGTCCAAATCGGTCAAGCCGTTCTCAATTTATGCGCTTAATAGAAAAAGTGGGCGTAAAAGTAGGCGTGGTAAATTTTTCTATCGATGAAAACTTAAAATGGATTAATACGAAGATTTGAAAGAAAAATTAGTCAACTCGATGGAGCCGTTTTCTGATTTTAGGTAAATCGAAAAAAGTGGGCGTAAAAGTGGGCGGGGAAAAAGTATCCTATGTCCGTCTCCTGGCTCTAAGCTACCTCCCTACCAATTTTCAGCCAAATCTGTTCTGCCGTTCTTGAGTTATAAGTGGTGTAACTAACACGACTTTCTTTTATATATATACATAGATTAGACTGGTCGCATCTTGTATGGGATTTTTTTTTTTAATTTTAATTGTTTGCGCTGCTTAAAATATGAGGTTTGGTGAAAGCTGAAATTTGGCACACTTGAAGTACTTTCTCTGCGGAAGATCGTAACGAATCCATATTTTTGATTTTCGGCTTTTCAACTAGTATAACTATAAAGATCTGATAGAAAATATGTTTTTTTTTTATAATATGGGGAACTTTGGGCCCCACCCGGCACGGCTAGGCACCGTCGGCTTGACCTGAAAAATTAGATCATGATTTCTTACACCAAACCTCATATTTTAAGCAGCGCAAACAATTAAATTAAAAAAAAAATAATTGCGACCAGTCTAATGTACATACATATGGGGGATTTCATGTTCATGATTTCATGGGATTTGGATGAAAAGAAAGCTTATGTCTTTTCCTTTAAGTTAATTCTGGGGGCTAATTATGGTAGACGGGATCGAATACTTTTTCGATTCGAAAGCAATTATTTTTATATTATATTTATTTATTTATATTATATTATATTATATTATTTATTTATAATTCTTTCTGTCGATACCGAACCAATCGAAATTATTTTGTCAGTGTTGTAAACCATTTAATTGAGCTTTCACAACACTGAAAAAATAATTTCGATTTGTTCAGTATCGGCTGAAATAAAATTGCTTTCGAATCAAAAAAGTATTCGATTTCGAATGCTATAATTAGCCCCCTGGTCCTTTAGGAAAAAATTCAAAAAAGCGCTCGTGTTCTATAAACCACACAATAAGCTTTCTTTTGAGCAAAAAAAAACATTCCAAATAATAAAAAAATAAAAAAAAGTTTTAAATTTAAAGAAAACTTCAAAAAACAAAAAAAAATTGTTCAAAAGATTGATCAAATAGCTATCGAAGCTACTCGGGCCAAATTTTGTCTTACACCAATAGGTAATAAGTTACATGGATGTAAAAGAACGCTGCATATTAGGAATGCCAATCGGGATTGATTTTAGAAAATCCCGGGATTCGGGATTTTGTCAATCCCGAAAAATCTCGAGATTCGGGATTTCCCGTTTGGCATCCCTACTGCATATGTATGCTAAATATTGAAAAAACCCTCGTCTAGAGTTTAAAATTATTTTTTTTAAAGATAAGCCACTCGCATCCCAAAAAGCGACCAGAACTACCTTAAAGGAAAAGACATAAGCTTTCTTTTGAGCAAAAAAACATTCCGGATAAAAAAAAATAAAAAAAAGTTTTAAATTTAAAAAAAAATTTTCCAAAAGATTGATCAAATAGCTATCGAAGCTACTTGGGACAAATTTTGCTAACACCAATGGATGAGAAAGAACACCTGTATGACAAAAAATGTCAAAATTTGACCCCCTCTAGCTCGGAAACTTTTTGACCGATCTTTTTGAAATTTTGTGTCTAAACTACTATCGAATAGGACTAACCTTGATGCAAATTTCATCCAAATCGAAAGACTGCCCCGGTAGCTAGCTAGTAGTGAGCTAGTCTATCAACCCCGGGGTTGCGGGTTCGATTCCCGCCAGAGACTCTGGTTTCTTTCCTGCAGACAAGCGTCAAGCTTCGCGGGGATTAGCATAGGGAATTACAAAAAAAAAAAAAAAAAAAAAAAAAAACATCGATTAAAAAAATTGGGTCACTTGACATGAAATCCCCCATATGTATTTTAAATCAAATTTTTTTTTATAAAATTCAACATTTTATTATTTATTTATTAAAAATGTTGTATTATTTTGCAACATATTAACTAAAATTCTTAATATATTTAAAATATGCACATCATTCATACATATATGTATCTTTTATTATTATTATAATTATTTTTTTTTATTGTTTCTAGTGTGTAGATATTATTAATGTTTGATATTTAAATGTCAATTAATTTTTTTTTTTAACGAAGGTCTTATCTGTTAATTAATTTTTATTGAACATGCATACAAATTAACCAACTCTTCATTCTATTTACAAAACAAATACAATCTGCATGTTTTCAACCATTTATTAGTACTAGTACGGCCAGCAGTCGAACCAATCGACTGCAATCTAGAAATAAAGACTTGGATTAGTGTATGTTAGCCAGCCAAAGTTTTTAATAATTTCAAATGTTTAATTTTCTTTTTGGAAGAGTTGTTATTTTTATACCAACAACAGCAAAGGTAGAGAGAATATTATGCGTTTGTGCTGAAAAAATGGTGCCTTTAAAAATTGCGATAATCGCTTTATAATTTTACTTAGCCCTAATACAACAATCTTGTTAGTATTTAGGTTAAATTAGGTCCAAAAATATTTTATGCAACTTAAATCATCTTACCAAATTTTATTTTAATTGGTACATTTGGCCATGCCAGCAAATACTTCAAATTGAAAGTGATTTGAAATCAAACATTTTCTCAAACAACAAACGTTTTATAATGATTTAAAAATTATAGCATTCTCAACAAAAAGGTGTAATTACCCAGGCAGAAAATACGACTCTTCTAAATATTATGTACCGCCACAACCCTGTAAATACAAAATTGTGACTCTACCAAAAATATGGTACCATCACAACTAGGCTTGCCAACCGTACTTTATAATAAAGTATTGTACGTTATTTCGAGTAAATGTACTCTGTACTTTATGAGAATAATAAAGTACGCGAAAATACTTTATTTCGTATGATAAGATTTATCTAGAATTCAAAATAGTTTCAGGTTATATTAGTCAGAGTTTTATTAGTCATAAAATTACAATACTTATTGCAAAAGTTTTTTTTTAAGAAAAACTAAAGAACAACTAATTAATATTAAGTTTTCCATTTGTTGATGTTTTTTTATATTGGCAGGACGACTTTTACTTACTTTATTTACTTACTTATATTACTGCTTGCCATTCCTTAAGGGGGCTCCCATACAAAATGTTTAATACAGACTAGAAATATATTGAAGAAAACGTACCATAAGAGCCAAGGAGTGGCCATAACAATTTCTGGAGACATAATTGCCCCTTATCACCACTTCTTAAGGGGGCTCCCATACAAATATTGCGTTTTATGAAATTTGTAAATTAATTAAAAATTTTCGATTTTTGTGTATAAAATCAAAAATTGTTAACAGATTTTAATCATTTATAGCTTGTTTTGTTTGAAGCTTTGTTTTTTATATGTCTGGAATTTTTTATACATTTTTAACAAACAAAAATTTCGAAATGTTGCAAAAAATTATTTTTGTTGCCAAAAAAAATTATGTTTCTAAAACGACTGCGCAAGTTAGAAAAAAATTTAAGGAAATTGTATTGCCGGTTTTCGTTTTTTCTTTAGTTATTTCAATAAACTGAACAGGTATTGGATTCAGCGTACCCGAATTGGGTTTAAGCGCCCGTTGCCCGGCTTGTCTCAAATAAAAGTGTCAAATACTAGCACAGTGTAATTGTTTGATAAAACTCGCGAAAAGCAGTAAAAAACGTTTTTAAATAAACCAATAAAAAGAAATTAATTGTACTTTATATTTATACTGTGTACTTTTTATACCCTTCACCACAGGTGTAAAAGGGTATATATAAGTTTGTCATAACGTTTGTAATTTCCACAATATTGATTTTAGACCCCATAAAGTATATATATTCTAGGTCCATATGAGAAGAGAAGTTGATTTAACGATGTCCGTCTGTCCGTCTTACGTTTGATATGTGTTTTCCGGATAATCCAGACATGATAGCGGCTAGGTTGTTTTACATTTATGTTACATACAGTCCACCATTTCTTTCTATTGAAACTCAGCCAGATCGGTCCAAAAATTACGTAGATATGAGCAAAAAACCACGACTACCTCTAAATTTTTCCAAAAATCCCTTGTTGTTGTTGTATTTTTTTATTTCTGTATATCTTGAGAACGGCAAGAGCCAAAGTTTCCAAATAAGGTACACACATTTAGGTTGCCAATACACACCATCCTACAAAATGTGGGCGGGATTGGAGAAGTGGGCGTGGTACCTCCCGTACAAAAAAAATTAAAAATTTTATAAAAACCTAAATTTAAGGGCTGCCATATGTCCTATGGATATGACTTATATATAAAAATATCGGAAATTTTTAGTAGAACATATTTTATAAAAAACTCGGGAAAATCGGTTCAGATACAAAAAAGTTATGACCAAAATTAAATTTTTTTTTTTAAATACCCAACTTTCGGGAACCATAGATCTCCCCGAGTCCAAGCTTTATAACTAAAGTAAATGGTAAATTTCTTCTTCAACACGTCGGTATATAAAACTATCAAATCGGTTAGACAATGGGTAATTTATGAGCAAAATACTCAAAAAATGGGCTAAAAAACATCAAAATTTTTATAAAAACCTAAATTTTAGGACTGCTATACGTCCTATGGATATGACTTATATATCAAAATGTCGGAAATTTGTATGAGTTATAACAAAAATACTGGGGTCTAATCACCGCATACGATATCGAGCAAAATTCATAGAAATTATTTATTTTGGTATCTTGAAACTCGATATCGAATTAAATGTATTGAATTTGAAATAATAGCATTCGACATCGAGTAACTCGACATTACATTTATCGAGTTTTCATTCGATACGCCAGTGTCTATCGTATGCAAAAAAATTCAATAGTTTATTCGATACGATAGTATCGAATGCAGTGATTAGAACCCTGAATTCCCGAAAATTACTCTTTTTATACCCTTCACCGAAGGTAAAAAGGTATATACAATATTGATCCTACACCCTATAAAGTACATATATTCTGGGCCCTTATGAAAAGCGAAGTTCAAAACCGGTTGTCTCTTATTTAAAAAAAAAATATTTACCAGTTTTATTTAGTTTTTGTCTAGTTGCTCTGTATTCTGCTCGCACAATGGTGAAGGGTATATAAGATTCGGCACAGCCGAATATAGCACTCTTACTTGTTTTTCTTAACCTTAAATAATCAATGTACCTACTTTAATTGCAACAAAAAAAGTTGGGAACCCTAATCACAACACTGTAGATACAAAATTACAACCTTAGTTTTTTAATACCGTTTTTAAATAAGATTCAACACCGGTGCAACACTCCCCAGTGGGAAAAAGAAGGAGTACGGAGGCCTTCCAGAAGGCCTCTGTACCCTTTCTTTTGGATAAACAAGGCCTTCTCGCTCCATTCCATACTCATATCTTTTTTACACGCGTTGTCATTGCGGAGAAGGCCTTTCGCTTACCTTTCTTCCCCAGAGCTTCTTAAAGGCCTTCAAATAAATGGCTCTTAGAAGGCTTTCCAGAGAATGACTTTCAAAAGCCCTTAGCAAAAAGGTTATCTTGAAGGGTTTTTAAGAAAGGTATGTTAAAAGGCCATACACAGAGAAAACAGATTCGTGATCACAACCGAATTTGGCGCCAATCGAATTTCATCGGTTGCATGTACTATCACACAATTCGGTTCCAATTACTCAAAATTTCGTTGCTTAGTATAATATTTTTGATAGCAACATTTTAATTTTAGTACACTACCAGTCATAACAACAGATATTGTTAGTTGTTAGTATGATTATTAGAAACAAAATTGTGCTTATACCCGAATAAATGATAGGTGCAACTGAATTAACACCTAATTGGTGTTCATAACAAGAGATTTGATTGTCGTTATCAATATATTTTTTAACCGGTCAAATTTAGCCCATAAGGGGCAAGGACTTGCCCAAAGGTAATCTCAATGAATGGAAAAAATGGGTTATTTACAGTACGATGTCCTAGGGCAGGATCATATAACCCAGCTTGCATTACAAAGGGGAAGTCTTAAAACTAGTCCATGGTATACTCCAGAGGATTAGCTTTGAAATCGTTTCAAAACGAAAACATGTCGTTTCACTGCAAACTCTTTTTAATAATGACATGGTCCATACTTGCACTACATTGGACCAGCCCAGGATCAAAATGGATCAAGAAGTCCAATTTAATTTGCAGGGCATAAAAAATAATACATACATTCATACATACATATGTTTGTACGTGTATATGTTCATACCTATAAGAATACGTAAATTACTTACCCCTATTTATTAAGTTTTGCACATTTTCCATTTTTGACCGCAAATATATTTTTTAAATATAATATAAAAAATTAATTTTATCTATCAAATGTTTTGACAGAAAATTTAGTAAGCAATTGGGGCTTTTAACTATTTTTTGGTTGTGAATTCCGAATAATTATATTTTCATTTGTTGTACTCGAATTGAATCTATTCCAACAATCAACAATTAGCTGCAATAAATGAATAATCATTTATATTACAAAATTTATTGACGAAAGCAAATTATTGATTGCAATGACCAATATTCAGTATTGCCCTATATTAAATTCGGTTGTGATTCTAACCATTTGTACTAATTTTTAGAACTTAATTAAATTAGTTATCATAACTAATAAAAGAATTGAAGGAATCATATTTCAGTTGGAATATCATTTTTATAATCAAGAGAATTAAAAATCAGTTAGAACTATACATTTTTAATAGTTGCAATAAAAAATCATGTCACTTGATCAATATTTTATTACTGCAACCGTTTCCCAACCAATTTGTTTTCTGTGTGTACTATCACATTTATGCTTGTGTTGACGAAATAACAACAAAGCAACAGCCGAACGTACATTGTCACAGACACACAAAGAAGTTTATAGTGTACATGTGTCGACGTCGCACAAGCAGCATTTTATTCCTATGCACGCGTACATAGGATTTGCAAATGTGCCCGTCACTGGTCTAAAACATTAAGGAATATTTCCTTACAAATGAAATTAGAAGACTGAATAGGCTTTATGTACATATCAGATCTCCAATATAGAAAATTAAACAACACTTAACTTTTTATATATGTATACCTATTTTACAAACATATGTTTATATATTTTATTAATCTTATTGTGGTTTAATAACACATGTGATACCTATTTTTTTATTGAAATAATCAAATTTGCTAAATATTGTAAATAAAAGTACCTATCTTCCTTAATGGACAAAACTCAACTAAAATGATTTACATTATTGTTTTTATTTTGTATTTTAATATGCACCTACTTTGTTACTTTGTTTTTATAACGGGATCAGCAGCCGTATTCTGTAGTTCGCTAAAGCTAAATCTCTATCGCTTAAAATCTATAAAGTTGATAAAGCGATTTTTGGCTACAAATGCAAAACTGTAACGTGCATTGCTAAATTTGCCAATGCCATACAAATTTAATTCCCCTCAATTTTTGCTTTCAATGTCATCGCTAAAATGTTTGCATTTTGTATTCTCTAAGGCATTTTAGCGAACGAGATTTAGCTTTAGCTAAGCGAATTACAGAATACGGCTGCTGAATTCTTTCGCTTTGGCGAAAAAAAAACACAACAAAAAATTTTACTCTTTCTCTTTTCCACTTCATCTAAAATGATTTACAACATATGTTACTTTGTTTTTGTAAAGGGATCTGAATTCTTTTGCTTTTGGTGTTTTGCACAATAACCCTGATTGGAAGGTTTGCAGAACGTCGTTGTCATTGTTCAATTTTTCTGACGAAAATATTAAGCAAATGGTTAACTTTGGTTAAGAAGGACCCTTTGCCTGCTCAGAAACCTAAGTATTTAATATTTGGCTTTTAGTTTGTGCAAGTCTGCAAGAGTGTCTCGGTAGGCTAGCTGGGAGTGAGCAAGTCTATCAGCGCCAGGGTTGCGGGTTCGATTCCCGCCAAAGACTCTTGTTTCTTTCCTGCAGACAAGCGTAGAGCTTCGCGGGATTAACTTAGGGAATTACAAAAAAAAGTAATCTTTTTAAAGTTGCAATTTTTAATCGCCGTTTTAGCCATGGCTTAAATATTTCTTCGCACAAATTGTAAAAATTTCATTGCAGCTATTAAGTTTGACATTATTGCTTCGTAAATTATAGTCTTAAATAAGGCGATACTCAGTACTTTGTTATAAACATTTCCATCCACCATCAACGAAATTTTTTTCCGCAGTTGAAGGTTTTTTAACCCTGTCGCCCCTACTGGGATTATTATGATTATGTCCCAGCAGTATGCCTTAAGTGCTAATACATACCAATAAAGTTCAAGATATAAACTGTGGTTTCTTTAAGGTGCATGTAGACGAAATGTTTTTTACATCTGACTTGTCAACTTTTTAAATCACACGTAATTGTGCGTGTCTGTCAAAGTTGCTGTTTTACAGAAGGCTTATAATATTCGGTCACAAATGTACATGTAATTTGCTTCTGACATTGTCTCTGTTTTTTTTTTCGCATAGTTGTTGCAAAAACCAAAATAAAAATACCGCAACGAAAATTTTTATTTACGCCGTAAAATAGTTCAGCCATCTTAACATATTTTGCTTTTAATTCAAAGATACCAATTTAGGATATTATAATGAAACGTTTTTTATATATCTGTGGCCGTATGGAAAAACTAGTTAACTCCATTTTTTGTGAAAATTTAGATAACACCAAAAATAGAAAGCGTGTTTCATTTACTTACACTCTGTCAGATCAAAATTTTGATATAGTTTCTCATTTAATAGTTATTTGAAAAAAAAAAATCAGAAAAATATAAATTTTTATGTAAAAACTAGATAACTCCATGCATTTTTTTAAAAAACGAGTTAACTCCATAGTCTCTTAGAAAACAGAAAAATTAGAAGTTTAAAACGGTGTTGTCTCGAAAACTTAGAGACAAAGAGCGATATAGAACAAATGTTGAGCCTAAAAATTGCAACTATAGAGAATTCAAACAATATATTTATGCTTTCTTAATAAGCATATTATATCTTTTCTGCAGTTTTTGATTCGTAGAATACGACTGTCAAACACCCAAAATCTTTCCGAGTAATAGTTTTTAGCCCATACCATACCCTATGTGTTACAGTAACTTTGAAAAAGGTTTTAACTTACTTATTTTTTCTGTTGCAACGATAATAGCAAGTTGTTTTTACGTACAAAAATAATAAAAACCATTTTTTCCAGTTTTTTTTTTCTAAGAATAAATATATAAATTTGAATCTGGAAGACAAACAAACTTTATTCAAAAATGGAGCTACCTAGTTTTTATATACGGCCACAGATTTCTTAAAATAAAAACAAATTAACTCCCTGGCCCATGATGTCGACAAGAACATTTCTTTCGTATATTTATATTGAAAACAAAAAGAGTTTTAGTTTTTTATTTTTGTTTTAAATATAAATATGCGAAAGAAATATTCTTGTCGACATTGTGAGCCTGGTTGTAAATTTCTTTAGTTTTAAATTAATCTAAAAACATATTCATATTTTTAACACTATACGATATTTAATACTAATAAAATTTTTATATTATAAAATTATTTTTTTTCTGCAATCTTGGCGATCTTATCAATGTTAAATGTTCATCAATAAAACTTCTCTTGAGCTTTATCCTTCTTTTCTCGCTTCTCATACCAAAGAGCCGAGGCCTTCTATGAGGCATTCTTTAGCAGTTACGTAAGAATAGTAATTAAATCAAAAAAAATTATAAGCAGGCCTTTAAAAAGGCCTGAAGTAAGAAGGTCTTCTGAGTTTTCCCGCTGGGTCTAAATCAGTGAAGGTCACACATACTATCACATTTATGCTTGTGTTGACGAAATAACAACAAAGCAACAGCCGAGCGTACACACAAAGAAGTTTATAGTGTACATTCCTGCAAACAATTTCCATCGCCGAATCATCGCCCGCGAATCGCCGTTAAGTTGTCTAACATCGCTGCGATGCATCGCGTGGAGCTTAATGCGATGCTCTGGCGAATCGCGAAAACGTTCGCATGTGTCAACCACGCGAATCGCGGTACGCCAAAAAATTTCAAAAATTTTTGAAGGGATGTGTCGACGTCACACAAGCAGCATTTTTATTCTTATGCACGCGTACATAGGATTTGAAAATGTGCCCTTCACTGCTCTAAATACAAATATACGACTTTATAAACTATAGTTTTTTAAAGTCGTATTTACCATAAAACTACACCGCTACAACACTGTATATACAAGAATTAAACCTTAATTTCCTAATACCGTGTTTATAATAATTCTATACCGCTACAACGCTGTATATACAAACATTTAGTATTATTAATTTAATAGTGTCATATTAAAATGAAAACACAAAAACTATTTTAGGTTAGAAAATATAAAAATTTTTGCATGTTTATTTAGCGAATTTAAATGTGTAACAATATTGAAAATAAGAGTCGGAAGACGGTTGTGACTACGCTGTAAATTCGTGAATCCAACATTGTAAATTTAAATTTACGGTACTGTGACAACACTAAAAAGAAGAGTCGGAAGTGCGTCTTTGGCGTTATCATTTTAATATTGCGACAACATTGTAAATTTGGTAAACAGTACGTTGTATTGATGTTGTTAGTACCCCTGCAATGTCGGCACAGCGTCGTGGTGATTGTCTTTTTCTGCCTGGGTATTTTCAAATTGAGAAATGCATTTATTTTCAACTTGCTTTCAAACGTTATTCTCAAATGTTTTTCAAATGTGGAACAAAAATAAAAATATTTTAAATTTACTATTTATTTAAATAAACTGAAAGATAAACATTCGGCACCATAGGTAAAAGTTTATTTAGTGTTCTTTCCGTCCTCTAATTCTTGGAAATACAAAAAACTTGGCTCCTTTTTGTAGATCCGCGATCGTACAACAAATTTACAAAGGTGTTGATTTTGAATAAAACACAAATTATTTAGGAAGTTATTGTCATTTCTTTTTATTATGATAATATTGTTGGTAAGATTCAATTTTTCGGCTAAATGGCTGCCGCGACCTCCTTCCGATGGTCCAAATTTTCGATGACGCTGAGGCATAATTGAGGTTCTATGCCGGTGATGTGTCGAATTATCTCATCCTTTAGCTCTTGTTGCTGGCTTATCGACGTTCGCCTTTTCTTTTAAAAAACCCCAAAGAATGAAGTCCAACGGTGTCAAATCACATGATCAATTGACATCGCCACCACGTGAGATAACACGGCCATTGAATTTGTCGCGCAAAAGAGCCATGGTTTCGTTAGCTGTGTGCACGCAGAGAAAAAATATGGTTGGGCATAGTTACGGCAATAACACTATGTTTATTGTAACAATATATTGTTGTTGTACACAAGTAATTGTTATTTTTATTTAATATCAACAATATTATAGTTACTGTAAACATAAAAATGTTTATCGCAATTATAAATTTGAGTATTGTTGATCGAAAAATAATTATTTTTCTAACAACTAAATTATGATAACTTTCAAAACATATTATATTACTCGCAATCATATCATGATATCTATTAGCCATAACATGATAACTTTCTATACATTTATCATATTATGTTTAAGATGCAATCAAACTATTTTTACTCTAATAATATTATGCTAGCGTCATTTGTAAAATTATTTTGAATCAGTTGTGTCGTTTGTTTTATATGTGAGCGGTTAAACAAGATAAATTACCTTAAAAAATAATAAATTTAAAGATATTAAAATATTAGCGGAGTTTAGTATAAAACAAGATTGAATTCATTAACATCAGCTAAACATGGCTAGTGATATGCCAAACGTCGACTTTTCGCAGAAAATTTTGATTTTTATTAAATTAGTTTTCCGTACTGTTAAATTTGAATAAAAATATAGTTATTTTACGTATAATTTTTTTTTTAACATTTAAGCTACGTTCACAATCAAAAAAACAATTTCGTTTTTTCTTCTATCTTTTTTCTTCCCATAGTATTTCATATATGTTCCTTTTCATTTTTAGAATAAAAATGTAACTAAAATTTTTTTAAAAATGTAACTAAAGTTGATTCAACTAGAACTTCAGCAACCATTTTTTATGAAATTGTTTCTGACTTTTAAAATAATTTTATTTAGTTTTGAATGAAAATTTTAACAAAATGTTTACAAAAATAAAAATATATGCATAATATTGTTGTGGCTAAAATTTGCAAACCGTTTCTTGATGCAAAATGTGTGTAGTTACAAAATAAATTGTTGCTCTATTATGAACACCAAGTGAAAATGTTTTTTTGATTGTGAACGCAGTTTTATGTTTGTTATTTAAAAAACAAACTACCAAAAAATAATGTTTTTTCGTTTTTATTTTTTTATGTAGTTTGATTTTTGTCGGTTAAAATGTATTTTTTAAAAGTAAAAACTATTCAATTTTAAGGAATATGCTGTTTAATAAATAAAAAATTTAAAAATGACTGTAAAAATCATTTGTTTTAAATGAAATGTAAATGATCCGTTTTTTAAATGAATTTGAATTTGTTTAAAATGAATTTTCGTTGATATCGCCATTACGTGAGATAACACGGCCATTGAATTTGTTGCGCAAAAGAGCCATTGTTTCGTTAGCTGTGTGGCAAGTGGCACCGTCCTGCTGAAACCACATATCGTCCACATCCATATCTTCCAATTCGGGCCATTAAAAGTTCGTTATCATCTCACGATAGCGAACACCATTCACAGTAACTGCCTGACCGGCCTCATTTTGGAAAAACTACGGCCCGATGATGCCGCCAGCCCATAAACCGCACCAAACAGTCACTCTTTGTGGGTGCATTGTTGCCACTCTTGGATTCTCATTCGCCCAAATGCGGCAATTCTGTTTATTGACGAATCCACTGAGGTGAAAATGTGCCTCATCACTGAAGATGATTTTCTTCGAAAATTGATCATCCACTGTTGCCATTTCTTGCCACCATTCTGCCCATTCACGACGTTTGGAATGGTCAAGAGGCTTTAGTTCTTGAGCCAATTGCACCTTGTAAGCGTGTAAATGCAAGTCTTTATGCATAATGTTCATCAACGACGAGCGTGAGAGGTGCAATTGTTGGGCACGACGACGAGTTGAGGTGGACGGCTCTTCAGCCACACTATCGCGAACAGCAGCAATATTTTCCGCAGTACGAGCTGTACGAGCATGCACTGGTGTTCTCACATCTTCTACAGACCCGGTTTGCTCGAATTTTTCCACGATTTTTGCGATTGTACGCACATTTGGACGATCAAATTGACCAAAAAAATCACGAAGTGCACGATATGCATTTTGATTTGAACGCCCATTTTCATAATAAGTCTGGATAACTTTAACACATTGTTGGATTTTGTATCTCTCCATGGTTCAAATTGAATAAGTCTGAAATAGAGAAATGTTAAATAAAATTCGGAAAAAAACTTGGCGTTTAGGTGTGGTTCACATTCAACATCGGCCCTTACAATTTAACCACCCTTTATATTCTTTTTCATCAAGTTTTATGTCACAAACTTAAAAAAAATTATATGTTAGATACCTTTTCAAAATTAAAGCAACGTTATAACATATATGTAGAAATTTATCAAAAAACTAATTTTCTACATCATTTGGACTTTGATTTTCTTGAAAAATAACAAATGATTATTTTGTTCCTTATTATACCTAGGTCCAAATTGCGGTATTTTAATTGTATTGTTATTTCGAATCGAGTGCCGTAATGTGGCCCCTCGTTTTTATAAGATTAATTATGTATGTATGTATACTTAGTATGAACTATATGAATACTTTTACATGAGATTCAAACGTAGACTTCTTAAGTTGATTTATTGAAGTTCAGTCATTAGCGGTATAAGTGCTTTTAGCACGATTAAAAATCCAAAAGCAACTTACTTTCTAAAACAATATCTTTTGTACTTGTTACCAGGGCTGTGGACTCCGACTCCTTTTGCTGTAATTTTTTAAGTACGACTCCAACTCCGACTCCAACTCCGACTCCTACTCTAACCTATCATTATTTATGAGACTAGTTCTTATTTGACTTTAAACTCTTTTAATTTGTTTTTTAATTCAGTACCTTTTAAATGGTTAAATATAGCAAGAAAATTATTCTGTAAAACTTTCAAATCGATATTTTAATTCTAACGTGCCGCATTGAGCTTTAACATATGAGGAGGAAAGCTCGAAAAACATATAGCGCACGATTAAATAGACCAACTGAGCTCTACTTTTTTGATTCTACAGTGTTATGTCATTCTTGACTAATAACTCAACAGTTGAACATTTTAAGCCAACTGTAATATAGAAAAATAATGGATTTAATTTTGGAACCACCGAGTTTTGCTACGAACTTTCGAAAGATATGAGTTGTGATTCAAACCGTATGGGATCATTAAACTTTAGTATATTTTAAAAGTTATATTTATTTATTAAATATATGCAAACAGTGCTAAAAAATTTACCAATAGTTGTGTAGGGAAGAGATAAACTACACCAATTCACATCTGTTGGAATTTATAGATGTGTGAATTTCCATAAGTTTTATCTAATGCAGCTTTCGAGATAGAAAAGTTGAAAACAATGCCAAGTTGCTAAGACGTTAAGGGCACCAAGTGTACTAAGTATTGTTTACCACAGAATTTGTAGAGACAAAGAACATCATAAGTTCTTTTTTGTAAATTGTGAAGTGAGGTCTTTTGTTTTTAATATACATAAATTCAAACACTGCCGTTTTGGTCTTGTTTTATTTATTAAGTCAAACATTTAGACCAACTTTTTTAATCATTCTCAGGAAAATTAAATACATTTTTATTAAAACATGCAGATGCGCCTTCAGTTGTTACTTCTACAATTTTTATAACACATTTTGAAGAGAAACGTACCGCAAAAAGTTCTTTTATTTCTGGGAAATAGCACACCTTTTGTTGTTGGACTTGGTGCTGTTTGTCTCAAGGTAACGAACCTTTTATGATATAATTTTTTAGGGTTATCATTGACATAAAAAAAAAATTTAAGGATCATTAAAATATAAGGACAAAGGCAAATTTTTAATACAGAAATAGCATCATTTGCGATTTTCAACGTGTTTCAAAATGTGGCTTGCAGAGTTAAAAAAATATGAATTTAATTAGTATTGTGGTTATTTTGTTGAACTATTTATGGTTTTTAATCCAAATTTTAAATATTTTTAATTAGGCTTAAGATCATGAAATTTAATTTTTATTAAATTAATTTTATGAAGAAAGGAATTTTACAACTTGAAAATTAATTAAAATTGTTATTGATAATCTTTCATTCTTGACGTGGCTCGGGCTCGAACCCTGGCCGGCAGGTTACCATGACATGTTCCGATCGCAACCACTCGATCTCCTCAGATGGATTTGCCGTCTTACACTCGCAGCCATCGACGACTGCTGACGTCACTAGTCAAACATCAATCCTTAAACCAAATTGTATTTTAACATTTGGTAGATCGAAATTTGCTTTCCTGAATGATTATCCATTTTAATTGATTTTACATGTTTTTTCCTTTACTTCTGTTTTTTCGTACTTTCGTCAAGAATTTTTCTTGAAGTCCAAGTACATTTTTTGTTTTTTCACTTTGTCTTTCTCTTTTCTGTTGACCTTTTTCAGCACAACTTGAAGGACAAATGTACAAATAGAGCTCGTGCCTTAGCTTTAACAATAATTAGTATTGTGGTTATTTTGTTGAACTATTTATGGTTTTTAACCCAAATTTTAAATATTTTTAATTAGGCTTAAGTTCATGAAATTTAATTTTTATTAAATTATTTTTATGAAGAAAGGAATTTTACAACTTGAAAATTAATTAAAATTGTTATTGATAATCTTTCATTCTTGAAATGAAAAAAAAAAAAAAAAAAGAAAAAACAGAAGTAAAGGAAAAAACATGTAAAATCAATTAAAATGGATAATCATTCAGGAAAGCAAATTTCGATCTACCAAATGTTAAAATACAATTTGGTTTAAGGATTGATGTTTGACTAGTGACGTCAGCAGTCGTCGATGGCTGCGAGTGTAAGACGGCAAATCCATCTGAGGAGATCGAGTGGTTGCGATCGGAACATGTCATGGTAACCTGCCGGCCAGGGTTCGAGCCCGAGCCACGTCAAGAATGAAAGATTATCAATAACAATTTTAATTAATTTTCAAGTTGTAAAATTCCTTTCTTCATAAAAATAATTTAATAAAAATTAAATTTCATGAACTTAAGCCTAATTAAAAATATTTAAAATATGAATTTTTAAACAACTAAATTGAAATCGTTTTCTTCAGTACACCATTGCTTTTTCCGTTCCAAGTTCAATATTATTATTGTCAAAGACAGAAATTTGAAATTGCAAGTCTTTATTATCTCTCCAATTTTTCCTAAATTGAGTAGATAAAAGAATTCTCAAATCATTTTTCGGGTTTACCCCCAGATTGATGGGAATTATATTTAGAACAATGTAATGTATTTTTCCGAGCTCCTTTTCCTTTTTTTCTATTATAATTCACCTTGAAGGTTAGAACTTAAAATTTAGTTTACTTAATGCTTTCACCACAGGAGCTACAGCAGATTTCAAGTCATATATCGGAACATGGCTACAAAAATATTTGTTAATATACGATTAATTCGGCTCTATTTCATTAGGGATATCTTGGCGAAATTCAAACAGTGAACCAGCGAGCTTTGTTACAGAAATTTTAGGTCACATAAAAACATAGAAAAGGACTTGCTTCGATACAATCTATATATTTCTCATAAATTGCTAAAAGAACTGTCAAAATAAGATGTTATCTCAATTTTTCTAACTCCCCTACTCATATGAAAAGTATACTGGTCATTATCTTCTGACTTCATAAATTCAAAAAGTAGACTCTCTTATTGCCAATTCCACCAATTTATTTAAATATCAATTTATGTTTAAAAATCGTTTTTTTTTTTTATGTGCAATAAAAATAAAATTATATGAAAAATTATATTTAAATATGAATTGACATTTTAAAAGAATTGCTGAAATTGGTCATTAAAATTTTTTTATTTTGAAAAATATTAGAAAAAATTTTAATGCCAAAAAGTCGGAGTCGGAGTCATTAGTGTTTGTGGGTACTTCGACTCCGACTCCGGTACAAAAACCTCAACTCCGACTCTTCAACTCCGACTCCACAGCCCTGCTTGTTACTCTGTTAAACGTATTTTTAACCTGTTCCACCATCATCTTTAAAAAAATAAGCTAAAAAGTCTTCGTGTAAAATTTTTATTAGTTACATAATCCTTTTGTTAATAACCAAATTAATATTTCATATATAAATGTATGGCAAAGTGAATTTTTATATATGTATGCTCCTTATAGAAGCCAAAGGAACCAATTTATATATAATAGTAGAACAATTAAAAAATTTATTTGGGTTTTAGTACAATAAGGGTCTAAAAAGTACAAATTGTTTTATAATTAAGTACAATTTTGAAAATGTCATTTATCATCCCTGGTGTAGATGGTCTTAATTTTTTGGTTTAAGTTAATCAATGCGTTAGGTGACTTTTCTTACTCTCTTTTATTTTGCTAAAACAGCCAATGAACAGCTTCAGAAGGGGGTTGCTAGCCAATTTTACCAAGAACTCTTTATTAAAGAAACCTTAATTTCAATTTTCTCAAAGTGAATATTTTGACATTGACCCTCGTATATAAGAAAATAATTTTTCACTTGTAGCGAAGGGTAGACTAGACCGAGGAAGGCTAGATATCGCTCATTTGCTGCAAGACCGGCATAACTCAAAATATGAAATTTTGGAGTTATAGATGCAGAATTGTTCGCTTTGTTTTTCTTTATATTGTGTACTAAATTCATCTTTATATATTTTATACTTTCCAAGTTTGAAGAGAATGTGTCTTCTCTTTTTCTAAGTAGTTAGAGCAAATCAAAATTTAAATGCGTTTATCTCGAAATTGATTTTTTTGAGTTATGCCGGTCTTGCAGCAAATGAGCGATATGTAAATTATTGCTTAATTTATTTTTAATGTAAAAACAATTTTTATTTTATTAATCACCCATAGAAAAGATATTTCTTGAAGATCCCGAATTACAAGATGACTTACCCATTTCCTATATGTCTCACAAAGAATTTTACGAGGACAGCGTTCGCAAAGCCGTTAGAGTTGCCGAAAAAATACGTGAATTACGTAACAATGGAGAGGATAGTGTTGATACTTACAAGTAAATAAATAAACGTTAAAGTTAATTTGATTTTTTATTAAAAAAAAACTTTAATTTTTAGTGCCCTTCTGGGTGGTTCTTTGGGCACTGCTTTACTAAAAGAAGGCAATCCCATGGCTTTACATTTCATCATGTTTTTACCCACTATTATGGGACAGGGCACAATTGAACAACAAGTCGAATGGTTGGGTAAGGCCTGGGATTGTTCTATAATTGGTACCTATGCCCAAACTGAATTGGGTCATGGCACTTTCCTAAGAGGTTTAGAAACTCGCGCAGACTATGATGTCAGTACCCAGGAGTTTGTACTGAATTCACCAACAATAACAGCTTACAAATGGTGGCCAGGAGGGTGTAAGTTAATCAAATAAATACATATGTATATTTATTCGAAAAACGTTGTGACTTATTAATTATTTTTCTGCAGTGGGTCATACAGCGAATTATGCGGTAGTCGTGGCCCAGCTTCATACCCAGGGCGAATTTCGTGGTCTAGCTCCTTTTATTGTACAGGTACGTGATGAGGACACCCATATGCCTATGCCGGGTATAGATGTAGGCGAAATTGGCACTAAATTGAGTATGAAATCGGTTAATAATGGTTACTTGGGTTTCAAAAATGTACGCGTTCCCCTGAACAATATGCTGATGAAAAATCAACAAGTTCTGCCCGATGGCACTTATGTACCGCCCAAAAACTCAGCTTTAACCTATGGCACTATGATGTTTGTACGTGTAGCCCTAATACGTGACGGAGCAATGGCTTTGGCTAAAGCATCTACAATAGCTTGTCGTTATTCCGCCGTTCGTCGTCAAAGTCCGATCGAACCAAATCAGCCGGAACCTCAGATAATGGAACATACCACGCAACAACTTAAAGTATTTCCCCAAATTGCTAAAGCCATAGTTTTTAAAACAAACGGCGACAACATTTGGAATATGTACAATCAAATATCGCATGAAATTGAAAAGGGCAACCTGGAACGTTTGCCCGAAATGCATGCCTTATCATGTTGTCTAAAGGCCATTTGTAGTGCTGATGCTGCTGCGGGCATTGAGACATGTCGTTTGTCTTGTGGAGGACATGGTTTTATGGATTGTTCCAATTTCCCCACACTTTATGGCATGGCTACGGCTGTGTGCACGTATGAGGGTGAAAATACAGTTTTGCTGTTACAGACAGCACGTTACTTGGTCAAAGTTTATGGCCAAGCTTTAAAGGGTGACAAATTAGTGCCTACAATGTCCTATATAAAAAAGGCCATAAAACAAAAGCAATTTTTAAGTTTTGACGGCTCTTTAAATTCGATTGTTGAGGCTTTTCAGTTTGTGGCTGCTAAGTGAGTTTGATATAAACAGAAAATAAAGTCTTAATTATACATATTTTTTATTAAATTTTAGTAAAACTCGTATTGCTTACGAACGCATCGAGGAGCGTCGTAAACAGGGTCATGGTCCAGAAGTTGCAGCCAATTTTTGTGGTATTGAATTGACTCAAGCTGCAGATGTAAGTTAACAAATTTTAAAGAAATTAATTTATTCATTTCTACAAAAAAAAATATAATTTTTAAGATTTTTAAATTTGCCCTTGACTTGAAGAACTTCTTAATTCTCCTAAAAATTTGTTTACTAGATGTTTTAAAAAAAATTCTCAAAGAATTAGCAAGATACCAACCCGAATCATACAGATCTAGGGTGTTGAATTAATCGGTTTTTATTTTTGTTCGATATTTGGCATTTTTAACTTATTCGATTAAACGAATAAAATTTTAAATTAATCGATTAATCGAATAATTCTAAATCCAGAAATTTTATAAAATTCTAGATTGTTTTCGATAATTTTAGAAAAAATTAGTACTTGAGTAAATAAAGATTCTTTTTTAAATAAAACTTCGTCAGCACAGAATTGGTTTACTTAATACACCAGTGTTGCCAATTTAGCCATTTAGTGGCTAGATTTAGCCATTTTTCACCCTGTTTAGCCATTAAAAAATGAGTTTAGTCATTAGCCATTTTTCAACTTGTTTAGCCATAAATTTTTTTGCCATTTTTCTTTTAAAAGAATAATTTTTATTTTATTATAAAAATTTATAAAAGTAATATAAACATTTTGAACAATTAAAACGCCTTTAATGTAAATCACAACTTTTACAAATGTTGAAAATCGCTATAAACTATGACGCTGAAACATCTTTCAAAATAAAAAAACAGTATTCCACTATTAAATTTATAAAATGGATCAACACAAACATCGCTGTTTCTTTCTAGTTGCAAGTATTTCAATAAAGGGATGCAGGCGGTAACAAAATTGTTTTAGAAATTTCAGAATTGACTATAAAGTTGCTCTCACTTCCATGGTCTAATGCTGAAGTAGAGAGCGTGTTTAGCCAATTAAACATCGTTAAAAGTAATTTGAGAAATAGCTTACATTAAGCAACCGCTAATTCGATTTTATCAATTAGGTAAATATATTTACCATAACAATTATCTCAACAATGATCTTAACTCACAATTTCATCGTAAACAACTTTAAATGAATTATATCTGTTTTGTTATTAAATTTTATTGTGTTTTTTATTTAAAAAAGCTTTTAGCCATTTTTTCCGTAAATTTAACCATTTTTGGTCACCAAGTTTTGGCAACACTGCAATACACAGCAATAAGTATACGTATGCAGCACAAAAAGCCACCTTTTTAATTATTTTTTTTTAGAAAAGTGGCGTATGCGGCACAAAACAAAATTTTTCATTTTCAAAAAAAATACTATTAAATTCTAACTTTATTCATAAAAGTGCTCAAAAATTTACATTTTTCTTCAAAACTTATACCGGAAGCAGTGGTAAAAATATAAAAAAAATCTTCTTTGTCGTTTTTCTCTACTCCGACTTTTTGGCATATGCGCAAAACCAATTCTGAGCTGACGACTTGTCAATTTACCTCCAAATTGTTGCTTCACTTTCGGGCACTTGTTTTTGTACAATATTTTTAAGCCAAACTCATTCTAAAAAGAGAAACTCATGAACTATTTGTTATTTGTTAAAAAATACGGCCGAGTTCTAGAAATCGAAATTAAGTAGATTTAAAATAGAGCAACAAAACGACCCTGTAATGAAAGTTTATAAAAATATTCCATTTTATCTACTTTATTCTTTAAGTATCTATAATTTTAGCAAAGGCAACACTTAAAACTACGAAAAACTACTGTAATTTTGTAAATAATTGAATATTAATTATCGTTCGATTATTTTCACTTAATTTCGATTTCTAGGACATACCCGATATATTAATATAAATCTTTGAGTTAACATTTTTTTTTTTTTCTTTTGTGAAATGAATTAGTAAATTGTGTTAAAAAAATTTAACAAAAATATAAGCGAAATTACTCACTAAACATAACTGTTTTTTTAATTCCAACGGACACATGCATTTGGTTAGTTTTTTCGACTTTAAAAGAAGACTTTAAAAAATTATACATTTAACAGAAATACTGTATATTATTATCATTCTATTAATCGGTATAAGTTCTTCGATTAATCCTTTAATCGAAATTATCAATTTTAAATTATTCAAACAATTAATCGTCTGAAATTGTTCGATTAATCAAACAAGAATTAATCAACTGAAACCCCCATACATATCACAATGTTAAAATGTCGCTTCTGTATAACACTCCACGTATCACTTTATTAAAGTTCAGACTTCCACCCTATTTAGTTTATAATTTTAGAAAGAATTGAACGAAATCTCGAAACTCCAAATGAAATAAGTCCTTTTAGACGAATGGGACAAGCTTAATGTAGAAACAACAAAAAATTGGTAAATTTAATAAAAACAGGAAAGACTATGTGGAATCGTATATACCCTCACCATGATGCGAAAATAACAGAAAGTTATAAAAATACCGTTCTTAAGATAAAAAAATTAAACTGTTTTGTGCCACGTACAAAAAGCTACTTTTTGGATATAAATTTAGAAAATTGGCGTATGCTGTACGACACAATAATTTTCGCTTTCATTAAAATACCATTAACTTTTAAGTTCGTTAATGGACGTTCACAAAAATTTACATTGTTCTTCAAAACATATGCCAGAAGCAGTGCTGAAAATAAAAAAGTCTATCAGGCATACTTTCAGAAAACTTCATGTTAACCTTTATTGTTGTTTTTGGCATATGCGCCAAACCAATAATGATGTAGAGACATTTTTATTTCTAACCTTAAAACTTTTGTTTTAGTTTCAAATATTTTTAAGTCTAATAACTGAAGTTTTTTGTACAATAATTATGTGGAGTTAAGACGAATAGTTAGTTAACTACCCCAATATTTATTATTAAATAATTTAAAATCAAAAATTTGCCTTAAAGTTCTACTTAACCTTAAAAAACAGGAAAACTAATGAAATTTTAATTTTCAAAATTTGTAAAACATTTGTTTATACTTAATGTTTGATGTTTCTTTTTGTTTTGTAGCTTCATGGTCGTGCGTTTTTGGCTTCCTCGGCTCTATATGAATTACAAAACCTTGCTAAACAAGTATCACCCGCTTTGGGTGATGTTCTGAAAACCATTTTGGAATTGTATTTAGTGGATGCTTGTTTAAACCGTATTGGTGATTTCTTAAGGGTAAGAATTTCTAAAAGCTTTACTTAACTCATTGAAAATAAAAGTAATTTTATGTTTCATTTTCATTTCAGTTTATTAACTTTACGGACAAAGAGGTTGGTCAATTGGAATTACGTCTACAAAACTGCCTTAAACGTTTGCGTCCCAATGCTGTGGCTTTGGTAGATGCCTTCGGTATAAATGATCGAATTCTGGACTCGGCATTAGGTGGCTGGGATGGTAATGTTTATGAGAAAATGTTCGAAGCCGCAAAAAAGAGTCCACTAAATAAGGAACCAGTTAATGTATCATTCCATAAATATTTGAAACCATTCATGAAAGCAAATCTGTAAATAGTAAAATATTTATTTAGACCAAATATGTGTCTTATATAATAGTGGTTTGATTATTTTAAAATGTAAATATCTGTGTATTTTTAATATTTGTTAATATTTTAACCACTTTATTTGTTGTCTAAACACAATGCGGGGGTTAATGTTGTTTTCTAAATTTAAGTAAATGTTATTTTTTTATAAATAAAACAATGTTATACAAAATTTATAATGATTTTTTTAGGAGTTTATTTATATGCTTTATATTAGGCTTGTAAAATTCTTTGCAGTTTCTTTTGATTTCTAAATTTACATATTTTTTTGGCTTTAGGTTTAAAATATAAATACATTTTATATAAAAAGTTAGGTAAGTTTATGTTATTAATATATAAAAAATATGTTTAAAATAAATATGTACATGGAATAATTTTTTTTTTAAATTTTGCATTTGAGAAAACGGCGGTTACTTAAGTTTTAAAAAAAGACTTTGTTGGAATTATTAGCTCTGTTTCTTTACTTTTTGGGTAAAGTTCGTGAAAATGAGAGCAAGCATAAATTTCTCTCATAAAGAGACAAAATTACACAAAAGTACGGGAATAGAAAAAACCAAATTTTAAGCACGATAGTTTTTACAAAACAATAAAAGATTATGCCACTTTTGAAAAATTATATATTGTCTACAGAAATAAACTCATTTTATCAAAAATTTAACCAAGCAAACACTTTTACAATAACTAACATTATGTTTTTCTAATATTTCAACATAAAACTTTATATTTAAGTACATTATTTGACTCCACAACTCTTTTTTCAAAATTTGGTTCAAAATTTTTTTGCTTTGCATTTCATTGTTTTGTTTATGTTTTACAGCTGTTTGACAATTTACACAATTTGCACGAAGAAAAATTCTGGGCTGTTTCGTGCAAGAAGAAGAAGAATTTTATTCTCTCAAATACGCTCTCATTTGCACAAATTAAAAGTACGGGAACGCTTTTCGTGCCAATTGGGATCCCGAAGGATCCCAAATTAGAGTAAAGAAACAGAGCTATTAACTTAAGAATTAAATTTAAGGGTGTATTGAAATTTATTTAAAAGAGAAAAATAATATTCAATGAAATTCTATATAAGAAAATTTTGCATATTAAAAACAAGTATGAAAGTATAGTCGGTCAAGCCCGACCATATGATACCCTACACCACAGTATTAAAAAACACATCATGCTTATATGTCCATATAAATATGGATTTATCTATGTTAATAAACTTGTGGTCCTATTTTTGAAAAAATGTATAGCTGATGTATCTAGATATTGATCTATCTATGTTTTAAAGTTTATTAAAATCGGTTTGATAGGCAGAAATTGCGCCTATCTCCCCTCCTGGTCCTATTTTTTAAAAAATGCATCCCTTTAGTGTCCATAAAGATATGGTTCTATTTTTGTTTTAAATTTCATTAAAATCGGTTTGATAGTTTCTGAGAGTAAGAAATTTCCACCTATCTTCCCTCGTGGTCTTACGATTTGGCCCATTTTCAATACGCTTGGTCCTTGTGCCAATAAGAACCTATGTCCCAATTTTTATCAAATTATATCCTGTACTTTGCGCACAAGGTTACATGGACAGCCAGCCAGCCAGCCGTACGGACATCGTTAGTTCGACTCAGAAAGTGATTCTGAGTCGATCGGTATACTTTAATATTTTAAAGCGTTACACACATCAGCACAAATTCATATATACCTCTCCACTATTATGGTGCGGGTATAATTAGCATACCTAAAACCGTAATACACAGTACCAGTTGCTCGAACTCGTAAATTATGTCTTTCGAATCGAAATACGCCATAACCTCTCAGCAGTACACACCAAAAACTAACACAATTTGAGTGTAAATCTAAGTAAATTTGTGACTCGTCAAGATGGGGTGTAAAACATTATAGACCAGGGGGCTAAATCTGGCAGTCGTGATAGAATACTTTTTCGAACAATTTTATTTCTAATTCTTTCAGTCGAATCGAAATTATTTTTTCAGGGTTGTGAAAACTTAAATAAATGCTTTACAACACCGAACAAATACAGTCCAATTATGAATACAAATTCCCCGGAAGTTTTTCCCTTTTCCAATTTTTACAATTGAATTTACATAGGAAACATGGGTGAAGGGAAAAAACTCCCGGGGAATTTTTATTCATAATTGGGCTGATAGTTTCGATTCGTTCAGTATCGACTGATAGAATTATAAATAAATTTGATTGTGAGTCGAAACATTATTCGCTCACGACTGCCAGAAATTGTTTGTAGTTTTTATATAGCAATGGCTCGTTAAGACGGGGTATAAATAGCTACTTTTTCGAAAATGAATTTGACTGAAATTTTATACAGATAGCAAATCAAAAAAATTAATTTTTCTTAAAATTATTATTTCTTCCAATGGTACTGAATGGTAAAAGGGTATATGTATATTCGAGAACTGCAAAATCACTATTTTTCTTGATTTATTCATACGCTCAAATTTACATTCACTCTTTGCTTGCAAAACAAAGTTCAACGTTTGTAATTTTTACATCGGTTCGTACACATTTGATTTTTGCATGTATTCGTTTTTAATTGATAGTGCTTTGTTTGCATTTTTGTTGCGCACGCAATAGTTGCGTTCGAGAACACAAAAGTTTTTACTATTTTTTACTAAACTTTACTGCATTTTACGAAATTGCGTTCGAGTACACAAAATGCAGTAAATGAGAACATAAAATGAGAGCGAAAAGTGACCGTTCTTGTTTGAGTATTTACAAATTTTTGCAGTAAAATTTAGTAAATCAAAAAACATATGTTTCAAAAGGTAAACAAACAAAAGTAACAAATAAAAAGCATACAAATTGTAAAAAAATTGTTAAATAAAAGAAAAGTTAAAATAAAAATTAAACCAAAACAAAAAGTGAATAAATATTAATTAATTAAACTTCTTTTTTTTTAAATTAACGTTGTTTTTCCTTATTTTAAAAGGAGTCCTGGTTAAGATAAGTGATGCTCAAAGTATGAATATGTTAATGAACTTGAAACGCAGGACGATTTTTAAAATTTTTTCGAATTTCAATTTCGCTCGATTTTGATTTCTAGAACAAGGATGAATTTTTCAAACCTTAACTTTTTCTAGGATTAATTTCTTTAAAATTAAATGGTGATAAAATCACTCGAATTCCGATGTTAAAAGTACTCTTTTAAATTAACCTAAAATATTAAAGTTAAAACCAAAGTTTTCTAATCGTTTAGTTGGTCCTTAACCAGACAATTTAATATACATACATATACACATAATTATAATTATACATAATACAAATTATTTGTTAACTGATTTTTCAACCAAGTCAAAAAAAAACAAAATAATTAAATCATACAACAGTTTTATTTAACATTTCGAGCCCTTACCGCAAAAAAAAACTTAGCGACAAAAACACAATTTTCCTGGAGAAGGTTTTTTTTATTATATTTTATTAAAATAAGTTTGCTAAAATTGTTTTTGCTTTAAAATCGTAACGGTACCTTATGTGACCATGACATTTTATGCTGGGTACAGACAGTGCAATCTACATGCAATCTATTTCAATGCAACCCCAAAATATCAAAGCGTTTTGATGTTGATGCAATCTGGAATGAATGAAAAATAAACGAAAATGCATTTAATTTGCTAGATTGCGTAAATGCATTGCATAGTATGTACCCAGCATTAGGAGATAATGCAAGTGTTGCCAATAAATGCATTTAATAAAAAAAAAAAAGGAAAATTGTGAATGATGTCGCCTAAGCTATTTTTGTGGTAAGGGCTCGATTGAAGTCTTAAATTCTACATAATTGATTAATAAAATGTTCGTTAATTTATTGTTATTGTTTATTTTTTTACTACAAATTAATATGAAAAATTAAAATGATTTAAAAAATGTGTTTTTGTATGTACATTAGGGTGGAGCATCAGAATTTTTTTGCGAATTTTAATTTCGAATAGCACTAAAACGTTGCATTTTATCATTCTGAATTCTTGAATTTCTCAATTAATATTTTCACAGTTGGCGAAGTTAAAACACTATTCCGACCATATTTTAAAATTTTCGAAATGCAGCCGTAAAGCATTCAATATTTTTGAAATGTTGTTTAATTTTGAAGGCACGTTGTCCAATAATCGCTTAACGCTTCGTTTTTACTAACCCTTAACTCAGCTGTGGAATTTTTTTTTACGGTTGGCAGTATTTACTGCTAACCGGCGCTCCACCCTAAAGTACATACAGATCATGGTTCAATGAGTACGTCTGCACGAAACGCCTGCTGATTTTTGTGTGTGTTTTTTTCGTGTAATTGTTTTTGACATTTCTACCATTTTTTACACAAACAAATGCTTTTGTTCTTGACATCTTTGTCATTTTTTACACAAACAAAATGAGTGTTGTTTTTTCAATTATTGGATTGTTGTAGTTGCGAGCAGACCTACTAATTGGGCTATGATACAGATATAAAAAAAAGTTTAAGCGTTAAACAAAAAAACTATTTAATAAAATAATCTACAAAAAGAAAATAAATTCATTTTATATTTGGAGCGAGTTAGAGGTTCATTATATCGAGCCCTAACAGCGAAAATAATGTAAGCGCCAAAAATCAAATTTTACAGGAGAGAGCTTTTTTGTTTTATTACATATTAAATTTTGTATGAAATTTGTCGCTTACACTAAAATTGTTTTGGCTATAAAATCGTAACGGTACATTATATGACCTTGATATTTTAGGAGATGATGCAAGTGTTGCCAATAAAGTAATTTATCAAAAAAAACGAAAATTGAAAATCATGTCGCTTACACTATTTTCGCTGTTAGGGCTCGATATTATTTCTTTCCGTGTTTTAATTAAATATTTTTACTTATTTTTATTAATGAAAACTAAGCAAATTGAGCACTGGTTAATGTATTATTTGTTGCCGATTCTGTTTCTTCATCACTGGCATTCTGATCAAGTTTTTCAAACCCACTGCGTTTATTACGCTCCAGTAGTAGACCGTCGAGTTTAAAACCGTCTGGTTTTGAGGGGAAATCCCAAGCATGTCGACGATTATTAGAACCAAACGGCATGCAACCTTCAAAAAAAAAAAGATTTGGAAAGTTTTAGAGGTTATGGTGTACAATCTTTTTTTTTAATTTTAATGAACTTTTACATAAATTTTTCCCAATCAAAAAAGATTTAAAAGTAGTGCAAAAGGTACTTTTCTATATATGGGTAAATTATAACAAAGTGTTGCATTTGCAATTTTAGATTAACCATAATTTCCATTAGACATGTGCAATTAACTGGGTAATCAGCATTTCTGATTTATTAAAACTTTAATAAATAAATCAAGTTAAATAATTTAATTCAAAAGTTCATAAAGTGGGAAAATAATTTAAACTTTAAGTGCATCTCAAAAATGTCCTGCCATCTTGCCCGCTATGATAATGGGCATGTTCGTTAATCTATCACTGTGCTGCAAATACATATCAAAATGTCCTCAAATACTTTGCTTTTATTTTTAAAACTTAAAGAAAAAAATATCGGAGAGCAGAGTTAAAAACACCATTTTAATTATTTTCAGTGAAAACTTTTCACTTACATATACTTAGGTATTTCGGATTTGGTAGACAGAATTACAATTCGCTTTTTTAAAAGATTTAGAGGCTCAAACGCCGTTTCCGGATTTTGGTTTGTTCGTAATTTTATATTCAAATTTTATGTAGAATCACATCGCCCTTATATTATTTTTTTTTTTTTTTTTCAAAAACATCTCTTTTTTTGTAACAAAAATAACTTTTGTTTTTGCATGTCTAAAACTCCTTCCGAAGAAATTAGCAAAAGTATTGATACATCACATATAAGAAACGTCACAATTTACTTTTAATAAAAATCTTTAGATTTAAAAAATTAAAATTTTTTTTCTTAATCATTCCCAAGGCGAATTCATTTTTCAGGTGGCGTTGAAAGCACAGCTGTGCTACTTCTTTTTTAAATTAGAGAGAGGAATGTCAAAAGTTACTTGTGTTTTTGACTTATCGGCAAGTATGGGCACCACTACATTGAAAGCTTTGCATGTGTGGCATTGTATTGGTTTGTTTACGCCCTGCAAATAAAATTGGACCACCTGACCCATTTTGATAAAATGGACTACTCCATGGACTAGTCCGATGTAATGCAAGCATGGACCATGCCATTGTTAAAAAGTGTTTGTAGTGAGACGACATGTCTTCGTTTTTTAACGACATGCTTTCGTGTTTAAACGACTTCAAAACTAATCCTCTTGAGTATACCATGGAGTAGTTTTAAAACTACTCCTTACTGGTCCAAAGGTGGGTTATATACCATGGAGTAGTTTTAAAACTACTCCGTAGTGGTCCAAAGGTGGGTTATATGGTCCTCTCCTAGGACATCGTAATGTTAAATAGACCAGGTTTTTTCCATACGTTTGGGTTACTTGTGGACTAGTCCTGGTCCCTTGTGGACTACTCTTTACACGCGTGTTTGGACTGGTCCTATTATTTGCAGGGCGTTTGCATTTGTTGGTTTTACGCTCTTTTGCTCTTTGTTTTTTGTGTATGTATACACATCGTTCGCTCTTTTTGCATTTTCATTTTGCATTTGCCCATAGCTGCTTATCGGCCAACGAAAGCAGCAACAAAATACATTGTTGTGTTTTTGGTGTTGTTAACTGTTGTAGTATCGACACCACCGTTCAAGGCGAATTCATAAAGGTGACATTTTCGAGTCATATGTTTGTTTATTTTTTTCTGTGGATACTGAATGTCAAGCTTTGTTTACATTTTGTGAAAAAATTAATTTAAATTTAAAATTCAATAAAAATCTAAGTTCCTGAAAAGAAAACTTATTTAAATTATATAAAACAAAAAAGTGAAAGGAACAATCAATTTGCAATACAAGAAAAAGATTTGCATTCCAAAGCAATTGTGTATATTTTATAAACAAAACAAAATTTCCTTTTTTATGTTTTCAAAAACTTATTTTGACATTCACTCTTACTTTTTACAAAAACAAAATACATTGTATTTTTTTTCAAAAAGAGATAGCTAGCATAACGCTATCTCATGATGCGGTCACCTGTATGAATTCGCCTTGCCACCGTTTACATGAATTCGCCTTGATCATTCCGTTCATACTTGAAAGTGGTGTAGGGTTTCTTATGATCGACTATAATTTTTTACTAGTTTTATTTTTTTTTTATGAAAATGAAGTTAAGCCGAATTTTAAATGGAAGAAACTTTTTCATAGCGTGTTCACAATGTTAAGCATAATTTTGTGCGTTTATTTTCGAAGAAAAAAATACTTGCAAATGATGTTTAAGCAGCACTACATATGGGCATTTTCACCGAAAGGTCTGCCCTAACCAAAAAATTAAAAGTTAACCCATAGTTTTTTCTTACTTGTATTATAAAAAAAAAGTATTCATACTCTAATCTATATATAAATCGGCTAAGGCAAAACAGTTAAGAACACTTTCCTCTTCTGTATGTCAACCGATTTGAACAAAATATACACCATTTGAAAGATATTTACTTACAGAAGTGCACAATTTATATTAAAATCTGTTCAATAATTTCAGAGTTATAAGCGTTCAAATTTGCTACTAACACCAACAAAAAAAATTTGTTTTTTTTCAATTATAACCCTGCAAACAAAATGGAAGATATCATCTTAGGTAACAAATATTACAGATATTAGAGAAGTAGGCAAGAGACAGGCAAGCTGCATAATGTATGGACCAAATTTTTACGGAAAACGAAGAAAGATTAAACTCAAGTGTCGTACATGGGGTAAATGAAGATAATGTTCTCTATTCTTTCTCAATAACTTTATATTATTTATAAATTGTATTATTTGTAACTATATTTTATATAAAAAACAATTTTATTTAAAATAAAAATTTATGGTTTTTTGAAATGCAAAATCTTTTTATCATCCTTATGATATTTTGGCGATATCTTCCTATTTGCTTATAAGTGGGTGTCTGGCAATATTGCTACTTTATCGCTTTCGTATTGCTTAGAAGTACATATTGCTATCGAGGCACGTTTCCCGAAGGAAGTATCTTCCGCAATACGAAATCGATTATTGCCGTAATAATATTTTTCATCCAGGCAATACGTTTGGCAAAACATATGAAGTATTTCTGTGTTTGCTGGGAAAATAATAAAAAAACAGGGTTGTCAATTATTCGACATTTTTTAGAAACCGGTTTTCGAATATTTCGACTATATACTTTTTGTTTTTCCTTTGGTATGTTTTGAATTTTTTTAAATATTCGACCTATAAAGATAAAATTAAAAATGCATGGTCCTGGGAGAATAAGGACATTCGAGGGGAGCTTTTTGGAACTTTTTCGTTCAACATCTGGTACATTGATTAATATTAGACATAGAAAAATAAAATTAAACATCCAATGTCCTGAGTGACAGTCTATTATATTGAAGTTATAAAATGAAATTAACTCACGTGGAAGTTAAAATATGTACTGGAGGGAGGTTGGTCCCTTGTCAAATCGATCCACTAAGACGGAAAAAAGCTCGAAACATGTAAATTAATATACACATAGATGTAATATGTTTTCTTCTTATGAACATGAAAATGTATGGTAGAATTTTGACCATTAGGTAAACACTAGTTAAACTAAAGAGTTTAAAGCTTTTCTTAGTTGCGATGGCGAGAAACGAGGCTACAAAGATGAAGTTCATCACGTTTTTGAAGGTTTTTGTTATTTCTTAGGCCATCTTATTTTTACAACTTATATTTTTAATAGTATGTAACTGTGCAATTGCACTATTACCGTTACAAACCGTTAAATAAATGCAGTTATCAAACAAATAACAATTTACGGTAAAATTATGAGTTGCTTTTTAATATACACACATATGTATTTTAAAATAATGTTACGTCAGACAAACATGCATTTGCATATCGTTGGTCTCATGTAGAAAGGCCCTAACTCACATAAATGCAACTTTACAAGAGAAGGCAAAAGCATAATAAAAACTGTATGTATCATAATGTAAAATGGCTTCTTCAATTGCTTGTTAAACTGATATTTTTGATGCTATTGTATTAAATTTTTGTGACGAGGTGTATTTGTGGGAAATGTATTGGAATCACAAAAAAACTAAATTTAGAAAAAAAATCGAGTTAGGGCGTTTCTACATGAGACCGACGATATTTTTATTATCTATACGCTGATTATCGTAAGGCGTGAAATTTTGTATTTCAAAAAAAAAAATCGGTTATTAAGCAAATAGTTAATTTTTAAAAGTGTGTAACGACACGTCGCGACGCGTCGCACAGAGCTGTTAAGGAGTTGGCGAAGACTTCTGAAATTTGGTACAGTAGTTACATTTAGCCTGAAATGGAAAAATGTAATAATGCACACAAAATTACAAAAAGTGGGCATGCTGATACACATGCAACCAGCAACGTGTGTTTCATTTTCCTTTAAATCGGACCAAGGACTCAAAATCCTGCCTTATATCCTTTTTCTAAAAAAAACTCTATAACACCTAAAAACCCCTATCGTAATAAAATTTGGTATGTGAATTGATATTTGTAAGATATTCTTTTGTGCCGAATTTAGGTAGAATCGGATTATTATTGAGAAAAATACTGAAAAATCATTTATTGTAAAATGGGTTAAGAACGCTTGAAATGCTCTTGTAAAAATAACAAGTCAAAAAGAATAGCCGGTTAAGCACGAAAATTTGACAACCTACAGCACAGTTAATAAAAACAAATTTTTGCAAGTGGGACCAATGGGCAATCATGGACCCGCCAGAAAAAAATTATATTATGAGGTTAAGATTCATTTAAAAGTTTTTTCTGCCGAATATTATTTAAATATCTTCAGCTATATGAGATTTTTGCATGGAGGTTTATATGGGACCTACGGTTTATTTAGGAACTACCAGGACAACATTTTGTCATGACATAGTAGTTATCGTAATGTCATTGTCGCCAAGTTTTGTGTAAATACTAATATTTATTAGGAAGTTATGGCATTTAATCACCCTTATCGTGGTTGGTGAATTCAAAATACGCCTGCGCCCGTTTTATTAATAGATTAAAGGAAATAAGCTCACTTTCTTTGTAATCTATTACCAAAAAGTCGTAGGCGTATTTTAAATACGCCAAACACGATAAGGGTGAATGCTTTTTTTTAGGTATTATTTGTATGGTAGCTATGCGCTTCCAATTAAATTTGAGAAGATGATTTTGATTGCAATAAGATAAGTTTGGACCAAATTTAATATTGATACCAATTTAAGAAGATGGGTTATCGGCACAAAGACCTTATTCCGCAAAGAAGCTTGTATGGGGGCTATGTCAAATTTTGGACCGATTCGCCCCAATAGGCTTGGTTCTTGTTCTAATCAGAACCAATATACCAAATTCGATCAAATTATCTCTAAAATTGCGACCTGTACGCACAAGGTTACATGGACAGCCAAGCAGCCGGCCTGCCAGGGTATAACAAGTAAGAAAGTGTAGTCGGACAAGCCAGACCATATGATACCCTACACCACAGTATATAAGAACAAATTCAATAGTTTCTTTTTGGATTTATATTTTTATTATATTCCTAGTTTATTTTTTTGACTCCAATTCAAGCTATGGAAACTTGAGCAACAATCACGAAAATAGCAATTTTTTTAAAGTGAATTTGAAAAATAACATTCATAAATTCATCACTCTGGCCAAAGAAACAACTACAACAGGGAATTTGAATGAAGTTGTGGTAAAATTTGTTTGGTTTTTTTTTATTTATTAGAAAACAGTTCATATTTACGAAAACAGAAAAAAACCCATAGACGATATTTTTCTTTTTTTTAATTATCCATGAAAGTTAATAATTTACACGAATGCTTGTCAACTTTTTTTATAAGCCTCTATCAAGGCGAATTCATAAAGGTGACATTTTCACGTCATCTGTTTTTGTTTATTTTTTTGTATGTATACTGAATGTCAAGTTTTGTTTACATTTTGTGAAAAAATTAATTCAAATTTTAAATTCAACAAAAATTTAAATTCTTGCAAAAAAACTTATTTTAATTTTATAAAATAAAAAAGTGAATCTAAAAGATAAACACAAGGAAATAAAGAGGCGTAAGGAATAAGTGGAGTCACCATTAATTTGCAATAGAGGTAAAAGATTTACTTTCTAAAGCAATTGTGTATACATATTTTATAAACAAAAAATTTCCTTTTTATATTTTCAACAAATAATTTTGACAGTCACTCTAACTTTTTACAAAAACAAAATACATAGTATTTTTCAAAAAAAAGGGATAGCTAGCATAACTCTATCTCATGATGCGGTCACCTTTATGAATTCGCCTTGGCCTCTATAAAGTCAAATTGGCGCTGAGGCGAAAATGAGTAACTGTCATATGAAATATATAGAAATAAAATAAAAAAGTAAATAATTTATATAAAAAATTTGTTCACAGTTTGTTCTAAATATAGTTTACTATTACAGAAAAATTTCAAACTCGTACCCTAAAAACCAACAGTTTAACGACAGTTTTCCTGAAGCATGTAAAACTCAATGAGTTGTTTAGCCATTTTTACTTCTAATTCTCTAACTTTGGCGCCCTCAAAAGAGTTAAATCTAAAATATTCTTTAAAATTAGTTTGAATTATTTTGTTATCTATTGATCTGTACATTTTTATGTAAAATATAAGACTTGTTTTTTTTTTTATTTATGTCTTTGGGACACAGCACTGTGCGTCGCGACGCATCGTATTGTGAGTAATTTCCATCATGGTGTTTTGTTTAAATTTCGAATTGAAAACGCAAACTTTTTGAATTTGCATAATTCATAAATTCGTGTTCTCAAATCCGCATGTTTTTGTGTATTCGAAGTTTTTGTTCGAAAAAAATCTATAGGGTAATTCCATGTCAAAACGACCAAGATTGGGACACGACCCCTTCCGATTTTAATGAAATTTGGTGAGAAGGTTCCTTTTATCTTATAAGGAACATATATGAACGAAAAAAAATTAAAAAATTTGTTTTTCAAAAGTTATGTCATATTCAAAATGTCATAATTTCGTAGAATTAGCCGAATGTGTTGAGGTTATTTCTTCAATATCTCGAAAACTACTTGACATACGAAGATGATTTTAATGTCATTTTAAAGAGAATACTTGGGGCTACAAACCATATATTCACCCTTATTGTGTTTGGCGTATTTAAAATACGCCTACGACTGTTTGGTAATAGATTAAAGAGATTGTGAACTTTTTTTCTTTAATCTATTACCAAACTGTCGTAGGCGTATCTTAAATACGCCAAACACAATAAGGGTGATTGAAAAATCCGGGAATCTTATAAAGAGCGTTTTTGATTGTCGATGAGCGCATTTTTTTATTTGTGGAAAATTCTTTACACGGGAGAAACTGTTACAGTGCTGAATCCTCTCTGAGATTCTTCCGCAACATAGCGAAATACGCTTATATAAATCGTAGAGGAAATCGTTTGCAATGTGTGTAGAGATAATCTAGTCTTTTATAAAGCATGTCAAGAATCGTATGAGACTCATGTAGCGATTATCTTAGAGATCGTGACATGCTCAGCCGTATAAGCCTTTAAGATTCATAGCGAAATTAAAAGAAAACAAAGTAATGTTTTTTTTTTGTATTCGTCCTTATCTTGGTTGGTGAATCGAAAATACGCCTGTGACTGTTTGGTAATAGATTAAAGGGAACGTGAGTTTATTTCCTTTAATCTATTCCCAAACAGTTTAATGAGATCGTGAACTTATTTCCTTTAATCTATTCCCAAACAGTTTAAGGAGATCGTGAACTTATTTCCTTTAATCTATTCCCAAACAGTTTAAAGAGATCGTGAACTTATTTCCTTTAATCTATTACCAAAGAGCCGCAGGCGTATTTTAAATTCGCCAACCACGATAAGGTTGATTGTTGCTCGTCAGATCATCATCAGAAAATAATAATAGTCTAACAAACAGCCTATGCTTTCTGTTTACTTTGTAACTTCACATGTACGAAATTTTGAGAGAATATTTAATTTTGTTTTGAGATAGTTTCTACTCAAGTCGTTTCCCTATCTAAGTGACGTTCAGGAAAAGGTTTAACATTGATGATATTATATGCTATAAAATTGATTAACATTCACGCATGGCTAAATCGAATTAGAATTTCTTGAGGACTCAACTTTTTAACGTCGTGCAAAAGTATTTCTTGGTGTTACGCCAGAAATACAATACTAATAAAACTGGGTAGCTACTCTCTATTGCGATGCGCAAGAAAATGGACCAAAATCTAGTGATTGGTACTCGTTAATGCGTTTGTGCGTTTGTCTTTTGCATCTTTTTATTTTATTCTTTGCGCAAATCATTACTATTTTTTTTTTTTTTTTATTTAAAGTTTCCAGTTTCAAATATTTTTACATATTTTGGCATTTCATTACTGTCCATTTGCGCCATCTTTAATTTTTATTGACAGTATGTATTGCATCATTTTCAAAAAATTTTGCGAGACTGATAGAGAATAGCAATGTGGCAAAGCTTTCGCATCGCAATAGAGAGTAGCCCCCCTGACTATTTGTGGTAGTGAACGACATAAAAATGAGTAAAAATATATATGAAAATTAGTAAACAAATATGTATCTAATTAATAAAATACTAATAAATGTAAAAAATAAAACAATCGAAACTTGAAAATACATCAATAAATTTTATTTTTAAAAACATAAAAAAAATTAGATTACATTAAATTAATTACAATGTTTGAACGTATACACATAGAAAAAATATATAATAGTAAAAAAAATAAACAAATATACATACATATATATTTATGTTTTGGGAAAATTATAATGGATGGTATTTGTAAAATTAATCAGTACACAAACTAAAATATAAAGTTTGACTATGGAAATTATATAAAATAAGTGTTGGTTCACACTCTTCAAGTTTTAGCCGTCAAGTCTTGACCTTTAGGAGAGAAGACAAAAGAGAATGCCATTTATTTTGCTTTCTCTCTCTCTCTCCTTAAAACTTAAGACTTGACGACTAAAACTTGAAGAGTGTGCAGCAGCACTAACATAAAGCACAATCACACTTAAGGCCGTTTTACACTATCACATAAGTCTTACGTTATCTGAGGAAAATACAACCCTGTCACGATAAGTTGTTATTATTTTTGGAAAATTTCAAACAATTAGCCTTATTCCGGTTTTTGTTATCGTCATCGACAACCGGAATAAGGCTGAATAATTATATCAGAAAAGCAGTTTCGTCAAAAGTGTAAATCGGCCTTTAATAAGAACTGACAACAGACACAAGATGGGTAATGTGAAAGCAGCGTGCACCTTCCTCATAACGGATATCGTTGTCGTCAACGATTGTGTTCTTTTTTAAAATAAAATTTTAAGGGCCGATGTTTAATGTGAACCATACATAAGCGTCAAGTTTTTTTTCTGCATTTTATTTGACATTTCTCAATTTCAGACTAACTCAATTTGAACCCTGGAAAGATACACAATCGAGCTAAAATCGAGTTAAAGTTATCCAGCCTTATTATGAAAATGGGCGTTCAAATCAAAAAGCATTTCGAAGAAAATCATCTTCAGTGATGAGGCACATTTTTACCTCAGTGGATTCGTCAATAAGCAGAATTGCCGCATTTGGGCGAATGATAAACCAAGAGTGATTCTCGAAAAACCAATGCACCCACAGAGTTACTGTTTGGTGCGGTTTTTCCAAAATGAGGCCAGTCAGGCAGTTACTGTGAATGGTTTTCGCTATCGTGAGATGAAAACGAACTTTTTATGGCCCGAATTGGAAGATATGGATGGAGGTGTGCCGCCGAGGTCGCAGCGGCCATTTTGCCGATATTTTGTCCCATACATAATTGAACCATACCAATATTATCATAATAAAAAGAAATGACAATAATTTCCTAAATAATTTGTGTTTTATTCAAAATCAACATCGGCCCTTAAAATTTAACCACCCTAGATTAAAGTAACACCCAGACTGTGTAACACATTGAAAACACCAACAAAGTAAAAAATATTTCATAATTTTGTTGTTGCTTTCTACAGATATTTTCAACGCCAAAAGATATGCAGCGTTTAAACTATAAAAATTGAATACAAATTTCTGTAGAAATCAACAACAAAATTACGAAATATTTTTGACTTTGACTTTGTTTTTGCTTTCAATGTAATTTTTGGCGTAGCGTTGCGTTTTTCTTAAATAGGGCCTTAATCTAGTACAAAAAACAAAACAGTCGTTGACGACAACGACAACCGTAATAAGGCTGAATAATACAAAACTGCAAAATTTCAAATAAGCTAGAATTGAGTTGTTAGTTAGTTTAACTTAAGTAAATCTTATCAAAAGTTAAACTCATTTACAGAATTAGTATGGTGTCAGTTTATTATTAATTTCTTTTAAGTTTAGTTTAATAACGGCCAATTATTGTTTTGTAAAAATTAGTTTTCAACATCTAAACAAAAGTTTTCGTTCGTTCAAAACTAACCTCCAAGTTCACCAGGTTCAGTTAAACATAACTTTAACTTCCAGTTAACAATCAGCCTTATTGTGGTTGTCGTTGTCGTATACGACTGTGTCGTTTTTGGTAATAGATTAAAGTAACACACAACATGTTTTCTTTAATCTACTACAAAAAACGACACAGTCGTTAACTACAACGACAACCACAATAAAAGGCTGAATATGTTTTGACAGTTATAACTGATAGTTAATTATAACTGACACCAAGTTCAATTGTGGGTTAGTTTAACAATATAACAAAAAACAAGGCCTTGAATAGCATTCTCTAAACTTTGTATGACATGTGGAATGTGTTTAAAAGTATTTAATTAGGTTATTGTAAATATATAAGGAGATCTTTATAAAAATTGTAAAACTTTAGCTGCTTTTAAGTTTTTTTTTTAAATATTGGAAAATTTAACTACTACTTTTAAAATTATAATCGAAAAACTTATAAATTTTTAACTCACAAATCCTTAATTAAAGTTTAAAATTTACTAATTTTAGTTCAACAATGTTCAAAATTTTTTATTTTAATTGTAAAAACTTTTTAAGCTTGTTTCGAAATTTAGAAACTTGAATATTTATTTGTAATTTTTGTGTTAATTTCGAAATATTCCATTTTAAAAGTAATTTTTTTTTAATTTTTCATTGAAATTTCTATTGGAAATTAAACATTTTTGATATAGAATCTGGGAAATTATTTAGAATACACATTCGATTAATATGAAAATTTACATTTTTGAGATATTTAGGCAATTCACAAATGTTATGTTATGTCATATTGGTTGTGTTTGCTATAATTCAAGGCACATTGAATAGGTCTGCGCAAGAAGCCTGAAGATCATTGTTTATGTTCTTTTTAGTTGTCAAAATTTGTTTACATTTTGCTTACATGTGCATGTATATGTTTGTTTACGTTTATTGTTTTTTCCCACACATACGTTTATGGTATGCCACACATACACGTTTTTTTCTTTTGCTTTGTATATGTGGTAGTAAGTTTTTGACAACTAAAAAGAAATTTTACACAAACAAAATACATGTCGTTTTTTGTTTTTGTTCAAGTAAGCAGACCTGATAGATGGGCCTTGCTATAATTTATGACTGTCATAAAAATTTTATTTATTTTCATATCAAAATGTATAATGAACAGGGCAACTTTTCAATGGTATTTTCATGAAAAATATGCTTTTGAACATTTCTTAATTTTTTCCAAAAAACCCATTTTTGATATATTTTGCATAAATTTGCATAATACGTATGTAGGTTGGTTGCCGTTCTTAACAAAACAATTGCTTTTGAGTCAATCACCCTTATTGTGTTTGGCGTATTTAAAATACGCCTACGACTGTTTGGTAATAGATTAAAGAGAACGTGAACTTATTTCCTTTAAACTATTACCAAAGGCGTATTTTAACAAACACAATAAGGGTTGCGATTACAAAATAAAAATAAATAGGTTATTTTCTCTCATAGCATTTACAACGGGTTCCCACGACAATCGGTTCTACGCACCGGAGTTCAACGGACAACAACCAAGGATTGTCAACTCAGCAGCACCTGGGGCGAAATACGGCATTCGATATCGATAGAAATTTCTATTTAAATTGTATTGTAGTTTCGATCGATATCGATCTATCTTATTTCTTTCCAAAGAATTTCATATATGTATTTTCATTTAATTTTTCGAACAAAAATGTAACTAAAGTTTTTTTTTTAAAGTTGAGTCTACTTCGACTTCAGCAACAATTTGTATGAAATTATAGATGACGTTTATAACAATTTTGTTTAGTTTTAAATGAAAATTTAAACAAAATGTTCTAAAAAAATACTAACAAATACGTAATATTGTTGTGAGCAAAATTTGCAAACGTTTTCTTAATAAAAATGTGTGGTTTTAAAAATGAGCACCAGCGAAAATGTTGCTAGCGATATGAACGAAGTTTAAATTGTAAATTTTCAAATTATAGGCCCCTATTACGGTTCACAACATAACTCAGTTGAGTTGTAATTTCTGAATTTTTGTATCATGGTTTACAACTTTGCTATATTGCGGTGAACAAAAACTTACAACTCAACACAACCAGTTGCTTTATTTACAACTCAACTGAGTTAAGTTGTGAACCGTAATAAGGGCCATAATTTGGAAATTCTGAAATCGATTTAAAAACTTCTGAAAAAATAGTTTTAATAAATGAACCACCATTCTAAAAATTGTTGATGTTTCATTTTAAAGTTTTAGAAATTTATGAAACTTGAATTGAGACTCTGAACTAAAATTACAAATTTTCGAACAATAATTAAAAATTTGCAAAACACTTTTGAAAAATATTAGAAATAATTAGAAATATTTAATAATACAATTGAAAATGCTGTAAAACAAATTTTAAACAAATTAAGTGCAAAATTTTTAGTATACAAAAATCACAAAACAATTCTAATTAAAAAAAGTAGAAAAATGATTGAAAATAGATTAAGAGATTTTTCTAAAAATTAAGGACAATCGTTACAAATACTTTGATTAGAAGCTACCAATTTACGATAGACCAATTCACTAGGTTGGCCTACAGTAAAATTGGCGTCATTACCTCGTTTACGACGACGTGCTATTAACAAAGCTAAACCGAAAGTAAGAAAAGCAAATAACAGCATTAAAGAAGCCACTAAAATCGCTGTAGCACCAGGCCTATGATGAGATTCACTAGCGACTTCTAACATAACTGACGGATCGGCAAAGTTGGTTGTACTTAATGCATCTGATTTTGCTTCAGACACTTCATTGTTGGACTTTTCTTTATTTCCTTCTACTTCAACGTTGGCGGTGGGCTTGGCCGCAGATAAAGGTATTGATTTTACCAAAGATTTGTGTAAAAATTTATGTATTCGCATGGGATTTAATTCGGCCACATAAACTTCATTGCCATCTACGGTAACAGCCACATCATGAGGATTAGAAAATTCCATATCATTAGGACCAAATTTAGCTGTAACTTTTTTGGTATTAAAATCCATAACATATCCGCGTACCTCGTTATATTGTTCGTTTTTCGAACCCAAGTTATAGGTGGGACCATTTACTATTATAAATTGACCACCTGAAAAAATTAAAAAAAAAAAACTTCAATAGAAAACAAAATTAAAAAAAAATTCACTTCTATTGCTCACCCTTAGCTGGGGTATAGTCCATACTGAACAAACGATCTCCTATTATCTGCGAATGATATTGTGAATGGAATGTACCGTTGGACCAATAGAAACACTGAACACGACCATTTTCACGATCTGCTGCACAAACTAATTCTTGTTCCGGAACGAGTGTTAAAGCATGTGGAATGGCAAAGAAATTTTGTGGTGCCACGCCAAATGACACACCAGAAAATGTATTTTGACCCCAGTGTAAAATTTTCTCTCCATCTTTGGTGTACTTTAGAATTCGAGCATTACAATAGCCATCGGCAACGAAGAAGTCGCCGTTTTCCAATACAGCCACCGAGGTAGGTTTACAGAATTTTGTTTTGCCAGCACCGGGTGTAAAAGCAGTTCCAAGTGTCATTAACGGCTTATCGTTGGAGCCACGTGGACCAAATTTGAATACTTGGTGTAGGGCAACATCAGTTATCCATACATTGTCCTCGTGGTCGACGGTTAGACCATGAGGCATGTAAAATCTGAAGAAATAAAATGCATAAAGTTAAAGTAATTTTTTTTTTTTTTTTTGTCTTTTTTTATGTATAAAAATGTACCCTAAAAAAGAACCTATTTCAAAAAATATAAAAAAAGTTCCTTTCCAAAAAGTTATTTTAAAAAATCCAGAAAAATAATTCTAAAAATAATTTATGATCCCTATTAAATAGAATTCAAATATACGAGAGAGTTATATAAGGGCAATTCCATGTAAAAACGACCAAGAGTGGAACACGACCACTTCCGATTTTAATGAAATTTGGTGAGAAGGTTCCTTTTATCTTATTAGGAACATATATGAACGAAAAAAAATTTTAAAATTAGTTTTTCGAAAGTTATGTCATATTCAAAATTTCATAATTTCGCCGAATTAGCCGAATGTGTTGAGCTTATTTCTTCAATATCTCGAAAACTACTTGAAATACGAAGATGATTTTAATGTCATTTTAAAGAGAATACTTGGGGCTATAAACCATATATTAAAAAAAAATAAATTTTTGAAAAATGTAATATATGCAAAATGTTAAATTTTAAAAACGGTCTAAGTCAAAAACCTATTTTTTTATTTGGCTGATTTTTTTTTCTATAATACCTCAAACTGTTGTTTAAAAATTCTGAAACTTTGAAGGAGGTGTTTTTTTTTTCTTTTTTAAGATATGATTTTTTTCATGGTGAAATTACTACAAGGTGGCAGCGCTAGGTGTTGTTGTACAACAATACAACAAAACAGGCAAATTTGTTTGTGTAATAAACTCCGTGCTGTCAAAAATTATGTGCAACAACGTTGCCATTGTTTGTATTTTCCGACAAAATTTGGTCGGATAATTTCGACATGAAATGCTTAACATTAACACTAAAATGATGTTAGTGTTAAGTATAGACTCATCATGTTAGAGGTTTTCTCATGTTATAACACGGTTGTTAATGCAAATGTTTTAACAACGCTTTTATAACATCATGTTTTAACAGCATTTCATGTCAGTTGTTGACGGACAGTTAGGGCAATGTTACACGTTAATTAAATGCATATATAACAAAATCGAAAAGCTATTTTAAGATATTAAAGTGGTAATTTTTGATGCTAAAACGATCATAGAAATCAATACACGTATAAACGAGAGAACGGCTTTGTGCAATTGCAAAAAAAATCGCATTAAATGAACAGCAACAAGTACAAGAAAAAAAAAATTAAATGAAACTAAACTAAACGCACATATGTAGGTACTAGGCTTTTGCACTAAGTACATTTAAATTCAAAAACATTTGCTTTTTTAAAAATTCTCAGAGTAAAGCTAAGTACAAAAGGGAATCAAAGCAAATAAATTCAAAACAAAAAAAAACAAATAAAAGAAATTATTCTCTTTATACGCTCAGAGTTCTTGTATTTACTCATTCTTACTCACTATAAATAAATTACAGTAAACATTTTTTTTGCTAATGTTCTGTAAGTACTTTGCAAGATTCTTATTTTACAATGTGGGTATTTTAAGCATTAAATGCAAGCAATGGTTATTGCTTTTTAATTTGTCTTATTTGCAGATTATTACTAATTATTAAAATAAAAACTATTACTTTGTGTTACCGTTATTTATATTTTGTCTCTTTTGGTAATTTTTATAGTTTTAATACAGTATAAAATAAAAATAAAAATAAAAATTTTTCTAGTTTTGATTTAAGTCTTTGTCTTCTCCTGTAAAATTTTTCCAACGCAACTTATGGCTTTTGTAAATTTAAATGACGATATGTAGGTAAATATTTTTACGGAAATTCTCTTGGTTTTTATTTTTAGCATTAATTTAGCAGTTAATTTTATGGAATATACATATGTATGTACATACGTATCTAGGTATACCTATATAACTATTGCTATGTTGATAATTTGATCATAACATCAAATTAAACAAAAGCGAAATTTCATACAAACAAAATAAAACTTACAAAAATACTCAAGTATTTTAGTAAATGGTTTAAGAACTTCTTGTCTTAAGTCCAAACATGTGCATGTTCTTGTTTTTATTTTGCTTACTTCTTACCATGCTTAAGACTTGCTTTATTTATTTTTTTCAAAAACAATAAACACAATGTTTGTTTCTTATAAAAGAGAACAGCAATTGTCTCTCTAAAGAGAAGGTACAATAAAACAAATACACGAAAAAAAGGGAATGTGTTTAAGTATTTGTTTTTTGTACTTTTGCAACAGCCTAGTAGGTACAAACAATTTCCATAGAAACAGTAGACTTTTTTTATCATCTTAAAAAGTACAGTAGTTCTGTATGTACAATGTATTCTTGTTATTGTTGTTAAATTTAACAAAGCGTCTCATCGAGTGGTTTATTGTTGTTAATGTTAACAAAGCGTCTCATCGAGTGGACAATGACTACTTGAATGTAATAGTATAATAATGTGTTCCTTTTGAATTTACACAGTTGTTATATTGCGTGCGCAACAAAAATGCAAACAAAGCACTTTCAATAAAAAAACGAATACATGCAAAAATCAAATGTGTACGAAACGATGTAAAAATTACCAACGTTGAACTTTGTTTTGCAAGCAAAGAGTAAATGTAAATTTGAGCGTATGAATAAATCAAGAAAAATAGTGATTTTGCAGTTCTCTGGTATAAACATTGCATAATGAAAATGAAAATATTGAAGTCTAATGGCCATTTTCTCAATGTATCGACAAACTGCCTGTTACTTAATGTCAACATAAATTTATTGGACCGATAAACTGTCCGTTAACGATTTTGGGTTTCTCAATATACCGACAAAAAAATTGTTTTAAGCTGGCAACGCCACTCAAAATACATGTAAAAGTTGGGAGTCAGCTGATTGAATTTATCTGTACGGCAAATAAAAGGAAAATAAATAATTGGCAGATGAGTGCCGGTTAGCTTTGCAATAAAATCGAAGCAAATGAGACATTGCGAAAACCAAATTTCTTTAATGTGCAGTTTTTCGTTGGGAAAAAAGATAATTGCCTAATGAGAAAATGGCCATAAGGGGAATGTTATTTCTGGAAGGGTGAATAGAAACAGAAAGCTAAGCATTACGAAGTAGGAATTCTGAAACAATTTCGTTATTAAACAAATTGTGCATTAAGGAGAAATTTAATTTATCATATTAAATAAAATTTTTTCTTACTGTTTTATACCCTTTATCAGCCGTGGTGTATGAGGGGATACTACGTTTATCATTCTATGTGAATCTTTTTTTTTAATATTCATCGAAGATCCTATAAAGTTTATACAAATGTATATTCTGTACCTCGTTTCTGTATTTCCCGCATCGTAAAATTTCTTACATGAAGTGTGAAACGAAAAATTCCATCGTTTCTCGATTTATGAGATAAAAGTGTTTCTGTATTTGAATGCGAAAACAGACACAACAAATTCTGTTTATACTGGAATATTTCCAGTAATTAAGTGTCAAATAAAAGCGAAACGTCAACAAAAGAAATAAATATAATAAAAACGGGGCTGCCAGATTTGACGAGTTATTGTCATTTTGACAACTTTTTGTTCCGAAATTAGCAAAGTGACGATTTAATGATTTTTCTAAAACAATTTTCATAAAAGGGATAAATAAAAAAATTTAAGCTGTCTTGTTTTTAAAGATATTTTTTTTACTAATAAACAAACATATCAAAATATTTAAAACTATCTTATTTCGAAGACAAAGGGGCAACGCCAACAATTTCATTGAAAGCAAAAAAACAAAATCAAAAATATTTTATAATTTTGTTGTTACTTTCTATAGAAATTCATATTGAATTTTTAAATTTCAAACACTTCATATTTTGTGGCGTTGAAAATTGAAAAAACAAAATGAATTTCTGTAGAATCTAACAACAAATTTATAAAATACTTTTGATTTTTTTTTTTTTTTGCTTTCAATGAAATTGTTGGCGTTGCCCCTAAGTCTTTGAAATAAGATAGTTTTAAATATTTTAATATGTTTGTTTATTAGTAAAAAAAATATCTTTAAAAACAAGACAGCTTAAATTTTTTTATTTATCCCTTTTATGAAAATTGTCCTCGAAGTTGTTTGCCTCTTCCCTGAAAAATGTATCGGCAAAAGCAAAATTTCGGGGGAAAGAAATGGACCGATTTGGCTTATTTTGAACATTTAATACTTCTTATATACATTAACAAAATATGATTGATATTTGGGTGTATCCAAAGTAACGGCCGTTACTTTATAAATGTGCTGTTTTTAAATGTCTGAAACAAACATCATGTTTTTTTTAAATTTTGCACAGGATATGTCAAGTTAAATAAAGTTAGGGACAAAATTGTTCACAAATTTAGCGTTATTGGCAAAATAGGCTATACATTTTTGTTTTATTTATAACTATTTAAATTTTTTTAACTATATGAAAAGTAGAACATTTCAAGAACTCAAAAATAAAAACTTTTCCAAAAAATATATGTTCATAATATTTTACACGGTATCAGTATTGACTTCTGGATGTGAACAATTATGACCCTAGGTAGAGATTATTGTTGTATTTGGGTCGTAGCGTTTGGTATGTTGTCCATTTGCTCTTTTAAGCTGCCTTAATCTTTTTTTCCATTCTTTTACAAGAGTTCTTAGCAGTTTTGGCTCTATTTTTTCCAAGCTTTAACGGCAAGCTCGCTAAGCTTATATCCAGTGTTAGGCGGGTTCCTCTGAGCAAACAAAAAAGTGGTATTTTGGAAAGGACCAAAGTTACTCAAGTGGCTACTACTCTGGCGACTAATTAGGTAAAATTATTTTCGAGTTTTTATTTTTTTCAAACTAACTTTTAGGTATTTCGGAAGTATGCTTAATATTGTTGTCCTGCATAATGATATCACCCTGTCGTGATTCTTAGCCGAATATGGCTTATCTTAGAATCAACGGGTCTTTAATGATGATTATGTAGTGCTTGGCACACATTTTACTTCTGAATTAGGGGAGTGTTCGAAGCTGGTTCCCGCGAAAACAATATCATGTCATATATGAGATCATCAAAATTTTAACATTTGGAATTATTTCACTCTTTTACGCTAACACTTTTACGCCAGCCATGTAAACTCCGGTCCGTCTGCCTGCAATCCCATAATTTTTGTCCGATCTAAGCATGTTACACGAATTAAATCTTTAAAACTGAATTTTTCTTACTTTTTTTGCAAACTTCAGCCGTTTTCAGCTTTTATTTTTGCTAAAAGATGGGTTGTCGCTCTTTATTCTAGCTACTAACCTACTAGAACTTAAGCAACTTCGTATGATTTTAGCGCTTACATCTTACATGTGTACATAATTTGTGTAATCTAGTTACTATTTATATCTAATGATAGGATGTGTGTTACGCCTTGGGGGGCGAGTATTAGGTTGTAGAATTAGACAAGTTATAGATAAAACAGTTTTTTTTATGTACATACATAACATCTTGAGTTGAGGTGCGCTAGCAAACTAGTTTTTCTTTTTTTTTTTTTTTTTTTAAACGGAAAACTAAGTGAAAAACCATTTTGTTTATTAAATTATAAATAAACCATGATGGAGAAAGTGCTTAGTTGTAATACAATATTTTAAAAAAGTAATAAAAAAATTTTTCTTTGCTTTTGAATGGGAATTAGTATGATTGAAAGATAATGTTTTTTTTTTTTTTTTTTTCTTCAACTTTTTAAATTTACTCAATATGTTATGATATAACGACACAGATATGTATGTAGGTATATAGAATAAAAATGTTTTGTCTTTAGTTTTTGATTACTTAGGTATTAAGACTGGGTAATATATTTTAATGGCCCACATGGGCTTTGTATTACCTAACTGATGAATAAAATAAATAAATAAATAAATAAATAATTAGTTTATAACTGTATTCAGGCAAAATGCTTTGTAATATATATTTTAATTGGCCTAGAGTGGCTTTTTATATTACATTTAATGAAATAAATAAATAAATAAATAAATAAATAAATTGTACTCTATGCTCAGTATTTGCCGTACCTTAATAGCTATACTGACAACACCAGTAACAATAAGTCGCTTTGATTCGCGAAAATCATTTGGCTAAAATTTTTTTTGGGCGACCAGCTTTGTTGCTTTTGGTATCCAAACTACACTTTTTTTATTTAACATTCAAATCTCTCTGAATTGTTGTATTTTGTGTGATATTGCGATGTGAGACTTCTTTTTATAAATTTTTCACAATGCTTTGTTTTAAAATTGCCGCTTCTGACTTACAGTTCTTGAAGAAACTAGGCAAAATTTAACTGCTCGAATTTTTTTCAAATTTTAAAATATTTAATATTAATGAATTAATTGACTCACTTTAAAAGCAAATCCCACAGATTAAACTTGAAATTTTGTTGGAATTTTTATGACAGATTCACACAGGGTCAATATTGTTCACACATATGGTTTGGATGTTAGCTTAGTATTAATATAAAAACAAACGGTACTTTTGAAAATAAGTTTACATAGTATTATTTTAAAATGTAGAAACCCATACAATAGTTTTTGAAAGTTTCCAAGTTGAAACTTTAATAGTTTTCATGATAAACATAAATGTTTTATAATTTCGTGAACAATTTTGTCCCTAACTGTATCTGATTTAATTCTTTGAAATGATTTGTTTGAATAATACATTATAAAAATTACAAGTTTTTTGCGTGTGAATTCATTTATTATCGGTGACAAAAAAAAAAATATATTTTTGTTAGTATAAATAAAATTAAAGTTAATCTTTAGGAATATGACACGATACATTTATTTTGTATAATAGCGGAAAAATTAATTCAAAATAAAAATTTAATTTTTGAGCTATAAGGGGTCAATTTCTGTGGAAACACCCTTTTGATATTCTTATCTTATATGGACATTTTTGGGCCAAAACCATTATTTCTTCAAGAAAAAAAGTTGTTTGTCTGTAACCCGTTCATTTATGAACCGATTTTTTTAACTAAAACTACCAGCTGTTCTACTAAGTCTATTTCAGGTAAAAAAAAAGAAAAAAAATTTATAGGAATAGGTAAATTACAGATTTATATCTCAGCCATTTGTAAACCGATATAGTTAAATTTCAATAATATACTATTTCGGACTACATACGATATAAATATAAAACAACGTTGTCACTATGAATTCTAGGTTTTTCACAAAGCTGATTTAATTAAAAAATTTATCTATTTATCTATATTTATCGATTTTAAATAAGGATGTATGTTTATTTTATTAAGCTTGGCTTCTTTTTGCTTTTGTAAAAATATTGGCCCATAATCATAGTCAAACGCTAAAGTCGGTTCTATTTAAAAACAACTTTTAAATAAAAACATTCGTTTAAATATTTTGCTACTATAGTCGAAACAAAAGTATGTTTTAAATTGAACCGACTTTAACTGGGTGCCACCTCAAATGTAGCAAATTTTTCATACAACATACAACAACATACAACAAAATATAAGCAAGTGGCAACTTTAAGCAGCCGACATTGAAAATTAAAATATAAATAAAACACTGCATATCTTGTACGGTTGAAACACGCAATATGATTTTATGTAGAAAGCAACAACAAAATTACAAAACTTTGTGTAAAACGCTAGGCAATTTTGGCCTAGCGTTTTACACAAATAGGGCCTATACATATATATTTTGTGTTTCTTTCCATAAAAGTTTTCCTGCAAATCATTAATAATTGCAAAATATCACCCAACATCTTATAACATAAATGTATGTATGTATGTATGTATGTATGTATGTATGTATGTATGTATGTATGTATGTATGTATGAATGTATGTATGTATGTAACGTATGGACTTTAAAACGGCTAGGCCGATTGTGATGAAGTTTTCAGGGAATCTTCAGAATATTCAGGCGGGTGACACTGTGAAGTCTGATTTTTTATTTTCGGTCTGCGGGCGGAGGGGCGTGGCAAAATCCAATTTTCATATTGCACCACCAATGACATCTATATAATTTGGACGATTTTTTCTTTAAAATGATCACCATGGTCCAACTTAGATTTATACGAAAAGAAAATTTTGCCCCGCCCTCTTTTACGCCTACTTTTTTTCGAATTACCTAAAATCAGAAAACGGCTCCATCGATCAAATTTTTCTTTCAAATGTTCGTATTAATCCATTTTACGTTTTCATCAAAAGAAAAATTTACCACGCCTACTTTTACCCCCACTTTTTCTATTAAGCGCATAACTTGAGAACCGCTTGACCGATTTTGACCATTTTTTCGTCAAAACCATCGCCATGGTCCAACTTAGGTTTTTACGAAAAGAAAATTTTGCCCCGCCCACTTTAACCCCCACTTTTTTCGATTTACCTAAAATCAGAAAAAGACTCCATCTATTTATTTGAATAATTTTTCTTTCAAATTTTCGTATCTTTTTAACGGATTTTAAAAATAAAACGCAAACATTTTACCTAATTTGGATAGGACAACGTCTGTCGGGTCAGCTAGTCTTTTATAAAATACAAGCTGTTAAAACACGACGTTGCCCAAATATTAATTAAATATTAAAAAAACGAAAATTTGTGCACAACTTTTAGTTTTTTGAGTTGTTTAGCAGCGACTGCTTACATTTAATGAACTAGATGTATGGGAGTTTTTCTATTTTGACTGCAGTTTTTTAAACGCTACTTAAATATATAGAAAATTAAGATATTCTTTATTGTTGGAGGTGCGGCATGCAATACAATATCGACGTAATTGCAGTTTTCCTAAATGTGGAGCAATCGCGTTCAAAGTGGAAAATAATAATATTAATGTAATAAACAGAATAAATAGTCAATAGTTGAATTCAATTTTGTAGGCCTATTTTAGGGCTTTGAACGTCATTCCTCTAAATTTAGAAAAATTGCATTAACGTCGATATTGCATTGGAGGTGCGGTATATGTACCTGGGACTTCTGGGTCTTCAAATGTATATAAAAAAACCAACAGCTATAACTGGTAGTTAATTACAACTGAACTTGCTGAAATTAGCCGTTAAATTTATCATAACTAGAACATAAATAGAAAACTGGTCGAGTCCAAAGGATTTTGGTTAACAAGTTTGGTCAAATAGAAAATTTTCAGTGGCAACGCTGATCTGCAACAAATAAAAATAAAAATATTATGAAAAATTTCTAAAAGTGTTTTGAATTAAAAACAATTGTTTTTCCACTTTTTTTTCACTACAAGTCCTTTGGAGATTTAAAGAAAGTGGTGCACAAGTGCATATCTAAAATAAACCCATTTTTCAAACGTACACACGACGTGGTCACATACACAATTATTTTTGTTTTTATTTATTATTTAAAAAAAAAACTATTAGCACACCTAAAGACACACATATAAAAACCAAATACGATTTATTTTTGCAAATATTTTAATTGTTATACACAATTTTCATTCAAAAACCGCACAAAAATTATTTTTTTCAAATTTTTTTTTCAAGAATGTAAACATAAACAAAAAAAATGACATCTTTGGGTTTTCACCACAGTTAAGCAAAAAATTACCAGATGCCGTAGTGATGCCATGTAGTAATTTCACCATGATTTTTTTCCTTTCGCAACCTTTAAAAAAATAATATTAAAATAGAATTTTAATATTGTAATCATGGCCCAATTAGTAGGTCTGCGCAGAACTACAACAATGCAACAATAGAAAAAACAACATGCGTTTTGTTTGTGTATACAAATGGTAAAAATTTCAAAAAGTTGTCAGCTGTCAAGAAATATGTATGTGTTTTGTATTTTTTTGTTGAATGAAAAGTTTTCAATCGAAATTTTCTTAAAATATGTTTATTTTGAAAAAAAAGTGCTTGAAACTTATTGGGCGGAATAGAATCAATATAAATGAAATGCATTTTTACATTTTGCAACATACAACCAGTATTTGCTGTTTGGGTTTTAAAATTTTATAAAATACAAATAAAAAACTAAAAGGCGAACATGATTGTAATTTTGAGCAAATCCAGTGGTGCTAACCGTTTTTTTAGGTTAGCTCTTGTTTTTAAGATATACCGTTATTTCGAAAATGTAAGAGGTTGCACAGCATATATTCGCGTAACTCAAAAACGGTTTAGTTTATTGAAATAACTAAGAAACCCGAAATTCGGCAATAAATAATAAAGTGGGGTTGGTCATACATTTGACCCATCTAGGAGCATCCTACGCTCTGCAGTGGCCAATTTAAAGAATTTTATTACGTCGCAATATTTGTATGGTACAGCGCGTAGGATGCTCCTAGATGGGTCAAATGTATGCTGTGCAAATGTATGGGTCAAATGTATGCTGTGCAACCTCTTACATTTTCGAAATAACGGTATATCTTAAAAACAAGAGCTAACCTAAAAAAACGGTTATCACCACTGGATTCAGCGTCCCCAATTAGGGTAAAATGCCAGGTGCGCGGCTGGTCTGTTTTCTACAACTTTCACAGTGTACTTATTGCTCAAAACTACAATATTAAAATTCTATTTTAATATTATTTTTTTAAAGGTTGCGAAAGGAAAAAAAATCATATCTTAAAAAAGAAAAAAAACACCTCCCTCAAAGTTTCAGAATTTTTAAACAACAGTTTGAGGTATTATGCAAAAAACAAATCAGCCAAATAAAAAAATAGGTTTTTGACTTAGACCGTTTTTAAAATTTAACATTTTGCAGATATTACATTTTTCAAAAATTTATTTTTTTTAATATATGGTTTGTAGCCCCAAGTATTATCTTTAAAATGACATTAAAATCATCTTCGTATTTCAAGTATTTTTTGAGATATTGAAGAAAAAAGCTCAACACATTCGGCTAATTCGGCGAAATTATGACATTTTCTTTCGAAAAACAAATTTTAAAATTTTTTTTCGTTCATATATGTTCCTAATAAGATAAAAGGAACCTTCTCAGCAAATTTCATTTAAATCGGAAGTGGTCGTGTCCCACTCTTGGTCGTTTTGACATGGAATTACCCATAAAAGCTTTGGAAAGTCAATTTATTTAAAATAAATTGTTGAGATTCGGTTACGGAGTTCGGTAAAAAGCCGTGTTCGGCGCAGTGTTGCCGGTATCGAAATTCAATTTTGCACAAACAAAGCTTCAAAAATATCCATAATTTTATAAATTACACATCGCAAACTTTTTCCGAAAACCCTCCCTTTTTCGGCGAAGTGGTCCACTTACGATTTAAATCGGACATGTCCTACGATACCTTTTCTGTGTTCTAAAATTCTTTTTTTACAACAGCCCAATACATTTCGACAGGCAGAAGTTCTGAGCAGATGTGTTGATTTGCCTGCCTTGGTACAAAATTTCCATTATTGTTTGAATACCACTTTTTTCATATTGGCATGATGCAAAAAAAAGCAGGGACAGTAACAGTTATTCCTTTTTTCATAAAAGTCAGATGAAAACAGTTATTTTTTGATTTTTATTTTTTTGAACAAAAACAATTTTGAACAATATGGTATGCTTGAATCAGTTTTTCGACATTTACTTCTATATGCTTTTTTTGTTTTAAAACTCCAATATAACTGTTATTTTCGGTCCCTGAAATATAGCCGTTTTTGAAGACAATACGTTATCTAAATTTCTGTGTTTATCGTGCTTGATGTCATTAATCAGCTTTATTCCGGTTGTCGTTATCGTCATCGACAGTGCCGTTTTTTGTAGAAGATTAAAGAACACAGGCAGTGTGTCACTTTAATCTATTACAAAAAACGACACTGTCGATGACGATAACGACATCCGGAATAAGGCCGAATGATTTTTCCACAACTGCAAATGGCTTACCACACAAAAAACTTTTTGGGGAAATACTTTTTTTTTAAATTTGTACTCTATTTTTTCACTCGGTTTTTTGTTCTAAATTCTTTACCGCATTGCGATCTGGAATTTCCCGAACTTTATTTAACTTCAACACAGCACTAGCTTTGGCTCTGCGCACAAATGAATTAGAGCATTAAACTTCTCGAGCTGCTTTTCTGATAGAAGTTTTCGGTGCTCTTCGAAAGAGTTTTCCGATTTCTTTTTCCTTACCAACGCCGTTTTTCCATGTTTTCTTTCAATGTTCAAGTCTTCCTTAGTCCGAGTTTAGACGAGCGAACATTTGGAAGGAAAACATCTGGAATTCTCTTTTGATGTTTTAATTCGCGGTCACACAGACGAACATGTTGCCGAAAACATTCTGTTACTTTTGTTGCTTTTTTGTAAAAACCCAAAGTAAATGTCAACAAAGAAAATGTGAACAAAGCATGTCGCCGAGTACTGAAAACAAAAACCATACGCTAGAATCTTTCCCTTCCAAATGTTTCCCAGTGGGCACTTATACTGTTTAATGAATTTTGAAACAGTGTGACGATGAACCTTCATTTTGCTATTTTTTAAAAGTCCATATTGGATTTTTTTGAAAAGTTTTAATTTTTTTCTCGTACTATTTTTTTCGCTGTCCATTTTGACCAAAATAACAGTTGAAAATTAATGATTTAGAAAAATTATTAAAAAAATAATTATCAAAGCTATTTTTGGGAATACAAAATTTATTATTAAGATTTTTGTATGACGTGCTAAATTCCCAATTTTTCGTATTTGATAAACACACTGAAATTTATCGTTGAGGGAAAGCTCTCACTGGTTGCTTAGGCCTTTCCAAACATTTTAGAAAAGCTAAAAATTATTTGTTGGACCAAGAATAAGTTTTGGCTGGCATAGTATGTATGTACGTGTTTTTTCTGACTTACTCTTTAGACTCTTTCTATCAAATATTCGCAATTCGTAAAAAAGGTTTATCTTTCTTTTAAATGTTAATGTTAATACAAAACTTAGCAACCATCCCTAAAATTCGTTTAAGACAATAAATATAACATTTAATATAAAATTCAAAATTGTTTTGCTTCTTCTGAAAATTTTAAATTTCAAGTAAAAACCATCTTGTTGAACAAGTGTGATATTTTTTAAAAAGTCGGTTTTCGTAAAATAAAGTTTTTCGATAAAAATTTTTTAAAATCTATTATAAATATGTATGTATTTTAAATAATTAGCGAAACGTTTGTATAACTTACATATTTTTACCCCAATCATAGACCAATTTTCCAGATTCTCGTTCTAGCGCCAATACAGTACTGTCTCTTATAGCCCCCTTGTTGCGTTTGGTAAAAACATTATTTTGTGAGAAAGTATCACTTTCCCAAAGCCGATCACAACGATGAAAGATAACCACATTGCCCGCCTTATCGAAACTAACAGCCGTTACAGAGCCCAATTTTACATTCATTTTGGGCCACGTCGTTTGATAAACATATGCTGCAATACAAATACAAATAACAATTGTAGAACAGTATTAAATACACACTTATTTATAACTTACTGATATTTAATTTATTAATTTCTTTTTTAACATCAATTTTTTCTAATTTATGCTTATCCGGCCATATTGGATCCGATGAACTGCTACTACTCCCTTGCATAATTTGTTGGAAACGTTTGTCATTGTTAAGCAACTGGTCTTCGGTTACCAACGGAAAATAACGTTGTAAACTAAGTTTCTAAGAATAGAATTAGATGTAAATGAGAAATGTTTTATTTTTGTTTTTTCATATGAAATTAAAAGTATTAATTACTTTCAAGATAATAATTGTAATAGAAGAAAAATATGTACCTACATATGCATATTTACATAGTATGTTTATTGGTATTTTTCATTAAAAAACGTAATAAGTATATACACATAGGTATGTATATACATTTTGAAACAGTGCAAAAGTAAAGAAAGAAAAACAGGGGCACTAAATTGCGACATTTGTGATCTGATGTGGAATATTTCCAAGTTGTTATCATTTTAGAGAACGATGCCCTCGAGATTTTAACATTTTTAAACAAATTATGAATATGCACATTAGGGTGGGTCGATTTTTTTTTTAAATCGTATAGCAAAAACGTAAACTACATAAAATTCTAAGAAAATTCGCCGAAGAAACCATGTATCTAAAATAAAATCCTAATCCGCGCCTCTCGAAGTGAAAATTTGTTTCCTCTTCTTTCGTTAACATTATTTTCTTTTTTTTTTGATATACAATTATAAGCTGGGTCGAAAAAAAAATTTTGCCTGTCACCCCCTGGTATGAAAGATATGTCAATGAAGTTTCTAAAACAGGAAACATTTTTTTTTGCCACGCCCCAAAAAACAGACCTTTTGGTTTTTAATATGTAGCGCTGCCATTTAAAGTCCGATATCATCATATCGTATATCGTTGTTCATTGACAATGGCTTTAATTTTGCCTTTGGTGACTTTTTAATCCGAGCTCAAGATAACTTATGTTATCTTGGATCCTTCCCAAAAATGTCAATTTTTTTTCACGTGGCAAGAAAGCCCTTCTAAAACTTAGTATGTATAGCTTTTAACATGTTCACTTTTATGATACGCCTCCAAATTAAGCGCCTTTTTGTCTTTTTCACATTCATATTACATTAAGCATTAACATTAAGTTCAATTTCATCGTACCATATATCATTGTTAATGGCTAGAATACAGTTTTTTTTTGTATGTAATGCATTTTTTAATCTTACTTAAAATTCTAGATGGCATTTATGATATCTCGGAAAGTTCTTCTAGGATGCAAAAAAAGGCATTTTTGGCAAGCTGGACCAAAAATAGCATTTCAACGAAGTAATTGAAGAAATGGTTAAAAATGGCCTATGCATTAAAAACTTGGCCTGATGATGAAATAATAAAATGAGCATAATTTTAGGGCATGAGTAAAAAGTAAGAAAATAAAAACTTATAATCACCCTTATTGTGTTTGGCGTATTTAAAATACGCCTACGACTGTTTGGTAATAGATTAAAGATAACGTGAACTTTTTTTCCTTAATCTATTACCAAACAGTCGTAGGCGTATTTTAAATACGCCAAACACAATAAGGGTGAATCACCTGATGAAAATTTTTTGATTTGTATAGGATTTTTTCCACCTGTTTAAATGTAATATGTATGTGAAAAAGCTATACTTCATACTAAGTTTTAGAAGTGCTTTCTTGGCAAGTGAAAAAATTTGACATTTTGGGGAAGGATCCAAGATGTCATAAGTGGCGCCCAGATAAAAGTCACCAAAGGCAAAAATAAAGCTATTGTCAATCCATGAACAACGATATACGATATGATGATATCGGACTTTAAATGGCAGCGCTACATATTAAAAACCAAAAGGGCTGTAATTTGGGGCATGGCAAAAAAATTTTCCTGTTTTAGAAACTTCATTGACATATCTTTCATTTCAGGGGGTGACTGGCATAACTGTATATCAAAAACAAGAAAATAATTTTAACGAAAGAGGAAAAAAAATTTCAATTCGAGAGGCGCGGATTAGGATTTTATTTTAGACCCATGGTTTCTTCGGATAATTTTCTCAGAATTTTATGTAGATTACGTTTTTGCTATACGATTTTTTTTTTTTTTCATCCATACAAATCGACCCGCCTTAATGTACATATGTATATGTAAATAAAGAAAATTGCTTTATGTATTTACATACATACATTTTTATATTTTAAATTTATGTTTATATTTAAAATCTATAGTAAACGAAATCAGAAAAAGTTTTGATTTTTTCAGACTTTTTATTGAGCACCTGGAGAGAGATAAGACGAAAAGAAGCGTTGATCGCAAACTTCACAACCTTAAAGTCTCGGAAATACCTCAATAACACACGCTTTCTAAAGATGCAATGTTGCAGAGATGCACTTCAGCCTAACCATCTAAGGCGGGGAGTCAAATACTTGGCAATGGTTTTAAACCTGTCAATGAGAAAGCCCGCACGACGTCACCCAACTATCTAGACCCCGAATCAATCAGGACTCACCCGGTAAAGGTATTCCGGCTATTGGGTTTAGATCTTGATGAGTCAGCAGAACTTGAGGAGGAACAATAACAATAATATATGTACATATATGTTTATACATACATTAACAGGTCGCGCTGCTATAACAACAACCTCATCGAAGAAAGTAAGGTTCTTCCAGGGAGGGAACACAAGACAATGTTTACTAAACATTTCCCTCTGGGTTGGCATTGGAGTTGTCATCCTAACTTTAACATCACACAGTTAGATGCTGCACCGAGGCATGACAGTAAGCACTTTCAAGTATACGAGTAGAACATACGAAGCTACGTGCAAGATCCTATGGACCAAATCTCGTATAGAGTAGCTTTGAACGGCATTCATAATGACGTCATATATGTACATACATCGCAGTTTTAGGTTACTGCGATGCCACAACTGAGGTTGAGGTCGCAATGAAGCAAAAGGCTTAACGCCTAATGTGCGTTTATGTCCAACATGTGCTCAGGGTCCCAATGACAACAGCCACATCTTAACTATCTTAACTGTTTAACTGTTACAATAACAACTTTAACAACGCAAAAGGTTTGTACATAATTCATATTTTGAATTGTTTGTCAAGCCGTTTATATATGAGGGGTATAGATGCAAAGAATACAAATTCCACTTTTTTCACAAACTTAACTAATAATACCTCTTAGTTGTGTTTTTTTTTCCTTTTTGCAAAACAAAACTAAAAAGGAATTAAAAATATAACAAATTTTTTTTTTTATATATCGGGTCATAACCGCAAAAAAAGCTTAAGTAACACCATTTTCCATTTTCGTTTTTTTTAATAAACGACTTTATTGGCAACACTTGCATCATCTCCTAAAATGTCATGGTCACATTATTAAGAACCGTTACGATTTTATAGCAAAAACAATTTTATCTCAAGCGACAATATTCATACAAAATTTTTATGAAATAAAATAAAAAAAACCTTCTCCTGTAAAATTTTGTTTTTGTCACTTAAGCTTTTTTTGCGGTTATGACTCGATATGAAGCAGTTTGTTTTATTGTTCATTTTATAACTTTGTCTTTAGTCGTAATTATGGAGCTAAGTTGTTATGAAGTTCCTCCAAATCAATCAAGAAAAAACTACCTAAGCCTTTGTTAAGTTTAAGAATTTTATAACTACTGATTTTTTTACGTACTTGCCCATGTAAAAAAGCAGCAATGTCCATTTGGTTAGAGCAAACACAGCCATGTCCAATTTTATTATTATAATTGCCAGCAAACCGCTATATCGATTTGGTTGAAACTTGCGTTATATCTTCATCATATTCTTATTAACTGGATAGCATGATATACAATACATGAATATACTTTGAGCTAGAGGTTTTTACTATTTATTACGAAAACCATAAATGTGGACTTTGCAGTCTTTGCATCTACATATACCCCTCATATGTTGTTTGTATAGGTTATTTTAAAAGGATTTATTCAATAAACTAGTTCCCAACTGGTTTAAGAGTTCTATCAAAAAACATGTTATAAACAGGAAATAAACCATTAGCTTTTGAACGATGTTAATATATGTACATAGATACTGATAAGAGTTAAATAAAAAAACAAATACCTATGTAAGTAATAATAACAAATTTCCGAGTAGACATCTTATTAAACCATATGCTTCATCCATATGTTCTTGTTAAATTATCACAATTTTATTTAATTGGTCAGAAAAAAAATAAAAGTATAAACTATTAAAAATATGCATGTTGTTTTTTTTTTTTAATTTGTTAGTTGTTTATAAACATTTAACCTTTTTTACCAATGCTTATTGTTTTTCTGTATACATAAGTATGTACATATATTAAAATTACCTCATCTGTTGCTGATTCAATTGTAAAAGCCATTAAAAGAACCAGCCATAATTCCATTAGCTGCTGCTGTAAATGCATTTTTTCTATTTTGCCTTTTAATAAACAAAAAAAAATACTGCGAAATTCTTATCCCGTTTTTGATATGTGGCTTTTAAAAAACACGATTTTTTTGCACGTTATTTTTTAAAACACATTTATATTGTTATGATTAGATTCTGTTAAATTATTATCAATTTATAAAACTTTTTTATATTACATATTCTATTTTAATGAATACTTTAATTAAATGCTCCGCAAAAACAGTAGTTTTCATCTGCCATCAAGGCAACTTTTTTATAATGACTGCGGCTGATTTTGTTTTATGTTTTGTTTGTAAAGTGATGATAATTTAGCGTTATTAAATAAAATTTACACTAAAGTTATACATTCAAGTTTTTCTTGATTCAGCCAATTCATACGAAGGTTTTAACATAGCGTTTACATTTGCCAGTACTGGCAAGACAGTAGCAATTCATTCAAACTTTTTCACTAATACATAAACACTTTTTGCATTGTTTTGCCAACTAATATGTATATGCTTACTGTCTTGCCAGTACTGGCAAATGTAAACGCTGTGTAAAACCCAAGGTATATTAAACGCATGTATTCTCGGAAAGCCAGCTGGTTATTTTTTATTTGCTTGTTTTGTGATACAAACTGTCAAATGTTGTATATTAAACAAGTAAACAAGGTTTTTTGTCTTTATCTTTTTTGTCTCTTTTGAACCCCTTTGATGTTTACAGTTCGTATCACAAAACAACAATAAAAACCCTGTTTGTTTTATTGTACAATTGTTGTAATCTCGCGGCTACCTGCTATAAATATACCTTGCCAAGTACATGCAAGCCTACAACAAATCAACAATAAAAAAAACATTCATTTTGTTTGTGTAAGAACTCTTGATACTGTCAAACAGCAATACATAAACAAAACAAACAAAAATCATGGCGCACTAAAATGTAAGTTTGACACTATCGAGATGAACAGCTGATCACTTGCATGTACTTGGTATAAATATACTTTGAGCTGACGCACGTTTCGTGTTTTGTTTCACTGTCAAACATCTTCAGAAAGGTATTTTTATAGCAGGTAGTCTCGGAAAGCCAGCTGGTTATTTTTTTTTTATTTGCTTGTTTTGTGATACAAACGGTCAAATGTTGTATAGTAAACAAGTTTTTTGTCTTTATATTTTGTCTCTCTTATCAACCCCTTTGCTGTTTGACAGTTCGTATCACATAACAACAATAAAAAGCCCTGCTGTTTGCTTTATTGTACAATTGTTGTAATCTCGGGGCTACCTGTTATAAATATAACATGATCTTCAGTTTGGTCTATAATTTAACCACAGAATACCAAATACATATAACCATGAATCGTCTTACAAACGAACAACGCTTGCAAATTATTGAATTTTATTATCAAAATGCGTGCTCTGTTAAAAAAGTTCATCGCGCGCCTGTTGTGTTCAGCGACGAAGCTCATTTTTGGCTCAATGGGTACGTTAATAAGCAGAATTGTCGATTTTGGACTGAAGATCAGCCAGAAGCATTGCAAGAGCTACCAATGCATCCAGAAAAAGTCACAGTTTGGTTCGGTTTATGGGCTGGTGGCATCATTGGACCATAGTTCTTCAAAGATGATCCGAATCGTAACGTAACTGTGAATGGTGAGCGCTACCGTGAGATGATATCCAACTTTTTTTTTGCCCAAAATGCAAGAGCTTGTCTTGCATGACATGTGGTTTCAACAAGACGGTGCTACGTGCCACACAGCACGCTTAACAATGGACTTATTGAGAGGCGAGTTCGGTGAACATTTTATTTCACGTTCGGGACCTGTCAATTGGCCGCCTAGATCGTGCGATTTAACGCCTTTAGACTATTTTTTGTGGGGCTATGTTAAAGCTCATGTCTATAGACCAGAGACCTGCGCCGTCAAGTTTTGTCGGCGGCGGCGGCTTGCAAAAATATTGTCGGCGGCGGCTCAAAGCCGACTTAAACTTAGGCCAATTTAAAAATTATTTTTTTTACCAACTTTCATATTTTAGTTTGAATAATAAAATTCACCCCTATCGTGAATAACTAGTGGATTTTTTGTTCCCGTGAAATTTTCATTCCCCTCGAAGGGAAAAAAGCAATCGTGAATCTCATGTGAAAAATTTTCCACGCTATCAGTTTCAGTGAATGTAGAAAAGAAGAAAGATTAAATAATTAAAAATCGATGAAATTTTTGTTCAAAAATATACATGAATATATTTTAAAGAAAAGTTAAAATAATAAGCAAATTTCAAAAGATTTTGTTATTCGTGCTTAATTCCCAGTTTCTATTCTTGATAAAAACACTTTAAATTTATTGTTGATGGGATAAGCTATTCCTATGCGCATTTCACTGGTTGCTAAGGCCAGAGCATCAGGAAACTTCATCCATAAAGGTTTTAGAAAAACCAAAGACATTAAACCAAATAAAACTGTTAATAATAATGCAAAATATGTAGTATTGTTTGATTACAACGTTAGTTTTTTGCAGTTTTATAAATTTTATGTAGTAAAATATTTTTCAAAATTCTGCCAAACCTCTGTCGAAAGCTTCACAAATCAGCAGCCAATCGACCTTTTGTATTGCATTTTGTAGACTAATATGTCGGTTTGTGCCTTATTAACGGATCCAGCCCTTAATATTTGATTTATTGGAGGAACTACTTACATACTGTAGTTTCGGTTTCCAGGAAATAAATCTTATCAAATTCTTATTGTATATTTTAAATAATTTTTAATTAACCAAGAACAAAAAATCCAAATTCAAATTTTTAAATTAAAATACATATATATCAAATCATTTTTTTAAAAACTCAAACAATGATTACTTGATACATAATATTAAACATTTTTTTAAATAAAAATATTGTTACGAAAGTTAAATTATCTAAGAATTATTTATAGTTATAGTTATAAGTTATCTTGTAAGTTATAGTTTTATGTTACTTAAAATTGTCATGTATAATTTTCAACACAACTGTTATGTTAAAATAATTCCTATATAAATTTCCCAGTCATTTCTAGAAATTGTTAAAGAACATAATAAATAGTTATTACAGGAAGGTTCAGGAAAAGTCTAGAAATAATCAGTGTTGCCACTTTGTGGGTAATTACCCGAATTTGGTATAATTTTTACGGTCGTGGGTAGAGCGTGGGTAATTTCTCTTAGGTGTAATTCAGGTGTAATTAGAAATTCTTACTTCAGATACCCAAATAAAATTAGGATTAGATTTCAGTGATGACCAGTGCTGCCATTAGGATACGAAAGATAAATTTTTCGTATCTTTTGATGGCTTCACGTACCATGAATAATCCTAACATTTTTCGTATCTCTTGAATCTGTATGCAAAATGTACTGAAATTTATTAAGACTGATCACCGTAACCGACTCAATACTTATACAATAGCAGCTTTTATAATTATGAAAAAAAGCATTAAGGATGTTTCAACATACCATTCACCTAAATCGAAGAATTCAAGTAGTGCGGAGTTGTTCGGAGGAAATATGAACATCTTTTATTTTCAGGAAATTTTTATAAAATTTTTGATATCATCTTGGTATGTATTAACGACTTAACTCGTATATTATTTTTTACAAAAATGAATTTGTTTTGATAACATCCAAAGATAGTTAGATATAATAATTTTAATGTTTGCTTTTATTGTATTTTTAAAAATTACATACCTAATATTTACGATTAAAATAAGTACAAAAATTAATTTAAATATATGAAATAATTTTCTCTACAATATTCATTTAATATGAAATAAAAATGTAATGTTAATGAATGTTAATCGTTAAAAATTAGCTTTTGGTATCTTTTTGGAAAAAAGTGTATCTTTTTGGAAACTAAAATGTATCTTTCTCGAAATTTCACTGGCAACACTGGTGATGACATTTATTTCTTTTTAAATATTGTTGCTAAAAAATGCACAGCCTGCTGAACCAAAGGCTCGGTCTCTTTTTAAGAAACGACTTCAATAATTGAACATACATATATTCTCAAATGTTTGGTAATGAATGTCACAAGATGGACCCTTAGATTTGGATAAAGATGCCTATCATAGTGATTTAGAACCTGAAGTTTATTAAAAAAAAGTTATTCAAACTAAAAACTTTCCTCTTTCCAATATACACTTTCCATCTACAAAATACATAGCTAATTTTATTTCTATCTTGCTACTTTTTATTGCTTTAGTTTGAAGAATATTTAACACCCTTTAGAATTGTAAAACTGAATAATACCGTGTTCAGATATGCACCTTAATTGAGTTTTACGCAATAAATGCCATTATTGAGCTCAATTTTCCATACAAAATTGCAATTTAGGTATTGCTTAATTAATACGAAATTGTTATAAATATTGAGTAAAATTAAAATGCGACACTGTAACAAGTGTGTTTATTAAGCAAAACACAACTTACTAAACAGTGTTTTGACATTTGTCAATTGAAATTACAGCAAAAAAAAGGCCCATCCATTTGGTCTGCGCAAAAACCACATGTTTATTCCTTAAAGATGTCAAAAGTTGTTTACATTTTCTTATACAGGTACCTTTTTGTTTACGTTGAAAGTTGTATGTAGTAGTAATATAAATTGAGTTAGCTAAATTGTGTATATGTGAACAGAAAGATAATTATGTCAATTAACCGAATATTGACTCAATAAAAAACACAAAAAAAAGTTAATTTTAATCGCAGATTGATACACGGCATTACCATTTGAAACTGATTTAAAACAAATAGGCACCGCGCCTGTCCTTGACGAAACGCATTGCAGACGTCCAATTTTGTTTCTCTTTTTCGAATAAAATGTACAATGTTGACCTCCAAGACACCGATTGTTGCTGGGTTATCAGCATTAACCAGTGACTTCACAGCCCTACGGAAAACAATCAATAAGTGTCACATCGCACGGCCTTGAAGTCTAATTGACAGTTTATTTTCTCTAAATCAACACATCGCCTTTATTTGTGAAAAAAAGTTGCGTCATTTAAATCATGAAGTCACCTTTAAGTTGCGAAAATCGATGGCTGATTTTCAAAGTATATTTGGATAATTTGGTGGCGTTGTTCAAGCATGAATCTATTCATGATGATGTGCCCAGTCAAAAAGTGAAAACAGTATGACAGTTCGTTTGACAGCTAACCTTTCGTAACCTAACCTTCTATTCCCTAGATATATGCAACCAAACGTGGAAGTTAAACTCATTATTTTAGCAGTTTTATTTTATGTTTTTTTTAAGTCTTTCATGTTATTTTTGTTAATTTAAATAAAATTAACAGTTTGACTAATATTGATCTTCTTTTAATGAGTTATTTGTGTTTTTGCTTCTTTGTAAATGTATTTTTATTAAATAAAACTTCAATTTTATATCAGGTGTAATTTTATTTGAATCGGGTAATTTTGCCTCATCTCAAGTGTAATTTTGAATCTTGCTGGTGGTAACACTGGAAATAATTATGAAATATAAAAAGGGGTGACTCATGTATAATTAGTTTAGTCTGTTTTGGAAAACCGGTTCTGTTCGTAACTAACAATTGTGAACAAAATAATTAATTTCAATAAAGTTTGTTAAGTTGAATAAGTGTGTGTATTTATTTTTATTTGCAATTAAAAGAACTCAACGGTTTATTATAAAGGGAGTAAACCGAACGCGTTTATTAAAGGAAAAACGTAACAATATTAACAAGTTTTATAAATAAACTACGTCACTACAATACATGTTCTGTTCCCTTGCAAAAATAAAGTGAGCAAATCTAAGGGAAACGTGAACAAATTACGAGGGAAAAAACTTTTCACGATAAGGGGAATTTTTCCCCGTGAACATTTTTTCACGTTATTATTCTCCTTTGAATAACCTTTTTTCAGGGAAGTTTTTCATGGTCGCAAATATGTGAATAGGGGAAAATTGTCGAGGAAAAAATTATTCACGATAGGGGTGATTAATTTGCTTATACATATACTTATTTTAATGCTTGTGGACTATTATCTATTCCTAAATGAGATTTTAAATTTTTACCGCAAAACCTTTGAAAATATACAAGGACTATATCTTACTCATTAACATTTTTATTTATTAAAAAAAAAAACTGTTTTTATTAAAAATAAAAAGAATGGAAAAATTTTTTTTCCAGTTTTGGTTATGCATTTCTTGTAGGGAATATTCGATTAAATGACTATGACCGGCGGCTGATTTTAAGCCGACTTTATTCGATAAATTTTTGCCGGCGGCGGCTGTTAAAAATAATCGGCGGCGCGGCTCAGCCGGCTTAAGCCATCAAGGCGCAGGTCTCTGCTATAGACACATGCCCGCTTCAATTGAATCATTGGAAGACAACATTGAAGCATTTATTCATGAGATACCGCACAAAGTATACAGAGATGAAAAAAGTGACGTATGAAAAATGCCTAAATCATTTTCGAGGGCAGCTTTCGAAGAAAGAGAAAGAAAACGTTTTTTGTTAGTGAAGTGACAATGCGTAAAAACAGGCCGCTACTATCTACACAAATTGCATAATCAAAACAAAAAACGCAAAAAGGGCAGCTTTCGAAGAAAAAGACAGAAAAAAACACAATATTTTCTGTCTCGTGACGCCTCTGTATACTCTGTGGACACCGGCCGAAATGTAGGAAAGAGTATGCCAAAATTGGACTAAGCGGATAAGCATGAAATAATCTTCAAACATTAAATTATATGGACCGTACTATCAATTCAAATAAAGATTTCATTAATTTTTCAGAATTTAATGTGTTTTTTTTTTTAACTTTCCTATTGCTCTTAAAAAATCACCCATTATAAGGAAAATGTAAGCAACTTTTGACATCGTTGAGGAATATACCAAATAAACATTTGGCTTTTTGCGCAGACCTATTGCATAGACAGGAAATTATACTAATTCCACCCAGTGTTACCGTCGGTTATTTTAAAAAAGTACCAAAAAAAGGGGATATCTACAAAAAAAGTGGCACCAAAAAGAGGATTTAAAAAAAATGCGCACAAAATAAATATTTTGTAAATATTTCTCTCGAGAAGTAATTCAAAAATGTTAAACTTGTTTTCTGCCGAACATGTTTTTTGAATTATGACATTGATGCAGCAAATAGAAGATATTTATGTAATGTGTTTTATATATGTAACAATTTCAGTTAAAAGCAGCTATGGGCAAATGCAAAATGAAAATGCAAAAAGAGCGAACGATGTGTATACATACACAAAAAACAAAGAGCAAAAGAGCATAAAACCAACAAATGCAAACGTTAACAAACCAATACAATGCCACACATGCAAAGCATTCAATGTAGTGGTGCCCATACTTGGTTAAAAGGGACCTATGGAGGAAAAAATCGATTTTTACTTTTTTGGTGATTCTTAAAATAGACAATACACTCTTTCTAATGCAGCAAACCGCAGTTTTCTAACTTCACTACTTTTGTCATAATTAAGCTTAATTAATTATACCTTTGATAAGAGGAGAAAAAGAAAAGAACCCGATGTAACAAAATTTGTTGTAACTGATCTAATTTACATGAATCTTTTTTTTGAAAATTTAAAATCCAATATGGCGGATTTTTTTTTTTTTTTGTAAAGTTAACAAGTTAATTTTGGTACATCTGATCACTTTTATGGTTTAAAACTTTTATTCGGAATGTAGATTACGAATCTGTTCTCAGATTTTAAAAATTCATAATGGCGAATCCAATATGGCTGACTATTTTCTGTAACATTATAGGATTTTTTAATTGATCACATTTGTTTTAAAATCATTACTTTCAGGTTTTTGCGATCGCAGGTAATGAACTCAAAGTCGGGTTTTAAAAATTCGAAAAGGTGGATCCTCAAAAACCCCCGGATGATAAGTTTGAGTTTAAGCCATAAAAGTGTTCGGGTTTATCACAATGAACTTTTTAAACTTACAAAAAAATCCTCCATATTGAATCCGCCATTTAGAATTTTCAAAATCTAATACCAAGCCATAAAAGCATCCGCCGTATCAAAATCCACTTGTTTCAAACAAATTCAATAGCATTACAAACAATATTCAACCGTATTGGATCCGTCGTTTTAGATTTTCAAAATCCAATGCAAGATTCGTAATCAGCGACCCGCAAAACCCCTCTATAACGGAGCTGTAAAAGCGTTCAGGCGTTTCGTTTTTCTCCAAAACTAATTTTTTTCCCATAGGTCCCTTTTAACTGAAATTGTCACATATACATTATTAATATATTTCTTGTACTTTTCTTGCTGAATACATGTTCCAATTTCACGCCAAAAATCTGCAGCATTCGAAATTTTAAGTATGTGTTCATAATTCGTGTCATTTACTTTACCCTCTTGTAGTTTAAATTCATGTATAAATGCATCTGGGTCAGTAATTATATCTTTAAACTCTGAAACTAATTCGAAATAGTTTATATCTTCATTAGACACTATAAATAATGGGTCTAAATACTTCAATATATTGAGCTTTTTGTTTTTTATATCAATTCTTTACACAATTTTTGGTAAAAACTTAGATTTTACTTTTAATGTCAATTACACAAATTTTTGGAAAGTTTTCGGTACACAACAGTTTGGTTACTGCTTCACGAAAACAGGTTAATAGAAAGTTTATTCAACCGATTTTCAGCTATCCGCGCATGACAAGAAAAAATTTTATATAAAGTTTTTTTTGTAGAGGTTAAAGCATTTTGTAGAGGTTAGAAAAGGCTGAACCCACCAAGGACGCTAATTTCTTGGCATATATTAAAGCTGGAGGTTTAATAAAACAAAAAAAAAAAAGTATATTTTCCTAACGTAAAAAGTATCACAAAAGTGGCAAGAATAACAAAAAGTACCACATTTGGGTGCATTTTGTAAAAGTGGCCAAATAGTATCCAAGCAGCCGAAAAAGTGGCAAATTTCCACTTTAGTGGCACCAACGGTAACGCTGATTCCACCATGTGCTTGTGTTGTTTTCCTGGAGTTGCCAGACTGAAGTGTTCTTCAACCAGATGTCAATGTTTTGTACATACATATGTGTTAACACTGAGAAAAATATATCATTTATACTACGAATTCATTTAACAATTGCAGTACCTTGTAAAATTTTACTGGTTCGTAAAAAACCCATATATTTTGAAAAAAATACATAGGCAAAGTTTTTTTTTTAAAGTTTTTACATGAATAAATTTTTGTTGTAGATTACATATTAATGGATTGGTTTAAATAAATTGAAACCTTTTTAAATTATTTGTTTTTAAATTAAAAAAATTGTTAAATTCAAATCCCTTTAAATTGTTTTAATTTAATCTCGTTAAATCGAAATCTCCTAATTTCGAAAACTCCTCTAATTCGTATAAAGCAATCGGTCCCTTCGATTACTAATTATGGGGATCTACTGTACGTACTAATAAATTGCAAGCAAGGCGACGAAAAAGCTTTTTGGAGTTATGAGCAACGAAAAAAAATATTTTTGGGAATAACTCTTTTACAAGTAATGAATGAGCGAGTAGTCACATTTTTCACGTTGGTGTTCATAAAATGATAAAATGACTACTCGCTGATTCATTTCTTGTAGGGTCTTTATTAGGTAACGACAGTGTTGGGCAAAATACTTGGTTTGCGGTATTTAAAATACAAAATACTTGCTGGTCATGTATTTAAAATACAAAATACTTACACATCTGTATGTATTTAAAATACAAAATACTTCCATTTATTGTACGTATTTCAAATACAAAATACTTCCACGTCATGTACATATGTATTTAAAGTACGAAATACATCCTTTTTATTCAAACCAAACAATACATCAGATAAAACTTATTTAACAAAACAATTGTTTCCTATCATAAATAACAGATTTTTGAATGTAACATCAGACAAACAGTTTCTTGTCAGAGAATAAATAAAACCTGCTAAAGAAATAATTTTTCTACAGGTCCTGATGAGCACAAACTTGTATTTAATTCTAAGAATACTCTTTTTTTATTTGGATAGCTGTCAAGCGTGATAATGGTTTGCTCTTGTCACTGAGGAAACTTTCCAATTGCAACTCAAATTTGATGTCCAAGATTCACCCTATCTACGAAAACAACAAAATGATCGTCTTCTTCACTGGTGCTTCTACTTCTGATATTTCCATGTGTCATTTTAAGCTTTAACGGCTGCCAATGGAACCTAACTTAACCTATATTTTAACTTTATTCAATTCTATAACCGACTAAATCAAAAAGTGTTTCGTTCCTAAGGTAACGGTAATAAACCTAAGTCAATGGCTCCAGAAATTAATGGCAGTTTACTTACTCAGCCTCAAAATATTTTCGACTTTCGTTTTTTGACTTGGTTCGCTTCAGCTCTGAGCCCTCCGTATATATACTTATGTATAATAAAGTTTCCATTTCTATGGATTTAAATAAAAAAATCTAAATATCTTAATAAATTGCTTATTAGTTGGAAAGGAAAAAAAACTACAAAATGATCTTCATTATTTTCGCTTTTCAGAACATAAATTATTATATGTATGTATATTCATTTAAATAAGAGTTTTTGTATTGTTATTTGTAGTTTTGTTTAATAGTTTACATTTACATTCCAAAGAAACTTATGAAAAAAAGTATAGAATTTTCAACAAAAATGTCGCAGTTTTTATGTATTTGAGTTAATTTAAGCCACGTAATTATATTGATTTTGATTATCCTTATCACGTTCCATATAGTCACGATCAATAAGTGATTCAATGCGTTTTTTCAGATCAGCGGGCTGTAAAAATTATAAAGTATGTATATATATATAAATTTTTAGTTAAAGTTACAATGTTTCTATAGAAAAATTCTCTTTAAACTAGACTCTTTTTCAAGAGAAAAATTTATATTTTAAAGAAATACTTTTTCGTAAAAAAATTGTTGAAGGAGATACAAATCAATTTGGAAAACAAACTTTTCCTATAGCAAAAATATTTTTGAATAAGACACTTTTTCTATAGCAAATTATTTTGGAATTAAACATTTTTCTATAGGAAACTTGTCATTAAAAGAGACTTTTTTTATAGAAAAATACTTTTTGAACAATTATCTTTGAAACAGACACTTTTTCTCTCCGTAAGATAATGGGGGTATTCACGTCACAAGTTGCACCCTTGCAAAAAAGGAAAAGTGCAAAAATATAACAACAACCACAAAGACAATTATTTGCGCACAACTAATTGTCTGTGTGGTTGTTGTTATATTTTTGCACTTTTGCTTTTTTGCAAGGGTGCAACTTGTGACGTAATACCCTTAATTTTTCTTTAGAAGTTCGATTTTTCTATAGAAACATTCCCTTTTAAAGAACACTTCCACAGAAAAGCTCTCTTTTTGTCACGCCACATAGCAAATTTTCTTGTATTTTAGAACAACGTTGCTCAAATTTTTCCTCACTTTCACTAAATGAAAACCTAGTTGCGCTTTACACCAAAATGCAAAAAAGTAAATAATATTTTCATTATTCATTGAGAAACAATTATAAATGGTTGGTGACGTTACGTGACAAAAAGTAGACATTTCTGTGGAATTACCCATATGTACATTAGGGGTGGATTAGTGGTATATGGAAATCCTTAGCAGCAGGATTTCGATACGCTAGAACCCCCAATTTTGTGAAGTTTGTAAAAAAAATGCATGAGCCAAAAAATTAGGGGGGTAGGATGGGGGGTAATACAAAAGAAAAAAAAAAGCTTCACAACTGTCCCTGAGTCGCCCCTAGAGGGGTAAAAAGAAAGACTGACTCCCACTAATATACCCCCCCCCCCCCGTACATTTTTTATTAACAAACTAACTCCCTATTTGTGCTCCTTAAGGGGGCTCCCATACTAAATATTGTTTTTTATAAAATTACCCGCCACCGCCCTAACTAGTGACCCTAGAGGAGTCAAATATATTACGGACCTCCAATATTGTTGCCAACCGAGCATTTTTTCAGAACATACCTAGGGTCCATCTTTAATCATTAGGGTCGTCCCTTTACCAAAATTTCGAAAATGGAGTGGCCCTAGAGGAGTCAAATATATTTCCGACCTCCAATATTGTTGCCACCCGAGCATTTTTTCAGAACATACCTAGCGACCATCTTTAATCATTAGGGTCGTCCCCATACAAAAATTTCGAAAATGGCAGAATTGCACAACATATGGTCGCTTAACTCAAAAACGCTGTAGCTTATTGAAAAAACTAAAATTCCGCAATAAAATTTCCTTTAAGAAAATATTTTTTCAAATATGCACAGTCGTTATTGAAACAATAAGGGTCTTCATGATATTGCTTAAAATTACCATTTGTGCAAATGGGTAAACTTGCGAGACTCGTTTCATGAAGATCCTTTTTAATTTTTGTGTATTTTTAAACAATTAATGTCATTTCAATCAGAAACGTCAATAAAAAATATATTAAAAAAAAAATAATTAAAAATATAATAAAAAACTATAAATGAAATTTGTTTTTAAACATGCATAAAGAAAGCCAAAAGACTAATATGCTTATATTATTACAAGAATTTATTGTTTGTGATTTATTTACACTTGAAGTTTTCATTGAAAACGGCGGTAAGCATTAAAAAAATTTGTCTGTATAAATGCACAATTGAACAGCGCAAGTTTACGAGTCAAAATTGTTGGGCAAATTTAAGCAGTTTGTGTAAATGAATTCTCATACAATTTTTGACAGTTCATTTACGAGGGTGTAAGAATGCACAGTTTGCACAGTTTACGAGACTTATAAACGATATCATGAGGACCCTTAATATTTTTTTTGGAAAAAAAAAATTATTTCGAAATTTTTGGTTTTTTAAAAATTATATAATAAAACTGTTAAACGTATAAGAATTATAAGCAACAGTTTACTTTGATATTTGTTAGGGGCAACCCTACGTTTTGTTCTTTTGTTAAATAAAGATATATTTAAGTTTTTATATTAATTTGTTCTTTTATTTAATCGGCACATCTAGAAGCACAACAAAAGCGACGAGTAAAAAAGAAGGAAAATTCTTCTTACGAAAAAAATATATCTTCTTTTTGAAGGGTGCTCGAAGCAAACAAATCAATTATGTCCGACGACAAAATTGTCAAAATCATGGAACAACAGACGCAGATGATGGAGTTTTTAGCCAAAATGCTCTAGAATCAAGAATCGACAAGATCGTCGACAACGAATCAACAAGCAAGCACCTCTAGGGCTGCACTTATGGAGTCTTTAAAAAATTCTATGACAGATTTTGTGTACGAGCCTGAAAGTGGATTAGTCTTCCAGGCTTGGTTCAACAGATTTCTACACGTATTCGAAAGGGAGGCAAGTGCTCTCGAAGATCAAGACAGAGTGGCATTACTCTGGAGGAAGATGTCGGATCGAGTGCACGAACGTTTTAAGAATTATGTACTACCTAAGAAACCATCGGAGATGACTCTTAAAGAGACTGTTGAAAAACTCAGTAAACTTTTCTGGAAAATCGACACTGAGGTGAGCCAACGATTTAAATGTTTACAACTTACAAAAGGTGACAGCGAGGAATTTGGAGAATACGCAAGTAGAGTTAACCTGCAGTGTGAATTATATAAATTGAGTGTAATGCAAAACGACCAATTTAAATGCCTTATTTTCGTCTTGGGCCTCAAGTCCAGCAGGGACAACGACATTCGTATACGCTTACTGAAACTACTAGATAGCTCAAAAGATTCCATGAATCTAGATCACCTTGTGGATGAAACGCAATGTATTATCGGCCTCAAAAAGTACAACAGCTTAATTGAACACCAACCAAAACTTGTGAATGCAATCGCAAAACCTGTAGGGAAAATAACAAATCGACAAATAAAATTCCTAAAAGTCCGTGTTGGCTCTGTGGTGAACTTCATTACGTAAAATTCTGCACCTTTAGGGAAAATAAATGCTCAATATGCCATCAAGTTGGACACAAGGATAATTATTGCTCTACAACAAAAAATGGCTACAAGTCAAAAAATCATCACGGTGGGGACAAGGCCAAAACTTCTAAAGAGTTTCGGACTCCAAAGTCGAACTATCGCACAAACGCCGTGTTTTCTACAAACCGGTTACAGATTCAAGAACTACGTAAGTACATTGATTTAAAAATAGCAACCAACCCGTACGATTACAGATCGATACTGCTTCTGACATATCAATCATATCTGCAACAACTTGGCAGGCTATTGGTAAACCAAAAACATCTACAACCAACGACATTGCAAATGACGTTAATTCGAATAAAATCAACTTGTGTGCAAAATTTAATTGCCACGTTGCAATCGGAAACGAAACCAAAGAGCTCAAATGCTATATTACGGAAATAAAGGAACTGAATATCATGGGCATATATTTCTGAGCTCAGATCAAAATAAAGTTTCGATAATTCAACCTTAGGGTGTTGTTCAAAGGCCAAAGTGCAAATACAGCTGCTACCGAATAGCTGAAAAGTTTTTATACCCAAACGACCTGTACCCTACGCTGTTAGGACAGAAATAGAGACTGAACTAAATAGACTGGAAGAAGCAGGAATAATAACTCCTGTTGATACGTCTAAATGGGCTGCACCAATCGTTGTTAGCAGACTACTCTACTCCACTGGTCTGAATAATATGATAGAATCAAACCAGTATCCACTCCCAACACCTGAGGAGATATTGTCAGATTGCCATGATAGCTCGGTATTTAGTCACTTAGATTTGTCGGATGCTTATCTACAAGTTGAAGTGGACGACGCTAGTAAGGAGCTACTTACTGTCAACACGCACAAGGGTCTTTACAAGTTTAACCGCTTGACCCCAGGTATTAAATCCGCTCTGGGACTATTCCAACGTATAATGGATCAACTCTGCGCCGGCATCAATGGTTCGAAGGCATACATAGATGATATTATGTTATCGAGTAAATCTTTTTCCGAACATAAAGCAAATCTTGAGAAACTTTTACAACGTATTCAGGAATTCGGATTCCTTCTTAAATTCGAGAAATGTAAATTTTTTAAGAAACAGATAAAATATTTGGGACAAATTATCGACAGTCAGGGTATACGTCCAGAGCCCGACAAAATTATGGCCATACAAAATCTCAAGATTCCGGGAAACATCGCCGAGGTGCGGTCGCTGTTAGGGTCAATTAACCATTACGCTAAATTCGTTCCAAACATGAGAATGTTACGGAAACCTCTAGACGACCTGCTTAAGAAGGAACAATCATTTTTGTGGACACAACAATGCCAGGAATCATTGAATGAGTTTAAGAGAATTCTGACTTCAGAACTACTTCTCACTTATTATAACCCGAACTTGCCTATACACGTCGCAGCCGATGCATCTTCCCATGGTATCGATGCCGCAATATACCACATTTTTCCCGATGGCAAAATGAAAGCAATACATCACGTGTCTAGATCACTGACTCCAGCAGAGGGAAACTACAGTCAAATAGAGGAGGGTCTAGCGCTGGTATTTGCTGTGAAACGTTTTCATAAAATGCTTTTCGGCAGAAGATTTATTCTTCACACTGATCACAAACCTTTGCTCAACATTTTTGGCACTAAAAAGGGCATCCCAGTATATACTGCAAATCGGTTACAAAGATGGGCTTTAATTCTGCTTACCTATGACTTCGAAATAAAATACACTGGTACGCAGGACTTCGGTCACGCTGACATTTTGTCGAGACTTATCTACAAGCATGAAAAAGATACCGACGAGTACATAATCGCATCAGTTTCTATGTAAACTGATATGAGAAGTCATCTAGACGATTCTATGTCAACTCTTCCTGTTACCTAAAATATGATTGTTCAGGAACCAAAAGGAAAAACCAAAAATTACGTAACGCTGGTAGGGGTTTTGGACAAAATGCGTCAAGGTTGGTCTGAAACTGGTAAAAATGTAGATCCAACACTACTGCCTTTCTACAATCGACGAGAATCAATTTCGCAAGTTGACAACGTCATAATGTTTAATACGAGAATTGTAATTCCAGACGTTTTTCGTAATAGAATTCTCAAACAGCTTCATAGGGGACATATCTCATCCGAAAGAAGCAAGGCAATCGCGAGAAGCTACGTCTACTGGCCGAACATTGATAAAGATATCGAGGACTACAATAAAAAATGTTCGAACTGTCAACTTAATGCTACAAACCCTGTGAAGACAGACTTATGTTCTTCGCCTATAACATCACAACCACTTCAACGAGTGCATATTGATTTTGCAGGACCTGTGAATGGGAAATATTACCTAGTGATCGTTGATGCTTATTCAAAATATCCTGTAATTTATGAGACGAACAACATTACAACAAATTCAACTGTAAAATTGATGACTGAATTTTGTTCACAATTCGGAAATCCGGAACAGCTCGTTTCGGACAACGGAACACAATTTTGTTCACAAAGTTTTGAATTATGGTGCAGTGAGAGGGGTATTCAACACACAAGAACTGTGAGATTTCATCCCAATTCAAACGGACAAGCGGAAAAGTTCGTTGACACGCTTAAACGCGCTTTAAAGAAATCGGATAAGGGAAAAACGTCCGCAGAAGCCCTCCTTGGAAGTATATCGTTCGACTCCTAATCCCAATGCACCAAACAAATTATCTCCCGCTGAATCCTTTATTGGACGTAAAATGAGGACCAATTTTGATATGTTATTGAAACCAGTACAAAATTATCCATTACGAGACATCAAAATGGAGAACCAGTATAACAACAAACATGGTACCAAATATATAAATTTTAACGCTGGAGACTTAGTGTACGCAAAACACTATAAACGCAACAAAAGTTTTTGGGTACCAGGAAGATTAATAGTGAGAATTGGGAATGTTATTTACAACACTCAAATGGAAACTGATGACCGAAAAATTCTTGTAAGAGCTCACTCGGATCAACTTAGATTAAGATCTTTAATGGAAGAATCATCACAATCGACAGAATCTCAACTGCCTTTGAGCATACTGAACGAGTTTCAGATTGTGGAAAAAGCTGCAGCTGACGAATTTGTTACACCTCCAAGTTCACCAGTCATCGGTAATCCTGGTCGGATAACTATGCGCAGACAACCAGTCGATCCTGCTTCCAGGACGCCCTAGTGAATTTTTTATAAAGGGAGATGTTAGGGGCAACCCTGCCAGATACGTAAAAGTCTGGCATCCTTATATATACTGTCACATGTGTCATAATTTGAATTTACTGTCTTTTTAGTTGGTACTTGAATTTCTCCGTCTATCGACACAACACGTTTTGTTCTTTTGTTAAATAAAGATATATTTAAGTTTTTATATTAATTTGTTGTCTTTTATTTAATCGGCACATCTAGAAGCGCAACAATATTGTTACAAGTAGAACTGTTGCTTAGTTCCATGTCTAGGTGTGACTCCTGGGCATTTGTGGGACTTTTTTCAATATATTTATAAATAAAATTTTTCGACTTTTGTGAATGAAATCAAAAGTTGCTAAAAGATTTTAATCATTTATGGCTTGTTTTGTTTGTAATTTCGTTTTTTATACGTCTGGAAAAAATTTTTCATGAATTTTTAAGAAGCCAAAAATTTCGAAATTTTAATAAAAAAATAATTTTTTTTCCAAAAAAAAAAATATTGTTTCAAAAACGACTGAATATTTGAAAAAAATAATTTTCTTAAAGGAAATTTTATTACGGAATTTCGGTTTTTTAGTTTTTTCAATAAGCTAAAGCGTTTTTGAGTTTTGCGAACATATGTTGTGCAACTCCGCCATTTTCGAAATTTTTGTATGGGGACCACCATAATGATTAAAGATTGGGACTGGGTATGTTCTGAAAAAATGCTCGGGTAGCAAAAATATTGGAGGTCCGTCATATATATGACTCCTCTAGGGCCACTCTGGGGCTAGTTAGGGCGGTGGCGTGTAATTTTATAAAATACAATAATAGTATGGAAGCCCCCTTAAGGAGCACAAATAGGGAGTTAGTTTGTTAATAAACAATGTAGGCGGGGGAATATAAGTGGGAGTCAGTCTTACATTTTACCCCTCTAGGAGCGACTCAAGGATAGTTGTGAAGCTTTTTTTGGCTTTTGTATTGTTTTCCCCTAACTTTGACTCCGATGAGGAGCCAATTACCCCCATCCCACCCACCTAATTTTTTGGCTCATGCGTTTTTTTTACAAACTTCACAAAATTGGGGGTTCTACCGTATCGAAATCAAAAAGTCGTGCACTAATCCATACCTAATGTACATTAAACAAATATAAAAATAATAATCATTTAAAAGATTTTGTTATTGGTGCTTAATTCCCAATTTTTATTATTGATAAAAACACTGAAATTTATTGTTGATGGGATAAGCTATACGCATTTAATGGTTGCTTAGGCCAGATCGTCAGGGAACTTCATCCATAAAGATTTTAGAAAAACTAAAGATATTAAACCAAATTAAACTGTTAAACGTATAAGAATTATAAGCAACAATAAACAGTGATGTTTTTGTTTAAAATTTGATATTGTTACAAGTAGAACTGTTGCTTATAATTCTTATACGTTTAACAGTTTTATTTGGTTTAATATCTTTAGTCAACAATAAACAGTGATGTTTTTGTTTAAACTTTGATATTGTTACAAGTAGAACTGTTGCTTATAATTCTTATACGTTTAACAGTTTTATTTGGTTTAATATCTTTAGTCAACAATAAACAGTGATGTTTTTGTTTAAACTTTGATATTGTTACAAGTAGAACTGTTGCTTATAATTCTTATACGTTTAACAGTTTTATTTGGTTTAATATCTTTAGTCAACAATAAACAGTGATGTTTTTGTTTAAACTTTGATATTGTTACAAGTAGAACTGTTGCTTATAATTCTTATACGTTTAACAGTTTTATGTGGTTTTATATCTTTAGTTTTTCTAAAATCTTTATGGATGAAGTTTCCTGACGATCTGGCCTAAGCAAAAATTATTTTGATAATAATAATAATATTTACAAAAATAATAGCGGTTTTCACCTTTTGTGTTATATTTACAACTCTGTTATATATTGTAAGATTTTATACTACAGGCCGTGGGTGTCTTTTTCGTATGTATTGTAAATTTATGAATCTGATGAGAGAGTTTCGTCAACTTTTTAATTCTGGTAAATTAAACACGTGTGGAAGGCACATTTAACAAGGCAGACTCATTAGGGACAGCAATAATACCAAATTGTCAAATTCGTACATTGTATGAGCCAAAATATGCAAATGAGTCTATCTTGTAAAATGTTCCTTGCACATTTATTTACTACAGGTTTTTGTGGGATTTTTTTACCACAGTGTAGTAAATTATAGTTTAATACATTTTGTTGTTGCGGTCTTGTAAATGTTAGTACTTTGACTACATACATAAGATTATTAACGTATACAATGAGACTTTAAAATCAATAGTGAAAACCGCTAATATTTACATACCTTTATAAATATGTGTTAAAGCTTACCTTGACAGGAAATGTCAACTGATTAAAAAGTTCTGTAATAAGTAAATTATGCGATAATGTTTTACGCATTTTCATAATTCGTACAATAGCAGCATCAATTTGATATTGACGATCTTGAAATACTCGTTCTTCGGTAGCTTTTTGTTCTTCCGTCTGGAAAAAATATACATATTTAAAATTAAAAAGGCGGAAATAAAACAAGCACTAATCCAAAATTCAATAATTTTAGTAGCTTCAAAAAACGTACCGTTTCCTTCATTTGTATTTGATTAATTTTAATGCGGAACAATTTATTGGTAAATTCATTATTGTAATGGAATTGATCTTTATCTTCCACCTCACGACCCTTTGGTTCTTTAGTTATAACACGAGCACGACCACAGGCCAATGATTGCAATGTGCGTCGCAATTCACCATCCTATTAGAAAAAATAAATAATGAATAGCAAATAAGTAGTACATTTCTTAGGTTCGCCACATCGTTCAATTTCTTAACATAATTATGTTAATATTTTAACATAACTCTGTTAACACAACTGTTTGTGCCTAAGCTTAAAAATTTAAAAAATCTTCAACACCTAACCTCAATATTTGAAGCCGCTAAAATTTCCTCAAATGAGAACGTATCTCGGTCGTTAAATAACAAAAGCACCAAAGCTTGAAATAAGGAAACCATCAATTCCTTTGGTCCCTATAAAATACACAACAAATGAATTTTTTCGCAACTTTTAAAATATTATAATTATATAAATTACCCCATCAAAACGTGCTTTCAGCACACAATTACCCAAAGTGGGTTGCCATTGTAATTTGCGACCACTGTGCTTAGCCAAATAGAATTTATTGAATACCTGCTGTGGCTTTACCAATTGTGGTGGCATATTGACTTCTGTCAGTGGATATGTTGGCCAATAACCCATTGTCAAAATGCTCACGGTTAGATCGATATTGGTCAATTCACCATCCATATTTCCTACATATTGTTTAAACGAAATATTTATATCACGACTTAGTTCCATGTCTTTGAACATGCCTTCCAATTTCGAGGTAAAGCCGCCACCACATTCTTGTTTTAGTTTCGAAAGCATACTCTTCTCAGCATCAACAGAGGCAGATTTGCCAACCAGTAATCGTTTGGCCAAATCCTTAAGAGAAAAATATTTTTGAAGTAGTTTTGAAGTATAATTTACTGATTTTATTAATACCTTTTTATAAAACGCTTCGAAAACATCTTTGCCATGTATGAAGCGAAAAAGTACCATGATTTTATCTAGTATTTGTTCCAGTTCTTCTTCTGTGGCTTCCTTGTTGCCAGCACGTAATTTCATGTCAACATATTTGGCTGAAATTGATGTGATAAAAAAAAATTGTGGTTAAAAACTGTTTGGCGGACATTTATTTATGGTTAACGATTTTGAAAAAAAGTATCTGTTATAAGACGTTTTCAACAAAAAATTTTTTGTTGTTGTTTATATATGTACGTACATTAGACCGACTCAACTTGTATGAAGCTGAAAAAAGTTATTTTGTTACCCCTCTGAAAATAAAGCTTGATATGTTTTATGATGAATTCCAAATATTTTGGTTCTGGCGTTGACCACCGTGAGCTGGACCATTTTTAAAAAAGGTATTTTTGTCAGTTTTTCGAATTTTTTTGTACTTTACTCCAAAACGACATAGATAAAATTTGGTATCGAAAAGAGTTTTTGAAGCAGCGTCCAATGGTATATAAAACTGGGAATCATCATAAAACATATTAAGCTATATTTTCAGAGGGTAACAAAATCACCTTTTTTGGAAACGCTCTAACGTACATATTTTATATTTCCATAAATTATTCAGGTATGTGATAAATATCGATCGATTTCAAAACTATCGTTTCTAAAAGGTTGCACGAACTTCTAGCGATTTAAAATGAATTTCTGAATTAAAGTTTTAATTTTTTGTAAAAATACAGTTCAATTAACATAGAGCCGCAGAACAAGACGTACTATTTTCTCATTTATAATTTTTGGAAAAAAACTGCATGAAACTGGAAATGGTAAACTGCCATAAGTCACCACATTAAATGTTAAGGATGTTTGTTTGATATGAACCCACTTTTTGCCAGAAAAAAAAAGTGTTGTTAAAAAAAGAATATAAATCAGTACATTTTGTTTAACAAAAGAGATAAAGTTATGGATTTTTGTTATCAAAATTAGAACCTTTTGCATATCAAAAACTTTTGTCCGTGTTATCTGATCTGTCTCTTATTATCTTGTTAAACTCATTAGCTCTAAGTTTATGAACTCGTAAACCTGCCACACGTTTTACTTTTTTCTGAGGATCAATATCAGTTTTAATTTTGATGCCGGTAATAAGAATCCGATACTGAAATTTTTTAAACAAATTTGACGAAATAAAGTTTGATTTTCTTTTAATCTAGCATCAACAGATTTAATGTAATCAAAAATATTTTGTTAATGTCAAGGCAGCAATCTTAAATAAATGTTAAGATTTAAGGCCCAACCATCATAATATGCAAAAGCTAGCTAGCTTAAGCTACTGTCAAAAATTAACGAAAAGCCTGCATTAAAAGAAACAAAATAAAAAACAAGCGATCAGTTTTAAGGCCAAACTATAGTATTCTTATTAAGTATGTGTCGAACCATATTGAACTTTAAGCAAATTTTTTGGTTAATTTTATAAAACTGGCATGTGCTTAAGCAAAGTATGAAACTTTTCGTACGAAAATAAGCAAGCTTATGCATATTAAAGTTGGACATTTACACTTTGCTTAAGCAAAGAAACATTTCCTTCAGTACAATATAGTTTGACGCATATGATTAACATGTATTCTTTAGATCGATAGTAATGACTTTCAGTATTAGAAAATTAATTTATAACACGGTACAACACAAAAAAAAATTACAAGGTCTGGCCTATAAATTTTGATAGAGGAGACAAAAAAAAAAAAAGACACGTGTATCGGCGTTTTAAAAGTTTACATCTGAATTTCATTTGAGAGGGGGTTAAAGTTTCCCAGCTCTGGTACAACTAAGTTGAGTTGTAATTTCTTAATTTTTGTATTATGGTTTACAACTTTGCTAAATTGCGGTGAACAAAAACATAACAAAAATTACAACTGATCACAACCAGCCGTAAGCCGTTGTAAGCCGTAATATGGGCATTACATTTTAGGTATAAAATGTGTTCAGCAAATTTATGTAAAATGTTACGGAGAACATTTTTTTTAGAATATGTTAACCCTCTAACTCCTCAAGGTATGGGTCTTGTTTGTCTTTCTTTTAAAAAAGAACAAAAACACCATTTAAACAAGAATTGAAGAGGTTAAAATCGAAATTTAAGCTGCAGACTTAAAAAGTCTTCATCTACTTGAACCTGGTGTCAATGTTACAAGCTTTCGTAAGCGTCAAGACAGCTTTTTGCCGTTCTTTTCAGTAAACGATGATAACATAATGAATGCAATGAATTTTGACGACGACTGGCGTATACTTATTAGAGTTGTCAATTATTCGCCTTCCAACTTTGTTCGAATAATTGTTTTTGTTCGTTCGATCAAACGATTAAATCTTAAAAATTATTCGATTAATCGATGAGAATAACGAATAAAATATATTTAAAATATATTATTTAAAAAAAAAATAAAAATGATAAAAATTGCTTGTCGAATATTTGTTTAATAAGAACATAAAATACATTTTTGAAATATCATGAGTACTTAACACGGTTTTTGCTTACTAAACATATTGTTACCATAATGCACGATGTTAATTGTGAGTCGCACTTTATTGTCAATTTTTTTGACAAACTTAATTTGACATTTCTCTGTTTTAGTGTTTGACAAATTCAACCATGGAAAGGTACACAATTGAGCAGCGCGTTATGAATGTTGAAGCCTTTTACGAAAATGGGCGTTCAAATCCAAATGCATTTCGGCCACTTCGTGGTTTTATTGGTCAGCATAATCGACTAAATGTGTCGACAATCGGGAGAATTGTGTAGGAAATGTGAAAACATCTGTGCATGCTCGCGCAGCACGTTGTAGGCTGGTTGCGTCATCGGGCCGCATTTCTTCGACAATGGTGTTCGATATCACGACATGATAACGGACTTCTTGTAGCCAGAAATTGAGGAAATGAACATGGAAGATATGTGGTTCCAACTCTTTTGCGCTCTTTTGGCTCTTTTGCGCAAGAAATATAATGGTCGTGTTAAAAGAAAAATTTTACGTCAATAAGCCAAGAACAATTCAAGAGGTAAATGATAAGCACATTAACGATATAGAACCTTAATTTTGTCTCAGAATCATTGAAAGTATGGGCCATTGGAATGAGGTATGCCACTGTAGCCGTGGCGAGCATTTTTTATTTATTTATTTATTATTATTTATTTGGCCGATATTTTGTTTCAAACATAGTTGTCATAGATCTTTCTTTAACAATAAAAAATATTCTCTGAAAACTTTATGCTTTATTTACAATTGACATCGTGTGTTTTGGTTGAACCGCCCTTTATAAGATCATTAAAAACGTATCAGAATAAATCAAATTATAAGATTTTATTTATTTTTTAATAAAAAAAATTTTTCGATTAATCGACATTAATTAATCGATTAATTCGTTATTCGAAAATCGCCATTTTAAAATTAATCGAACAAGAGTTTGGTTCTGTTTGATCGATTAATCGAGTTATTCTTAATCGGCTGAAAACTCTAATACTTATTGATATAATACCAAAAATCCTATTCCAATTACCTATGAAACGAATATTAAAGAAAGCTATGATTCTATAAAATTAATACTGGACTCCGTAAAATATGAAGACCATAAGTGGCGGATCTGTTGTGACTTAAAAGTCGTTAGTTTCCTTTCAAGTATGCAGGCTGGATACGTTAACTATGGATGCTTTTTAAGCACTTGGAATAGCAGATGGAAGGGCGACCAATATTCCAAAAAACAATGGAAGTTGAGAGCTGAGGGAACATTAGGAGAGCACAATATCGTTCATCAGCATTGGAAACAATTCTCTTACCCCGATTGCATATCAAACTTGCTGTGGTAAAAAACTTTGTTAAATGTCTGAATACAAATGAAGCAGCATTAAATTTTCTGAAAACAATGTTTCCAAAATTAAGTGAAGCAAAGATTAAAGAAGGTATGTATATGTTCTTCAAGTCGTTGTTATTGTTGAAAGCCTTAAAATTGGTTTCATAACAACAGATGTTTTTGTTGGTACAGATATAAGAAAGCTGATGCAAAACGCTGACTTCGACGAAATGCTCTTACCAATTGAGCTTGATGCGTGGAAAACATTAAGATTCATTAAATTCTCATATGGATTACTTTGAGAACCAGTTGTCAACAGAATCTGATGAGCTTGGGGAAAAATTTCATCAGACATGCGCACCTATTGAAGAACGCTATAAAGGCAAAAGCATTCATTCGCTTATCGCTGAAATATGCTGAACATTGTATGATAATGAAGTGGAATTGGCAAGAGCTAAAAAAAATGTAATTAATGTTTACAACCTGTCCATATTTGCTATCGAAGGTAAAATAATATTTTAGTTAAATTTTAACTATTTTTTTCATGCTAAAGTTTTGGGGTACTATAAAATAATAAATTGTACAAGAAATCAATGTTTTAAGATAATCAAAACGATATTATCGGTTTTCAATCGTTTCGTTTGTAAAATCGATTTTCTTCACACAATTTTTTTAGACCTCTAGAGTTGAGTACCCTGGACTATATTTTAAACCTTTTTCTAAGATTAAATAAATTATTTTTTTACAAAAACTCACCTATTAATTCAGCTGGTTTATTAGTTCTTTGATTAATAAAGAATTCAAACGCTTCACGTAACGAATTTGTGAATTTCTCATTATGTTCAAAACATGTGCGTACAATAATATCCATTTTATCTTTGAAATCTAATAGATCTTGTACCATACTCTTATCCTTTTCAGGATCAATGACAATAGTACGTCCTTTCTTCTTAATAAACCCATTAAAGTTGCCGCATAATTCGGCGGTGCCATTTTTAACACGACTTAATAAACTATACAATATTGATAAATCAGTCAGTCTATTCTCTTCTAAAAGGATGTCGAGGCCTTTTTGTAGAATTTGTGTTAAATGTTCGGCAAGTAGTTCCTTTTCCACAGTATAAATTAAAGGATATCTGTGATTTAGAAAAATTACAAAACATTAGCTTACATATTTTCTAAATAAAAAAATAACAAAATAAACACAAGAAAACTGAAAAAGGCTTACTTAGTACATGAATCTAAATAATGTAATAAACGTTCATTTTCCTCAGCCAAACGTTTATCGACATGTTGCAAATATTCGGGTACATCTAATTCTTGCATTTTACGTTGACCCTCAGCCTGATACAATTGTCGTGTGGCTATTAAAAATTTTTCCTCAAAGGCGGATATATAAATTTGTAAATCACACAACATGCGTATAAGACTTTTAAGAAGACCACGATCAACGGCATCGCCATTACGTTCCTTCTCGATTAGCATTAAAAGACCTTCAACGGTACGTTTTTGTACCAAGGAGTTAAGAGCTATATGAGTACGAAATAAATCTAAGCCCATATCCCTATAACAAAAAAAAGATAGAAGTTTTAATAATGAAGCTATAGAAATAACTTTAGTTTTGCTTATGTATTACCATATAGATTGTACAGTTGGATTTTGTAAAACATATGTACGATCTAAATATAAAAATATACTACGCATCATTATCATTTGCTGGCAATATGATAGCCACCAATCATTGATTTTCTTTAAGAATACCTGTTAAAAAAAAAAAGTTAGGTTAAAATTTTTTGTCGAATTTATTTAATACGTGACAACTATTTACCAATTTATCCATGCTGCCACCAGTAAATGTATCAACGTTACGTTTAACATGAGCCTCGGTTAAATCTTTCAATTTTGCATAAAGTTGAGCATCCATTTTATGACTACACATATTTTCCACAGCCTGATATAATTCTTCCAGAGAATATTTGATTGGCCGGGATAGTTGTATAGCAACTACGGCTTCTTCTAGCTTTTGACAAGTACTTTCTGAATAATTTTCGGGCAGTGTGGGCTTAACTAAAATAATATGTATTATTAAAATTAAATTAAACGTTTTTTCTAAAAAATCCACTTTTTATTTTCGAAAAAATAACTTATATTTTTAAGATGTTCAAATTATTATTTTTTTAAGTAATTTTTCTCCTATAATTGAACACTTATTTCCAAAATAGCTTAAGTGAAATTATTTTCAATTTTCGTTTTTTTTAATAAATGAATTTATTGGCAACACTTGCATCATCTCCTAAAATGTCATGGTCAAATAAGGTAACGTTACGATTTTATAGCAAAAACATTTTAATCCTAAGCGCCAACCTTCATACAAAACTTTTGTGAAATATATTAAAAACAACTTTTCCTGTAATTTTGTGTTTTTGTCGCTTAAGCTTTTTTTGTGGTAAGGGCTCGATATCTTTCACCATGGTCCGATAAGAAGAGAAAGTTATATAATTACCGTAATTTAAATATAAGTTGATCTATTTTGTGTCACGCCCACTTCTCCAATTTCGATCACATTTTGTGGAATGTTGTCTATTGATAGCCAAGATTATTTTACTTAATTTGGTAATTCAGCTCTTGCTATTCTTTAGATATAGAGAAATCTATTACAACTTTGTATGGAAAGTGCCACGACCACTTCTCCAATCCACCTGGGCGGGCGGGATGTTGTCAATTGATAACCAAGACGCTTCCCAATAAAAAATTGTGCTTCGAGCGAAGCAGGTTTGTTCGCTTACCATCTCGCTTACGGTAGGCATGAATTTTATATGGTGAGTTCCCACTTTAAAGCAATACATTTTTTCACAAAAAGCGCTTTATTCAACGCATATAAAAACTGGTGAGTGTAGCTATTAGATTTACCCACTGAATGTTTTTTAGTATTCTCCCTTACACACCTGCTTCGAAATACCGTGGCACTTGAAATTTTATTTTTTTTATAAATCTTATTAAGAGTTCGTTCACTTACTGCCTGTTTGTAGAACGCGAGCGCAAAAGTGACTCGTTCAACTTACATTTAAAACAAAAACAAAATTTCAAAATTTGTTTTTGTTTCAAATGCTAGTTTAGCGAGTCACTTTTGTGCTCGCGTTCTACAAACAGGCAGTTACTTTACAGCATGTCTGTATGTCTTATTGCGTAGCGCATAATTACGCCATTATTTTTTTAAATGTATCATTTGTGCTTTTCAAAACGATAAAATTTTATATTGGGTTGTGCCTAATTTAAAAACTTTTGAGTTTATCCTTTCTTCAGATATATAAAAAATACATGGTATTTATGGGTAAAATTAGAGGCAGTCGTGGGTTTTTGCTCATACATCAGTCATTTAAGGACCAATCTGACTAAATTTCAATAGTTCATTTTGGGGGCTATGTGTGGAGTACATATATAACCTAGTCCCCATAATATCTGGGGTCTTCCGATAAACCATTTCAACGGGCAGACCTACATCGTAAAATCAGCTACGATACTAAAAACATATACAGACCGAAAATAACGTGTTTTTAAATCACTTTTGCTTTTAATTTCACACGTGTGGTTTTGTGTTGCTCTGAAAACTACACCGTTTTTGTGTTTTTAGCCGTGATTTTCAATTGTCGAAAGCACCAATAAACAGCTGTTTTCTTTATTTCAGTATAATAAAACAAGATTGAAGTTTTATTATACTCAAAGTTTTTAAATCACAAAATTATAAGCACAGAATAGCTTTCTTTTTATTTAAAATCACTTTGATAAAACGTGATTTACGGAAAAGGCCCGATATACTTTATAGGGCCTAAGAAATATATTGTAGAAATTACTAACCAAATGACAAACTAATTTATATATACCCTTTTCATCTACGGTAAAGGATATACAAATTAATTTTTTTTTAAAAAAGTATTGTTCTTAAACATTTACTTATTATAAAAACAAGTAAGAAAGTACATTTTTAGGAAGTAAACTTTTAATTGCACACAAGTACCTTTTGGAAAAATCTATATCTTTCGCAAAATATAAAAAATTAACCATTCCAAAAAAAAAATAGTTTAATTTGGTCAGAAAATTAAATGTTTAGGATTATTTTAATCATTTAATTTAAATAAATGAATAAAAAAAAAAAAAAACAAAAGTGTTATTCACGAAAGGAGGTATTTCAGATTATGGTTAATATAATATATATGTAGGTATATGTTTACATATATATATATATATATATATATATATATATATATATATGGTTAATAACAGCAACAGAATATGCACATAACAAAAATATTTTTTTTGTTGTTGTTTATTAACATAACTAAATAACCATATAATCTAATAATCAGCTTGACGTGATAACCCTTTCCTCAAAATGAATACATATATACCTTTAAAATTTTTAATAACAATCTTCTTGACATCGCCTGGTTTGGAGGCATTGTTGGTTCCCAATTTATTAAAAAACGCTGAGGTTGTTGTCGATGAACGATGGTCGTTTAAGTGAGCGGTAGTATCCAGCATTGAAAAATTGGCTCGGCGCTCACCATTTGTGCCAACACTAGGACCACCGCTGCCACTATTTAAATTGCTATTACTGCCGGCACGTTGCATGGCGTTTGTATTTTGTTGACCCAAAGCAATGCGACCGCCAACGCTTGACGCTGTTGAATTCGATTGAGCTGCTGCTGCCGCCGATGTTGAGGGACCAAAGAAATCGGCTGATTTTCTAAAACGATGGTTTATATTTTCAGTATCCTGCTGATGTATTGTTGCTGTTTCCGAAGATTTGTATTTTTTAGAGGCGCTCATAGTTCGCAGCTCGTACGACACGCTAAGCAGCGCTGTCAACGCTTATGATGTGGTTTAGTTCCGCTGTTTTTGCTATCAGTGAATTAAGTGAAATAAAGTACAAAAATTAATAAATGGATGCAAAAATTAATTAATTATTCAAATTTATACCAAAAGTCACAAACATACAAAAATAACAACAATATTATCCCAGTACAAGATAAAATAACCAAAGCAGTTCTGGCTGCCTGTGTGCATGTCTTCTGCATACATATCATACCCATTCAATACCCTGGAGAAATATTTACCGACCTCCACATATTTTAATAAATTTGCAAATAATTACTATTCTTACTTTTATTCTTTAACACAAGCTAATTCCTGCGTTCAATGCCGACCAAGGTATACTTTTAATATTAATTTTTTGGTTGTCCAACTGTTGGCCGAAAATGTAAAATACATACGATTCAATTCTGTTTAGGGTGTCTTGTCTTTTATTTGGCTTTCTTTTGTTTTGCAATTTCTTAGTAAAACCTTAATTCTTATTCAATCAGTGCGATTCCTTATATTTTTTATTAATTTCCATTTAGGAAATAACTTTTTTTTTTAATAAAATTAAAAACTCGTTTCAATTGTTTGTTCAATAAGACTGGACGTTTTGGAAGATATTTTTCAGGTGCTTCTTCTTTCCTTTATTTCGCCTGCTGTTCTACAGTAGTGCTGCGACTGCGGCAGTTAGTCGGCAGAATTTTGCAAATATTTTCTGTTTTGACATTCGTAATGTGCTTTGTTGAGTGCTGCCAAGTTAAAATGAACTTTTACTGTGAATACAATAAACTTTATGTCAGTGATGTAAGAAAAGAATGTAAATTACGCAGCAATGAGTAAAAAATATATCTCTTAAATAAAATTAATCAGAATCTTATGCTGGGTACACACAGTGCAATCTACATGCAATCTGTTTCAATGCAACCTCAAAATATCAAATCATTTTGATGTTGATGCAATCTGGAATGAATGAAAATATATTTAATTCACTAGATTGCGTAAATGTGTTGCATAGTGTGTACCCAGCATAAAGGCATGTAGTACCAGCCATGAACGAAAATTCATGTTTTGTTACTTTATCATTTTAAAGTTTTTACTGTTTATTTTTGGAAAGGAGCAGGTAGGAGCAGCTGATTTTTTTTTAACTTTTAGCTGAGATGGCTGTAATTTGACATCTTTTGTTAAACAGCGCTCCACAGCGCTAAAAAGATGCAGTCCTCTGAAGTTGATGAACATTGAAATTTTGATGTTGTTTATATTTTGTTCTACGAAATTTTTTATATGCAACTTATTCCAACGTTTTTTAATACAAATATCATCTTTAATAATTGCTATTTACGAAAATATACAAAAAAGTCAAATGGTAAGTTCACTGCTATTGTACCAAGAGATTGAACATACAGTAAATTTACATGCCGTTTTGAACTTTGAGCGTGTCTGTCCAAACAAATAATAAATATATCAGGCTAATATTTCAAAATCATAATATTCAGATATCTGACAACAAAATACCAACAAATTATCCAAATCGGCGAACATGAAAAAAATGAATTAATGCCGCTCTTGAACTAATGTGCGCTCTGGTCTCGGACTCATTAGGATGAGGAATTTTGCCAAATCAGAATTGCCATGTTTGAACGCTTTAATTAATGCAGGACTAAGGTCGATCTCTTTTTTTTGCATGGAATCGAAATGACTCGAGGCTTCAGTGATGTCTGGGGAATAATCCTGTGAACATAGTCTTGACCCTGGACATTGGCTCAGGGTGTCACAAAGGGACCGCAATAAAGACCCAAGTGAGCCGTTCTCGTGTCTGCTACCCTTTGAACCTTTTTTTTATATTTCATGTAAAACAGGTAGATGTTGGTCTAAAATTACAAATAAAAACTTCGCTTAAATGTAACACGTCACATTTGCGAGATAACAATAAATTTGTATTTTTCGAATTTCTGGATCGATTGAAATGAATTATATTATTGCTTAATAAATAACACATCGATAAGTGTCTAATTGGCTTTGGTTGGGAAAAAGTTATTTTAATATATACAGGGGCGTGCTGGAAATCGAAAACGTAAAACGCAAGAATTTTGAAGTTTTTTTAATACACTTTGAATCTAATTTTTAAACTTTTTGTTATATAATTCTGTTTAATAGAGAAATATTTGTATAAAATTTGTCATAAAATTCTTTATTACAGAAATCTTATTATCAGGGTCATTGCGCAATGGATTGCCACTCATGGCAATATGTGGTCTATACGTCGCAAATTTAATTGAGCAATCAAATATGACGTTTGACGCAATAAATATTGCTACGTGCAGACACAGGGTTAGAAATGTAGAAGAAAAATTATATATTTCTATGAAAACTAAAAACGTCCATAACTCGAAAACAAAGCGTTTGCGCCAATTTTTTTACATAATTTTTTCTTCTTAGTTTTCAATTTTCTATCACCCTAAGTACTTTTTTTTATTATTTGGGGCTGAGTCGGTAAACTAGATTTGTTCCTCTTTTTAATTATAAATACATTTCTTTGATTTATTTTATTACTTTTTTATATATGTATATTAAATTTTTATTATTTTTTATTAATTGTTTTCTCCATTTTTGCGTAATTTTTTGCTTTAAATTACAATTTCTTATTTTTATTCGAGCCCCCTAATTTTTTAAATTCCCAAATTCAAAACCATCTAATCGTTTTGCTGGGTACACACAATGCAACCTACATGCAATCTGAAAAAGTCCTCGAACGCACCTATTATTAAAACAATCAAATAACACCAGCAAAATGTAATCCAAATTTGCCGGAAATGTTTACTTTTATTTCGTGAATAATAAAAACAATATTTCTCCTATTTGATCCTTCGTTCAAGCCAAAAACATAAGTTAAATAACAACATGGATCCTGATATGGTAAAACTGTTTTCAGTACAAAGCTGTTGTATTAATTTAAAATCGTATGAAAATGAATTTGAAACAATGCGTATGCTTTTGGATCGTTTGTCGGAAAAGCAAAAGCAATTTTTACAAACATTATCGCTTCAATGGTTGCAGAATATGGAAGAAAACGAAAATTTGGAATTTGGTTTAAAAGAAAGAAGCGAAAAAATTGATGAGTCCAAAGATCTAAGGCAACAGGGTAATCGTATGTTCATAGCCAAAAGTGATAAACGCAATGTTTTAGGTGCCTGTCGTCTCTACAATGATGCCATATATGCTGCTTTGGATACCAAAAGTGATGAATTGGCTTTAGGCTTTGCAAATCGTGCTACGGCATTACAAACTTTTGGTTACTATCAACAAGCCTACGATGATTGTGTATGCGCCTTAAAGTTTGGTTATCCTGAAGAGATGCGCCGTAAGATTATTATACGTCAAGCGTATTGCAGCATTAAAGTGAGGGACTTGGAGAGAGCTGAAAAACATTTGAAAGAATTAAAGGAATTGAACTTAAGTCCCGGTTTCGACAAGGAGCGCAAAGAGTTGTTAAAAGCATTTGAAGACCTTAAGCAGGAAATGGTCAAGGAGAAAACTTTGAATGTGGTGAAAGAATTTGCGGTTTATAGGGAAAATCAAGAAATGTAAGTGACTTATTTATAATTAATTTAATAATAATAACTCCATTTCCTTTCATTCATTAACTGTGACAAACGGGTCTGCAATCACACCTGTTTCAATTTCACAATTAAAGGGTTGTGAACAATCTTTCCACCTAAGAGATCAAAATACAAAAGTCAATACATACTATTGTATGTATGTTTTTGCACTGTTTTTAAATATTATTCAATTGCTTTACAACATTTTAGATGTTTTTCATTTCCTGTACCTATATTTTTTCATAAATGACGCTTTAATTACCCAACAAACACGAAGTCAAACCTTTGATATGAAATGACTTTGTCATTTGACATCAAACACAATTCTCAAACGTTTTTCAATTGTTTGATTTAACATTTAAATTCAAATTGATAATGATTTGAAAATAAACATTTGATATCAAATGTTTTATCAATTTGATGTCAAATGTTTGTCAAATGTTAAATCAAATCAAAAATAAACTTGGCAATACTAAAGCGAAAAATAAATGTAATCATTAAAAATGGCGATTAAAGTTACATTTTTTACTAGCGGTTACATGTGTTTTACTATTAAAAATAAATTTAAATATAAAGTGAACAGCTTATTTCTTGTGAGAAATAAAAATTATTTGTGAGTAATTTCAATGATTAAAAAAACGAAAGAAGAAAGTTTGTTGAACGATCGCGGTGCTACAATCCTCAAAATAAAAGGGAGCCAAGTAGTTTGTCTTTCCAAGAATCAGAGGACATTATTTAATCTTTAAGCTATGGTGCCGAATGTTTATCTCACAGTTTATTTAAATAAATAATAAATTTATATTAAAAAAAATAAAATATTTTTATTTATATTCCACATTGTATTATAATCCACATTTGAAAAACATTTGAGAATTACGTTTGAAAGCAAGTTGAAAATAATTTCCCCTTTTTGTTGAGAACGCTATGATTTTCAAATGATTTTCAAATCATTATCAAACGTTTGTCGTTTGAGAAAACGTTTGATTTCAAATCGTTTTCAATTTGAAATCAAACCTTCGTGTTTGTTGGGTGGACAATTATCACCCACAAATATTTGCCTATGTGGTTATTGTTATGTTATTTTTATGTCTGGATTCAGCGTACTCGGATCAATTAAACTCGCCGGGTGCCCCGCTTGACAGTATTTTCAACTAGCACAGTGTAATTGGTTGCAATAAAATTTGATTGCAATGGATTTCATTGCAGTACTTTAAGGCCGGGTTTTTAAGATGTTTATTAAGTTTAAACTTAGGTTGAGTTCTAATTTCTTGATTTTTTGTATTATGGTTTACAACTTTGCTATATTACGGCGAACAAAAACATAACAAAAATTACAACTGATCACAACCAGTTGTTTTAATTACAACTCAACTAAGTTGAGTTGTAAAACGTAATACGGGCGTTAGTTTAACGTAGTCTGAAACTCGGATTTTTGTTTTATTAGTTCAACAACTTAGCTGTTCCGTCAAAGTTTTGTATACAAACTTGGTAATGGAGGCACAAATCTGTTTTAAGATTAACTAAACCTAGTTTAACTGAGATCCCAAAAACCCAGTCAAGTGTCAAAAACAATGTAAATTTTTGTTTACAACAATTAGATACCAACCAGCATTCGCTTTTGCTGGGCTTAATGTGTTGGTTAACTAATGTGAACTTAAATTTACCAATATAACCGATAATTAAATGCATGCAGGTTAAAGAAAGCCTACTAGGCTCACAGTGTCGGTTCTTTTTAACCTCTGGTGACTTTCAAATTGTATCAGATCCCGACCGAGGTAGTTGGGATTGACCATTAGTTTATCTGTGTATTTGACTGAATACTTTTTAATTTCCTCCTGTATGGTAGGGATGTTAAGATCTCTGTAAATAATGTCATTAAGTTTATACCAAGGGCCGCAAACGATTTGTCGTAATATCATAGTCTGTATACATTGTAGCTTCTGGCTGTTTGATGCGCATGCAGTACCCCATAATTGGATGCAATAATCAGTTCATTATTGGTTTGACCTACCGTAAATTTAAAAATAAATGAGGTATGCGGCATATATATTTTAAATATCCCCTTTCTGAATCCAATACCGGTTTCACCAAATTCTGTATGGTTTCTAAGATAAAAAGCATTAATTTTGCTCCATACCAACTATTTTAAAGTTTATACTTAAGTATTGTTTTGCTCTACACGCAACTGTTTGGCGAGTGCACAAAATTTCTCATACAAAAACGTACAAAATAAATTAAACTCTTGCTTTGCTTCATTGCCGTTAGCAAAAAAGTAGTAAAACCAAAATTAAATGTCTACAAATCAATACACTGCAGTAAGTATACGTATGCAGCACAAAAAGCTACTTTTTAAAAATAAATTTAGAAAAGTGGCGTATGCGGCACAAAATAATAATTTTCACTTTCTCTTCTTTATTAATATTTGAGCTTAAGGTCACTTTTATTTTAAATATTTCGTATATTTTTATTATCGATATTTCGATTTCCTTTGGAAATCTTCTTCAGGATATATTTTAATAAAAATTAACAAAAATTATGTTTGACAATTAATAATTATTAATAATTATGTTTGACAATTAATTAATAATTATTAATTGTCAAACATAATTTTTGTTAATTTTTATTAAAATATATCCTGAAGAAGATTTCCAAAGGAAATCGAAATATCGATAATAAAAATATACGAAATATTTAAAATAAAAGTGACCTTAAGCTCAAATATTAATAAAGAAGAAAAATATTTAAAAAAGGTCGAAGAAATTAGAATAAAATTAATTTTCACTTTCAATAAAATGCTATTAACTTCTATGTTCGTTAATGAACGTTCAAAAAATGTTAATTTTTCTTCAAAACATATGTCAGAAGCAGTAGTAAAAATACAAAAAATTCTATTGGGTATATTTTCAAAAACTTCATATAAACCTTCATAGTTGTTTTTCTCCACTACGACTTTTTGGCATATGCGCCAAACCAATAATAAGCTGACGATATGTCAATATTGGTTTTATGATAGACTTGTATAAGGAAACAATAATCTCAAATAAATGTCTATGTGGTTGTAGTTGTGTTTTTATACTTGTTTTTTCGCAAGCGTGCAACTAGTGAAGGAATAACCTTATTATTAATTAAAACAGTAACCCTATTTTTCTAAGCAAATTTTGCTAAATAAAAAAATAATCATCAAAGTAATTTTTGGGAATACAAAATTTACAAGTTTTTGTTAGTCGTGAATAATTCCCAATTTTTGCTATTGATAAAAACACTGAAATTTATTGTTGAAGGGAAAAGCTATTCCTATGCGCATTTCACTGGCTGCTTAGGCCAGATCGTCAGGAAACTTTATACAAAGATTTTAGAAAAGCCAAAAATATTAAACAAGTTAAACTGTTAAGCGAATAAGAATTGCTTATAAGCAAAAGCCTTACTTGTAACCATATCAAAGCTTTAACAACAACAACAATAAACAGTGAGTTTATCTTTTCTTACATTCCCTACTACCAGGGGAAAAGGAGACAGTAGAGCATTTACTCTGCAACTGTCCGGCACTCGTGCGCTCCAGGGCGAACTGTCTGGGAGATCATTACTTCCAGGGTCACGAGAAAGTCTCTGGGATTGGGTTAATGCGACTCCTAGCATTCGTCAAGAGAGTGTGGGGTACTCTGAGTACCATCACATCGGAATAACCTTTTTCTAACTTTCTTCTTGCGGGTTATCGTACAACGTGGTAACGCTAGGGACCTATTTGGTCTATGCGGGGTCTTTCTGACCGGCCACTCTAACCTAACTTAACCTAACCTAACCCACTACAATTGGTTGGAATTCTTTCAATATTAATTTAAGAAAAAACAAAATGAAAACAAAAACAACTTGCTTTATAGCTAGGCTTGCCAACCGTACTTTATAATAAAGTATTGTACGTTATTTCGAGTAATTGTACTTTATAAGAAAAATAAAGTACGCGGAAATACTTTATTTCGCATGATTAGATTTATCTAGAATTCAAAATAGATTCAGGTTATATTAGTCAGGGTTTTATTTGTCTTAAAATTATAATACTTATTGTACAAGTTTTTTTTAAGAAAAACTAAAGAACAACTAATTGATATTAGTCAGGGCCATTTTTTGATGTTTTTTTATATTGGCAGGAAGATTTTTCGAAAAAAAAATCAGACAGTACTATTCACTTGTTTGTTTTGTTTGAGTACAATAACTGCCTGTTTTCAAAACACAAGTGCAAAACTCTTTCAAATTACCGCCTGCTTTTAGATTGCGCGCACAAAAGTGACTCGTTTAACTAAATTTAAAACAAAATATATTGAAGAAAACGTACCATAACAGTCAAGGAGTCGCCTTTACAATTTCTCGAGACATACTTGTCCCTTATCACCACTTTTTAATGCGGCTCCCATGCAAACATTGCGTTTTTTGAAATTAATTAAAAATTTTCGACTTAATTAGTATTGTGGTTATTTTGTTGAACTATTTATGGTTTTTAATCCAAATTTTTAATATTTTTAATTAGGCTTAAGTTCATCAAATTTAATTTTCATTAAATTATTTTTATGAAGAAAGGAATTTTACAACATGAAATTAATTAAAATTTACTGATAATTTTTCATTCTTGACTGAAGCTGGGCTCGAACCCAGGCGTTTTTTACGGACAGGTTACCCTTACATGTTTCGATTGCAACCACTCAATCTCTTCAGAGGGCTTGCCGTTTAACACTCGCAGCCATCGACGACTGCTGACGTCAATAGTCAAACAACAATCCTTAAACCAAATTGTTTTTAACCTTTGGTAGATCGAAATTTGCTTTGAATGATTATCCATTTTAATTTATTTCACATGTTTTTCCTTACTTCTGTTTTTTCGTACTTTTGTCAAGAATTCTTCTTGAAGTCCAAAGTACATATTTTGTTTTGTTTTTCATTTTTTGTCCTTCTTTTTCTTGTTGACCTTTTTCAGCACAACTTGAAGGACAAATGCAAACATAGAGCTCGTGCTTTGTGAATAAAATCAAAAGTTGTTAAGAGATTTTAATCATTTTTAGATTGTTTTGTTTGTTTTTTATATGTCTGGAAAAAATTAGCTGTAATTTTTTATAGATTTTTAGCAAACAAAAATTTCGAAATGTTGCTAAAAAAATTATTTTTGTTGCCAAAAAAAAAGTTATGTTTCTAAAACGACTACGCATGTTAGAATAAAATTTAAAGTTTAAAGGAAATTTTGTTGCGGATTTTCGTTTTTTTTCAGATTCAGATTGGATTCAGCGTACCCGAATTAGGTTAAAGCGCCAGTTGTCCGGCTTGTTTAAAAAAAAGTGTCAAATTCTAGCACAGTGTAATTGTTTGATAAAACTTGCGAAAATCAATAAAAAAACGTTTTTAAATATAACAATAAAAAGAAATTAATTGTACTTTATATTTATACCAGCGATCATCACGCTATGCCCCCGGGGCCGAGCACTTTTCGTCAATTTCACACACACACAACACGAAGGTTAACGAAACAATTGTAAAAAGCCATTATTTTAAAAAACAAGAACAAAACACATAGTTAATGTCTCAAACGAGTAAATTTCCCTGCAAATAAAATTGGACCACCTGATCCATTTTGATAAAATGGACTACTCCATGGACTGGTCCGATGTAATTGTTAAAAAGTGTTTGTAGTGTGACGACATGTCTTCGTTTTTTAACGACATGCTTTCGTTTTTAAACGACTTCAAGACTAATCCTCTTGAGTGTACCATGGAGTAGTTTTAAAACTACCCCTTAGTGGTCCAAAGGTGGGTTATATGGTCCTCTCCTAGGACATCGTAATGTTAAATATACCATGTTTTTTCCATACGTTTGGGTTACTTTTGGACTAGTCCTGGTCCCTTGTGGGCTACTCTTGACACGCGTGTTTGGACTGGTCCTATTATTTGCAGGGTTATTTTCCTCTCTTTGCACTCACCACTACATACATATACATTTTTAACTGTCTCTCTTTGTGATGACCGTACACAGTACACAGTAGTCCTGGGTTAGGTTAGGTTCCATGGGCAGCTATCAAAAGACAGCTCACTTGGGTCCTTGGTGGTCCCTTTGTGATACCCGGCGCCAATGCCCATCCCTTAGATCAGTTACTCAGATGGCGTCACTGCAAGTTCCAACCACTTCGTCTTCCTAGTGAAGAGAAGGAGCGATTTTAGTTCCGTCCCGGACAGATCCCCCAAACAGGAAAACACCGGTTCCCCAAGGTATTCTTCCCTGATGCCCCGTAATCCAGGGCAGTGACAAAGGAAGTGAAGAACAGTCTCCTCTTCCTCCTCGTTCTGACAACTCCTACAGTAGTCGTTAAATTCCAGACCCATTCTCGCAGCATGAGTCCCCACCGACCAGTGTCCAGTCAAAACCGATACCACCGTCCTAATCTGGTTCCTTTTGAAACCAAATAGAGAGCTAGTTCTCCGTTCATCATATCCAGGCCAAAGGATCCTGGATATCAAGCAGGTGGACTCACAGGTCCACCGCATCTGCGCAACTCTATACGACTCGCGCCTGATGAGTAATTTACAGTGAGCCATTGGAAGACCAACAAATTTATCGATGAATACGTCATCCATGCGACCACCTTGTCTGGCCAGCCCATCTGCCACTAGATTGCCCGGGCACTCCGAGTGACCCGGTATCCATATAAGCGTTACCCTTGAATGTTTCGCAATCTCATCCAAAGACATCCGACATTCTACAGTTAACCTAGATGTCGTGTAGACACCCGCTAGGGAAGCAAGGGCAGCCTTGCTGTCAGTAAATATACGTATATCCCCCGATATGCGATGATACCTCAGCCAGTTTGCCGCCCGCCTTATAGCCGAGATTTCCGCCTGCAGGACACTACATCCATCCGGCAGACGAAAGGAAACCTTCACATCCAGTTCCTCTATGAAGAAACCTTTCCTCGAACCATCAGTATAAACCCCTAGGGTTGGTTCTCGGAAGGAATCCGACAGCACGTTGCCGTGCGCCACCTGTGTCACGAACCCCGCACCATAGAACGGCACCGGGGTGCACTAATCCACTCCTTCAGGGACAATCGTACTTCCGATTATCCTGGCGTGTCCATAGTCACGGGTCGACCAGCCGTTCGTCGCGTGCAGCCGTGTCGCCGAGCAAAGAGCCAACTGTTTGGCCGTTATGTCCACCGGGAGCCATTGCTGGGATACTATCGATATTTTCTACTATCGATAGTTCAGATTTCACTATCGAAATATCGATATTACTATCGACTGAATGTATGTACTTGTGCAGGAAAACTTTAATTATTTTTTTGTAAGGCTACAGTTCGTTGTTTTTATCAATCTATTGAATGTATGAGACGTATGTATGAATATACGCACGTTATTTTAAATGGCAGTTTTTTAAAAAATGATAAGTACCTTTCTGAAGGAACCGAAGTAACAGGGACTATAAGATATTCCATTGCAACTTTAAAAAATTTTCTAAATTCTAAACCCAAAAAGGTAATCAATCTAGCGGACTTATCCTCTAATGGTCGTTCATTGTTTTGTCCTATGCTGGCAATTGCATTTGGATTTGCATTTACAAAAATATTTGACATTTCAGTCCCTATATAAACATGTAAACATTTCGACTTAAAGACCTTAAATTAGCAGTAAAAAGCACTGCTAAGCAATCCATACCACTTGCCATTCTTGTTGTTTGTATTCATTGCTGTAATTCAGAGCGAATTAATAATAGCAAGTTAAAATTTGCGGCAAAAACTTTGTTATTTATATTTTTCCTATCTATATTTTAAGACTATCGATAATATCGATAGTATATCGATAGTTTCCCAGCACTAGTACACAGTATAAAATTTATACTGTGTACTTTGTTTCTTAACCTTTAAAAATCAATGTACTTTAATTGCAACAAAAAAAAGTTGGGAACCCTATTTATAGCTCTCGCAAAAATAAAGCATGCTGCCAGAGTTTAGTTTTTTTATGCCGTGCACTTAATATTGGAAGAATTCCAAGTCTGCTTTCACACGTTTCATCTTTTGATGTTCAGCTCTAATGTTTTTAGGTGAGAGAAGAAAGAAGAAAGGGGGTTGGTACGGAGATGCCTGTACTCGGTCAGTACGCTTTTTTTTTTCTTTAACCTACTTACAACTACAATTAATATTGGAAGAATTCCAACCAATTGTAGTGGGGAATGTAAGAAAAGATAAAATCAATGTTTATTGTTGTTGTTTTTGTTAAAGCTTTGATATGGTTAACAGTTTAACTTGTTTAATATCTTTGGCTTTTCTAAAATCTTTGGATGAAGTTTCCTGACAATCTGGTCTAAGCAACCAGTGAAATGCGCATAGGAATAGCTTGTATCTTCAACAATAAATTTCAGTGTTTTTATCAATAATAAAAATTGAAAACTAAGCACGAGTAGCAAAATCTTGTAAAAAAATAATCTTTAAAAATTTCTAGTCCATTTCTTCCCAGCGGTAAATATTGGAAGGACCGCAAGTGACCTTCCTTACTCCCTTCTTTGGAAAGGGATCAAAGGGAAGAGTTTGCGCTGAATGACAACCTGTTTAGAAAAGAAATAAGTACGGAATGTGGCGAGGAGGGCTCGTGTCTGCTTAATAAGGCCTTGTATTAGGCCTCTTTACTCATTTTAGTAACTGCTGGGTTATTTTCTATCTATACATATGTACCTTAATATTATATACATACGTTAATTAAATTGAATTTTGGAAACAAATAAGGACTGTAATTAAAAATTAATTTTTTTAAATCTTTCGAAATTCCTCACACATTTTTAAAAAACGATTGTTTAGAAAATACCTGCAATTGAAATCGATAAATTTGTATTACTTACCGTATAATTTAAAATGTCTCTTTAACAGTAAACAAGTTTTAAACGAAATCTTTCTAAAATTTTTACATAAATGACTATACAAATTTTTTATTTTAAAAACATTTTTCTGGAATTTTAAATTATTTTATTATAAATACATATAACGAACTTTATGGACTCAAATAATTCAGGATTTTCATATTTGACCCCTGCATATTTCTTGTAGCACAGTGTTATTTTATGAAAGTTAATAAATTCTTAGACACTTGTCATTTTTATATACTACATATATAGACGTACTACTTCTTATTGGACTACATTTTAATATGATCTTTTTTTATAACTTTTTTTTTTTTTTGGCTGGGGAGCCATTGAATGAGTTTTTTTTTAATAGTTAAAGTGAAAGTATGTTTATAACTTTGTGTTAAAATTAAATTGTATTTTAATTCAGGAATATATCTTTGTAATACATATATGTTAATTGGCCTGGGAGGCTTTTATATATTACTGTGAATGAAATAAATACATAAATAAATAAATAAATTAAAAATTATTTGTCATTTTAGCATTACCACAGAAAATGGTCGCTATATGCAAGCGAAAAGTTTCATTACAAAAAATCAATTAATTTTTACCGAACGAGCATCAGCTTTTGTCGCTGTTGGTGATACTCGTCGAATATGCCATCAGTGTGGAACTGTGAATTTCATACCAATTCCCTGTTTGCACTGTCGCGGTCGGGTAAATTATTGTTCACTAAAATGCCAAGAAGAACACAGCCTCATACATTTGTACGAATGTCCTGCGCATCGTTTTCAGTTATTTGCATACGTTGGTATTGCTCATTTAGCCTTAAGAATCATACTGGATAATGGCATATTTTCAATACTGGAGGAATTGAAATTGAACAGTACAACTTCGGCGGCCGATATATGGCTTAAGTTGACAAAAGATGGTGATATTTGGAAAAACAATAACTTACCATACGCCGAATCTTTACGGATGATAACACACTTGGATAAAAGGTCCCACAAAGATATAGAATGGTTCGCCCTAGTATCTCATCACTTAGTGGTCTATCTTAAACATTATACAAACTATTTTGAAGATTTAAATAAGAAAAATAAACACATTAATTGGGAACTTTTAACAGGGTCTTTGATATTACGCCACATTGGACAGTGCATATCAAATGGCCACAGTTTAACTACCATTATTCCAAGACCATTGACTATTATGACCAATACTGATTTTCATATGTTAAATGAAAAAGTTTGGTCTAGTCCTTGGCATTTAAAGTCGGGGTACTTGCATTTCTTTAGCTACTACGACGATGTGGCCTCAATAAATCTACCATACCTTAGTTTGTGCAATCATTCGTGTGTTCTAGCGATGCAAACCAAATTTTCTGGACGTTTTATTAGCACATATGCTGTACGTGATATGAAAATGGGTGATGAAATAACCAATTGTTATTATGTGGACTATCGTAATAGTAAACGACAGGCAAGACGTGAAAGACTACAGGAAACATATTATTTTAAATGTCAATGTGTAAATTGCAGCCAAACGGAAAATGAGGATAAGGAATTTGTAAGATGTTTTTTTTCTCAATTCTTCTCATGTAAGCAATTTTATTTTTATTAATATGGTTTTAGAATAAATTTCATCAATATCGTTGCGATAATATTAAATGTGGCCAATGTTTTGTACCCAATATACCCGAAAAGCCAACATTAAATTGGTGGCAAAGTGATGTCCCAAATGGTAAAATAGATACAAATCTTTATTGTACTGTTTGTGGTCATAAACAAACTTTAAAATGGTATCACAAGGCTAAACAATTGATGCTTAAAGTTATGGAAGAAAGTACCAGACGTCAATTGTATCAACTATTCAAAGCGTCGGAAAAATATTTAGTTGGATCAAATAATGCTAGATGTTTTCTGGCCACAAAATTTATACACGAATGGTTTAAATTGCCATACTGTAAGCTACATATGTATATAGAATACATTTTAAAACTTTCTAATTGTATTTGAAACTATACTTTGGAATGTTGCATTATATTACAAACGTTTTCAATTATGCTTCATTATTTGCAATTTAAAATCCGTTTTTGGTTCCCTTATCGTTAAATATATCCCTGTTGTAAAAGAAATATTTCCCTAAATTTAATTTGCCTAAGTCTCTGAAGTGAAAAACCTAAATTCTAATTTATTTATAGGGCCATAATATAAACCTAAGATATAGGCTATATTTTTTGCAAAATCTGTTTCCCTATATTCGGCTGTGTGAGCAAAAACCCTTCAATAGACAAATTTGTGCATCGATTTTGCTTATTTTGAATCTATATATATAAAATAGGATGTGTGTATGTACATATGTATGTATGTATGTAACGTATGGACTCCAAAACGGCTGGGCCGATTTAGATGACATTTTCAGGGAATCTTCAGAATATTCAGGCGGGTGACACTGTGAAGTCTGATTTTCGGTCTGCGGGCGGAGGGGCGTGGCAAAATCCAATTTTCATATTGCACCACCAATGACATCTATATAATTTGGACGATTTTTTCTTTAAAATGATCGCCATGGTCCAACTTAGATGTATACGAAAAGAAAATTTTGCTCCGCCCACTTTTATCGAATTACCTAAAATCAGAAAACGGCTCTATTGATGTGACAAATTTTTCTTTCCAATGTTGGTATTAATCCATTTAAAGTTTTCATCGAAAGAAAAATTTACCACACCTACTTTTACAACCACTTTTTCTATTAAGCGCATAACTTGAGAACGGCTTGACCGATTTGGACGATTTTTTCTTTAAAATGATTGCCATGGTCCAATTTAGGTTTTTACGGAAAGAAAATTTTGCCCCGCCCACTTTTTTATATAATTTTTCTTAGCGCTTCCTTCAAAACTTGTACATATTCCTTTTTTCAAGTTTGATTTTTAATTTTTTATTTTTTGAGATATGACTACATATGTTGCAATAAAGGAGCGATATGATCTCCGATATTTACAAAAGGAACGACAAAATTACTTGTATGTAATTGAAAATATGAAATCAAAATCAATTAGAAAGTTTTTAAATGCAATTGCATATAGTAAAGTACCATAATTCAAGAATGATAGAACTAAAGATTACGCCTTGCGCATGTTTTACCGTTTGATGACGTAGTAGTTCCCTTGTTAAGATTACCAAGTCTCTTTTATATGTGAAAATCATAAATTCTTACAAAAAATGTATGTTTTACGTCATAGTTGGCAACCCTGCAATTAATTTACTCAGAGAGCTCAAAAAAAAATATTATATATTAATTGTCAAAAAACTAAGAATTTTGCTTAATATTTTATTAAAAATATTATTACTGTTTAAAATCAAAATATTTTAAACAATCTGTTATTGTATGTACTCTTTTATGGGTCTATTATTTTTATTTTCGTTTATTTGAAGTCAAACCTATCTTAACTAAAATGTATCTTATAATCGATTTGAATTTGAATTGCTAATTGTTAAAACATTAGTTAGGGTAATGACTATATCAAGGCGAATTTATTACAGGTGGTCTTAAAAGCCCTGCTGATATTAGCTAAAATCACTGTTGGATGTCAAAATTTTGTTTATTCTCTTTTATTATCTTTGTTTCTGTTTTGTTTTATTTCTGTTTTTGACATTGTACAATGATTTTACAAAAACAAATTGCTTGTGGTTTTTGTACGAATTGTACTTGTTGTAGTACCGAGATTACCTGGGATGAATTCGCCTTGGACTATATTGTTAATCGTTACATGAAACTATTGTGAATTATTTATAATGGCTAAAATGCCTATAATTCGGAACCATTATTTGTTTTTGTATAAAGCAAGTTTCCTGTTATCGAGAATCTTTTTTATACCTTACTAACAAGCTAGCCTTCAAATCAAACAAACTTAATCTTAAAGTCTCTAACTCGTTGTAACCTTACATAAAACTCCTACGGTGAGCTGAAATAAAATCGCATATTGAATTTAAACAAGCACTTATTCTTTTATTTCTCTTTGTCTCAACGTCACGCTGATTCCTTTATAATATTTCCAAGCGAAAGCTTAAAATTTATAAAGCATTGAGTAGCAAAGTTGGTTCAACAAGCACCCTATTCTCGGCTTATATAAAACTGTTGTGGCTTGCGCCTACCGTCCACTTAGTCTCCACTCATACACATTAAACTATCTAATTCCTATTAAGCCAAGCTACATCATTAACTTTGTTCAATTACAATAAAATAAATTTTAAGAAGTATTTAAACGTGTGTTAAAAGTAGCACAATTAATTAAAATAAAATCTAAATAAAAATAGAAGAGAGCAGAAAGAGAGCAAACATAAAGTGTGCAGTGGGCAAATGCCAACAAATTATTCGCAAAAAAACAAATCGGGAAATTGTGCAAAAAACTAACGTGTTGCGTCCTTTTAATTAAATGTCTATATTTTTAACTATAGCTAATATATATTTATGTAAGTTAAAAATAAAATTATGAAGAAAAAAGGAACTTCTTATAAAAAATGTTCAGTTTTCAAATAATTTAAATAGAAAAAGAATAAATTGTTCCACTGTCATATTTACACATAAACATAACAGTTTGAAAGTTACAAATTATTAGCAAATGAGAACGAAGGTTGTGTGACGTCACAGTTCCTACATGCGCTGTAAAAACTTTTTATATCTGCCTAATGTCGTAATCTTTATTTCTATCATTCTTGTCATAATTCATTACTTAACTCAAAGTTTTTTTTTTTTATTTATATCCCAGTTAATATTTCACTTAATGATCGAGACTATTGTGATATAATTGACATGCTGAAATATGTTCTCAAAAGCAGAAAAGAGCAGAGCTCTGTGAATTCAATGGAATATGTGGAAGTTATGTTATATTTGTGGGATTTAATTGCCAAACGTAAATATAAATGCTCAAAAGCAACCATGGACGAAATGCTAAGCGCATTCAATATAATTTCTGATGATTTACAAATGATTTTTCTCAACTATTACAATGACTATATTAAAGAATTTTTGAATTTTTAAGACTGTTATGCATTAAGTACAGAATTTGTTGATTTACATATTACTAATTGAAAGTTAGTTTTAGTATAAACTGCCAATGTATTTTATAAAAATATGTATTAAAATAAATTGTACAATAAAATTCTCAAAAATAGTTTTTCCTTTTTTTTTAATAATTTTTTAATCGATTTGTTTACATATATTAGAAAACAATTCTTCCTGAGTACTAATTAAATGCAATTAAATGAATTATATATAGTGGGGAGCATTAATTAGAACATAGATGTAATTCTTGTACTTCGGAATGCATAAAAAGTGTAATAATAAAGATATCAAAATATTATTTTTCCATTTATTTGTTGTTAAGTCGACTTCAATTAATTTTAAATACAACAAAAAAAGTATTATATCCTAATAACAAATTAACAAAAACCATAAGAACCTGCATGTACTCAATTATGCACCATTTTCAATATTTCAATTTGGGCGACAAATATCAGTATTTGGTCCATAGAAATTAGTTTTTTTATAACATCATCCTAAAATATCTTGCTGAAATATGGCCTCTTCCTTAGGGTAGGCGCTTCTTCTGTCAACAAAATCGGGAAGATGGTTCTTTAAAATATTCAGCGGGCTACTCTCTATTGTGACGCGAAAGAAAATGGTAGCAAATCTAGCGATTGGTACTCTTTAATGCGTTTGCGCATTTGTCTTTCGCATCTATTAGTTTTTTTCTTTTCGCAAATCATCACTATTTATGTATTTTATTTTAATTTCCCAATTTCAAATAATTTTACATACATATATATTTTAGCATTTCATTACTGTCAATCTGCGCCATCTTTCATTTTTATTGCCAGTATGCATTGTTTACATTTATTTATTTATTTGCAATATATTCTACAAAGTAAGTTCATAAAATATATATAAAAAAAGGCGCCGGGTAACCAGACCATATGCGCCCGTTTAGGAAAGAGAAAAAAAAATAGCCTTAATATAGATAACTACCTTAAATGAAAGAATAAAATATAAAAAGTAAAAAATAAGAGATTACAATTCAGTTAATTAGAAGTAATAGTAATTTGTACATTTATAAAAAATAAAAAATTAGTAACTGTCATTAAACATCTTGAATACCGTGTTGTCCTAAGCATCTTTGGATTTTCAGAAGATTGGCATTAGTTGCACAATCAAGAATCCTCTCCAGTGGTTCATCAATTTTCGAAATTTGGCAATCAGTCAGCATATGGGGGATGGTGAGATAGACATCACAGTAGCTGCATTTTGGTGGATCTGTCTGTTCATAGTAATGCTTAGAGTTGAAAACGGCTTTACCCACTCTAAGGCGGGCCATCATAACACATTGTTGTCTTGTTAAATTTCTGTTGTATTTGGGTCTGTTAGGGGTCGGATTTTGTTGTAATTGTGAAAACTTAAAAGGGTTTACCAAGGCCCTGGGAAAACATGGTGTTTCCGAAATATGAGGTAAATTTAAAGCTCTTTTAGCGCCATTATCAGCAGTTTCGTTGCCTTGAATCCCAATGTGAGCTGGAGTCTATAGAACCAAAACTTGTTGGTTTTCATTTTGTAGGCCTAGCATATCATCATAGGCGCCATTATGGTTTTTCAATAAGGCTTTCGTGGCACTCAAGCTATCAGTACAGATAAGAGTCCTTTCGTCATGTTCGATGGCATAAATAATCGCCATTTTAATGGCAGCAATTTCAGCCGCAAAAATTCCAGTATGGTCAGGCAAACGAGCTTCGTTCACCGTTTCAAACTGAGTCCCCGTGATTTGTCTAACGATAGAATATGACGTTAATTCATCCTTAAAGGATCCATCTGTATAGTAAACTGTACTAGGAGCGAACGAGGACATTTTTTGAGCAAAGATTCTCTTAAAGCATGATGGGTTGGTGGCGTTCTTGTTGTAAATACTTAAGCTGTCATCTATTCTAACAAAAGTGTTTGAGCAAAAAGGTGTAGTTGGCTTTTGTGGTATGGAGATGTTACATCTTCTCAAAAGAGAAATTACATTTTGAATGGATGATGGCGGACCATTTACCATTAATGCAAGACGATTCCAAAACAGATCATGTAGACCATCGGATGATATGGTAATTGATCTGGATGCCATACTAACCGCACTCCTTTCCAACAGTGTTTGAAAATCAGTAAATTTTGCCTCTGCTCTTAATTTTTCTAACGGTGTTGTACGTAACATGCCAGAAGCAGTTCTGAAACAAATGTTAACGGAGGTGTTAATCCTGTCCACATTTGTTTTCGAGGTCCATCCATAAATTGTTATACCATGCAGAATTGTTCCGATTGTTAGTGATTGACAAATATTTAGTGCTGTTTCGATATGGGGTCCCTTATTACGAGAGCAAATGAGTTTCAGAAGGTTGTTTATCTTAGCCAATTTATATGCTAGATGCTTGACGTGGTTGTTCCAAAGAAGATTTCTAGTAAATAAAATACCCAAAATTCTCATTTGGTCAGCAAGTTGAAGATTTGTGTTTCTGATACGAATTGTACGACACTTACAGCTTCTCTTCCTACATACATGAAGAATATCGGCCTTATCGGCAGGGATAACGGCGCCCCTGCTCTTTGCCCAATTGTGTAACGTAAGGTCCAAACTGTCCAAATTTAAGCGGACCATTTCCGGTTTCCCAGAGGCCACAGCAAATATGTTATCAGCATAAATACCAACGTAGTCAATTCCTGTTAAATTTTCGACTGCCTTAGCTAATGAGTTAGCATATACATTGTATAATACAACTGATAGAGGAGAACCTTGGGGTACTCCGTTGTCCAGTGAGTAAGTTGTGGAAAAATGTCCATCAATTTTCACGATCACCTTACGACCATCAAGGAAAGATTTAAAAAGTTTCAAAATTTGCCTAGGGAAACCCCACTCGTTTAGTTCCAAAATAATGAAAGTTGATATTACACGGTCAAAAGCTTTTTCGATATCCTCTGAAAGGACTAAACTATGCTTGCCATTCTTAAGGTTATGACGTAATACTTCCTCCAACTGATGACATATGCTATGAACACCATGTCTGGGAATGAAGGCGTGTTGTAACTTCGAAAAATTATGCTTTGAAAACTTCCAAAAACGTTTGGCCAATATTTTTTCAAAAATTTTTGAAAGAACAGGTAACAGAGAACAGAGGCCTATAACCCTCTATGAGGTTGGGATTTTTACCTGGCTTGGGAATCGGTGATAAAATGGCTGTTTTCCAATCATGTGGGTAGACACCAGTGGCCAGGATGTTGCTGTATAGTTCGCAAAGCCGTGATTTAAGATTATCAGGCGCGTTTTTAATCATTGAGTATGTGATTTTATCACGGGCTGGTGTTGATCCACTCAGTGTCTTCATTATCTCATTAAGCTCGGAAATATCCACCCTTTGGGTCATTGATGCATATTGTTGACTAAATTGTGGCAGATCGTCGATACTAAGGCTTCTTTTCGTGGATATAATTTCAGGATTGAAAGCCATATCAGAACCCAAAGAACAACAAAACTGTGCAAAACTGTCCAAAGGATGAGAGTAACTATTGTCATCTACGTAAATCGTAGGAAAGTTGTTAACCCGATCAGTTCTTAAATTTCTAACTTTGCCCCAGAGGACTCTTAGTTCCATTGAGGGGTTCAGTGAGTTAAGGAAACTTTCCCATGTTACTCTTTTTGCCGTTTTACACTCTTTTTTAACTTTTGCACAAAACTTTTTGTACTCTATTACGTTAACCTTACTACGAATCCTCTTAAACGATTTCCAGGCTTCTTGTCTTAAACGTATTAAATTCGATATTTCAGAGTTAAACCAAACTGGACTATTTCCTTCCTTTGGCTTACGAGTGAGAGGGATGGATTCATTAGCAGTTTTTCTTATAATACGTTTTATCTGAGTTGCTTCCTTGTTGATATTTGATGATATTTCAAATTGATTATTAACTAGCGCCGCCTTCTTTTCAAAAAGAGGCCAGTCAGCCTTCTTATCGACAAAACGTGGTGCAAACTTTTTCTTCACAATATCAATATTATTTGTAATTTTGATAGGGAAGTGATCCCCAACTTCTGGCATAGGCAGACATGTCCATATCAAGCTAGGCGCAATGTCTACACTAGCCATGGAAACATCAACGGCAGTAAGAGTGTTTCTAGTACTGAGTAAGGTTGGAGAACCATCATTTAAAATTACCAAGTCCTGATCATTTGCATAGTCCTCAAGGACTCTTCCATTCGGTGAATTAGAAGCAGAACCCCACAAAACGTTTTGCGAATTTAAGTCACCGAGCATGATATGAAGTACATTTCTCGCTAGCGAAATATTATTTACCACTGAAGCAGATAAATTAACGTCACCTTCTTTGTATATATTTGTAATATGAATTTCTACATCAGCACGTATCACTATGGTTTGAAAGAGAAAATCACCCGTAGATTTTAGATGTTGTGTCACATTTAAATTGTTTTTAACAAGTAATGCTACACCCGACTTGGCGTATTCATAGTCCTTGTTGTGGTGAAAAATTGCAAAACCTGGCAGATGCAGCATGTGTAGATTTTTTTCTATTATGTGCGTTTCCTGTAGTGCTATGATGTTCGGTTTATGTCTGGCAACTAAGAGTTCTAAAGCGAATTTGTTGTTTATAAATCCTTGTGTATTCCACTGGAGCAGATTGATGTTTAGGCCAACAGTCATAATTTATTTTTTCCCTCTTTTGCCCTTTGGCCCAAGAGGCTGTGATCTTCTTAAAGATTCAGGTGTAATTATAACGTTTAATTCCGGAAAATTATTATATAATTGTGTTATCGGTGTGTTATCCTTTTCTAAGTTGTTGTTTGTTGTCTTTGGTGGGGTGTTAAAACCCAAACCATCAGTAATTTCCTGTATTACCATTTCTTCAGTTATGTTGTTATCAATATTTGTTACAAAGCAATCGTCAAAAGAGTCATCTAAAGTGAAGGATTTGTCATCACTCATTAAAGTGTCATCTTCCAAACAATTACTTGCATTTTGTTCTTCTGTTGTTGTAGTGGTGGTTTGTGTTTTACTAAGCGAAATTATTTGAGCAAATGAGTTTTGTAATGTAGGTTGAGAATCTTGATCTGTTAGTTGAGTAGTTGTTGTAGTATGTGTTTTAAAGTTGTTGTTGGCTGTTGCTTCCCTGTCGGACATTCAGTTAACTTTAAATTAACTGAAAGCTAACTATTTCTCAAGTAGTGGTGGTTGACACTTGCATTGCTTTTATATGAAATTAACTAACTATTTTAACATTGCGATGTCCTAGGAAGTAGTCAATTGTCCGACTCTGCACTACTTTCAGTTAACTTAAAAGTTAACTTTTTGTAGCTACCCAGCAAAAACTTTATAAAAATATATAGTTACACAAAGTCAATAAAGTAAAATTTTTTTTATTTTTTTTTTAATTATTTCTTTTTATTATTTTTTCTTTTTATTATTTTTTCTTATTTTATTTTATTTTATTTTTTATTTTTTTTTTTGTCTCTGGTGGGATTCGATCCCGCAACCTCGGTGCTACTAGACTAGCTCGCTACCAGCTAGTCTACCGGGGCATTGTAGTTTTTGTATTAAAAAACTATGTTTTCTGACTATAATGACGTTTGCTTGTTAATCGACTTGGCTCTCTCTACTTAAAATATACAGTGTTTGTATACACTTTGGTTAATGTAAATTTTCCATTGCTTAGTTGTTGGCTTTAAGTTAGTCTATACAAGCTAACTTAAAGTTGGCTTTTTTTGTAGTTAGCTACTCATTTGACGGCAGGGTTGTTCTAGTTGAGTAGTGTGTGTTTTAACCAGCGTTCGAAAAGAACGATATCTATTTTTTTAGTGATTGTGTTATAATACACAACCCTTTATACCGTTCGTAACTATTTTCAAGAAAGAACAGAACATTATATAATGTTCGGTTCTTCATTAAAAAACAGAACAATTGTAGTGATACTGTAGAAAAACATTATATTTTAATGTTTTTTTCGTGTGTGCATTTTGTATTTGTAAAAAATTTTTGTTTTTTTTTTTTTACCAGCCAAAAGGGACGAACATTAATGAGCCGAACCGAACACATCGAAGTTTGTGGATTTTCAAAAAAAACCGAACGGAATTAAATGTTCTCATCTTTTGTTGTGTGTGATAAAAACAGCATTATTTTTGTGTTCGAAAGATGACTAACAGGGAAACGTTATTTTTTTTAATGATTTTCTACACAAACAGTATTAGCGTTTGTGTTTTCCACAAATCTACCGAACCGAACATTAAGAAACGATATTAAGTGTTTATTTTCGAACACTGGTTTTAACGTTGTTGTTGGTTGTTGCTTTTTCCAGTTGAGTAGTTGTTGTAGTATGTGTTTTAAAGTTGGTGTTTGTTGCTGTTTTTAGTTGAGTTGATAAATTGTTGTCGTTGTTGTTTTTTGATGGAAAGTCATTTAATGTTGTGAGAGAGTTTTGTGTTAATTTTTAACGGGAGAACTTGAGTTTTTTTCTCTATTTTGATTTTCTTCATTAATTGTTTTGTATTGCACGTCATTTTCTAGAGTTGTTTTCTTATTATTCGTTGCTATTTCACCATTTGCCACTTGTGCATATGTTGGTTTTTGTTGCCTTTTCTTTCCATAGGTTTAAGCGTATTTAAAGTAGGGTTATCGTTGAAAATTTGCCATGCCTCACGTGTTGTACATCTTCTGACAATTCTTAAGTAATTCACCGATTTGTGTTTCCAGAATGTGGGACATTCTGGGTCATATGAAGTATGGGTTTCCATTTGGCAATTTACACAGAATTTACGATTACAAACCTCATGTTTCTCAGAGAAGCCACATTCCTTACATTGGGCTCCATTTTTGCACCATTTTTTTGTGTGGCCTAGTCTTTGACAGGTAAGACATTTCATGGGATTTGGTATATTCCCCTCCACAGAAACTCTTTCCCATCCAAGTCTTAAAATCTCTGGGCGATAGACAAGATCGAATGTAATAATTGCTGCACCTGTAGCTATAGCTTTTCCGTTTTCCATTTTGGTAATCTTTCTTACGTCTACAACTTTTTGGACTCTAAGAGACTCTAGCAGATCTTCTCGTGGAATGCTTATTATCTTCCTTGAGAAAATTCTGCCCTGTATTGTATTTAAAGTTTTGTGTAGAGTAATCCTAACAGGCACATTGTCGATGTATGTTGATTTTATGAATTTTTCGGCAGTTTTGTGGTTAGGCACTTTGATTAATAGGTCACCTCTTTTCATCTCTCTAACTTCCAGACGATCACGAGAAATAAAATCAAGTCCTCTTTCTACCTGGAAAACATTATGGGAAGCTAATGATGGTACTTGCAAACCTTCTTTGAGTGATATAGCAGTTGCAATTAGAAAACGTGGAAGATGTTCCTGGTTTGATGCTGTTTCTGGTAAAGATACAAAATCTTCAGCCCGTAGTCGTTTAGATCTGCCTGCTCTATTCCTCCCGGACGAAGAGTCAAGCTCCCGGAACCGGTTATGATCCGGGGGATGAACACCGTTCATGTCGCGAAAATGAACAAAAAAAAGTTTTTCTTTTTTAGATTAATGTCCAATTAAAAAAGAAAATATATAATTACACAGTAAAAAGAGAAAGAAAAAAAAATTTTCTTTCCTTTTCTTTTCCCTTCCTTATTTTTCTCACGAGAGAGAAAAAGAAAAACGCGGTAATTCTACGTCAAAAGATTAACACTATAAACAACCGTCAAGAAAAAACACGTGTGCACACGGCAATTGCCTGACATAGACTGCATTGTTTACATTTTGTGAAAAAATTAATTCAAATTTAAAATTCAATAAAAATTTAAATAGTTAAAAAAAAACTTATTTAAATAATATTAAACAAAAAAAAGTGAAAAAATATAAACACAAGAAATTAAAAATGAGTAAGGAATAAGTGGAGCCACAAATAATTTGCAATTGAGGAGTTTCTTAAGCAATTGTGTATTTTCAACAAATATTTTTGACATTCACTCTGACTTTTTACAAAAACAAAATACATAGTATTTTTCAATAAAAAGGGATAGCTAGCATAACTCTATCTCATGATGCGGTCACCTTTATAAATTCGCCTTGGCATTGCTTCATTTCCAAAAAATTCGAAAGTGATAGAGAGTACCAAGTTGGAATTTAGTTTTCGCATCGAAATTGCTTTCGCATCGCAATAGAGAGTAGCCCCCCAGGTAATCCTCTTTCCTCATTATTACATCAACTTTTTGAAGTGACCCAACATCCCGCCATGTGAAACAGCCCCACACCATGATGTTTCCACCACCATGTTTCACCGTTTCCTTTACGTGATGTCTTTTTATGGTTTCATTGGGCGGGCGCCAGCAATATTGCTTACCATCAGACAGAGCGAAGAAGAAGAAGGAGAAGAATAGAAAATAAATTGTATACAAAATTGTTTTTCAGGTCGAGCTGTTACAACAACAACAGCCATCAGATTAGGGTAGGTTAGGTTAAGAAGGGTTATGTGCCCTAGGGCACACTTCTACTCGGAGACCAATACGGTCCATTGTGAATCCCTTCAATGAAAAGAAAAAGTAGAGAAAGTGAAAAGTAAAGAAAAGAAGTATGAGGTGGATAGAATCAAGAAAATTAGAAAGTTAGTAGGTATCACGTACATAGAACTATTACCCCCTCTACAGTCCCCTCAACACTATTTCCCTGACAAACCCCAGTAGATCAGCCGGATTACATCTAGCGATGCACCCCAGTTCGTCGTGAAACCTATTTCCTAGCCACTTCTGTCTGAGATCCTGCATCCTAGCACAATGGCACAGTACATGCTCGATCGTCTCCATCTCCTCTCAATCATCGCATAATCTGCAGAAGTCCCGTATGGTGTTGTCCTATTTGCCCGTAAAAGCCCTAACAGGACAATGACCCGTCAAGAACTCTATAAGTGTCCTAAGACCAGACTTATCCAATCCCAGTAGAACCCTGGTAGCCCCCGCGTCCAATCTGGGCCATAGTACCCTAGACATATGCTAGGCTTTCACGAAGATAGTTACGAAAAACATTAAACCCACACTTTTAGAGATATTTAAGAAAATATGGCAAATCTCATTAGACACGACTTTAAAAAACGTGCGGGTAATGTGGTACACCATATGTTGGTAATGTGGTATAGTGAATAACTTTACCAAATCAAAGTATTTTCTTTAAAATAAGTTTTGTTGTACATATATATATTTTTACTTTATTGCAAACAAAATCAATTCATGTAAAAACAACAATTTTATTTATATTTAATTTGGCAGGTAATGTGGTACACTATAATAAATTAGCTGATTTAGGGTATACCATGGTGTATACATTAGGCGCACTTAAGGTTAATGCAGATATTTATTAATTTTAGATTATTTACTACAGCTATTGAGTAATTGCATATATTGTTCACTAATTTGCTATGTCCTAATTACTTAAGTATTTAACATAAGGACTTAAAAATGCACCTTTAAAAGAAAAACTTATTTTTTTACAACACCCAGCTAATAGAATTTTTTTAAACTGACACTAGGAATGACTTGTTAATATAAAACAGTGCCAATGTTCTGTAACTCTCGCGTCGAGAAAGTTTTCGATTGAAATGTGTGAAATGAAACAAAAATGCCTTAAATTGAAGCAAACAGCTGTTTTTCTCACTTTACTGTGTCTGTAACTTTTTTTGGCGAGTACAAGCTGTCACGTAAGGAAATTACTAGCCAATTTACAGAAAAAGTGTGTCTAACATTTTGGTGAGAAAAGCTCCCGCTTTAAACTGTCAAATAAACTCACGAATAAAAATGGGGCGAGAAAAAATTTTAACACTAAAAAACAATTAAAAATGCAAAATGCAAAGAATTATAATAATAATATTTTATTCTTGGCACATTTTTCATTGTTTTATAATTTTACTTTTAATATTTTTATAAAATATACGAATTTTTTCAAAACTCGTTTGCAAGCAACAAACATTAAAGTTGCACTTTACACAATTTGGTATAGCCGACGGTTGTGTTTACGCCGCCGTCGTTGAAAAATTTCAATTTAAGTAAATTTTGGTCGCCGTCAACGATATGTGTTACTGGCGTTCTGAACGTCTGCAATGTCACATCGGCTTCGAGTGCAATATTATGACATTTATAACGTAACGACGTAATCTATTTTGATAGTTTTCGACATGAGTTACAGACACACATTTTTCTCACTTTTCGAGAAACGATGGAATATTTTGTTTCACATCTTTTCGATGCAAGAAGTTCTCACTAAAGTTACAGAACATGGGTACAGATCAAAGTTTTCTTCATTTTTTTTTTTGAGAGCTCAAATCATTTACCCTGCGGCCACACTGCTGCTTGTTAAAACTTATATAAATTGAAACCTGTGACGTATGAGCTGCATTCAATTTGTAAGCAATTTACTTTCCTGATGTTATCAAAAAAAAAAACAATTTTCAAAGAAAAACATGTTATCAGCTGTTAAATTGAAAATAAAATTGCCAAACAAATGGAGAGGTGAAATTGAAAGCCATCTCGTGGTCAGTTTAAAAAGTGTGGGTGTGTTAGTAAAAAAACTGAGAGTGTATTGCAAATTGAAAGGAATTGAAAGGCAAAACTTGATCGTGTGGCCACCAAGTTAGATGGGTTTTATTATGCTTGGTTTGTTAGTTTAAGAAAAATGGCACTGTACCACATTGCCAGCCTATACCACATTGCCCGCACTTACTCTAATAGTAACATAGGAGGGGCTTTACCCCCGTCCCTTACCATTAAGTCCAGATTCGAAACCCCTCGCGCGAGTTCGTCCGCCACCTCATTTCCATCAACCATGCAGTGTACCGGTACCCAACACAGCCTTACATTGAATTCCCCCATGAGTTCCCTAAGAGCATTCCTACACTGAGCGAGCAGGCACGATCGCACCGTATAATTTGTCAATGCCCTAAGCGCCGCCTGACTATCGACGTAAATTTTCACCACAGATCCACCCACGATGTGATCCAGTATCACCTCCAGATCGCTATGATCATAGCCTGGAAGACACTGCACTCATCAGGGAGTCTGAATGACGTTTTTACCTCGGTGTCCGCGATATATACACCGTCACCAGTGCCTGTTTCCATCTTGAATCAATCCGGAAATACTGCCCACCCCTCAAACAGTCCATTGGATCCACGCCAGATTTCCCTATCCTGGAACTCCACTGGTGGTGTTACACCGAAGTCCAGGAACATAGTCCTATGATCCGAAATTCCCTCGAGAATAAGACCCCGATCAAGCGGACCCACCTCGTAAAAAAATTCTCGTGTGATCATCCCGCCTAGGTCTAAATAAGGAAGACTCGCTGCCTGTGGAGTGCTCCTCTTTGCGCCTGTGATACCAAGAAATGCACTCCTTTGAACCTTGCTGAGCAACTTCCTATAGCTATCCACTCTCAACGCACCCCACCAAACAGTGCATACATAGGTAAGTATAGGCCTAACTACCGATTTGTAAATCCAGTTTACCATATCCGGCCTCAGACCCCAGTTCTTACCAATGGAGTTCCTGCATGTGTAGTAGGCATTGAGCCCCATTGTCATCCTCTCCTGAGTATTTCTCTTTCTAGACAGTTTGCAGTCCATAAAGTTACCCAAGTACTTTGCACCGTCCGATAGAGGTAACTCGACGCCATCTAGCACTGGCCCCATAAATCCCTCTATCCCGTACCTTCTGGTAAATAGCACCAGCTCAGTCTTCACAGGGTCAACACACAGCCCCCTGTCCTTTGCCCATGCCGAGAGTTCACCCTGCATCACCTGCATAATTTCCCCGATCGTGGACAGAAATGTTCCCCTGACCAGCAGAAGTATGTCATCCGCATAGGCAACAACTTTCCTGCCCATGGAATCAAATGACCTGAGAATCCCGTTGACTGCAAGCAACCACAGTGCAGACTATCCACTCTACCAGAAAGTCCTTAACTCCCAACTCCATCAACGAATCTCTAATCGCCTCAATCCTAATGTTTTTAAAGGCTCCTTTTATATCCAGAAACGCGGCGAGAGTATATTCCTTATGCCTAAGACTGTGCTCAATCTATACAACCCACCACCTCATGTAACGCTTTCTCAACAGATTTACCCTTCAGGTAGGCATGTTGAGCGTTACTAATAAGTCGGGTCCAAAATAATACTCCTAAGATAAAAATCTATTTGTCTCTCGAGAGTCTTCAACAAAAATGAAGACAGACTAGTTGGTATAAAATCCCCCGGATTCGAGTGGCCCGCTTTACCAGCCTTGAGTATGAAAATCACCCTGACCTCTCTCCACCTCCTAGGCAGATACCTCCTACTGAGGCATTCCCTAAATATTTTCATCAGCAGAAATGATGCATCGTCCGGGTTGTTGCAAAGCAAGGCCGGAAAAATGCCATCCGGACCCGGTGACTTATATGGGTCGAAAGTATTGACCGCCCACGTCATCTTCTCCCTTGTGACCATCTCCTCGACGCAAGCGGAAGTATGATCCGATGCCATGGACATCACATCCAACTGACTGTCCTCCATACCTCCGGTTTCCCTGCACCCGGGAAAGTGCGTCTCCATAAGTAAGGTTAGGTCTCAGACCTAGACTCAGTCCATGAGCCGTCATTCCTTTGGATGTAACCCAGAGCCTTAGTATCCTTAGATAAAATCCGTTGGAATCTTCAGCTCGTTGACATCAATGGATACACAAAATTGCCTCCATGATTGTCGCTTTGCCCTTTTTAGATCCGCCTTATACTTGTTGAACTGCACCCTGTGATTGTTCCAATCCTCTGGTGCTCTCTTAAGCTTGGCCCTATTTAACAGTCTCCTAACCGTAGACCTTTGAACGTGAAGTTCCCTGGTCCACCATTTGGGCTGTTTACGCCTACCCGGAAACGTAACCGGGCAGGACTGCTCAAAGCTTTCCCTTAACAGATGAGTGAACCTGTTCACCACACCCTCCAAATCCGTCACCAGTAAGTCGCCCAAGGCTTGTTGCGCCAACCCATTTCGGACCCCTTCCTTGAAGGAGTCGCATTTTGTCCCCCTCGGGTTCCTAAACGGAGCAACCCTAGGTAGTTAAAAATTCAGTGTGAAGGTAATACGACTATGGTCTGAAAAAGTACAGTCCGTTGCCACCCTCCAATCAACAAGAAGTTGCTCGTCACGGTTCACTAATGTCAGATCTATCACTGCCTGCCTATCTTTCACCCTTATTGGGTTGGCGTGTTTAAAATACGCCTACGACTGTTTGGTAAAAGATTTAAGAGAACGTGAACTTTTTTCTTTTAATCTGTTACCAAACAGTCGCAGACGTATTTTAAGTACGCCAAACACAATAAGGGTGTTTATTTCTGAACGTCGGCGTGTTACCCATATTACAGTTAATATGATTGTTAGTAGTTATAAAATCAAACATTAACTCACCCCTTTTGTTTATGTCTGCGCTCCATCATTGGCTATGATGAGCATTAGCATCGCAGCCCAATACAAAGATTGCACCCTTCCTCCTTGCATATAACATCAGTTACCGCACCTCCGTGCCAGGTGGAGCTATCACCTCGTACGGCATATACACCGAAGCCAGTGTAAGAGTACGCTTACCTTTGGCTTCTCCATTTACTACGGTCAAGTCACCGCACCTGAAAGAATGAGAAATGAGAGATGAGAAAATTCAATTCATTCCTCGCTAGTATACACGTTCTTACCTTGTCCTCTGTGGACGGGACAGAGTGTATCCCGCAACCCTTAAACCGCAAATCTTATTTTTATTAATCTAAGGTTCTTGGATAAGGGCTACATCCGTCCGAGGGCTGGTGAGGAAGGTTGTAAGTTCGGCTGAAGCTGCTTCACAATGGTGCAGGTTTATTTGCAATACTAACAGCTTCCTTGGTCCTGTCATGTTTCGGATACCGGAACCTGACGTTAACTAAATTAAACTTAACATCCCCACCCCCCCACCTCCTCAAAGAATTCCATTGACTTCCGATTCACCGCGAAACGGAAGTCCCTGCCGGTATTCTCCTTACACACCAGTGAGGTCACCAGCCTCCATTCGTCGGTAAGAATCCTATTATTTTGGTTGCCCAATACCATCAGTATAGTTTCTACCGGCCGTACGGGTGGACCTTATTGGTAAATCGGAGGCTTGTATGACTTCAAACCTTGCCCCCGGGCTAATGTTGCCGCATTTGTCAATTGTGGTTCATAATAATTCCAATGAATTCTTGTTTCCACAGTTGACAACCTTCACTTCCTTAACCCAGTCCGCACAATTGAAGGAAACATGCTCCTCTTTGCCTCTGAATGCTGCCAATTCGTCGATAAGCCTAGCCTACACTAACTGCCATAGCTCGGCACTGATCCTCCCATCCGGATCATTCCGATCGATGACAGCCAACTGCAGATGATCCTCCAGGCTCGTCGACTTCTTCTGATCATCCCCAGATCTGACCCTCTTAATGGTCTCCTTAATAGAGCCAATAGGAGCTTCAGCCGGAGATGCACCATCCCTCTTCAATGAGCTAGGTGACTTCGGCACGACTGGTTTAGAAGGCTTGTTCCTGCCCGCGCCTTTACGAGCCACATTACGAGAGCCGCTAGTGGAATCGGACGGAGGATTCCCAGTCTTCTTACCCGTGTACGCTGCCTTAGTCACTTTGCCTTTCTTCTTGGGTTTCGCCCCCTTATCCTCCGCAGCTCGTTCCGAAGACATGAGTGCTTTGGTCATCGGGGTAACCCCTCCTTTCTCTACTTCTCCACGGCACCGGCCCTGTACTCATTTGAGTAGTGTCCGGGTCAGCGACTTTATCCACATGCTTTCTCCAAGGATAGGGCCAACCAAGCACGGTACTGACAGGACCGTAAATTCTTTCGAATTTAGCGACGCTTTGTCGGTGCCTATCCCTCGCGGAGAACGTTGAAGGATCTCTCTTCGCCATCTTATCCAGATATGCTACAGAGCTTCTTGTTCCGTTCTGCGCCTTCTCCTCTTTGAGTGTCCCCTCTGATGTCCCCTGGCCTCACATATGAGAGTGGCAGGCTCTGTAGTCTGACTGTGAGCTGATATATCTAAAAAATGCTACGTGTCAGAGAGCAGAGTCAGCGTCTCTAACCCTTGAGTAGCCCTGGTTTCAACACAGGAGTCACTCGATAGTCCCAGAATACTATCCACATTTAGGTCGGCCAGTACCTGTCTCTCTTGCTCAATTATGTTCTCATGAACAGTCGAGAGGGTACTTCCCGACTCACAGACCGTGACGTCCGACTGACCCTGCTCAATCCCGTCCGTCGTGTCCTTATTAGTTGTTGTTGTTTGTTTTGGTTTTTGTTTTTAAAGAGGTTTTCATTTTGTTCCCACGAGTATGCTCGTACAGACGCACAGAGGAGTATTTGGCCTGAAAAGCTGGCCAAAAAGGCAAAACTGAATTTTAAGAAATCTTAAGAACTAAGTACGCAGCTCGACAGACAACAATATTTTACATTATATTTTAAATTTTGAAGACTTTTAGTTGCGATTTGTAGCTCTGAGACCCTGCTAAAGTCAGGAAAGTGAAGAAAATAATATGAGATTTAAATGTTTTTTTTTCGGTTTCTGGATGTTTATATGATATTTTTTGCGGCTAAACGAATAAAGGTTTAACAAAGATTTTTTTTTCGCTGAAAGGTTTGACCAAAAGTTATTTAAAACAGCAAAAAAAAATTAAAATATGTTGAATATTCATGTCGAAACAATTCGTTCAAAAGCTAAAAAAACAAATTATACACTTTTTTTTGTAAAAAAAGGAAAAGAAGAGGTTTTTAAAGGTGAGGTTAGCATGTCTACGAATTATGTTTGATACCACAATAAAATTTGGAATCTCTTATTTTAGAATCAAAAAAAAAAAGTGTGCGCAAGTTTGCGCCATTATTTTTGACGATTTTTTTAAATTTTCACATTTCTTCTATTTTGCTCTTATACCTTTATATCGTCATAAACTTTTATATATTTTGAATTATTGATTTCAACTGTTATTCACATTACTTTTAACACTTCACAATATTAATACCTGCCTATATGTATTTATAAATTGCAAAAATTCTTTATTATTTTTATATACCTGCTCTAAAAAACAAAAATAAGTTTACAAAAAATAAATATAGGTACATAAAAAATACATGGGCACCCAGGTATCAGGCAACCATCCAATTAAGGCATAAAAGCATGCGCTTGAAAATACTTATAAAGGGTTATTGCACCCATTTTTTATCAAAACCGTTTTGTAACTTCGAGAGTCAACATGGAACAAGTTTACACAAGATTACAGCTATTCCAAATAGTGAAAAAATCTAATGCTGGAACCATGGACGAGAAATTGGATTTTTTGGTCAGAAAATTGAGCGAAATTTCAAAATGTCAAGGGGATGGGGACATATTAGCACTGAAGCAGTGTTTGAAAAAACAACGAAAACAGGACCGCTTTTTAAGCACAAACGCTAAATGGCTGGAAGGAACTGTAACAATACCAGGATTTGGCAGTTCGTCTTCAGGGCGACCACGAAAAGAATTTAATGAAGCTAGTGATAGAACAAAGCGGAGAAAAACTGAAGAAGTTCGTCACCAATTAACAACAGAGGAGATCACATTTGCTGCATCAATGAGTCAAAGAGCAGCGGGACATAATGATGCGGCTAAATTAATAATGGATATAACGAGATCCCCAAGAAAAGCAAGAATTTGCAAGCGATCATTAACAACTTCTGAAGTCAACCCTGTGAATAAACTTTCAGCGGAAGGAGCTTTAGCACTCTTTGTAAATGCAGAGCTCACGAAAAAGCAATATGAAATTTTATACAATGCCAATAAAAATGTGTATCCATGTTACTCGTTACTAAAAAATGCAAAAAAAAAATGTTATCCCAATGAAGATGCCATAACCGTTACTGAAACATTAGCGGAAGTGAAGCTCCAAGCTCTCCTCGACCATACAGCAACACGTTTATGTTACCTTGAAGAGGTTTTGACGCAGTTAGACTATGAAGAGCTAAATTTCTTGGAACTTATAACCAAATGGGGCTGTGACGGATCGCACCAATCATGTTATAAGCAGAAATTCGAAAACGAAGATGTTAGTGACGCTAATATATTCCAAAGCAGTTGTGTACCAATTAAACTAATCACAAATACTAATGGAAAAATTAAAACGATATGGCGAAATCAAACACCATCCTCAACTAGGCTGTGTAGACCAATCCGCATCCGTTTTGTGCAGGAAACAACTGACATCACGAAGCAAGAAATAGGACACATAAATAATCAAATTGAATTTTTAAAGAAAAGCGAAGTACCGTGTAGTGGAAAAATTGCACAAATTAAACACACGATGGTAATGACAATGGTCGACGGAAAAGTATGCAATGCTGCAACGGACACAAAATCGACAATGAGGTGTTACATTTGCGGTCAAAACTTCGAAAGATTTTAACACGTTGTAGAAGAATGTTCGTCTGAACTGTGATGCCTTGAGTTTTGGACTATCAACTTTACATGCACGCATACGCTTTTTAGAATCGATACTTCATCTCTCATATAAACTGCCAATTAAAAAGTGGCAAGCAAGGAGCGATGAAGATAAAGCAATTGTTAAAGAGAGGAAGATATTCATCCAAAAAAGACTTAAAGACGAGATAGGAATACTTGTAGATGGTCCAAAACCAGGATACGGTAGCACTAATGATGGCAACACATCAAGAAGATTTTTTTCGGACCCAGCAACTGCATCGAAAATCACTGGAATAAATGAAGAATTAATCAACCGCCTGAAAATAATATTGGAAGCAATAACTAGCGGACACCGAATTAATATTGAGAAATTTGAGGAATATGCACATAAAACTGCCGGAAATATATGTGCAACTTTACAACTGGCACCCCATGAGTCCTACGATGCACAAGATTCTTATTCATGGCGGTAGTGTTATAAAGCAAGCAATCTTGCCAATTGGACAATTATCAGAAGAAGCTGCCGAGGCCAGCAATAAGCACTTACGATTATATCTCACGAATTATTCGAGGAAATTCAGCAGAAGCGATACAAATCGAGATGTCTTGAATAGGTTATTTCTGTGCAGTGACCCTTTTATAAGCTGCAGTACGCAAAGAGAACGGAATAATAAAAAAGCTTTTTCATCAGAAACCATCACACTTCTTCTTCCTGACACCGATGATGCAGCTAATGAGGATACACATACAACATAATAATTAGTAAGGAATTTTTATTAGTTTAACTTTTCGTTTATAAAGTATTAAATAATATAAAATAAATATAATAAAGCCTTTTTTCATAAAAAAATACTGTTTTATAAGAGCCTTACAATTTTCAAATTGTACATACTAGGGTATTCATTTAATCGGTCTTTTGCTTTAATCGGTTAATCGCCCGATTAATTAACCTAGGTTTTGGTTTAATCGGTTACTAATCGGTTAATTTTGTTTCTGATCGGGTAACCGATTAATAATGTTTTTTGTAAATTAAGTAATTTCAATATATAAAAACGCATTAATTGTTTATTATTTGGAGTTTATTAGTAAAAAAACAATAACATACCAAATTCTTGAACTAAAACGAGCAAAAAAAAAAACAATTCATAAATATTTAATATGCATTTTTCAATTAATACACAGGGTTTACTATCAAGTCATATCGCCATATTATCCCAAATAATATTTTACATTTGTTTAAAATAAATATTGTTGTATTTCAAACAAAATAATGCTGTGTTCATTGATTCTTCATAACTGCCCACAACAGTTATATCGTCGGCTTAATATCCTTTCAGCACATTTAAATTTTCCTATTTGCAGCTTGATAGAAAATTAAAAATACAGTTAGTTTAACACCATTCAAGACTTAAATATAATAAAAACCACATGCTGGTCGACGAGGTGTACCTTTCTCTGCCACACGGCATCAAAATCTCAATTTACATAAAAAGTGGATTTAGCCGGTTTGCATATTAAGCCGACGATATATATTTCTTGTAATTTTTTAAAAACATAAGACTTTATGACTATCTTGTATATCCCCCAAATATGTATTTATAAAAAAATAAACTGAGATAATTTTAGCAGTTATAGGATTTCTTTTAAAATAATTTTGTAAAAAAAAAAATTTTTTTTTTGCCAAAACTTGACTTCTTTCACTTATCGTAGATGAATATCTAATTTCTCAGTCCTTTTCCAGGATTTCTCTAAACATATAAAATACTCCATTATGCCTTTAGAGTTTTTTTTTTAAATTTTTAACACTTCGTATTGTTTCGGTTAATTCTTTTAAAAGACTGATATGAGAAGAAACAAATACATAACTAACACGTACATAAAAGAGAAAAAACGTGTTGGTAATCAAAAATTTAACTCATTTTTAGCCACATTCCTGTTATCGATGATAAAGATAAAAAACATTGTAATTTTAGTCACCAATCGGCGGAAAATTGTTAAAAAAAAGATCACTGAACACCTTATTTGTTTTTATGAGAAAATATTTTCTATAATCACAAAAAAATGTGTTATAATACTACAAAATATTGAAAATTTTATCACATCGGTTAATCGGTTATTCGACTTAAATTAATCGGTTTAATCGTTAATCGAAAAAAGCCAATTTGAAATTAACCGATCAGTTAATCGGGTAGTAATTAATCCGTTAACCGATTGACGATTAACCGAATGAATACCCTAGTACATAAAGTCTGTCAAGAATGAGTTTAAACCTTTAAAATCAACATTTGTTAATTGAGTTTTGCGATTTATACCAACTTTTATTCCTTAGGAATGTGGCTTTTAGAAAAATCTTAAAAATTTAAACTTTTTGGTTCTTAAATTTTTTTATTGCATTTTGAAAACAAAAAATTTTACGCATTTTGCATGTAATTTTTTTTTTCGCCATTTTTAATAACTCCAAAATAGTAATAGATATAAAATAAATGTGTATGGTTAGTTTAAGCAGAATTTTCCGGTGCATCTTCTGATCCTCCTGCTTTTAAAATCGGAGAACACGTTTTCAAGTTATGGCAAAATATATAAGGCAACCCATCGATTTAGGGGGTGAAGTATGCCACGCCTTTTAAAAAAAATTCTTACGTACTAGAGAAAAACGGAAAACAGATTTGAATTAAGGGCATTAAAATCCATATAGTCCACATACTTTTATTTCTAGGGTAGAGAACAATTTTTTTGTTGCGCAGTGTAATTTTTTCAAAATCTGCCACTAGACTTTTTATATCATACTACACCTAAAACTATCAAAAAACTAAAACTTTTAATTCAAAAAACACGTTTAATAATTTTGGCCAGCTTTTCAGGCCAAATACTCCTCTGTGAGACGGACCGAACCACGCTGTGACAGCGTGCGTCGACTAGGCAACTCACATACAACAGCGCTTTGCCCTGACGCTGAGGGGAGCTGTTAACGACTAGTTTCTTTACGCACTAACTAGCCACCCATGACCTCGGCACTGCTCCCAACCACGTTGTCCTTATAAGTGCCTATTTCGCGCCCCAACCACTGGTAAAGCCCCCACCTTGCAAGGGGCGAACCCGCGGGCTGGCACGGAGTGCTATATGTACTGATAACGGACCGGAAGTGTACATTCCACCACCGCCTCATTATCTTGACAAGATGAGCAACCTTTAGTTGCACACTCCTTCATTGTTCTCGACCTCCCGCGAAGACGTATTCATCACATACATCATCCCAAGAGATCAGAACCCAGGCGAGGGTAACAGATTAGAATCTGTTGAATTTCGATTCGTCTGACCATATGACACGTTTCCAGTCGTCTTCAGTCTAACTCAGTGATTTTTGCAGTTCTCTGATACCTATGTACAGAGTTTCCCAACAATCTTTCTCACTGATTCCAATGAAGTAATGAAATGAAAAATGTAATATGATCCAAAAAAGTGGCAAGGAAAAAAGAGAACATGTGTTATATTAAAATGAAAACGAGTAAGAAAGTATAGTCGGTCAAGCCCGACCATATCGACCCTTTGCGCGAAATTATGGTATATGACAATTTTTTTTGAAATTGACAGAATATTGTAGGCAAATTCCACTTCGCTGCTCCAAAAATTGAATGTTTATTTTCGTTTTGACATTGCAAGCGAATGCAGAGAAAAGTAGAAAAATGGCTGACCTGCAACTCACATACAACAGCGCTTTGCCCTGACGCTGAGGGGAGCTGTTAACGACTAGTTTCTTTACGCACTAACTAGCCACCCAGAGCCTCGGCACTGCTACCAACCACGTTGTCCTTATAAGTGCATATTTCGCGCCCCAACCACTGGTAAAGCCCCCACCTTGCAAGGGGCGAACCCGCGGGCTGGCACGCAGTGCTATATGTACTGATAACGGACCGGAAGTGTGCATTCCACCACCGCCTCATTATCTTGACAAGATGAGCAACCTTTAGTTGCACACTCCTTCATTGTTCTCGACCTCCCGCGAAGACGTATTCATCACATACATCATCCCAAGAGATCAGAGCCGTAGAATACACTTAAGCCCTCGCATTTCGACAAGATTGTTACCCAGGCGAGGGTAACAGATTAGAATCTGTTGAATTTCGATTCGTCTGACCATATGACACGTTTCCAGTCGTCTTCAGTCCAACTCAGTGATTTTTGCAGTTCTCTGATACCTATGTACAGAGTATCCCAACAATCTTTCTCACTGATTCCAATGAAGTAATGAAATGAAAAATGTAATATGATCCAAAAAAGTGGCAAGGAAAAAAGAGAACATGTGTTATATTAAAATGAAAACGAGTAAGAAAGTATAGTCGGTCAAGCCCGACCATATCGACCCTTTGCGCGAAATTATGGTATATGACAATTTTTTTTGAAATTGACAGAATATTGTAGGCAAATTCCACTTCGCTGCTCCAAAAATTGAATGTTTATTTTCGTTTTGACATTGCAAGCGAATGCAGAGAAAAGTAGAAAAATGGCTGACCTGTAAATTTTGGTTTTTGTAACATACGATAATTTCACGCAAAAGGGTCGATATATCTATGGACCTGCCAGAACAAAATTATGTTATGAGGTTAAGATTCATGTAAAAGTTTTTGTGCAGTATATTATTTAGATATCTTCATCTATGCACATATATAAGATTTGTTTACCTTTAAGTGATTTTAGGATGGTTTAAATAGGACCTATGGTTAATTTTAGACCTACAAGGACAACAGTTTGTCCTGACGTAGTAGCTATCGTAAAAGTTATTGTTGGCAATTTTTATGAGGCATGTTCTGAAATCACGGTGATTTCAAATCACGAACGATTTGGAAATCACCCGAAAAATATTTTGGTGTTCTGAAAATCACGATATTTTTAAGTTTTAGTCGTGATTTTCTTTGTTCTCAACCACGAGAACAACTGTGCGCTTCTTTTTAAAATGTTGCCATTCATTTAGGATGTATGGCTGCCATTTTCATTTATTTTTTACCTTCGTATATTAACATTTAACCAATCAAACTTCATAATTATCGTTTACTTTGTTTTTTTTTTAACAAATTAATTTAATATTTATTTTTAATGTTTAAGTTAATTGAAGAAATTAGTCATATGCTAAACGACTTTAAGTCTTCTTTGCTCTGGCAACCATTGATAAAAAGAAAATCACGAACAATGTAAACAAAACTAAAACAGCGTTTGCAAAAAATACAGCGGCTTCCTAAATTTGTAAATTTAAAGGTTCTTCCGTGTAAAATAATTAATTTTAATGCAAAAACAAATCAAGAACAGATCATTTAATGTGTATGTGATAATTTTACTATAGTTAAAAAAAAAAATGCTTAAAAAACTTCAAGTGATTTGAAATCGTCATGCTGTTTGAAATCACGAGATTTCAAAAATTTTTTTGGGCAGAACACTGTTTTAGTGATTTCAAATCACTTTTCGAAAAAGTGATTTTCAGAACATGCCTGTATGTCAACACCAACATTTATAAAAAAGATATTTCCGGGAGTAGTATTTGTATGAAAGCTTTATTTTTTTTTGTACCAAATTTAATCTAAATACCAACATAATAATATTGGCACAGATTTTATTCCGGAAAGAAGCTTGTGACAATTAGTACCTAGTACCAAGTTTCGTCAAATAACCTCCAAAATGGCGACCTGTACTATCACCCTGATTGTGGAGAACACGTTTTCAAGTTATGCCAAAATATATAAGGCAACCCAACGATTTAGGGGGTGAAGTATGCCACGCCTTTAAAAGAAAATCCTTACGTACTAGAGAAAAACGGAAAACAGATTTGAATTAAGGGCATAAAAATCCATATAGTCCACATACTTTTATTTCTAGGGTAGAGAAAAATTTTTTTGTTGCGCAGTGTACTTTTGTTGCGCAGTGTAATTTTTTCAAAATCTGCCACTAGACTTTTTATATCATACTGCACCTAAAACTATCAAAAACCTAAAACTTTTAATTCAAAAAACACGTTTAATAATTTTGACCAGCTTTTCAGGCCAAATACTCCTCTGTGCGAAGGTGCCTAGCCGTGCCGGGTGGGGCCCAAAGTTCCCCATATTATAAAAAAACATATTTTCTGTCAGATCTTTATAGTTATACTAGTTGAAAAGCCGAAAATTAAAAACATGTCTTCGTTACGATCTTCCGCAGAGAAAGTACTTCAAGTGTGCCAAATTTCAGCTTCCTATGTCATCAGATGGCTTCAGAAAGTTGCGGAAAGAATAGAACATGCATGCAAACATCCTGACATACTAAGAAATTATATATTGTATAGATAGATTAACATATGTTCGCGCAACTCAAAAACGCTTTAGCTTATTGAAAAACTAAAAAAACCGAAATTACGCAATAAAATTTACTTTAAGAAAGGTAAAACGTTTTTCTTATATGCGCAGTCGTTTTAGAAACATAATTTTTTTTTTTCTGGAAAAAAAATGATTTTTTTATTAAAATTTCGGAATTTTTGTTTTTAAAAATTCATAAAAAATTGAAAAATGCAGCTATGCTTCTAATTTTATGCAGACATATAAAAAACAAAATAAGCTACATATAAATGATTAAAATCTGTAAACAACTTTTGATTTTATGTATTCACAAAAGATGTGGCGGTTTAATAAAATTCTTAAATTAATTAAAATTTTTCGTCTTTTGTGAATACATAAAATCAAAATTTGTAAATTAAAGTAAATTTTATTTTTTTTATTTTCGTTTTTAATTTGACAGTTTTTGGTTTCGACTGCAGTTTTATAAACCCTGAATATACGTTCCTTATTGGATAAAAGGAACCTGCTCACCAAATTTCATTAAAATCGATAGAGATCGTGTCCCACTCTTGGTCGATTTGACATGGAATTACCCATAGAATATTAAAAAAGTTACCAATAAAATTTCTAATTTATTTAAGTCAAACATCAAACTGGCTATTCGAAAAAAGCTCATACGCATGGTTTAATGTAAATTTTACGAAAAACTTGGTTTCTGCACTTGGTTTCTTCAAATTTTATTTACATTTTGTATTAAAATGTATGAAAAAACTTTAATCTTAAAATTTTTATACCCACACCACAGTAGTGGAGAGGGTATTATGCATTTGTGCTGATGTGTGTAACGCCTTAAAATATTGGTCCTAGACCTGCCATCGGCAACCTATACTATTACATTTTGCCTTAAAGTATACCGATATTTGTTGCGAAATAATTGATTACAAAGTTTTGTGACGCACGCTACAAAAAGTGGAAGTAACTTCAAATGTGTATGTGATAATTTTATTATAGTTTAAAAAAAAATACTTTAAAAACTTCAAGTGATTTGAAATCGTCATGCTGTAAGCTAACCGGTTTTAAATCACGAGATTTCAAAATTTTTTTTGGGCAGAACACCGTTTTAGTGATTTCAAATCACTACGAAAAAGTGATTTTCAGAACATGCCTGTATGTCAACACCAACATTTATAAAAAAGATATTTCCGGGAGTAGTATTTGTATGAAAGCTTTAGTTTCTTTTTGTACCAAATTTAATCTAAATACCAACATAATAATATTGGCACAGATTTTATTCCGGAAAGAAGCTTGTATGGTTTAAATTATGGGCCGATTGTCCCCATTTTCAACAGGCTTGGTCCTTGTGACAATTAGTACCTAGTACCAAGTTTCGTCAAATAACCTCCAAAATGGCGACCTGTACTATCACCCTGATCGTGGTTAGTGAATTTAAAGTACGCATGCGAGTGTTTGGTAATAGATTAAAGAGAACGGAAACTTATTTCTTTTAATCTATTACCAAACAGTCGCAGCCGTATTTTTAAATTGACAACCAAATATGCATATGCTTGCATTTATTTGCATATTACGTATGTTGGCAGCTTTTTTAACGACAGAACTACTTTTTAGCAATTACAAAATAAAACAAGAAAGTATAGTCGGTCAAGCCCGGCCCTATACATATATATACCCTACACCACAGTATATAAGAACAAATTTGGAAAACAAAAGAAAAATTTAACTGTTTTGGCAACGAGTGTGGCTAAATTTAAAGGCATACACTCGGGTGCAAAACTCTACATACGATTTCCTAATACATAATAATTTTTATATTTGTTTAATAAATACAATGAAATATTTTTAAATTTTCATTTCCCAGGATCAACGATGTTTACAAAAAAAACAAGTAAGAGTGCTTTATTCGGCTGTGCCGAATCATTTATACCCTTCACCATTGTGCGAGCAGAATACTTGACAAAAACTAAATAAAACTGGTAAATATCTTTTTTTAAAATAAGAGACAACCGGTTTTGAACTTCGCTTTTCATAAGGACCCAGAATATATATACTTTATAGGGTGCAGGATCAATATTGTAGAAATTACAAACGGAATGACAAAGTTATATATACCTTTTTTACCTTCGGTGAAGGGTATAACAAGAGTAATTTTTGGGAATTCAGGGGTCTAATCACCGCATTCGATACTATCGTATCAACCATATCAAACGTAAGACGGACAGACGGACGGACATCGTTAAATCAAGTTCTCTCCTCATAAGGACCCAGAATATATATACTTTATAGGGTCTTAGATCAATATTGTAGAAATTACAAACGGAATGACAAACTTATATATACCCTTTTCCACCTGAGGTGAAGGCTATAATAACTATTCACGTGTTATTACACATATGACTAAAATTAAAAAAAAAAAATAATAAAATTCGGGTTTTTGCATATCACCTTTACGTAAATTTTGGCAGGCAGTATATGGGCATTTCCGTAAAAAGGGCCACCGTGACCGAAAATTTAAAAGTTATTAAAAGCTAATTATAACTATCTTGCCGCGATGTGGTGGCTTAAATGCTGGCTGTAGTGAATGTCTTGTAACTTGAATCGGCAAATTCTAGCCGGGACAAGTCGGAAGGAATATGCTTTAAGGCCAGCGGGGTTATCCATCCTCCCATCCCCTATCCCATTACCTATGATCCTATCTATCCCCCCTTTATCTCCCATATCCTCCACTTTTAAGGTCAAGGTGGTTGACAGCAGTGCCGAGGACCTGAATGGCTGGTTAGTGGTTAAAGAAACTGGTCGAGAACAGCTTCCCTCTGGCGCCGATGGCAAGGGTCAGTTGTAACTTTAGCCTAGTCCGTGCAAGCCGTCACTGCGCGAGACGTTTCTTTTCTTTACGGCGTACTCGTGGGACCAAAATACTGGATAAAATTAACGAAAAAACTAAGGACGCGACTCTAAGAGTCGATGCAGGGAATATCTCTGACAACTCGGCAGTTTCGGTGTCAGATCCAGATGCCGATTGGCTGAGTATCTACAGAGATATTCTGGAGCAAGAAGGTCAGTTATTGACAGAACTGACAGAGACAAGCGGAACGAACGACCCCCCAGTCGGTTCCCCGCCTCGAACAGGGGTCTCGGAAAGACTCGATGGTCTAGCTCTGGGATCTGATGATGAGCATGAAATTACAATGATTTCAGCTCATGATCAGGACCATAGGGCCGGGTCATCGGCTCCTGAGGTCACACTCCAGATATGGAGCGAAGTAGTGGGTGGATCAAAACCCATTGTTCGGCAGGATGCGACAGAAATGGTCACATCAGAAGGTCGAACGAGTCTTGAAAAAGCCAAGAGTGGTGTAAGGGCCTCCTTAGCCTTTCTAGAAAAGAAAGCTAAGAAAGACTCCTCACTACACGATGGGTGGGATAGGCACTTGCTGAGGAAGCACCGAAAGAACGTTGCCAGATTCTAACGAATCCACGGATCTGTCGGTGATATCCTAGGCATTCCCTATCCTGCGGGATACACAGCAAGGGCTGCTGAGGGCTCAAATGTTGTCAGTAAAGATAACGAACCCTCAGCAACCCCTGCTGATGAATCCTCCAATAATAGAACGGGAAGTCAGAAAGGGGGTACGGAATCAACAATTGGTCCTCTAAGCCGGGCCAGTACGGTCACGGATAAGGGAACCAAGCCTGCTGACGTACTACCCTCTACTAGCTGCGTGATGAGGAGGATGAGTCCCCCCTAAAGGGAGGTCACAAAGGAGATTACTGGAACAAACTAGCCAACATTTGCAGGGAAATCGGGTGATCACCGACAGAGCTCTGCTAAGGTCCCCAATAAGGGGGTATTTAAGAGAGTTAGGTCTGGTGATGACCAGAAATCCCCAGCGGCCAAAAGGAAGGATCCCCGAAAGGAGATCACTAAGAGGACTGGCTCCAGAGAGGACCAACCCTCTACGTCAAGGAATCTAAGGGAGTCGTCAGGTAAGGACGGTATTCTATCAGCTGTCATTGATCGTATGGATCCCGATGGAAGGATCAGTGTCGAGAAATGGCAGGTGCTAGAAAACAAACTACTCGACGAAATCTTTTGCGTCAAAGGAAGGCCGGACGAAGTATCGTTCAAAGGGGCTGACTGGATAAGAGGTCTCAAAACTGTCAGTTGCGGCTGTCTAAAAACCTTTGAGTTTTTAAAGACTGCAATCGACAGGTGTGGCAGCGCTTATCCTGAAGCCAGATTGGACGTCATACTCGCGTCTGAGTTGCCATTAAGGCCGGTAGTAACTGTATGGATTCCTCTACCTATAAAACCGGTGGAGGTCATACTGGGGTTACTGGCCAATCAGAACAATGGGCTCATTACAAGCCAGTGGAAGATGATAGCTTCACTGGGTTGTAAGGAGAACCAAGGAAGAGATCTCAGGTTCGCAGTAGACCGGGAATCTCTGAGAAAACTGAAGTCAATGGGAGGGGTTGCTATATTCGGGTTGGGGTCTATCAGATTTAGGTTGCTTAAAAATGATAAACCCTAAGAGGCTGAAAGTGGTGCAGATAAACTTGCACCACTGTGAAGCGGCCTCAACCAAATTAGTAACCCACCTCATTGATAACAATGTGGACGTGGCTATAATCCAAGATATAAAAGAATTACGGGGTATACCTTGTACGTATCCCGCTCGGATGAGAAGGTACGGACTTTTATACCGGAGAGAACTGAACATAAATTTATGATTTCTCATTCTTTCAGTAATGGAGACCTCACGGTTGTGACAGGAGAAGCCAGGGACAAAACGGTCCTGCCACTAGCATCGGCATACTTGCCATATGAAGCTGCCGATCCACCTGGTGAAAAAGCGCGAGAGTTGGTGGAGCACTCGGGCAGAAGCGGCTCGAGGCTGGTACTAGGATGTGACGCCAATGCACACCATTCCCAATGGGGTAGTGCCGACATCAACAAAAGAGGTGAGTCTATGTTTGATTTTATTATTGCCAGCAATCTTTTTATCTGTAACAGGGGGAATACGCCAACGTTCAGAACTAGGGATAGAGAGGCAGTGATAGATATAACATTGACAAACTGTAGGGAATTAGAAGAGGACTGGAGGGTGGCTTTGGATTTTTCCTTCTCTGATCATAGTCGTCTGTCCTTTAGTCTAATGTTTGAGAGGTCGAAAAGGTATCTGTATAGGAATCCGAGATGGACGGATTGGGATTCGTTTTCGGGACTGGTGCAACGGAACCTTAGGGTTACACGGAACTGGGGGTCGACTCCGGCCGGTGTGGAGCAACTGGTAAACACCTTCACGGGGGTATTGACCAGTAGCTACGTTAAATTTTCCGGGCAGGCGTACACAGCCAAGATGGTGGACAAAAGAGTTGGGAACTCACAGGTCCACCGTCAGAAGGCTGTTCAATAGGGCGAAGTATACGCGCAGGGATGAAGATTAGAGTAACTTCAGGTTGAGTTACGGGAGGTATAAGGGAGATATTAGAAGGGCGAAAAGGGACTCGTGGACTAAGTTTAGCGAGTCAGTTGAATCCGTGAATGAGATGTCTAGGTTCAGGAGAATTTTATCTAAGGACCCTGTAGTCCCTGGATTTATTCAGAGATCGGACTGCTCATGGGCGGAATCTGGCTCTGAACCTCTCTGTCTACTTATGGAGACTCACTTTCCGGGGTGTGTGGATCCTGGGTCGGGGGAACAGGCTGTATGTGGTGACCCCTTCTCTGGTTCGGGCTCAGGCGGTGGGGAAAGGGAGACGGTGGGGGATATGATTACCTTGGATAAGGTAACATGGGCGGTAAATACCTTTGGGTCCTACAAATCGGCGGGGCCAGATGGTATATTTCCGGCGATGTTACAGAATATCGGGAAATCATCACTCCTGTTGTTGGTGGAACTATTTAGGGTATGTGTGCTGAACGGGTACATTCCTAGGAGGTGGAGGGAGGTTAGGGTAGTATTTATTTCCAAGGCGGGTAGAACCGGTCACTCTAAACCCAAGAATTTTAGACCAATCAGCTTGTCGTCTTTTCTCTTGAAGACGTTGGAAAGACTGATTGATCTACATCTGAGGACGAAGATTGACGCCGGCATCGTCAACGGCGCTCAACACGCCTACCTTAAAGGTAGATCTGTTGAGAGTGCGTTGCATGATGTGGTTGGTTATGTTGAGCGGGGTTTGCGAACCAGGGAATACACCCTGGCGGCATTCCTGGACATAGAAGCCGCCTTAACCAATTTGAGGATAGTGGATATAAGGCAGGCACTGGTTGACCTGAGGGTTCCGTTGTTCTTGGTCGAATGGATAACTATGATGCTTAGCAGCAGAGTTATTCACTCGGACTGAGAAAACGAACGCTTATGGAAATCGGTGACTAGGGGGACCCCACAGGGGGAGTTTTCTCTCCCTTATTGTGGCTCTTGGCCGTCAATGTCGTTCTGAGACGTTTTGACAGAATGGGTCAGAAGGTCGTGGCCTACGCGGATGATGTAGTGATATTGGTGTCGGGCAAGTTTCTGCCGACAATTAGCGACATCATGCAAGGGACGCTGGGCGAACTGGCGGCATGGGCAAGTGATAAGGGATTGGGAGTTAATCCGGAGAAGACGGAGTTGGTTCTTTTCACTAGGAGGTACAAGGTGGAGGAGTTTAGAATGCCGGTACTGGGAGGAGTGGAGCTTGGACTATCTGATAGTGCTAAATATCTGGGGGTTTTTCTGGACAGCAAGCTGTCATGGGGTAGGAATACTCAGGAGACTCAAAAGGGATCTCAATGCCTACTATGCTTGCAGATCATCGATAGGTAGCAGCTGGGGACTCCGGCCGTCAGTGGTGGGATGGCTGTACACTTCGGTGGTTAGACCCATTCTTACGTATGGATGCTGTGTTTGGTAAGAGTCATTGAGATTGGCAAGTCGTAGGAACCTTCTTTCTAAGGCTCAGAAGTGTCTGGGACCACCGGGCTCCAGTGATTATGTGAGCACCAGAGTGGATTTTGGTCGGTTTCCAGAGGTAATAATGCCCTCTAGGGAGAGCTGGTCGGGCAGCAGATTATTTGGTGGATTTGCTATTTTCGAAGATGAGGGGAATGGGTGCAGGGGTCTACATTGAGGATCTGAACATAAGGTCATATAGGCTTCCTGAAGACTGCAGTGTTTTTCAGGCGGAGGTTCTGGGGGTCTGGAGGGCCGTGGAACTGATGAGGGACAAAATTGATAGGGGCTCGGAGGTCACTATATATGTGGACAGCCAGGCGGCTCTTATGGCCTTTAGGGGCTGTTATGTGAACTCCAGGCTGGTTGATGAGTGTAGGAGGGCTCTGGAGGGAGCCTTAGGGGAGTATTTGCTAAGGTTGTGCTGGGTGCCGGGTCACTGCGACATAGACGGCAATGAGGTTGCTGATGAGTTGGCAAGACAGGGCTCAGAGATGGAGGATCCTGACTGTATGGAGGCCGTTAGGCCTCTATTGGGATTCTATTTTGGTAGAATTAAGGAGTGGATGCTGGGCGTGACCAATCGGGACGAACGGACTGTCGGGTATCGCGGACACTGTGACCGGTGCTCAGGAAGTCCGATTCGGTGTCGCTGCTGGGCAGGAGCAGGGTTTGCGTAAGGACCATGATAGGAATGATCACGGGACACTGTATGATAGGCAGGATGGCGGTGAGGATGGGATCCGACTTGTCGGATATATGCAGGTTGTGCGAGGACCCTGAGGAGTTGGAGACAGTTGATCACTTTCTGTGCCACTGTCCCAGGTTGCAGGGTAGCAGGCTGAGGTGGCTGGGCAGTAGATTCCTGGGCGAATTAGGGGATGTCTCGAGTTGCGGACTCGAGAATCTGATAGGATTCGTAATGGGGATGGCCTGGCTGCGCGAGGGGAGACTGGGTGTTAACCGCACGTATGGCGAATTTGGTTTGAGTGGGATTTCTCTCGGGGTTGGTCCTTTACCTTCTTTTCTTTCTTTTCTACCTATCTTTCGGATCTGTCTTGTGCTTTCGCTGTTTATTTCACCTACTTTCTACCTTCTTATAGCTTTCTCTAATTAAGGCGTCACAATGGACCATATTGGTCTCTGGGTGAAGGTGTGAAGGAGACTTCACAGTGGCCTTTCTACCTACCTACCTAATTATTTTACGATATTGTTATAGAGAAATATTTAGATTTTACTAATTTTATAAATTTACTCATAAATTTGTTCACTTAGATGAACAATCCGACTGCAAAGTTGTGCAAACGTAATTTCTATATTGTGAATTTTCTTTAATATTTATCTTTCCTAAAAGAGGTGATATTTGATAAAAATTATTCCAAAAAACTTTCTTTCATGGTCTGTAATCTAAGGAATAATTCAAAGAGAAATATGTTATTCGAATTAACGGTAAATTTTTATTTTGTTTTAATCATTATTCAGTTAATTAATTACGAAAAAAATTTAACGTTCTAAATGTCACGTATCAACCCAGATTTTGGCTTAAAAAAAAAGAAAATACAGAAGATTTTGGAATCAAACCCAGACATTTTAATGCCATTTTTGCCATTATCTTTGACCTAGAATCGCGCCCTCCATAAACTTTAGCATAGATAACACTGCGTTCTTAGTGCTATAATTTAAGGAACAAGAGAACGTAAAACTATTTTTTGTTTAAAATGTTATTGCATTTTTGATGCGTACGACTGTCACGTTCAACACTTTTTAATTACCCATATGTTAAATACTATCAAGAAAAACTTGATCGTGTGGCCGCAGGGTTACGAGGCTTTAATACATGTATCTCTTAAGTAGCGTCTAATAGATGCCACGTTTACCGCCTCCTCTTGGTCTGCGAAAAATAGGCCCACAGAACAACGAAGTTACGTTAACATTCACCTCGTTGTAGTAAAACAGACTGAATGAAGCCAATCATACAAGAAATTTCAATAACAACATTAAAATGCATTAAAAAGAATCCAAAAAAATGTTATAGGTTATAGGTAATGTAAAAATAAACAAATAAAAAAGGTATTTTTGTTCTTGAGAACTTTTGTGTATTTCGATGAGAAATATAAAAAAAAGTTATTTAAGTTTTCATAAATTTATAGTTTTTATTTATTATTTGTATTATTAAATTAATATTTTTCAATATTCATATATAATAGAATTTTTGTTTTTTTATACTGTTGTTTTTGTTGTATTTTTGTAATTAGGTGTGTGTGATTGCATTTAAGATTTGTAAATGACTACATGTTTAGTTATTGTTTCATTTTATTGTAGTAATATTTATAAGAAAAATCTAAAACAAAACTAAAATTAAAAATTTCTTTAAATAAAACGCAAAACTTGTGATAAAAACAAAAAATTAATTAAAAACATAAAATTAAAAAAAAAAATGTTTGATTTTTTCTTGGTTGATTAAATTGGGTTTACAATTGTTTTCTGTTTTTCTAGCTTTACACACTAAAAGTTTATAAATTTAAAAAAATGGAATAAATGCTCTTAGAGCAATTCTTCCAGGTAAATTAAAAAAAAAAGAAAATAAAATTTAATTTTATGCATGGTTTGCTTTATTACAACTTTTTTTTTAAACTACAATTAAAATTGTTACTTTTATTAGTTCTGTTAAAAAAAGGCTGGAAATATTTTCGAGGCCTTTTGGGCAGATACACAAAGCAGTAAGAAAACAAAATTACGATTTAATTTATAAAAGTTGTCGGTTGCCTCAGAGCCAGCCTACTTATAAATTCATATACGTATGTCCTTCTAGTAAAATGTTTATTTCTAAGAGGATGCAGGAGCTGTGAGGAGGAGTATGTGTGAAAACGGACTTTTCTATTTTGAATATTTATCCTTATAAACTTAAATCCTAAGATTGAGGGAGAAAAAAAAATTCACACCAACTTAGTATAATTATTATGTATATAAAGACATATTAAATGTATGGATTTAGTTATATGCATTGTAGCTGTGTTAAAAATGTTTAAAAATTTGATTAATAAAGTTGAGGAGTAAACAACCAACCTCACAATCAAACCCAGTAACAAACTACAATTTACGTTGAGGATACAACTACACTGTCACATTCTTTTTGTGATGCTGCAGCTGGTGATGTGCTACTTTCGTCGCTTGTAGCAGTTGTAGTCGAAGCAGCAGACATACTCGAGCAGGATTCGGAGGAGAGGTTAGTTTTAGTTGAAGAAGTAGAGGAGGTCTTATTTTCCCCATTATCATCATCATCAGTCTTCAAGCGTTTAGTATTATTTTTAGCTTCATTGGAATCATAATCATCTGAGGTGGGCGATGCAGCACGTTTTTGCGCCTTTTGTCCAGACGATTCCACCTTATTGGCCAAAAAAACATCTTCCGTTTCATTGGGTTTGATTTTCGTCGGCAATTCAAGTAAAGTTGGCTTGAAACGTACAATAACAGCTGTCATATTGTCACAACCGGTACCGTCGCCTAATGTATTGGGAGCTAAGCAGGCATCAAATAATTCCTCGCATATTTCTGACATTTTCTTATTTTTATCGTTGATACGTAAACGCACAAAATCTACAACTTCCTCGCTTGTCATAAAATTCCAAATTCCATCGCATGCCAAAACCATGAACTCATCTTCCTCCGAAATGATCAGTTTCTTTATGTCTGGCAGAGCAGAAATCATTTGTTCTTCGGCGGGTAAATCATGATTCTATTGTATAGAAGAAAATCATTAAATTTTTAATAAAACTGATTATAAAATTTTGCAAATATATAAAAATATTTTTCCTAAAGATATTTTTTAAGTTATTCACCCTAATTCTGCGTTTTGATCGGATCGGTATTCTGCGTTCCGTTTCAATGTTTTTCTTTCGATTGTATGTATTCTCATTACGATCGTAGCCACGTTTTAACAAACTGTTTATTTATTAAAGGAAAGTTCTTTAATTTTTTGTTTATTTCGTTAAAAAATTGTGTAATTAAAAAAATAAAGTAATAATAAAGACAAAATTTTTTTTTTTTTAATTAAAAGCGGGTTTCACTCTTGGTAGTAGAGTACCCTTGTAGACCTTGTCAATCTTATTAATGTAATCCACGTTCTAAGGTTAACACCGCAACAGCAAAATGTATTAAACTTTTATTACGCTGTGGTTGGAAAATCACACAAAAGACTTTAGTAAACACGTTTGTTAAAGAACCCCATACACGTTTCAATTCAATTGTCAATAAAGTTTTCCATTGAATTGATTCATGGCCACACACTTTAAAAACAACTGTCAAATTTATATTTTTTTTTTACAATTAAAAATTAAAAACTTCTAGTCAATGGCGAAAATATAAATATACTTGCATCAATGCTTATTGCAGAAAGCAGTGTTGATGAAAAAAAAAGAAAAGTGCCGAAGAATTTGGTCAAATGGTGGAAGAACAAGAAAAAAAAATTCAAAAGAAAATTTAATAAGGGAACTGAAAACAACAAAGCCGGTCGGAAGGTTGTGGCCTACGCGGATGATGTAGTGATATTGGTGTCGCGCAAGTTTCTGCCGACAATTAGCGACATCATGCAAGGGGCGCTGGGCGAACTGTCGGCATGGGCAATTGATAAGGGACTGGGAGTTAATCCAGAGAAGACGAAGTTGGTTCTTTTTACTAGGAGGTACAAGGTGGAGGATTTTAGGCTACCGGTACTAGGAGGGGTGGAGCTTAGACTATCTGATAGTGCTAAGTATCTGGGAGTTTTTCCGGACAGCAAGCTGTCATGGGGAAGGAATACTCAGGAGAGACTTAAAAGGGGTCTCAATGCCTACTATGCTTGCAGATCATCGATAGGTAGGAGCTGGGGACTCCGGCCGTCAGTGGTGGGATGGCTGTACACTTCGGTGGTTAGACCCATTCTTACGTATGGATGCTGTGTTTGGTGGGAGTCATTGAGATTGGTTAGTCTTAGGAACCTTCTTTCTAAGGCTCAGAGGTGTGCTTCAATCGGCATGACAGGTGCCATGAGAAGTACTCCACAAGCGGCTCTGGATGTCATTCTACATCTTCTGCCTATTGAGCAGTGTGTGATGGGAATGGCAGCCAGGAGCATTCTTAGACTGAGGGAATTAGGATTGATGGGGAATGCCACGAAGGGTCACTCATGGATCCTGAGTGAGATTGAGGCTTGTGGCTATTGCCTGGGACCACCCGGATCCACTTATTATGTGGGCACTAGGGTGGATTTTGGGCGGTTGCCGGAGATAATAGTTCCTTCTAGGGAGAGTTGGTCAGGTAGGGGCAGATTTAGTGGATTTGCTATTTTCACTGATGGCTCGAAGATGAGGAGCACGGGTGCGGGGGCCTACATTGACGATCTGAACATCAGAAGGTCATATAGGCTTCCTGACGACTGCAGTGTTTTTCAGGCGGAGTTTCTGGGTGTCTTGAGGGCCGTGATACTGATGAGGAACAACATTGATAGGGGCTCGGAGGTCACCATATATGTGGACAGCCAGGCGGCTCTTATGGCCGTAAGGGGCTGTTATGTGAACTCCAAGCTAGTTGATGATTTTAGGAGGGCTCTGGAGGGAGTCTTAGGGGAGTATTTGCTTATTTTTTTTTTTTAATTTCCTAAGTTAATCCCGCGAAGCTCTATGCTTGTCTGCAGGAAAGAAACCAGAGTCTATGGCGGGAATCGAACCCGCAACCCCGGCGCTGATAGACTAGCTCGCTACCAGTTAGCCTACCGGTTGTGCTGGGTGCCGGGTCACTGCGACATAGGCGGAAATGAGGTTGCTGATCAGTTAGCGAGACAGGGCTCAGAGATGGAGGATCCTAAATGTATGGAGGCGGTTAGGCCTCCAATAGGTTTCTATTTTGGAAGCATCAGGGAGTGGATTTTGGGCGCGAACAATCAGGCCTGGGGGAACCGAACGGACTGCCGAGTATCGAAGACGCTGTGGCCGGTGCTTAGAAAGTCCGATTCGGGGTCGCTGCTGGGCAGGAGAAGGGTCTGCGTTAGGACCATGATAGGAATGATCACGGGCCACTGTATGATAGGCAGGATGGCGGTGAGGATGGGATCCGACTTGTCGGATATGTGCAGGTTGTGTGAGGACCCTGAGGAGTTGGAGACGGATGAGCACATTCTGTGCCACTGTCCCAGGTTACAGGGCAGTAGGCTGAGGTGGCTGGGCAGTAGATTCCTGGGCGAATTAGGGGATGTCTCGGGTTGTAAACTCGAGAATCTGATAGGACTCGTAATGGGGATGGCCTGGCTGCGCGAGAGGAGACTGAGTGCTGGCCGCACCTTCTTTTCTATCTATCTTTTCTGACTTGTGCTTTCGCTGTTTACTTCACCTAATTTCTATCTTTATCTAAATAAGGCGACACAATGGACCATATTGGTCTCTGGGTGAAGGTGTGAAGGAGACTTCACACCAGCCTTTCTACCTACCTACCTAATTCCCTAAGCAAAAAATAAACAATAAACAGATGACTCTAAATTGTCACCTGTATGAATTCGCATTGGCAGAGTCTCTAACGAAAAACACATTCACGCTTTTTAGTATAAAATCGTATTAAAGAAAACAGAGTTGTACATTTAACACAAAGGGTGAAAACAGCTATTATTTTTTTTGTACTTATGTATGTATGTATTTAAAAGTTTTATTTCATGAATTTGCAAGAAAATATTTGAAGTTTTAATTAGTATTGTGGTTATTTTGTTGAACTATTTATGGTTTTTAATCCAAATTTTTAATACTTTTAATTAGGCTTAAGTTCATGAAATTTAATTTTTATTAAATTATTTTTGTGAAGAAAGGAATTTTTTTACAACATGAAAAAAAAACCACTCGATCTCCTCAGATGGATTTGCCGTCTTACACTCGCAGCCATCGACGACTGCTGACGTCACTAGTCAAACATCAATCCTTAAACCAAATTGTATTTTAACATTTGGTAGATCGAAATTTGCTTTCCTGAATGATTATCCACTTTAATTGATTTTACATGTTTTTTCCTTTACTTCTGTTTTTTCGTACTTTCGTCAAGAATTTTTCTTGAAGTCCAAGTACATTTTTTGTTTTTTCACTTTGTCTTTCTCTTTTCTGTTGACCTTTTTCAGCACAACTTGAAGGACAAATGTACACATAGAGCTCGTGCCTTAGCTTTAACAATAATTAGTATTGTGGTTATTTTGTTGAACTATTTATGGTTTTTAATCCAAATTTTTAATACTTTTAATTAGGCTTAAGTTCATGAAATTTAATTTTTATTAAATTATTTTTGTGAAGAAAGGAATTTTTTTACAACATGAAAATTAATTAAAATTGTTATTGATAATCTTTCATTCTTGACGTGGCTCGGGCTCGAACCCTGGCCGGCAGGTTACCATGACATGTTTCGATCGCAACCACTCGATCTCCTCAGATGGATTTGCCGTCTTACACTCGCAGCCATCGACGACTGCTGACGTCACTAGTCAAACATCAATCCTTAAACCAAATTGTATTTTAACATTTGGTAGATCGAAATTTGCTTTCCTGAATGATTATCCACTTTAATTGATTTTACATGTTTTTTCCTTTACTTCTGTTTTTTCGTACTTTCGTCAAGAAGTTTTGTTTAAACGGGCTTTTAAAAAAAAGTTGTTATTTTTCCAAGGTAGCTTTAAGCGTACAATTTGGAAAGTAAATTTTTAAAATAATAATTTTAAAGGTTCGCTTAAAAACAATCTACATTTTTTAATGTATACTTTTTATTGCTACTTTTCTTAGGTACTTTGAATGGAATATCTTTAAATATAAATGAAAATAACTTAAAAAATACAACAAATTTAAATTTTCCTCTTACCATTTTATAAGCATGGTCTCCTAATGCTCGTGATAAATTTAAACCACCATTGACCCGACCATCTAAAGTAACACGACCACCAGCCTTAATAATACGTGCCGATTCTCCATCATCTTCTGGTTTGTGATCTAAGCTCATTTCAATAGCTTTGCCATTACGGCAAACAACACAACGTGAATCACCAGCATTGGCCACATACAAATCACGTCCATTGAGAAGACCAACAACCGCGGTACATCCACTATCCTTGCCCGGCTCTTCAATCATATTGGCACAAAATTGCTCATTTGCTAAATAGGATTCTTCGTCTTCTTCGTCGTCAGCTTCTTCATCATCTTCTTCGACTTCGTCATCATCATAATCTGCATCTTCATCGGTAGTGTCGTCTTCACCCAGTTCTTCCTCTTCTTCTGAAGAGTATTCTAAGGCCTGGCGGGCATTGCTTTCGTTTCCTTATAAATTATTATTATTACTATGTTGTAGATAAAAAACCTTGTGTTGTATTAAATTTGAAAACCTTACCATCCAATTCTACATCCTCGTCATCTTCATCGATTTTAGCTTTTTTCTTATCCTTGCTGGTTGATGTTATAGTCGAGGAGTTTGCTTCTTGCTTTTTTGGCGATTTTGTTGATGATTCTACATTACCATTTTGTTTGTTTTCCTTTTTGGTAGAACCACTTGAGGCCGAAACAGTAATTTCCTCCTTCATTGAAGATGTGCTGGCTGCATCATTTTTCTTTACTTCCGATGATGAAACACTGCCATTCTGTTCGTTTTCCTTGGGTGCCGATGAATCGGGAACTGTAACATCTGTTAATTTGCCATTTGAAGAAGCATTGTCCACTGCTTCTGCGGTTGTTGAAGCAATGGTCACAGCTTCTGCTTCATTTTTAGCTGAACTATTATTGCTGTTTGATTTACTGGCGCTTGAACTACTGCTGCTTACAGTAGAATCTTCTTCGGTCTCCATTTTATTGCCCAATGACGATGCTGATGAAGAAGATTTTGATGAACTGGGACCATCTTTTTATATAAACATAAAAAAACAATAGCAAATATTTAATACACGTAATAAAGTGTAGTCAGGTTATATTCTCGAATGAATGAAGTTTAATGGGTATTAATTCGCTGAAAACAAAATTCAGCTGATAATCACCCTTATTGTGTTTGGCGTATTTGAAATACGCCTACGACTGTTTGGTAATAGATTAAAGAGAACGCTTACTTATTTCCTTTAATCTATTACCAAACAGTCGTAGGCGTATTTTAAATACGCCAAACACAATAAAGGTAAATATTTTAATTTATCATTCATTTTTTTAATTAACCATTCATTTATACCATTTACCATGAATTACTAAGTTTCATTCTTCTAGATCTACATATATATTTTGTTGAATAATTTCCCAGATGAAAATTCATATACAATTTCTTTAAATGTATCAAACAAATTCTACCGGGGCACTTATTTTTGAACTCGTAAGTTCAAACGAGTTCAAAACCAGAAACTCTTATAACAAAATACTGTGCTGGGGCGAATTAGATATGTATTTATGTATGTGTAAGGAAATAGAAGATCAAAAAAGTGTGGGAAAGGGTTGTAAAAGTAATGTTCATGCACAAACATATGCAGACATGTGAATGCTGGTCATAAACATAAAGATAAGTACATATGTATGTATTTAGTCTTATTTATTTTATATTTATTTTTTAAAACCTAAAATAAATTTATATTTATATTAATAATTATAAAATTAGGAACTGGCTGCCTCGGCCTTCGTCCTTATGTACATAATTTTTTTTTAATTATCTATAAGTATGTACATGCAAAATGTTTAATAAAATGTATGTACGCGTTCTTCAGTGATTTACATAGAAGTGTTTGCGATTGATAGCGTATTTTTTCATAAGCACTCTTTTAATTGTGAATTCAAGGCTTATTTTATCTACACTAATATTATAAAGTTGAAAAGTTTGTATGTTTGTTACAGGTAATCTACGAAACTGTTGGTCCGATTTTAAAAATGTTTCCAACAAAATGAAGAGTGGAACCTCCTAACGGACGTAGGCTATATATCGGGCCTGTTCTGAAAATCACGTGCTTTTAAAATCACGCGTGTGGCTTGGTGGTGTTCTGAAAGTTATACCGTTTTTGTGTTTCTCCGTGTGCTTTCGGCAATTGAAGATCACACCAAAACACACAAAAACGGAAAATTAAAATATCAAACGTGTGATTTTAAAAGGCACATATAGTGCTGGGATACTATCGATATTTTCAACTATCGATATTTATCGATAGTTTAGATTTCACTATCGATATATCGATATTACTATCAACTGAATGTTTGAACTTGTGCAGGAAAACTTTAATTATTTCTTTATAAGGCTACAGTTCGTTGTTTTTACCACTTTATTGAATGTATAAGACTTATGTATATACTCACGTTATTTTAGATGACAGTTTTTTAAAAATTGATAAGTACCGAAGTAACAGGCACTATAAGATATTCCATTGCAACTTCAAAAAATTTTCTAAATTCTAAACCCAAAAAGGTAATCAATCTAGCGGACTTATCCTCTAATGGTTGTTCATTATTTTGTCTTATGCTTGCAATTGCATTTGGATTTGCATTTTTTTTTACACCATTACAAAAATATTTGCCATTTCAGTCCCTATATAAACATGTAAAAATTTCGACTTAAAGTCCTTTAATCAGCAGTAAAAAGTACTACTAAGCAATCTATTCCACTTGCCATTTTTGTTGTTTGAATTCATTGCTGTAATTCAGCGCGAATTAATAATAGCAGGTAAAAATTTGCGGCAAAAAACTGTGTGTGTATAGCTCAGGGTTGCCGAACATGGTCTTTTCCGACCAAATTTGGTCGGATATTTTTGGTTTGTCCGGATGGTAGGCCAAACCTAATTTTGGTCGGTTTTAGAAAATTAGACGGATAGCAGACAATTACAAATCTCATAGCTTTTTTACCAAACACAAACATTTTTTTTTGATTGTTGATGAAACTTTGGATATGGCGTTAGGAGCAAGTTACTTTGACGGTGTTAGTTTTATAAAAGATAGTTTTGTCATCTTATTCGAGCTTATCAAGTCAGATTTTCTTCTTATAAAAAACTTTTTATCAACAAACAATAATCCTAAACAAAATTTGTTCGGATTGGCAACAAACGGGGCTCACGCCATGACTGGAACTGTTGGTAAGCTTATAGTTATTTGTGGTAATATTTAAAGTTTTTTCACATAGTCCTAAAAGAATAACATAAATAAAAGAATTTCAGGAATTCTGTTCTGTATTAGGTGTTTCTTATACAAGATGGACTTCTTAAAGGAAGATGTTGTAAGAATCGTAGAACAGTGGGATGCTTTGATACTGTATTTGGAAACATAGTCTTATAAAGGCAATGGTATAATAGCCGCAGAACTTGCAGAAAGTATGGATGAGTTCCAAAACAGAGCAAGTTATCAACGCGTATACAATAAGCCAACTATGCATTGAAAAACTCTTTGAGACATTTTGTACTCTGTCTGCAAGGAATTAGGATGTATTGGAGCTCAGCCTTTGTCTTATAAGGATTAATACTTTTTTTTAATTGTGCAAACTTAAGTTAATAAATTTTGATTCATATTTTATTAGTGGTCTATACGTGTTATTGCATACGATCAATGAATTATTCTAGTTTATAAGCGTTATTAAATGTATATGGGCATTTCCCCAGAATGGTCTACCATCATGAAAAAATAAAATGTGGATTATCATCGTCTTTTATTAATAACAATTGTTTATTATTTTAAAAAAGTCATAGCATGTCTCAGCTTTTTTACTTGAGGAAATTCGGCTGAAAACTGGAAAATTTTATATTTTTCTGTATTTTCTACTTCTAAAGACATTTTTATACACTTATTTTACATGCAAGAAATATGTTATGTTTACACTCTTTCTTCATAAACTCTCCATTACAATCAATTGTAAAACGAGTATTAAGTTTTTTTGTTACGGAAATTTGAAGACATTTATGGGAAAATGCGTATTTCAAAAATTTGGTCGGTTTCAAAGGATTTTGGTAGATTTTGCAGACAATTTTGGTCGGATAAAAATTTTTCAAACGGCAACCCTGGTATAGCTGCTGTTAGATGTCTTCATATCTGTATTTTAAATAATAATAATATCGATATTGATATTTTTCCTATCGATATTTTCGATATTTTAAGACTATCGATAATATCGATAGTCTATCGATAGTTTCCCAGCACTAGGCACATATAATTTGAATTCACGTGATTTGAGTTAAAGTGATTTTCAGAACAGGCCTGTATGAATGGTCAGATGGGCAATTTCCGCCTATCAGAAACTATCTTACCGATTTTGATAAAATTTAAAATGTATGTAGATCGATCTACATACAATAATGCGTGTTTTATTTATATTTTTTTAATATTTAGTCAAAAATTAATTCTGAGCGGGCAACGCCGCAGGCACGACTAGTGCGCAATAAATTTGGCTTTCTGATAAATGATAGCAAATTTAAAATAAAATGTATGGTCACTAATTTCTGAATAACTAAAATTCGGGCGAAATATTATTCAAGCTTAAACAAATCTTGGACCGATAAAAAAAATCGGATTTTAATTTATCACTGTAAAATTTTATATTCTTTATATTTTTATTTGAAGGCTTGAAAATAATTGTTTTTTGCAGACCATAACAAATGAGTACAGTTTTTATGGCTGCAATAGTCACCACATAATTGACTTGTGACAACCAAATTATTCTTATAGAAAACTGCAATAGCCAGTTGTAAATCGCTCACCCCTATCGTGAATAATTGAATTGAATTATGAATGAATTTTCCTTTTTCAATTTTTCCTATGTTAATTCAATTGTAAAAATGGGAAAAGGAAAAAAACTCCCAAGGAATTTTTATTCACGATAGGGGTGTGTTTGTTAGTTCCCTAGTGAGTATTTAGGCGTCAGTGTAAAAGGTCGCAAAAATTTGTTAGTGCCGGTTCACACACGTCAAGTTTGAATCGTAAGTATTGAGTTTTTAGAAGAGAGGGGAAAGAAATGGCATTATCTTTCCCTTCTCTCCTAAAACATTAAGACTTGAAGAGTCAAACTTGACGTGTGTGAACCAGCAATTATATGTATTAATTTATATTGTTAAACTGGACTTTTCTCTATAAAACGGTACTAAAGCTATATCGTGATATTTTTAGTATCATGATATTTATTGAACGTGTAGCATGCAATATTGATGGATCGCGATCCATATCGCAGAAAAGCATCATTTTATGTGATCCATCAATATAGATCGCGATCCAAATATCACGATATTATTGAACGTGTAGCAGTGCCCTTACGTCACATCTTTTTCTGTACCATCGAACCAGAGTTACCATTTGTAAAATTTTCCTTTTTTTGCAAGTTTTTGAGAGGACAAAATGTTATTAATTTTTTTTAAGGTTTTTTTAGTTTATAAAAAATTTGTAAAGTTTTTCAAGGTTTTTGTAAAAAAAAAAAAAAATAGCTTAAAATTTGCAGTACCTTAATTGTATAAAAATATTGAGTGATGTTTTTATATAATTAAACGATTTTATTATTGATTTGTTTAGAAAATTCTAAATCGGGCTTATTAAGGTCATGTATTCTATGCAAATAAAAGATTATTTCATAATTTATTTTTCCGACGTTTCGTTGGAGATTCCCAACATCATCAGGAATATTTTATTAGATATGTATATAATCTTTCGTCAATACTCTGCATTTTGAATATTTAACACAGATTCTGTTTTACATAAACACAACATAAAACATAAATTTAATTAAACAAAACAAATGCAAAAATATAAATAAAAATAAAAAATATCAAAGTATAATTAAATTGTATTAAACTAAGTATCACAGAAGCAGAATTAAACTTTATATTTTCTCATTCCTTTATTACTGCAACAGTTTTTGGGAGGAAGTATTTAAACCAGTGTTCGAAAATAAACAGTACAGTATTTTGCGTTCGGCTCACACACCCATGAACGATATCTATTTTTTAGTGATTGTGTAGACGAACACAACCCTTAATACCGTTCGTAACTTTTGTCAAGAAAGAACCGAACATTTATATAGAAATGAACAAACAAAAAATTTTAGTATTGTGTATATAGGGTAGCCAGATTTTAAATTCGAAAAAACAGTACATTGAATACAAAAAAACAGTACATTTTTTTGACGAAAACTTAACCATTTGTTTTAATTAGTAACCCCCAATTTTACAAAGTTCAGCTATAATTAACTATCAGTTCAAGCTGTCAAAACATATTGTAAGCTGAAAGTTAAAGTAATAGTTAGTTTTAACTGAACTTGGTGAAATTGGGATAAATATTTTAAACTTTTGATTGAATATGCAACAACAATTATATAAAGAAATACACTTAAAATGTGTAACGTTTCATAAATATATGAAATGTAACCATTTGCGTTTAAAAAGCAAACACAACAAACAAAGCATTTGGCCAGGAAAACGATAACATTGCTGTAAGTCATATAAGAAAGGAGAAAGTCCTTACTTAGCTCAAAATAATTAAGGCCCAGAACAGACGGTGAAACGCAACTGCAACGAAACTGCAACTTCTAGTTATTTTCAAGTTTCATTTGAGTTTATGCCATAGACTCCTTTGAGGGACCACACACGACGCGACCATTTTGAGACCGGTTCGAAATGCATTGGAAATCAGTTGCATTGAAATCGGCGTGCAGGAAACTCGTGTTTGCGTTTCATCTAACTCATTGATTGTGTAAGTACTAGAGTTGTCAATTATTCGCATTTCAACTTTGTTCGAATAATTCAAATAATTGTTTTTGTTCGTTCGATCAAACGATTAAATCTATCAAATTATTCGATTAATCGATGAGAATAACGAATAAAAAAATATTAAAAATTAGTTTTACAAAAAATAAAGTATTTTTAAGAATGGACAAATGTACTATTCATCTATAAATATAGAAAGTCTTCCATTTTCTTCTTTATTTTTATTAAAATCTGCTATGAATTCTTCTTTTTTTTAAACGTACAACTTTTCATCTTAACTCCATATGGTTGTATTACTTAAAGGCATTGTAAAACAATTAATTCCATTATAATCCGATATTAGTTTGGCGTTTGCAGACCTGCCATCTTCAGCTAAACTTTTGCATACAGTTTCTTTCATAAAGCAACCGCTGTCTTTCTTTATGTATTTTTCAATTGGACCAAGTTCGAAATTTTTTGATGTCGTTGGATTATCTTCCACTACATCATTTTCAATGTAATATTGTGACACTTACGCAAATTGTAAAAATATATATAATTTAAAAAAAGAATAATACAATAAAAACCTTTTCTACTTTCATGATATCATTTGTTTATGTAAATCAATTCTTTATTTTAAGATTAATTACAGTCCGGGCTATGGCTACAATATTTTTTAGCTCTCGTACATTTTGTATAAAATCACTAAAAACGTATGAGAAGAAATCAATTTCTATTCTTTTATTTAATTTATTTAAAAAAAAAAACAAAATTGTTCGATTAATCGACATTAAATAATCGATTTATTCGTTATTCGAAAATCGCCATTTTAAAATTATTCGAACAAGAGTTTGGTTTTGTTTGATCGATTAATCGAATTATTCTTAATCGGTTGACAACTCTAGTAAGTATTATTTTTTTAAACATATTCGTATTTAAAGCAATTTTCACTACACACATAGTTGCACAAATCATTTAGAATTTGAGAAAATGTTTGCCTCCTAAATTAATTTTCCAATTTTAAACAATTTTTAAATTATTTACGGCTAATTTTACCAAGTTCAGCTATAATTAACTATTACTAAAACAATAGGTTTTTTTTGACTTTTATAATGAAAGTTAATTAAACCTGAACTTGGTGAAATTGGCCATTAATCTATAAAATCCAAAAAAAAAAAATAGTTTGGTTAATTTTTATTTTACAAAATCTGAAAATATTTAAAATAAAGTGAAATTGAAAACGATGAATATTTTCAATAAAATTTTTGTAAAAATTAACTTATCTTTTTCTTATTTAAGTAGTTTAGGTAAAGAAAAGTGGTCCTCAAAGGTATTAGGTATTTTTATAAATTTTTAACACGGAGAATTATCCAAATTTGTTGGTTTTAAATTTCACGTGATTCTAAAAATTAACGATAATTGTGTATGAATAAGTATTTTTTTAATACTTAAAAAAAATTTAGATTTTATTTTTGTCTTTCTCAGGTGTGGAAAGGGAAAGACTATTGGAAGAGGTAGCCATAAAATCATAACAACATGAAAATATACCACTGCTACGAGCCACTCATTATAATTTAGATTTCTACTGTGTATTTATGAGAAAACAATGACCACAGCGTAAAAGCTCTTATTATTTTAGAACTTTATTTTTAACACAACATAATTTTTGTAAGCCAGTACTGTTAAATATAGACTGAGCAAAAAAAAACAGTACAAAAAACTGTACAAAGTGTAAAAAACAGTACATTTGCGTAGTGTTTTAGGAGTTGTGCATAAAACAGTACAATTGCAAAAAATCAGTACATGTACTGCTTAAAACAGTACGTATGGCAACCCTATGTGTATATTATGTTATAAATATGTATATTATGCTGGCTTTTTGTTTTTTTTTTTCGTATGTGTATCAGAGAACGGCTTTGTGTAATTGTAAAAAAATCGCATTAAATCAACAGCAACAAATACACTCACTTGCGGTCATACAATCAAACTTGTGCAACCGCAAATATTCGCTGCTGGTTTGCAGTCATTCAAACAGGGATGATAAATGAGAAAACCAATATCGTACAAACGAACTTTTAAAATCGTACTTTTTCGGCCCCAATAGTACTAAATCATTTTTTTTTATAAATTTATTTTTTATTTTATTATTAAAAACAAAAATTTAATACAACAAAAACCAAAGCTACTTAAAATTCATCTGTACATTTCTACATAGCAAAAAATACATAATATATGCATAATTATACATAATAATAGGGTGGGTAACATTTTTTAGCGTCAAAAGCACATCGCGATTCTTGTTATATAAGTCATTCCAATAAACTTTGCCAAAGAAACCATAGGTCAAAAATTAATTTCGAAAATAGTTAGTTTTCCAAAATATTCAAGAATAAAAACAAATTGTATTTGGTCCAGCCAGACTTGTATAATGCGGTTTTTAGAATCGAGAAATACATTAATTTGTATTTTTGATTGCCCTCAGAGAGCGTTTTCATACACTTTTTTGAATTTATCGTCTTTTTTGTGGAAAATTTAAGAATATTTCTCAAAATGCAATTTCGAATTTTAAACATATAATCACACGTAGTAATCGGTTTCAACTTTTTTCGGTTCAAAACAACAACAATTTTATTAAAATTATTAAAGAAAAAAAAAAAAAATACATGCAGCCATCGTTGTGCATATACCAACGAATTAAAACACAAAGCGTACTGACCGAGTACAGGCATCTCCGTACTAACCCCCTTTCTTCTCTCACCTAAAAACGTAAGAGTTGAGCATCAAAAGATGAAACGTGTGAAAGCAGACTAATTCTTTACAGATTTTACGATTTTTTATAAGTATTAGACTTTGCTATCATGCTGCGCTGTCCCTTTCCCAATTTGTTCGTCGTTTGTCTGCGTAAGAAATAGAAATAAACCTATCGCAGAGTTCCTTACGCACGACGAATTTCGGTCTACGAAATGATCGTGTGTACTTTTATATACACCAATGTGTTCTATTCGTTGCGAATAATTCGTCGTTCGTCCCAGTTGTGTTTCTAGCATTATATCTCAAACTAACCCGAAGTTATTGCAAAATATATTTCATTAAACCTGTATATAAATTTTCACTTTGAAAACTTTAATCGCGTTTTGCCAAAATAATTTTTTTTTTTAGATATATAAATGTTGCAATAAAGGAGCGGTATGTACATATGTATACTAGTTTTTATACTTTTCTCGAAATTCCTTCATGAACATCGGTTTTCTTAAATCTACTCTAAAAACCAAGAATTTTGGTGAATAACACTTAAATATTGCTGAACGGAAAGTGGTCTCTCAAATTGTTTTTTCGTTTTTTTTTCCAAAAAATGAAAAAAATATTGCAATTTTGTTCGATGGTTCAATACAAATTTTCAATTACGAACTTATAATTTTTCTTTCATTTTTCCTTACCTTTTCGTATATAAAAATTGAACAAGGCAAAATTTTATTATTCTGTTAATGCAGAATGGTAGGAAATTTTAAAATAAAAAGGGAAATCACGATGGGAAGTGCAAAGTGTGCAAACGATGCAAATGCGTGCAAAATACACTCATTTACACAACAACAAAATGTACGTATGTATGTATTTGAAATTTGCTTACTTTACTTTACTTCTTTTGCCTCGCTCGGGATTTTTTTCTTATTCGATCTTTATTATTTAAATTTAAATTATTTTTGTTTTACTTTAACAAAAAAAAAAAAAAAAAAAATTTTATAAAATCAAAAAATAATTTCAATTTTCGGGAATACAAAATTTTAATTTCAAAAGATTTTGTTATTCGTGCTTAATTCCCAGTTTTTATTATTGATAAAAACACTTGAAATTTATTGTTGATGGGATAAGCTATTCCTATGCATTTCACTGGTTGCTTAGGCCAGATCATCAGGAAACTTCATCCATAAAGGTTTTAGACAAACTAAAGATATTAAACCAAATAAAACTGTTAAACGTATAAGAATTATACAACAGTTCTACTTGTAACAATATCAAAGTTTAAACAAAACACATCAACAATAAACAACAGTGGGATCATCTCATCTTACATTTCCCCACTACAATTAGTTGAAATTCTCTCAACATTAATTGTAGTTGTAAGTAGGTTAAGAAAAACAAAATGAAAAAAACAACAACTTACAAAAGATGTTGTCAATTAAGTGTTTTTTAGGCCGTGCACTGCCTGTTTATTATCAAAAAATAATTTCAATTTTCGGGAATACAAAATTTTAATTTCAAAAGATTTTGTTATTCGTGCTTAATTCCCAGTTTTTATTATTGATAAAAACACTTGAAATTTATTGTTGATGGGATAAGCTATTCCTATGCATTTCACTGGTTGCTTAGGCCAGATCATCAGGAAACTTCATCCATAAAGGTTTTAGACAAACTAAAGATATTAAACCAAATAAAACTGTTAAACGTATAAGAATTATACAACAGTTCTACTTGTAACAATATCAAAGTTTAAACAAAACACATCAACAATAAACAACAGTGGGATCATCTCATCTTACATTTCCCCACTACAATTAGTTGAAATTCTCTCAACATTAATTGTAGTTGTAAGTAGGTTAAGAAAAACAAAATGAAAAAAACAACAACTTACAAAAGATGTTGTCAATTAAGTGTTTTTTAGGCCGTGCACTGCCTGTTTATTATCAAAAAATAATTTCAATTTTCGGGAATACAAAATTTTAATTTCAAAAGATTTTGTTATTCGTGCTTAATTCCCAGTTTTTATTATTGATAAAAACACTTGAAATTTATTGTTGATGGGATAAGCTATTCCTATGCATTTCACTGGTTGCTTAGGCCAGATCATCAGGAAACTTCATCCATAAAGGTTTTAGACAAACTAAAGATATTAAACCAAATAAAACTGTTAAACGTATAAGAATTATACAACAGTTCTACTTGTAACAATATCAAAGTTTAAACAAAACACATCAACAATAAACAACAGTGGGATCATCTCATCTTACATTTCCCCACTACAATTAGTTGAAATTCTCTCAACATTAATTGTAGTTGTAAGTAGGTTAAGAAAAACAAAATGAAAAAAACAACAACTTACAAAAGATGTTGTCAATTAAGTGTTTTTTAGGCCGTGCACTGCCTGTTTATTATCAAAAAATAATTTCAATTTTCGGGAATACAAAATTTTAATTTCAAAAGATTTTGTTATTCGTGCTTAATTCCCAGTTTTTATTATTGATAAAAACACTTGAAATTTATTGTTGATGGGATAAGCTATTCCTATGCATTTCACTGGTTGCTTAGGCCAGATCATCAGGAAACTTCATCCATAAAGGTTTTAGACAAACTAAAGATATTAAACCAAATAAAACTGTTAAACGTATAAGAATTATACAACAGTTCTACTTGTAACAATATCAAAGTTTAAACAAAACACATCAACAATAAACAACAGTGGGATCATCTCATCTTACATTTCCCCACTACAATTAGTTGAAATTCTCTCAACATTAATTGTAGTTGTAAGTAGGTTAAGAAAAACAAAATGAAAAAAACAACAACTTACAAAAGATGTTGTCAATTAAGTGTTTTTTAGGCCGTGCACTGCCTGTTTATTATCAAAAAATAATTTCAATTTTCGGGAATACAAAATTTTAATTTCAAAAGATTTTGTTATTCGTGCTTAATTCCCAGTTTTTATTATTGATAAAAACACTTGAAATTTATTGTTGATGGGATAAGCTATTCCTATGCATTTCACTGGTTGCTTAGGCCAGATCATCAGGAAACTTCATCCATAAAGGTTTTAGACAAACTAAAGATATTAAACCAAATAAAACTGTTAAACGTATAAGAATTATACAACAGTTCTACTTGTAACAATATCAAAGTTTAAACAAAACACATCAACAATAAACAACAGTGGGATCATCTCATCTTACATTTCCCCACTACAATTAGTTGAAATTCTCTCAACATTAATTGTAGTTGTAAGTAGGTTAAGAAAAACAAAATGAAAAAAACAACAACTTACAAAAGATGTTGTCAATTAAGTGTTTTTTAGGCCGTGCACTGCCTGTTTATTATCAAAAAATAATTTCAATTTTCGGGAATACAAAATTTTAATTTCAAAAGATTTTGTTATTCGTGCTTAATTCCCAGTTTTTATTATTGATAAAAACACTTGAAATTTATTGTTGATGGGATAAGCTATTCCTATGCATTTCACTGGTTGCTTAGGCCAGATCATTAGGAAACTTCATCCATAAAGGTTTTAGACAAACTAAATTTCAAGTGTTTTTATCAATAATAAAAACTGGGAATTAAGCACGAATAACAAAATCTTTTGAAATTAAAATTTTGTATTCCCGAAAATTGAAATTATTTTTTGATAATAAACAGGCAGTGCACGGCCTAAAAAACACTTAATTGACAACATCTTTTGTAAGTTGTTGTTTTTTTCATTTTGTTTTTCTTAACCTACTTACAACTACAATTAATGTTGAGAGAATTTCAACTAATTGTAGTGGGGAAATGTAAGATGAGATGATCCCACTGTTGTTTATTGTTGATGTGTTTTGTTTAAACTTTGATATTGTTACAAGTAGAACTGTTGTATAATTCTTATACGTTTAACAGTTTTATTTGGTTTAATATCTTTAGTTTGTCTAAAACCTTTATGGATGAAGTTTCCTGATGATCTGGCCTAAGCAACCAGTGAAATGCATAGGAATAGCTTATCCCATCAACAATAAATTTCAAGTGTTTTTATCAATAATAAAAACTGGGAATTAAGCACGAATAACAAAATCTTTTGAAATTAAAATTTTGTATTCCCGAAAATTTAAATTATTTTTTGATAATAAACAGGCAGTGCACGGCCTAAAAAACACTTAATTGACAACATCTTTTGTAAGTTGTTGTTTTTTTCATTTTGTTTTTCTTAACCTACTTACAACTACAATTAATGTTGAGAGAATTTCAACTAATTGTAGTGGGGAAATGTAAGATGAGATGATCCCACTGTTGTTTATTGTTGATGTGTTTTGTTTAAACTTTGATATTGTTACAAGTAGAACTGTTGTATAATTCTTATACGTTTAACAGTTTTATTTGGTTTAATATCTTTAGTTTGTCTAAAACCTTTATGGATGAAGTTTCCTGATGATCTGGCCTAAGCAACCAGTGAAATGCATAGGAATAGCTTATCCCATCAACAATAAATTTCAAGTGTTTTTATCAATAATAAAAACTGGGAATTAAGCACGAATAACAAAATCTTTTGAAATTAAAATTTTGTATTCCCGAAAATTGAAATTATTTTTTGATAATAAACAGGCAGTGCACGGCCTAAAAAACACTTAATTGACAACATCTTTTGTAAGTTGTTGTTTTTTTCATTTTGTTTTTCTTAACCTACTTACAACTACAATTAATGTTGAGAGAATTTCAACTAATTGTAGTGGGGAAATGTAAGATGAGATGATCCCACTGTTGTTTATTGTTGATGTGTTTTGTTTAAACTTTGATATTGTTACAAGTAGAACTGTTGTATAATTCTTATACGTTTAACAGTTTTATTTGGTTTAATATCTTTAGTTTGTCTAAAACCTTTATGGATGAAGTTTCCTGATGATCTGGCCTAAGCAACCAGTGAAATGCATAGGAATAGCTTATCCCATCAACAATAAATTTCAAGTGTTTTTATCAATAATAAAAACTGGGAATTAAGCACGAATAACAAAATCTTTTGAAATTAAAATTTTGTATTCCCGAAAATTGAAATTATTTTTTGATAATAAACAGGCAGTGCACGGCCTAAAAAACACTTAATTGACAACATCTTTTGTAAGTTGTTGTTTTTTTCATTTTGTTTTTCTTAACCTACTTACAACTACAATTAATGTTGAGAGAATTTCAACTAATTGTAGTGGGGAAATGTAAGATGAGATGATCCCACTGTTGTTTATTGTTGATGTGTTTTGTTTAAACTTTGATATTGTTACAAGTAGAACTGTTGTATAATTCTTATACGTTTAACAGTTTTATTTGGTTTAATATCTTTAGTTTGTCTAAAACCTTTATGGATGAAGTTTCCTGATGATCTGGCCTAAGCAACCAGTGAAATGCATAGGAATAGCTTATCCCATCAACAATAAATTTCAAGTGTTTTTATCAATAATAAAAACTGGGAATTAAGCACGAATAACAAAATCTTTTGAAATTAAAATTTTGTATTCCCGAAAATTGAAATTATTTTTTGATAATAAACAGGCAGTGCACGGCCTAAAAAACACTTAATTGACAACATCTTTTGTAAGTTGTTGTTTTTTTCATTTTGTTTTTCTTAACCTACTTACAACTACAATTAATGTTGAGAGAATTTCAACTAATTGTAGTGGGGAAATGTAAGATGAGATGATCCCACTGTTGTTTATTGTTGATGTGTTTTGTTTAAACTTTGATATTGTTACAAGTAGAACTGTTGTATAATTCTTATACGTTTAACAGTTTTATTTGGTTTAATATCTTTAGTTTGTCTAAAACCTTTATGGATGAAGTTTCCTGATGATCTGGCCTAAGCAACCAGTGAAATGCATAGGAATAGCTTATCCCATCAACAATAAATTTCAAGTGTTTTTATCAATAATAAAAACTGGGAATTAAGCACGAATAACAAAATCTTTTGAAATTAAAATTTTGTATTCCCGAAAATTGAAATTATTTTTTGATAATAAACAGGCAGTGCACGGCCTAAAAAACACTTAATTGACAACATCTTTTGTAAGTTGTTGTTTTTTTCATTTTGTTTTTCTTAACCTACTTACAACTACAATTAATGTTGAGAGAATTTCAACTAATTGTAGTGGGGAAATGTAAGATGAGATGATCCCACTGTTGTTTATTGTTGATGTGTTTTGTTTAAACTTTGATATTGTTACAAGTAGAACTGTTGTATAATTCTTATACGTTTAACAGTTTTATTTGGTTTAATATCTTTAGTTTGTCTAAAACCTTTATGGATGAAGTTTCCTGATGATCTGGCCTAAGCAACCAGTGAAATGCATAGGAATAGCTTATCCCATCAACAATAAATTTCAAGTGTTTTTATCAATAATAAAAACTGGGAATTAAGCACGAATAACAAAATCTTTTGAAATTAAAATTTTGTATTCCCGAAAATTGAAATTATTTTTTGATAATAAACAGGCAGTGCACGGCCTAAAAAACACTTAATTGACAACATCTTTTGTAAGTTGTTGTTTTTTTCATTTTGTTTTTCTTAACCTACTTACAACTACAATTAATGTTGAGAGAATTTCAACTAATTGTAGTGGGGAAATGTAAGATGAGATGATCCCACTGTTGTTTATTGTTGATGTGTTTTGTTTAAACTTTGATATTGTTACAAGTAGAACTGTTGTATAATTCTTATACGTTTAACAGTTTTATTTGGTTTAATATCTTTAGTTTGTCTAAAACCTTTATGGATGAAGTTTCCTGATGATCTGGCCTAAGCAACCAGTGAAATGCATAGGAATAGCTTATCCCATCAACAATAAATTTCAAGTGTTTTTATCAATAATAAAAACTGGGAATTAAGCACGAATAACAAAATCTTTTGAAATTAAAATTTTGTATTCCCGAAAATTGAAATTATTTTTTGATAATAAACAGGCAGTGCACGGCCTAAAAAACACTTAATTGACAACATCTTTTGTAAGTTGTTGTTTTTTTCATTTTGTTTTTCTTAACCTACTTACAACTACAATTAATGTTGAGAGAATTTCAACTAATTGTAGTGGGGAAATGTAAGATGAGATGATCCCACTGTTGTTTATTGTTGATGTGTTTTGTTTAAACTTTGATATTGTTACAAGTAGAACTGTTGTATAATTCTTATACGTTTAACAGTTTTATTTGGTTTAATATCTTTAGTTTGTCTAAAACCTTTATGGATGAAGTTTCCTGATGATCTGGCCTAAGCAACCAGTGAAATGCATAGGAATAGCTTATCCCATCAACAATAAATTTCAAGTGTTTTTATCAATAATAAAAACTGGGAATTAAGCACGAATAACAAAATCTTTTGAAATTAAAATTTTGTATTCCCGAAAATTGAAATTATTTTTTGATAATAAACAGACAGTGCACGGCCTAAAAAACACTTAATTGACAACATCTTTTGTAAGTTGTTGTTTTTTTCATTTTGTTTTTCTTAACCTACTTACAACTACAATTAATGTTGAGAGAATTTCAACTAATTGTAGTGGGGAAATGTAAGATGAGATGATCCCACTGTTGTTTATTGTTGATGTGTTTTGTTTAAACTTTGATATTGTTACAAGTAGAACTGTTGTATAATTCTTATACGTTTAACAGTTTTATTTGGTTTAATATCTTTAGTTTGTCTAAAACCTTTATGGATGAAGTTTCCTGATGATCTGGCCTAAGCAACCAGTGAAATGCATAGGAATAGCTTATCCCATCAACAATAAATTTCAAGTGTTTTTATCAATAATAAAAACTGGGAATTAAGCACGAATAACAAAATCTTTTGAAATTAAAATTTTATAAAATTAATACTTTTATATAAGAAAACACCTCAAGCTTAATCAAATTAATTTACATTTAAATAATAAAGTCGAAAAAGAAAGAATTTATATTAATAAAAATAATTTTTGCAAGATAGCGCCAGTTTTTACACTGTACCTTCTTCCTTGATTTTTTACAAATTATGAGTTAACGTAAATACGTGTTCCCATGCCTTTAACATAAGCTTAGCAATAAGAAATATTGCTCTGTTATTCTGCCGACGTTATTGCCAACTTGCTGAGATATTTATCTTTAGTGTAGACCTAGGGCAGTGTTGCAAAATAGAAATTTTGAAATGGTACTGAACTACAACTAAAAGAGTATTTTTCCCACCAAATGGTACTTTTTGTTAAAAAATAAAACAATAATTTATGAAAATAAAAGGAACAAAAATGTTTTATTAGAATTCATTTATCGAAGTACATATTTAATAGCAAACAAACAGTATTTATATTTGAGGTAAACATGTAAATAATATTTCTGTTATACATAAGCGTCAAACGCCCCTTCCATTTACAATACATATTATATGGGCTAATCCGGAAATTTTTAAACCAAAGGCAGAAATTTAAAGTTGCCCAAAATCCAAATGTTTGTTAATGGACTAATAGGATACATATTCAAGCTTCAAAATATATAATCAATAAGGTTTTACTTTACGGTGGTTTGTTTGTTCTTGGCAGAGGCTAACCTAAACGTACCTCTTGCTTTCTTTGTTCTTGTAAAAAAAGGGTATTTTCCATGGTCAAAAAAGTGGGCATAACAGTCGTTTCAGTATTTAGCGTTTTGCAAAACTTTAATTTGTTTAATTTTCTTTTATTTAAGATAAAAATCATATTTGTAAGTTATCTAATATATATTAACAATATAAACTAAAAATGGGTACACTGTGTGTAACGTCCGTAACGGAAAATGGGTTTTTTTAAATTTAACAGAATGAATTTTAATAATTTTGTTTTCCAAACTAGCTTGATAAAGAGAGTTTTTTATGCACTTCAATCTGATGAATAAAAAGAAATACCTTTATTACACTTTTTTGTTTAAATATAAATGACAAAGTGTGTAACGTCCGTAACGGCATGAAAATACCCATAAATTGTATTTTAATATTATGAGCTGGAAGTATATGTTTATAATGGATTTTCAACTGCTGAATCTGAAAATTACAGAATTTTGTCTCAAAATGAGATTCAATCTGCTCATTTCAGTTACTCACAAGTTACTTTGTTTACATGCGTTGCTTGGTTCAACAATTGCGCCAAGTCTTATTGCATTGTAAGTGATGACCTGTCGCACAATAAAAATTCTGTTTATTGTTTTATAAAATTATTAATTAAAAAAATCAGAAAAATTCATTCTTTCAATAGAATAAAGATATTTTCTGATGGCTGTGGAAGTCAATTAAAAAATAAATACATTCTGAGAAGCATTCCACAATTAGTAAGAGAATGGAACGTGAGTTGTTGCGAATGGAATTTTTTTGCTACTTCGCATGGAAAAGGAGCGGTGGACGATGTTGGCGCTGTTGTCAAGCGAAAAGTTTGGCAACTAGTAAAAGCCCAAATCTCAACTTAAAAAACGCTCGAGATTTTTACAAATTAGCAACAAAAAAAATATAAATAGCGTTTTTCTTATTTACGTTGGTAAAAATGATGTCGAAACTTCATCTGACGAAATATCGAAAACATGGATAAATGTTAAAAATATTCCAGCTCTTAAATCAAATCATTATTTTTCGGGCTTTTCCAATGACAATACCATAAAAGTAGCTCGAACAGCTGAGTCTATTAAGCATAAAATACAATGCTGTTTAAAGAAACAAATAAATAAATGAATATAACCTTATATAAGAGTAATGAAATATTTTATATTTTTTTGTAACTAATACATTAATAATTACAAGGTTAAAAAGATTTTTGAATACATAAATGTTTTTTATATACACAATTTGTTTTAATGGAAAAAGTGTAACGTCCGTAACGTAACGTCCGTAACAGACAAAAATTTGTTCAACGGGACTACTTAGCCTTCTTTTCTAAGCTGGATTGATATGGTCATATATTCCACTTAATTTTTTGTATTTGGACTTTTTAGGTTTATTATGCAAAATTAGCTAAAAAATGTGCAAATGCGCAGAAGCCTCAAAGTCGACTTCCAATTTTTGTAACGTCCGTAACGGAACTTTAACCTAGCATAACTTTTGTTTTCAAAAACAGTTAACCTTTAAGTTTAAACAAGTTTTAAAGTACTCCCAAAGAACTGCATTTTGCAAAAAATTTCAGGAAAATATTCCAATGTTAACGCCAGCTGTGTCAATCTTAACAAGCAAATTTGCGTTCGAATGTAACGTCCGTAACGCAGGATTAGCCCATATGTTATTCGCCATATTATGTCTACATGGCCCGATATTATTCAATAAGTGGCACAATGATTTCAATTAAAATATGGTGCAACTCTTATTAAAAAAAACACAACCTTTAAAGCAAAACAACATAGTACATTGTTGCAAACACATTTCACAGTATATTGCACTTCTTTTCAGATTTCGATTCTTGCCAATATATTGCGTCACATTCGAATATCACAAACCCATTGGCGATAAAATTTAACAGTTATATTGCAGGTGTATGAACGGAACCTTTTTTTAGTATTTTCTAAAAATAAAATAGTTGAAAATTTTATTTTTGTCAACATAAATTAATACTGGTATTTACATATATATATTATAACTTTTGTTCAAAACATTAATGTTTAAAAATAAAGATTTAATTCAGTGTTATAAGAAAAAGCAAATTTACTTTAAGAGATGATAAGAAATATTATAACTACAACAGCAACTACCAGTTGATTTTAATAGATTTTTAGTTTATTATCAAAAAGTAATTTCAATTTTTGGGAATACAAAATTTTAATTTCAAAAGATTTTGTTATTCGTGCTAATTCCCAGTTTTTATTCTTGACAAAAACACTTGAAATTTGTTGTTGATGGGATAAGCTATTCCTATGCGCATTTCACTGGTTGCTTAGGCCAGATCATCAGGAAACTTCATCCATAAAGATTTTAGAAAAACTAAAGAGATTAAACCAAATAAAACTGTTAAACGTATAAGAATTATAGCAACAGTTCTACTTGTAATAATATCAAAGTTGAAACAAAACACATCAACAATAAACAACAGGGGGTTTATCTCATCTTACATTCCCCACTGCAATTAGTTGAAATTCTCTCAACATTAATTGTAGTTGTAAGTAGGTTAAGAAAAACAAAATAAAAACAACAACAACTTACAAAAGATGTTGTCAATTAAGTGTTTTTTAGGCCGTGCACTTGCCTGTTTATTATCAAAAAGTAATTTCAATATTTGGGAATACAAAATTTTAATTTCAAAAGATTTTGTTATTCGTGCTTAATTCCCAGTTTTTATTCTTGACAAAAACACTTGCAATTTATTGTTGATGGGATAAGCTATTCCTATGCGCATTTCACTGTATTTTATGTCATTGGAAAAGCCCGAAAAATAATAATTTGATTTAAGAGCTGGAATATTTTTAACATTTATCCATGTTTTCGATATTTCGTCAGATGAAGTTTCGACATCATTTTTACCAACGTAAATAAGGAAAACGCCATTTATATTTTTTTTGTTGCTAATTTGTAAAAATCTCGAGCGTTTTTTAAGTTGAGATTTGGGCTTTTACTAGTTGCCAAACTTTTCGCTTGACAACAGCGCCAACACCGTCCACCGCTCCTTTTCCATGCGAAGTAGCAAAAAAATTCCATTCGCAACAACTCACGTTCCATTCTCTTACTAATTGTGGAATGCTTCTCAGAATGTATTTATTTTTAAATTGACTTCCACAGCCATCAGAAAATATCTTTATTCTATTGAAAGAATGAATTTTTCTGATTTTTTTAATTAATAATTTTATAAAACAATAAACAGAATTTTTATTGTGCGACAGGTCATCACTTACAATGCAATAAGACTTGGCGCAATTGTTGAACCAAGCAACGCATGTAAACGAAGTAACTTGTGAGTAACTGAAATGAGCAGATTGAATCTCATTTTGCGACAAAATTCTGTAATTTTCAGATTCAGCAGTTGAAAATCCATTATAAACATATACTTCCAGCTCATAATATTAAAATACAATTTTTGGGTATTTTCATGCCGTTACGGACGTTACACACTTTGTCATTTTTATTTAAACAAAAAAGTGTAATAAAGGTATTTCTTTTTATTCATCAGATTGAAGTGCATAAAAAACTCTCTTTATCAAGCTAGTTTGGAAAACAAAATTATTAAAATTCATTCTGTTAAATTTAAAAAAACCCATTTTCCGTTACGGACGTTACACACAGTGTACCCATTTTTAGTTTATATTGTTAATATATATTAGATAACTTACAAATATGTTTTTTATCTTAAATAAAAGAAAATTAAACAAATTAAAGTTTTGCAAAACGCTAAATACTGAAACGACTGTTATGCCCACTTTTTTGACCATGGAAAATACCCTTTTTTTACAAGAACAAAGAAAGCAAGAGGTACGTTTAGGTTAGCCTCTGCAAAGAACAAACAAACCACCGTAAAACCTTATTGCTTAAATATTTTGAAGCTTGAATATGTATCCTATTAGTCCATTAACAAACATTTGGATTTTGGGCAACTTTAAATTTCTGCCTTTGGTTTAAAAATTTCCGGATTAGCCCATATAATATGTATTGTAAATGGAAGGGGCGTTTGACGCTTATGTATAACAGAAATATTATTTACATGTTTACCTCAAATATAAATACTGTTTGTTTGCTATTAAATATGTACTTCGATAAATGAATTCTAATAAAACATTTTTGTTCCTTTTATTTTCATAAATTATTGTTTTATTTTTTAACAAAAAGTACCATTTGGTGGGAAAAATACTCTTTTAGTTTTAGTTCAGTACCATTTCAAAATTTCTATTTTGCAACACTGCCCTAGGTCTACACTAAAGATAAATATCTCAGCAAGTTGGCAATAACGTCGGCAGAATAACAGAGCAATATTTCTTATTGCTAAGCTTATGTTAAAGGCATGGGAACACGTATTTACGTTAACTCATAATTTGAAAAAAATCAAGGAAGAAGGTACAGTGTAAAAACTGCCGCTATCTTGCAAAAATTATTTTTATTAATATAAATTCTTTCTTGTTCGACTTTATTATTTAAATGTAAATTAATTTGATTAAGCTTGAGGTGTTTTCTTATATAAAAGTATTAATTTTATAAAAAAACTAGCTGACCCGGTCCGCGTTGCTGGCCCCAAGCAAACATTAGTGTTGTATTACCAGACGATTTAAGTTGAGCTGTAAACGAAATTTACAGCCTTTAAAATTTTCCTTCCGTAAAAACCTAAATCGGTCAAGCCGTTCTCAAGTTATGCGCTTAATAGAAAAAGTGGGCGTAGAAGTAGGCGTGATACATTTTTCTTTCAATGAAAACGTAAAATGGAATAATACGAACATTTAAAAGAAAAATTAGTCAAATCGAAGGAGCCGTTTTTTGATTTTAGGTAAATCGAAAAAAGTGGGCGGGGCAAAATTTTCTTTCCGTAAAAACCTAAGTTGGACCATGGCAATCATTTTAAAGAAAAAATCGTTTGAATCGGTCAAGCCGTTCTCAACTTATGCGCTTAATAGAAAAAGTGGGCGTAAAAGTAGGCGTGATACATTTTTCTTTCGATGAAAACTTAAAGTTGATTAATACGAACATTTGAAAGAACAATTATTCAACTCGATGGAGCCGTTTTCTGATTTTAGGTAATTCGAAAAAAGTAGGCGTAACAGTGGGCGGGGCAACATTTTCTTTCCGCAAAACCTAAGTTAGACCATGGCGATCATTTTAAAGAGAAAATCGTCCAAATCGGTCAAGCCGTTCTCAAGTAATGCGCTTAATAGAAAAAGTGGGCGTAAAAGTAGGCGTGATACATTTTTCTTTCGATGAAAACGTAAAAGGGATTAATACGAACATTTAAAAGAAAAATTAGTCAAATCGATGAAGCCGTTTTTTGATTTTAGGTAAATCGAAAAAAGTGGGCGGGGCAAAATTTTATTTCCGTAAAAACCTAAGTTGGACCATGGCAATCATTTTAAAGAAAAAATCGTTTGAATCGGTCAAGCCGTTCTCAACTTATGCGCTTAATAGAAAAAGTGGGCGTAAAAGTAGGCGTGGTAAATTTTTCTTTCGATGAAAACTTAAAGTTGATTAATACGAACATTTGAAAGAACAATTATTCAACTCGATGGAGCCGTTTTCTGATTTTAGGTAATTCGAAAAAAGTAGGCGTAACAGTGGGCGGGGCAACATTTTCTTTCCGCAAAACCTAAGTTAGACCATGGCGATCATTTTAAAGAGAAAATCGTCCAAATCGGTCAAGCCGTTCTCAAGTAATGCGCTTAATAGAAAAAGTGGGCGTAAAAGTAGGCGTGATAAATTTTTCTTTCGATGAAAACGTAAAAGGGATTAATACGAACATTTAAAAGAAAAATTAGTCAAATCGATGAAGCCGTTTTTTGATTTTAGGTAAATCGAAAAAAGTGGGCGGGGCAAAATTTTCTTTCCGTAAAAACCTAAGTTGGACCATGGCAATCATTTTGAAGAAAAAATCGTTTGAATCGGTCAAGCCGTTCTCAACTTATGCGCTTAATAGAAAAAGTCTGCGTAAAAGTAGGCGTGGTAAATTTTTCTTTCGATGAAAACTTAAAGTTGATTAATACGAACATTTGAAAGAACAATTAGTCAACTCGATGGAGCCGTTTTCTGATTTTAGGTAATTCGAAAAAAGTGGGCGTAACAGTGGGCGGGGCAACATTTTCTTTCCGCAAAACCTAAGTTAGACCATGGCGATCATTTTAAAGAAAAAAATCGTCCAAATCGGTCAAGCCGTTCTCCAGTTATGCGCTTAATAGAAAAAGTGGGCGTAAAAGTAGGCGTGGTAAATTTTTCTTTCGATGAAAACTTAAAGTTGATTAAGACGAACATTTGAAGAAAAATTAGTCAACTCGATGGAGCCGTTTTCTGATTTTAGGTAAATCGAAAAAAGTGGGCGTAAAAGTGGGCGGGGCAAAATTTTATTTCCGTAAAAACCTAAGCTGGACCATGGCGATCATTTTAAAGAAAAAATCGTTCAAATCGGTTAAGCCGTTCTCAAGTTATGGTTTTTGCCACGCCCCTCCGCCCCCAGACCGAAAATAAAAAATCAGACTTCCCTATGTCACCCGCCTGAATATTCTGAAGATTCCCTGAAAATTTCATCAAAATCGGCCCAGCCGTTTTGGAGTCCATACGTTACATACATACATACACACATCCAATTTTATATATATAGATTTTTTTTTTTTTTGTTAAAGTAAAACAAAAATAATTTAAATTTAAATAATAAAGATCGAATAAGAAAAAAATCCCGAGCGAGGCAAAAGAAGTAAAGTAAAGTAAGCAAATTTCAAATACATACATACGTACATTTTGTTGTTGTGTAAATGAGTGTATTTTGCACGCATTTGCATCGTTTGCACACTTTGCACTTCCCATCGTGATTTCCCTTTTTATTTTAAAATTTCCTACCATTCTGCATTAACAGAATAATAAAATTTTGCCTTGTTCAATTTTTATATACGAAAAGGTAAGGAAAAATGAAAGAAAAATTATAAGTTCGTAATTGAAAATTTGTATTGAACCATCGAACAAAATTGCAATGTTTTTTTCATTTTTTGGAAAAAAAAAAAACGAAAAAACAATTTGAGAGACCACTTTCCGTTCAGCAATATTAAAGTGTTATTCACCAAAATTCTTGGTTTTTAGAGTAGATTTAAGAAAACCGATGTTCATGAAGGAATTTCGAGAAAAGTATAAAAACTAGTATACATATGTACATACCGCTCCTTTATTGCAACATTTATATATCTAAAAAAAAAAAATTATTTTGGCAAAACGCGATTAAAGTTTTCAAAGTGAAAATTTATATACAGGTTTAATGAAATATATTTTGCAATAACTTCGGGTTAGTTTGAGATATAATGCTAGAAACACAACTGGGACGAACGACGAATTATTCGCAACGAATAGAACACATTGGTGTATATAAAAGTACACACGATAATTGCGTAGACCGAAATTCGTCGTGCGTAAGGAACTCTGCGATAGGTTTATTTCTTTTTCTTACGCAGACAAACGACGAACAAATTGGGAAAGGGACAAACATTCGCGAAAATTTTTAATATTTGCAACAAGCCATAAAATTGATTAAAAGTCCCTTAAGCTAAAATTCGGAAAAAATTGCTAAATTAGCAGAAATTCGCAAAAGTTTGCTAAAAGCGGTATGATAGCAAAGTTTACTATTTATTATAAATCGTTAAAGCTGTAAAGAATCAGAAAACTTACAGGAACAAATCGCGAATATGGCTGAAATTCGCTAAAAATTGCAAAATTTGAAACAAAACTAATTTGAGGTCGCAAAATCGAAATACAGAACACTAAAATTTTAGGTTTACGCACTTATTGTGTTCGTCCCAGTTGTGTTTATACTATAATACTTATTTTAATTTAACATATAAAGAAGGTAGGTATGAAGGAACACTTTTTAACATGAAATTTTTAATTATTTGAGATATGACTATGTTGCAATAAAGGAGCGATATGTATACAAAATACTAAATAGCTAATGTTTTTCCCCCTTATACAGACATTTAAACCGAATTTTTGATTCAAATAACAATACATATTTACTGCTATCTTGTGAATATGTATTTGATTTCCCTCTTTAAAAATTTTTGAAATGTTCGAAAAACAGGCCCGAGCTGTGATTATTGATTTCCGATAGTTTGCATAAATTAAATTGGAAAGCATAGATATCAAAAAGTGTTTGATACCTATGTTGTATATATTCCAGATATATTTATATTTACCTTGTAATGCTTCCAAAGCTGCCTTTGAAGTTGATGAACCTGCCGGTTTTGAATCTGGATCTAATTCAGCTCGATTGGCTGCATCGGCTATTACAGCAGCCGCACGTCTACCCCTCAAATAAGGTGATTGTGGCTTAGAACTATTGCTATCTTTTAGTTTCTTCAACGACGGCATTGAAGGATGTCCCTTATATTTTTCCATAACTTCATCTAGTGGTAAATTTCCCTCCTCATGCAGTTCAGCCAAATTCTCATCTTCATCATCTTCCATAGCATCGCTGTCATCGCCATCAACAAAATTCTTTTCACCAGCTAAAATTTTCAATACTTCAATGACTTCGGATTCCAATAGGGTTTTATCGAAACCTAAAAAGGCATCTATGAGAGACTGTTCATAGTTGCCCTCAACATAGGCAGATAAAGCTTTAAGAAATTGTGGTAATTTATCGGCGCAATATGTTGAGACTTCGGCACCGCCATGACCATCATATACAGCAAAGAATGCTGTATTTGTATCGAAATCCAAAATGGAATTATGAGCATCCTACGGAGAGAACAAACAAATTAAGCTTAAATAAAACCGATAAAATCTTACATAGGGAATTCCTTGCAGAATCTGTTTTTGTGGCTTTCTTAAAATTTCTATCTGATTCAACGCTCACCTCTTGACTGTTGCGCCAGCCCTGCATGGAAGAGGCTCCTACAGACAAGAAATTGTTAGATTCATCCGTGGACACTTTGTCTGTTTTAGGTTGTGATAGATAAGCCCCCATAATATAAAACTAATGTTTAGATTATCTAAGCCCAAAACAAAACGCTCGCTTGTGGTAGTGTGAGTTTTGCTATCTCCTAAGAAAGCCGGTTAAAAATCGATGTGCGAGTCGTTTTTTAGTTTTCTGTTGTACAAGTGGCGTGTTGCGGCAACGTTAAAAAGCTTCTAATACAAAAAAATAAAATTATTTTTCAGAATAGCGCGTACTTCTTATTAAGGATATGTCTGTACATATATGAATTTTTGGCAATTGTTTTTAAATACAGCGTAATCTTCAAAACAAATTCGTCTTTCCATTCACGTGATTATAAACATTAGGTTTTAACTTTTTTCTAAAAGTATTAAAACTACAATTTTTCCGTTTTTTTTTTTTTGCAATTATGGCTTTGTCTTGATTTTTACAGTGTGTGTATCCCCACGCCTTCTTTTATATGAAAAAAAAGACTAGCAAATCTTTTATTTGATGCAAATTTTTTTGTTACTGTTAAATTTTTCTTTTCTTTAATACGGTCTACTTTAACTCGTATTTTATGGTAAATATTTATTTTTAGCAGTTTTACAATAACAATTTAGTTGAAAAATTGCAATTTTTTAAACAAACCACTCTCGAGTCAATGAATTTTCCCACGTTTATTGGGTAGACGAGATAAAAAAATAGCGGCGAAAAGTTGCAAGTGAAAATTGCAAAAGAGAAAGATAAGCAAAAACGTACATGAAAATGCAGAATGTGCATAAAATACAACCCTGAACTGTAGATTTGTTCTTCATCAGTGCTGCCACACACAACAAGTTATTACTGCACGTCTCCACGTGCAAAATTAATTTCCAAACATGAACGTCAGCATAACATGCACTGCAATATACCTGTTAAATTTTTCGTATTGTACAATTATATCGCCAAGGTATAAATGTATGATATTCGAAGGTGACACAATATATTGACAATAATTAATATTTTTGAATTTTATTGCACAACAAAAAGAAATGCAATATATGAAATGAGCTGGAAACATTCTACAGTGTATACAAATCTATAATATTAGTCCCAATTTACAATGTGGCAGACAGACGAAGTTTGTAGGCGAGAGAGAAAAGAGGAAAAGTGTCAGGCATACAGCGTCGCCCCCTTACCATCAACTTTGTCTGTCTGCCTTCTGTCTGTCACATTGTAAATTGGGACTAAAAAAATCAAGATAGCACCTTAAGCTTTTAAGAATGCAATGTTTCTGCGCATCTACGTTACATCAGCGTATAAGTATAGAAAAAATATAGAAACACGAGTAAACAAACATGTGTATAATAAAGCTTTACGTTCACAATCAAAAGAACAATTTCGTTTTTTCTTTTATCTTTTTTCTTCCCAAAGTATTTCATATATTTTCCTTTCATTTTTAGAACAAAAATGTAACTAAAATCTTTTTAAAAATGTAAACAACTTTTGACATCGTTGAGAAATAAACATCTGGTTTCTTGCGCAGACCTATTGGATACTGGAAACAAAAATCAAATCGTGTCGCTGAACGTGATCATAGACTATACGTGATGAAATAAATAAATTTTTATCAAATTTTTATTTAATTTGTTGTTTAATATTAAAATTTGAAAAAATATAATTATTGTTTTTGATTTTCATAAAAAAATAAAAATTTCGACAAATGTTGCCTTTTCTGTGGGTAACTTTAAATATCGGTGACTTATCGACTATTTTTTTAATATCCATATTTTGATATATCTATATCAACTGCCCATCCCTATGTCGTTGTCCATATTTGCAATTTTTGTTGGTGCAATTTTAAAATTCTGCATTAGAGTCCAGTGCCCATATTCTGTAACTCTCGCGTCGAGAAAGTCTTCGATTGAAATGTGTGAAATGAAACAAAAATGCCATAAATTGAAACAAACGGCTGTTTTTCTCACTTACAGGCCTGTTCTGCAAATCGCTTTTACTCAATTTTCGTGATTTCAAATCACATGTGCCTACTAAAATCACACGTGTGATATTTTAGAGTCCCGTTTTTGTGTGCTTTGGTGTGATCTTCAATTGCCGAAAGCACACTGAGAAACATAAAAACGGTATTACTTTCAGAACACCAGAAAACCGCATGTATGTTTTCAAAAACACGTGATTTGAAATCACGTGATTTTCAGAACAGGCCCGTTAACTGTGTCTGTAACTTTTTTTTGGCGAGAACAAGCTGTCACGTAAGGAAATTACTCGCCAATTTACAGAAAAAGTGTGTCTGTAACATTTTGGTGAGAAAAGTTCCCGCTTTAAACTGTCAAATAAACTCACGAATAAAAATGGGGCGAGAATAAATTTTAACACTAAAAAACAATTAAAAATGCAAAATGCAAATAATAATAATATTTTATTCTTGGCACATTTTTCATTGTTTTATTATTTTGCTTTCGACATTTTTATAAAATATACGAATGTCTTCAAAGCTCGTTTGCAAACAACAATGATTGACGGTTGTGTTTTCAATTTTATTAAATTTTGGTCACATCGGCTTCGAGTGCAATATTATGACATTTATAACGTAACGACGTAATCTCTTTTGATAGATTTCGACATGAGTTACACACACATTTTTTCAATTTTCGAGAAACGATGGAATATTTTGTTTTACATCTTTTCGATGCAAGAAGTTCTCACTAAAGTTACAGAACATGGGTACAGATTATCTAATTCTAGTTTTACAATTTTTGTATGTATTATAATCTTATTTTTTTATATTTGATATACATATTAATACAGATACACCCATGGTGAAATAAATAGGTGGCAGCACTAGGCCAGCTGACGATTTTTTGCTCTTGCATTGTTTGTCTAGGTTTATGTCAAAGTTTTGTTTATGTTTACAAAAAGTCCACGTTTAGTGCTGTGATTATTGTATTTTATTAAAGTTTTAATTAATTTTAAATTTAAATAAATAAGATATTGACCATAATTAAATAAAAATTGGCTAAAAATTTATTTATTTCATCACGTTCAGCGGCATGCTTTGATTTTTGTTGAATGTATTTTTTGACGCAAACGGTGATGTAATTTCCATTTTTGTTGTAATGCTGTATTTGTTGCCGTAACGATGCCACCTCGATTTTGAAACGTGTTTGGCGATGGGATTTTCCATTTGGCGACTGGCGATTTCTGATATAGCTGGCGATTAACTTGGCTATTTTTACCATTTATATTATTTCGCCGATTTTGTTTAACAGCTTGTCAATGATAACAAATGGCTAACATAAAAAAACTTGCAACTTTTTTCACATGTTTTTGTTTTGTTATCATATTAAGTGAATTTTATATTCAGTCACTATTTAATTCACATAGGTAGTATGTATGCAGGGGCCTGATTCTGGCAGTCGTGATCGAGTACTTTCTCGATTCGAAAGCAATTTAATATCATATTATTTCAGTTAATACTGAACGAATCTGTACTACTTTTTCAGTGTTGTAAAACATTAATTTGAGTTTCACAATACTGAAAAAATAATTTTCATTCGTTCAGTATCGAATGAAATAAAATTGCTTTCGAATCGAGAAAGTACTCGATCACGACTGCCAGAATTAGGCCCCAGGTCAAAACTGTAGTAAAGAAATCGGTGAGTCTGCAGTGTACGATCTTATAGACTTGTGTACTTAATTTAAGTTTTTTAACTGAATACATATATTATCGCCATTTTATGTTATTTAAAAAAAAATACAGAAACAACACAAAATTTACTTTCGACCAATTTTTTGTATTTTTCTCAGTTTTTGGCGATTTTTGACTGAAATATTATACTTGCGTTTATTGTATGCAAAATTTAATTAAAAAAAAAAAAAAATTACAAAAACTGAACCAAAGTTGACGTTTGGCGATTTTTGACATCCGGTTTGGCGATGGAGCTCAAAAAAATCTGACAACCCTGCCTACAACCAACTTCAAGTTAAAAGGAGTGAGAATTACAAAGCAAAACAGAATTGCAGAGTACATGAAACTGAGTATTCCTTCCCAATCTTCTTACCCCTCTCACCCATAAACTCAATAATTACTACAACAAAAATCTCATAAGAAACTAAAAATCGCAGTGACAAAAAGCACACTATGTAAAAGGCCACTTTGGAGACAGCTGATTGAATTAATCTGCAGTAAAGATAGGTGAGCCAAGATAGCTTCGACGAAATAGCGTCGATTTTTGGGAATTTAAAAACCGGGAAAACCGAAATACCCAAATAATGGGATTTACCGAATAAAATCAAAAAGTTACCGTCGAATTTATGAATTTTAAAAGGGAAAGTATAAATATTTAATATTTTTAACAAAAATACAAAAAATAGTTAATACATATTAAAAAATTCATTTTTTGGAACAAAACGAGCGATTCGTGCAAAAAATCGGCCGTTCTAATTCTCTTCCGTTTTCAAAATTGTCCAGATGTGTTTCTTGCTGCGGTTGAGGGCGATTGTTTTTCAAATTCGCTACGTCTTGTAACCAAATTCCGTTGATTTTATCATTTTTTCGTTTAAAAAATTGTGCAATACACAGCATGCTTTTATAATATGGTTTGCATTTTCAATTTTGTTATCAATGCCCTTGCCAAGTCGTCGAAATCGCGTTTTTAAATTACCAAAGGCATTTTCAATAACCCTTCGGCATTTTGATAAAGAATAATTGAATTTTTGCTACGATGTTATTGGAGGAATTATATAGAAATGGTTTCATTAGCGTACTTGAAAGCCGAAATCCTGAATCTCCTAAAATAAGCACTGGGACATCTACACCTGAAATTGTTTTTGACACATTCCTTAGTAAGGAACAATTTACCAGATATTTTTCTAGCAGTGACGTTTCAAAGACTTGTGAGTCATTACATCTTCCTGGGCTTCCAAAATTGATATGTTGAAAACGATATCTGTAAAATATTTTTGTAAATTTAATCTGTTCTTAAATACATAGAAAGCATAGGTTTATGTATTTTTGTCAATACGTTGTCAAATTATTCACAAACCTGTAGTCTAACAGCCTTTATAATTAAAGTAATCGACTCCATCGGCATTATTCGGGTGTACTTCAATGTGACATCCATCTTCATACAAAAAGTTAATTTAAGTAATACAAAATTGTGCATTAAGATATTTTTTATTACATCTTTAATGATACTCTTCAAGTAAAATAAGATTTTACTGCATGAATGAATGCAGCTAAAGTCTATACAACAAATTTTATTAAGTTTTTACCTATTAATGGTCTTACCAATCACTCCCAAGCATTGTGGAAACCCCATCTTTTCAATACCCCTTACTCATTCTTCAAACTTATTTTTAGTTAACGGAAAGTGGTTTAGGTATTCACTTTCCATGCTAATTTGCAAAATTCAAGCAAGATGATAGAGACCGTAGAATTTCCTACACCGAATAAATTTCCAATGCTTCTATATTCTGCTGAAGACACTTAAGCATATAACGCAATTCCAATTCTCTTTTGCAGGTCTATGGGATTTCTCAATTTAGTTTTTTTCTTACACACAAAAGAAATCATAGGTAAAATTACCTAAAAATATGGTATAAAATTAACTAAGCGCAAAGGTAGCATGGCAGTATCTAAGTTTCTTAGGTAATAAAACGTTTAACTTAGGTAATTTCTATGTTCGAAAAAGTATCTAATAATTTTGTTAAAATTACAAAGAAACTTTGAAAATTTACCAATGATAGCAAAGTTAGTTTATATTTTTATTTTAGAAAAGTTATCTAAGTTAAATTGTGTACAAGAACATAGGTTTTAGGTAAATTTACTGCTTTTTTTTTTAATAAAAAAGCATTTTAAAAAAAACTCTGTATTTTTTTAACATTTTTAATTTCATTATATGTATTTTATTTATCAATTCATATGTATGTGTACCAATTAATTTAATGATATACTGAAACTTTTTGTTGCATATTAGAGTGGCATTGAAAAATTTGTTTTGAGGTTTCTTAAAGTTCTGGGCGGTTTTAAGTGCCCATTTGAGGTCAAAGGATTAAAACCTATCTTGTCCAAATTAATAATCTTCAATAAAAGTAATAAATAATTATTGGTTTTATTGTTAATATATTCTGTCTTGTTTTTAAAAAGTTCAGCGGAGTTCTTTATCTTATGTTATTAATACTCACTTTCATACGTTGTATTTTTACCCTTTATTGAATAGTTTTTAATTTTATATTTAAAAATTCTAAATTTAAATTTATATGTATTTGAATGTTTTTTTATTACATTTGAAAAATAAAATAAACATACATACATATTATAAAAAAATTCGAAGAAGATACCTAACCCAATTAGTAATGTTGACAAAAATGTTAGGCAATACTTATTGTATAAATTACCAATTATTTAAGACAATAAAACTTAGTTTTTTCTTTTTATATAAAAATAAATTGCCTATGCACGCCTTGGTAAAATTACCTAAATTAGTTTTTTGTGTGTAATCATACATCTTAATTTGTAGAAAAAGAAAATTAAATGTTTGGCGATTCATCCTGAAATTGTTTTTGAAAGTTTCATTACTAAACACTTGGCAGTCGGATTCCCAAAACGATTGACTAAGTTCCTGTGTTAAAATATATTTATAATAACATATGTTAGTATTTATAAATTTACCAATATACCAATTGCTACAATCTTTTTTCCATATTTATTTCTATGGAACTAGCTTTCACAAGCAACAGAAATATTTTTTTTTCTTAAACTAATAATATTCTTTGCTATGACACGACGCTTTCTTCTAAGTGTTTTTATTTCGTCCTTAAATAATCCATCAATGCTAACAATTCCATCATTAATAAATTTTAAATAATCTGCGGATAACTTTTTTAATGTATTTCTTTCCATTTTTAATGTTTTCAAGAAATAAAAATTTGTTTTTTCTTTTTTGTTTATCGATCAGTTGTCTTTGCTGTCAACTTAATCATCTCAAATGTAAGTCTGAGTTCATACGGCTCATGTCTTATTGACAAGATTACTACTTTATAGGCGAAAGGAACGAGGGGAAAAGAAACGAGTACACAGATGCATATACTGTCTTTAGGTTTTGCCTTTTCATTCGTTGTTTAATTTTGTTATTGTTTGCAATATTAAAAAAGCACATGTCGTCAACATGACATGAATCATTTGAACGCCAATTCATGTTCAAAGAAGAAAAAGGAAGAATCTTGTTAATGAGCCGTACGAACTCAGACTAATGTGAACGGCTTTGATTAGCTAAATCAACATTTTGCTTAAACGCGTTTAAGAACCCAAGTGTGAACATAGCATAATATAACTTTCTAACGCTAACTTTTTTCAACTTTTGGAAATCCCCATAAATTCCTAAATTCGAAGCTAACTTTTTGTTCTTATTCTGCAAAAGACCATAATTTTGGTATTTGGTTTTCCCGGTTTTTAAATTCCCAAATTCGACGCTATTTCGTCGACGCTATCTTGGCCCACGTAGTAAAGATTTTATGTATACAACCAGGGCTGTCAGATTTTTTTGAGCTCCATCGCCAAACCGGATGTCAGAAATCGCCAAAAGTCGCCAAACGTCAATTTTGTTCAGTTGTTGTGGTAATTTTTTTTTTTATTAAATTTTGCATACATAAAACGCTAGTATAATATTTCAGTAAAAAATCGCCTAAAACTAAGAAAAAATACAAAAAGTCGCCGAAGTAAATATTGGTTTGTTTCTTTAATTTTTTTTTTAATAACATAAAACAGAGATCATATATCGTCAGCTCATTACTGGTTTGACCTACCGACCATTTAAAAAAAAATGAGTTAGGTATGAGAAATATATTTTTTTAATACCCTCTTTCTAAATCAAAAACCTGTTTCGCGAAAATTTTTATGGTTTCTGAGATATAAAGCATTAATTTTGCTGCATATTAACTGTTTCAAAAAATTTTAAGTACTGTTTTGCTCTACAAGCCATTGTTTGGCGATTGCAGCAAATTCTTCATACAAAAACGTACAAAATAAATTTTACTTTTGCTTTGCTGCATTGCCGTTAGAAAAAAAGTAGTTAAAGCAAAAGCAAAGTAAAATGACAACAAGAAATTAAATTTGTGAAAAATAGTTTTATAATGGACCCAACCAAGTGTACGGTTTGCTATTATTTGTGTTTTTAGCCTACCTAAGGGAAATGCTTCAAAATTTTGCTAGTGCTTAAATTAAAATTTTAAATGAATTAATAAAAGATTGTCCACTTATTAAAACTTTGACATTATGGAGCGATTCTTGCGTACCTCAAAATAAAAATCAAATTAACGCAACCGCAATCAAAATGTTCTTTAAACAAAATAATATTGATGCCGTTATACAAAAGTCTTCAGAACCAGAACATTCTTTAATTCAAGAAGTGGACTGTGTCCATGGTGTTATTGACCGGTACTTAAAGAATATTGAAATTCATAGTCCTCTTTATTTACCAAATTTGCTTAAAACAATGCCAAAAATATAACAAAACTTAAAGTTATGGAAATGCTTCCGGAAAATTTTCGCAAAGTCCCTTTTGCTAAAATTAAAGTACTTCTATACAGTTAATATAATGATTTATGTATATATTACAAAACTTCTACCAGAGAGGAAAAATATAACAATGCAATTTTGGTTAAGTCTGCATCAAAAAATTGTTTGAAAACTCCTGAGAATTTGTTGACGAATGTTTTGAAAATATCGAAACCATCATTTATTTCCAGCGATAAAAATAGAGACATAAAAGACTTGCTTATATTTCTTCCACGTGTTGATAAAGCTTATTATAAATATTTACTCAATATTAAGTTTTAAATTTTCTTTTTACTTTTGCATTATTTAAGTTGTTTAATTTGTGGCTTTTAATGTAACTTTTCATAACAGTAGAACTGTTTTTTCTGTTTGTAAAGTAAAATCAAATAAAAAAACTATAAAAAAATTCATCTCAACAACAAGTTACTCAATACACAGCAATAAGTATACGTATGCAGCACAAAAAGCCACTTTCTTATTTTTTTTTAGAAAAGTGGCGTATGCGGCACAAAACAATATTTTTCATTTTCAAAAAAATACTATTTAATTCTAACTTTATTCATGAAAGTGCGCAAAAATTTGCATTTTTCTTCAAAACATATACCGGAAGCAGTGGTAAAAATATAAAAAAATTCTATCGGGTACAATTTGAGAAATCTTCATGTAAATCTTTTTTGTCGTTTTTCTCCACTCCGACTTTTTGGCATATGCGCCAAACCAATTCTGAGCTGACGATATGTATTCAGTTAAAAAACTTAAATTAAGTACACAAGTCTATAAGATCGTACACTTCAGCCTCACCGATTTTATTACCGGAGTTTTGACCTGCACACATACTTTTAGAATTAAATAGCGACTGAATATAAAATACACTTAATATAATAACAAAACAAAAATCATGTGAAAAAAGTTGCAAGTTTTATATTATGGCGTTTTCTCTTCTGAGTAAGATTCTGCATTTATTCTACCTTTTACATTTTTTTATGTTTTTTTTTGAAAAGCATGTGTTATTTTAAAAGGGTAAAGCGTTCTTTTCTGATGATGTTCCCTTTTAAATTAAAAAAATGCTACATGTTCAACACTCACTAGCGTTTAATTGCCATACGCTTAATTACCCGATTCGGATAATTGCCTTAAAAATTTAACTCCCAAAACAAAATTATACCTAAATTTCATTCGTTTAATTGCCTCAGTACTATTTGACAAAAGCACAGCAAGTAATGCAACCAAGTTTTACATGTTAATAATTTGAAAATATGCACTAAAATTTTTTTTAAAAAATATGTCTAAAAAACACGATATGGCTTGATTAAAACAAAATAATTAACAAATTAATATTTGCATTAAAAGTTATGTTATGAGTTCAAGATTCATATAAGAGTTATATATTATCTAGATACACCAAATTTATGAGATATTTTGTCTTAAAGAGATTAAAGTTTGAAGTTTGCATGGGGACTATGTGATATTATAGACCGATTCTTACAATTCACATAGGTTTCGTTCTTATGACAATTAAACGTATATACCCAATTTTATCAAATTATCTAAAAACTGCTCCCTTTACTTTTCGCACAAGGTTTACATGGACATACAACCAGTAAGATGGAGGGACGGACACGAAAAGATTACTTAAAAAAGTGTTTCTGATTCGATCGTTTACTAAACGATGCGTCTAGGTTTCAACAAAAAATTGCTTTGGTTTAAAATTGTACAAATTTAATGTGGTTGGCGAAATTAAAGCAACAGAAAATTCCTCTGTTAACTAGTATTTTAAGCAATTTTTTTATTTGCTGAACATGACCGCATTTAGACTATGCAATTATCGCCGAGTTTTTTTTTTCTATTTTCTTTTAAAGAAGTTGCTACGAAACTCTTTTCACATTTACATTTAAATTTTTTCATGCATTTTTTCAACTTTCTCAACCCCGTTTTCTTCCCTACACCTCTTGCTAACAAGCAAAAAGTTGCATGCGAAAGTTGCGGGATTAATTGCATAATGTAAATATGGTCCATGTATTAAAATATGTTTTAATAACTTAAAATATGTCTGCAATAAAAATGCAGCAATAGCTAAAACATGTACTAAATTATTTACAAACAAATCGATACCAAAATTCATTAAAAGCTCTAAACGCATAAATATATTGTTTCTGCATTCATTGGTCGCACAAGAATAACCATGCAATTGAATATTAACGGGTTCCGTGAGTAGTAGTAGGGTATGACAGGTCATCTCAAAAAGCACTACAGAAAAAATATAAGACAACAAATCCCATTGTTTTTACTTGCTATCTCTTAAGATTTAGCTGATGCATGTAAAAATTCCTGTCTTAAATTTTTTCATACATCAAAGTTAAGTTATCTTGTAAATAAATACGTCTAATTACCTCACTCAGGTATTTAAACGAATTCGCTTAATTACCTCAATGAGGTAGATAAACGTATTCTTATAATTACCTCAACGAGGTAGTTAAGCGTATTCGTTTAAATGCTTACCCCGCATAATTACCCAAAAATATTGGCATTTTTGTCGAGGTAATTATCCGTGGAATACTGTATATTAAACTAGATGACCCGTGCGAATATTTCGCACCGTTAGTTGTCATTTTTGTAACATAAAATGAAAATAATTAATAGAAATTTTAGTAACTTCAATACATTTTATTAAAAGTATAATCATGGTGAAATTACTAAAAGGTGGCCTCGGTAAGCCAGCTGTTCGTTGTTTGCTTGTATTTGTTTATGTATCGATCTTGTCAAGTGTGTTGTGGTTTTGTAATTTACGTGCCATAGTTTTATTTATTTGTCAAAGTGTATTGAAATTTTCGTTATGAATTTTTCTGTTTTTTCAATTTTATTTAAAAATATTTGTGTTTTAAAATAAAAAAATATTGTTTTCAAGATTTTATACAATATAAAAAACAAAAATGCGTGATTTACTCTCTATTTGTAGCTTAGATAGGACAAAAACAGGGTAGAGAAATCCACGATGTTTACATTAAGCTTCTTATGCCCGGACTATGCATTTTATTTTAATGAATTTAGAAATAAATCAGGGCCACGATTTTGTTTTCCGTTTAATATACAGCTGGAACTTTTTACTTGAAATATTCTCTATTTCCAGCAAACGTTGGGCATAAATAATAAAATAAATCCACGCAGTATATGTAGAGCTTCTTGGGCTTAGGCTATGCATTTTAAGCATGTAATTGCATTTTTTTATTGAAAATTTGATATTTAAAAAATCTTTTCTTGACAGTCATCTATTCAAACTACAGCGACACAAATCATGAAATACGGGCAAAGATAATAATGTAATATTTGCTTTTTTTTTAATGGTTTTACAAAAATTTTAATTTTTTTTACAATTTGAAAATTTTTATAATTTGTTTTTTAATATTTATTTGTTTACTTTGTATCAGCTTTTTTGACGTTGAGTATACACATGAAACAAAAACAAATTGCCTGTAAATGTTGTATTATTATGTTTGTTGTATTACCGAGGCCACCTTTTAGTAATTTCACCATGAGTATAATAATATTAGAAATCATAATATATATCATACATATTTACATACATACAAACATATGTTTAAATGCTTTTATAATACTTCTTTGAATACAATGTTAGAGGTAATGACATGATCATCGTTAACTTTTTGCCCGTACGAATCCTTTATCAATGAAAATATTATTTTTTCAATTTCTAATTATTTTTTGTCATTAGTGTTAGAAATAAGCTTTAAAATGAGATATCATTCATTAAATTTGATGCGGTGGTATGGGAGATATTTGCAACCGACAAAAAAAAGTGCTTTAGAAATAATATATATGATGATTAAATTTTTTTAGTAGTATTGCTTGCCACAAAACCGCTCGTTGTATAAATCAGTTTTAATTTTGAATTTTTTGCCTTTATTTAATAATTTCTTCTCCGTTTTAAGCAAAAAGCAACAAAAATACCACACCACTTTTGGCATCAGCATTCATTGAAAACAAAACAAAAATGAAAATTAATGTTTGTACGGAGAATATTTGTGTTGTTTATTGGTAAACCCCAATCGGAAACAATGTGTGTGTTTGCCAAGCATTTTGTGTGGTTTATTAAAGGTCAAAATTTTTTTAAGAAAAGAAAACGCCTTTAGTAATGATAACAAAAAATGACAAGCTGTTAAATAAAATCGCCGAAATAATATAAATGGTAAAAATAGCCAAGTTAATCGCCAGCTATATCAGAAATCGCCATAAAAGTCGCCAGTCGCCAAATGGGAAATCTCATCGCCAAACACGTTTCAAAATCGCCCTGTTTGGCGAGAAATCGCCATATCTGACAGCCCTGTATACCACCACTGGCAAGGCGAATTAACTAAATTAATTCGAATTAAGTAAATTCGCCTTGACCACTTTGGTGGACCGGGTTAGCTTTGCGACATTGTTCTTTATAAAAAAGTGATTTGAATCAAATTATAATTTATATTTAAGTTATGAATAAAAAAGTAATAAAAATTGATTTATCATCATTTTTCAATGATGAACGTAAAATGGTATATGTTCTGGTGGATTTCAATTGGAAAACGGTAGCGTGTCTGCAGGAAAGAGTGGAGCAGTTATTTGATATTGATTCTGTGAGATTCCTTAGAGATAGTTGCTTTTTGCCCCCACAAGAGTCCATTGAAATTATAAAATTTTGTGATGATGTAAAGTATGTACCAATATATTTCCCATTTACGAGACATTAAAACAAAGTATTTTGCTTTTCACATTTAGAGCATTTGTTCCAAAAGAACTTCAACAACAAGCAGATGATTCACGAAAGAAACGCAAATACAATACAATGGAAAGCAGCTTTGCTTTCGATCATTTGTCCATCAAGGCTAAGCGTTCTAAGGGTAGTAAAAAAAATGCAATTACGGATGTCGCAACTGCCAATGATGAAATGCTATCTCCATCACAAACACCACTACTACCACAATTACAAGTTTCTAACAAAGAAATTAAGAGTACAAAATCCAAAAATAAAAAATCTAAAATGTCCATAGTGTCATCTGATTATAAAGAACCTAAAGTAATGGAAATTAATTCAGGTGAATCTGAAATGTGTGAAAATTTCACAAAGTTAGGAAAAAACACGTTGGTTGAAGGGAATTTAGAAGAAGAGCCTAAAATACGTAATACTTCCACTCCAAACAATAAGAAATCTGTGGTAGCTGAGGAGAATAACGTAGAGAAAACATGTAAGTTGTATAAATATATGGGCATTTCCGTCAAAAGCTCCACCGTGACCGAAAATTTAAAAGTTATTAAAATGCTGAATATTTTACGATATTGTTATAGAGAAATATTTAGATTTTACTAAGACCATATTTACATTACTCAATTAATGCCGCAACTTTCGCATGCAACTTTTGTGTGTTAGCAAGAGGTGTAGGGAAGAAACCGAGGTTGATAAAGTTGAAAAAATGCTTGAAAAAAATGTAAATGTTAATGTGAAAAGAGTTTCGTAGTAACTACTTCAAAAGAAAATAGAAAAAAAAAAACGGCGTTAATTGCATAGTCTAAATGCAGTATAATTCTATAAATTTACTCATTAATTTGTTCACTTAGATGAACAATCAGACTGCAAAGTTGTGCAAACGTAATTTCTTAAATGTGAGATGTTTTATTGAATGTTTTCTTTAATATTTATCTTTCTTAAAAGAGGTGATATTTGATGAAAATTATTCCAAAATAATTTTCTTACATGGTCTGTAATCTGAGGAAGAGTACAAAGAGAAATATATCGAGCCCTAACAGCGAAAATAATGTAAGCGACATGATTTTCAATTTTCGTTTTTTTTAATAAATAACTTTATTGGCAACACTTGCATCATCTCCTAAAACATCATGGTCACATAATGTACCGTTACGATTTTATAGCAAAAACAATTTTAGTGTAAGCGACAAATTTCATACAAAATTAATATGAAATAAAACAAAAAAAGCTCTCTCCTGTAAAATTTGATTTTTGGCGCTTACATTATTTTCGCTGTTAGGGCTCGATATTATTCGCATTAACGGTAAATTTTTATTTTATTTTGATCATTATTCAGTTAAATTATCACGGAAAATTTTCGCGTTCGAAATGTCACGTATCGACCCAGATTTTGGCTTAAAAGTGTTGAATTATGTTATGTTTTAGTAGTTTTGATATTGTAGTATACTTTGTATTATTTGTATTTGTATAATATTAAATTATTTTATTATTCTTAATAAAACTTTTACTACAAAAGGTTATGAACCCAGGAATCATTGAAAAATAAATTTTTTATTTAAAAAAATAAAAAGAAATTTTCAAAAAAGATACTTAAAAATCAAGAAAATATTTTATTTTTGTGAAGATATCAAGATTAAAAAGATATTTTAAGAAAGGAAAATATCAAGAATAATAATACACATCAAGAAAAGAATTGTTAAAATAAAATGGAATTTTCAAAACACCTTAAGCCACTAAAAAATGAAACGGATTATGCAGTGTGGAAACGCAAGATTCGTGACTTATTAGATTATCATGAAGGAGCACTTGAAGCTATTGACGGTAAATTTAAGAAACCAGTTCCATCACCAATAAATGCAACAGCAGAACAGAAGAAATCTTACAAAGAGGATGGAGATTTATATAAAAAAGCAAATAGTTACGCAAAATCTATGATAACAAGCACAGTAAGTGATGATGTATATCAAAAGATAATGGATAAAGAAACTGCTGAACTGAAGCTTGGGATCTAAAGATCAATTATTTAAAATTTGCATTAATTTCTTTTCATTTACGTGGAATTCGAATGAAGACGTAAGTTTACATATAGCTAAATTAAAAAGCTTATGGATATATCTTAATAACGGTTTAAAAGCAAGAAAAGAAAATCTATTGCCGGATATTTTATTGGTATGTAAGATTCTTCAAATATTGCCTAGTCAATTTGATACTTTTAAATCAAGCTGGATGCTTTTAACCAAGAACGAAGAAAAGAATATTGATGAAATGACTGCTCAATTATCTATGTATCAGCGAAATTTTAATGGTATGGATAACGTTAAAAATGATGAAGCATTAGTTGTTCATAAGTTAAAGAAGAAGTCAACATTACAAATACATAATGGAAATAAGAAACCCAATAAAGATTAGATATTTGTAATTATTGCAACAAGAGAGGCCACTGGGTACGCGAATGCAGAAAGTGGATGAGTGATGGAAAGCCAACAAAAGAAAATAAAGTGAAGTCAAATATACAAATCATAAAATATTATCTTTAATGTGTGATGAAGTGAATGCAATAAAAGACGATTTTTCAAATAATTGGTGGATAGAATGGTGCAACGCGTCATGTTACAAATAATAAAAGTTTATTTAAAACTCAAAAGATTTTGTTATTCGTGCTTAATTCCCAGTTTTTATTCTTGATAAAAACACTTGAAATTTATTGTTGATGGGATAAGCTATTCCTATGCATTTCACTGGTTGCTTAGGCCAGATCATCAGGAAACTTCATCCATAAAGATTTTAGAAAAACTAAAGATATTAAACCAAATAAAACTGTTAAACGTATAAGACTTATAGCAACAGTTTTACTTGTAACAATATAAAAGCTTTAACAAAACACATCAACAATAAAAAAGTGGGTTTATCTCATCTTACACTCCCCACTTTTATTGTTGATAAGGGTATTCATTTCAGTTTTTTTATTTGTTGGAAAAATGGAAAAGTGGAAAAATGTAATTTTTGTTACAACAACCACAAGAAAAAAAATTCCACCAAAAGTTACATTTTTATCAGACTATAACCAAGTGTAAAAAAGTCAGGATAAAAAGATGTAATTTTCCGCTTTAAACGTCAAACGAAATGATGTTGCCATTCATAAAAAATTGCTAATTTTTAATACAAAGTACGAAAAATTGCATCTCTTTTTATCAACTCTTGAATTGTACAACTCTGATTTTAAAAATTATTTTTTATAGTTACAACATTTCAAAGATAACTTCGTTTTCATTTAATCTTTCAAAAAGGAAATTTCATATTAAATATGTGTTCAATGAAAAAAGTTATTAAAAAAGAATTAAAAAAAAAGAAATGGGGTCAGAAGCTGAAGTTAATAAAATACTCGACTTTTTGGCAGACAATCGCCATTTTGAGTTACTTTTGTTCGGCATCTTGAAAAATATCAATTACTTCCGCGAATTATTTGACAGATTTTTTTTTGACATTTTGTAAAAAAAAAAAAAAAAAACCCGTTCACGTCAATAAGAGTGTAATTTTTCTTTTTTCCATTTTTCCAACCAAAAAAAAATTGAATTGATGTGTTTTGTTAAAGCTTTGATATTGTTACAAAAAAAAGCTTTGATATTGTTACAAGTAAAACTGTTGCTATAAGTCTTATACGTTTAACAGTTTTATTTGGTTTAATATCTTTAGTTTTTCTAAAATCTTTATGGATGAAGTTTCCTGATGATCTGGCCTAAGCAACCAGTGAAATGCATAGGAATAGCTTATCCCATCAACAATAAATTTCAAGTGTTTTTATCAAGAATAAAAACTGGGAATTTAGCACGAATAACAAAATCTTTTGAAATTAAAATTTTGTATTCCCAAAAATTTAAATTACTGTTTATTTAAAACATTTGAAAAATTTAATGATTCTTGCAAAATAAAGGCTGCTGGAAAAGAAATTTTGGACGTCGTTGGCAAGGGTACCATAGAAATTAAATCTAAAATTAACAAAAAAGAAGTGTTAATCGATCTCACAGATGTTTGGTACGTTCCAAGCATATCTAGAAACCTGTTTTCTGGTTTATCTGCTCAAGACAAAAGCAAAAATAGCAAATTTTATTCAACATCAACAAAATGTGAACTTGTGGTCGATAATGAAGTTTTAATAATTGGCTATCGAGAGGTTGGAGGTACCTTATACAAAGCAAATATAGAATCAATAATCCCATGTGCAACAAATGAAATTAATTCCACAGAAACTGATAATACTTTGCAATTATATCACGAACGTTGGGAACACCAAAACAAACGGTATGTACAACAAAAACTTAAATCAGAACTTGGTATTATTGTAAAACTGCACAAGAATTTATGTGAGTCATGTGTTTATGGTAAATCCCATCGCTTATCATTTGGAACTAGAGCTAAAGCTAGTAGTCCAGGCGAATTAATATCAGCAGATGTATGTGGTCCATTTCCAATATCGTTTAGTAAAAATAAATATGTGGTCATATTTAAGGACTTGTATACTAAATATTGTTTTGGTTATTTTTTAAAAGAAAAATCTCAAGTCAAAGAAGCATTAAAGGAAGTTTTAGCTCTTGCAAAGAATCAAGAAAATCAAATTAAAGAATTCTTAAGTGATAATGGAGGTGAATTTGATAATTTTGAGGTCAGAAAAATTCTTAAAGAATATGGTGTAATGCAGAGGTTAACTGCCCCTTACACTCCAGAACAAAATGGTGCAAGTGAACGGGAAAACAGAACAATCATCGAGATGGCTAGAACTTTTAAATACTCTAATAAAAATGTGAAATTTCCTGAAAGTATTTGGGCTGAACTTGTTAGATCTGCCATTTACATTCTTAATCGTACTCGTAAAAAATCCGTCGAAGGTAAGAGTTCACACGAGTTATGGTTCAGAAGAAAGCCTAGAATAAGCCATTTAAGAATAATTGGAAGTGAATGTTATGCTTATGTTCCAAAACAAAAACGAAAGAAAATGGATTCAAAAGCTATTAAAGGTTATTTAATTGGTTACGATACAGAAGAGCGTTATCGAATTTATGATAAAAATAACCACAATTTAATTCTTTCAAGAGATGTTAGATTTAGCGAAGAACTTATAAATTGTGACGATGTTAAAGATATAACAAATGAAATTTCTAAAAATAAAGAAGAGACAGTAAAATTGCCATTTAAAAATTATGAGAAGCTTGAAGATAATTCAGATTGTTCAACACAAAACCAGCCAAGTACATCTAAAGAAAATCAAGGTGCCAATAATGAAGATTGTAATCAAAATTTCCAAAAAGATAATTCAGATAACGAAGGTGATGAATGTATACAAAATGAAAGCTCAGAAATAAGTTCAGATCTAAGCGATTTCCAAGGGTTTGAAACAAAAACCCGTAAGCGAACATTAAGTGATGAAAATAAAGGACCAATAAGTAAACGTTTAAGAGATCGTACATTAATTCATAATTCTAAATTAGATGATTATATTATGGAAGCACAAGATTTTGTAAGCCAAATTGAAACTCCAATGAATTTTATTGATGCAATTAAAAGTCCTGAGAAAGAGAAATGGTTAAAGGCAATGAATTCTGAGATTTGTTCTTTAAAAGAAAACAGAACTTAGGACTTGGTAGATCTCCCAAAAGGTTCAAAGGCACATCCATCCAAATGGGTATTTAAAGTTAAAACAAATTAATCAAAGGATTTAAACAACGTAAAGGTATAGACTATAAAGAAATCTTCAGTCCAGTTGCAAAGTTGGGAACAATAAGAGCTGCTAAGCTTAGCAAGTAAAAATATGTGTCTTTCCCAATTTGATGTATCAACAGCTTTTCTTTATGGCCAACTTGAAGAAAGCATTTTTATGAACCAGCCAGAAGGTTTTAATGATGGTACTAAAAAAGTCTGTAAGTTATATAAAAGTTTATATGGACTTAAGCAAGCATCTCGTTGCTGGAATCGTAGGTTTGGAAATTATTTATTGAAGCTTGGTTTCAAATCTTGTGAAGCGGATCCATGTTTATATATGAGAAATAGTAGAGGCAATAATGTAATGCTTGCTCTTTATGTAGATGATGGTTTAGTAGCTGCAACAGATTTTAAGGAATTAGAAATATTTTTATGTGAATTAAGAAATGAATTTAAAATAACAACAAAAGACGCAACCTTTTTTTTTTTGGGACTAGAAATAAAAAGGAGTAATGAAGGCATAATTATATGCCAAGAAGCTTATGCAAGAAAAGTTTTGGAAAGATTCAATTTTGCAGAATGTAGATCAGTTTCATCGCCAATGCTAAAAGGAGAAACTTTCGAATCAGGGAAAGAAAGTAAAGATTCTCAATTTCCCTATAGAAAAGCTGTAGGAGCTATTATGTATCTAATGTTGGGAACAAGGCCAGACTTAGCTTACACCATTGGATTTTTGTCAAGAACGTTAGAAAATCCATCGAAATATGACGTAAGTATGTCGTTTGAAAAGAGTTTTATTTCTGGAACAATAAATTATGGAATATTTTACAACAATAAAGCAGATCAAAAATTAGAATGCTGATTTTAGAGGATGTACAAAAACTGGAAGATCTACTACTGGAGTACTTGTAAAATATGCTGGGGGTATTATTTCATGGCTAAGTCAAAGGCAGTCAATGGTAACAATATCTACAACAGAAGCAGAAATTGTTGCAGCTTCAGAAGCAACAAAAGAAGTGATGTGGCTTACATGCTTGTTTGCTGAATTAATTGATTTTAATGATATTTTAATATTACAAGTTGATAACTCTGCTGCTGTTCGTTTATCTCAAAATCCTGAATATCACAGACGAACAAAGCATATTAGCTTAAAACATTTCTTTGTGCGTGAAAAAGTTACTGAAAGAAAGCTTATAGTTCAGCAAATATCTACACAAAATCAGTTAGCAGATTTGATGACAAAACCCTTGCAGCCAGCAAGATTAAGAATGTTATGTGAACAAATTGGACTTAAAAAATAAAACCTTTAACAACACATAACAAGGGAAAGTGTTGAATTATGTTATGTTTTAGTAGTTTTGATATTGTAGTATACTTTGTATTTGTATTTGTATAATATTAAATTATTTTATTATTCTTAATAAAACTTTTACTACAAAAAAAAAAAAATACAGAAAATACAGACGATTTTGGAATCAAACCAAGACATTTTAATGTTACATTGCTACGTAAAATTCTGAAAGTATTTTGACTAAAAAATTGTGCCAGGTTTCGCTGAATTACGCCTTTTTATACATGACCAAAAAAACTACTTCTATTTTTTCACGTTCGAACCGCTACTTTTTTTGCCATTATCTTTGACCTAAAATCGCGCCCTCCATAAACTTTATCATAGATAACAGTGCTTTCTTAGTGCTTTAATTTAAGGGTTTAGAAAACGTAAACATATTTTTTGCTTAAAATGTTTTTGCATTTTTGATGCGTACGACTGTCACGTTCAACACTTTGGAATTACCCATATGTACATACCTATGTAAATATACTTTTAAAAATAATTGACTTCACATTTAAAAACCATTAAAACTGAAATAAACAATCGCAAATATACTTATGTACGTAATAACAAGAAAATATAAAACAACAAGCGGAAAGAAATTCGATAAAAAAAACCAAAAAAATTTTTAATTTTTCGATCTATGTATTTATACCTTTTTTTTTTAATTTTTCATCTTTCCGCCAAAAAACCATATTTTTAAAAGAATTCGATTTAAGTTAAGATAATTTGTGCAAAATTAGTATTTATTTATTTTGTATTTAATTTAAACAAATTTTTACAAACAGTAAACGATGAAATGAAGGGAAGTACGTCCAGTATTCCATCATCGACATTTTTAAATGAAAGTAAAGTTCTAGAACAACGGAACGATTTAAATTGTTTATCGAGCTCTCCAAATAATCCATTCAAAAAACCAAAACCTAGCAAAGCTCATGTATATTTCGATGAATCTGGTAAAATCGTAAGTCCCTCAAATAAGGTGGGGTCAAAGTTAATACCAAAAAAAGGTGAAGAACCCAAAACAATTGCTATATATCGTTGTCCACTGAGTAATGTCACGAATGGCAGCCAGCATCAAAAACCAAGAATCTTCCACTTAATATCTAAAAATATAGTTACTAATGCAAGAAAGAAGCAGGTAGTGGAAATACAAGAGCATATTTTACTTTCGCCACCTTCACAAAAAAAAATTAGGGATAAATGCTCAAGCACTGCGGAAAATATTATAAATGAAGTCGAGAAACAGAAAACATTTATGGAAACATCTAACGAAACTGCTAAACAGACAGATTCTCTAACTGAAAAAAGTTCTTTAAACAGTACAAACGCTACCACGGCCGGTGCTCTAACCGTTCAATATATTGGCGAAGAAGCCAGTGACAAAGATTTAGAATTTACTTGTAATGAAGATACTAATATCACTCAATCACAAATTGGATCCCAATTGCAACCATCAAATTCAAGTGAAAATATCGTAATGACAGTGGATTGTGTTGATATGAGTACTGATCTAAATGAAAACGAGGTGGAACCGAATAACCAAATAATGAAAATAAATGCAAAAGAAGAAATGGAAGGAAAACATAATATAACTGTTGATAATGGAAGAAACAGTTTCCAGAAAAAAAAATTAGATTTAACCGTAAAGGTTGAAAAGGTCAAAAGTATGCAGGACAAATTTGATTTAACTTCCAATGATGAAGATATCAACAATTTATCGGATTCAGATGTTGAGGAAATAACCACAATAATAGATTTAAATGAAACTGAAAGTAATTGCAACTCCACGTCAAATAATTCGGCTCAAAACCACATCAAATATTCTATCAAAGATATAACGGTGGGAAAGATGTTACCAATGTCAACAAATTTAAGAGATATGCCAAAAATTGGGGATATATTACTTTTTAAGGCAAGTAAAATTACTTTTAATATATGTGACAGGGAAAGTTAAAAGGGTCGGAAAAAATCGATTTTTACTTTTTTGGTGATTCTTATAGTATACAACACGCTCTATATGCAACAAACCGCATCCTTCTAACTGCATTGGTATTGTCATAAATTAGCTTTAAAGACACTTGCAATTGATCAAATTTACTTGAAACTCGTCACTCTAGTATTTTCAGGGTCGCTGATTACGAATCTGGCACTAAATTTTAAAAATCCATAATGGCGGATTATTTTTTTTAAATTGATCGGATTTGTTTTAAAATCGTTACTCAAAGGTTTTTGCGATCAGTGTTTTAAAATCGGAATTTTAAAATTCAAAAAGGCGGATCCAATTTGTAGGACTAAATTTTTAAAAATTAATCGAAGGGGCTTGAATTCGTTATAACTTTTTATTTAAAAATTAATTATTATTTTTTTTTTAATACAGTATATAAATGGGGAATATTTTTAGTTAAGTTATGAAAAATAATATCTCGGATGTGTTGGCCATTTTCTGCTTCGCAAATTCGTGCTCTTTCCAACACATTTTCTATAACCTTTCGCAAAACTTAAAAATAAGGACCAATTATGCTTTCCGATGAAACACCGCACCAAACCGTTCACTTAGTTATGTGGGTGTAATTCTCGCTGTTGAACTTCTCTCGGATTTACCGTAGCCCATATCCTGCAGTTTTGCTTATTAACGAACCCACTTAATTGGAAATGGGGTTTCGCTCGTAATTAAATTATGAATAAAATTATAATCGTTGATTTGAAAGATAAAGCTCAACAATTTAGACACATTGTTCAATTGAGTACTATTCCATTTTAAATTCCCCAAGTCTTCTTTACAAAATACTAGAAAGAAATGAATAAGAACATTTAAAAAAAAAATTTTTAAGAAACGCTTTTCTTAAAAAAGAACATATAAAAAAATTTCGCCCGCCCCCCTAGATTTTATCCTGGCTACGCCCATGTATTCGTGTACTGTCATCGGGAATATGCATGCCTGCAAAGTTTCATCCATTTGCATTGAGTATAAGGCGGTTAAATTAACGTTACAAGATTTGATTTTCCGAAGTGAAGCTAAAGAAAAGGTTTTAAAAATTTTGCACGCCCCCCCTAGATTTTATCCTGGCTACGCCCATGTATTCGTGTACTGTTATCGGTTTCATCCATTTGCATTGAGTAAAAGGCGGTCAAAAAAGCATTTTACCAAAAAAAAAAAAAAAAATTGCCCCTCCCCACCCCCTAAATTTGATCCTGGCTACGCCCATGTATTCGTGTATTGTCATCGGGAATATGTATGCCTGCAAAGTTTCATCCATTTGCATTGAGTATAAGGCGGTTAAATTAACGTTACAAGATTTGATTTTCCGAAGTGAAGCTAAAGAAAAGGTTAAAAAAAGAAGTTATAAGCAATTCAAACCCCTTCGGTAATTTTGGGCCATCCTGTAGATATATATCTGATGTTTTTAATGAAACAAACAGCAGATTTATGAGTCATAAATTATGACTTCACCATGTATTTATTTTCTTTTTTTTTATTTTATAACACTTCAAAATCACAATAGAACTGATAAATAGAACTAAAAAATATTAAAATCAAAGCTGTCTTCTTAAAAGAATACTATTTTCATAATGCGATAAAAGTACTTTTGCCAATAAGTAACATTCGCTATATTGAATCAACTATTCTAAATTTTACAATTCTGACACTTAACTGCTAATCAGTAACCTCGAAACACCATAATAATTAGCTTTAAGCTAATCAATTTAATCAATAGTTGCGTTCGAGAACACAGAAGTTTTTACTATTTTTTACTAAACTTTACTGCATTTTACGAAATTGCGTTCGAGTACACAAAATTCAGTAAATGAGAACATAAATTGACAGTTCTTGTCTGAGTATCTACAAATTTTTACTGCAGAAATTTTTGCAGTAAAATTTAGTTAATCAAAAAAACATATGTTTCAAAAGGTAAACAAACAAAAGTAACAAATAAAAAGCATACAAATTGTGAAAAAATTGTTAAATAAAAGAAAAGTTGAAAAAAAAAATTAACCAAAACAAAAAGTGAATAATTATTTATTAATCAAACTTGTTTGTGAAGCATTTATTTGGCTTAATACAAACTTTTGAAATTTTTTTTGTGATGTTAATTTTTTAGAGGTGTAAAAGTGTGAAGTATTCGGGTACTTAAGTAATCAATAGCAAACAAATTATTCATGTTCTTTTAAATAATTTAACCCGCTACAAATTAGTAAAATCAAATAAAATAAAAAGCAAGCAAATATGAAAGATTACATAAAATAGTTTGTTTGTATTTTCCAAAAATTTTCGTGTTATAAACAGTATTTAATCGAGTACCGATAAGAAACCAGTTAAAGGCGCCCGTACACGACATGTATTTGTCATCTGACATGTCAAATTTTCAAGTCACATGTAATTGTTCATGTCTGTCAAAATTGCTGTTTTACATAAGGCTTATAATATTCGGTCACAAACGTACATGTAATTTGCTTCTGTCATTGTCTCTGGTTTTTTCGCATTGTTATTGCAGAAACCAAAGTAGTTCTCGGTTTCAAAATAGCTTGCTGCCGCCACGAAAATATTTATTTGCGCCGTAAAATAATTTAGCCATCTTAAAATTTTTTCTTTTATTTTAAAGATAATAATTTAGAATTTTATAATTAAACGGTTTTTATGTACATATATATTTACATAAATTCTATTCAATGGTGAGATGAGCATACATATCTTGGTATTGTAAAATATTAACTTCAGCCGGCTAATGATTCCTTCAATAGTTGACGCCGCTGCCAGTTTCTTCCCGGCATAGATTTCTGATGTCAGATGGTTTGTCAGAAGAAAATAGAGCACGCTCTAATTGAAATTTTGTCAGATGACTTTGCGTCTGACTTTTACAGAAGCAAAGTTAAAAATGTAACACACGACATGTATGTGTTTTGCAGTGGGAAATTTGACATGTCAGATGACAAAAACATGTCGTCTATATGCTCCTTAAGTAGTCAAAAGTGTCAATATTTTTCAACACTTCAATTATTAGCCGTCAGCTGTTGCCTTTATTTTACGAATTTTTACAAATTTTGCGTTCGCGTACTTTTTTGGACAACAGCTTTTTGTGAGAGCAAATTTTTCAGTTTACTCAATTACTGCATTTTACTGTAAAAGTACTCAAACGCACCTAAAAAATCAATTTGTAATATAAAATTCCGACATTTTGAGTTTTGAAAGTCTGACTTTAGATTCATAATCTAATACCAGATTCGTAATTAGCGACCCAGAAAACCCATAGGTCCCTTTTAACTTTCCGTATCACATATGTTTTATATACTTATGTATGTATTATATATTTTTTATATATTTCCTATAAAGGTGCCGTATAAAAATAAAAGTAAAAATGTTGTACATACTAATTTTATGGCTGGTAAAGTCGACTATATTAATAGACGTACGAAAGCTATTAAAGTTTTAGTTGTTGGTAAGTATTTTTATTTTGGGTGCTGTAATTTAATATATTTATTTTATTTTACATATTTAGATGGTACGTCCGAGCTTTGTCTTATACCCAATAATTTAGTTTGTAATTTGGATGATTCCCAGAATGTTAATAACTTGTTGCAGCTTAAATTAAGTGAAATGCATGAACCAAAAATAATTTCCATGGGCTCAAAATAATTTTTTTGCATTTTATTAAATTTAGTAATCGAATTCGTAAAATACAAATACATATGATTTAATCCGATTAAAGAAATGTTTTATTTAATTTATTTACTAAGCAACTTTTTTATTAATAGCGATTGTGAACCACAAATATTTTTCGAAATTGACAACCCCATAATTCGATTCCTTACATCTTCCTACATAGAAACCCGTTTTTCAGTTATTAAGAGTAATCACGATGGTCATTGTGAAAATTTGCAGTGCATATTATGATTGATCGTGAGCATACCACTTTAATTTTTGTGCAAGTGTGCTATTTTCTTCAAAATGTATTCTGGCAACACTAAAAACTTCTGGCAGCACTGTAAAAAATCTGCATTTGTATACACAAGCAAATTAAAATAAATTTTTTTTTTTTATTAATTTAATTCTCTATTTTATATTACACTAGCTTAACCCGTTGCGCTTCGCTACACTGCTTTAACCACTTTATCGGTTGAGAGATATTTAATATATGCATACTATGGGAGGTGTTTCCCCCATGCGCCCATACGCTTTATTTTTATTTTCAAAAGTGTAGTATACCATAAGAGTGAATTCCACAAAGTTTGAACATTCTCACTACAACAGTTCTTAAGATATGCGATATTAAACATTGGCGTCCTATGGTGGGTACCACTTCCCCCGCTGCTATTTTATTTCAACTTTGGGGCTCAGAAGATCCTACTACCAAAATTTCAACAAAATGCGTGCAGTGGCTCTTATTAATATTTCTATCTATGAGGGGTACTGCTCCTCCCCTGTCTACCCTGCCCATTTTTATATTGAACTTTTTAGTTTACCCTAATAGTAGCTTTAACCACGTTTGAAGACTATCCCTTTAATAGTTCTTTAGTTGAGAGATATTTAATATATGCATCCTATGTAAGGTTTTTCCCCCTGCGCATTCCCGCTTTATTTTTATTTTCAAAAGTGTAGTATACCATAGGAGTGACTTCTACTAAGTTTGAAAATTCTTACTATAACAGTTCTTAAGATATGCGATATTAAACATTGGTGTCCTATGGGGGGTAACATTTCCCCGCTGCTATTTTATATCAATTTTGGGGTTCAGAAGATCATACTACAAAACGTTTAACAAAATGATTGCAGCGGCTCAAAATTATATTTCTATCTATGAGGGGTAGTGCTCCACCTCTGTCTACCCCGCCCTATTCTATATTGAAATTTAAAGTTTGCCATAATAGTATCTTTAACCACGTTTGAAGACTCTCCCTTTAATAGTTCTTCATTTGAGCTATATTTAATATATGCATCCTATGGGAGGTATTTCCCCCCTGCACCTTACCGCTTTATTTTTATTTTTAATCGTGTAGTATACCATAATAGTGACTTCTACAAAGTTTGAACATTCTCCCAATGACAGTTCTTAAGATATGCGGTATTAACATTGGCGTCCTATAGTGGGTACCACTTCCCCCGCTTTTATTTTATTTGAATTTTTGGGCTCAGAATATCCTACTAGCAAAAGTTCAACAAAATGCGTGCAGCGGCTCTTTTTAATTATATTTCTATCTATGAGGGGTACTGCTCCTCCTCTGTCAACCCCGCCCATTTTTATATTGATATTTATAGTTTACCATAATAGTAGCTTTAACCAAGTTTGAAGACTCTCCCTTTAATAGTTCTTCAGTTGAGCGATACTTAATATATGCATCCTATGGGAGGTATTTACACCCCTGCGCATGCCCGCTTAATTTTTATTTTTAGTAGTGTAGTATACCATAAGAGTGACTTCTACAAAGTTTGAACATTCTAACTATAACAGTTCTCAAGATATGCGATATTAAACATTGGCGTCCTATGGGGGGTACCACTTCCCCCGCTGCTATTTTTTTCAATTTTTGGGCTCAGAATATCCTACTACCAAAAGTTCAACAAATTGCTTGCAGCGGCTCATGTTAATATTTCTACCTATGAGGGGTACTGCTCCTCCTCTGGCTACCCCGCCCATTTCTATATTGAAATTTATAGTTAACCATAATAGTAGCTTTAACCACGTTTGAAGACTATCCCTTTAATAGTTCTTCAGTTGAGCGATATTTAATATCTGCATCCTATGGAAGGTATTTCCCCGCCTGCGCCTACCCGCTTTATTTTTATTTTCAATAGTGTAGTATACCATAAGAGTGACTTGTACAAAGTTTGAACATTCTCAATAACAGTTCTTAAGATATGCGATATTAAACATTGGCGTCCTATGGGGGGAACCACTTCCCCCGCGGATATTTTATTTCAATTTTGGTGCTCAGAAGATCCTCCTACCCAAAGTTCAACAAAATGTGTGCAGCGGCTCTTAAGATATGCGATATTTAATATGGGCATCCAATGGGGGTACCAATTCCCCTGCCCCTATCGAAAAAATATAAATATTTTATTTCTAGGGCTCACGTGATGCTACTGTAAAAATTTCAGGAAAATCGGTTCAGTAGTTTAGGAGTCTATAAGCCAACATACAAACAAACACGCAAACATTTTTCATTTTTATATACATACTAGCTTAACCCGGTGCGCTTCGCTACACTGCTTAAACCACTTCTTCAGTTGAGAGATATTTAATATATGCATCCTATGGAAGGTTTTCCCCCCTGCGCCTTCCCGCTTTATTTTTATTTTCAAAAGTGTAGTATACCATAGGAGTGACTTCTACTAAGTTTGAACATTCTAACTATAACAGTTCTTAAGATATGTGATATTAAACATTGGCGTCCTATGGGGGGTAACATTTCCCCGCTGCTATTTTATTTCAATTTTGGGGTTCAGAAGATCATACTACAAAAAGTTTAATAAAAAGAGTGCAGCGGCTCTAAATTATATTTCTATCTATGAGGGGTACTGCTCCTCCTCTGTCCATTTCTATATTGAAATTTAAAGTTTGCCATAATAGTAGCTTTAACCACGTTTGAAGACTCTCCCTTTAATAGTTCTTCAGTTGAGCGATATTTAATATATGCATCCTATGGGAGGTATTTCCCCCCTGCGCTTACCGCTTTATTTTTATTCTCAATAGAGTAGTATACCATAAGAGTGACTTCTACAAAGTTTGAACATTCTCACTATAACAGTTCTTAAGATATGCTATATTAAACATTGGCGTCCTATGGGGGAACCACTTCCCCCGCTACTATTTTATTTAAATTTTGGGGCTTAGGAGATCCTACTACCAAAAGTTCAACAAAATGCGTGCAGCGGCTCTTAAGATATTCGATATTTAATATTGGCATCCAATGGGGGGTACCAATTCCTCTGCCCCTATCGAAAAAATAAGTAGCCTATTTTATTTTTAGGGCTCACATGATGTATCTGTAAAAATTTCAGGAAAATCGGTTCAGTAGTTTAGGAGTCTATAAGCCAACAAACAAACAAACAAACAAACACACAAACAAACATACAAACATTTTTCATTTTTATATACATATGTATGTATATAGCAGAGTTCAGAGAAATTCAAATGTGATCGCTCATATTCAACCATTCTTGAACTTTTTCATAGATGAAAAATGTAAAATATGTAACTTTTTTTCACAGTCATAAATGAATTGTTAATATTTTGCCAAATTCATTCATGTTTTTGAGGAAAAATCTATTTTTGCCTTTCTTCAGTCATGAAAAATGAGGGAAAATAAAGTTTTAGAAACGATCCTCACTAGTAATGTTGTTGTTGCTTGACAGTTTGCATGACCACAGCTCGAAATGACTGTGTGTATTTGTTTGTGTAAAATATTTTTGGTATAGGCAACCGCCAAAGTGTCTGTTGGATTTTTTGTAAGAAAACATTATTGAAAAAAAATTTAAAGAACTGCACATATCGTCCGTCATCTTAAATACAGAATATCATTTCATAATTTTACATGCAAAGCAGAAAACTTTGTAAAATGTTTATGAGATTTATAAGCAATTTTAAATATTTCAGCTAAAAATGCGATAACCGATATATTTTTAAGGAAAAAATATTAAATTTATTATTATTTTTTAAGTTGTGTGTGTTACGTTTTATAAATTTGTATTTTCAGAAACAAAAAGACGTATCATCAACGAAATTATATTAGTATTAAGTGAAGCAAACATTTAAAATATTAAAGGCCTTATTCATAAAAAATATTGCAGGTTAATAACGGGTTTTTTAAACGAATTTCATATGGAAATCTGTTTAATAAACCTCTTATAAATCAATAATATTTTTTATGAATAAAATAATTAAATATTTGTGTTAAATTACCGGAAAAATAGGATATATGTATATTAGGGTGGCAGCTAAATGTATGGAACAATTTTTTTGTATTAATATTGATGTGTCCCGGGACGAATATTGTGCCACATGGTCTAAAACTGATGTGGAAAAAATTTTAGCCAAATCGGATAACTTTTACCCCTGCCCCTTTGAGGTCAAAGTTCAAATGAAAAAAAAAAAAATTTCCATACAAGCAAAAAATTTTTTTTCGATTTTTTTTTTTTTTTTATTTTTTAATATTAAAAAAAAAAAAAACCATACAAGCAAAAAATTTTTTTTTCGATTTTTTTTTTTATCATTTGAACTTTGACCTCAAAGGGGCAGGGGTAAAAGTTATCCGATTTGGCTGAAATTTTTTCCACATCAGTTTTAGACCATGTGGCACAATATTCCGCCCGGGAGATGTTGAAAATCCAAAGTTGAAATTTAGCTGGAACCCTAGTAATCATGCTCTTAAATAGGGCCAAAAACTGCATTTTTCCAGTTTTTTACCCCAATTTAGAACAAAAATGCGATGTCGAAAAAAAATTTTTAAAAAAAATTCAAAAAACCTGGTATTAAGAGCAACAAAAAATCTTTAATGTGTGCTTATCAAAACTAAAAAAAAATTTTTTTTGAAAATTTTTTAGAGTAAGCCCCTGACAAGCCTCAAATTTTTTTTTCAGAGTCACTTTTGAAACTGAAAATCTTGTCCGATCGAAATGAAATTTTTTGTTGTTAATAAGCTAATAAAGCTTACTAATATTAAAAAATAAAAAAATCGAAAGAAAAATTGTTTGCTGGTATGGACAATTTTTTTTTTTCATTTGAACTTTGACCTCAAAGGGGCAGGGGTAAAAGTTATCCGATTTGGCTGAAATTTTTTCCACATCAGTTTTAGACCATGTGTCACAATATTCCGCCCGGGAGATGTTGAAAATCCAAAGTTGAAATTTAGCTGCCACCCTAATGTATATATATGATAATTTTTTTAATGATTTTATTACTTTTAAGTAGAAAATGTAAATTCATTTAATTTAGCTACGAATTGATTTTAAAAAGCCATATTTTTCATTGTAATTAAAAACTATTTTGATCTCCTTAAAATTATTTTTTTTACAATGAACAAATTTAGCAAATAAAAATTTGCCTCATATAACATAACATGTATATATCGAATTTTTTTAAAAGAACTCCGTATCGCATTCTTACAACGCTATGTACGTTGTAAAAAGTAAATTTTAATTAGGTAAAATTTCTGAAAAATAATAAGAAAAAGGAAAGCGTAGTGTTGATAGCAGCTCCCAAATTAAGTTAACATAAATGTTGGACAAAGTATTTAGTACTTCTCCAAAGAAAGATATTATTACAATTTAATAATTCTAAAGGATTAACACAAAATAAAGCTAAACAGTCTATATTTCACTACTTTATAAAAAAAATAAAAAAGGCAATTATTCCAAAAATTAAGAATAACTGTCTTTTTGAGGATATTGATGAAGGGCCACTTGGAAGAATGCAATCCTAATAAAAAAACAGATTATTTAAAAAAAAAAACTAATAAAAATATTTCTTTTGTATTATAAACTTTTTATATTATAATGAAGAAATTTTATGGTCCCATACAGATTCATTATAGGGAAGTTCGACTTTATTTAAATTTATTAAAAAGGAAATACATACCTAGATATTATAACTCATAAGGATACTAACATAATAATGATGACAGTCTGATGGAAAATCTGAGGACCTGCAGATGTTGCCATTTATTCTTAGAAATTTTCAGCGTTTGGAAGTGCAATGGGGTAGGCTGCAAAATTTCTAAATTTCTAACAGTCCTATAAGGGAGAAGCTGATAGTCACACTTATTATAAATTTTCTAATACATACGTATATGGCTTCGGCTTTTATAATTTTACAGCACTTTTATTAATTTTTCTTTTGCAATAATTTTTAGTCTGATCACTAATTCCACTAACACCTTGGTAACAGTTATAAAACAAATTACCCAGTTTTGACGTTTAAAAATATTAATCGTGGTTATTCAAAAATACGCGTCGAAGAAGTGAACATTTGCATGAAAACAAAAACAAAACCAAACCAAAGTGACGAAAATTGTTTTTGTTATCTATACAATTCTAAAATAAAATTAACGCGAAAGTTATAACGCGTTTCTTTCTCTTTTAAAAACTGTAAATTTTGTATGATAAACAAAAACAATTTTTGTCAATTTGGAAATATTTTACAAACTCAAATTAACTTTCTGAGATAAGGCCTGTCAAAATAGTTTTATTAGCAGTGATGTTGGAATGTGTAGCAAGTTAAGTTACTAATTTACTCACTTCGCGTTATTAGCAACAACAATTTGCGACCTTAGGTCAACAAGGATCTATATGCACCTAAACAACATGTGAGATAGAACCTTGTTGTCCTAATACATTTGGAATGCGGCTGGAAAACTTAATATCGGTAAAAAGGCCTTCTTTAAGGCCTCGTTACTACTTCATTTTCCCGCTGTTAATGGTCGTGCAAATCGCGTTTTTTTGTGAATTTTTTTAAATTTTTCATATCTGACAAATTCACATATGAATTTTTTTGTTTGCTAATTTTTCATGAATGAGGAAATTCAAAATATTTTTTTCCTCACCCTCATGAACGTGAAAAAACAGTAAAATTTTAAATTTTTCACGCTCGTTCATGACTGAAAAATGAGCGAACGTTTCGGTACTCTGATATATAGATACATAACCCTGCCTTTACACATGCAAGTAATTACTTGCAAGTAGTATTATCTGCCCGTCTATAGTCTGGGTTCACACTATGAAAGTTTTCTTTCAGAAAGTTTGAGTTTATGGGTGAGAGGGGAGAGAAGAATAGCCTGTTCTCTTCCCCTCTCACCTATAAAGGCACACTTTCTGAAAGAAAACTTTCGTTGTGTAAACCCAGACATACCAGAGATAATTGTTGCGACATATGTGATTTCAAGTGTTAATATATTTATCAGTGAAGTAAATGTGAAATACTCCACAAAAATAATAGTCACACAATAATATAAGTTACTATTATTCTTTTCGGTTCAGTTCGGTTTGTGCTTTGTTGTGATACAGACGTGTATTTTTAGCCCCGCATACGATTTGAACTATTAATTAATCACATTTGATTTTGTAATACATAAATATAAGCAGCGAATGGACGCTTAAAAAAAAAAAAAAATAATATATTTTGTTATTTAAATTACTTAACATAATAGTGAACAATTTAAAACGATAAAATTAAATAAAATAAAACAGTAAAAATTTATATGTATGTACGTATGAATGTTCATACATGTGTATACATATTCTGAACAAAACATTTAAATTCTGGTTTTTTCTTTTGTTGTTGTAAAATACAATCAGGTATGTGATGGAAATCGATTTTAAAAACGATACGATTTGAAACCGAAAATATCGTTTTCAGTATCTTTTAAAATGGATTTTAAATGCATATTCCTTTTATCTTCAGTGTTTATTCTTTAAGTTGTTATATTTATACGTTAACTGAAGTGTATTCTGAACGAAAATTTAAGACTTTAATTCAGAAATAGATTTTAAAATCGTTCGAAATTCATCACACCTTTTAAAAACGGTCGTTTTGAAATCGATCGATTTTCATCACATACCTGAATAAATAATAAAAATATTAAAGCAAAGCAAAACGGTGAAAAACAAAAACAACTCTTTGCATGAGTACAAACAGTGAAACAACACTAAGACAAAATGAAAGAAACGTTTACGTTTTAGTTAATGCAAATGAAAATAATGCAGAAATAAATAAAACAAAACAAAACAATATTAACTGCCTAACGGCTAAGCCAATTACTCGAACACGTTCCCTCTCACCCTCGGTATTTACACAAACGGTGGATAGTAACTCATTAAAAAAACTACAACAAGATTTGGTGACAAGTGTTGCCAGGCCAGCAAGTATTGCCGTGACGTCAAAAACAAATTTAGTGGGAAATGATACCATGAACTCAAACACAAATGCAATGGAAAACCCCCCTGTAAAAAGTTGTCAAAAGCCTACAGTACAAGTTGGTATGGACAGGTACATAATAATGCTTAAACGGGGACGCAGCCCTACCTCTGCAGCAGTTGCTTCGGCCTCAAAAGTACCATCTTTTGATAAAATAAATACTCAAAATCGTTTTGCAATTCTGGAGGATGAATCCTCTGAAGCACCAAACGTCATTAAAAAGACAAAAATACAAGTCAATAATGAGAATGATTTTCGCAAAATAGTAAACAACTTCGAAACGCTTAAAAAAAACTTTTATACCTACCAACTGAAAAGCAGTAAAGGTCTACAGGTAGTGATTAAGGGTATTGACTCATGTGTGGACCCAGAAGAGGTTAAAACATTCCTAGAAGAAAAAGGCTTCAAGGTAAAACATGTAGTAAATATTAAAAATAGAGAAAAAATTCCCCAACCACTTTTTCGAGTGGAGTTTGAACCCGGCGACGTAAAACTTAAAAAAAACGAAACACATCCTATTTACAATTTAAAATATATTCTCTACAGAAGAATAACTATAGAAGAGCCGCACAAAAAAAATGGACCTGTTCAGAATTTGGCCATACCAAGGCATACTGCTACTTACCCCCTGTCTGCGTAGTATGTGGTGAACTACACGGTACAGTTTCTTGCGATAAGTCTAAAACCGACCCCAACGTAAAAAAATGTAGCAACTGTGGCGGTAATCACACTGCCAATTATAGAGGATGCCCAGTATATAATATTGTCAAGCAGACGGTTGGACCGAAAACAAATACCCCTCAAATGCAGGTTGCAAATCAGGTAAACACAAATGCAATTCAAGCCCCCTAGCCTAGTAATAACAGAACCTCTTACGCTAACGTCCTAAAATCAAACCATCAGCCAATGCAAGGTGCCTCGCCAAGTAATGATGAAACTCCGGTTTCTAATTTAAGTCGTTTAGAAATAACCATGGAAACATTAGTGCAAACAGTAAATAATTTTACGAACACAATGGGTAATATGATGCAGGAAATGCTTAGAATGCAATCGATGTTATTGCAAGCTGTACTTAACAAACCATGAACTGTTAAAAAATTTGTTTTTGGAACGCAAACGGCATCCGCCAACATAAAAATGAATTAGAATACTTTCTTAAAAATAAACAAATTGATGTCATGATGATTTCTGAAACTCATTTGACCTCAAGAAATACGTTTAAAATCAATGGTTATATACTATATGATACCAAGGACCCTCGAGATAGAGCTTGTGGAGGTTCTGCCATCTTAATAAAAACTCGAGTCAAACACTACATTATGTGTGATCACCGTGAAGACTATCTGCAAGCAACGACTATTTGTGTTGAGGAGCTAAATCGAAACATAGTAATTTCTTCTTTATACTCTCCACCTAGATTTTCCATATCAGAAGGCCAATATTATAAATATTATAAATCATTAGGACCCTGTTTTCTGGCCGCTGGCGATTATAACGCTAAACATACCTTCTGGGGGTCACGACTTATAACACCAAAAGGTCGTGTTTTGTTTAACACAATCTCTAAAATGGGTTTAAATGTGGTCGCGAGCGGGCAACCAACATATTGGCCTACTGATCAGCAAAAAATTCCAGATGTTATCGACTTTGGCGTGGTTAAAAACATCCCCACAGAAACGATTCATGTTGAAGCTTCCTTAGAATTATCATCCGACCACACACCTACAATTGTTACTATATCGAACCCAAATAGAATTGTATTTCCGTCAGGTTACTTAGCGACGCCAGCCACACAAATAAATTGGTTAAAATATAAAAAACTTCTCAGTGCCCATTGCACAGAAAATATTCCGCTTAGTACACCGGAGAATGTGGATCTCTCTCTTGTTAACTTTGACAGTTATCTTAAACTAGCTGTTCAACACTCCAGCGTTACCCCCAAAAAAATTAAAAATAATAAAATATGTTCTTCAGATGTCGAGCGGCTCTTGACTGAAAAAAGGAGAGTTCGAAGAGAGTGGCAACTTTACAGATCCCCGCAACTTAAGATTTTATTAAAAGAATGCACAAAAAGGCTAAGAAAGTTGCTACATAATCAGAAAACGGCTTCTCTAGAAAAGTATCTTAAGGAACTTGATGCAACTCCACAATCTGACTACTCATTATGGCGTGCAGCTAGAAATCTAAAAAGGCCAGTTATATCTAAGCCACCATTAAGAAACTTGAATGGTAGTTGGGCAAGAAATGATAATGAAAAAGGAAACCTGTTTGTAAATCATTTGAAAAACGTATTTACACCAAATATATCTCACAATATTGCGGTCGAGTTACCACCTGTTGATGCTAGATCAGCTATTCCCCTCAGATTTGAGATAAGAGAAATCGAAAAGGCTATTTGTAACTTAAACACTAAGAAGGCACCTGGTATTGATAAAATCAGTAATAAAATGCTTTTGGAGCTACCTCGCATAGCAAAGAAAATTATTCTTTTTATTTTTAATGCTATTTTACGCCTTGAATACTATCCTGCAAAATGGAAGGTTTCCTTAGTTACCATGATACCAAAGCCAGGTAAAGATCATACAAAAGTTGAGTCTTATAGACCTATTAGCTTATTATCAAATATGTCAAAGCTGTTTGAGAAATTATTAGTTTCAAAATTAACACCAATTTTAAGTGAAAATAGATGTATTCCAAACCATCAGTTCGAATTTAGAAGAAAACACAGCACAATCGAGCAGACTCATCGAATAGTAAATGTCATAAGAAAAGCATTTGAAGAAAAGAAATATTGCTCAGCACTCTTCATCGATGTTTCGCAAGCTTTTGACAAAGTCTGGCATGAAGGCTTATTACACAAATTGAAGCATAATTTACCAGCAAACACACACAAGCTGCTAGAAAGCTACTTAGTCGGTCGTCAATTTATTATTAAAGAAGGAAATTTCTTAAGTTCACCTCAGCCCATTGCCGCTGGAGTCCCACAAGGCAGCATCCTGGCCCCCCTATTATACTTAATTTATACTTCGGACATGCCAACAAGCAACTACACACAAACTTCAACATTTGCAGACGATACAGCTTTTCTAAGCGTCCACGAAAATCGTTATGAAGCAACGCGTTACTTACAGCATCATATATTTCAACTAGAAATATGGTTAAGACAATGGAGGATAATGGTCAATGAGCAAAAATGTGTACATATAACATTCACTTTGCGCCGGGAATCTTGCCCCCCTATTACAATCAATAATCAAATAATTCCTCAACATTCGCATGTTAAATATCTCGGTATACATCTGGATCGGCGATTAACGTAGAAATGCCATATAGAGGCAAAATTAACTCAAATTAAACTAAAAGCCATTCAAATTCATTGGCTTATTGGAAGAAATTCTGTCCTTAGTCTCGATTGCAAGCTTCTACTTTACAACTCTATCTTAAAGCCTATCTGGTGCTACGGTATTCAACTATGGGGCACTGCCTCGGCCTCTAATATCGACAAAATTCAAAGGCGCCAAAATAAACTTCTTCGAATAATCACAGCCGCTCCCTGGTATGTTAAAAACTCAAACATTCATAAGGATCTCAATGTGCCATTAGTGAAATCTATGATTAAAAAATATGCAATAAAATATTTAAAAAGGCTTGAACAACACCCAAATCCACTAGCTCGAAATATTTTAAATCATGGCGGCCACACTCGCTTAAGAAGAAGAGACACTGCAGCACTTACCCAATTAGATGAGCGATAAACACCTATAAAAGTGAACATAACCCGTGATGAAGAAAATTTTGTCTGGCACTGGCAGGAGATAAAATAACGTATTAGGTTAAGATTTGATTAATTATTGTTAGTTCATATTTAATATATGAAGATTCAATAAAAAATAATGACAAAAAAAAAAAAAAAAAAAAAAAATTCTTTTATAGCCATTAAAAAAAGTTTGCTTTTCTGATGCAGTGCAGTGATGCATTTACGAACGTACCCTATATGTTATCTTTAATGTAGACAGCAATTTTTTGTACATATTTATTGCCGAAAATTTATGTTGCAATAAATAATAAAACGTCAAATTTGGTTGTCAATTGAGAAAAAAGAAAAATATAAAAGATAATTTTGTGAGAAAATTTTGTGAAAGAATTAAATTAAAGAATTTAATAAACACTAAAATAAAATTACAAAAATTATTTTTATTAATATAATTTTTTTCTTATTCGACCTTTATTATTTCAATTTATATAAATTTGTTGATTTTATTATTTTTTTTTTTTTTTGTTAAAGTAAAATTAATATTTTTATCAAAAAGTAATTCCAATTTTTGGGAATACAAAATTTTAATTTCAAAAGATTTTGTTATTCGTGCTTAATTCCCAGTTTTTATTATTGATAAAAACACTTGAAATTTATTGTTGATGGGATAAGCTAATCCTATGCGCATTTCACTGGTTGCTTAGGCCAGATCATCAGGAAACTTCATCCATAAAGATTTTAGAAAAACTAAAGATATTAAACCAAATAAAACTGTTAAACGTATAAGACTTATAGCAACAGTTCTACTTGTAATAATATCAAAGTTTAAACAAAACACATCAACAATAAACAGTGGGTTTATCTCATCTTACATTCCCCACTACAATTAGTTGAAATTCTCTCAACATTAATTGTAGTTGTAAGTAGGTTAAGAAAAACAAAATAAAAACAACAACAACTTACAAAAGATGTTGTCAATTAAGTGTTTTTTTTAGGCCGTGCACTTGCCTGTTTATTATCAAAAAGTAATTTCAATTTTTGGGAATACAAAATTTTAATTTCAAAAGATTTTGTTATTCGTGCTTAATTCCCAGTTTTTATTATTGATAAAAACACTTGAAATTTATTGTTGATGGGATAAGCTATTCCTATGCGCATTTCACTGGTTGCTTAGGCCAGATCATCAGGAAACTTCTTCCATAAAGATTTTAGAAAAACTAAAGATATTAAACCAAATAAAACTGTTAAACGTATAAGACTTATAGCAACAGTTCTACTTGTAATAATATCAAAGTTTAAACAAAACACATCAACAATAAAAAGTGGGTTTATCTCATCTTATACCATGTTCACACGGACAGCAATATTCGTGTTTCGCTCTCTTATTCCTGTTCGCGCCCCAAACATGATTGAAACGACTTGTTTCCCCATACAAAATTTTGTGAGCGAAACAGGTCGTTTCATTTTGAAACAGGCTGCGAAACAGGAAAAATGTACTATCATCTCCAATTTTGATAACATTTATCGTTAGTTTATCTGAACTAGCTCTCAAAAAAAAATCAAAATAAAGAAAAAAACAAAATAAAAATTGATGTTTAATAAAATAAAGTGATTATTATAACATAATAATATCAATAAAAGTGTTAAATAATATATGTTTAAGTTTTATTTACTTTTTTTATCTATTTAAAAAAAATCACACTAACAACACAAAAAAAATGTCAAAATGAAACAGGAATGAATCGTATGAACAGCATGTTTGACAAACTAGTTTCAAAGAGCGAAACGAGTGGTTTATAACGTCGTATGAACATAGCATTACATTCCCCACTACAATTAGTTGAAATTCTCTCAACATTAATTGTAGTTGTAAGCAGGGTTGTGAACTATTTCTAATCAAAAAGCGCCGTGCCCCCAATCAAAAAGCGCTAAATAAAAAAACTTAATGAAATGTTTAAGAACCAAGTTTTATTAAATCGTTTTAAATAAAAATACATGAAAAACAAAGATACTACTGCGCTAAATTCAAATCCGTTTTACAAATAATTATTTTCAAAATTATTTCTTAATAAGTGGCGGCCATTTTTCCATGCAAATTAGTATTTTTATCATTTATCAGAAATCCAGGTACATATATTATGAATAAAATAAGACAAGAGATCAGTAAACAAAATGTTAACTAGACGTGATTGAATAAACTATTTGGATTCAGCACGCTAAAGTGAATTAAAATCACATAATCAAGTTCTCTAGATCGACTTTTTTTTGCCGAGCAGTGTTAATAAAACATTCATATTTTTAAAAAGCCTTTTCTGATATTTCAGGAAAATTAAAGTAATATAATTTCAAATATACACGAACGAATTATTTACTAAATCACCAGAAAATATGTCTTGAACCACGAAAATTTTGCACTATTCTCGTTCAAGCCAAAAATTAAAAAAAAAAAAAAAAAATAAACATGTGTTTGCCTGGTTTAAGCAAATAGTTATGACTCAAAGCGAACTTAATTTATCTTAATTCTATAGTTACTTAAATCAAGTTTTCGTTGCCTAAATTTGTTCCATAAAAACATATAGCACTAGTTAGTTTAAAAAAAAAACTTTATATAAAAAAATAAGAACCTTTTGATTGATTTGTTAACATGTCGATCCAAATAAAAACTAATTGAATCAAACCAAGTTTTCTTGAGCATTTTCTGAAAAATTTAAAGAAATCGCTAGCATTTGTTTCTTGTTTCTATTTTAAAATCAGACTAATATTAAATAAATGCTTCTTGAAATTTTTGATCATAGACCAAAAACGTGAATTTTTTAATCATGAGAAAATGTTTCTTTATTTAAGAAACTTTTACTTAATACGAACAAAACAAGTTAAAATCAGTTATTTATTTTTTGATTTTCTTGTTTTAAGAAACGAAATCGATTTCTTATAAACTTCTTTCCTTGTATGGAATGTAAAGTATTTACAAAACGGAAACAAATTTTGGTTTAATGTGTCTTGATTTCAATGTATGCAAATAAAAGTACAAAAATCTTAGGTATCAATAAAAGCGCTTATTTAGCGCTCTTTTTTAAAAAAGCGCTAAGGAAAAAATATGCGCCTTTTCAACAGTTAAAAGGCGCTAAATCTAGCGCCAAAGGCGCTAAATTGGCAACTCTGGTTGTAAGTAGGTTAAGAAAAACAAAATGAAAACAACAACAACTTACAAAAGATGTTGTCAATTAAGTGTTTTTTTTAGGCCGTGCACTTGCCTGTTTATTATCAAAAAGTAATTTCAATTTTTGGGAATACAAAAACTGGGAATTAAGCACGAATAACAAAATCTTTTGAAATTAAAATTTTTATATAAAAAAGACCTCAAGTTTAAATAAATGAATATACATTTTAATAATAAAGTCGAATAAGAAAGAATTTATATCAATAAAAATAATTTTTACAAGATAGCGCCCGTTTTTACACTGCACCCTCTTCCTTGATTTTTTTCAAATTATGAGTTAACATAAATACGTTTTCCCATGCCTTTAACATAAGCTGAGCAATAAGAAATATTGCTTTGTTATTCTGCCGACGTTATTGCCAACTGGCTGAGATATTTATCTTTAGTGTAGACCTAGGGTATGTACGTATTATCAACGAAAAAGTCGAAGAAAAAGCCGAAAGTCTTGCAAGTAGCTTGAGTGTTTACACAGTCAGTTGTAAGTTCATTTTTCAAATGTTCTCGAAGCGAAAACATCCTATAAAAAAAACTTTGTTTTTCAAAGAAATAAATTAAATAATTCCTTTTTTATTTAATTTTCGGTCCATCTTTATGAAAAAATTATGTTGATTTTATAAAATATCTGACTCCAGTATTGCCGTAGTGGCGATTTCATAATATAACTGAGAAAATATTTTTTTTTAACAATTTTTTTTTCAAAATGCTTGAAATTTATGATAAAATTACCATTGAGATGGGTGGTTGTATAGTTGTTCTCTTTTTTACTTGTTATTTTTTATAAATACACAGAAAATCCGCTATGAACATAATTTTTATATTACTAAGTACTAGTAAAGTTATACAAAAGTGATCCGTGGTAACACTGTTTCTTCATTTGTCATTTTACTTGCTGCAAGTGTCAAAAATTTACTTGCAAGCAAATTCTCTTGCAAGTTGGGCTGCAAGTACGAAAAATGTGATGGTGTTAGTAAAAATGTGTGAGTGTATTGAGTTTTTTTTAACTTGCACTTGCAAGTGTAAACCCCAGGTAAAACCCCAGAAAATTTATAAGTTTACTAAAAAACAATATTGCGCTTAATACTTATGTCAAATGTTATTGTTTACATTTGCTTGCAACGGAGCAAATATGCACTACTAATCTTGCTCATGGTTTTTTTTAGTGCAAACGAAGTAAAATAGAGCAAATTGCAAATAAATAAATTTTATTTTATTGGGCAAATGTGTGTATTTTTGCACGCATTTGCACACTTTGCACTACCTATCGTGATTTCCCTTATTGTTACCACGATGTTTATCGGTTTTAGGAATAAAAACCATAAATATATAGGACATTTTTTAATAATACACGTTTATTGGGACAACTTATAAACCGCTTATATTTTGATAAAACCCATAATTCGATTCCTACGATATTTCTACATAGAAAAGCGCCTTCCAATGCTTGCCACCGCGATGTATAACGGTTTAAATAATTTTGTCTTGCAAATATTTTTCAGAGAGATTTGGCCTTGTTCTACGTATTTTTCGTTTAACTGCACATTCAAGTTTGCACGAAAATTCGTGCAGGTACGCAAAATATTCTCTTACGCAGTATTCACTTAAGCCTAGATTACACTATCTCACAAGTCTTACGTATTCCATAATACTTTGTGAGATAGAAATCTAATGAGTTTTGTTGCGACTGTCAAAAAATCTAATGTAACATGACAGTTTGTGTTCACATCATCACACAAAGTATAAACACTCACACATGAAATAAAATGCAACCCTGATCCAATGAAAAGTATTATTGTTTAGAAATTTTTCAAAAAACGATGAAGTCGTATGGGATGTCAAACTTTTTTCTTAATACTTGTCATTTTCGTGACACATTGCATTCAGACTATCACACTTTGTCATATTACTTGATTTTTTGACATGTATTAATACAAAGTATAATAGTGTAATCTAGCCTTTAAGGCCAGTTTACACGGTAATACAATGTATTACTACTTTGTAGAATCAAAATACTATGAAATTCTATCCGTGTTTAAAAGAAAAAAATAAAAATCTGTTGTAAGTATAATTCATGTTTACACGGATGGTATAAGTTAAATCAAAAATAATAACAACAAAACAGATGGTTGCAGTTTGAAATTTTTACAAAAACAACATCAAAATTTCCTGAGTTGATTTTAGTTGTTTTTGTAATTGTATAAAAATGCTACCACCTTCAATATACTCCGTTAAAATACACCTCTGGTGTGATGAAAAGACATAAGTTTTTAAAATGGTTTAGAAAAAAACCATTTACCGACCGCTTGTCAGATTTTGTATTCGTATTCTCTCTTACTCAATGCATTTTGCTTTTACATGATATGATTTCTCTCATTATACATTATGTCGTAATACAATGTATTACCGTGTAAACTGGCCTTTAGCAGCATAAAGGCCAGTTTACACGGTAATATAATGTATTACGACATGTCGAAAGATTATGTAGAATGAGAAAAATCTTATCATGTAAAAGCAAAATGTATTGAGTAAGAGAGAATACGGATACAAAATCTGACAAGCGGTCGGTAAATGGTTTTTTTCTAAACCATTTTAGAAACTTATGTATTCTCATCACACCAGAGGTGTATTTTAACGGAGTACATTAAAGGTGATAGCATTTTTTTACAATTACAAAAACAACTAAAATCAACTCAGGAAATGTTCATGTTGTTTTTGTATATATTTAAAACTGCAACCATCTGCTTTTTTGTTATTATTTTTTATTTTACTTATACCATCCGTGTAAACATGAATTATACTTACAAAAGATTTTTATTTTTTTCTTTTAAACACGGATAGAATTTCATAGTATTTTGATTCTACAAAGTAGTAATACATTGTATTACCGTGTAAACTGGCCTTAAGAGATTCACTTACCTGAATATATGTGCCCTTATGTAAAATTTTTTTCTTATTACAAAAATAGATTTATTTTTAACAAATTTTTTGAATACAGTTTTAAATTTAATATTAATATATGTATATTAAACAGTTCATTTAAAAACAATTTAGAGTGCTATACCTAGCTGTGCCGAACCATTGACACCCTTCACCGACAGTTTGAATATTGAATATAGCTGCAAGATCAACTGTATTTTCAATTAAAATTTTTTGCCTTTCTTTTTCATAAAATAGCGATATGATTCATTTTTTTTTTATGAGGCACTTAAAAATAATATTTTGTATTAAAAATAAACATTGTTGACCAAAAATCGTATGCTGTTATCCAAAATATGCACTTAAGCAAAATGCACGTAAACGATTTTTTTTCTAACAAAATTAAGCCATCATACACAATGCTTTGTATTTTTAGCAGATATGCAAAAAATGCAGTTAAGTGAAATGCAGCTAAACGAAAAATACTGTACTTGTTATGAATTTGCCTTGGATGCCACCTTTTAGTTAATTCGTCATGCAAAAGGTAGATTTACACAAGGTTGCAGCCAAGGAGAATTTATATAAAACAAGAGTGCTTTATTCGGCTATGCCGAATCTTATATACCCTTCAGCGTGGTGCGAAAATATCCGAAAGTTATCTATAAATACCGTTCTTTAAATATAAATTATTCAACTTTGTACCATGACACCTTTTCCAATCCCGCCCGCATTTTGTTGGATGTTGTGACTTGAAAAACAAGATGCTTGTACCTAATTTGGAAACTTTGGCTCTTGCCGTTCTTGAAATATACAGAAATCTTTAATGGGTTTATATGGGGATTGCCACGCCCACTTGTCCGATCCCGCCCATTTTGTCTGATGTTTTGTTTTGGTAACCATGATGCTTGTACTTAATTTGGCACCTTTGGCTCCTACCGTTCTCCAGATATATGTAAATAAAAATAAAATAAAAAAACAACAAAAGGGGACTTTTGGATAAAATTAGCGGCAGTCCCCATAACATCTGAGATCTTCGAACTTATAAGGATTAATAATGTATAATCTTTAAATGGCCTTACATCAATATTGTAGAAATTACAAACGGAATGACAAACTTATAAACATACATATACCCTTTTACTAATTGAGCATCTATGGGCACATTTAGAAAACGATTTGAATAACATACAATTGGGCGAAAGTTTACCCTCTGCTGCCCGGCTACTTTTTTGGTGCAAATCCAAATGAAGAGAAGAAGCGACCTAAGTTATATCTTAGATAGATCCTCCAAGCAAGCAAACACCGGTTCTCGCAGGTATTTTTCCCTAATGCCCCCGATCCCACTTCATTGACAAAAAAAAGTTAAACACAGTTTCCTCTTCCTCCTCATAATGACAACTTCTACAGTAGTCATTGAATTCCAGACCCATTCTCCTAGCATGAAACCCCACAGACCAGTGCACAGTTACAACAGAGACCACTGTTCTAATCTGGCCCCTATTAAACCTAAGTAGAGAGCAAGTTCTGCGATCATCATAGCTAGGCCACATTTCTCTGGAAATTGACCAGGTGGACTCGCAAATCCATTCCATCTGCGCAATTCTATAAGACTCGCGCTTGATGAGTAGCTTACAGTGAGCCATTGGAGGGCCAACGAATTGATCATAGAATGTGTCATCCATGCGACCGCCTAGTTAGGCCAGATCATCTGCTATCTGGTTGCCCGGACAGCCTGTATGCCCTGGAATCCATATTAGCGTTACCCTTGAATGCTTTGCAATCTCATTTCCGACATACATACATATACAGTTAACCTAGATTTCGTGCAGACACCCGCTATGGAAGCAGTGGCAGCCTTGCGATGCGATAATACCTCAGCCAATTAGCCGCCCGCATTAAAGCAGATATTTTCGCCTGCAGGACACTACAACCATCCGGCAGACGACAGAGAACTTTTATATCCAGCTCCTTTATAAAGACATCCCCGCCAACTCTTTCGCCTTTCCTTGAACCAGCGGTATAAACCTTTAAGGCCGGTCTAGGGAAAGTACTTACAACCGACAGCGCACTGCTGTTCGCCATACAGGCCGCGTAACACGCCCAAAGAAAGCCTCCGGGGTACAGTTGTCCACCCCGTCAGGCGTGGCCATTATCACGAGCCGACCAGCTGTGCGCCGCGTCCAGCCGTGTCGCCGAGCAAAGAGCCATCTGTCTGGCCGTGATGTCCACCGGGAGCCAGTTTAGCAATGCAAACATCGCCCTCGTGGGAGTGGAACGCAGTGATCCAGTGATCACCAGCGCGACCAGTCTGTGTCTTTTCAAGCATAGCGTGGTATCTTTTTTTTCCAGCGCAGTTCACCATCAAACAACAACGTAATATAGAGTCGGCTTTACTACACAAGGGTGTGCTGAAAATCGAAAACGTAAAACGCAAGAATTTGTAGGTTGTTATTAATACACTTTCAATCTAATTTTTATAATTTTTGTTATAAACTTCTGTTCAATAGAGAAATATTTAAATAATATTTGTCATTAAATTCTTTTATCACAGAAATCTTATTTAATAACGATTTTTATATTTTTTGCGTTTTACGTCGGATAACTTAAAATTAACAGCCAGGCCCACGGTGTCACACGTTAACGTTCGCATAGAAAATTACATTTAAAACAAAAACAATTTCTAAAATTAGTTTCGTGGGCCTGGCTGTAAGTTTTTTTAATGAATTTTTGTTTGATTTTTACTTTTAAATTTGAAGATTTTTTTAAAAATACAATCAAGCAAAAACAAGCGCATTTTTTAATCGTAGAAGATTACTCACACGCAGGGTTACCGTTGGAAATTTTTGAAAAGGGTCACAAAAACGGGATTTTCCAGAAAAAGGGGTAAAAAAGGGTTTTTCAATAAAAAAAGGGTCAAGTTTTTCATATGCAGTATTTCCCATTTTAATGAACATAATCAGCCCAATTATGAATATAAATTCCCCGGGAGTTTTTTCCCTTTTCCAATTTTTTCAATTCAATTTACATGGAAACAAGTAAGAGTGCTACATATATTCGGCCGAATCTTATATCCTTCACCATTGTGGGAGCAGAATACAGAGCAACTAGACAAAAACTAAATAATACATATTTATAATACTTTAAACTTCATTATAACGAGACGGACAACCGGATTTGAGCTTCGCTTTTCAGGACCCAGAATATATATACTTTATAGGGTGTAGGATCAATATTGTAGAAATTACAAACGGAATGACAGTTATGACAAAAATAATTTTTGGGATTGCAGTATTTTGATCATAACTTAGCCATTTTTAAACCGATTTGAAAGATTTAAATACCGACGTGTTAAGGAAGAAATTTACCATTTACTTTAGTTATAAAGTTTGGACTCGGGAAGATCAATGATTCCCGAAAATGGGTATTTCAATAAAAAAATTTTATTTTGGCCATAACTTTTTTGCATCTGAACCGATTTTTCCGAAATTTTCAGAAAATATTTTCTACTAAAGATTTCCTGTCTTTTGATTTATATAGTGTAACCATCGGTCATATAACAGTGCACAAATTCAGGTTTTTATGAATCTTTTTTGTACGGGAGGTACCACGCCCACTTCTCCAATCCCGCCCGCACAGCAAAAGGTAATAAAAATACAACAACAACAAGGGATTTTTCAAAAAAATTAGAGGTAGTCGTGTTTGACAGATTTATATACAAACGTGTTAAAGAAGAAATTTACCATTTACTTTAGTTATAAAGCTTGGACTCGGGGAGATCTATGGTTCCCGAAAGTGGGTATTTAAAAAAAAAATAAAAAATTTTGGTCATAACTTTTTTGTATCTGAACCGATTTTCCCGAGTTTTTTATAAAATATGTTCTACTAAAAATTTCCGATATTTTGGTATTTAAGTCATATCCATAGGACATATGGCAGCTAGAGTTTTTTTTCCCGGAGTTTTTCGATTCCCGGGAAAGCGGGAAAAATTTTTAAATTTCCCGGGATCCCGGGATCCCGCTCCATACAAATAATACAAAGTAAACTTGGTTTTATTAATGAAAAAAACTTTTATAAACAAACGTGAGGGAACTTGTTTACAAAGTAAGTAAAATAAATGCTTAAATACTACAAAAATTAATTGAAGATTGAAAGCGGAACTTGAATTATTATTACCTTTGGCTATTATAAGTAAATTCCGTATTATGATGATCTAGTACAAGATAAAATAAACATAACAATTGAGGTACTCAAGATATGAGATCAAAAAGTAAATTCATAAAATATATAAAATATTTTAATAAATATATTAACATTTTTTAACGGCGTAGGAAATTACTTTCTGACACACTCAAAGCGTTTAGTGAGTCGCCAAAGAGTATATTTCTGATTTTGTTTACTGATTACCATGTTTCCGAAAAATTTCGTTTACTTTTTTACCGAGGTTGGACAAATAATTAAAAGTGCACCGTTGTTGCATGCTTCTGATGTCAAGGTTGATGCAAAAAATAGCATCATCCGGACTACTTCTTACAAACTATTTCTTTTCATTAGGTCCATCTGTAATCTTTAGGACAATGTGTTTTTCAAATTGTATGTTTTAGTAACTTACACGAGTTTCATTATTTTTTCCCCGCACTTCCCGGATATATTACCAAGCTCGATTTTTTTTTTTTTTTTTTTTTGTAGATACGACTATGTTGCAATAACGGAGCGATATGTTTATGTATATCCTATTTTTAAGACTTGTCCATGGACAATGAGAATTTACTGCCTGCATCTTATTTTGAATTTATGTTTTTTATCAATTCATCACTTCACTAAATTTATTAATTATCAACTGTTGCACTGCCCATTCTGCTTTTAATAGATTTATTGCCGCAGGAGACATTAATTTACGTTTGTACACATTTCTTATAATTGATCTAATCGACAACCCATCCACAGATGCTAATTTTTAGAGAAAAGAAAACTAAATTTCAGAGTAAAAATAGCTGTTTTCTGAAACTATGAAGAACTTTTTATTTCCCGGGATCCCGCAACAAAAATCCCGGGAAAACGGGAAATATAATATAATATAATAAGTGATATTTTGTACGGGAGGTACCACGCGCACTTCTCTAATCCCGCCCACATTTTGTAGGATGGTGTGTATTGGCAACCTTAATGTGTGTACCTAATTTGGAAACTTTGGCTTTTGCCGTTCCCCAGATATACAGCAAAAAGTAATAAAAATACAACAACCACAAGGGATTTTTGGAAAAAATTAGAGGTAGTCGTGGTTTTTCGCTCATATCTCAGCCCTTTGTGGACCGATCTGGCTGAATTTCAATAGCAAAATTATAATAAGAATACCTGACAGAAAGATACCCCAACGAATCTCCCATCATATCTGGGGGCTTCGGAAAACCCATTTCAACAGACAGACGGACAGACGGACAACCGGATTTGAACTTCGCTTTTCATAAGGACCCAGAATATATCTACTTTATAGGGTGTAGGATCAATATTGTAGAAATTACAAACGGAATGACAAAGTTATATATACCCTTTTACCTTCGGTGAAGTGTATAAAAACGAACGTGTCAGAAAATATATAAAAAAGGGAAATGTTTTTGTTATTGCTTTTCGTCAGATCATCGTCAGAAGATTTTTTTTAAGAAGTTGTTTAATCAACCAATGATCTAACATACATACATACATACGTATACCGTAATCAGAATAAAAATATACGAGTTCGTTGTTATATAAGTTTATCATTCCGTTTGTAACTTCTACAATATTAATCCTGCACCCTATAAAGTTTTGCTTGAAATGCGTCTTTCGAACAGCCCATATTTGATGGTAACTAGGTTCTCATATGTTTACCTCATACATACCTTCACCTCATACGGCTTTAAAATTTTTAACTATAAACTTGTTGATTTCTGCTTATCTTTGAACTTTAATAAACTTTAAATTGTTCTTTGTCACCTGAAATAATTTTAGTAGAATACTGATATTGAAAATTAATAAAAATTCATAATTCATAAATGACCGAGTTATAGACAAATAACTAATTCTTGCATCCAGAATTTGGCATAAAAGCGCCCACATGAGCTAGGGTGATCGAATTCGGGCCACATTCTTTCTATATAAAGAGTATTATATGTTTAAAAAACCAAGTTGGTCCATTATTTCACTAAAACGAATGAATAATTCGTTTTTTATATCGGATCAAAACGCAGATAAATCAAATTATTTTATATCAAAATATATGATTTTTATTAATAGAAGAACACTATTATACCAACAAGCCTATCTTAAAGGCGGGGATTGCAATACAATGAATACAACTTGGCGGCTTTCCTGGATATAAAGGGCGCTTAAACAGTTTGAGGATAGATGCAATCAAGAAGGCACTGGTTGATTTAGGGGTTCCGTTATTCTTGATGCTTAGCAGCGGAGTTTTTCACTCAAACTTTGGATCGATCGGCGTGAAATACAGGGATGTGCTGGAAATCGGAAACGTAAAACGAATGAATTTTAAAGGTCGTTTTTGAGTAAGATTTCTGTAATAAATTTTATTACAAATATTTCTCCATTAAACAGAATTTAACAACACAAATAAGATTTAAAAGTATTTTAAAAACAATTTCCAAATTCTAGCGTTTTACGTTTTCGATTTCCAGCACACCCCTGATAGCTATGAGATGTACTCTTAAGACGGCCCTGGATGTTATTCTGCATCTTCATGGAGCAGTGTGTGATGGGAATGGCAGCCAGGAGTATTTTTAGACTGAGGAAGTTGGAACTGTTTGGAAATTGCACGCAAGGTCACTCGCGGATCCCGGGTGAGCCCATGCAACAACCATCCTAACGACTGGCGACGATCCAAACATTGCTGGGGGCTCTAAGGTCACAATATATGTATATGTTGACAGCCAGGCGGCTCTTAAGACCTTATTATGTGAACTCCAGGCTAGTAGATGATTGTAGGAGAGCTCTAGGAAAAATCTTAGGGGAGTGTGGTAAGTCTGTGCTTTGTACCGGGTCACTACCACACCGGCAAAGAAATGGGTGGACCCTGACTGATTGAAGGCAGTAAAACTCCCCACAGGCTTTTATTTTGGAAGGAGTAGGGATTGGGTTCTGACCGGAACAAATCGGCGCTGGGGGACAGAGCGGACTGTAGCTTCGTGGGCGCTGTGGCCGGTGATTAGGAAGTCCGATTCGAATTCGCTGTTGGGGAGGAGTAAGGTCTGAGTAAGAACCATGATAAGTATTCGGCCATGTGCTGAAAATCACATGATTTTAAAGTCACATGCGATATGCAAATCTCCAATTTTATTTGACTTTTTTTTAACTACTAATCGAATAATGAAAACAAACGTTTTAGCTATCAAATATAAACACAAAAAATAAATATTTGCAAGGAAAATTCCGGATTACGAACTCCATCATATAAAAATTAATTATTTTACAAAATATGAGATTAATTTATTACTTTGGCCATATAAGTTCTGTTTTAAGTAAGGTTGGCAACTGATAGCATTTAAATTGAATACCGGTATTGATACCGATACCGAAACTAGTTTTTTGTATAAAATGCCGGTATACGTATACCGTTTCCCTTAATACGGGTATTATACCAGTACAATCGTTTCGGTATTAAAAAATATTATAATTTTTCAAAATAGAAAAAAATTAATAGTTTCAACACTATTTTGGGTTTAAATGCATATTTTTGCATATTTTGACATTTTTTAGTGATTTATTTTACAGCCAGTCCCACGATGTCACACGTTAACGTTCGCATAGAAAATTACATTTAAAACAAAAACAATTTCTAAAATTTGTTAATTTGTTAATTTGTTAACGTTAACGTGTGACATCATGGGATTGGATTGGCTGTTAATTTCCATATTATAAAAAAAGTTCCTACAAAAATTTTTAAATACACTAAAAAACCTTCCAAAATTTTTTTTTAAATCAATAAATATGTAATTCTTTTGGAGCTTTGCTTTAAATACAAGATTTTTAAGATTTCGACAAAAGATCCTTCTATTTTAAAACGATGCAGCACCTTGCATGGTTTTAAAATATTTTATCCAAAACTGTTACAAGTAACTTGCTTGGCGCATGGGTTATACTGCGTTGCAGAGGAAATTAGCCAATTCAATACTATTGCAATTTTTAATAAGTAATACTCTTTTGTTCGTTTTTCTTTTTTATACACTAACTATTTAAAACACTTCTTCTCTTTACAATAAATTTTGCATGCTAAAGCATTCATCTTCTGAATAAGACTATTAGCAGATTTACATATTGGGGAAACCCCCGTTTTTTTAACTTATTAACAGCATTTAAGGAGGACCAATACCAAATAATTTTTTGATTCCCGGTGGAGGACCATTTAAAACTCTTTTTTGATTACTGGTAGAGGACCATTTAAAACTCGTTTTTGGATTACTTGGAGTGGACTTCGGGATCTACATCTTCCTATACGATGGTATAGGTCGTTGTGTGCGTGTCTTGGAGCACCTTCCGTTATTGTACAATACCCTAGCAATACGACTAGTGATGAAGAATGCAACCATATGTGAAGGAAAACACATATTAAATAGCCCTGGCATATAAAAGTTTTGCCAATTACACTTGGTCAGGTTATATTTTTAATATACCTGCCTTAAAACAAAAAAATAAATTAAATTGGTGGCGCTGTTGTCGAGATATTTATATTTTTTTTTATTTATGGTACGATTTGGCTGAAATTCACAATAGGTGCGATCCCGTACTTTTTGGGTAAAGTTCGGTAAAATGAGAGTAACAAGAATTTATCTCACTAATAGACAAAAATGTACAAAAGTACGGGAACAATAAAAACCAAATTTTTACCCCAAAAGCAAACGTTACAATGAAAACGTTCAAAAAAATACATAAATGATTTACAAAAGTAAAATTAAAACATGTACCAAAATTTTTTAACATTTTCTTTTGTTTATTTTATTAATTTTATTTCTTTTGGTAATACTTGTTTGTAGTTTTTATTGTTTATTTTTTGTCACAGCTGATTGTTTAACAATTTTCCCAATCAGCCCAAAGAAAAAGTACGGGCTACTTCGTGCGAGAAGAAGAATATTTTTCTCTTAAAAGCTCTCTCACTTTACCAAACCTTGAGTACGGGAACAGTTTTCGGTAGGATTGGGATCCCGCGGGCTCCCAAAGTTGAGTACGGGATCACACCTAATATATGTTTATTAAACAAAAATAAGTTTCCTGATAAAATTTTAGATAGCGCTGGGGTCAAGTTATTAGCAAAATTCTCCAGTATTTAATTTTTTATTTAGAAAATCCCGACCGGCACCGGGACTAAACCGCTAGTATTTTTATGAAAATCATCAGTATTTTGATTTTCGTCAAACACACACCAAGCCATCCCAACAAACACGAAGTTAAACCTATGATGTGAAATGGCTTTATCATTTGACATCAAATACAATTCTCAAACCTTTTTTAATTGTTTGATTTTAACATTTGAATTCAAACTAATAATGAGTTGAAACGACATTGAACCTTAATTATGTCTCAGTCATTGAAAATATGGACCATCGGATAGTGGTATGCCACCTAAGCCGTGGCGAGCATTTGGGCGATATTTTGTTTCACACATAATTGTCATAGATCATTCTATAATAATAAAAAATTAAGATAATTCTATTAATAGTTTTTGTTTTATTTACCTTTATTAAATACATTACGTGGCAAAATTTCAACAAAGTCGTGACCAAATGAATCTGACAGCTAATCTTTATGCTAATCTTTTTCCGCTGAATCCGAATATGAAGTCAGAATTGTCAAAAGTAGAACAGTTTTTTTGAGATATTCCAAAAAAACCGTTAAATGTGTTTTTAAAAAAGATGATGTGCCTGAAATGCAAATATCTTCAACAATTTTAAGCGGATTATGTATTTCTCTCTTTTTAGTGAAAGGTTATAAAATGTCTAAAATACAGGTATGTGATGGAAATCGATTTTAAAAACGAAACGATTTGAAACCGAAAATATCGTTTTCAGTAATTTTTAATGGGATTTTAAATAGATATTCCTTTTATTTTCTGTCGTTTTTCTTTTGCATTTTATATTATATACGTTAACTGAAGTGTATTCTGAAAGAAAATTTAAGGATATAATTCAGAAATGGATTTTAAAATACCTCGAAATTCATTTTAAAAACGTTCGTTTTGAAATCGATCGATTTTCATCACATACCTGATAACCATGGATTGCTAGTGAAGGTTAATTAAGAAAAGACAGAGTTACAGGGGACAAAAGTTCAAGCTTCATTGAAAATTTTATGATTTTGTTCAATTTTGCTCTTTTCAAGTTATTTTTTTAAACCAATGCACACTGGGAAATTCCGGCCAAAAATCATTTTTTTTTTTTTAAATTTTAATAAAATTTTGATGACAGATTATAGCGAACACTTCAAAACATACAACTCATTTATAATAGTGGAGCAAAGTAGATAATTTTTTTCTTATAAATTTAAGGGGTTTAAACTTGATTTTTGTGATTTGAAATAAAAGTAAGCTATGATTTTTTCTTTTAAGTATTCTTTGAAAATAAGCACGTTAAGTTTAAACCGTATTAGTAATTAATCATTCCATGTGATAATTGTGATTTTTTGCGCGTTATTTTTTTGGATAAGTGAAGTGATTGTGAGTTACTTTAAAAATAAATAAAACCTAAAGTAAGCCAAATTTAAAGAGACCATAACAAAAACGGTGGGGCTAGGGGAGGTTAAGTGATAATTAGATCTAGTACTGTTAAGTATCAAAAGTAAGTACTATACATTTCAGCTGCCAATACCTGCCACCCAGCCAGATCATTTTTAGTAATTTCCTATATTTGTATAAGGTTAGCGTGACTGACTGGGTGATCATCGCCCAGCCCAAACAACTTAAGCCAGACACTTGAAATTTTGTATGTAGACTCCCCTCTCAATGTGTCAATAAAAACAAGTAAGAAAGTATAGTCGGTCAAGCCCGACCATATGATACCCTACACCACAGTATTTAAAAACACATCATGCTTTTGTGTTCATATAAATATAGATTTATCTATGCTTATAAACTTCATGAAAATCGGTTTGAAAGTTTGTGAGAGGCAGAAATTGCCCCCTACCTCCCCTTGTGGTCCTATTTTTGAAAAACTGTAAGCTAATGTGTCCATATAGATATGGATCTATCTATGTTTTAAATTTCATTAAAATCGGTTTGAGAGGCAGAAATTGCCCCTATCTCCCCTCGTGGTCCTATTTTTTAAAAAATGCATACATTTTGTGTCCATATAGATATGGTTCTATCTGTTTTAAATTTCATTGAAATCGGTTTGATAGTATCTGAGAGGAAGAAATTTCACCCTATCTTCCCTCGTGGTCCTACGATTCGGCCCATTTTCAATAGGCTTGGTCCTTGTGCCAATAAGAACCTATGACCCAAATTTCATCAAATTATCTCCAAAATTGCGACCTGTACTTTGCGCCTGCCAGCCAGCCAGCCAGACGAACATCGTTAGTTCGACTCAGAAAGTGATTCTAAGACGATCGGTATACTTTAAGGTAGGTCTAGGACCAATATTTTAAGGCGTTACACACATCAGCACAAATGGGTATAAATAGAGACATTTGGAAATTAAATTCATAAGGGGTCAGAAATGGGTAAAAACGGGTAAAATCAGCAACATTATATCTCATGATCTAACAGAGGTAGACGTAAATTTGAAATTTGCACATAAAAAAAGGCAACAATAAAATTTGGTACTTTTTTGGTAAACTATTTATCTTCTTAAAGTAATAAAGATAAAAATAAAGTTAAATTGTGTTCTCTTCTCTTAAAAAGCTCTTATACAAATTTTGGTACCTTTTGGAAATTCGAATATATAAATACCGTTGGTACTTTTTTCTGTTAAGTTTTTTTTATTTTTATTCGCAATATTTGAATGCCAACTTTCAGCTATTTACTGAAAGAATAGATATTTGTTATACTTATATATGTAGCTATGCAGTCGCAAGTACAGGGGAAGAAAAATAATTGGTACACATCCCTACCCATCTCAACCTCCGCCCACCTTAAACGGAAAAATATATACCATTTCTATGATCTTTCCAAATGGTATGTTTGAGTTGAAGGTTCCTAAACAATCCCCCCGTCACCCATCCCACAGGAGCTCAAGTCGGATTCACGTCTGAGTCATGTTAAGACATATATACTACATATGTTTATGTATTTATATAATCACATAAGTTCACATATTATATTATAACCATATATGATCATATCTACTTTTATTTGCTCAGGTAGGCAAAAAGATTGGGACATGAGATGGCTACAAATGATCATATTTTATTACACCTCCAAAGCCTTTTATAATTTTGTTCGATACTTTTGGGTCGTCAATGATCTGGCCAACCCCTGTACGTACGTGTCTTAAATTTTACCTAGGGATCAAACATGCTATTCTTAAGTTGGATACCAAATTTCAGCCACTTACGTAAAGAAATAAAGAAGTTATGAATTTTTGGCCGGAATTTCCCAGTTTGACAATAAAATTTGGAAGCAAGTAAAAAAAAAATGCGTTTCTCAATTTGAAAATAATTTCCCTTTTTGTTGAAAATGCTATGATTTTCAAATCATCAAACGTTTGCGAAAAGGTTTGATTTCCAATCATTTAAGTGTTTTATTTACTAAAAACAGAAGAGTATGTATTTTAAAAAGTTATATCGGTACAATATTAAAAAATAAAAATATATTTTTAAAAAACCTTACTTCCGTAATACTTAGTTTTGTGTAAAAAATATATGTGTTTGATTCACAGATTTATTTTCTTTAGTTTAGTTGTTATTTTTTTATTAAAATTGCTTTTGGAATACTATAAACTAACATCGAAATACGTAATACTATTTCTTTAATTTTGCTTTTAAATGGGACAAATATTTTACGTTTTATATAAAAATTGAGAATATTTAGTTAGACATTTAATATTGTTTATTTTTACATTTTTAGTTATTTTTAAATAAAGAATTAAAATAAAATGTGCATAACAAATATATAATATATGTATATGTATGTGGTAATGAGGTTGTGTTCAGTTTATGTAATTTTTTTTATGATATTCAAGAAAAATAGTATGTAGTAATTTAACAACAAATACCTCAAATAGTTAAAATGAATTTCTTAGTTGTGCGTTCTTTTATATATTTTAATGATGGCAGTTCTTTTATCTGTTCAAATTATTGATTTAATTATACATATTAAAAGTTTTTATAAACCTCATTTTGTGAGGTTTCATAAATAACCAAGTATGTTTGTTACAAAATGAAAATATTTAAAATGTTTAAGAACATTTAATTTTTAACTATAAGATCGATATAAAAATCATTTATTTTGTTATATGTATGTTGTATTTTCTAATTGCAATCACTTTTTTAAATAGTTTAGCTTGAGATTTATTGTTAACAATAATATAAATATGTATGGATGTATATTATCTAAGCAAATCGTAGTAACAGTTTCATAATTTATTTTAAAAACTCTGGATCTGTGGGAAACAGCCAAAACAATGTTATTTTTGTGTTATGCTTTAATATTTGTGACATTCGTATATTTTAGTTAGTGTTTCATTTTTTTAAATAATAAACAGTTTTGCTTATTTCTCTAGAATTTGTTAGTCTGGGATCACACTATGAAAGTTTTCTTTCAGAAAGTCTGAGTTTATAGGTGAGAGAGGGAAAAGGAACAAAATGTTCTCTTCCCCTCTCACCAATATTTTGATTTTAAATTAAGGAAGACAATGAGATAAAAAATAAGCAATGCTTAATTAGGACCAGAATAGTTAATTATGTATAGTAAACAGTTTTACTTTTATATATATTTTTTTATAACTTAACATTTATAAATAAATTAAAAAAGATGTGATGTATCTTTTTGTTGTTATAAAAGGAATACCATAGACCAAAGAGTTTATATTTCAAACAAAATGAACTAAAAATTTAAAAAACTATGTATGTATGTATATTTTGTGTACCCTTCACATTTATCTATCATGAGTATTACAAATTTTATAAAATTTATGTTCGGCTTCCACAATACAAGTGATTGTATTGCGAAAAGCAGTCAGTTTTTTTGATTAAAAAAATAATTTTTACAAGGTGAATTCAAACCAGCTAATCTCGGTACTACATCAAGTACAACTTGCACAAAAACCACAAGCAATTTCATTGTATAATGTCAAAAACAAAACAGAAACAAAAATAATAAAAAAATTTTGACATCCAACTGTTATTGAGCTTAAAAACAGTTATCAGCAGGGCTTTTAAGATCACCCGTTATCAAGACGAATTTATACAGGTGACATTTTCGAGTCATATGTTTATTGTTTATTTATTTGTATGTATTCTGAACGTCAATCTTTGTTTACATTTTGTGAAAAATTAGGTCAAATTTTAAGGCCCAAAATACATTGATCAAAGTACTCATCAAGCATTGTGGTAGTATTAGTAAAAATGTGTTTGTATGTGTCACACCGACGATGCTGGATGGAAAATCAAAAAATTTAGATATGACGGCGAATATTACGTCAAGCACACGTAGACGATGAAATCGCCGGCTGGACAAGCATTTGACAAGTGTATTTGGGCCTTTAAATTCAATAAAAATCTAAATACTTGAAAAACTCTTATTTCCATTTTATAGAACAAAAAATTTTATAACCTTATTCTAAAGCTATTATGTATATTTTATTAACTAAAAATTCCATTTTTTATATTTTCAACAAATAATCCTGACATTTATTCTACGGTCACACTTGTCAAATATTTGACGAAAAAAACGTCATGATGCGGTCACCTGTATGCATTCGCCTTGTCTGTATTGAATTCGCCTTGGATTTTTATGAACAATTTTTACTGTCAAATTTTGTTTTTAATCATTCATATTTTCAACGGAAACAATTTTATAGGATTTTTTTCTTCCTAGAAAGCGCTCCATAGAAAAAGGCTTAAACTTGTTTTTATTAAGAAAAAGTTTTTTTTTTCGAAAACTTAATTATAAAGTTTATTTTATTAAAAAAGATTTTATCGAAAGATTTTTTTTCTAATTTAGAAGATTTTAATTACATTTTGGACACATAAAGTATAAATTTTTGTTTATAAACATTTCGAACAAGCTTATTAAAAAAAAACCTTAATAAATAGTTTGCGGAAACCCATATTTATTTAATGATTTATTTTAATAAGTAATACAACAAGCCTATTCAGGCCAAAATTAAAAAAAGACGGTCATACTCGCTCCACTCAATTTGTGTTCTTAAAATCGTTAAAGTGAAATTTGTTTCAAGAGAAATTTATGTGTTCTACAATTCATTTTCACTACAAAAAAAGGAATATGAAATCGAAAGCAAATAGCCGAGTGAAAGAAAATTCTTTTTGGTAAAAAAAAATTTTTTCTAATTTTTTTTATATCTGTCGCATTTTGAAAAAATTTGCACAATTTTGCAAGACGTTACATTTAAAAATATGTTAAAAGAGCAAAAAACCAGAGCAAATGTTAAATTCTTTAAAAAGTTGGTTGAAACAAAATAAAAATAAAATCGTCACAAAAATTAAGTTTCATTACTTTTCTAGAACACAGTAAAACTGTATATGTGGAATTAAAAAGTTTTTACCATAATACCCATATCCCACAGTCTTAAATAATTTACGAAAATCCTTCCCTGATCCAATTATTGTTTGAATCCACTTCATTTCGATCTCTAGAACACGCCCGTGTTTTTTAACAAAATAGTTCATGCGTTTCTTTCTTTAGGATGAGTTTTGTTTAAAAATACTGTTCGAAGGATAAATTTAAAGCTGCCCATACACTTGCAATATTATTGCATATGATATTCGCCATATTATTTCCTTTTTGTCCTATATTATGCAATAAGTCGCACAATGGTTTCATTCATTCAATAAACAGCTAAACATAACCTATATGAATAATATAAACAGCATTGTACAATGTTGCCAACACATTTTACTTTCATTTCGTTGTGCAATAAAAATCAAAAGTCTTTTATATATCCTTCACCTTCGAATATCACATACACATTGGCAATAATTGTACAATACGTTAAATTGAACAATTTTATTGCAAGTGTATGAGCCGCTTAACAATGCTAAATGTAACAGGTGTCCAAAGATGCATTAACGTAAATGTTCTTCAAATTCAAAGGGGGCTACAAGTGGTCCAATGAATAAATATTTTAAACAAGATACTTCGATCGATTTTCTAGAGGAAATTATTTACAGAAGTATAACAGAAGATGGAATGTCCGTGAAATGTTTCAAAAATCCAAAGTTATATTGACAATTTGTAGCTAAATTGACAAGTTTTATTTTAAAAAGAACGTTTATTTACTCAAGTACTAATTTTTTCTAAGATTATCGAAAAATCTCGTAATTTATAAAGTTTCTAGAATCAGAATTATTCGATTAATCGATTAATTTTAAAATTTTATTCGTTTAATCGAATAAGCTAAAAACGCCAAATATCGATTAATCGTTTATTCGAATAAAAATAAAACCCGATTAATTGAACACCCTAGTGTAAAGTACTCTTAGGCTGGGTTTTTGAGATCTCAGTTAAACTAGGTTTAGTTAATCTAAAAACAGATTCGTGCCGTCATTACCAAGTTTGTATACAAAATTTTGATGGAACAGCTTAGTTTTGCTTAAAATGTTTGTCTTAAATGAAATAATAAAAAAAATTACATTCCACCGGAAAAATCCAAGTTTCAGACTACGTAAAACCAGTAAAATTTTACGATTTGTTTCACTGTTTAATAAAAAAAGTATTTTGTTTAAGACAAAAAAAAAGTTCCTATTGTAAACATTCTAAGTTAATTTTTGGAAAATTTTCAGGTAAAATAGATTTTTATGCATTTGTTTTAGTAATAATTAAAAATTAACTGGTTACTGCATTAAGCAGTAGGATTCTACTGGTTACTGAAATTTTTTATAAGCAGAAAATTTTAAATTTTTTGTTCATTATTTTTTTAGTTTACATTTATCGTAACTTTATTTTTATAGAAAATATTTCCTTGAAAATTTTTAATCCGAAAAAGATTAAATTAGTTTTTTATTGAAGGGTAGACAAAATATAAATTATACCCAATTTATACTATTTTTTGTGCTTTAAACATTTGTTTTCTTAAAGACTAGAGTGCCGCTTGCTAACCAAACAAAGCATTATAAATAAATGATAAAAGATAATCTTTGGTTATAAGCAAACATTAAAAAACTTTATAATAATTAACTAATAAACCAATACGTACGCTTTCGTTTTTGTATAACTCTTTTTTTAATTTGTATCAAATTATGTAGTTATTTATCCTTAAAACACAAGTTCTCTTGTTTCTGCTAAATATTCTTGCAGACCCGGTGGTATGGACAATTTAGCAATATCTTCCGGCTTCGTTGAACGCTGTATAACACGACGACATAAATCCTGTAGTTTGGGCATATTTAAATAGCGACTAAGGGGATATTTTAAAATAACAGGAAACGGTGGTTGCATTTCATTTGGTACTTTAACGAAACATACAAAATTATCATTTGTACAACGATATAAAATATCCTCAATCATTTCGACAATAGACTCATATTGCAACTCTTCAAAGTGCCAATAATCGTTACGATATTCGAGACGATAGTGTAGCGTTACGTTGATAATACGAAATGAGAGAGTGAACTGACAGCCGCTTGTCTCGGAATCACGTACTAAAAATGAACCGGTTGGTTTGTCCGTTAACTGTTTTTGGGCATCGCGACGTGAGATTTCACCCCAATACCAAACTTGACTGTAAAAAGAAGAAAACGAATTTTAATTAAAAAATGTTGCTTGAAAACTGATTAACATTAAGGTTTTTACCAAAAAATTTGCATAAAAAAATCTATAACACAAATAAAAAAAAGTTCTTCCAAAAATTTATTATAGAATTAAATTTTCAAAGAAACTTTTTTAAAAATATTAAAAAATATCGATGGCTTAATATAAAAAGGCGGTAATTAAATTTTGTTTAAATGGTTTTTTTTTTGTTTATTTTAGTTAACAAATGCCAAATGTATTTTGCTATAAAATTTTAGGGAGCTTTAATTGAAAATTTGTTGCATGCTAATCGAGTTACGCAATTTTTATATTGTTACGTTACTGACAGACGGATTGATTTATTGATCATCGCACAGCCTAAACGGCAAATGCTAAAACGTTAAAATTTGGACCGCAGGTCGGTCTATCGCCAAATCGATCAACTTAGACGGGATTTTTGAGGGAACATTTTTGTACTATTTTGCTCTCCAACTGGTACTTTTTGAATAACCGTTAGTATTGGACAAACGTAAAATTAAACATGCAAATTCCTGAGTGAAGGAGAATCTGTTAGATGAATGTTTTTGGTAGTTTTTCGTCGTTTAACTAGTACTTTTTGTATTTTTTTGAACTTACAATATTTTATTAAACATTCACGGACTTTTTCTTTACTGGTTCTTAACTGGTACTTAAATAATTACAGTACTTTTCGTTTATAGTCACTAAGCTTATAGTCACATTAGCGATATAGTCCATTTTATCCGTTTTTAATATAAAGTTTTAACGTTATAGTCAATTTAGCGATATAAGCACATTTGCCATATATGCCATTTATTAACAGTAGTCAAAGGGAAAAGTAAAGCAAATTAATGGCGTAACAGTCACATTAGCAAAATTTACTAAGTTCTTTTTAGTCTTCGAATCAAAAATCCATCCAAAGAAAAAATGAATTAAATCATTAATTTTTGTCAATAACTCTCTATTCGTAAAAAATTAGTTTTTGCCGTTGGTATCAGTTATGAAATATCTTGTCATTATTTTCAGTATTTTTTTTACAGTATGCAACTCTGTTGTAAAACCATAAGCCTGATGTCGGTGTAATTTATATGAATTTTTTATTTCCTTTAATCACATAACTTGATTAAATTCGAATTCGGTTATGTCACATTAGCGATATAGTCCACGTTATGGTTGCAAATATAGGATGTGACTATAAGCGAAAAGTACTGTATTGTTTTTCATTAAAAAAATAAGCGGACGGATATCTGGTACTTTTTATCAATTCGGCCCTTTTGGGGAGCAACTGGCTAAAAATTATATTTTGGCACTAGGGAATGGTAAATGGATTCCAAAATCGATTTTCGATTTTTCGATCGACTTTTTTATTTCAGTTTTTGAAATCGATTAATCGAACCTCAAAATCGTTTAACATTAATTTGAAAACTTATTCCTTATACCACAAAGAGGGATAAACCAGATTTTTTTTTGGCAAACTAATAGAGAAATTAAACAAAGATTTTTACAGTGGGTAGATATGACTACTGTTTATAATTTTCCTGCAAAAAGTGAAAATGTGCAAATTTTGAGATGACCTCTAGAGGAGCAGGTGCAATATGTATGTACATTTCATTTATTAAAATTGTGTTCTTGTGAAGTCATTCAGGCTTGCCACATGAATCAATTTCGATCGTAAGTGATTTCGTATTTTGATAAGAAAAAAAAAACGATTTTAAAATAATCGATTTCAGTATAAAATCGCATACGTAAATTTGATTGCAAAAATTCGATTTTTTTTACCACAAAATCGATTTTCGATGGGAATCGAAATCTATTTAATATTCCCTATTTGGAACATATTTATAAATCACTTTATATCTAAAAAAAACTCAAGAAGATGCAAAAAATGTATGCCCCTATTGCGGTTCTCCACTCAACTGAGTTTGTTCGTCTAATAGTAAACCCAACTTATGCACAACCAAACTCATTTTAGGTATTTTGATACCCAAGTGTTTTTAGTTGAGTTTGCTACAAAGTTGCCAACTTTAAATATCACGTTTGACAAGTGAAAATCCAAACCTGTGCCAAGAATATTATAATTAGATTAAAATTAAGATTAAGTCCCAAACTATTTAACATCACTATAAACTCTTCCCATAACTCCTTAAATGAATTTTTCATCATACCAATTTTTGGTGATTTCTGGATAAGCCGCCCAAATTGAACTTTCGTTTTTATTTTCAAACTAATAAAAGTTTTTAAAAATAGCTTAAAAATTATTACAAAAATTTATACATACGATTTCTCCATTTTGTTTTCGATTTTCACCGAATTTAAAAAATAAACTTTAACTGCCAATAACAACTACTTTTTTTGCAGTTGTGTGTATTTAACATTTTTGTCGACTAAACTTTTACAAAGTTGAAAACGGCAATACCACGAAAAACAGATACACAACTGAATAGCGAACTGTCAGTTGAGTTGAGAATCGCAATGTGAATTTACCAAAGACAATCAAACTGTTACAAAAGTGGAGAACCGCAATAGGGCAGTGGGAAAGAACTATGAGAATTTGAATCCTAAAGAATGGTTGATGAATATATAGCAGAAAGATTGTCAGTCTTATTTGTTTTTCATTTCTTACATACTCAATAAAATTTTATGTTTCAATTTTAGCTTTAGAAATCATTTTCGGATTTAGATATATTTTACGAAACATCTGAGCAAAATTAAGTTCTCCAATTTCATTTAGATCGGGGTTACTGTACGAAAACCATGCTTTCTTGTAGAATAATGTAGTTATTTGTCTATAAATAGTTCATCTATAGAACGATTTTGTTATTTTTTTATTCATTTATTTACATATTTGAAAAACAATCAAAATCAAAACAAGATTATTCTCACTACCAGTATTCTTAAAGATGTATGTGTAGAAATAAGATGCATTAATAATTTGTTGCTGATATATATACATATATCGGAATATGCGCGATATAAATATCTTCTTTAGAAACCCCATTTCAAGATACACAAGGACAGACAAACCAACGGACGGAAAGACGAACATCGTTAAATCAGCTTCGCTACGTATTACATCAGTATTGTAAAAATAACAAACTGAACAACAATATAAATTTGTTTGTTGATTTAACCGAACTTATTCTTGTCAAGAGAAATCAAGCTTTTTCTTTTGAATGTCAATCTTTTTGCCAATTTCGATCTGGCAAGCCTAATTACATTCGTAACTATGTATATATCGACCCCTAACCGCGAAAATAACGTAACCGCCAAAAATCAAATTTTACAGGAGAGAGCTTTTTTATTTTATTTCATATACATTTTGTATGAAATTTGTCGCTTACAATAAAATTGTTTTTGCTATAAAATCGTAACGGTACCCTTTGTGACCACGACATTTTAGGAGATGATGCAAGGGTTGCCAATAAAGTCATTTATTAAAAAAAACGAAAATTGAAAATCATGTTACATATCGCGGTTAGGGCTCGATATGTAACAGAGAACTGCAAAATCACAATTTTTCTTGATTTATTCATACGCTAAAATTTACATTCACTCTTTGCTTGCAAAACAAAGTTCAACGTTGGTAATTTTTACATCGTTTCGTACACATTTGATTTTTGCATTTATTCGTTTTTTATTGAAAGTGCTTTATTTGCATTTTTGTTGCTCACGCAATATAACACAACTGTGTAAATTCAAAAGAACACATACTTATACTTTTTCAGTCAAGTAGTCATTGTCCACTCGATGAGACGCTTGTTAACATTAACAACAATAACAACAATAAACCACTCTCGTGCTTTGTTAAAATTAACAACAATAACAAGAATACATTGTACCTACATACAGAACTACTGTACTTTTTAAGATAAAAAAGTCAGTTTCTATGGAAATTGTTTGTATGCCCTGCAAGCATTTTATGAAAAAATTGATCATATTCGAGTCATATATGACTCCTCTGCGCGATTAAATTAGGCATATATGAGCTCATTTTCTGATCATAAATGATTGTTTTCTCGGGAGAAAATCGTACCCTACCCGGGACTCTTCTTGATGAGTCTTTTATTACCCGCTTTTCTTATCAGTTTCGACTTATTTATGACTCATTTTTAAGCTGTATTTTTTATTATTTGCGAGTCTTGTTCGAGTCATTTTTAAGTCGTATTTCTGATTGTTTTCGAGTCTTTTTCGACTAATTTTTCAGTCCTAATTCTAATCGTTTGCCCCTAGATCTATAATTTTTAAGAAGCTATATAAACTAAAAAACTGGAATGTCCGGCAAGATTGGCAAAATATCCCTCCGTGTGGCGTTGAGTAGAATTGACTCTGTTTTAGTCACCAGAAAGTATTACGACGACTCAAATGAAAGTTAAAGAAATTTTAGTAAAAAAGTAAATATATATTTATTAAATACGCTTTAAATAAAAAATGCAAATTTAAAAGAAGTCATGAACATAATTTGTGATAACAATTGCTAAAATTAATTGTTTGAATTACTCCACAAAATTTTACCAAAAAAAAAAATTCATTTATTCTTAGAAAATACCAAATTAACGTCAAAGTGATGTTTGCTGTATTAATTTTATTTCCGGCAGTTGTTGAACGTTTTTCGATTAGTTCAATGGACAATTTGCAAGCAACCGCACATAAAAATATATAATTTAAAAACATAATAAGTTCGTTTATAAAAATAAATTGATAAAGAAAATAAACTTACGTTTTATTATATGAAAAATACATACGTATGTATATAAATAATTGACTTTAAAACAGACCGCGGCAAAACTACTGCACCGCGCTCTTTTCTCTTTTGATCCCACACCTACTTGCACTCTTGAACACTTGAATAAACCCAAAAGTCTCGCTGGAGCTTTCACACTAGGCGGTTTTTTATTAATTTATTTTATATGTACAATGCTCTTAAATGGCGTAGATGCGATACAATTAGAAAAAATATTTTAATTTCAAAAAGATTTTGTTATTCGTGCTTAATTCCCAGTTTTTATTATTGATAAAAACACTTGAAATTTATTGTTGATGGGATAAGCTATTCCTATGCATTTCACTGGTTGCTTAAGCCAGATCATCAGGAAACTTCATCCATAAAGGTTTTAGACAAACTAAAGATATTAAACCAAATAAAACTGTTAAACGTATAAGAATTATAGCAACAGTTCTACTTGTAACAATATCAAAGTTTAAACAAAACACATCAACAATAAACAACAGTGGGTTCATCTCATCTTACATTTCCCCACTACAATTAGTTGAAATTCTCTCAACATTAATTGTAGTTGTAAGTAGGTTAAGAAAAACAAAATGAAAAAAACAACAACTTACAAAAGATGTTGTCAATTTAGTGTTTTTTAGGCCGTGCACTGCCTGTTTATTATCAAAAAGTAATTTCAATTTTTGGGAATACAAAATTTTAATTTCAAAAAGATTTTGTTATTCGTGCTTAATTCCCAGTTTTTATTATTGATAAAAACACTTGAAATTTATTGTTGATGGGATAAGCTATTCCTATGCATTTCACTGGTTGCTTAAGCCAGATCATCAGGAAACTTCATCCATAAAGGTTTTAGACAAACTAAAGATATTAAACCAAATAAAACTGTTAAACGTATAAGAATTATAGCAACAGTTCTACTTGTAACAATATCAAAGTTTAAACAAAACACATCAACAATAAACAACAGTGGGTTCATCTCATCTTACATTTCCCCACTACAATTAGTTGAAATTCTCTCAACATTAATTGTAGTTGTAAGTAGGTTAAGAAAAACAAAATGAAAAAAACAACAACTTACAAAAGATGTTGTCAATTTAGTGTTTTTTAGGCCGTGCACTGCCTGTTTATTATCAAAAAGTAATTTTTTGTTTAAAGAAAACAATTATTTTCCATTTGGCAGATTTTTGAATAATATTAAAATAAATTTATATAAGTTTTAAAGTCAAAACAGTCATATTTCAAACACCTGTATGATCCATTTTCGACCCAGCAAACCAAATGCAACGAAATCGTTCAGACTTCATAACGACTTTCTGCACAAGTTGCCGATTTCGGGACTGATTTCGTCTTGAAGTCGACACGAAAAATATTTGAAGTGGTTGACACGAGTTCTGTAAGAACTGTCGGGGGAAATTCCCTTAACTTCACAGAAAGATCTGTCTGATATCTGAACGATGTCTGATGTTATTTCCTAGGGAAATTCTGGGTTTCCTTCCGATATTTCCAATCGATGTCTGACAGAAATCGTACCTGTAGTCGTTTAAAATTCGCCTAGTTTTTGGGACAGTTTGTACAGATATATGCCAGTAATCTGACAATTAATCTTTTTTATTTATGAAATGATTGCCGACAAATCGTGCAGATTCAATTAAATTCAAATTCAATTTAATTATTATTACCACATTTATTACTAAACACTTTATGTTTTAAGCACGTCTTCTCTTTCCAAATTCACTTGATACACTGCTGTGAACGACGATTATTAACATGTTTTCTTTTCTTCAAATTGGATAATCCCGTTAGACACATTAAACTTTTATTGTAAACATTGATCAAACAAAGAATTGAAAAAAACTTCGAACTTTTGATCCGAGTTCTGTACGAAATCGTACAGATTTTTCTGCACCAGGAAAACATAAAAACCATTGAAAAATCTATCAGCAGTCTGCAAGCTTTTGTGATCCGAGTTCTTTACGAAATCTTGCGGATATTTCTGCACAAGCAAAACATAAAAACCATTGTAAAATCTATCAGCAGTCTGCAAGCTTTCGTGCAGATATTTCTTAACAAATGAATATGAAATATTCCTCCGAGGTTTCTATCTGAAGGCTGAACGAAATCCTGCAGGCATTTCTGCATAAGCAAAATATAAAATTCCTCGAAAGTTCGTTAACAATTTTTAAAGAACTCTGTACGATATGTCAAAAGACTTACAAATTTGTACAGAATTGTCTTTTATCAGACAAAATCTGTAAGCTTGGTTGGCTGGGTAGTTAATGCTGAATGAAAACATGAGTAATAATTGCTTCATTTTTGGCTTTTTTGTTTGTATTTTTTTTCTTTACCAAAACAATCATTGTCGCAACCCTGCAAATAATAGGACCAGTCCAAACACGCTGTAAAGAGTAGTCCACAAGGGACCAGGACTAGTCCAAAACTAACCCAAACGTATGGAAAAAACCTGGTCTATTTAACATTACGATGTCCTAGGAGAGGACCATATAACCCACCTTTGGACCACTAAGGAGTATTTTTAAAACTACTCCATGGTGTACACAAGAGGATTAGTTTTGAAGTCGTTTAAAAACGAAAGTATGTCGTTAAAAAACGAAGACATGTCGTCTCACTACAAACACTTTTTAACAATGACATGGTTCATGTTTGCATTACATCGGACCAGTCCATGGAGTAGTCCATTTTATCAAAATGGATCAGTGTAATGATTATGTCCTTTAATTATTATTTTAGCTATTTAATAAGTCGCTAAGTTAGCATTATGGTAATTTTAGTAACCAGCTGATAGGATAAGAAAAATATAGATCATTGTCATATATAATAAGAGGTTGATTAAACGTGGTCAATAAAATATAGAAAACTAAATAATAATAATTAATTAACAAGTTGTTTCATTTAAAGAACATAAAAGCACAGCTTGTTACATGGTGTCAGAAGTGGGATATTCGCTGAAAAAATAAAAGTGAAATACAAGCCCAAACTGAAAATTTTTGTCAGCAGTAAAAATTAGCGTGTAGCTGCACCTGTAACACTTCAGGTGACAATAGTTAATCCGGAAAAATCCACCATTCTACAAAGCATCGGATAAAAGTTTTTATTCTGTGGACAAGCATTATACTAAAAGAAGTCACTTTGGTAGTAATTTTTTCAACATGGCAACGAACGACCGCCTGCCACCTGAACTGGATTGTTCGAACCTAGCAAACGACTGGCCAGACTGGAAACGCAACTTTATGGTTTATATGATCGCCAGTGGAAAAGCAACAGAATCTGAAGCAACAAAAATTGCAAACTTCATTTGGCTGATTGGCACAGGTGGTGCTAATATTTATAACACGTTATTTCCAAATGATGGAACACAAAATTCGTTGTTGGGTACATTTAGAGCAGGCGATGCAGTGGTAGAACGCTCACTAAATGATGTTTGGGAAAGATTTGATCAACACTGTTTACCACAGCGCAATGTTGCCATGGAGTCATATAAGTTCAACGTAATCTCTCAAAAAGAACGCCAAACATTTACGGAATTTGAGACTGAACTTAGAACACAGTTACGCTACTGTGAGTTTAAATGTGATTGTGGAAAATCGTACGAGGATCGAATGTTACGTGACCGAATCATTGTAGGAGTCCATGACAAGAAATTGCAATTGAAATTGTTGGATGGTCGGGATGAACAATTAGCACGTGTCATCGAAATATGTAAAACATATGAAGCAGCAAATGCAAATAAAGGCATATTGGATGCAAAAAACTCAGTAGTTAATGCCGTTAAATCTAGTGACAACCCTGAGTTAACAACAGTTGGTGCAATTAATCGGTTTTGTTTCAACTGTGGAGGCCCATGGAAATTCGGCCACACAAATGAATGCAAAGCCAAAGATGTCGTATGTCGTTCATGTTCAAAGAAGGGTCACTTTCAAAGAATGTGCCGTAAAAATAAAAAACAATCATCAGATGTAAAACAATTCAGCGGAAACGATAGCAACAACAACAGCAATAAGCAAAAAGTAGCCGAAGTCAACTGGAGTGATGTACTAGGTAATATTTGTAATAAAGTTAGAAAATTAAGTATATTATTAAGATCTAAACATATTCTTAGGTTAAATTCAATTGGAGGGGAGAATAAGCGGTGGACCAAGAAATATATAGTAAATAATGAGGTTGTGACATTCAAATTGGACACTGGAGCGGACGTCAATTGTGTGCCAATTGGTTTAGTGAAAAGATTAGGAATTAAAATGTACGATCAGAAGAATAACTTTCCAGTGTTTGACTATAATGAGAACAGAATAAAAATTTTTGGTACTTGTATACTTAATTGCGTGGATTTTGATTCAAAGTCAGGAAAATCAGCTGAATTTGTTGTTGTTAGTGACAAATGCGAACCTATACTTGGATTAGGAACTTGTGATGAATTTCAGTTAATCAAACGATTAGACGTGAGTAGTATCGCATGTAAGGGATCGAAGGAATCGTTCTTGGGCGAATATGGGGATGTGTTTCAGGGACTTGGAAAATTTCCGAAAACTTTTTCAATATCGTTGAAGGAAAATTCGAAGCCGGTGCTTCATTACAGAAAACGGATACCAAATTCACTGTCGGAGAAGTTAAAAGTAGAACTAGGGAAAATGGTTGGGGACGGAATTATTGCACCTGTCGATTACCCAACTGATTGGGTAAACAATTTACAGATAGTTGAAAAGCCCAACGGTGATCTTCGAATATGTCTGGATCCAAAAGCACTAAATGAGTGTATTAAACGTGAATATTTTTTAATACCAACAATAGATGACCTAACATCTAAACTGGCAAATAAACAAATTTTTTCGGTTCTCGATTTAAAGAGTGGGTTTTGGCATATGGAGTTGGATAGGAGAAGCTCGGAACTTACAACGTTTTTAACACCTTTCGGGAGGTTTAGGTTTATTCGAGTGCCATTTGGTCTTAAGTGTGCCCCGGAAATGTTTCAGCAGGAGATGATACGAATTTTCGGGGATATACAGGGAGTTCTTATATATTTTGATGATGTAGCTATATGCGCGGATAGTGAGGAAGAACATGATCGGGTGATGAGTGTGGTGATGAATAGGGCACGTATTAATAATATTAAATTTAATCCGGACAAGATTCAATATCGGAAACGCGAAGTGAAATTCATGGGAAATATTTTATCGGAAGGGAAAATTAAAGCGGATTTAAAATATCGGAATGCAATTTTGGAAATGAAGAAGCCGGCAAATAAATCGGACGTATTGAGGTTCTTGGGTCTTCTTAAGTATCTGGCTAGATTTATTCCAAACCTTTCGAAACAATCGGCGGGCTTGCGGAATCTAACTCGGAATGATGTGAAATTTAAATGGACAGTGGAACATGACAGAGAATTTGAAAATTTGCTCGGTATAGTTACATCTGAGCCAGTGCTCGCGATATATGATCCAAAAATTCCCGTGGTCGTTCAGACTGATGCATCAAAGGATGGATTGGGATGCGTGATAATACAAAATGGTCATCCTGTAGTGTATGCATCTCGAACACTGAGCAAAAGTGAACAGAAATGGGCGCAAATTGAGAAGGAGCTTCTAGCCATTGTTTTTGCGTGCCAACGTTTCCATTTCTTTTTATATGGACGTGAATTCACGGTTGAAAGTGATCATAAGCCTTTAGAGACTCTGGTCAAGCGCGATATTGATGATGTGACAATGCGGCTTCAGCGCATGTTTATGTTCCTTCTGAAATATCCGCATATGACTGTTGTTTATAAACCGGGCAGGGAGATGTTGTTGGCTGATTGCTTGTCAAGAGCACAATTATCGGAAGTTTCAGAAATTGAAGAACTTTCAGGGGTTATTCATTCGGTAACAAAATCGGTTTGTCTGACAAATGAAAATTATGATTTTTATCGCAAAACATTAGGGGAGGACGAAAAATATTCACGGATTTGTAATTATGTTGAGAATGATTGGCCTAGTTTTCATAAACTTGATGCACTAAGTCAACAATTTTTTAAATTGAAGTCGGAATTGCATGTAGAAAACGGATTGTTGTTTTTGAATCACAGATTGGTAATTCCCTCGGGTATGCAACGGAAAATGTCAAATTGGCTGCATTCTCCACATCTTGGTATAGAGAAAACGCTCGCTCGTGCAAGGATGCTTTATTATTGGCCCGGAATGAATGAACAGATTAAGGAGTTGGTAACTTCCTGCAACATCTGTGAAAAGTTCAGAAGAAGCAATCAAAAGGAACCACTAGTTCAGGAGGACATTCCGAAGTATCCGTTTCATATAGTGGCCATGGACCTCTTCGAATATGCTGGTCGAGATTTCATTTCCCTAATTGATGCGTATTCGAACTACCTCATTTCCGTGAGTATTCGAAACAAAACATCAAGCCATGTAATCGGTACATTATGCCAGATATTTGATAAGCTGGGATATCCCTCGGTTATTAAATGTGATAATAGTCCTTTTGGATCTGCTGAATTCGCACGGTTTTCAGACGAATATAACATTCTATTCAAATTCTCAAGTCCAAGATATCCCCAGAGCAATGGACTAGCCGAAAAGGGTGTAGCCATTGCAAAGAACATCCTCAAACGCTGCTTTGAAGCGGATGATATAAATCAATTTCAGTATCGTTTGTTGGAATATAACACAACCCCTTTGACAAGTATGCATATTACTCCATCGGAATTATTCTTCGGTAGACTTTTGAAAACCAAATTACCAGTATCAGGTTCGCTCTTGTTACGAAACAACATAGATGAAAGGGAGATTCAGGACAAATTTAGAAGAAAAAGGAAGAGGCAGAAATATTACTACGATAGAAATGCTAGGTCAATGGCAGTATTACATGAAGGGGATTTGATTATTTAAAAAAAAAACGGAAGGGAGTGGCATTACGGTAGGATTATTTCATCACATAATGGCAGGTCATACCTAATTAGGGATAGTTTTAATAATTACTTCCGGCAAAATCGACGCTTTATTGCTAAGACTCGGAATGAGGATTTTAGTGCGAGTGATTTGTTATTCGAGGAGGATATTAAGGGAAATACTGCCACAGGCGCGAATAAAAGTCAAATTGTGGATCCACCCATGAAGAACCTGGGCGGTGATGTTGCTGGGGGTAATAGCTCAATGATGGGAGAGGTTACAGGTAGCGAAAATTGTCGTAACGTAAATGAACCAGTTCCTTTGGTTGAATTTGAAACCTCTTCTAGTCAAATAATTCCCGAAGCAGTTGGCTCAAGTACGACTAGTGCTGGAACGACAGGTGTGCAGGTTAGGGAACCGGTAGTAACGAGAAGTGGTCGTGCCGTAAGGCCTCCACGCCGTTATGGTAGGGATTATGGCGTTGAAACTTGGTCCACACGCTAGTAGCTTAAGTTATTAAAAAAAAAAAAAATAAAAAAAAAAGCATGTAATGATTATGTCCTTTAATTATTATTTTAGCTATTTAATAAGTCGCTAAGTTAGCATTATGGTAATTTTAGTAACCAGCTGATAGGATAAGAAAAAATATAGATCATTGTCATATATAATAAGAGGTTGATTAAACGTGGTCAATAAAATATAGAAAACTAAATAATAATAATTAATTAACAAGTTGTTTCATTTAAAGAACATAAAAGCACAGCTTGTTACAATCAGGTGGTCCAATTTTATTTGCAGGGAAAGAACACACAAACATCTTTATTAACCCTAGTCGAACGGAAGAATATTACAACGTTAAAAGGCGGTACAGGTACAATTGTACCTACATAGAATTTTCACTATAAATAAGACTTTTCACCGTTAATAAGTTAAATCATTTTACACAAAAATTCTCAATAACTCAAAATACAGATAATTTTCTAAAATAAAGTCATAATTTACTTAAATAATTAAATATTTTTAAGCACACATTTTAGAAATACTTTTTAATTTGATTATAGTAACGTCAACTTCTAATAATGTTAAAATAAGGAATCACTACAATAAACCTGTGACAAAAAGGAGTTGTGTTTTGTTTGTACCGCTTACTTTCTAAAGGGATGGACCTTCAAAAAATAAAATTTCTTTTTCAGAAAAAAAAAAAATTTCAAGCCAAATTTTACAAACGAATATTGTAGAAAGATCTGTACTTGACCTAGTTGAATTGTATAAAGGATCTGGAAGAAACGTAGTGACAGATAATTTGTTTACGTCCTTAGAATTATCTAAGAAATTAAATTCTTGAAATATGACATTAGTTGGTACAGTAAGAAAAAATAAGAAGTTCCTGCCAAACAATATGCAGCCTACAAAGACCGGCCTATTTATTCAACCAATATTGTCTACAACAGTACGACAGGAGAAGTGTGTTTCCACTATTACCAAGCCAGAAAAAATCAAATACTTCAACAAAACTAAAGGTGGAGTTAATGTAATAGATAAAATGTTGCGCTATTTTATAATGTGACTAACGTCACTGTCTTAGTTTCTTACGTAATAAGTAGAGAACATCATCAAGGGTACAGGTCAAAAGATCAGCGTCGATAGTTTGGGAATGATCTTTCCATGCAGCTTTGTGTGCCAGCAGTTGAACAACGTAGGAGCAACGAATTAATTGCATGTAAATATTTTGTACAAGGAACTATAGAAATGGTCCTGGGACAGCTAAAAGCAGCAGTGCCAAATCTGGAAGCTGGTTCCAAAGTTCCTTATGGTACCCGGTGAGCATTTCCAGTTGTTATGTTTTCCAAATTGAGAAACGTATGCAACGTAAGACTAGAAAGTAATGTGTGATCTGCGAGAAACCTGTTTGCGACGAACACTCAACTCAAAATACAACATGCATATCATGCACACAAATTCAATAAATATATTTCTAATTTTTTATGTTAGTTTAAGTGTTGATGTATATTGCAGCGTATTTATAAAAGAAATATAATAAAATTAATTTTAATTCGCTTCTTTGTTTATGTTCATATAAGATATATAAAGGTACAATTGTACCTTGTCAGCCTTTTAAGGGTGTGAAATCAACTTGGCCTTATAAAATAGAGAAGACATTGACATATTTTCCTGAAATTTAAAAAATATTAATCTTAATCAATGGCTTGAAGATGTCACAGAACTTCAGATAACTCCTATTTGTAGAAAAAAAAAATTATTCCAATTTAAAAACGGAAAAGGTACAATTGTACCTGTTCCGTCCGACTAGGGTTAAAAAACGAAGCTAACGATTGTATAAATAACAAAGCACGATGTGCAATATTTGAATGACTGCAAACCAGCAGCGAATATTTGCGGTTGCGTAAGTTTGATTGTATGACCGCAAGCGAGTGTATTTATTGTTGTTGATTAAATGCGATTTTTTTCAATCGCATAAAGCTGTTCTCTGATATTTAAAAAAATATATCGTTAGCTAAAATGCAAAAAGACGTAACTAACAAAAATATAATTTTACAGGAGAAGCAAAAAACTTTGTAAATTGTAAACTATAAACATGTCAGAAAAACATGCATTGATAAGTCGTCCATGGAATGCTTCAACCAATTTTCAAAGAAAACCTTTTCATTATATTTTCTAAGAAAAAAAAATGTGTAATTGCGTCGTTTTGCATACATCAAACGAAAAAACTTGGAGTTACGTCCCTTTGTTTTTTGTTAATAAAAGTGCAATTTTTGATCGCAGAAGTGTAAAATTTTGTCAATAGGTACATATAGTTTTATAGCATTCATAATAATCAATCAAAAACTCGATTTTGAATTTTTTGTTAGTTACGTCTTTTTGCATTTTAGCTAACGATATATACATATTTGGTATTTTTTCGAAATTCGAATGTTTAAGGGGTGCAAATCCTATTTATTTTGATACATAAACGTTTTTAATTACGGGCTCCTACTACAATATAGAAATTTTTGAAACTTAAGTATCAAAAATTAGATAAACGTTTTTAATCACGGGCTCCTACTACAATATAGAAATTTTTGATACTTGAATAAGGAGAAAAAAGTATCAAAAGGAAAAATACGGGTAATTAAGTTTTTTTTTGCTTTTGGGTTCTACATGGGTTAATTTTTGAATTTTCTATAATATTGAACTTAGAAACATAAAATTAAAGCTGCTGGGTCCTGAGTGAATGTAAACCTGTAAGATGAAAAATATTTGAACTTTTTTTAAAACCTAGAAACATAAATTTTGCAATATAAATATGTTCACGACAGAAAGGAAGACGCTAACGTAGTACCGGGTTAAATGCTAGTTTTTATATAGGTATAACAAAATAAAATGTCGTAGTTAAAAAAAAAATCATCAAATGATCGAGTTTTCCGAAATTATTATAGTAAAAGTAAAACAAGTATGTTAAAGTTTTCATTGAGAAGGGTTCAAAGAAAAAATTTTTTTAGAAAAAAGTTTTGCCGAAAATTTGTATAAAAGTCTAATCTTAATTTTAAAGAGGAATATCAACAAAGGTAATGACTGCTAAAAAAAATCTTTCTATAACCAAATAATACATACTTCAACATTTCACAACTCGCTTCGAACATTATCAAATTTGGACCCTCTTCACGCTCGAGCCATTTTTTTCGTATAAAACGCTTAAAATCACTTGTAAATGGTATCATATCATTGTCGTCGGTGGAAAATCCAGCAGTGGGACAATTACTGCTTGTACTACGCTTAAAATTAAAATGCAACGGTTCGTGTATCGGTGAGTGCGTGAGAAATTCGGATGAGGCATCCGTAGTGGCCCCATCTATCGAGGAGTGTTTGTGTCGCCTCAGGGAGGGAAATCGCAAACCCATTCTCTTACGGAATCGTTGAAATGCATTCTTTTCCTCTTTTCGTTTGCGAGCACTGTTATTACTGCTGCTGCTACAGCTAGGCACATCCGCTGACGTTAAATCTTCATTTGCGCCGGATGAGCCGCCAGTATTACAAGATCTCATTAAAGGTTCATTATTATTATTAGTTTGTAAATAGCTTGCGGAAAGTGAATCGGATGTTGTGACGTCAGACTGATTTACATTCACTACTGTTGATTCATTGGTTTCTCTAGATGTTGCTGTAATTGGAAAATTTATGGATAATTGGGACTGTGTTTTTTTACGTCGAGTTAATGAATGAAACCATCCTCCTTTCTTTTCTTTCGTTGACGTTGTTGCATTTGACGTCGTCATTGCTGGTACTGTTGCCGTTGTTGTTGGTGCTGCTGGTAATTCAACTGTTTCTGTTGGTGTATTATTTTCATGTTGGACATGTACACTTTTATTGTTATTCATTTTTTTTTTCTTTTTTGCTTGTAGTATTTCGTTTTTTGTTGTCTGTGATCATGTACAAATACAAATTTATGTTTGCAGGAGTATTTTTCTTCACCAAGAATGTTTTCAATTAAATACACTTTTTGAATTAATTTTTATTATATTAGTTAGTCACTTTTAATAAAATTTAGGTACTTATACCAGTTTATATCTCTTATTAGAAGAATTTTATCACATAATTAATAAGAAATGCAAATATTTCACACAGATAACGAGAAATTGTATAGTATGTGCTGTTTATGGCTGTTTTGGTTACATTTTCCTTTTATCACTTTCTTTTTTTTATTTATTTTATAAACGTCTGACATTTGTTTATGGTTGCCAAGTCTAACAAAAATTATATACAAATTACAGTTATTTCAAAAAAATTAGGTATAAAATTGAGGTACAAAAAAAAAACCAAAAAAATAGTCAAAATCCTTGCTAATATAATATAAACAAGTAAGAAAGTATAATCGGTCAAGCCCGACCATATGATACCCTACACCACAGTATTTAAAAACACATCATGCTTATGTGTCCATGTAAATATGGATTTATCTATGTTTATAAACTTCATGAAAATCGGTTTGAAAGTTTGTGAAAGGCAAAAATCGCCCCTGCCTCCCCTTGTGGTCCTATTTTCTTAAAACTGTATAGCTTTTAATGTCTCAGGTTAATTATTGCATAGAAGTTCACTCAGGATGTAACATTGGTAGTAGGAATAGGATTAAGGGTGTGGTGAATAAGATTGTTAGATTTGTGTTTAGACTAAGACCGAGGGCGCATGTGTCACACCGTGTGAGAAGTTTCTTGATATTTTCATTTGAGGATTATCTTAAATTTCGTCTCTTAATTTATATATTTAGAATTATTAAATATCAGAATCCTATAAGAATTGCTCCTATCTCCCCTCGTGGTCCGATTTTTTTTTAGGGTACTATCTATGTTTTAAATTTCATTAAATTCGGTTTGATAGTTTCTGAGAGGAAGAAATTTCCCCTTATCTTCCCTCGTGGTCCTACGATTCGGCCCATTTTCAATAGGCTTGGTCCTTGTGCCAATAAGAACCAATAAGAAAATTGCGACCTGTACTTTGCGCACAAGGTTACATGGACAGCCAGCCAGCCTGCCAGCCAGCCAGCCGGACGGACATCGTTAGTTCGACCCAGAAAGTGATTCTGAGTAGATCGGTATACTAGGATCACTATTTTAAGGCGTTACACACATCAGCACAAATGCATAATACCCTCTGCACTATTGTGGTGTGGGTATAATAACAAAAATTAAATATCAAATTTTCTGAATATCAAATATAAAAATAGATCTTAAAAATAATTTAAGAAAACTGTCAAAATAAAAATCAAGGTACATTTACTTTGAAAAAATCTAAAAGCTATAAAATCATAAAAACAAATCAATAAAACATTAAGTGTGGTTTAAAATCGTTTTAATCTGTTAGTGCTGGTTCACACAGGTCAAGTATACTTGAACAGTTTTATTTAAACTTTCTTTTGAACTTGCGTTCACGTGCATGCACAAAATTAATTTTTGTTTTCTTTTCCTTCAACTTTGTAGCTTTTTATTATATTACGGATGAAAAAAAAAAGAAAAATACAAAACTGACTGGTACGGTCAAGTATGTACCCCTTTCCATTCTCTTTACCCCTCTCTCCTAAAAGCTCGAGACTTGAAGAGTCAAACTTGACCTGTGTGAACCAGCACTTACACTCAATTTATGTACATTATGAATTTAATGACGTCCAATTTTAGACGTCTTTTTTTTTTGGTAGCAAGCGGTGTAGAGAAGAAAGAGGAAGGGAAAACGGAAATCATCAAAGTATATTTATACCAGGGATGTCAGCGTCATACACAATTGTGCAAGGTATATTTATAGCAGGTAGTCTCGGAAAGCCAGCTGGTTATTTTTTATTTGCTTGTTTTGTGATACAAACTGTCAAATGATGTATAGTAAACAAGTTTTTTGCTGTATCTTTTGTCTCTTTTCAACCCTCTTGCTGTTTGACAGTTCGTATCACAAAACAACATTAAAAAGCCCTGTTGTTTGTTTTATTGTACAATTGTTGTAATCTCGCGGCTACCTGCTATAAATATACCTTGCAATTGTGGAAATTAATTCACACACATTCTTCACACGCATTCTTACGCTCTTTCATTTAGTGCACGAGAGTACACAATTCAGTCGTCGATTATCAAGCGATGAGTGCAAATGCGGCGGATGCTTACGTATTTTTTTATTTTTATTAAGAGAACTTGTCTCTTTATTCACTAATACTGATATAAAGCAATACAACCACAATTGACATCACTGATTTATACCAAGTACATGCAAGTCTACAACAAATCAACAATAAAAAAAACAACATTCATTTTGTTTGTGTAAAAACTTGATACTGTCAAACAGCAATACATAAACAAAACAAAAAAAAATCATGGCGCACTAAAAATGTAAGCAAATTTTGACACTATCGAGATGAACAGCTGATCACTTGCATGTACTTGGTATAAATATGCTTTGGAAATCATGTCTATTTTTCTACCCCTCTTTCCTTTCTACACCGCTTGTTGCCAAACAAAAAAATTAAGTCCAAAATTGGATGTCATAAAATTCATCATGTAAATTGAGTGTTAGAGGGAGTTTACACGGAGTCTTTTCAGACATGTCTGCATTTGCCATTCTCTTTTGAACATGCTTTCAAAAACCTATTGTCTTTTCACGATGTCTTTCCAAACATGTCTGTTTTCATGTATAATAGTCTAATTTACATATACATTCAAATTAAAAACATGGAAATTCATATAAACAAACATGAAAACTCATTTCATGTCTGTTTGGCAACCCCTCTTTCTTCTCTACCCCGATCGCCTACAAGCAAAACAAACGTGTTTGTTAGACATGTCTGAATAGACACCGTGTAAACTCCCTCTTAGTCACAATTTACACTATGAACATTTCTTGCCGAAAAGACGACGCTGTATGTGCTGGTTCACACAGGTCAAGTTTACTTGAACAGTTTTATTTAAATTTTCTTTTGAACTTGCGTTCACGTTCATGCACAAAATTAATTTTTGTTTTCTTTTCCTTCAACTTTGTAGCTATTTATTATATTACGGATGAAAAAAGAAAAGAAAAATACAAAACTGACTGGTACGGTCAAGTATGTACCCCTTTCCATTCTCTTTACCCCTCTCTCCTAAAAGCTCAAGACTTGAAGAGTCAAACTTGACCTGTGTGAACCAGCACTATGCTTACTTTTTTACTCTCTTGCCTACAAACTTCGTCTGTCCGGCAAGAAATGTCAATAGTGTAAATTGTTACTTATAGAGACGAAAAATCTTTTTTTGAACTTAGTGCCGGCTCACACACGTCAAGTCATATGCTTTCAGGAGAGATGAAAAAAATGCCATTTCTTTTCCCCTCTCTTCTAAAACCTTAAGACTTGACGAGTCAAAGTTGACGTGTGTGAACCGGCACTTAGATAATGAAGACTGCTGTTGTCGATGATTTGTTCTTGTTAAAACAAATTTTCAAGTTCTTTTGTGAATATGTTGATGAAAAAGATGCAAAACATGTTGCATATTTTACCCTTACTTTTACTTAAGGTGTTCATACTGCACTGTTCTACAACTTTGGTACTTACTACTTTCTTTGTACAACAAATGCCTTATTTTGTTTGTCATTATACATACCGCTCATAATTTTGTAAAAAATTTGTTTTAAAACAAAATACATATAAAAATATTTACACATTAAAATCAAACAAGTAAGAGTGCTATATTCGGCTGTGCCGAATCTTATATACCCTTCGCCATTTTGCTAAATAAAACTGGTAAATATTTTTTTTTTAAATAAGAGACAACCGGTTTTGAACTTCGCTTTTCATAAGGGCCCAGAATATATATACTTTATACGGCGTAGGATCAATATTGTAGAAATTACAGTTATATATACCTTTTTTACCTTCGGTGAAGGGTATAAAAAGAGTAATTTCCGGGAATTCAGGGGTCTAATCACAGCATTCGATACTATCGTATCGAATAAACTATTGAATTTTTTGCAAACGATAGACACTGGCGTATCGAATGAAAACTCGATAAATGTAATGTCGAGTTACTCGATGTCGAATGCTATTATTTCAAATTCAATACATTTCATTCGATATCGAGTTTCAAGATACCAAAATAAATAATTTCGATGAATTTTGCTCGATATCGTATGCGGTGCTTAGACCCCAGTATTTCGGTTATAACTCATACAAATTTCCAACATTTTGGTATATAAGTCATATACATAGGACATATGGCAGCCCTAAAATTAAGGTTTTTATAAAAATTTTGATGTTTTTTAGCCCATTTTTGGAGTATTTTGCTCATAAATTACCCATTATCTAACCGATTTGATATTTTTATATACCGACGTGTTAAGGAAGAATTTAACCATTTACTTAAGCTATATTTATATATAAACATTTATATAAACTTGTAAATATATATTTTAACAAAGTTAATTATAAAAAGAGTAATTTATGGGGATTCAGTATTTCGGTTATAACTCAGCCATTTTTTAACCGATTTGGCAGATTTATATACCGACGTGTTGAAGGAGAAATTTGCCATTTACTGTAGTTATAAAGCTTGGACTCGGGGAGATCTATGGTTCCCGAAAGTGGGTATTTAAAAAAAAAATAATTTAATTTTGGTCATAACTTTTTTGTATCCGAACCGATTTTCCCGAGTTTTTTATAAAATATGTTCTACTAGAAATTTCCGATATTTTGATATATAAGTCATATCCATAGGACATATGGCAGCCCTAAAATTTAGTACCACGCCCACTTCTCCAATCCCGCCCACATTGTAGGATGGTGTGTATTGGCAACCTAAATGTGTGAACCTAATTTGGAAACTTTGGCTTTTGCCGTTCTCAAGATATACGGAAATAAAAAAATACAACAAGGGATTTTTGGAAAAATTTAGAGGTAGTCGTGGTTTTTTGCTCATATCTCCGTCATTTTTGGACCGATCTGGCTGAATTTCAATAGCAAACTTAAACGGAGTATATGTGACATAAATATACATCAACCTAGTCCACATCATTTCTGGCGTTTTCGGAAAACCCATTTCAACATACACACGGACAGACGGACAACCGGATTTGAACTTCGCTTTTCATAAGGACCCAGAATATATATACTTTAAAGGGTGTAGGATCAATATTGTGGAACATACAAACGGAATGACAAAGTTATATATACCCTCTTACCTTCGGTGAAGGTTCTTTGATTTGCATGTAAACTTATGAAATGTTACAATATTCTACGTTTAATGGTGTTTTCTTTTCTACAAAAAAAATGTGACATTTTATTTAAAAAAATGCAATTTGGTGTCTGTTTCTTAAAAATGTTTGCAAAAAGAAAACACCATTAAACGTAGAATATTGTAACATTTCATAAGTTTACATGCAAAGCAAAGAACTTTGTAAAATGGTAATTATTTCAGATTTAAAAGCCATTTTTAATATTTCAGATAAAAATGCGTTAACCGATATATCTATTATTATTTTTATTTATTTTTATTTTATTTTTATTATATAATCAAGCCCCATGGGCCATATACGATTAATATAGTTATTTACAACTTTGTAATGACATATGATAATATACAAGATTTCTTAAACTAACTTATATACTATTAATCTTATTAATCTTATTAGGGAATCAATGTAAAAATGTGAATTAAAATGTATTAGTTATCAAAATGGCTCATTAATAATTGAAGCACAGCCGCGAATAACGTTTTAAGTTACAAAATAATAATTTTTCAGGAGAGCAAAAAAACGTTTTTTGACAAGCAGCATTATTGGTTTTAAAAATTTTTTTTTTCTATTATTTAAAATAGTGATAATAAAAACTTTAATGCAAAAGGCTTTTAAAACATTATTCCGCACTGCAAAACCATTTCGGTTTCATCATTATGTTAGTAACTTGCAATGTTCTTCCACTGGCTGACACTTTGTACGCCATTTTGAAGGCGTTAAGGTGCATAGTTTTGGTTGATTTGATGTTTAAACTGTGTAAGAGAGTAAAGTCAACGTTTATCTGCAAAAAAACAGTTTTTGCAAAATGTGGCGTTTACAACGTTTTTCGCGGCTGTGCTTCAATTGTTTAAAAGTGTATTTCGTAAAATTAAATCTTCTTAAATGTACAGGTAAAGAGTTCCACAGTCTACACGCTCTTATTAAAAATGACCTTTCAAATGTCGAATTTGTTATTCTTGGAAAAATTAATGTGGAGTTCCTAGTAGATCTAGAAAACTGAAATAGGCAAACCAACCATGAAGGTGTTTGAGTAGTTATTATTTGAAAAAATGTGATAATAACCCTAATCTTAACAAAATCTTGAAAAGAACAATTTAAGAAATTCTTAGAATATTGAGAAACATGATCAGAGATCCTAAGTCCATAAATAAACCTTATAATTCGGTTAAAAATTAGTTTTATCCTTCTTAAATTAAACGCTGTGGTACCACTGTAAACTTCAAAACAGTAACGCACATGAGACATCAACAGAGCATATATATTTTCCTTTTAACACTTACAGGAAGGTAAAAGTTCAGCGTATATAAAGATCTAAGCAATAGATTTACTCTAGCCCCAACTTTCATGATATGTCCCTCAAAAGTCAAACCCTTATCAATTGTTTATCCCAGACAGACAATTGAGTCTACACAAGGTATACTTGCTGCGCCAAGTTTTATATTCATTAATATATTTGAACGATTGTGTGTTCCAAAAGACATTAATTTTGATTTTTGTGGATTAAACATAAGTTTATTATGTTCCGCCCATTGGATTGCTCTAGACAATGTATAATTAATAACAGTCTCGTGACAGTCCTGGAATTGACTATCACCCACGAATACCAAGTTTATGTCATCAGCAAATAAATAACTTTTGCAATGAGAAGTGCCAATAAATTCTTCAAAATCATTTATATATATTAGGAAAAGTAAAGGTCCAATGATCGAACCCTGGGGCACTCCACTATAACATTCAGTTATAGACGATCTTTTATCATGAACTCCAAAAAAAGGAAAAAATATTGTATTCTAAGTTGTGTGTGTTACGTTATATTAATTTGTAATTTTCAGAAACAAAAAGACGTATCATCAAAGAAAGTATATTAGTATTAAGTGAAACAAACATTTAAAATATTAAAAATGTGTTAAATTACCGGAAAAATAGAATATAGGTATATGTATATGATAACCACACGATTAATATGTAGCATCATTAGGTTTGCGTCGACAGGGTAAAATTAGTTTGCTTTTCTGATGCAGCGCGCAGGCAGTACTGCATTTAACAATGTGGAGAATTTATGTTATTATAGATATTATGACATACCTATTATGTATAGTTTTTTATTGATTTTTATAACTAATAAGTAGTGGTCTAAACTAAAAAATGTACTTCATTAAATTTAGCTATGAATCCTGCAGATGTTGCCATTTATTCTTGGAAATTCTTAGTGTTTGGGAGTGCAATGGGGTAATGGCTTAAGGTCTTATTATTTTATATAAAAAACTTTTTTTTATAAATTGATTCAAAAACCAACATTTCGGCACTTCCTTCTTCAGGGGTTTTTTCTTTTTTTTTTTGTTAAAACAAAAAAAATATAATTTACCACAACCGAATTTTTGATTAAATGTTTTAATTGATTATTTGTGCATAAAATGGCATAAAAAAGTTGGGCCTTCGGCAAAATAAATGTCGAACACCGATTAGCAATTTTTGGCCAATACCGAAGCCGATTGATTAATCGGTCGGATACTAGTTGTTTTCTAAAATATTTTTGTTGCTAGGTCTTGTTTGCTTCTAAAAATATGAATTCAAAAGGTCTTATCCCCACAAATCATCATCATATATATTATTTCTAAAGCACTTTTTTTTGTCGGTTGCAAATATCTCCCATACCACCGCATCAAATTTAATGAATGATATCTCATTTTAAAGTTTATTTCTAACACTAATGACGAAAAATAATTAGAAATTGAAAAATTCATATTTTCATTGATAAAAATTACGGTGCGAAATAGTCGCACGGGTCATCTAGTCATATATATTATTTCTAAAGCACTTTTTTTTGTCGGTTGCAAATATCTCCCATACCACCGCATCAAATTTAATGAATGATATCTCATTTTAAAGCTTATTTCTAACACTAATGACGAAAAATAATTAGAAATTGAAAAATTAATATTTTCATTGATAAAAATTATATTTTAAAATGTATTGAAGTTACTAAAATTTCTATTAATTATTTTCATTTTATGTTACAAAAATGACAACTAACGGTGCGAAATATTCGCACGGGTCATCTAGTCATCATATATATTATTTCTAAAGCACTTTTTGTTGTCGGTTGCAAATATCTCCCATACCACCGCATCAAATTTAATGAATGATATCTCATTTTAAAGCTTATTTCTAACACTAATGACGAAAAATAATTAGAAATTTAAAAATTTATATTTTTATTGATAAAAATTACGGTGCGAAATATTCGCACGGGTCATCTAGTATATATTATTTCTAAAGCACTTTTTTTGTCGGTTGCAAATATCTCCCATACCACCGCATCAAATTTAATGAATGATATCTCATTTTAAAGCTTATTTCTAACACTAATGACGAAAAATAATTAGAAATTTAAAAATTAATATTTTCATTGATAAAAATTACGGTGCGAAATATTCGCACGGGTCATCTAGTTATACTTTAAGAAAATTACTTTTGTGTCAAAAAAATAAACTCATCAAACATAATAATGGTTGAATTTCGACCACTAGGCAAATACTACCGAAAAGAAAAATTTATCATTTTACGAAGCACTACTGAATGGTACATTTAAAACAACAAAAAAAAAAAAAAAAATTTTAGTTGTAACAATGGAACACTTTTTATATGTCCGATAAAATCCTACCTTTAGCTATCGGTAAGTTGTGAAAACGGGCCTTAACAAGGTTTATAAAGTATTGACATACATATTGTTATATAAAATGCAAAAGGGCCTACCATAATTTTGAAATTTTTTTTATTTATTTATTTCAACAGGTAATACAAAAAGCCTTCTCGGCCAAAAAAAAAGTATTACGAAGTAAATACATTAATAAATCACTATGTCAATTTATATTATCTTATAACTAAAGCTCCTGTACATATTTAAATTAAAAGTATGGTTCTCAACCCAAACAACACAATTATTTCAACATATAGACTATTAAAAAATTTTTTAGGAGCGATAAAAAACTAAATAGAAACAAAACTATTGTGATTACAAAAAAAGTTTTTTTTTTCATGATCATCAATTCATAACGATTTTGTTGAAGAACTTCACAAAAAAGTTTGGACACATACTTACATATATATTTTTTTCTAGCAAAGAACAAAAAAACTACTTTTTTACATATCGGTTTTACATTTTTAAAACATTTTTTTATTTTATTTAAAATCAAATATTATCTTCAAAATTACATGACGTTTCTTCTTTTATAAATATTTCAAATATTTCTGAATTTTCCAAACTATTCTCATTTATTTCATTATTAATTTCATCAGTAGAATTTTCTTCGCAGCCGTTATATAACTCGGTAGTATTTTCATCTTCTGGAACTCTAAATTCATCATTTAAGCGATATGCTGAAAATTCTCCAATTTTTTTACCATCAATATAATGGAATGATAAAAAGCATTGTTTGCATAAATAAGCTGGATCCTGTAATTGACGGTTACTGCCCATCACAACGAAAACGTAGTTCATTCTACCACATATATTACAAGTCATGGTATTATATATACTAACGGATAAAACAAAAGGATAGTGGGATAGTGAGGGTAATAGTTGTACTTTAGGGTTTGTTACAATTTCGATATTTGAAAAGACAAAAACATGTTCACAATTTCCATGATGTTGGTAAAGTTGTGGAAACCCCAAACTTACGGTGAGATCAAAAAATCGTGTTTCTTCTAGGCTAGCAACTTTAAATTCGAGGTTATCTAAACCTTTGGCCTTTTTAGCCCAATTTCTTATAGTTTTAGAGTAGTCCATATTTTTAGAGTTACGGTTGTCATTATAAAATGTATCGGTAATAAAGAAAAATCCTGGATCGGTGTCTTTGGTGGGTAAAAGAACATTAGGGGTTTCACTTATATCAAAAAATCTTTTATTATTGCATACGCAATAAATCTTATCGCGGAGTTCACTTAAAAAATTATTTCCCAGACATGAAAATTCTTGTGAAAAAACTGGTCTTTCTAAAGTCCGACCAATATGAGTGGCTCTAGCAGGTCGATAGAATCGAATAGATATTAAGATTTCTTCACCATGTTGCAGGTTATATTGCAATCCTTCTTCACTCGAAGGGCGTTTTAACATTGTAAAACTGTCACGAGTACGACAGAAAGCTGTTGGCTTTTTAAATTGTTTATGTTTAGTTAATGAATCATAAGTTTTTAATTCCAGGACTTTTAAATCAATATTTCCAGTAGTCTTTCGTGGTATTTCAGAAGAACCTGGTAAAAAACGTGCAACTCGAGGATCACTTGTATTATTTAGAAAGCTAAGAGAACAATTATCCCGGATTGTGTTAAATCGTTCATCATCATTTAAAAGTCCCATAGCATCTTGTATATCAATATCACTTGGTGGAATGTTATAGGGAGTTTTTAATATTTGTCGATAATTTAAAAGAAATTTTTTTAGATTTATAGGCGTACGCATGTCTTGTCCTAAAATTTCGTCCATTTTGAAAAGTTTTCTGAAAAAGAAACAAGATTTACAATTTTTTTTATATAAATATGTACATAGTAGGTAGAAAATTAACATTTTTAATATATGTATTTGTATATATCAAAGGCATTAAAATGTTTTGAAAACAAGCTATTTTCCTTACAAAAAAGCAAAAACAACAAAAATTTTTCTTCTAATTATATGTATGTAATTTTTTATTTTTTCATTACTTAAAATAAAAGCTTAAAATTAAAATAAATCTTTTTCTTTCCACTGTGGATCATTTACGTTTGGAAATTGTTTTATTGCCTCATCATAAGTTATATTTAATCTTAAATCGTCTTCAATTGGTGCATCGGTTGAAGTTTCACCTTCCCCATCATCGTCACTTTCTTTCTTCTCGGAAATTTTATCAACATAAATCTGTTGGAAATTTATAACTTTGTTTGTTTGGCCAACTATTTTATATTTTTGCCGGCAACTTTGTTCGTAAAGTGGATCTGGTGGTAGAGCATTTAAATCCTTTTCAAAAAATATATCAGTTCCAATGGAATAATCGTATGTTCCTAGAAAAACAAGCAATATTAGTACTACTTTTTTTCATCAGACTGACTTAAATACGATTAAAAAATTTTATAAATATGTATATAAAGCGGTGACAATACAGGGGGCAAATCACGACATTCGATATCGATCTAAATTGTATTGCAATTTCGGACGATATCGAATGCCGTCATTGGGCCCTAGGACGGTTGAGAAACCCTTTTTCAAAGATCGTTTTATCTGTTTATTTTAATAAATTTGTGTGGGCATAAGAATTTTTCATATTTAAAAATGCTTGAACTTCCCCGGTGAAAAAAAAATTCGTCGACTTTTAATTTATACTAAACTAGCTGGCCCGGCAAACGTTGTTTTGTCATAGACCTTATTTCTTTTAGATGTTACAGTGTCTGCATGCCAAATTTTAAGAAAACCGGTTGATTAGTTAAGAAGATAATAAAAATTATAGGCTTTAGTTATTTCCAGTTAGGAAGATATAGGCAGGGGGAGCTTCTACTCCTCTTGCCCTATTTCATGCCCTTTCTCTTTCATTTGTTACAGTGTCTGCATGCCAAATTTTAAGAAAACCGGTTGATTAGTTAAGAAGATAAAGAGAAGGGAGCTTTTACCCCTCCTGCTTCACGCCCTAAATAATAATAACTATAGGCTATAGTACTTTCCGGCTGTAACACTATTTGGCTGTGAAATTTCAAGAAGATATTGGGAGGGAGAGGTTTTACCCTTCTTTTCCTATTTCACATCCTCTTTCCTTTCAGATGTTACAGTGTCTGCATGCCAAATTTTAAGAAAACCCGCTCATTGGTTTAAAAGATATAGGGAAGGGGACCTTTTACCGTTATTGCCCTATCTTACGCCCTATTTCCTTTCAGATGTTACAGTGTCTGCATGCCAAATTTTAAGAAACCCGGTTGATTTGTTTAAAAGATTGGGGAGGGGGAGCTTTAACCTCTGTTGCCCTATTTCACGCTCTAAATAATAAAAATTTGAGGCTATAGGTCTTTCCAAATTTTAAGAAAACAGGTTGATTTGCTAAGAAGATATAGGGAGGAGGAGCTTATGCCCTATTTTGTGCCCTCTAGCGATATAAAATATACTCTATGACCTATTCTCATACCTAACAAAAACACATACAAAATATCATAAAAATCAGTCAAGCCGTTTCGAAGGTGTTCAAAATGGAGGACATTTTGTTGATATTTGCTTGGGAATATATAGGAAAATCTAAATGCCATATCTCCGGATCCACTGGGCCGATTTCATGCAAACTTAACATTAACCATCTACAGACTATCCCCAAGGTACCCCAACGTTTTTGTTGAAATCGGTTTGCCCGTTTTCGCAGTACGTGGTGACATGAAAGTGTACACTTCTTTTGATATATGTATATATGTAGATAGATTTCTTTAAAGCTTTCGAACATTTTTATATACATTTTTGGAAAACTGAAATAATTCATATCCATACCTTTACATAGCAGTACGTGGTGACATGAAAGTGTACACTTCTTTTGATATATGTATATAGATAGATTTCTTTAAAGTTTTCGAACATTTTTATATACATTTTTGGAAAACTTAAATAATTCATATCCATACCTTTACATAGCATATACCTTTACATAGCAAAAAAATTTTTAGATAGTAAGTCATTGCAAAATGAATTATTCTTTTAATTAAAAAAAATTTATTTCTTTAAAATCTCTAAAAAAAATAGTAAACTTTAGAGAACATATTGTACCACATTGTAAAAAATGGTTATTGGTTAAATATTGATAAGTATTTAAGTTTTTTTAATTAAATCCGCATATTTTTAATATTAACATTTAAAATTAAGATTTTTTATTGCCAAAAACTAAATTTTCGAGTTTCTTTAAACCTAAATTTTATTGTTTTACTTACCTTTAAATATGTTACCGTTTATTTCCGCGTATGGATTTTTACTTTCGATACCAATTATTTTAATAGCAGAGTTTTCATCAGACAATTGTTCGGGAAAGATTTGATTTTTAAAATCAGCAAATACAAAAAACTCCTCTTCTTCATATTCCGAATCACTCATTTTAAATCTAAAAGATACTTTTTTTTAAGTTCACACCAAGGCGAATTTACTAAGTATGTCAATGTTGATTTTTTTTGCTTTTGTATATAAAAATAAGTCTGGCAGGTTTATTTCTAGACTGTCAAAACTGAACGAAATTGGAAAAAAAAATTTCTTTTTACGTCTGTGTGCGTTAATGAAAGGCGGATTTTTTGCTCGTTTTTGTGATTGCAAGTAAATAAATTTAATTTTGCTTAATTTGTTAAAAATAAATAGATTTTGTACTTAAAATTAATTACCAACTTACCTTTTAATATAATTAAATTGTGTTGAAAATTTTAAGCTGTGCTATAGTAACAAGAAACGCGTGTTTGTGTATTTTTCTATTTAGATTTTGCCACCAGCAGCAGCGCCACACAATACCACCATTTTGGGCGAGTTGGATTGACAGAAGCAAATTCGCCGTAGAAAAATTATATCAAAGAGCACTGAAGAATACAGAGAAACGGAGAAAAAGTACAACGTCATTTATATTAAAAAATATATAATAGAATAAAGGACGCTTAGAAGAAATTAAAAACCTTAATAAAAACTAACTGCTTTTTTTACAACAAATAAATTTAACCTGTTCACAAAAATGGCCGATGAAGATTTATCGTTAAATGAAGATCAACTTTTAGAAAATTTGGATGAAACCAATGGCGAAAATGAAACAGAACTAATAAATGAGGTAAGTGTGTATGCGCTATGCAAGTACATAGTAACATAGGAAGAAAAGATGAAAACAAGTTTTCGTCTTTTTTTTTTCTTGTTTTGCAAATGAAATCCAGCGCAAAAAATGTAAAAAAAAGGAATAAAAACTAGTTTTGAGAAAAAGCTTTTTGTATCTCAAAAATTTTGGTAGTATCAACAGAAAAATTATAAAAAGGTAGATTGCAATAGTGCTGCCGTACTAAAGTGCAGGGGATAAACTTTATGGGAATTTAAAAAAAAAATCATTCTGGTGAGGTTAAGGTGAATAAGTATTCCCTCCATTTTTATTAATGTTTGATGTTAAATAGAACATGTGTTTTTTTTTAATTAAAGTTATAATTAAGTAAAAAAATTGAATTTTTAATATGTATTATTTTTTATATTGTTATGATAACCATAATAAGAAAAATATGTGAAATTTTGGATCATCAGTTACCTACCTATAACTCGCGCTACTATATTTATAACTTGTTTTTGTAAACCTTGTATTTATATTTATTTAAAATCCGGTAATTTGGTTTGACCTTTTAGCAAATTTTTTATTTATTGACAGTTACAGGTATAATAAATATTCCTCAACCTTTAAAAAAAAATTTTTTTAAATTTAGGTAACTAACTGCCTGTTTTTCAAAATAAAGTAAAAATTTTCGCTTGGGAATTTATATTTAATCAACAAAAAAAAAAAAAACTCAAATTTGTTTTTGTTTATACCTAATAGGTATAAATTATTAAACAAATATTTTTATTTTAACTTGAACTTAAAAAATCTCCCTTAATTATTCATATTGTTTTGATTGGATTCTTTTGGATTATGCAATTAGGGAATATTATTGTCTTATAGTAGGTTATCCATTTATTGGTTTCAAAAGTTAAGTAAAATATACCCCACATAAAGCTAATATTTCGATGAAACTTTTTTTTATTATAATGCTTTCACCTTGCCATTACGTTCGAAATATAATTTCATTTTAATGACCGCCTCTAGATTAGTTGCAGCAGTCGAACCTTTTGAGGTAATTTTTGACCACTTTTTCGCACAATTCGGGCGGTATCTTGATGAATGTTGGTTTCATATGCTCCAACGTTGGGGGATTATCTGCGTAGACTCGGTCTTTGACGTAGCTCTACAAAAAAAATTGGCAACAAATAACATAATGTTGGTTGCCAACTATATTCGTCAAAGCGCGAAATTACGTTGTATGGCTCTTGGCAACGTCATGTAGAAACCACTTTTCGTACAGCTCAAAATCTGCAATTGCATGTCAAAAAAGTCCTATCTATACTGACGATTTCTTTGAATCTACAAATTAAAAATATCCGCCACACTTTTACTAACACTAGAGACAATTTCGGCTGTGCGAACATTGCGATGAGGCACGAGAACATCTATAACGCTTCCAGTCCCTTAAAGTTTCTTTATATTCATGCCAACTCCTTGCACAGACGGTTAATTATAACGACCATAATCACCATGTAGTGCTCACAGTGGCCACTTTCGAATCACCGCTTTTTAAGCGTTTTTCGGTTGTTTAACGGTCAATATTCGTACATGGTTAACCTTTTCCTAATTCAATGATACTTCAAATGACCGATATGACAGATCACTTGGGTCCTTTATTGGTCCCTTTGTGATACCCAGCGCCAATGCCCATCCTATAGAGCAGTTACTCAGATGGCGCTACTGCAGAATCAAGCCACTTCGTCCTCCTAATGAAGCGAATCAGCGATCTTAGTTCTATCCTGGATAGATCCTCTAGGCAGGCAAATGCCGGTTTCCCCAGGCATTCCTCCCTAATACCCCGCAACCCAGGGCATTGACAGAGAAAGTGAAGCACAGTCTCCTCCTCCTCCTCCTCATCCTGACTTCTACAGTAGTCATTAATGAGGTAGAGTGCACAGAGCACACAGAGGCGTCACGAGACAGAAAATATTGTATTTTTTCTGTCTTTTTCTTCGAAAGCTGCCCTTTTTTCCTTTTTTGTTTTGATCACGCAATTTGTGTTAATAGCGGCCTGTTTTTACACATTGCCACATCACACCAAAAAACGTTTTCTTTCTCTTCGAAAGCTGTCGTCGCAAATGATTTAGGCATTTTTCATACGTCACTTTTTTCATCTCTATGCTTTGTGGTAGAGTGTGTAGTTCATGACTATCTGTACTAGATATTATTCGTGTTTCTTTTCCACTGTTCGCAATTTTCATGTTGTTGCTTCACAGTAATTTTCTCACACCAATGTTATTTTAGTATCAATGCCTGTTAAATGTTCATCTACGTCAAGAACGAAAAAAGGAAACAAATAATTTCTGTCTGTCTGTTAATTTCGCAGTTGTAAAAGGTTTAGGCATGTTCAAAAGAGAATAAGAAAAATGTCTGCCTTTCAATTTCAAAATTGTAAAAGCGAACTAAGGGTGTGTGTAAAACGGCAGCAAAGTATTCATGGAAGAAAAATTTTGACACTGTTGTGGTGAATAAAATTTCACTAGCCCTTGGAAGCTAGTATCAATTTTGACATTAGCGTAGAAATTCTTAACAATTTTTATTTACCATAAAACTGCTACTTTTTCACACACCTTAAAATTTCGAATACCTACAAACCCAACAAATTTTAATTTATAAACAAATAAGCTTTTTGAGGGATTTGTGGGATTTTATTTAGGCCATCTGGCAACCCTTAAGAGACGCTAAAAATTGCAAAAGCGAAAACATTTTTTTTTGTGCCAGTTACACAAAAAACCTAAAACCCAAACCATCGAGTTCTTTTCTTTTTTTTGTTATTTCGTTTTGTGTATCTTTTTCTAGACTTGTATACCATCGATTTTGTGTTCGCATTTAAGTTTGCTGTAACAAATCTGGGCGTGTGATTAATAATTTTCATATTAACCGCAGTTTTGTTTCGTTAAAAATAAGAAAAATCGCCAGTTTTTCTTTTATTTTGTTTTAAATTTTATATCAATAAACTATTATTTTTTAAATCAGGAGGATAACAATATGCAGATTGATCCTGAATTGGAAGCTATAAAAGCTCGCGTCAAAGAAATGGAAGAAGAAGCTGAGAAAATTAAACAAATGCAGTCGGAAGTGGATAAGCAAATGGCCGGTTCAACAACGGGCTTGGCGACAGTTCCCCTCTCATTGGAGGAGAAACAGGAAATTGATACCCGTTCAGTTTATGTAGGTAATGTGGATTATGGTGCGTCGGCTGAAGAATTGGAGGCCCACTTTCATGGCTGTGGCACAATTAATCGAGTGACTATATTGTGCAATAAAGCTGATGGTCATCCAAAGGGATTTGCCTATATTGAATTTGGTTCCAAAGAATATGTTGAGACTGCATTGGCCATGAATGAGACCCTATTTCGTGGTCGTCAAATTAAGGTAATGCTATCTACATGCATAGCTGTTTCGTGGTGTTATTTAATTGGCTTTTGGTGGCATTTTCGTGAAATTTTTTAGGTTATGTCAAAGCGTACAAATCGACCTGGCCTCTCTACTACTAATCGCTTTCCCCGTGGCAGTTTTCGTGGTCGTGGTGGTGCTCGTGTCTCCCGGGCATGTTGTCATACCACCACATTCCGTGGCACCCGACGCCCAATGTAAGTGTTAGTTTCTTCCATTAGATATTTTATAAATTTGGTTTTTATGTTTTGTGACCCAATTTACTTATACCTTATTGTCTTTGGTTTCAGAAGAGGTTATCGTGGACGTGTTAATTACTATGCTCCTTACTGATTAATATTCTTACCTACTTTTAATGGTAAGTGCCAAAAGATTTTTTTATAGTTGTATGCATGAGCTAAAAATTATTTTTATTTTATTTTTAAAATACATACATACCTACATACATACATACATAATTTCAACTCAAAATTAAGGGTGTCAATTAAACATTTTGATTAAAACTCGATTGTGAGGATACCAAACCACATGAATAAATAAATTGAGGGTGGTACAAAAAAGCCCCCAGAGGAGTAAAACGGCTTCTACCAAATAAATTTTGCACAACATTCTGTTTCAGAAAGACGTTTTAAATCAAAGAGAATGTATAAAGAGTTACTTCCAATTTTACCTAGTTTACTCAAAACTAACTACCTATCAATATAACTGACAGTTAACAATATGTTTGTTTTGCCAGTAACAGTGATTTAACTGAATTTTGTGTAATTGGTAGTTAAACGTTAAGAGTCAAGACGTATTAATTTATAAAGTGGCGCTTATGGCCAATCTGATTTTGACAGTTCAAGCCGTTTGATTTAGTTTAACATTTTTTTTTTCAAATGCTAAACATTTTAAGCAATCAACATTAACAATGCAATGCAAAAAAACTTGTTTAAAACAACAGAAACTTCTGTTGTTTTGTATTGTTGCAGTTATTATAGTATTGCTGTCACCGTTTATAATATAAATATGCCTACTTCTAAAGGTCGAAATAAACTATACAAAAGGCTTGGCTGTAATTTTTCTTATTATTAAGGGTTGTTCTTGTAAAAATAATTGGTACTCAAAGTATGAAGCACATTTATAAAAAATAATATTTTTTTAGACTTTCTCGTTTTCGAAATAGGTTTGATTTTAAATCCACTTTATCTTTATTTCTAGAAAATGGCCTAATGTGTGTGTTTGCCAAGCCATATTTGTTTATTTGACAACTGAAACATTTGTCATACAATCAAACACCCCAATTAAGGGCCAAAAACCCACATCAATTAAGCAAACATATGAAACAAGTTTGTACAAACGTTAAATGTTTGTCAAACAGTTTGAAAACTAATTTTTCTTTTTCTTGTGAAAAAATGAGTTTTATACAAGAAAAAAATTCGGACAATAAAACAATTTAATTTTTTATTGTCAATAAAATAAAACCTTGCACGAGAAATCTTGCTTTGTGTTAGATTTTCATATGCTCTGCTAATTTTTTTATAAACTTTGTACTTGCGTAAGAAAACTTTACCTCAATTTCTTACTAGTTAATTTCTACTAGTTACGCCATTACTGCATTAATAGTTCTTAATTGTAACAAGTAAACGATAGTTAAAACTTTTTGAAATGATTACATTTTTTAAAATAGGAATGGATTAAGGTCAATACAAAATTGCAATCCAAATGACGCCCGCCCTCTTTATGTAAGATCAAAAGTTACACTAAAACTTAGGCTAAAACTAATAAACAAAAAACGTGAGAATTAAGGAATTATAATTTTTTTTCTAAATTAAGCGGACTTATAATTATTTTTATTTTGTTAACATTTCGAAATATATTTTCTATTTTTGGAATAAATTTGTAAATATAAGAATTTTTGTAAATTTACTTCTTATTTCATTTAATGGATTGTTTTATAAGCGCTTTTAATTTTGATTGCCTAAGCTGCGTTACTGTGCCTGAGATAAGAACTTTATCGAACCTAATGTATATTCATTCTCCTATAAACATATTTTCGTAATACCTAGCTTTTAGTTAATTTTGCACAATTCTTTTTGTTTTTTGATTTTCGTATTGCATTTTTTCAACACTGTTAATTTGATTTCAGATTTTTTTTACAATATATAATGATTTCAAAAAACATTATATGATTGCCATAATTACACAATAAAAAATCTTCTTGAAAAAACACAAAAAAAAAAAATTTCTAGAAAAAGATCAGATATAGAGAACTAGAAAAAAAATATATCAAAAACAAAAAAAAATATATAGAGGTGGATAAAAGATGCGAAAAAATTATGAAAAAAGACGAATATTTAAGCAACTGAAAAAAAGTAAGCTCCCTCAAAAAATGTCAAAAAAATTTGAAAGATGTAAAGAAGAAGATGAAGCTTAAGAGAAGGACAATTGTTTCTAATAAATACAAATTTTTTACTAAATAAAACAAATACAAAGTGGCTAATAATGTTTTTTGAAAGATCACCAAATAAAAAAAATATATATTCAACATATATACATATATATATATCTGTAAAACCTTTTTATTTTAAAACCACAAAAAATGAATTACTAATTAAAAACAAAACAAAAAACTAAAAAAAACAAAGTAAAAAAGAAGATCTAAAGGGGGAAAAAATGATTAAAAAAGAAATTATTAAACAAAAAAAAAAATATTTCAAAAAAGGACATCAAAAAATATTTTTTAAAAAATGGAGTTAACTTAAAAAACAGAAGAAAAAATATGAAAATAAATAAACAAAATACCAGAAGATAAAGAAGATTAAAATAAAAGAGAACCCATCCAAAAAAATAAGAAATAAAAAATACCACAAGGAAAAAATGGTAAAAAACAGCACACATAAAAAAATGAAGAAACAATTTTTATGAAAAAAATTATACAAATGCTATTAAATTAATAAGCTAATTATAAAACAAAATAAAAAAAAAAAAAATAGAAAAATAATATTCTTAAATATTATTGAAAAACAAAACCAAAAGCATTTTCATTTCAATTTAGAAAAGGTGGAGTGAAGTAAATTGTTTAAAAATAATTTTAATTTCGTTCGATTAGGATTCTTTAAATCTAAAATAAAATAAAGAAATTGTTTTATTAGTGTTTAAATGTATGTGTATATATGTACACACATATGGGCATTTCCATTGTGAGGTGAAATTTGTACGATTAAAAGTAAAAAAGTAATGAAAGTCTTATTTTTAAAAAGTTTTACTTTATATTAGCCAAGGCCCATTGAAAACGTCTGCGCAAGAAGCCTGATGATCATTGTTTTCGTTCTTTTGAGCTTTCAAAAGTTGTTTACATACACGTTTTTTCCTTTTGCTTTGTATATGTGGTAGTAAGTTTTTGACAGCTTAAAAGAAAAAGTTTTTTGTTTTTGTACAAGTAAGCAGACCTGATAGATGGGGTTTATATTAGCGAAGTTAAAAAAAAAAAAATTATAACAATATACGCCAAGGATTTGAAGTTATAAATAAGTAGGGTTAAAATGATACGCCTTTTTGCTAAAACGATACCGATGTTGAAAACAAATTGCTGATATCGATACCGATACGCATATTGAATTTAAATTCAAGTTAAAATTATCAATACTCAAGTAGAGTAATTTTTTTTAATTATACAAAATTACAGTGTAGGAGACTATAAATATTTAAAAAGATTTATGGCCTGTTCGTCGATAACGAATGAAGACTTCGTTCGCATAGTTTACATGCAAAACAAAAACCATATTTTATAATTTGTTTTTGTTTTAAATGTAATTTAAGCGAACGAAGTCTTCATTCGTTATCGACGAACAGGCCCTTAAAAAACAAAGAATTAAATTTGAATTCATGATAATATTAACAAAAAAAACAAAAAAATAATAGCTTAAAAAACAAGTAAGAAAGTATAGTCGGTCAAGCCCGACCATATGATGCCCTTCACCACAGTATTTAAAAACACATCAGCTTATGTGACCATATAAATATGGATTTATATACAAGGGTATTCACGTCACAAGTTGCACCCTTGCAAAAAAGCAAAAGTGCAACTTGTGACGTGAATACGCACGCTTTATGTTTATAAACTTCAATAAAATTTGTTTGAAAGTTTGTGAGAGGCAGAAGTTCCACCCTACCTCCCCATGTAGTCCTATTTTTGAAAAACTTTATAGCTTATGTGTCTATATATGGTCCTATCTATGTTTTAAATTTCATTAAAATCGGTTTGATAGTTTCTGGGAGGAAGAAATTTCCCCCTATCTTCCCTCGTGGTCCTACGATTCAATAGGTTTGGCCCTTGTGCCAATAAGAACCTATGACCCAAATTTTATCAAATCATCTCCAAAATTGGGAGCTGTACTTTGCGCACAAAGTTACATGACAGCCAGCCAGCCGGACGGACATCGTTAGTTCGACTCAGAAAGGGATTCTGAGTCGATCAGTATACTTTAAGGTGGGTCTAGGACCAATATTTTTTCGAAAGAAATCATTTACTGATTCGAACAATTTGTACAGTGTATTACGATTTTCGTAATATTTGTTTCGAATAAACGGACGTTTTTTATACTTTATTGAAAACAAAAAATCACTTTCTTAGAAGCCACTCTCTATTACAAACAAAAATTGTTTATCAAATTTCCCATTTTTTAAAAAATACAACCTCTGTCATCGTTTCGAACGATTATGAAAATCGTAATACACAGTACAAATTGTTCCAATCCGTAAATGATTTCTTTCGAATCGAAATACGCGGTAACCCCCCAGCACAAATTCATAATACCCACCTCTCCACTATTTTGGTGTGGTTTTTAAATAAAAGTTAAAAAGTTTTTTTATAAAAAAAGACCTTAACCTTTAAATGCGCATTGTATCTTTAAAGATACAACCAATAAAACTGCTGCTATTTACACAATTATTAAAAAAACTAAAAAAAATTACTGATTACCACTAACACTTTTTTCTTTTATTTCTTCACGAATTTACTCCAGAAAAATATATGTTGATTAAAATAGTGTTCTTAAACCATACATACATTTTCAGTGCGGTCTGATTTATACTTTCGTCAAAAAATCGTATATAGTGGTTGTATCTTAAAAGACACATTGCGCATTCCACACAAATTAGAATTGTTGGCTGTTATTGTTTTATGTAGACTGTTTGTATTGTGTGTTCTTCTTGTTTAGTCATTTGACATAAGTTATTTTTAGTACGATCTTCGTATGACGTGCTAAATTCCCAGTTTTTCATATTTGATAAATACACTGAAATGTATTGTTGAGGGAAAGCAAGCCTCTATGCGCATTTCGCCGGTTGCTTACACCAGCTCATCAGGAAACCTTTTCCAAAGATTTAAGAAAAGCCAAATATATTAAACAAATAAAACCTTAAGCGAATAAGAGTTATAAACACTAAGTCTTACCTGTAACAATATCAAAGCTTAAACAAAACACCAACAACAAACAGTGAGTTTATCTTTTCATACATCCCCCTACAATTGGTTGGGTTCTTTCCGACTCGAATTGTAGTTGTAAGTGGGTTAAAAGAAAAAACAAAATTAAAAAACAAACCGCAAGCCTCTATGCGCATTTCGCCGGTTGCTTACACCAGCTCATCAGGAAACCTTTTCCAAAGATTTTAGAAAAGCCAAAAATATTAAACAAATAAAACCTTAAGCGAATAAGAGTTATAAACACTCTAAGTCTTACCTGTAACAATATCAAAGCTTAAACAAAACACCAACAATAAACAGTGAGTTTATCTTTTCATACATCCCCCTACAATTGGTTGGGTTCTTTCCGACTCGAATTGTAGTTGTAAGTGGGTTAAAAGAAAAAACAAAATTAAAATTAAGCGGTTTGTTTTTTAATTTTGTTTTGTGATGTGATGTATGAAAAGATAAACTCACTGTTTATTGTTGGTGTTTTGTTTAAGCTTTGATATTGTTACAGGTAAGACTTAGAGTGTTTATAACTCTTATTCGCTTAAGGTTTTATTTGTTTAATATTTTTGGCTTTTCTAAAATCTTTGGAAAATGTTTCCTGATGAGCTGGTGTAAGCAACCGGCGAAATGCGCATAGAGGCTTGTTTTCCCTCAACAATACATTTCAGTGTATTTATCAAATATGAAAAACTGGGAATTTAGCACGTCATACGAAGATCGTATTAATAATAAACTTTGTATTCCCGAAAATAACTTTGATAAGTTATTTTCGCTCACTACTTAAATTTTTTTTTTATTCTAATTATTATTACAAATATCGTCACCTTAAATGCAAAAGGCCCTATCTAACATTTTGAAAATTTTACAGGATAAGTATTGCCTTAAACTATTTATAATTTATTTGTCTTCTATTTTTCTTGTAAATCCTACCAGTTGCTTTGACAATTGACAATGTTGCACATTATGGAAACTCTTAGTTAGGCCTTTTAGTGTTTACCATATAATCTTTTATAATTAGGGCCTTTTGTTTTTTGCTAATACAATTTTGGTCGAAAGATACTAAAATGTTTTGTAGACATTTGTGTTGATGCAATACATCAGAATCAATGAAAAAGTTGATCTTTAATTTATGGTTAGTTAGGGCCTTTTGCGTTTTAGGTAACGATATGAATATGAATGCGTTCAGACATATTGGTAGATCCAAAATGACAAATGATAAAATATGTAAATTCTTGAATCAGCGCAGAATTTCCTTATGACTGCACTGATAAAAATAGTGATGATGAAATTTAAATTCCAAAAACAGTTTCTTCTAAAAATTAAAATATTTTCCTGATTAATAATCACTTTGATCCGGAGAAAGGATCGGAAAATATCGTTAGAGTCAGTTCATGTCTCCTTTATTGCATTTATGAACGATGATAATATGTTCTCAAGCCCAATACATTTTCGTGTAGCTGCACGCTAAGGCTAGTACCCTTCTGTATCCTGGCCACGTACAATTTTGTACCTCAAAAATCCTAAAACCAAATTTGAGAACGGATACCTTCGTCCTATCCCACGTTTCCAGAAATAGTTTATTATCAAATCCTACTGCATCCAGTTCCTCAATTGCGAGCTTACAAGAGGCGGCAGCTAATCAGTGCTCAATTCACTCACAGGACTTACCATCAAATCCAACGTCATTGATTTACTTTCCTCAAAATTTCAAAATGTTTTCCTCGATCCAAAAGCTCTGCAATTGAAAAAAAATATCTAAAAACTTACTTTACTTATTCCGGACCTCTTTCTACCTTGCAGTGTAGAGGTTTTTGCAAAGACTTCTCCACTTCGTTCTATCCTGTGCCGCTGTTTTGGCAGTTCTAGGCTCGATTCCTTGTTCTGTCAGAATGTTGTTAATAGTGTCCTGCCACGTTATTCATCTTCTTCCTCTGCTTCTCGTACCACTCGGTCTTGCTTCTGACACTCGTTTCGGCAGGCGATTCTATGGCATTCTGGTTACATGTCCGAACCACCTTAGCTTATTGCGTTCGGTTTTGTTGTTTAGCGGTTCTGTATTTATCTAAAAAAACAGGGTAATATGCAATTCGTCAGTCAGCAAGTATAGTTAAAGGGCGATAGCTCTCTGCCTGATGATATCAAATCATTAGTTACTCCGTATCAGGCTTGTCGTTACTAATTACCTGAGAGATTGGAAAATTATATAATTGAGGAAACTTTTCGATTTGCTATGAAAGATGTTCCTTCAATGTTTTAGAATTGCGAAAGATAATTGGTATTTTACATAATATGAGATATTTCAACCTACATAACTCGAGAGACTATTGGTCAAATAATAATGATAGGTCAGTGGAATCATTATAATCTTTACGATATTAGATGTATTTAGAACTAGCGGATACCCGGCGTCTGCTGCTACGTTCCCCCTTCTTGTAGTACCCTTTTGTAAAACATTCATAGCTTATGTGCCTATCTAAATAGGGATCTATTTGATTTAAATTTCATTAGAATCTGTTAGATAGTTTTGAAGAGGCAGATATTTCCCCCTACCTCCCCCGTGATCCTATTTCTTACAAAATGTATACCTAATGTATGCATATAAGTAGGGATCTATCTATGTTTTAAATTTGATTAAATTCTGTTGGATACTTTCAGAGAGGCAGAAATTGCCCCCTAACTCCCCTCGTGGTCCTAGCTTGTTAATTTAAATTTAACTAAATGAATTTGAATTATATTTAATACAATCACAGCAATTTTTAATTTTATTCATATTAAAAATAAACTGCACTTAAAAAATCCTTTCATTGTTTATGCGTTTCTCTTTGTGTGTGGAGTGCACAGTGTATCTCATAAGATACAACCAGTTTTTCCTTAATAAAACTACAACAAAACAAAAAATTGAAAAAATAAAAACGCAGTTTAAAATAAAGTATTCCCAACTTTTGTGGAGAAAGACGATTTCGCAAGTCCGTTTGAACCAGACCTGCAGTGGAATATACGGGCATGTTCCAGAAATCAAAATGAAGTGGATTTAAAATCGAGCAATTAGCTTTACAAGAACATCTCTTAAAACCAGAAAAAACAACGGTCATTTTGTAAATATTTGAAGTTAAAATCTCGTTGGATTTCAATTTCAGTTCATTTCGATTTATAGAACTTTCGTAATGCCGAGACATGTTAAGTAGCTCAATAAGACGTTTTTTCGATATACTTAAAGCCGATATTCGAGCATTGTATCGAGGGTCAAGAATTTTAGATAAACAATAGCTTTCGTTAGCCGAACGTACATTATCACAACCACACAAAGAAGTTTATAGTGTACATGTGTCGACGTCGCACAACCAGCATTTTTATTCCTATGCACGCGTACATAGGATTTGCAAATGTGTCCGTCACAGCTATAGATAGATATATAGATATGTATGTAGAAGGCAGCACGACCTCGAGGATCTTTTGTGCAGCCTATGTATCTTACCATATAAGGTTCAGGCTGCGTATAAAGCCCATCACCCTGCACGGTGAAAGATTGTAGAATTTAGTTGGGCTCATCATTAGCCCCCCGAAAAATATCCGCCTAAGCTAATGCTAAGTCAGTCGCTAAATTTTGGGAATATTCTTCACATCCGTTAATTCATTTATTATATGAAACAATTTATTCTGTTTTGATTTTATGCCCTGCTTTTTAATGTTATATACTATGCAAAAAATAAGCATAAACAATTCAATTGTTTGATCAAAAATACTCCAAAAAATTTATAAAAAGTGTCGTCGTATCGACAGTAAAATATCGCCGATACCGATACATCGAAAATTTTGAAGTATCGCCGATATATCAGTGATTTAAAACCGATAATATCGTTTTCAGTATCCTGAAAAATTGATTTCTAGTACATTTTCCTCTTATTTTTTGTATATATTTTTCAAAATTTTATAGTATTAAGACTTTAAACCAGAAATGGATTTTAGAATCGCTCGAAATTCATCACACCTTTTAAACCGATCATTTTGAAATCGTTCGATTTTCATCACAAATATAATTATTTATAATAAGTTTTGTTTGAATATATGTACCTTAATATATACATATAATGAGTATGTATTGATATAAAAATTGGCGACAATACCCAGCGGTAAATATTGAAAGGACCGCAAGTGGCAGGCCTTTTTGAAGGCCTTTATACTCCTTTCTAAAAGATTCGCTTCGCATGATATCCTGCCTTCAGAAGTATGCCTTCTAGAAGGTATAAACTTCTTTTTAAAAGACCTTCTGAAATATTCAGTACACATTCGCTACTCCCTTCTTTGAGGAGGGAGAAAGGAAGGTGTTCAGTTTTATTTACTTTTTATTTTTAGAGACCTTCCTTACTCCCTTCTTTGGGAAGGGATCGAAGTTGTTTTTAAAGGAAGTGTGGAAGGCCTTGCGCCCAATGACAACCTGTGTAAAAAATAAATAAGTATGGAATGCGGCGAGAAGGGCTTCTGACTGCTTGTGACTGCTAAATAATGCCTTCTATTAGGCCTCTTTACTCATTCTAGTTACCGCTGGGTAACTTTTATAATAGCTACTACCTGACCTGGCAAACGCTGTTTTGCCATATAACATATTTATTTCAGATGTTACAGTATCTGCATTCCAAATTTTAAGAAGTTGATTTGTTAAGAAGATATAGGGAGGGTGATCTTTTACCGCTTTAGCCCTATTTCACGCCCCAAATAATAAAAAATATAGACTTGTTTTTTCCAGTTGTAACACTATTTGCCTGCGAAATTTCAAGAAAATATGTAGATCAGTTAAAAATATATAGAGAGGGGGAACTTATACCCCTAAAGCTCTATTTCACACCCTATTCCCTACTTCCTTTCACATGTGACAGGGTATGCATGCCAAATTTTAAGAAAACCCGTTGATTAGTTAAGAAGATATGGGGAAGGGGAGCTTTTACCGCTATATCAGGCCCTATTCCCTATTTCCTCTTAGACGTTACAGTGCCTGCATGCCAAGCAGATATAGGGAGGGTGATATGAAACATACTTTATGATCTATTATCATACCTAACAAATACACATACAAAATTTCATAAAAATCGGTCAAGCATTTTGTTGATATTTGTATTGAAATATATATAGGAAAATCTAAATGCCATATCTCCGGAATCCCTGGGCTGATTTCGTGCAAACTTAACATAAACCATATACAGACCAGTGTTACCACCAGCAAAGTTCAAAACTACACTTGAGGTGACGCAAAATTACCCAAATTAAATGAAATTACACCTGATACGGGCATTTCCATTTTGACGTGTCGTGATATTTGTACAACAAAATGTAAAAAAATTAAATGAAGAAGTCAAATTTGTAAAAAGGATTTTTATATATAGAAAGTAATAAAGTAGCACTATATTCAGAAAAAAAATTACAGCAATCGACGCAAAGGATTTGCAGATATAAGCAAAAATATGCGCTGGCGTGACGGTAAAAAAAAGGAAGTGGATTTTGACTTGCATTATAAAACTGAATAAGACTGCGAATTGAGCGAGACGTTTTGTATAAAACCTTTTTAGTAATCTTTGGACTTATATAGATTTATTTTTCAAGCTATCAAATTTAAAAATCTTTGCTCGTTTAAAGGTAAATTGGGCATTTTCAGCGAAAAGTTTACTTTTTTTAATGTAACGCAAGAGTGCAAATAAGGTTAGATTTTAGGACCATGTTGTTCAACCGTTATCCCTTTTGTTATTTAATGTAGTGCTAGTTGCGATTTACACCAAAATATAAAAAAGTAAACTATACATATAAAATTTTTTGAGAAACAATTTAAATTACTTCTGGCGTTACGTATAAAAAGTAGACTTTTCGCTGGAACTGCCCATATTAAATTAATGTTTAGTTATAATTTGTAAGATAAAACTTGAGTGGTTTTCATTCTCATTCACTCTATAGTTTTATTTGCATAATATATTTAGCTTTTCTAAAGTTTTTTTAAAAAAGGTTTCCTGATGATCTAACCTAACCAACCAGTGAAATGCGCATAGAAGCTAGTTTGTTCTCCAACACTTAAATTTCAGTGTATTTATCAAGAATGAAAATTGGGAATTAAGCACAACAAACAAAACAAAGACTAATAATATAAGAATTCTTAACGTCGAATATTATCTAGGCCACTATGTACATCTTTTTGAGATTTTTTCGTCTTAAAGTGATTTAAAGTTTGAACAAAATTTCATTAAATTGTCTTAAAAATTGCGACCTGGTGCTTATTCTGGCAGTCGTGATCGAGTACTTTCTCGATTCGAAAGCAATTTTATTTCTTATTCTTTCAGTTGATACTGAACGAATCGAAATTATTACTTCAGTATTGTGAAACTGAAAAAATAATTCCCATTTGTTCAGTATTGATCAAAATAATTCGATATAAAATTGCGAATGCCAGAATCGGCCCCTGTACTTTGCGCAGAAGGTCTACATGGATAGACAACCAGCCAGCAAGACGGACGACTAAATAACTGATTCTAAGTCGATCGGTATGCAAAAAAAATAATTGTATGTGTTTCCCACATCAGCACAAATGCATAATACCCTATTTACTTAAATAAAAAAAATATGGGTTATACTAACAAGATTCATATAGTAGTTCCAAATAATTTAACTAAAATAACATTAAAACCTCAAATAAATCAATAAAACTTAAATTAAAAATATAATAATTTCTTCAAAATGTTCATTGCCGTTCCTTTAAATACTTAATTTAACAATCAAAATTCCTGTTTTGGTTTCAGCTCACAGTCTGCTTCGCAAATCCGTTTAAAAATATTAAGGGCGCTTGATATTTCTTAACTAAAGCGACCACAAAAGTAGTAACTGTTTGTAATATTGGAAACATAAGTATCTTCAGGAGTTTTTTTTTAAGTATGAATACCTTCTTTTTCCTATAAACTTTGGAAATATTTTTTTTTAAATAACCAGTATGTACTGTAAATTTTTTAGATCAACAATATCTTAAATACTATTAATTTACACCAAATTCGGATAATTACCCACAAAGTGGCAACACTGCTACAGACTATCCCCAACGTATCCTGATTTTGGTTGAAATCGGTCGACCCGTTTCCGCAGTTAGTGGTGACATCAAAGTGTACACTTCTTTTTATATATACAGATTAATCACAGCAAAGTTTTGTGCTAGTAGATCCAGAATTAACTGATTATATATATACCTAGCCCCATACTTCATTGCTATTATTTAGTGTCCGACCGAACGCACTTTTTGAGACCGAACCCGAACCCGAACTTCGGTAAATTTTGACAAGTTCGGCCGAACCCGAACCCGAACTTTTTGTTAATAACTCTGAACAATTGTACTTTTTTAATGTACATATTTATTTAAAACAAGATAAAATTTCGGGAAATTTTTAATCCAAATTTTTAATTAGGCAAATTTTTAATATTTTTTATTAGGCTTAAGTTCATGAAATTTAATTTTTCATTAAATTATTTTTATGAAGAAAGGAATTTTACAACATGAAAATTAATTAAAATTATTACTGGGTTCGAGCCCAGATTGAGTCAAGAATGAAAAATTATCAGTAAATTTTAATTGATTTTCATGTTGTAAAATTCCTTTCTTCATAAAAATAATTTAATGAAAATTAAATTTAATGAACTTAAGCCTAATTAAAAATATTAAAAATTTGGATTAAAAACCATAAATAGTTCAATAAAATAACCACAATACTAATAATTGTTAAAAGCTAGGGCACGAGCTCTATGTTTGCATTTGTCCTTCAAGTTGTGCTGAAAAGGTCAACAAGAAAAAGAAAGACAAAAAAATGAAAAAACAAAAAATATGTACTTTGAACTTCAAGAAGAATTCTTGACAAAAGTACGAAAAAACAGAAGTAAAGGAACAACATGTTAAAGTAAATTAAAATAGATAATCATTCAAAGCAAATTTCGATCTACCAAAGGTTAAATACAATTTGGTTTAAGGATTGATGTTTGACTAATGACGTCAGCAGTCGTCGATGGCTGCGAGTGTTAAACGGCAAGCCCTCTGAGGAGATTGAGTGGTTGCAATCGAAACATGTCAGGGTAACCTGTCCGTAAACACCTGGGTTCGAGCCCAGATTGAGTCAAGAATGAAAAATTATCAGTAAATTTTAATTGATTTTCATGTTGTAAAATTCCTTTCTTCATAAAAATAATTTATTGAAAATTAAATTTAATGAACTTAAGCCTAATTAAAAATATTAAAAATTTGGATTAAAAACCATAAATAGTTCAATAAAATAACCACAATACTAATAATTGTTAAAAGCTAGGGCACGAGCTCTATGTTTGCATTTGTCCTTCAAGTTGTGCTGAAAAGGTCAACAAGAAAAAGAAAGACAAAAAAATGAAAAAACAAAAAATATGTACTTTGAACTTCAAGAAGAATTCTTGACAAAAGTACGAAAAAACAGAAGTAAAGGAACAACATGTTAAAGTAAATTAAAATAGATAATCATTCAAAGCAAATTTCGATCTACCAAAGGTTAAATACAATTTGGTTTAAGGATTGATGTTTGACTAATGACGTCAGCAGTCGTCGATGGCTGCGAGTGTTAAACGGCAAGCCCTCTGAGGAGATTGAGTGGTTGCAATCGAAACATGTCAGGGTAACCTGTCCGTAAACACCTGGGTTCGAGCCCAGATTGAGTCAAGAATGAAAAATTATCAGTAAATTTTAATTGATTTTCATGTTGTAAAATTCCTTTCTTCATAAAAATAATTTAATGAAAATTAAATTTAATGAACTTAAGCCTAATTAAAAATATTAAAAATTTGGATTAAAAACCATAAATAGTTCAATAAAATAACCACAATACTAATAATTGTTAAAAGCTAGGGCACGAGCTCTATGTTTGCATTTGTCCTTCAAGTTGTGCTGAAAAGGTCAACAAGAAAAAGAAAGACAAAAAAATGAAAAAACAAAAAATATGTACTTTGAACTTCAAGAAGAATTCTTGACAAAAGTACGAAAAAACAGAAGTAAAGGAACAACATGTTAAAGTAAATTAAAATAGATAATCATTCAAAGCAAATTTCGATCTACCAAAGGTTAAATACAATTTGGTTTAAGGATTGATGTTTGACTAATGACGTCAGCAGTCGTCGATGGCTGCGAGTGTTAAACGGCAAGCCCTCTGAGGAGATTGAGTGGTTGCAATCGAAACATGTCAGGGTAACCTGTCCGTAAACACCTGGGTTCGAGCCCAGATTGAGTCAAGAATGAAAAATTATCAGTAAATTTTAATTGATTTTCATGTTGTAAAATTCCTTTCTTCATAAAAATAATTTAATGAAAATTAAATTTAATGAACTTAAGCCTAATTAAAAATATTAAAAATTTGGATTAAAAACCATAAATAGTTCAATAAAATAACCACAATACTAATAATTGTTAAAAGCTAGGGCACGAGCTCTATGTTTGCATTTGTCCTTCAAGTTGTGCTGAAAAGGTCAACAAGAAAAAGAAAGACAAAAAAATGAAAAAACAAAAAATATGTACTTTGAACTTCAAGAAGAATTCTTGACAAAAGTACGAAAAAACAGAAGTAAAGGAACAACATGTTAAAGTAAATTAAAATAGATAATCATTCAAAGCAAATTTCGATCTACCAAAGGTTAAATACAATTTGGTTTAAGGATTGATGTTTGACTAATGACGTCAGCAGTCGTCGATGGCTGCGAGTGTTAAACGGCAATCCCTCTGAGGAGATTGAGTGGTTGCAATCGAAACATGTCAGGGTAACCTGTCCGTAAACACCTGGGTTCGAGCCCAGATTGAGTCAAGAATGAAAAATTATCAGTAAATTTTAATTGATTTTCATGTTGTAAAATTCCTTTCTTCATAAAAATAATTTAATGAAAATTAAATTTAATGAACTTAAGCCTAATTAAAAATATTAAAAATTTGGATTAAAATTATTACATTTACACTTTTGGAAGGATGCAACATGCACTTTATAGTAGTCAAAACTATTTTATAGTTAAAAAATAATTAGTAATTGCTTTTTTTAAGAGAAAAAATTAAGTTCAAGTTTAATACAGTATACATTAGGGTATAACGTTTTCACACTTTTTGCGAAAATCAAAAACGGCACGGTGTGACCTCTGCAAGGGGTTACAGACTATCGATTTTCAGTGCTGAAACTCGGTATGACGGTAGAAATCACATAATATACTACTCCAAAACGTATAAAAGATGTGCAAACTGCGGTAACAAGTCTAATTTCATATGCATAAAATGCAACAGGGGCTTTCACCCAAAAGAATGTCACATTTCAAGTGACGATATTACATAATGTCCCTTGGAAGGGACTTCTTCTAAAATCTTTAAAATAATTTTTATTTAAATTAAACTTAAAAATAATTTTAATAGTTGTTTTTAATTACGTGTTCAAAAAGAATTTTGTTAAAAAGTACCTGGGGAACTTCATGCACTAATGGGTTAAGATGAAAAAATCTCATATAGATGTTGGTATTTAGATAATATTTGGTACTTTTATATAAATCTTACATAATTTTATTTTGCGGTCCATGAATCTGGTGTAGAGTATCAAATGGTGCTTTTATCGATTAGGATGTGAATGACGTAATAGGTTCCTTAAAATAATAGACCAGATTGAGTCAAGAATGAAAAATTATCCGTAAATTTTAATTAATTTTCATGTTGTAAAATTCCTTTCTTCATAAAAATAATTTAATGAAAATTAAATTTGATGAACTTAAGCCTAATAAAAAATATTAAAAATTTGGATTAAAAACCATAAATAGTTCAACAAAATAACCACAATACTAATTATTGTTAAAGCTAAGGCACGAGCTCTATGTTTGCATTTGTCCTTCAAGTTGTGCTGAAAAGGTCAGCAAGAAAAAGAAAGACAAAAAAATGAAAAAAACAAAACAAAATATGTACTTTGAACTTCAAGAAGAATTCTTGACAAAAGTACGAAAAAAACAGAAGTAAAGGAAGAACATGTAAAATAAATTAAAATAGATAATCATTCAAAGCAAATTTCGATCTACCAAAGGTTAAATACAATTTGGTTTAAGGATTGATGTTTGACTAATGACGTCAGCAGTCGTCGATGGCTGCGAGTGTTAAACGGCAAGCCCTCTGAGGAGATTGAGTGGTTGCAATCGAAACATGTCAGGGTAACCTGTCCGTAAAAACGCCTGGGTTCGAGCCCAGATTGAGTCAAGAATGAAAAATTATCAGTAAATAATTTAATGAAAATTAAATTTGATGAACTTAAGCCTAATTAAAAATATTAAAAATTTGGATTAAAAACCATAAATAGTTCAACAAAATAACCACAATACTAATTAATAATAAGAAACAATATTGTGACGACTACTATAGTAAACTGCAACTACTACTAAAGGGTTAATTCAGTATTTTATTAATGAAGCTAAAGCGTTTTCAGGAATTTCATACAGTAGAATCCCGAAAATTCATAATCGCAAGGGACCGGCCATTTCTTACGAATTATAGGGGCTTTTGATTAAGCGGGGTTTCGATTTAACGGGGTTAAAATAAAATAAATACGAATTAACGGGGTTTTTCAATTTATTTACTTAAACGATAAAAAAAAACTTAAAAAACAATTATTAAAAATAAAATATATATAAATTATGCATGTAACAAAAAATTACGAATTAGCGAGGGGACCAAAATGTATGGAAATTTTACGAATTAACGAGATTTTTTCAAGGGACCGACAGTTTATTACGAATTATTGGGAATTACGAATTTTCACTTCAAACTTATAAGGAACATCAAAGATCGATCTGAAAATAATAGTTTCAATTGCTGTACTTTTAACTTTAAAGGTAAATACATTTTACCGCCGATTTCACCAAGTTAAAATTAACTATTACTTTAACTTTAAGTTAACAATAGTTTTTTGACAGTTATAACTGATAGTTAATAATAATTGAACTTGGTGAAATTGGCCGCTACCGTTATTTTCTTAAAACCAAATTAGATAATCACAATTTTAATTATTTTTTAAATTTGAAATTGAATTCTAACAAAATTGAGTTGCAAATTTCTTAAAGTATTTTTTTTTAAATACCGCTAAATATTATTTTTATGACAACAATTAAATTCAATCAATAAATATTTTAAATAAACATACATTAAACATAAAAACAATTATCGGATTGCATGCTTCGCAAATTGTAACACCTAACGTTTACAATCCTTCATATTTTTAAGCTAGCAATTAAAAGGCAAGTATGACATCTATCTGTCTTTTGTGTCTTTATCCCAAATTTTTTTGCAAAAACAATTTATATGTATAAGTTAACCAGGTGTTTTAAATTTGCATTGGAATTACCTAATTAGGGTTAAATGTACCTAATTACCTAGTGTAGTGGTACCTAACTACCTGTGTGTAATAGTATGTACTTTAACTTACCTGTTAATCTTACTCACAAGGATCTTTAAGATACAGGATAATATTTTCTTGTATAAATATGGAATGATTTTTTGAAATAATCATCATTCGCTTCTCTAGTGTTTTACAGTTAACATAAAGGAATTTTTTCTAAATATTATTTTTACACAAAAATGATTCCCGAAGTAACAAATTCTTTGCCAAGCGAAATTGCCTTAACTGGCAATGAAACAATAACCATGTTAGCTAGTGAACCGATAAATGATTTGGGAAACACATTACAATTTAAATCGTTTTCTGTAGCATCAATGTCAACGTATTTACTTCGTATACCCAGTGGTTCCAGACAATGGGAAATCTATTTAAAAGATTTGGTGGAAGCAAAAATCAAACGTTCTTATCGAGTTCAAAAAGAAACGGAAAATGTTGCTGACTTTCTGTTGAGATTTCCCATTTATGAAGTTTCCTAAGAATGTTTTTTCTTTAAAGATTGATAGTTTTTTATTCGAAAACAAATTGATTAGTGATCTACTTTTAAGAATCTAATTCTTTGGTACAGGGTACGCATAAACAGGCACATGCATCCGCCCAGCTGACTTTTGCAAAATTCCATATAAAAAATTTGACAGCCAGAATAATAACTCTCTCGAATGCATATACCTTATGAATGTACCTGCTTTAGTATTAAGGTTTTTTGTATTTTAAAATAAAAAATAATATAGATTTGTAATGACAACAATTTTAAATTAATTTTAAGAAATATACATTTAAGAAAAAAATTAATAAACAATTTATTTGAAAGGCCTTATTTCTATATGGTTTTATTTAAAAGAAAGGCTTCATGAAAAATTCCATTAAAAAGGAATATGCAGGGCTTCGTTGGATCAAGGAAACCTGTTTAATTAAAATGTATTTAATGAAACATTACATTTGATCTATGAATATTATTCATTGGATGAATACTTTCAATAAAGTAAAATTTTTTATTTTTATTTAATTTTTTTTTTTATTTATTTTTTTTATTTATTTTTATACCCACACCACAATAGTGGAGAGGGTATTATGCATTTGTGCTGATGGGTGTAACGCCTTAAAATAGTGGTCATAGACCTACCTTAAAGTATACCGATCTACTCAGAATCATTTTCTGAGTCGAACTAACGATATTCGTCCGGCTGGCTGGCAGGCTGGCTGTCCATGTAACCTTGTGCGCAAAGTACAGGTCGCAATTTTGGAGATAATTTGATAAAAATTTGGGTCATAGGTTCTTATTGGCACAAGGGCCAAATGGGCCAAATCGTAGGACCACGAGGGAAGATAGGGGGGAATTTCTTCCTCTCAGAAACTATCAAACCGATTTTAATGAAATTTAAAACATAGATAGAACCATATCTATATGGACACAAAATGTATAAATATTTAAAAAAAAATCGGACCACGAGGGGAGATAGGGGCAATTTCTGCCTCACAACCCGATTTTAATGAAATTTAAAACATAGATAGATCCATATCTAAAGGGACACATTAGCTATACAGTTTTTAAAAAATAGGACCACAAGGGGAGGCAGGGGGCAATTTCTGCCTCTCACAAACTTTCAAACCGATTTTAATGAAGTTTATTAACATAGATAGGGTAGGGTATCATATGGTCGGACTTGACCGGCTATACTTTCTTACTTGTTTTTTATTTAATTTTTTTTTATTTTACTTTATTTTTTTCTGTCTGTGGCAGGAATCGATCGCGCAACCTGTGTTGATAGCAGGGCTGCCAGATTTTGACGATTTTTTGTTCCGAAATTAGCAAAGTGACGATTTGCTGATTTTTTTTCTAAAAAGTGACGATTTTTTTAGTCTCCAAAGTCTGAATAAAGCATTAAATTTTCTGACACTTTCGTTTTTTAATATTGTAATGTTTAACAGCCGTACCTTAACAATAGCGGAAGGTAAAACGGTTTCTTTTGCTTAGCTTTTACGCTGATATGCCATACCTAAGCAAGAGCGTCAACGTTGTATCACGAACAGAAGTGATAGCTTTCTTGTTTAATAAAATCAACAAATTGTAAATAAAAATAGAGATTAAAACGTTAGATTGACCAAAAAATAGCTAAATTGCCATTCATTAATTAACGAAAGCGGCAAACTTCACTATTAAACGAGCTGTAAAATCGGGTTTTCCAATTGCAAATCGTTGATGCCGCTCTATTCAAAAATTAGAAAACGCGTGCTGCTTTTGTTTACGCACGGCTGTAATATGCAAGTTTTAATAAAATCTTGAAATGATTATTTTCAGAGTACAAAAACAACATTGTAACACTTTGTTTATCTTTCGTCAAACCATCATCGAATGAATTTTTTACTACTCTCTGTATAAATCATTTTTCAACAATTATACGCCGAACATTTCGAGTTGTAGCTACAAGAGTCTCATACGATTCTTGACATGAAAGACACGATAGATAATTTTAACCCACGTCTTAAGGCCTAACCATAATATGCATAGCCGTGCTTAACCTCCTGTCAAAAATTACCAAAAAGTCTCTCAAATGTATTTAAAAAAACTATAACAAAATCAAAAAACATTTGATTCCGTACGGAATGTGCGATTAGTTTCGGACTTTGCTAATGCAAATGACAGTTTCATATAACTTTACAAAGAGTTTCCGTAAGTTCAATATGGTTTGCTTCATACTATTTAAATTTATTCGCACATTTGCTTATTTCAACTTAAGCACATTATGGTTAGGCCTTTAAACGATTCCCACAACGATTGAAGTAGCGTCTTTCGCCGTGCTTTGGAAGAATCTCAGTCGTGTTACAAAACATTGTTAAAAAACACTAAATTTTAAGTTTTCCGATTTTTGACGATTTTTCGAAACGTGAAAGACGATTTTTTAATTTTTTCTCAGAAAATTGACGATTTACTCAATAATTTATCTGGCAGCCCTGCAGATACATTTATTTTGTATAATATTAGCGGAAAAATAAATTCAAAATAATAATATAATTTTTGAGCTGTAAGGGGTAATTTTCTGTGGAAACACCCTTATAATACACATACCGATCTCTTGTTAACGAGCTGCCAAACGTTTGCTAACTTGTGAAAAACAGCTGTTTAATGTTAAACAATTTGGTTGGTTCAATTTAAATTACTGTTTTTTATTTTTCTATCTTTTTTATTTTATTTCAATTTTAAAAACTTTTTAAAAATGTTTTTTATATGTATGTGGAGGAAAGAAAAAAAAAATTAAAAAAAAATTACAAATCCAGCGATGATTAATTCAAACGTGTTGCATTTTTGAGAAATATAATGTGGCATCATTAAAATTCAGAGTTGATATGTTAAATGTTAGCAGAAGGACAAAAGTTCATTTTGAATAAACTCTGTGCTTACAACCTGCTAGGCTTAATCGTCATTCTAGTTAGCAGCTAGTTGTACGTAGTGTACAAACTGTGTCTAACTTTTTGTTATGAATACGGCTGTAAATTTCCATCGAATTCCTAACGTGTATTCTAGAAGAAATTCTTTATTTCGATTAGAAATTTTCAATTTAAGAGCTAACAATTTCTACACAATTGGACAATTTTCAGGATTGATATTAAAACACATTAATGTTTAAAATCGTTTTAAATACAAAATTCTCTTTTTCACTAAACACTTAAATGTATGGGAAAAACATAGTCTATTTAACATTACGATGTCCTAGGGCAGGACCAAAAAACCAGCTTTGGATTACAAAGGAGTAGTATTAAAACTACTCCATGGTAAACTCAAGAGGATTAGTTTTAAAGTCGTTTAAAAACGAACACATGTCGTTAAAAAACGAAGACATGTCGTCTCACTACAAACACTTTTTAACAATGACATGGTCCATGCTTGCATCACATCGGACTAGTCCAATGAGTAGTCCATTTGATCAAAATCAGGTGGTCCAATATTATTTGCAGGGTAAACACAAACCAAATTACACAACAACTAGTTTATTTGAACTTATGCCTAGAACAATCATACCAACAAAGCGACTCGTACTCATACCAATTTACATTCGTCTTTGTCTAATCGAGTGGGCAATGACTACTTGAATGCAAAAGCATAAGAATGTCTGTATTTTGACTTTGTGCAATTGTTTTACTGCGTGCCCAACAATAAATGCAAACAAAGCACTTTCAATAAAAAACTCACACATGCACAAATCAAATGTGTACAAAACGATGTCAAAATTACCAACGTTGAACTTTGTTTTGCAGGCATAGTGTTAATGTAAATTATAGCGTATGAATAAATCAAGAAAAATAGTGATTTTTGCACTTCTCTGATACATATTTAGATACTCCCAATCCTGTTTTTCGTGCAAAAAAAATTTAAAATTAATCACCAAAAAAACGGCCGAAAACTTGATAATTTTGTTAATCACGAGAAAATGTTCTATGTCTTTATTTCGGGTTGCTTAATCGAATTTGATGATTTTTAATCCATACAAAAATATGTATGTACCACCCTAATAATACCGATACCGAAATTCGTTTCTGTTGCCAACGTTGGTTTTTACACTTATTTTACACGAATTACATATCGTGAATAACAAGTGGAATTTTTGTTCCCATGAAATTTTCATTCCCCTTGAAGGGAAAAATTTTCACGCTATCAGTTCCAGTGCATGTAAAAAAAAGAAGAAAGATTAAGAAAATTTAAAATCAATGAAATTTTTGTTAAAAAATATACAAGTATATATTTTAAAGAAAAGATAAAATTATAACGCAAAATATTTAGTATTGGAGGGATAGTTTGGTTACAACGTTAGTTTTTTGCACTTTTTAAATTTAATGTAGTAAAATATTTTCCAAAATTCTGTCACCAAGTCAATCGAATGCTTTACAAATCCGCAAGCAATCGTCCTGTTGTTTTGCATTTTATTGAGCAATATATCGGTTTATAACTTTTTAACTTTATTAATCCTTAATATTCGATTTATAGGAGGAACTTCTTACATACATGTTCTGTTCCCTAGCAAAAATAAAGTGAGGAAATCTAAGGGAAATGTGAACAAATTAAGAGGGAAACAATTTTTCACGATAAGGGGAATTTTTTCCCGTGAACATTTTTTCACGTTATTATTCTCCTTTGAATTACATTTTTTCATGGGAGTTGTTCATGATCGCAAATATGTGAAAAGGGGAAAAATTACGAGCGAAAAATTTTTCACGATAGGGGTGAATATATTTCCTGTTATGTATATTTTTATGAATAAAAATTCCCCTGGAGTTTTTCCCTTCTCCCATTTTTCCTATTTAAATTTAACTGTAATAATAAGAAAATGAAATAAACTCCCGGGGAATTTGTATTCATAATTGGGCTGATTTATGTTTGAAACTCAACATAGAAGCCTAAATATAATTTAAGAATTTTCATTTAATATACATATTTCTGTGGCATTTTCGCAAAACCTCTTAAGTATAAGTATAATAATTTTTATGAAATAATAAAATAAACCAAAACGATAAAAATTAATTTTTGTGACAGGCACGTATGTCTCGTGAAGATGGAGTGTTAAATACTATACGTAAATAGACAAGAACCTTATTTGTAAATTCCCCCAACTTTAAATATAAAAATAGAATTGTGGTATCATTAAGGCATCATAAGTTTTTAGAAGGACAATTGAGTTATGAAAGATATTTAAAGTACATACTTAAATAGGAAATTTCATAGCATAATTTTATTCGTTTAAAAACAAGTTTCCGATCGTAATGAAATTTGACAATATGATTTCTAGTCTTATAAAATTGTGAGATACCAAATTTCAACAATTGTTTCAGAAATTTTTAATTTCTTGTAATCTCTTTCAGAAATTAAGGGGGTTATTTTGCAAATCCCTTCACTTTGTGTTGAGAAAATTTACATATGCATATGTATGTGAGGTAGGGTGGCCCAAAATACAAAAGTATCGAATATTCGCGCTCCACAAAGCTGATCCTATTCGAATAGTACTTAAAAATGTTCAGTCCAAATTTGAGTACAATCGGTCAATATTTAGAGGTTGCGATACCCTGCGGGAAATTAGTGTCAATTGGTCCCACAGACTGGTCCTGGGAATTGTGAAAATAGAACAGGTACATAAAGAAAGAACTCATGACCAGTGAAAGGAGAACCAATCATGTAACTGGTTTATGAAGAACAAAAAGGTAGAAAAAGTAATGAATTACAGTACAGTCTTCACCGGTGGTGTGATACATTTTTTGGGAGTATCTAAAATTTGGCTCTTGAATTTAATTCTTGGACTTGTTTTATTGAAATAATACTACATTTTAGTAACTGTCACTAAACATGTCCATTGAGAATAGATTTGTGACTGGTCAAATGGCGTCAATTGACCCCCTCCAATGACAACCCCATGTAAAAGTGATAGGTCTTATTCATAGAAAGTGTTAAAACTAGAACCAGTCTCTACCACCAAAGACCTATCACGGGACTACTTTGGTGTCAGTTCGCTTCCCTCTAGGGTAGTTAAAGGATTTTTCGGGGTTAGATAAACTTACACGATCAATAGATCCAATAAAGTCGTTTTAAAAAACAGAATTCAGTTTTATTGGTTAAGTTGTATTTTGTTTTTTTGCGAAACTTAACTTCTTCGTGCGATGAATCTGACTCACTGTCAGAAATTTCAACATAATCCTTCTAAACTCGCTTCTTGTAATTCTGCATTCAAAATAAGTTAAACAATTATATAGAGGGATGAATATATTTGGATTTTAACAAATGTAAATCTAGTAAAGATCAAAGAAAAGTGTGAAAAAGTATCTCCAATACATAAACAAGTACAATAATGATAAGCCAAAAGTAAATGCATGTAATAGGTATAAGCTGTGAAACATAAAAGTCGCCATTCATCGCGACCTCTAAATTTTGTCCTATTGATCCAATTTTTGGTATATACATATATTTTAGAAAAAGAAACAAAATCAAGCTTGTGGAGAAAGTATTGGACTATACTTTTACTTTTCCATACAAGCGTGGGCCAGTCTAATGTGAGGTGATGTGTTTTACAAAATAATAGGGTACATTTCTTTTCCAAGTTAAAAATTAAATATATAATAATAACTTCTTTTTATAGAGTCTGCGCTTTATTAAATTAAATTAACAAAAGTTTTAAACACTTTTAAAATAAAAAAACATATAATAATAAAAAAATGACGATTGTGGGACGTAAAAGAGATGATTCATTTAACAATTTTTGTATGTATTATTGAAAATTGTTACGCCAAATCATAGAGATGTTCGTCAATGATTGGAACATTGTTGTTGTGGTTGTCTGTTTTAGAAGTTGACATTTTTAAATCCAATTAAAATATGTAATTTAAAGTAGAATTTCAAACTTAATTCTTTTTCAAACTTTCCATAACCAAAGGCATATTCTTGCTAATGAAACATTTAAAGCCACGGAAAGCCCATGTACAAGAATCACTTTTCTGTTCATTTTTATCAGCACACTTCTCAACATCAGCCTTAACCTCATCCTTGTTTTCCTTGCCATGACCAAGTTGAGCAACTAGATTGTCATTTTTGAAACCATCCTTAGGATCGAACAATTGGAACTTCTCGAAAATGCATTCAATGTAGCAGCGAGTAATTTCATCATCGGGAAAATCGAATTTCTTGTATTTCTCAATCAATTCGGGAGAGACTTTCTTGGCTTCCATGCATTCTTTGCGAGCCTTCATAAGATCCTCTTGATTGCGGAGTTTGTATTCGGCGGAAACCTGGAATAGAATGTGGAACAAATATCGGTTATTATTTGGAAATATGTTCTTGAGTAGTTTTTGGTAATTCTCAATATTTATAGAAAGTTTATTGAGTTTTACCGCATTTAGACTATGCTGTTAACGCCGAGTTTTTTTTCTATTTTCACATTTCGCTGATTTGCTGCAAAACCGGCATAACTCAAAAAATGAAATTTTGAAGTTAGAGATGCAGAATTGTTCGCTTTGTTTTTCTTTATATTGTGTATTAAATTCATCTTTATATCGTTTATACTTTCCCAGTTTGAAGAGAATGTGTCTTCTTTTTTTCTAAGTAGTTAGAGAAAATCAAAAACTTTAAATGCGTTTATCTCGAAATGGATTTTTTTGAGTTATGCCGGTCTTGCAGCAAATGAGCAATTTACATTTATATTTTTTTCATGCATTTTTTCAACTTTTTCAGCCCCGTTTTCTTCCCTACACTTCTTGCTAACAAACAAAAAGTTGCATGCGAAAGTTGCGGCATTAATGGCATAAATATGGTCTTTCTATTAAAAATTCTTAACTTCTACAAGTAAATTTAATTTTTATTTTAGAAGTTTTATTTTTCTTTTAAAAATTGTTTAATTTCTTTAAGAAGTTTTTAATTTTTGTTTTAGGTTTTTTTTTTAAATAAATTTCAATTCTTATAGAAATTTTAGTTTTGTTTTAAACTTTAACCCCCGTGAATACAGGGATAACTATTTATTACAATTTCTTTTGTTTATTAACAATTTCAATAACAAGTTTTAATTTTTGTTAGAAGTTTTCAACTTTTGTTAAAAATTCTATATTTCTATTAAAAATTCACATTTTTTTATATAAACTTTTATTAACTAAAAAATTCAGACTCTTTGTTTCATACTTTTAGAATTTACGTACTTAAAACAACAATAAAAAAAACTCAAATTGGTTTTTATTTTCAATATAAATTTCTAAACGAATTTTTTTTAATTTCGAAAACAGACATTTAGTTAAAAAAAAACAATTCATTCGGAATTCCTGTTTTAAATAATAATACAAATTTTCGTTTGGGAATTTACATTAAAACAACAATCAAAATAAAAATCAAATTTGTTTTTGTTTTAAATATAAATTTCTAAATGCAAATTTTAATATCAAAATCAGGCAGTTATCAAAAAAAAAAAAACAATAAATTTTAATTCTTAATTCATGTTTTTTTTCAAGAAAAAAAAAGTGTTTTTTTTTTCAAGAAAAAAAAAGTGTTTTTTTTTCAAGAAAAAAAAGTGTTTTTTTTTCAAGAAAAAAAAGTGTTTCTTTTTCATGAAAAAAAAGTGTTTTTTTTTCAAGAAAAAAAAGTGTTTTTTTTTTCAAGAAAAAAAAGTGTTTTTTTTTCGAAATTTTTATTATTTTTTGGAGAATTTCTCGAATTTTTTATCAATATTTTTAAGAAAATTTCATTAAAAAAAATTTAATTTATTTTTACAGTTTTAGATTTCTTTTGATTATTCTAAAGTTCTAATCCGAAACCTTAAATTTTAATTTAATAAAATATTTTTTTTAAATAAATTTTGATTAAATAAAATTTTTAAATTAATTATTATGAAATTTCGAAATTTTAATTTAAAAGAAAGAAATGTAAATTTGAAATATTTTTTTGTTATTTTTTCTGCTGATATTTTTAGATAAAAAATTTCCAAACTTTTCAAATAACTTCTAAAAGATTTTCAAATTAACAAAAATTAGAAACTGTCGATTAGAATAAAAAAAAAATTTTTAAATATTTTTTTTACTAAGATTTTCTATTTAGCAATTTTTAATGCAGGACTTAATTTTAAAAAGGATTTAGAAATAATTTTTCACTTACCAAAGCAAAGAGGGCGATTAAAATTGCAACTGAAGCCTTCATCTTATTTATGTTAAATCTGTTGTAAACTTTGGAATAAATCACAAATTTCTTTGTACGATTGGATTGATGTTTGTCTAGCTTGATCCGTTTTAAACTGATGACAATTGTCACAAACAACTGGGTTTTTATAGTCTCATTTCTCTCATATATAGAACTAAGTCGAATATGAAGTACACATACACAGCGGTTATGGTACGATTAAATTGGATATCACCACAACATTACTTTTTTTTTTTGTTCTGAGAGAAAAATGAGGGGAATGAGCAAAATTTAAGTTTCTACATAAAGTAAACACTTACCCATACAAGGGAAGAAGGGAAACCAATGTTCTATACTTTGCTAGTCAGACGACAATCAGCTCTTCAAAACTTCTCCATATTTTATTAAATGTTTTTGTATTATTTGTTTGGATAGGTCGGTCATACTTTGGGTGGGTGTTCAGAGGGGAAGGTCAAATTTGTATATTTATGTTGATTGAATGCAATCGGCTTTTCTAAACATTATGATTGTCATCGTTATCATGTGTCAATATTTTACATGGGGAAATATTTATCACACAATCGTTCGTTCATATGTTGATATTCAGATTCAAATTTTTTAATTTGCCGGTATCTTTTTTTTTTGTAAATATTTATCATTGTTCTGTTATTCATTTTGTAAAAACATCTCTTAATTTACTTTTAAAAGTTGTCTGTCTGTCAAGAGGAATTAGTTTTTATTGCTGTCATTAATGTTTGTTGTACATTGTATGTTTCTCTAATTGTCAAATTAAGAGCAGGAGAGAAATTGTTTTTAATTGTTTTAGAAAAAAATTGATTCATTTTTTAATTGTAAAAATTTGGAGTGAATTTATACTAGTAAGTATTAGCAAAATTAAAAGTTTAATGCCCTGTTTTAAATTGTAATTAAAAAAAAATGTATTAAACTGTAAGCACTTATTTAATTTAACGGACCCTGTTTTATTTTTAAGTACAGGTGAATAACGAAATTTGTATGAGACTTATTCCTGGACTGTTGTGTTGTTAATTTAACATCAAATATCATACTTTTAGCTTTCATTCATAGCCTTATTATGTACTGGCCATCGCTTGGTTTTATCTTCGATATATCGAGTCAGTTTTCGATTTTAAAGCTATTTTTATTGAAGAACAAATTTTTTCTTTAAAACCTAATAAACCTTTTCTATGTGTAATGAGTTATATCATTCAGGTATTGATTGAAATCGATACATGTATTTCAAAACGATCGTTTTTCAAAAGTGTGATGAATTTTAAACAATTTTAAAATCTGAATTGAATTTTATTTCAAAAATATAGTTCAAATAACATACATAATATAACATAATATTAAGTTAAGAAGATTAAAGGCGGCAAATTAAGGGAAAATTTATTAAGAATTAATTTTCAACAAGGTTGGCAACTGGAGTTGCCAGACGGCCTGGATTGTCCAGTTTTTTTTTGGGTCTTGTCCAGCCAAAATACAATTTATCCAGTTAAAAAACTTTATTTAATTTCGAAAAATTTCTATTTTATTAATTATATTTTTTTAATAATTAAATTAATATTTTGTACTGAAAAAAATCGTACACCAAGAAAAAAATATTTAATGAAAACATTTATAATTTGCCAAAACATTCCAAATAACAAGATTGGTTATAGTTTTTCAAAAATGCAATAAAAACAAGTTAGAGTGCTATATTCGGCTGTGCCGAATCTTTGATACCCTCCACCGACAGTTCGAATGTTTAAGGAGTAATACCTGTATGATGTCTATTTATTATTATTATCTTAAACTGTGACGATTTGTTATTAATTATGGCTTTAGGCGACTAAACTGTTTTCCGGTAGTAGGGTTTGTATGGGGCCTAGGGTAAATTATGGACCGATCATCACAAAATTTCACAGCGTCATTTCTAGTCCTTTAAAACTGTGACGTACCAATTTCTGTTATGATAGCATTATTTTTTATGGTTTTAGGTGTACTAAACTGTTTTCCTGTAGTAGGGTTTCTATGGGGCCTAAGGTAAATTATGTACCGATCTTCACGAAATTTCACAGTATTATTTTTAGTCCTATAAAACTGTGACGAGCCAAAATTTGTTATGATTGCATTATTTTTTACGGTTTAAGGCGTGCTAAACTGTTTTCCGGTAGTAGGGTTTATATGGGGCCTAAGGTAAATTATGGACCAATCGTCACGAAATTTCACAGTGTTATTTCTAGTCCAAAAAACTGGGACGTACCAAATTTTGTTACGATAGCGTTTTTTACGGTTTTAGGCGTACTAAACTGTTTTCCGGGAGTAGTGTTTATATGGGGCTTAGGGTAAATTATGGACGGATCTTCATGAAATTTAACAGCGTGATTTCCAGTCGAATAAAACAAATTTCTGCAAAATCTTATCTCATTCCGTGCCTTGTTATTTTATTAAATATTAAACTATTAATGGTTTTTAATCCAAAATTTTAATATTTTTATAATTAAAAATAATTTAATGAAAATTAAATTTGATGAACTTAAGCCTAATTGTAAAAATATTAAAAATTTGGATTAAAAACCATAAATAGTTCAACAAAATAATCACAATACTGATTATTGTTAAAGCTAAGGCACGAGCTCTATGTTTACATTTGTCCTTCAAGTTGTGCTGAAAAAGGTCAACAGAAAATAGAACGACAAAAATGAAAAAACAAAAAATCTACTTTCGACTTCAAGAAGAATTCTTGACAAAAGTACGAGAAAACAGAAGTAAGGGAAAAACACATTAAATCAATTAAAAATGGATAATCATTCAGAAAAGCAAATTTCGATCTACCAAAGGTTAAAATACAATTTGTTTTAAGGATTTATGTTTGACTATTGACGTCAGCAGTCGTCGACGGCTGCGAGTGCAAGACGGCAAATCCATCTGAGGATATCGAGTGGTTGCGATCGAAACATACCATGGTAACCTGCCGGCCAGGGTTCGAGCCCCAGCCACGTCAAGAATGAAAGATTATCAATAACAATTTTAATTAATTTTCATGTTGTAAAATTCCTTTCTTCATAAAAATAATTTAATGAAAATTAAATGTGATTTAAATTTCACTCGATTTCGACTTCCATAACATGTTATGAGATTTATAGCTGCAACACTACAACAATACAACAACAACAGATGTTTTTTGCTTTGCATTGTTAGTGTTATCGGCTTGTGAAACCAAAACAAATTGGTTCGAAGTGTCAAAGTCAGCAGGCTTTTTCGCTGCCATCTGTAGCGAATTCGCCCTGATATATACATTATTTTATAATATAATATAATATAACAATGAATTTAACATGTTACAATTCCTTGCTTTTGAGGTTTTTTGTTTGTAAAAAAAATTTTGATTGTTGTTACTTGTTCTTATAGTAAAGTTCATTTTAAAATTGTCTAGTTAAATTTTCAAAATTCAAGTGAATTTTTTCTATTGTCTAGTTATTTGACTTTTGGTATCTGGCAACCTTTTTTGCAACCGATACCACTTAAATACGGCATAAATTTGAATACCGATACCGGAAAAAAAACATCAATAAAAATTCCAAGTCTGGACGATGACTTAATTGAATTTTAAAACCGATATACCTATGTATGTATATCAGTCTAAAAGTTCCTGTCCCGGTATACCGACATCGATATACATAAAATACCGATATCGATACCGAAAAGAAAACAACCCGATATCTATATAACAAATACTTTACAATTTTGATTATTAATGATACTGGAAACGAACATTTCGGTTTAAAATTGTTTAGATTTCAAAATTGATTTATATCACTTAACTGATTGTCTTCATTTTATATACATATTTACATAATATACATGTAATCGTTATTCTGACTTCTAAATAGGTACATAAATATGTACATATGTATGTATATGTACTCGTATTCTAAAAAAAATAACATTATTAAACTTTAAATGCATAATAAAGTCATTTGTAAAAAAATCATATAAAATGGTATTTTTCCTTAATCAAATCTTAGACAGCAATATACAAATATTTATAAAACTAAATTAGTCTTTATTAACGCACTTAAGTATTTTTTTTTTTTTTATACACAAATGAAAAAAAGTTTCCACGGAAGATTCTTTTATTTTCTGTATCCAGTGGGAGTGTGTATTTGCATTTTACAATCAGAGACTTGAAATAATGAAATGTATTAACTTTTTTGTTAAGTTTTATTTTCTACTATTTAAAATGTAGAATTTAGTATAACTGTAACAGCCTGCCTTTGTATTGGGGATTTAAGAGGTTTAATTTTAAATACTACACCAAATAAATCTGGCTAAATTTGAACGATGTAATTCCTTCAAAAAATTTAAAGTCTAGCGAGATCAAATTTAGTTTTAACCAGTGTTGAAAAATTCAGTATTTTGGTACTTTTTTCAGTACTTTTTCATATTAAAAATACCGCAGTACCCCGCGTTGTTTTCAGTACTTTTTTATCCTTTGAGCTTTTTAACTCTTAACTTTTTAACATTTCGATAGCAGGCTTTGGTCATGTGTTTGTTGCAAAATTTATGTTGCTGTATTTGCTTTACAAATTTTAAATTTGGAAAAGTACCAAGAACGCCACATGCCTAGATAAGTTAATTGGGACCTCCTGAACACGAAAAACGCTGTAATTTATTTTTCCTAAGTACCGTTTTTTAGATAACGGTAGTTTTGTGTTTTTCGGTGTATGGTCCCACTAAAACCCTTGTGGAAATACTTGTGGATTAACTTATCTAGGCATGTGGCGTTCTTGGTATTTTTTTGGCTGTAAACCAGTGTAATCAACGACGGTTATATTGATGTAAAACGTGGACGCCAGGATTTAAATTTTGCTTTTCAAAATGGGATATTTGTTCTTACAAGTGGCAAGAAAATGTATAAAAAGGGATGCATTGGATAATATGTTAGTGGAAAATTTAAATAATACCCATACTTATAGAAACATGCAATTTTCAGGAAATGGTTTATAAAGTAAAGAAACTGCAAAGTCATTTTATTTGACAATTTGTGAAACATTAAGAACTAAATTTTGTTGGGAAAATAAATCCTTAAAAGCGATAATCAGCTTCACTCCAGAAAATATTGTTTTCGGAAAAACCAATAGCAAACCAATGTTTTAATTAATGTTATTTACAAACGATAAGGAAAACTATAATAATATCAATATTCAATTCCGTGTTCTAGCGGATCTTTCAGAAATAAAGCATTTCAGAATTGCTTTTGGTATTTTATCGTTACCACATCTCTGAGCATCAATTGAAAGCAAATTTTCAAATGCAAAATGATGTAAAAAGCAAAGAAAGAAATCGTTTACACTGTTTCAAGTTTGATAAAAACTAAAGATTTAAAACCAACTACTAGTTTCTGTTGTAGTTTTAATATTTCTTATGATCTCTTAAAGTAAATTTACTTTATTTTATAACACTGAATTAAAAGCTTTATTTGTAAACATTAATGTTTTAAACTTTTTTTAGAACTACTTTCTTAGTATGTAATACAGTATAACCCGGTTAATTACCCCACGCTTAAATGCCTTTCACGCTTATTTACCTCTAGTTTTAAATCCCCTTTTTTTCTTCCATTTTTTAAACAAAAATCCACGTTTAATTGCCATACGCTTAATTACCCGATTCGGATAATTGCCTTAAAAATTTAACTCCCAAAACAAAATTATACCTAAATTTCATTCGTTTAATTGCCTCGGTACTATTTGACAAAAACACAGCAAGTAATGCAACCAAGTTTTACATGTTAATAATTTGAAAATATGCACTAAAATTTCAAAATTAATATTTGCATTAAAAGTTATGTTATGAGGGCAAGATTCATATACGAGTTATATATTATCTAGATACACCAATTTTATGAGATATTTTGTCTTAAAGATATATTATAGACCGATTCTTACAATTTACATAGGCTTCGTTCTTATGACAATTAAACGTATTTACCTTATTTTATCAAATTATCTAAAAACTGCTACCTTTACTTTTCGCACAAGGTTTACATGGACATACAACAAGCAAGATGGACGGACGGACGGACGGACACGAAACGATTACTTAAAAAAGTGTTTCTGATTCGATCGTTTACTAAACAATGCGTCTAGGTTTCTATGTTATAAGTTGCGAAAAACATTTATCTTCAACAAAAACTTGCTTTGGCTTAAAATTGTACAGTGAAAATTTAATGTAGGTGGCGAAATTAAAGCAACAGAAACTTAATCTGTTACCCAGAAATTATTTACAAACAAATCGATACCAAAATTCATTAAAAGCTCTAAACGCATAAATATATTGTTTCTGCATTCATTGGTCGCACAAGAAAAACCATGCAATTGCATATTAACGACTTCCATGAGTAGTAGTAGGATATGACAGGACATCTCAAAAAGCACTACAGATAAAATTTAAGACAACAAATCCCATTGTTTTTTATTGCTATCTCTTAAGATTCAGCTGATACATATAAATATTCCTTTCTTAAATTTGTTCATACATCAAAGTTAAGTTATCTTGTAAATAAATACGTCTAATTACCTCACTGATGTATTTAAATGAATTCGCTTAATTACCTCAGTGAGGTAGTTAAACGTATTCTTATTATTACCTCAACGAGGTAGTTAACCGTATTCGTTTAAATGCTTACCCCGCATAATTACCCAAAAATATTGGCATTTTTGTCGAGGTAATTATCCGTGGAATACGTATGAATATTTCAAAGTCCGAATAATGTTACTTTGCAAAAGCAAAAATGTAAATATGAATGAATTCCAGTAAAAATTTATGTTGACAAAAATAAAATGTTTAATTTATTTACTTATTCATAAATATGTATATGAACTATGTATTTCAAATATTTTTTTTAGAATATACTGAAAAAAACTACTCTTTTAGTTGAAGCTCAGTACCATTTCAAAATTTAAATTTTGCAACACTGGTATTAACGCACCTTGTGGCGTCCGCTGTTTTGCAAAACTCGTGGTATATATTTAAAGGGCCTCTCGTTAGACACTTTCAAAGTTTGAAAGTTAGTATACTCGAATTGACTGTTATTTATTAAGTGAGTTTAACCTAAATCACCTTGGGAGTTTACAAAGTTCAACAATACTAAAATTTACAAATTATTTAATCTAACCATAATTTTTGTCATCAGAGATGCGGACCATTTCTAGATGATAGGTACCTTAAAAAGAAAATTTTCGAATTTAGAACGATACCAATTCACATGATATTAACGATTTTGTAATGCACCCGAAATATTCACTGTTGGCCTATAGCGAGCGCTTTAGGTCGATGATTTTCAACTTCTTCAGAATTGAATGATATGAACACAAAAGACATGTAGTTTCATATCATGCCACTTTGGGCATTCTGCACGAACCATTAAAGGGCATGATTATATCACGTGAAGGTGATGTGAACGAGCTACCGAGATCGTGGTAGACTGGCTTTTTTTTGTTGGGTTTTCTTAAGTCGTAGTTGTAGGTCAACAAGCCACAAACCACAGCGGCCATCAAAACCAACATTTCATCGGTTATTTCGGTCGGATTTTGCGCCAAAGTCATGGAAAATTGGAGATTTTTCCAACTAGCGAAATCGTGGCGGACATTTGAACGATGTTATATTCCATTTATAATATAATCGATAAGCCTTTTAATCGAATGAAAAATTTCGATGATATCTAAAACATGGACCTTATCGGAAATGCATCCCTGCGCTGCCTCTGATGCAAATCTGTGATTAGTTTGCGATGCTCATGAAAATTAGATATTATTAACGCTTGTTTGTTGCGCAGTTTGGTCACATTTATAGTACAATATGCCTCACCCATTTGAGTTATGCGTCTTTTAGATTTTTTTTGCGCATCATCTACTTTTGTTATGTATTTTCGAACAGCTGACATTTGCAGGGATGCTTTTACGAACTGCGCTGCATCTGATGCGCAGCGCGTTCGTTTTATATAAATTTAAAGATTTGTTCGAACGCAAAGAAAAAAGTTATCATTGATCTTAGTTGATTGCTAAAACGTTCCGTAGTTCGAACGTAAAGAAAAAAGTTATTATTGATCTTAGTTGATTGCTTAAACGTTCCGGGGTCTAATTACCGCATACGATATCGAGCAAAATTGATCGAAATTTTTTATTTTGGTATTATGACTCTCGATATCGAATGAAATGTATCGTAATTTGAGATGATAGCATTCGATATCGAGTAACCAAAGCCATTACAACTCTCTAGTTTTCATTCGAAACTTCAGTGTCTATTGAATGCAGAAAAATACGATAGTTTACTCGATACGATAGCTTACTCGATATCGAATGGGTAATTAGGCCCCCGGTTCCAAATTTAGACATTAATCATTGCACGTTACAGGTTCACGGCATCAACCGTTTAAAGTTTTAAAATTTTCTACTAAATTAAAAACATTTTTTAATAGTTTTTTTTTTCATTGCTCGAAGAAATAAAATAATATTTGAACAGCTTAAAATATGACCACAGCAGACTGTCATTATCGGCCTGCAGGAAAATATGGCATTTGATATCGATCGAAATGTTAATACAATTTAAATAGAAATTTCGATCGATATCGATTGCCGTAATTTGCCACCTGCTCTAAATGGAAACCCATTTACTTAAAAACTTTTCATGAGACCAAAATTAAATCTAAACTATTGTAATTTCTTTTTTTTTAATTGAGGGCACCTTATCAATTTGTTGCTTAATCCCAAATATTTTATATTCGTTTTCGCTGACCCCTTCTAATTCAACTACGTGCCCCTATCTTGGAAACGAGGTTTAAATAATTTAATTTTTTTTATCTCTTTATTATTTTAAAAGTCTGTCTTAATAAATGGTTGGATGTTAATATTCTCTATATGAGTAAAAATAAAAGGCAAACATTAAAGTTTTCCAGAAAATAGAAAAAAAAACACTTATGTAGATGACTCTTATCTCAATTATTCGCATCACAACAGGCGGTAAACGATATCACAATAAAGTTAAACATTGAGGTTATGCGAACAATAAGCATAAGTCCAGAAATTTTATGCCTACAAAAGGTTTGAAATTCACCGAGAGACATTTGAACGTACGCCAACAACCTTAATAAGTGTTGAAAGTGGTATAAAAAATATGGACGAAAATATTGAAAAGTTGTCGTCTTCCTTTCAGATTTACTGATTCCATGAAAACCTAAAAAACTATTCCTAGTAGCTCTTACTGACCTCCTTAATATTAACAACATTAGGGAGGGAGCCCCAATAAACTTTGCACTTATCTTTTTTTTTTTTAACTAAAACTTCTGAGAAATGTATCTTCAAATTTTCGGATTTGATGATAAAACTGTAAAACAAAAATTGTCCTTTTGTGAACAAATCATTAGTGTCTTATTTTAAACCCTTGTTAGCAGGGACCGAAAATAACAGTTATATTGGAATTTTAAAACAAAAAAAGCATATAGAATTAAATTTTGAAAAACTGATTTAAGTATACCATATTGTTCCTTATGCACTTGTCAATGATAAAATGTATTGATTTTTATATTTTCGATCAAACTCAACCGTTATTTTTTGATTTTTATTTTTTTGAACAAAAATAACTGTTATTTTTTTATTTTTATTTTTTCGATCAAAAATAACAGTTATTTTTGATTTTGATTTTTTCGAGCAAAAATAAAAGTTATTCTCTAAATAAATGTACGTAATTTAATAATTTAGTTGACTTTAAATTTTTATTTTAATGTGTAATTATCATTGGAATTTCCTATGCACATTAACATAATTATTAAAAGTCAACTAAATTATTAAAACACGTACATATCTTAAGAGAATAACTTTTTTTTTTGCTCGAAAAAATAAAAATCAAAAAATAACTGTTATTTTTGTTCAAAATAATAAAAATCAAAAAAATAACTGTTATTTTTGATCGAAAAAATAAAAATCAATAATTAACAGTTATTTTTGTTCAAAAAAATAAAAATCAAAAATAACTTATTTGTTTTTCAAAATAATAAAAATCAAAAAATAACTGTTTTCATCTGACTTTTATGAAAAAAGGAATAACTGTAACGGTCCCTGCTTGTTAGAGCTATTGTGTTCGAGAGGAAATGTGTTTGGCGAATAAATAAATCATAATGGATAGATTTAACCAATTAATTTTACATCAAACAAAATATTGAAAATACTTGGGTTAATTTCCACAGTTTTTCTCTTTTCTGTAAGTACGAAAAGGTAGACCAGCAGATACATATGTCTAATCTTAGACTAATTGTTCGGTAATCTACAAACGAAATAACTCAAAATACATGCGACGCCAATTGTAGGCCATTTTTTTTAAATGATTAAATAATTTTAAATTTTGATATTTAGTTAGGCTTGAGTTCATCAAATTGAATTTTCATTAAATTATTTTTACTGAAGGAAGAGGAATACAACATGAAAAAATTTAAAACTTATGTATTGATCATTTTTAATCTTGGCTGAGCTGAGGCTCGAACTCGGGTTGAATTTACGTTTCGAGAATAACCACATTTCTCATCATCAGAATTCTTTGCGTTCTATCCTCTGCATTTCATAAACTATCATTTAAACCAACACTTCTCCCTTTTTTTCGTGGACAGGTACGATCTTTACCCCTTACACGTTCGAATTTCGAAAAAATACCAAATTTATATTTGTATTTTTTAAGATAAGTTACGAATGAAATATACATTTTTATTTCTGTTTATTGGCTTAAAAGATAGATGGGGTGACAAAAATAAATTTTTGTATCCCTTTAAGTTTAGGCGATATGGGCAAATCCCAGAAACAGTCCACCAACCAAAAATTTTTCAAATGAATTTTTTTTTAATGGAATATAAGACTATATGTATAATTTCATTTTTATATTAAAAAATATGTATTTCAATGATCATTAATGCAATAATTTTTACCAAATCCTACCCCACTGCTGACTTCTTAATGTTATTCGTGAATTTAGCATTATTTTAGGTGATTTTTGTGCTTAAAATAGCACTTACAGCAGACCTATCAAAATATAAATTTCGTTAAAAAAAAGTTGACATTCATTAGTTAAGAAATTAGTTTAAGAAATGCAATTCATAAAAATATAATTTGTTTTGTTAAAATAAATAAAATATAATAATAAAATACTACTGGAAAAACTGTAGCGTGCGTCACGGCTTTTGTCAAAAAATCACAACATTTTTTGGCTGCGAATAAGTGCGTTTAGAATTCTCTTATAGTCATCTTTCTTTTAGGAATTAGATTTTGTATACCTTATCATTATTATTTCGCAACAAATACTGACAAAATCGTCAAATTCCTGAGAAACAACAAAAAAATCGTTTTTCTTGTTTTGAAATATCGTCAAAAAAAATCGGACAATTAAAAATTTAGTTTTTTAAAACAATTTTTGTTCGATTTTTATAAAAAAAAAAAAACAATAAAAGAAAAACATAACTAATTCACACCCAGCTACAATTTTTAATCGTGGAAGATCTACTGCAAGTCTCATGAAAAGTTTGTTTTTTGAATAACAAAGAAAAATGTTAAAAAATAAAATTATTCGTAAAATAACTATATTTTTATTCAATTTTAACAGTACGGAAAACGAATTTAATAGCTCACAATCCGTTACTGTAATAATTTTATGAGTGTAGAAGAAACTGTAACACAGTTCCATATAACAGAGAAAGACGCTTACTTTAATCGTTATGGGAATAGTCGGAGATGTAGGTGAAGATTATCTAACGAGTGTTACAAAAAGCATGACAAGAATCGCATTAAGCTGGAGGTCCATAACACGCGTTTTCGCCTCCACGCAGCGCATGCTTTTATAACCTTAGTGCTGGTTCACACAGGTCAAGTTTACTTGAACAGTTTTATTTAAATTTTCTTTTGAACTTGCGTTCACGTTCATGCACAAAATTAATTTTTCTTTTCTTTTCCTTCAACTTTGTAGCTTTTTATTATATTACGGATGAAAAAAGAAAAGAAAAATACAAAACTGACTGGTACGGTCAAGTATGTACCCCTTTCCATTCTCTTTACCCCTCTCTCCTAAAAGCTCGAGACTTGAAGAGTCAAACTTGACCTGTGTGAACCAGCACTTACTTGCGTTCTACGTTTCAAGTTACATGCAACGCTTTTTATGCAGCAGCAGCACAAGTAAAAATAAAATTTAATTTGTCAAAATCTGCTAATTTGTTCGAACGCTGCTTGTGACGCTTACAAAAGTAGAAAGTAAACCTACTTTTCGCCTCAAGGCAACTACGCTTTTGTGCATGTAACTTACTACGTAAAACTACACAGATTCTACTTTTTTGACAGCTGCGTATGCTGCGAAAAAGCGAGTAGCGCGTGGTGTGGACCTCCAGCTTAAGACTCATGTAGATATTATCTTACAACTCGTGATATGCTTGCCGTACAATTGTTAAAACATGATTTACACACAGAGCCGCAAAAGGTCCATTCGATGATGGTTTGACGAAAGATAACAAAGTTTTACTATGTTGTTTTGTACTCTGGAAATAACAATTTAAAGATTTTCTTAAGACTTGCATGTTAAACGAAAGTGTCAGAAAATGTATAAAACAGTAATAACTACAAAAAGAAATGGTTTTTTTACCATTTCTCATCAGATCATCATCAGAAGACCGCTCCACAAGTTATTAGCAAATGACCACAATTGCTTTTAATTTTTTTTAATTTTAAACCTTTATTTTTTGATGTCTTCTTATAATTTTAGTAGAATATTGATAGTGAAAATTAACAAAATCGGTTCATAAGTGACCTTTTTTTCTTTATAAGGAGTATTATATGTTAAAAAAGAGCTAGTCGATCCATTATTTCAGTTGGTCCTCATACTCGAATTTAAGGTCTTGGTACGATTTTAAATACAGTTTTGAAGGGTGTATAAAATTCGATGCAGACGTATATTGCACTTTACCTTGTTATTTTATTTAAATTGACTCGACTCGAAATTTCCTCTACATTGGCAAAAACTGTGGTAACGGTTTAATGTTTTAATCCCATTGAGAAATACATTAACAAATCTCGCCCATCGTGAATAAAATTGAAAAGCAAAAGCATAATGCAAAAATTTAACAGTTTTTTCCTACGAAATTTTGCTTTCCCCATCAATTTTTTAGGGAAAAGAAAACTTAAAAATTAAAATTTTTGGTGATTGAAAAAAATCGTCACTTTTTAGAAAAAAGTCAGCAAATCGGCACTTTGCTAATTTCGAAACAAAAAATCGTCAAAATGACGATAAATCGTCAAATCTGGTAGCCCTGGTTGCCAGCCATCCCAGTCAGCTTGCCTGCTGTCAACTGTTACTTTAAACAAATCATAATGCTCACTTGTACTTACTTAAATTCAGTTTAATTGAAATTATATAGAAAATTTTGATTTTTGACCCCCTTTATACAAATTCTACTCAAATTATATTTTTATAGTGAAAATAAATCAAACACAGAATTTAATTTTGTATTAAGTAATTGTTATTGTTATGATTTATTATAAGCGACATAAGATACATGTTTGTTTGTTTTTTATTTTATTTTTTTTTAAATAGATAGTAAATTAAATGCAATTACATACTTTTTTAATTGTATTTGTAGCCTATTATTGTTTTTGTATTGAATTGCGGACATACAGTTTTATTAAATCATATCATTTTATAATGAAATATTTGAACAAAACCAAACACATTTAATATAATGAAAATTGTAAATTTTGTTATTAATAAGTTTAGATTTTTTTTTATAAATGCCAACATAATTTTCTTAAATACTAACTGCCGGTTTAACAATTTTAAACGTAAACATTCGTATAAAATTCTAGCATATGGGCCAATCCCAGAAACAGTCCACCAACCCAAAATTGTTCAAATGAATTTTTTTAAATGGAATATAAGACTAGAAGTATAATTTCATTTTTATATTAAAAAATATGTATTTCGATGATCATTAATACAATAATGTTTGCCAAATCCTACCTTACCCCTGATCTCTTAATGTTATACGTAAATTTAACATTATTTAAGGTGATTTTTGTGCTTAAAATATCACTTACAGCAGACTCATCAAAATATTAATTTCGTTAAAAAAAAGTTTATATTCATTAGTTAAGAAATTAGTCTACGAAATGCAATTCATAAAAATACCTATAATTTGTTTTGTTAAACTAAATAAAATATACACCCCTATCGTGAATAATTTTTCCCTCGTAATTTTCACCTTTTCAAATATTTGCGATCATGAACAAATCAAATGAAAAATTGTAATTCAAAGGAGAATAATAACGTGAAAAATTGTTCACGGGAAAAAATTCCCCCTATCGTGAAAAATTTTTTCCCTCGTAATTTGATCACATTTCCTTTAGATTTTCTCAATTTATTTTTGATAGGGAACAGATCACGTATGTAAGTAGCTCCTCCTATAAATCGAATATTAAGGGTTAATAAGTAAACATAAGGCACAAACCGATATATTGCTCAACAAATGCAAGACAACAGGTCGATTGCCTGCGGATTTGTGAAGCTTTCGATTGACTTGTTGGCAGAATTTTGGAAAATATTTTACTACATAAAATTTAAAATGTGCAAAAAACTAACGTTGTAATCAAACTATTCCTCCAGTACTAAATATTTTGTTTTATTATTTTAACTTTTCTTTAAAATATATACTTGTATATTTTTGAACAAAAATTTCATGGAATTTTAATATTTTTTAATCTTTCTTCTTTTTTTTACGTTCACTGGAACTGTAGCGTGAAAAAATTTTCACACGAGATTCACGATTGCTTTTTTCCCTTTGAGGGGAATGATAATTTTATGGGAACAAAAATTCCCCTTGTTAATCACGATAGGGGTGATTATAATAATATACTACTGCAAAAACTGTAGCGTGCGTTGTGAGGCGTGCGTTACAAAGGGTTCACGGCTTTTTTTTGGCTGCGAATAAGTGATTTTAGAATTCTCTTATAGACATCTTTCTTTTAGGAATTAAGCTGGAGGTCCACACCACGCGTTACTCGCTTTTTCGCAGCTGTCAAAAAAGTAGAATCTGTGTAGTTATATGTAGTATGTTACATGCACAAAAGCGTAGATGCCTTGAGGTGAAAAGTAGGTTTACTTTCTACTTTTGTAAGCGTCACAAGCAGCGTTCGAACAAAACAGCTGATTTTGACAAATTAAATTTTATTTTTACTTGTGCTGCTGATGCATAAAAAGCGTTGCATGTAACTTGAAACGTAGAATGCAAGTAAGGTTAGAAAAGCATGCGCTGCGTAGAGGCGAAAACGCATGGCATGGACCAAGGTATATTTATAGCAGGTAGCCGCGAGATTACAACAATTGTACAATAAAACAAACAACAGGGCTTTTTGTTTTTGTTGTTATGTGATACGAACTGTCAAACAACAAAGGGGTTGAAAAGAGACAAAAGATAAAGACAAAAACCAGCTGGCTTTCCGAGACTACCTGCTATAAATATACCTTCGTATGGACCTCCAGCTTTAGATTTTGTATACCTTATGACAGTGATGGAAAATTGAAATATTTAACTGGTACTGACCACCAAGCAAAAGAGTCCTTTTTTTAACATTTTGGTACTTTTTTAAAACATATTTTTGTTTTGGAAAATATACTTTTTGCTCATATCTCAGCCATTGATGGACCGAGCTGACTAAATTTCAACACCAAAATTCCGAAGAGGATTTCTAACATTAAAATATACCAACAAGCTGTATTGCCATTACCTTTTGAAAAAAAATTTTGTGTACGCAATGTTGTAAACAGTGCTGTGGAGTCAGAGTTGCAGAGTCGGAGTTAAGGTTTGTGTAGCGGAGTCGAAGTCGTAGTACCCACAAAAAATTTTAAAAGTTATTCTAATAATTTCAAAATAAAAATACTTCAAAATTGGCGATTCAATATTAAAAATATTAATTCGAAATTTTTACTGAATCTTTTTCTTGCTATATTTAACAATTTAAAAGGTACTGCATTAAAAAAAAGTCAAATAAGGACCAGTCTCATATATATTTAGCATTAAGTTAGATTAGGAGTCGGAGTTAAATTTAAAGCTAAATTTCTAAACATGGAAGCATACAAAAAGAGTACTAAAACGGACGTGGGGGTACCGTGGTATTTTTGAAAGGAAAAAGTACTGAAAATTGTACCATAGTACTGAATTTTCCATCACTGCCTTATGATGCAAAATTCGCTAAAAATTAGGAAAACACACTTTAACCTTTAAAGTTACTTCCACTTTTTGTGGCGTGCGTCACAAGACTTTGTGATCAATTATTTCGCAACAAATACTTGCTAAGAAATTATGATATATGCCATTCGTAAGTACATATTTATGTTACCAAATACTATATATAAGTTGAAGCTATCTCTTTTGAAAGACCAAAATTGTTTATATATCAATTCGAAAACGCATGCGAATGTAGCGTTCGTCACGCAGGATTTGCCCATATGTAAAATATTTTTTTAACTGAGTTCGAAATTGTTGAAAAGGCAGTAATAAGTCTTTTTACAAATAAACCTATAATAACACTGTCCAACGGCATTTTTGGAACAGAATAGCGACCATATAATTTTGAAAGGACACGTTGTGTAGATCAGTTTTGTAGTATAAACTAATGGGCCGGCTGGTCTGATTTTTTTCACAGTGGGCCAAAGTTTTTATTTTTTGGTGGAAAGGAGCATAATACTAAATGAAAAAAATGTTGTAACTTAATGTCTGACAGAATTCTTATTGTGGAGTTTTATAATAATAATTTTTTTTTGGAATATCTTAACCTCTATATGGGTAAATTTCACCATTTTTCGAGAAAATAAAAAAGGGCTTTCCAAGGGTCATTTAAGGATTAGAAAATTTTACGAAAATTTTTACCGGAAAATTTCAGTGTTGGTTAAAAAATACACCAATGTTGTAAATAAAGCTCGTTACGCTTAATTAGCAAAATTACACGCCAACTTATACAAAAAAACTATAAGAAAAGCATGTGCAATTAAAAATATGTATGTATATTCTGGCCACTGGGCCATATGTAAAAAGGATACCAAATTTATCAAAAAGAGAAAATGTACCACAAGCAAAAGAGTACCAAAAGTAATAGCTTTTTCTCATGTTATTTCTCGCGAAAGAGCACTGTTTGTTAATGTAGGCTTTAATCTGTATATTTATCAAATTTATTGAAAAAAGAAAAAGTACCAATTTAACCCCGTTTTTACTCCAATAAAAAGTACCCTATATTTAAATCTGGACCATTTGCAATCTGCATACTATTTTTATCAAAAAGAGAAAAACTACCGAAGTAACAATTTTTCTCTAGTTTAACACCTAAATGGTACCCTATTTTGAATCGGGGCCATATGCTATCCGTCTACTAAATTTCATCCAAGTCCATTAAGCGATTTTCGCATGATTCAGCCAGAAACTAACATCCAAACGTTAAAAAGAAAAAACTCGTACTAAATTTAAGTTTTTTCTTCTTACTATCGGGCATGTTCTGACAATCGCAAAACGCTTAAAATTGGCGATTCTGACTTAAAATTGCATATTATGTGTTCTGTAAATCGCAATAGCAAGAAGTTTGGCGACTTCAAATTGCAAAAAAGTACTAGAATATTTGTAAAAAACTATAGCAGATCGCAAGCTAAACGCACGAGTGAAAGAACACCATAAAATGAACTTGGCGTTTTGCGATTCCAAATCGTGCGATTGTCAGAACATGGCCGTATAGTACGAGTCGTACGCAAAAATTTAGTATGGACAGCACTTAAAAGTACTTAAAACAATTTAATAAAGATAACTTTCGATAACCAATATGCGTGCATACGCGTGTGTTTATAAAAGTTTGTTTTAGACACAAAAACAACACTACAAGAAGTAAAATACATATATATTATTTTCATATTTACAGCCTGTTCAACGTCAACGTTCGAAATCGTTAAATAGGCAGTTAAAAAGTTAAATAAGAAGCAATAATTCCCATATTCTATTTTTTTAAATAATTTAGTTAAATACAAAAATTGTTTAAAGTAGAATGATTACGGAAACCATATTGGGCATGCTGCTGGTGTCTTATAATTGAGAAATCTTCTGTAAACAAAGGGCGGTATGCAACAAAAATTAAATAAACATGTGTAACGGGTAAGTGAAATAATAATATTCTCTCTGGTTATATGGGGTAAGTGTTTCGGTTAGAATCAATCTAATCTAATCAAACTTTCGGATTATTTTAAGTACGAATCGAGATTAAATCGTCTTAAAAATTCTTGAATCAAGCACAGTTTGAAATTAATTTTATCTCACTTTTAATTAAGTTTTCGGACTATTTAAAGTTCGAATTAAGTTAAGTATTTTACACTTACCGTACTATTGACACCGCTTCGGCTTGATTTAAGTACGGATGTATTGATTTGTTTTTTCAGAGTACAAACATTCACATTTATAATATCTATTAGCAGGGTTTATTAGATAAAAAATGGTCGTATTGGTTTTTAATTAGATTTCGATAGCAGAATAACAATTTTGATAATAAATTATTAGGTTCATATATTAACATCATAACAATTGCAATTTTGCAAGTTCAATAAGTCTTAAGGGCCAAATACACTGATCAAAATACTCGTCAAGCCGTTTAAAAAGTTTCGAGTGGAAATTTTTAAAATTAAAACTTACAGACCAACCTAAATCAGCGCCCCAAGCGTACCATTCTCTAGCGCCTAGCTTTTACGGGAACATGGCAAACTTTATAAACGTTGTGTCTTGAACAGTAGTGTTAACTTATCTTGTTTAATAAAACCCACAAAATAGAAATTAAAATTAGGATTTTCCAATTACAAAGCGGTGACGCCGCGCTATTTGGGTTTGCTTTTTGACAGATAGAAAATGCTTGACGCCCTGATTTAGGTTGGTCGGTTAGCATTAAATAAAAATCTTCATGAAAAATTAATTGTCAAAAATGTCACTGGTTAATTTGAGTTCCTGTTCCTTACTTACACTTAAAAAAAAAACTTAAATTTTTGCTTTTTTTTAGGAAATTTAATTATAATCTAGTTGATAACTCAAGCTAAAGGCGACACAAATTCGATTAAATTTCTAAGACAAAATTTTGGTTATAATTAATTACTTAAAAAAAGAGATTTTAATTATCACTTATTAGACAAAAAAAGGCATATTATACATATTTAGTAATGTTTTAAATTATTTTGGGTAAAGTAATTGATGAGAAACAAAAATAATAATTAAATAATGACTTTTAAATCAAAAAATCACAATTATATTAATTTACATTTTAATTATAAAAATAAATATATCGAGTCTTTTATTTTATTTCATTGAAATTTTGTATGAAGTTTGTCGCTTAAGATCAAATTGTTTTTGCTATAAAATCGCGACGATTCCTTATGTGACCATGATATTTTAGGTGATGGTGCAGTCGTTCCCAATGAAGTCGTTTATTAAAAAAAAAAAACGAAAATATCAAAGGATGTCGCTAAAGCTTTTTTGCGGTAAGGGCTCGATAATAAAACAAATTTAATAGAAAGTATATAGGGCGATTCTATTCTGACGGGTGCAATTAGACGCTTTAAACGTCTTTTAGTAATAGAAAGAAACACATTTGCAATTAATGGTGTTTTCTTTTCTAAAAAATAATGATGCATTATAGTTGTGTAATATATTTATTAGGTTACACGAACCCTTACAAAGTGATACATTTTTCTATATTACAATGGAACAAAATAATTGCTACGTTTTACACTCAACACTAATGTGTATTAAGCGTGTTAGATATTGAATGCAAAGTTTGTACTTAAAGCGATATTCACCACGCTTGTAGCAATTTTCAACATCAAATTTTCTTATAATTCCAATAAGCGTTAACAACACTGATTTTCAATAATTAATGTCAGCTGTTGTTAAAAATTTTGCGACAAAAAAATATAATAAAAGTAAAACAAACGAAAAACAAAAATCCATCACAATATAAAAAATCACAATATAACGCAAATTGTCCGCAAACACAAGGAAAAAAACTACTTGCTTGCATAAAAAAGTACTTTACGCAGATGCAAAAAAGGGTATTATCTCACACTCAGTTATAACTGCGGGAAAGTCCCAATTTACACTAGGGACATTTCTTGCCGGACATTTTTTGAATTCTCTTTTAATCTTACCAGAAGCGTTTACATATGAAACATTAGAAGTCAGACAGAAATTAATACTTGTATGTAAACTACGAAAAGTAAGAAAGGGAAATGAAAAAATGTCCAGTACAGATAGTCATGTACTACACACTCTACCTTTTCGACCCCTCGCCTTCAAACTTCGTCTGTCCGGCAAGAAATGTCCCTAGTGTAAATTGGGACTAAGAAATGGAACAAATTTGCCATTTATTTTGCAGCATGTTTATAATACATTTACATTAGGCCGAAATCTTGTAGATTTGATTTAAAATCTTCTTTGAAATCTAGTGCGTTTACATTATACTTTTTTGACATTAGCGAGATTTTTTTTTTTTAACAAAACAACTGACTAAAAGTTTTTTCGTTACACATACAAACACAAAAAAAAAGAATAAATGTAGATTAAAAAATTTCCATTACCTTTTATTAATAATCAACGATATTTATTTTATCAATATTAATCGTCTTTTCTATTTTTTTACAATTTTAATAAAAATTTTTAATATTTTTTTTTAACAATTTTTGTTTTGTTTTTTTTTTAATGTCATTTTTTCTTGTGCAGGGAAGTATTTTTCAGTGCTATATTGAAAAAATCATAGTTGCATCATTAAGTACTACTAGATTTTGAGTAGATTTCGTCGAAATCTAGTCACGAAGTAGATTTTGTTTTGTATGGGAAATCTAGTCAAAAACAACTAGATTTGGCTCGAAATCTCGTAAGTACTAGATTTGGCGTAGGTGTAAATGTAGTATTAGAAAGAAAAACGACAACTTCTCACATTTTTGCATATATTTTTAGAATGGAACAAAAACCCGCCCGAATGGTAGCATATATGGAACATTATTGTCAGAAAAGAAAACACCAAAAGTTATTTCTAGAAGGGGTAACATTTTTGTATATGCTATTGTTATCTATTTACAAGAATTTATATGAAACGATCAAATAGCCACGAGAGAGCTTTAAAGTGCATGACGGGTGCAACCAAATTGGCCAACTTTCATAAGATCATACCACAAAAACACAAAACTCTGTTAATTTTTAAACTTTTATTGTATTATTCTTTTTTATTTCAAATCAAAGATCGTAGAGAAATATTATCCAATAATAAGAAATTTGCTCTTTAAGCCACGGGTGCAACATGCAATGAATTTTCTGTTCGCGCCAAATCTATAAATCGTAATGCTTCGAAGTGCACAACAAATTTATATTTAAGCTTACGTCTAAAAAAATTATATTATTATAAAATACATATAGATATTTTACTTTAAATTGGCTAAAAAAAAGTATCAAATAGTGTGATTTAAAAATTGATGTTAAAAGTGGTCTAGAATAGAATCGCCCTATATATATATTTATTGAAGTATTTAAAAAAATAATATTTAAGTTTGTGTGAATATCGCTATTATGGTCTTTTTAAGTCAGACTTAGATTACAGTCAGAAGGACCTTATTTTTTTTTAAATATTAGTGTGTTTTGTATTTTTTAATAGTTTTTTTTATTATTTACTTATTCTAATATCTAATAAGCTTTTAATAACTGTATAAATAATAAGCAGTTATTTAAAAAATAAACAAGTTAAAAATATATTTTAATTTTTTTTTTATTAAGCTTGAGGGCTCTTTTCTTTTTTCAAGAAACAAAAAAAAAAACCTGAAACAGGCACACAAAGGAGTGCCGAAATCTTGTATAAAATAAATTTAATATTTTTTTTATAGCTTAATAAGAAAATTAATATTGTCCCCTATTACGGTTTAAATTTAATTTCTTAATTTTTGTATTATGGTTTACAACTTTGCTAAATTGCGGTGAACAAAAACATAACTTAATTACAACTGATCACAACCAGTTGTCTTCATTACAACTCAACTGAGTTGAGTTGTAAACCGTAATAGGGGCCTTAATTTCTAAAGGCCGAATAAGAGCCAATCTAGGTTTATTACAAGTAAAAATTATTTTGTTAAGTGTAAATTTTTTTTTACTTTTTTGTTTGTTTGTTGTTTAAATTATATATTGTTTATTTAATAGGGCCCATACACAATGCCATCATGATTGTGAAATCAAGTGATTGTGCCAGCTGATGGACCGTGTATGAGCTTGTGGTGTGATTGTACCAGCTGATGGTGCTTTATCAAAAATAGTTTGATATTCTTTTGATTGTAACAGCATGATTGTATCGTGTGCTGTAAAGTTAGCTCATAAATGTTAAATCGTTAAGGCATAAAAATCAAAAAATTCAAAATTTAAATTAAAACACGTTTTTTTTAATCCTTATTCGTTTTTGTTTTAGGATAATAGCAATAATAACAGCAGCACAAATTTGATTGTTATTCATTACAACCTTTTCCACACACATTTTGGTAAAAAATTAATTTTGTACCAGCATGCTGGTGTGTTGTGTGCTTCAAGATTAATTGCACAATCACTTGATTGTACAATCATGATGGTATTGTGTATGGGCCCTATAAGTCAACAAATAAATTATGTATGTACACTGAAAGAAAAATGCTTCATATATTTAATGAATCATTTTCATAAAAAAATTATCCTTGGGTAAATGAAAATGTTCATTGTCTAAATGGAATTTCCTAGTTATAATGAAGTATTTTCGTTAAAATCGCTTCATTGGATTTCGTAATTACGTTAAAAATTTTCATTGGATATATGAAAACTTAAGTTTGTCCAAGTTAAACAAAAAATTTTAATTGGGAACATAAAAAAACAATATACAAACATAACTATATTCAAAAATTAATACAAAATGATAGTTTCCTTAAAAAAATGTTTAATTGTTAATTAAAAAATTTAAGATTTAATAATTTCATACATCTAATGTTATATGTATGCCATTAACTTTATGAAATCAAAAAATTTTTTTATAAAAGCAACATATTTCAATAATTGCCTTCATAAATTTAAATTTTCATTATGACAATAAAAATGTCATTATAATAATGAAACAAAAACTTTCAATCCACTTTCAATCAACGTTGTTATTGTTATTATGGACAATTTAATCTCATATTTACGCTCTTAATTGAGTAAAAAACATAGTTTTTTAATACAAAAACTACACTGCCCCGGTAGACTAGCTGGTAGCGAGCTAGTCTATCAGCACCGAGTTTGCGCGATCGAATCCCGCCAGAGACAGAAAAAAAATAAAAAAAATAAAATAAAATAAGAAAAAATAAACAAAAAATAATTAAAAAAAATAAAAAGAAAAATAATTAAAAAAATAATATTCATAGATCTAATGTAATGTTATATTAAATCCTTTTAATGAAACAGGTTTCATCGATCCAACGAAGCGCTGCATAGGTTCCTTTTTAATGCAATTTTTCATGGGATTAATGTCAAAATTCATTGGTATTGCGAAGAAAATTCTTTCAGTGTAGTATATTCTTTTTCAAAATTTGAATTTGTTGATTAAATTTTGAATATTTTCGTTTACACTGAAAGAAAAATGCTTCATATATTTAATGAATCATTTTCATAAAAAAACTTTCCTTAGGTAAATGAAAATGTTCATTGTCTAAATGGAATTTCATAGTTATAATGAATTTTTTTCGTTAAAATCGCTTCTTTGGATTTCGTAATTACGTTAAAAATTTTCATTAGATATATGAAAACTTAAGTTTGTCCAAGTTAAAAAAAAAATTTTAATTGGGAACATAAAAAAACAATATACAAACATAACTATATTCATAAATTAATACAAAATTGTAGTTTCCATAAAAAAATGTTTAATTGTTAATTAAAAAATGTAAGATTTAATAATTTTGTACATCTAATGTTACATGTATGCCAATAAATTTATGAAATCCAAAAAATTTTTTATAAAAGCAACATATTTCAATAATTGCCTTCATAAATTTAAATTTTCATTTTGACAATAAAAATGTCATTATAGTAATGAAACAAAAACTTTCAATCCACTTTCAATCAACGTTGTTATTGTTATTATGGACAATTTAATCTCATATTTACGCTCTTAATTGAGTAAAAAACACAGTTTTTTAATACAAAAACTACACTGCCCCGGTAGACTAGCTGTTAGCGAGGTAGTCTAACAACACCGAGGTTGACTGATCGAATCCCGCCAGAGACAGAAAAAAAAATTAAAAATAAAATAAAGTAAAATAAAAAATAGAAAAGATAAAAAAAAAAAAAAAAATAATTAAAAAAATTAAAAAAAAAATAATTAAAAAACATAAAAAAAAAATTTTTACTTTATTTAAAGTATTCATCCAATGAATAATATTCATAGATCTAATGTAATGTTTCATTAAATCCTTTTAATGAAACAGGTTTCATCGATCCAACGAAGCGCTGCATAGGTTCCTTTTTAATGCAATTTTTCATGGGATTAATGTCAAAATTCATTGGTATTGCGAAGAAAATTCTTTCAGTGCACTGAAAGAAAAATGCTTCATATATTTAATGAATCATTTTCATAAAAAAATTATCCTTGGGTAAATGAAAATGTTCATTGTCTAAATGGAATTTCCTAGTTATAATGAAGTATTTTCGTTAAAATCGCTTCATTGGATTTCGTAATTACGTTAAAAATTTTCATTGGATATATGAAAACTTAAGTTTGTCCAAGTTAAACAAAAAATTTTAATTGGGAACATAAAAAAACAATATACAAACATAACTATATTCAAAAATTAATACAAAATGATAGTTTCCTTAAAAAAATGTTTAATTGTTAATTAAAAAATTTAAGATTTAATAATTTCATACATCTAATGTTACATGTATGCCATTAACTTTATGAAATCAAAAAATTTTTTTATAAAAGCAACATATTTCAATAATTGCCTTCATAAATTTAAATTTTCATTATGACAATAAAAATGTCATTATAATAATAAAACAAAAACTTTCAATCCACTTTCAATCAACGTTGTTATTGTTATTATGGACAATTTAATCTCATATTTACGCTCTTAATTGAGTAAAAAACATAGTTTTTTAATACAAAAACTACACTGCCCCGGTAGACTAGCTGGTAGCGAGCTAGTCTATCAGCACCGAGTTTGCGCGATCGAATCCCGCCAGAGACAGAATTAAAAAAATAAAATAAGAAAAAATAAACAAAAAATAATTAAAAAAAATAAAAAGAAAAATAATTAAAAAAATAATATTCATAGATCTAATGTAATGTTATATTAAATCCTTTTAATGAAACAGGTTTCATCGATCCAACGAAGCGCTGCATAGGTTCCTTTTTAATGCAATTTTTCATGGGATTAATGTCAAAATTCATTGGTATTGCGAAGAAAATTCTTTCAGTGTAGTATATTCTTTTTCAAAATTTGAATTTGTTGATTAAATTTTGAATATTTTCGTTTACACTGAAAGAAAAATGCTTCATATATTTAATGAATCATTTTCATAAAAAAACTTTCCTTAGGTAAATGAAAATGTTCATTGTCTAAATGGAATTTCATAGTTATAATGAATTTTTTTCGTTAAAATCGCTTCTTTGGATTTCGTAATTACGTTAAAAATTTTCATTAGATATATGAAAACTTAAGTTTGTCCAAGTTAAAAAAAAATTTTAATTGGGAACATAAAAAAACAATATACAAACATAACTATATTCATAAATTAATACAAAATTGTAGTTTCCATAAAAAAATGTTTAATTGTTAATTAAAAAATGTAAGATTTAATAATTTTGTACATCTAATGTTACATGTATGCCAATAAATTTATGAAATCCAAAACAATTTTTTATAAAAGCAACATATTTCAATAATTGCCTTCATAAATTTAAATTTTCATTTTGACAATAAAAATGTCATTATAGTAATGAAACAAAAACTTTCAATCCACTTTCAATCAACGTTGTTATTGTTATTATGGACAATTTAATCTCATATTTACGCTCTTAATTGAGTAAAAAACACAGTTTTTTAATACAAAAACTACACTGCCCCGGTAGACTAGCTGTTAGCGAGGTAGTCTAACAACACCGAGGTTGACTGATCGAATCCCGCCAGAGACAGAAAAAAAATTAAAAATAAAATAAAGTAAAATAAAAAATAGAAAAGATAAAAAAAAAAAAAAAAAATAATTAAAAAAATTAAAAAAAAAAATAATTAAAAAACATAAAAAAAAAATTTTTACTTTATTTAAAGTATTCATCCAATGAATAATATTCATAGATCTAATGTAATGTTTCATTAAATCCTTTTAATGAAACAGGTTTCATCGATCCAACGAAGCGCTGCATAGGTTCCTTTTTAATGCAATTTTTCATGGGATTAATGTCAAAATTCATTGGTATTGCGAAGAAAATTCTTTCAGTGTAGTAATTGAATTAAAAATAAGCTTTACTGAATTTGGTTTATTTGTATTATAAATGCTTTAAAATTTCGTTATTTTTCTGTTACTTACATACTAGAGAAGTTTATCAGGACTGGTTTTCGCAAATCCCTCGATTTTTGATGTTCCGGGATTTTACGGTATTTGGGGTGAATAATTAAAATTTGAAAACAAAACCAATTTATTTAGTTAACCATTTATTTTATTTATTTATTTATTTAAAGTCTATGGAATAATCCCTGCAGACTAATTAAAATATACATATTACAAAAGAAATTGAACAGTACAAACATATAATTTAAGACTATCTATTTATTTATTTATTTAAATGTAATATGATATCTCTTCTTACGATGTCCAAACTTTTATTAAAATCAATGAACGGATATAGTTTATTAAATTCATCACAAATTCTACGAAATGGATCAAAGTTGGCATAATTACTGCAATAATATTTGATACTCAATAAATCATAATTTCTTTGTGACCGATATGGTATATTAATGTAAATTTTACTGAGAAGAAATTCTGAATTGAGGCTACCATTCATCAGTTTCAAGAGGAAAGAAACATTTAACATGTGTCTGCGGCTTTTCAATGTAGGAAGCTTAATGAGAGCAAGACGGTTCTCGTATGATGGCAACTTTTTATTTGGATCCCAACCGAAACCACGAAGACAAAATAGCAAAAATTGAACTTGAACTGATTCAATTTTGTTAGAGTGTACATGATATTGTGGATCCCATACTACAGATCCATATTCAAGAATTGGTCTAACCAGTGTAATAAACAACTGTTTTGTTGTGTACGGATCTGAAAACTCCTTAGCCCATCGTTTAATGAACCCAAATACACCAGTAGCTTTATTAATTGTTAACGAAATGTGACTCTTAAATTCCAATTTTCCATCTAATAGTACGCCTAGATCGTTGAAACTATCAACCAATTCGAGAGCTGTATTATTCATAACATAGCGGCCATTAATTGGAAATGATCTTGTAAAAATCATATATTTACATTTTTTAACATTTAGTTCCATTAAATTAATTTTACACCAAGTAGTTAATTGGTTAATGTCATACTGTAAAAGTGATTGTTGATCAGCATTGTTGAAGGAAATAAAGATTTTTACATCATCGGCATACATTAACATATTTGAGTGTTTAAATACAGAAGGAAGATCATTTATAAATAATGTGAATAAAATCGGTCCTAGGTGACTACCTTGAGGTACACCCGATATTACGTTAATATTATTGGAGAACGAGTTTCGGAACTTAACAGACTGCTTTCTATCCTTTAAATACGAACTCAGCCACTTTATGATCGATGTACTAAAGCCTATACGATCAAGTTTAAAAAGTAATAGATCATGATTTACTTTATCAAATGCCTTGCTAAAATCATTATATATAACATCTGTTTTTTTCCTATTGACAAAGCCTTCATTTACCCGAGTTGTTAATTCAAGCAGATTTGTAAGTGTAGAACATGATTTGCGGAATCCGTGTTGCATTGGAGATAAAATGGAGGATACATGATGTGACAGCGTGTTGTATATAAGTTTTTCAAATAGTTTTGGTATAGCACTAAGCTTAGCAATACCTCTATAATTCGAAATACCAGATTTGGCACCAGACTTGAACAGCGGAATAATAAAAGACTCTTTCCAAGTAGAAGGAAAATAACCCAATTTCAGGGATTTGTTAAACATGTAAGTCAAAGGAATATACAATAAATGCGAACATCGGTTTAAGATACCTGCAGAACACGATAATTTTAACTTTTTCAGATATTTCAGAACTGTTTGCTGATTAATGGATGGTATATTAATAGTTGTTGATTCCGGAATTGTGTATGGATAAAAATCTTTTTTAAACAAAACCTAAAACACTACTTTATTACGTGAAATCGGTTAATATTTAACCGTATGTCTTACGACTACTCTCGGAAAACACTTTAATGCGCCTAAATCCGTAACGAGTAAAGGTTGAATTTGGTCAACCAGTGAAATTAATTAGAAAATTAAACCACACGGAACTTTTTGTTTGTGCATTTCAAAATATATTTTTATACCCAAACCACAATAGTGGAGGGGGTATTTTGCATTTGGGCTGATGTGAGTAACACCTTTAAATATGGGAGCTAGACCCACCTTAAAGTATACCGATATACTCTGAGCCGATCCAACGATGTCCGTACGGCTGGCTGGCTGTCCATTTAACCTTGTGCGCAAAGAACACGGGCCTAATTCTGGCAGTCGTGATCGAGTACTTTCTCGATTCGAAAGCAATTTTATTTCTAATTAGTTAAGTCGATACTGAACGAAACGAAATTATTTTTCAGTATTGTGAAACTCAATTAATGCTTTACAACACTGAAAAAATTCCGATTCGTTCAGTATCAAGGCGAATTCATACAAGGTGGTCTTATTTTGAAAACGTTTTACAACACTGAAAAATATTTTAACGTTGTGTCAAAAATTCAAACAAATATTTGATTTCGTTTTTATATTAAATTGTGTTTTTTTTGAAATTTTATAACTTAAAAAAGTTTTAAATTTTACAATTGTAATCGAAAATTATAGAATTTAGTTAAGATTCCCCAGAACCAACAGGACGGTATACCATTTTGACACAAGGTTAGTAATCAGCTGTTGCTTACGAAGCTAGATAAGTTCACCTGGTGTAAATTCGCCTTGTTCAGTATTGACTGAAATAATTAGTTATTAAATTGCTTTCGAATCGCGAAAGTACTCTATCACGACTGCCAGAATCAGGCCCCAGGTCGCAATTTTGGAGATAATTTGATAAAATTTAGCACATAGGTTCTTATTGGCTCAATGACCAAGCCTATTGAAAATGAAATTAAAAACATAGATAGATCCATATTTATATGGATACATAAGCTATACATTTTTTAAAAAATATGACCAAGAGGGAATATAGGGGGAAATTTTTGCCTCTCACAAACTTTCGAACCGATTTTAATGAAATATAAAACAAAGATAGATCCATATCATAACATAAGCATGATTTTCCATGGTTCCCGAATAGGGTGCACTCTCGAACTTGTGTTTTTAAATACTGTGGTGTAGGGTATCATATGGTCGGGCTTGACCGTCAATACTTTCTTACTTGTTTTTTCTTTAATAATTTTTTTTAAGTACATCTCACATCAAAATTTCTTTATAATTGTTGGAAACGCTTAAAAGAATATCAAAGTTTAGTTATTTTTCATTCTCAATGACAGACAGTATTAACAGAGTTAATCAAATAAATAGAAATTATCAATATTGTATTTGTAATCTATGATTGTATTCCTTATCCTCTAATTGTGGAAATTCAAGAACAAATTTGGCAAATAATTTCGGGATTGACCGAACTCCGAAAATACCGGGAATAAAAAAATGAAATGGATTTCAGGACTGGTATCCCTAATACATTAAACTGTACATATATTTGCTCTTTAATTAAAAACTAGACTACAAGCTGCAGTAGCAACAAAAAAATACTTAATACGTGGCATTTAAACGCTGTATCTTTAGATATGTCTGTTTTATTCATTATCTTTTGAACATGATACCAAAAACGTTTTGTGTTTTCACGATGTATTTCCTAATATGTCTGTTTAAATGTCTAATTGTCTTATCTTCTTTGTATAAATATCGCTCATTTGCTGCAAGACCGGCATAACTCAAAAAAATCAATTTCGAGATAAACGCATTTAAAGTTTTTGATTTGTTCTAACTACTTAGAAAAAAAGAAGACACATTCTCTTCAAACTGGGGAAAAAAAAGATATACACCCCTATCGTGAATAATTTTTCCCCTTTTCACATATTTGCGATCATGAACAACTCCCATGAAAAAATGTAATTCAAAGAAGAATAATAACGTGAAAAAATTTTCACGGGAATAACAATTCCCCTTATCGTGAAAAAAATTTTCCCTCGTAATTTGTTCACATTTCCCTTAGATGTTCTCACTTTATTTTTGCTAGGGAACAGAACATGTATGTAAGTAGTTCCTCCTATAAATCAAATATTAAGTGTTAATAAGATTAATGACAAACAAACCGATATATTGCTCAACAAAATGCAAAACAATAGGTCGATTGCCTGCGGATTTGTGAAGCTTTCGATAGACTTGGTGGCAGAATTTTGAAAAATATTTTACTACATAAAATTTAAAAAGTGCAAAACACTAACGTTGTAATAAAACTATCCCTCCAATACTAAATATTTTGCTTTATTATTTAAACTTTTCTTTATATATTTTTGAACAAAAATTTCATTGATTTTGAATTTTTTTTAATCTTTCTTCTTTTTTTTACATTCACTGGAACTGATAGCGTGAAAAATTTTTCACATGAGATTCACGATTGCCTTTTTCCCTTCGAGGGGAATGAAAATTTCATGGGAACAAAAATTCCACTTGTTATTCACGATAGGGGTGATAAAGATGAATTTAATACACAATATAAAGAAAAACAAAGCGAACAATTCTGCATCATTAACTCCAAAATTTCATTTTTTGAGTTATGCCGGTCTTGCAGCAAATGAGCGATATGTACATAAATATTAAAAAACCTGAAAAATCATATTAACGAAGGGGGCATTTATACGATGTCTTTTCAGACATGTCTGTTTTATGCAATCTCTTTTAAACATGCTACCAAATACGTTTTGCGTTTTCATGATCTCTTTCCAAACATGTCTGTTTTTATGTCTAATTTTCTAATATACATTTACATACGTACATACATATTAAGTTGATTAATCGAATAAGAGTTTTTATTTATTCGAATAACTCGTATAATTCAAATAATTTTAAGTAATGGGAAAAACATACATGTCTATTTGATTGATACTTTTATTACATCGTGGTGTTGTGTTCTCTGGGGCAATCAGGTGCAGCCAATACCTGGGATTCGGCAAAAATCCAAAACTGACAGGTTTCAAAATATATTTACGATCTTCTGTGATCGCGGCTGTCCAAAGATCCTATCTGGTACCACGGGAGTCAGTATCCCCCGATGAGTAGGCACCGGACTCACTATTGGTTGGGGCCTTTGTTAGGATGCTTTTTGCAGGAATTGCTTTCTGTATTTCATGAAGATTGTCTTTAATTTGAAAGATACTTTCAGGGATCACGTGGTGGTTATGGTTTACTCCCCAAAGTAGCGGGAAGGGGAATCCCGAAAATACCTCGAAAGTGTGAATTTTTCACCATTCGTGGGAAAATTCGTCCTGAGCGAGAAGCTTCCGTGGGTGCTGTTGCTACTCAACACAAGCTGCTAGCATATTTCCAAAAGCAGCGGAGGTTAGATATCTCTAGCTCTTAAACAAGAGGCGAATGTATAATTATGCACTCAAGTTGCTAGCTGGGTGTGCTGTTTTCTCCCACAATCAGGGGCGGTTGGTACGGTTTGTCACCCAGTCGTTGAGATCCACAATGGCCATATTGCAGGCGCTCATTTAAATACTTTCCACATCTACTTTGGTTTAAAAGATTATAAAATGATTTGAAACCTAAAGTTTAGGAGCAGGCGGTACCTTTCACCTCTTAACTTTTTTAATAATTTATTTTCTTTTAGAATTGTTTGTCCAGACACTTTTTATTAGAGGTGCTATTTATTCAGATATGAAAAAATTTTTAAATCAAGTTTTAGAAATTTGAAAATCTAAGGGACTTTAAAACTTGGCAACCCCTTACGGTTAACATACTACTATAGAGAAATCATGCGCATGTCGTAATCTTTATTTCTATCATTTTGGCAACAATGTATACTTTATAAGGAATCATAAACACAAAAAATTTTATTTTATCGCAATCGCATTAAAAAACACGATTGTTTTACAAATGTGTGTTACTCATTTTTAACAATTAAACGCCGAATTTAAAAACAATTTTTTATTGCTGGCCATTTATTTCGACTACTTTAGTGCTACATCAAAAAGACTTTTATTACTATTTTACTTACTATTTATTAAAAGCGAAACTTAAAAATTTACTAAAAATGTGAAAAACTAACAAATGGTAGGTTTAGTTTAATTATTATTGATTCATTACGAATTTTAGTTTTACAACCTTCACCATTCTAATAATGAATAGATAAGTACAAAACATGCTTCTGCTATTTGTAGTAATTGGAGCATTTTAAACTCTTATTTAATTAGGTGCGTTTGAGTACTTTTACAGTAAAATGCAGTAAATGAGTAAACTAAAAAATTTTCTCTCACAAAAAGCTGTTGTCCAAAAAAGTACGCGAACGCAAAATTTGTAAAAATTCGTAAAATAAAGGCAATAGCTGATGGCAAATAATTGAAGTGTTGAAAAATATTGACACTTTTGACTACTTAACTCGTTTTCTTATCGGTACTCGATTAAATACTTTTTATAACACGAAAATTTTTGGAGAATACAAGCAAACTATTTTATGTAATTCAACATTTTTTATTTTTCGAATTTATTCTATGAGCTAAATTTCAGTTATGTATTTTATAAAGCTTTTTTGTAATAGTCCTATTCCTTCAATTATTCAGAAATGACTTTATACACTACCAGACTATTATATTAGTGGTATTCACACCAAACTTGTTAATTTGTTACTCGGTAGTTTGTTAATTTGTTAAAGTTACCAACTGTGAACGACCCTCTCTTTAAAACTTTGTTAGTCTGGTAACTTTCGTAGTAGAACAACTAATTTATTGTTCTGACACAATTTATTATTCTGGAAAAAATAAAACATGCCACGAGAAAGTGTAAAAAAACAATTGTAAGCCGTTTAACTACTCATGCTTTGACATAAATAACGTTTGCTGACGGTAAGTAGTGAGTTACCAACTAACAACTATTTTATCAGGGGTGCCGTGTCGTTAATTTGTTAAATGTTAATCCGGTAGCGCGTTAAATATACAAAAACAAAATGCGTGTCAAAAAGTAACGATTATCGACTAACAAACTAACAAGCTCGGTGTGAATACCGCTATTGTATTTTCTTGTTACATTTTACCTTAGCTTTCCTTTGGAAAGCAATGAGGTATATTGTATGTACAGAAAAAAGCTTTATAAAATACATAACTGAAATTTAGCTCATAGAATAAATTTGAAAAAGGAAAAATGTTGAATAAGTAACCTTCGGAAGGAAATAATTCCCAGTTTCTATTTGTTAAAATAGTTGAGTTAAATACATTCAATTTATAGAGTATCACTATCCAGTGTGACACAAAGAATGCTGACGAAGGCCGTAGCGGGCCAGAAAATGCATTACATTCTGCTGGTGTCTAATAATTGTAAATTTTTCTGTACATACAATATACCTCATTGCTTTCCAAAGGAAACCTAAGGTAAAATGTAACAAGAAAATAACTGAAATTTAGCTCATAGAATAAATTCGAAAAATAAAAAATGTTGAATATAATATAAAGTAACCTTCGGAAGGAAATTACATAAAATAGAAACTAGGAATTCTATTTTATGTAATCTTTCATATTTGTTTGTTTTTTATTTTATTTGATTTTACTAATTTGTAGCTTGTTAAATTATTTAAAAGATCATGAATAATTTTGTTGCTATTGATTACTTAAGTACCCAAATACTTCACACTTTTACAACTCTAAAAAATTAACATAAAAAAAAAAAATTTCAAAAGTTTGTATTTAGCCAAATAAATGCTACACAAACAAGTTTAATTAATTAATATTTATTCACTTTTTGTTTTGGTTTAATTTTTATTTCAACTTTTTTTTTATTTAACAATTTTTTCACAATTGTATGCTTTTTATTTGTTACGTTTGTTTGTTTACTTTTTGAAACATATGTTTTTTTGATTTACTAAAGTTTACTGCAAAAATTTCTGCAGTAAAAATTTGCAAATACTCAGACAAGAACTGTCAGTTTTCGCTCTCAAGTTATGTTCTCATTTACTGCATTTTATGTACTCGAACGCAATTTCGTAAAATGCAGTAAAGTTTAGTAAAAAATAGTAAACACTTTTGTGTTCTCGAACGCAACTATTGTATCAGTAAAATCATTTAAAAAGTATGAATGTTTAAAATTCTTTAACAACAACAAAAACAACTTTGATTTTTGAAAATTTAAAATGTTTTCAATTAATTTATCGACTATTATGTAAGGCGATTCCAGTCGAACTATTTTTTAAACGTAATTCAACAATTTGAGTACCAATTTCTTAATGAAAAAATCATACAGGTGTGTTCCAGGTTTCGACTCGTATTGAAAACGCAAAATTTTCTTATATCCACAAAATTCGTCAATTGGTTTTCTTAAATCCGCATTTTCTTGCGTATTCGAAGTTATTGTTCGAAATAAATTTTAAACGTCAAAAACATAAATAACAGCTTTTTATCAGATGTTTAAAACAATTATATTTTGATTGTATCAAAAATTATTCCTAATAAATAAATTTACATAAAAATTCTAGAAGCTTTTTTAATTCGACTCGCTCGACACATTCGTATACGACAACCACAATAAGGCTAACTATTTGTTTCTCTCCTTCTGTTCTTTTAGTCGATCTTTTATGCCTGTGGTAATAACGATTTCAATAATATTTAAAAGGTTCAAAATGCTTGCCTTTTTTTTTTTTTACAAATTTTACGACCAAGAAAGTCCGTTGTTAAATAGAAGTACTTTCTTATTCCGTAATTTCTTACTTTTAAGAACCAGCCAGAAGGTTTTACGAACAATGAGTGACCAGCCACAGCAGAACCATTAAGTCTCAAAGCAGGTGGTGCACTGACTCATCCCCTTGTTGCATAGGAGTTTTTACAATGGCCACTGAAGAAATTCATACTTTAGTATGCCTACCGGGAATTTTATTTTCAGAGATCTAGTGGCAGCACAGATGACCATACCCACTGAACGGGGGTCGTCGGAGATCGTCGTAGCGACGGCCTATTTCCCCGGCGAAGAAGACCTGGACCTGGTGCTGTACTGCGGTATGCATGGAAAGCAGCTTATCCTGGGCTGCGATGCCAATGCCCATCACACCGTTTGGGGTAGCAGCAACATTAACAAAAGAGGTGAGTTACTACTGGAGTATCTGGTGGGTACAAACTTAGACATAGTCAATGTCGGCTGCAAGCCGACCTTTATTAATGCGATCAGGGAGGAGCTATTAGACCTTACACTGGTAAGCGGCGCTTTGCGCGATTCAATTCGTAACTGGAGGGTTACGGATGAGGCCTCGCTGTCGGACCATCAACATATTAGGTTTGACATACCGGGGGGGGGGGAGAATTTGCGTACAGGCGCTTACAATCCCAGACGAACGGACTGGAATGAGTTCAGGTCCCTTGTAAACCGGAAGGCTGAGCTCCTAATGACAGATATCGGGTCTGTTGATGAGATTGAGCTAGCAGCCAACCTTGTTGAGGAAACATTGCTCTCCTCCTTTCGAGGACGTACGACATTGCGACCCTTAAGCTCCAGCCGTAGGACTCCATGGTGGAATGAAACGCTCGAGCAGAAGCGAAGGCATGTCAGGAGGTTATTCAACAGGGCAAAACGGACCAAAAACTGGCAGGAGTACAAAGGTGCCCTGACAGAATATAACAAATCCTTACGCAAATCCAAACGGGATTCATGGAGGAACTTTTGCAGTAGTGTCGCAGGCCTCCCTAGCGCGGCAAGACTTCACAGGGTAATGACCAAGGGACACTCAAATGGAGTGGGTCTGGTGGAGAGGACAGATGGTTCCTTCACGACAAACCGCAGGGAGACTTTGGAAACCTTGCTACGGGTACACTTTCCGGGCTCGACTGTTGTGGATGATACTGGGCACACAAACGTCGAGACGGCAATCCCGGGGACTCGCCGGGCTAATGGCTTAGCCGGTAGAATTTTCGATGAGGATAGGGTACGGTGGGCAGTTGGCTCGTTCGGCCCATTTAAGTCACCAGGAGGTGACGGAATCTTCCCTGTATTGTTACAGGAGAGTCTTGATATGATAATAGGGCCGCTGATTGGTCTTTTTAGGGCAAGCTTCACCTGGGGATACTTTCCGACTACTTGGCGTACGGTCAGGGTTGTATTTATTCCCAAAGCTGGCAACAGGCCGCTGGAGAAGCCGAAATCTTATAGACCTATCAGCCTTACATCATTTCTGCTGAAGACTGTTGAGCGGCTACTGGACCTGCATATCAGGGAAAAACTGCAGGCTTCCACACCATTGCACCGAACGCAGTTTGCTTACCAAAAAGGTAAGTCGACTGAGGTGGCATTGCACCATTTGGTTGCGCAGATAGAAAAGGCACAACGTAATGGGGAGATCGCATTGTGTGCATTTCTTGACGTGGAGGGTGCCTTTGACAACACGAGCTACGGTTCTATCACGGATGCTCTGGCGCGGAAGCGGATAGACGAGCTCACGGTCAACTGGATCGGTGCTATGTTGAGGGAAAGGAAAATCACTGCCTCCTGGAATGACACTAGTGTCAGCATCAGTGCTGTTAAGGGTTGTCCACAGGGGGGGGGTGCTATCACCTCCATTATGGTGCCTGGTGATTGATGATCTGCTGGTCAAACTCGAGGGATATGGCCTTAGGGCCATTGGCTATGCGGACGACCTGGCAATAGTGGTGACTGGAAAGTTCGAGAGCACCATCACGGAGGTGATGCAGGGTGCTCTCAATAGGGTTCTTGGATGGTGCCATGAAAGGGGGTTGAGTATCAACCCTAACAAGGCGGTCGTGGTACCGTTCACGAGGAGGTATAACTACAGGCTTGAGAAGCTAGTGGTGGACGGAATAGAGGTTGAGTATTCCAATGAGGTCAAATTTCTGGGAATTGTTCTGGACAGACGGCTCAATTGGAACTCGCACTTGGATCAAACCCTCGGGAAGGCGGTAAGAGCCTTCTGGGCATGCAAGAGCTTCTTTGGGAGAACTTGGGGTTTTAGTCCAAGTATGGTAAAATGGCTATACTTTACGATGGTCAGACCGATAGTTACTTACGGATCATTGGTATGGTGGCCTAAGATTCGGCAGGAGACTGCAATGAGGAGGTGCAACAAGCTGCAGCGGATGGTGTGTCTGGCCCTGACGGGGGTGATGCGCACATGTCCCACGGCAGCACTGGAGGTTATAGTGGGCATACTGCCACTACACATCCATATAAGGAGGACTGCTATGTCCAGTCTCCTTAGGATCAAGCTGACATCGGGACTTGCTGAGGTCCAGGGGCATGCTAGCTTGATGGACATGGCTCCAGGCCTATCTGTCTGTACAAGGGCAGACATAATGACCACGGAACTGGTCTTCAACAGAAGGTTCAGGGCAATCATTCCGGACGAGAGGTCCTGGAGTGTTGGGAATCCATGTGGGGGAAACCATGAATTGCACTGGTATACTGACGGGTCAAAATCGGAGCACGGAGTAGGTGCAGGGGTTTTTGGACCTAATACACGAATCTCGATGGCAATGGGCGAATCGGCGGGTGTTTTTCAGGCCGAGATTTGCGCCATTGATGTGTGTTGCAGCAACATTCTTGATAGGGGAATGGTTGGCGGCAGTATTGTGATTTTCACAGATAGCCAAGCGGCCATTAAAGCACTCTCTTCTTGGAGAATGTCCTCGAGGCTGGTGGCGGAGTGCCGTGAAAAGCTACAGGAGCTGGGGACAAGGAGCAGAGTGACGCTCTGCTGGGTGCCGGGGCACTCAGGGATCCCGGGTAATGGAATGGCTGATGAGCTGGCCAGGGCCGGTTCTAACGCCCGGTTGATGGGTCCAGAACCCTTCTGTGGATTAAGTTGGGCAGAGATCCAGTCCCTCATGGAGGACTGGGCTCTGGGCGAACATAGGGGATACTGGGTATCGCTTCCGGGAATGCGTCAGGCAAAAAAATTTATCTCTCCCGGGAAAGTAATGACGACGGATGGTCTCGGCAGACGGGATCTGCGACTGCTGGTGGCCTATCTGAATGGTCACCACACGATCAAATACCACCTTTATCGGATGGGCCTGGCTGAGGATCAGGAATGCAGACTGTGTCTAGACGGGGACGAGACGACGGAGCATGTACTGTGTGACTGCCCGGCGCTGGCATGGGCCAGAAGGAGGCACTTGGGGCATGTTATAATGTGTGCGTCCCGAATCGGTGAAATACCGGCAAAGGCCCTGGTTGGGTTCCTATGGGAAGCAGAGGGTCTTTTGGCCAACTAAGGGGAGTGGGTACAATAGACCTAACCTGGTCGCGGTACCTGTCACTGTGGAAAACCTCCCCGCTTTATCATTGGGAAAAAAAAAATGCCTACCGGGACACTGTCCATTGTCGCAATGATCCGTGGTGATACATGAATTTTTCCCTAGTGTCAATATTGTTTTTTTGCGATGGTAAGTGGGAGCCAAAGCCCCTTATTCGTAAGTTTGTTCGACTACTAAGCTTAAAAGAAGAAAAATGTAAACTTAATGCCAGATGACCAGTTTAAACCATCTGTAATGTCGTTATATACTGTCGATTTATATCAACGGGAACAAATTATAAGTGAATTTTTATTCACGAAAAGGGTAAGTATGTTCATGTTTAAGTTAATCAACCTCTCTGAGTATCAGGGCCAAGCTCGCCCTTTTCGTGGTTCCCGAATTTAAAATACGCCTGCGACTGTTTGGTAATTGATTAAAGAGAACATGAATTTAATTTGAATATTGATTTGAGAAGACAAATCAATAGTCTTCTTCTGCTTAACTGAAATTTTATACCCAATAATCTAAACTAAATATCCCTGCAGGTAAAATTAAATACTCCAAAATTAGAACATAATATCACGGTTGAATAAATTGAATCAAAAAATTGCTTTTAACTAGAGCTGTACGCGCTAATAGCTTTTAACTCACGATCACGCAAGCTAACAAGGAAAGCATATGTAATTACGGAAGCTCACGCATGAGGAATTCTAAATTGCTAACGCAAGCACACAAAATATTTAACTAATAAAGTACTTTTTTAATGAAACACAAAGCTTAAAATCAATTCAAATTTTATAAATATTTTTAATTAAAAAGCTTATACAAATATTTTGTAATTTGTATTTGTTTAATGATTTAAAAAAAGTCTTGGTAAGTACGTGAGAAATCGTGCGTGATATAAAAATTTTAATCACGCACGCACTCAAATCACTTTCTCGTGCGTAATTAATGTTTAAAATTATCGCAATCACAACTAATTAATGTTTTAATCACTCGTAGCTGAACAATAAAAGTCTTAAAAAGCACAACAATTTAAGTCACGTGTACACCGCTTCTTTAAACTGTCATTACTTTAATTTCTGAACCATAAAGTTTTATTCGTATTGATTAGAAGAAGTATTGCGTAATTAAATCTGAAAATATTTAATTTTATTAAACACAACCAACTATTTTTCCGTAAAAAAACATTTTAATTAGTTTTTGGCCTTAAAAAAATAAAAAAAAACAATTTTGCGGTAATTACAATAAGTACGTACATATTTCTTTAACAAATACATATTAATTTTGCTTATATGCAGTCATTTTGTTGGGAAAAGGTCACTTGGGTTGTTGAAGGGAGACAGACAAATTTAAATTTTGGCTGGCAAGTTGAAAATTTCTGTAAAATACCAGGCGAGCAGGATTTGTCAGTAGGGTAAAAGCGTTTTTTGAACTGCCCTAAAGTAGGCTTTTGAAATTTGGTTAATTTATTTAGAGTAAAACAGGGTGGCTTATATTCCAAGAGTATTTAAAGTAAAGCCCTAAGATAGGCTTTGGAATTGTCAAGATTTTTTTAAATACAAACAGTAACATTTCAATTGTCTTTGTTGTAAGAATATTTCTTTAAAGAATTTTATCAAATATTCATGTATGTGATGGAAAACGATTTTGAAAACAAAACGATTTGAAAACGATAATATCGTTTTCGGTATCTTTAAAAATTGATTTCTAATACATTTTCCTCCGTTTTCATTTATATATTCTGTTAAATTCTTTATTAAATATATTAATTAAACTGTATTTTGTACAAAAAATAAAGACTTTACTTCAGAAATGGATTTTAAAATCGGTCGAAATTCATCACACCTGCTAAAAACGATCATTTTGAAAACGATCGTTTTTCATCACATACCTGATTAAATCACTTTTAAAAAGATTTTACTGCTTTACGTTTATATTTTAAAATTTAATTTTTTGTATTTTTTAAATTAAAAATATTTTATTATTACATGTTTATGTTTTTAATTTAGTCATTAAATTAGGTTTTGTTTTTGAGATTTGGAACTCATTTCCTTTTCTTCTTTATTTTTTTTAATTTATTAATTTTTTAATTTAATTTAATTTAATTTTTTTCAACTAAAAATTTGTTTTTCTAAAAAAATAGTGCTGAAATTTTGATCTAAGCTATTGATTTTTTTTTCCTTATTTATTTTGTATCTATGTTTTTATGTATATACTATTTATGTATTCTAAATTTTTTGTTTTTGGTTTTTTGCATATTTTTTAGTTTAAGAAATTAAAGATTTAAGTTTTTTTTAACTAACATTTAAATGATATAATAAAATATAAAAAATAAACTAAAATGATTAAGGTAATGAAGGTATTTAAGAAATTTTGTATACATATATTGATTTAATGTGTCGGTCGAATATGTATGGCAACCGAACTTTAGTTAAGTCGATGGAGATATTGCTGTTGACTGATGAATTTGAGTTCAGTCTTTATAGTCTCTACTAAATAAGTCACAGCATCTTTGAGAAGACAAAAATGTGCCCAAAAGCAAGAAAATTTGTAAATAAGTACAGGCGGTCGGTCATTCTAGGGGATTAGAATTTCCTCTCAAGTGTCGCATAACAGATGATTAACTCCTTCTTCTTGGTCGTGTTTAAAATTTGTCAGTTGCCAATCGATCTGTCAAAAGGGCAACTGACAAAAGTTGGCATACGGTTGCAATACATAATCGATCCATAAATTTCTAATAAAAGAATTTCATATTAAAAAATGTTCGTATATAAGTAGTTTTTTTTTTTCTAAAATAAAAAATTTCTTATAAAGAGAAGCAATAAAGATGATGATAATGATGACAATATTTTTTTAACTGTAATATTCTTCAACACAAAATATGTTTGTATTACTAAACAAATAATATAAATACCATGAGAGAAAAATGCTTTTATGTCTGAATTTCTTTGCTGTTAAATTTTTAAATTTTTTTTTAATTTTCTGGAATGGTTGTTAATGTTTTCGAGTGTGAACCATTTAAGGTGACATCATTTGACGCACTTACGCTGCCAACACTACCATTCAGAGTTGTTGGGGGCCCTGTTGATGTATTGACGTTATCGAATAAATTTAATTCGATTTCTGGTATGGGATCACGCCAGTAATTAAAATGTGAAAATTCCACCGCAGTTACCTCGTCGGGCTTAATGGGTGGAAATAGTTGATCGACAATGAAGGTCATACTACAGTATCTATAAGAAAAAAAAATATAAAAAAATTAATTATATATTTAAAAACTAATACAAAATGTATAAAAGAGTTGTGCGTTCCACTAAAAAAAGATTCATCTGTAATTTTTTGTCTTTAAAAATTGATTTTTAATGTTTTGCATAATGCTATGTTCACACGACGATATTAACCACTTGGTTCGCTCTCTAAATCCAGATTGCCAACCATGCTGTTCACACGATACATTGCTGATTCATTTTGACATAATAACCGGTCCGGGAGGGATAAAACGGATTAAGGGTGTCTAGTGCATTATGGGCCGGTTTCGACGCAGTGGCAACCAGGTTTCTATTAGGATTGGATAGAAGATGTCTCAGGACGCTTAAAGGGTTCTCAACGGGTCATTGTTCTGTTAGGGCTTTTCCGAGTAAGTGGGACAACATCATACCAGAATTCTGCAGGTTATGCGAGGCTTCTGAGAAGCCAGAGACGATTGAGCGTGTTCTGTGCTACTGTCCTAGGATGCAAGGTCTCAGGTAGAAAAGGCTATTAGATTGATTTTCGGACGAACTGGGGTCTATCGCTGAATGTAATCCAGCCGATCTACCGGGATTTGTCAGGGAAATAGGTCTGTTATTAAAGGGATTCACAAAAGACCGCATGCGTCTCGGAGTGGAAGTGTGCCCTTGGGCGCATAACCCTTCCTAATCTATATTTGGTTTCAGTTTTTGTTAAATATTTATATGTACATACCAGAGAATGACAAAAGTATAATTTTAAGTACTCTTTCAATATTAATGAGAAAACAGGTATGGACATGTATGGGTAAAGATCAAAACCATACACATACATACCAATACCCATTACAATCTAAAGTTGAATATGCATAGGTATACGCTGCCAATGTGTATTTGTATATTCAATCTTCTTTTTGAACCCTGCAAATAAAATTGGACCACCTGGTCCATTTTGATAAAATGGACTACTCCATGGACTGGTCCGATGTAATGCAAGCATGGACCATGTCATCGTTAAAAAGTGTTTGTAGTGAGACGACATGTCTTCGTTTTTTAACGACATGCTTTCGTTTTTAACCGACTTCAAAACTAATCCTCTTGAGTATACCATGGAGTAGTTTTAAAACTACTCCTTAGTGGTCCAAAGGTGGGTTATATGGTCCTCTCCTAGGACATCGCAATGTTAAATAGACCAGGTTTTTTCCATACGTTTGGGTTAGTTTTGGACTAGTCCTGGTCCCTTGTGGACTACTCTTTACACGCGCGTTTGGACTGGTCCTATTATTTGCTGGGATACTACAAAAATGATATTTGCTTTTGTGACTGCCGTTGTGATTTCAGGTTTGTTTTTTAGTTGAATTAAAGATCGCTTGTTTGCTAACAGCGACATGAAAGCAAAGTCTAATATTTATTAAAAATCGTAAAAGCTGCAAAGAATTACAGGAAAGAATGGCTTAAATCGCTAAAATAGCTAACTTCGCGAAAAATTGCAAGCTTGTAAGAAACCCTAAAATTTATTTGAATTCGCTAAATGGGTTAAAAAAAACCAAATTTCGGAACAGAAAAAAATTTTGCAACATAGCGAAAATTCGCGAAAATTTTAAATTTTGCAAACAAGCCATAAAATTGATTAAAAGTCCCTAAAACTATAAGAAATGGCAAAAATTCGCTTAAAATTGCTAAATAAGCGGAAATTCGCAAAAATTTGCTACCAGCGGCATGATAGCAGGGTCTACTATTTATTATAAATCGTTGAAGCTGTTAAGAATCAGAAAGCTTACAGGAACAAATCTCTTCTATCGTGTCGTGGCTAAAATTCGCAAAAATTGCAAAATTTTAAACACACCCTGAAACTAATTTGAGATCGCTTAGTCGGTCAAAACAAAACAAATTGTTGGACAATAACATAAAAAGCGTTAAAAATGAGCTATAATTTTGTAAAACAAACTTTTTGTATTTTCTTGTGCTTTCGACAATTGAAAATCACACCGAAAAACACAAAAACGGTGTGATTTACAGAATACCACAAAATCACACGTGTGATTTTAAAAGCACATGTGATTTGAAATCACGTGATTTTCAGAACCTGTATGTTTTAAATTTCATTAAAATCCGTCAGATAGCTTCGGAGAGCAGAAATTGCTTATTCCCACCCCTCGTGGTCCTATTTTTTATAAAAGTGTATAGCTTATGTGTAGTTTAACATAGGTACTGCTGATGTTACGGACAAATTTATTTTAAATATCATAAATAATATGTACATAGTCCCATACCTGCCTAGTGATCAAAGCACATTTTTGCAAAATTTTTTTTTTTTTTTTTCATTTTTACACAGAAGTGCCAAAAATACTGAAGGTATTTTTTTAAACATGGATATTTTATTTGTATGGCAGATAACTAAAACCCATTCATGGGTTTTGAATAACACCCGGTGGCGAACTGTCATAGATGACCAATGTTGATTTTGTCTTGTAGGCGTCCATTTGTTTGTGAGTCCTAACAGACAATATCATCAACTTTCATCAGTGAATTGTTTCAGGTAGAGTGACAAGGAAAACACAATAAACTCAAGTAATAAATGGAACAGAACAAACAGAAAAAGAAACGGTCCGTTATTTTCTGATTAATTCATTGACGGAGACATGTAGCAGACAAAGTCCTGCAGCGCTCACTTCGTGATCTATTCATAACAGACAATGCCGCTAAGTTTTTCCTTTTAAGGGAACAGTGACATTGCAAAGCCGTTGTCATGCATAACTCCCTAAATATCAACTTGTTACTGACTCTGGTGCGATGATTCATCAATGAAAATGTCATAATGACAATGTCGTTCATAAACGCCACCGGGACATCTGCATAGTATTCATGTATTTTTGTTTACTGAATGTAGTTGCGTGAAGATATTGCCGTGCATAAGTATAAGTAATAACCATACTTTTGCAACGCACAACCATCCCTGCAAACAAATTGAAGATGTCACCTAAGGCAATACTTTAGCAATACCCCCAAATTTTCGTCTAAAAGAAAATAGTCATAGTAGTTTTTTATTTTCTTCCTTTTATAATTTTTGAGGAAATATCGCAATAAAGTCAGAAAAATATTATATTATAAAAAATATTTATGTACGTCCTAAATAAAAATATATGTAAAAATTAAAAAAATTTTTTATCTAAGAAATTATTTCTTAAAATATTCTGGAAAAGGTAAATATTTAAATTAAATAAATCTGTTAAATTTTAATCAGTTTCCTTTAAATAATTAATATAGTTTCCTCTATACAGGCTTTCAAGGTCATTATTCCTTTTCAATTTAATCAAGATCCTACTCAACCCTGAATGCATTGTTAAAGGAGTTGGATCTTTTTTTAAAAAATATGGTGGAAACTACAGTTTTTCAAAATGCAAAATCTTCTTTTAGTCATCCCAATAAAATTTTGGCGATATCTTCCTATTTTCTTATAAGTGGTTATCTGGCGATATTGCTAGTTTATCATCTAGAGGTATCGCTTTCGTATTGCTTAGGAGTATTGCCATCGAGACACGTTTCTTCCCGACGGAAGTATCTTCCGCAATACGAAATCGATTATTGTCGCAATAACATTTTTCGTCAAGGATATACGTTTGGCAATACATAAGGTGTATTTCTGTGTTTGCTGGGATAGCTGTTGTTATTATTTGCGTTATAAATATGTGTATACACAATAATGAAAAGCGTGGGTAAATACCTCTGTATATTATTCTTATGGGTACTTGTTGTCATTCTCTGGTACATACATATACATGTGTAAATATATGTACTTTTATTATTATTATATTCAGCTGTCACAGAGTACAATTCCGTTCGGAATCGAAGAAAACATATTTTTTTTTATTGATAGAAAGTGTATTTGATAGTTTTTTGGCCTTTCAGGTACAGAAAACCGTCCATTTCGTTCATAAAAACAAAAATGGTTTCATTCCGAATTTTTTTTCATTTTCTGAAGTACCAAAATTCGGATTGAATTCCGTTTCCGAACGGAATTGTACTCTGCGACATGGCTGATTATTACCTATTACGGTAATTTTTTGGTGCTTTTTTAACGAAAAATCCATTTATTAAAACTCGCTTCCATGCATGTACTGTGCTTATACAAAAACTCCCTTATTTTCATTAGCCTCGTACAAAAGGCATTTTACTCGCATCAAAAGTGCATAAATACATCAAAAACTTGACTAAAGAACAGTAAATTTAGTTTTGATAAAATAATTAGTGTGCGATGTTTATTGTACAAGTTTAAAACAATGCTTATATGAGATGTTTTTAACTCAATTTATTAATATCGTATTAAATTGTGATGCATAAATGCGGGATGTGCATATATGTAAGCATGCTTATTCACGAAACAATTTCGGCTATTTTTAATATCAAACTGTAATTGCATAAGTTTGGCTACATAAAGGCGTAAAATGCTAACAACCGGTGTGAAAATGAGCGATGAACACTGTACTTTATTTTATTTAACATGAATTTCTATTTTGTTTTGCTTTTCTTTTGAAAGCTACATAGTTCAGATAAACTAGCGATAATTTGTTATTAATATTGGAGATGAAAGTAACATTTTCAATGTTCTTGTTTTGCGAAATAGTAAAATGTAAGCGCACATTTATGCGCTACGCAATAAGACTGTTTTCCTAAACGCCTATTGCATTGCAGCAATACACGGCAACATATTCTTAAATGCAACCATAAAAATCTTGTTAATGCATTTTGTTCCTAAATGCAACTTTGAAGTTGTCACTGCGCGGAGAAACGCAAATAAAACAGTTAAAAAAATTAGATGCTTAACATATACCTATAGAATGCAATGGGGATAAAAACGAAAGTACACAATGCGTCAACACGGTGTCAATACTGAATTTACTAGGGTATTCATTCAACCGATTAACGGTTAACCGAATAAGTATTAAACCATATTTGTTTGTGTTTTTTAACTATGGGTGAGTTGCAAACATCGATTGCAAAGCAACTTGCTTTTTTTGGGTGCTTTCTAGAATGCAACCATGTACACTTTTACAACGTTTATCTGTACCAGAGTTCACAAAAATAGTTACCAAAGTGCAACAAAAGAGTTGTGTTTACAAATATTTTTTCATACAATATATTTCCTTCTAGAAATACATTTTTAAAATACAGTACAAAATAAATTAAGAGCTTTTATATTATACAAATTGTGTAACGACGGTATAATTTGATAGTAAAAGTTTTAAAGCAAAAAATTATTTTTTTTTCTTTTTAGCGTATTCAAATAAAACTTGTTTTCTAAAAAGGTTTTTAACTTTTAATTTATTTTTTACTTTTTAGGGCATTTAAATAATATCTACTTTTTAAAAATGAATTTTTACTTTCCATTTTTTTTTTAAATTCGCATTCGTATTCTCAGCAAGCATTAAAAGCTTAGTCAGCCATGTTGTATCTAGAGTGATTACTTAATTTTTTGAGTTATTCTTAGCAAGCCCTTTCATTTGGTACCCATATAACTAGTCCGCCATGTTGTGTTTGTCCGCCATATTGGACTTAGAGTGACCACTTTATGTTTTGAGTTGTTCTTAGCAAGCCCTTTCATTTAATACCCATTTTGTAGAAGTGCATTAAGAATAACTAGTACGCCATATTGTGTGTGTCCACCATATTTGACTAAGAGTGCCCACTTTATTTTTCGAGTTGTTCTTAGCAATAACTAAAAAATAACTAGTCCGCCATGTTGTGTGTAGCCACCATATTGGATTTAGAGTGAACACTTTATTTTTCGAGTTGTTCTTAGCATGCCCTTTCATTTGATACCCATATTGTAGAAGTGCATTAAAAATAACTAGTCCGCCATGTTGTGTGTAGCCGCCATATTGGATTTAGAGTGACCACTTTTTTCGAGTTGTACTTAGCATGCCCTTTCATTTGATACCCATATTTTAAAACTGCACTAAAAGTAACTAGTCCGCCATGTTGTGTGTAGCCGCCATATTGGATTTAGAGTGACCACTTTATTTTTCAAGTTGTTCTTAGTATGCCCTTTCATTTGATACCCATATTGTAAAGCTGCATTAAAAATAACTAGTCCGCCATGTTGTGTGTAGCCGCCATATTGGATTGAGAATGACGTCACACAGTTTGCTATGCATTGTCATCCAAACCGAACATGTCTACAAAATTTCAGAAGTGCATTAAACATAACTAGTCCGCCATGTTGTGCGTGACCGCCATATTGGATTAAGAATAGGTGCGTTTGAGTACTTTTACAGTAAAATGCAGTAAATGAGTAAACTAAAAAATTTTCTCTCACAAATTTTTGCGTTCGCGAAATTTGTAAAAATTCGTAAAATAAAGGCAAAAGCTGATGGCAAATAATTGAAGTGTTGAAAAATATTGACACTTTTGACTACTTAGCTCGTTTTCTTATCGGTACTCGGTTAAATACTTTTCATAACACGAACATTTTTGGAAAATACAAACAAACTATTTTATATAATCTTTCATATTTGATTGTTTTTTTTTTATTTTATTTGATTTTACTAATTTGTAGCGGGTTAAATTATTTAAAAGAACATGAATAATTTTTTTGCTATTGATTACTTAAGTACCCAAATACTTCACACTTTTACAACTCTAAAAAATTAACATAACAAAAAAAATTTCAAAAGTTTGTATTTAGCCAAATAAATGCTTCACAAACAAGTTTAATTAATTAATTTTTATTCACTTTTTGTTTTGGGTTAATTTTTATTTCAACTTTTATTTTATTTAACAGTTTTTTCACAATTTGTATGCTTTTATTTGTTACTTTTGTTTGTTTACCTTTTGAAACATATGTTTTTTTGATTAAATAAATTTTACTGCAAAAATTTCTGCAGTAAAAATTTGTAAATACTCAGACAAGAATTGTCACTTTTCGCTCTCAATTTATGTTCACATTTGCTGCATTTTGTGTACTCGAACGCGATTTCGTAAAATGCAGTAAAGTTTAGTAAAAAATAGTAACAACTTTTGTGTTCTCGAACGCAACTAATGACGTCACACAGTTTGCCATGCATTGTCATCCAAACCGAACATGTCTACAAAATTTCAGCTCAATCGGTTGAAGATAACTCCTTCAAAATTCGGAAATAATAATCGTTAAAACATTTTATTAAAAATCAATCATCGATTATTGTGACGAGGAGAAATTCTTGGGAGAAACAACGTGCCAACAAAACGCACTATTTATCGTGTAGTGAATGATTTCGAAGGTTTGTAACGGTAATGACAAACAATTCAGTATGTAAAGCTGATCGTGGAATAAGCGCTTTCTGTGTTTAAAAGGTATTCACTCCTATCGTGAATAATTTTCCCCTCGAAATTTTTCCCCTTTTCACATATTTGCGATCATGAACAACTCCCATGAAAAAATGTAATTCAAAGAAGAATAATAACGTGAAAAAATGTTCACGGGAATAAAATTCCCCTTATCGTGAAAAATTTTTTCCCTCGTAATTTGTTCGCATTTCCCTTAGATTTTCTCACTTTATTTTTGCTAGGGAACAGAACATGTATGTAAGTAGTTCCTCCTATAAATCAAATATTAAGTGTTAATAAAGTTAATGACAAACAAACCGATATATTGTTCAACAAAATGCAAAACAATCGATCGATTGCCTGCGGATTTGTGAAGCTTTCGACAGACTTGGTGGCAGAATTTTGGAAAATATTTTACTACATAAAATTTAAAAAGTGCATAAAACTAACGTTGTAATCAAACTATCCCTCCAATACTAAATTTTTTGCTTTATTGTTTAAACTTTTCTTTAAACTAAGTATATACTTGTATATTTTTGAACATAAATTTCATTGATTTTTAATTTTTTTAATCTTTCTTCTTTTTTTTACATTCACTGGAACTGATAGCGTGAAAAATTTTTCACACGAGATTCACGATTGCTTTTTTCCCTTCGAGGGGAATGCAAATTTCATGGGAACAAAAATTCCACTTGTTATTCACGATAGGGGTGATTGTTTCAAAGTGGAAACTCGCCATATTAAATTCATGACTTCCGTAAGCTGAATGGTAAGCGAAACTAAACAGACCTTTTGTTTTAATTAAAATAAACAGAAAACGTATTAATTTCTATTTATTTATCATTTAAAAATTTCGTTAAAGTTTGATTTACTGCCAATTTTACGGTGATATTTTTGTTTTTTTTTTTAATTGACCTTGAGCTTGGAAGTGGCCATATCCCTCACACAGCAGTTTCATGAGAATTTCACTCTAACGGCCATTTTCACCAAGTTCGGTTAAAACTAGCTTTCAATTAAAGTTCCGGTTACCAATACGTTTTGACAGCTATAACCGATGGTTAATTATAATCGAACTTGGTGAGAATGGCCTTAAGTCAAATTTTCAAAAATGTTTAAAAATTTTCACAAATACAATTCGGATATGGGGCTTTTAGATTATTGTAGCCCTGCCCATAGTCTTAATTTTCCATTAGGTTTGACACTGAGATCGAAGGGTTTGGACACAGTGGCCATATCCCTCACACAGCACTTTCATGAAAATTTCACCCTGAGTCATATTTTTTCAAACTCATACATTTTAATAGAAAAATACAAATAAAATATCTAATTAGTTTTTAATATTAAATAAATAGAAAAATTATATAAGGCATTACCGGCATTAAGGCATATATTATCGTTGTGTAGGAAAACTTAATTAAATTTTTACTTTAAAGGATCTAAAGCTATGTTCACACCCATCAAATATTTAACGTCATACACGTAACCACTAGTATTATAAAAAAATTTTTTGCTTTTGCAAAACGTTTGATAGATCAAACATCATTTAACAGTTTTTAAATTACATTATACAATTATTTTCTTAAAAATAAAGTTAAGTAAGTCAATGAAAATTGTTAAAAATAAAGCTGGTCACGCTTTCTTTGGATTTATTCGTCAAGTATTTGTTCGGTACGAACATTTTTACAAGTTAAATGTATGTATATGGGCAGTTCCAGCGAAAAGTCTACTTTTTGTCACGTAACGCCAGAAGTAATTTTAATTGTTTATCAAACTATTTTATATGTAAAGTTTACTTTTTATATTTTGGTGTAAAGCGCAACAAGCTCTACATTAAGTAACAAAAGGGATAACGGTTGAACAACATGGTCCTAAAATCCAACCTTAGACTTTTCGAGGAAAATGCTCATATGTATTTTTAACGTCACGCCAGCGCATATTTTTGCTTATATCTGCAAATCCTTAGCGTCGATTGCTGTAATTTTTTTTAAAATTTGATTTCTTCATTTAATTTTCTGGCACAAATATCACGACACGTCAAAATGGAAATGCCCATATGAAATCTGAACCGAAAATATTTTTCAAATTTCACCGCCATTTTTGGAGCACTTAGTACCCAGTGGCAACAAATGTGAAATATGGTTTTAAAGAAAAAATATGTGTTCTTTTAAAAACTTTTTAAATTTTTAAAATATCTTCAGTGCATCAAAGTTCAAATTTTTGCAACGGAAAAAGTCAAAACCAGTCATTGTGCGACGGCTTTCCACGACAAATTTGTATGCAAAATTGTATGAAAAATATGGTCTCGAAAATATGGTTACTTTAAGTATTGTTTTATTAAGTGTTCGAAAATAAACATTAAATATCGCTCCTTAGCGTTCGGTTCGGTAGATTTGGGGAAAACACATAGTGTTAATGTAGTAAATCATTAAAAAAATAACGTTTTCCTGTTAAAATAAAACTGTTCTTATCCAACTCAACAAAAAGATGAAAACATTTCATTTCTTTCGGTTTTTTTTTAACCACAAACTTTATTGTGTTCGGTTCAGCTCATTCGATTCACTAGTGCTTAGCGACCTTTTGGCTGGTAAAAAACAACATTTTTTTACAAAAACAGAATACATAAACGAAAACAAACACAAAAAGTAAGCAAAAAAATTTAACACACATTAGATAATCGCGTCGTGGTCGTTGCCAAAACTTTTTGTTTGGTAATTTTTTCATCAATGTAAAAAAGTAACATTATAGAACATTAAAATATTATGGTTGTCTACAGTTTCATTACAATTGTTTTATATTTAATCGAAGAACAGAACACTATAAAATTTTCGGCTCTTTCTCTAAAATAGGTACGAACGGTATTAAGGATTGTATTCGTCTACATAAACACTAAAAAATAATTATCGTTCCTGGGTGTGTGTGAACCGAATGCCATGGTGAAATTACTAGAAGGTGGCAGCACTAGGAGTTGTTGTACAACAATACAACAAAAACAGGCAAACTTGTTTGTGTAAAATAGTCCATTGTGTCAAAAATATGGATTTTCACCACACCAAAATAGTATTGTTTTTGAAAAGTTGCAAACAATTTTTCTTTAAATAACATCTAAAAAACTAAATTCTACCGAAACAGAAGCTTTCGCTTTAAAAATTAAACAATATATATGCACAAAAATGAAAGAATACAAAGATATACCTACATTCATAACGGAAGAACTTGAAATCCACAAAGCAAAAGCCTTATGATTACAAGAAAATCTTTGAAGAATTATGCTAAACTCTATAAGTTAGAGAGAAAACTTAAAGCATTAGATGAAAGTGATGTTAACATAAATAACAATTAGAAAATTAAAGAAACGGAGAATTATTATGACGGGAACAAGTTAGAAAGATAATTGCATAAGAAGCTAGAAAACGAAGCAGATAAATTAACGGAACCTAGACAATCTTTAAAAAAGTTAAAACTTAAACAAAAACCTATACAAAACCACGCTAGACAATGTTTATTAGAAGCAATTTCTTCTGAAAGTTCTATCCAACAAAGTGCAGGAATTATGAAACTAGAAGAAGATGTTACACAATTGCAACAACTACAAAGCGGTTTCCTGCATGACGGCTTAAGCAAGAAACAATTTAAAACCCAAAAAAGGCTAAAGGATTTGCAAAAAAACTAAAATAAATTTAGAGGAAATGCATTTGAAATATGAACTAAATCAAAACACTGTAAAAGTAGGTTAAATAAGTAAGAAATTTTTTTTTTATTTATTTATTTAATTCATTTTAGCTTATACAACAATCAGCTGCAGCCACTAAAAAAATCCCCTCCACTAGCTCATTTTTGAATTTAATACAAACGAAACCAATTTGAATTGTGAACTTCACAACTTTTTGACGAGTTATACGGGCATGTTCTAGAAAACGAAATAAAGTGGATTTAAAATGAAGCCAATTTTAAAAACGTCCCTGTGCTGAAATTATTTAAAAATATTTCATTTTATCTATATAAATGTAGTTCAATTCATTTCGATTTCTAGAACATGCCCGCTGCTTCTTTAAGTGTCCCTCCCTGATTGTATAAAAATTGTTTGCGTGTAAGTGAAAAAGTGTGAGTGTATTGCGATTTTAAGAAATTACCCAGCAAACACAGAAATACACCTTATGTATTGCCAAACGTATTGCCATTATTGCGGCAATAACCTATTTCATATTGCGGAAGATACTTCCTTCGGGAAGAAACGTGTCTCGATGGCAATACTTCTTAGCAATACGAAAGCGATACTTCTAGACGATTAACTAGCAATATCGCCAGATATTCACTTTTAAGAAAATAGGAAGATATCGCCAAAATATCATAGGATGATAAAAAGAAGATTTCGCATTATAAAAAATTGTCATTTGTGTACAAAGAAGCACAGCTTTTTATTTAAAATTAAATTGGTAATTGTATACGTATAAATTTTACTTAAACATGACATAATTTATAATTAAAATAAAGAAAAAAAAAGAAGCTTTCCCTCAACAATAAATTTCAGTGTATTTATCAAATATGAAAAATTGGGAATTTGGCACGTCATACAAAAATCTTAATGATAAATTTTGTATTCCCGTAAATAACTTTGATACATAAATATTTAGTTTCCACCAAATTCTTGAAAAAACGTACCACTTCTTTAAAATTGCATCCAGGGTTGTGAAATTATTGACTAAATTAAAAAGGAAACAGATCAATATTTAACCGATTTATTTAATTTAAATATTTACCTTTTGCAGAATATTTTGGGAAATAATTTTTATTTTTTATTTATGACGTACATATGTATCAAATTAAAACAAAATTTTTTCTGTCTATGTTGCGTAATTTTCTCAAAAACAATAAAAGGAAGAAAATAAAAAATTACTTTGATTACACTACGTGACAATTTTTTGACCAAATGAATTTGACACCTAATCTTTATGTAAAATTTTCCGCTGAATCTGAATAGGAAGTCAGAATTACCAAAAGTAGAACAGTTTTTGAGATATTCCAAAATAACCGTTACTTGTGTTTTTATAAAAGATGCTGTGACTGAAATGCAAATATCTTCATATTCAGCGGAAAATTTTACATAATGATTAGCTGTCAGATTCATTTGGTCACGACTTTATTGAAATTTTGTCACGTAGTGTTTTTTTCTTTTAGATGACAATTTGGGGATATTGCTAAACTATTGCCTTAGGGGATATCTTCCATTTTTTTGCAGGGTACTTTCATGTGTAAATTCAAGGTTACATAAAATGACTAAATTTAACATTAACATCAAGTTAATGTTTGGTGTAGACCGCTCATGTTAAAGCTTAAACATGTTTGTTAAAACATTTTTTTAGAGCTCTTTTATAAACTAAATTGATGTTTTAGTTTGACAGCAGGACTGCCAGGTACTTTTTAAGAGCAGCATCTGAAGAATTGTAAAATTTATACTTTTATCGATTGCAGAGGTCAAAAGCCTAAACTAAAAAATGGTTTCAATATTTTAAAATGAAGAGTTAAATTTATCACATTTATTATTGTTTTTTAAAAATAAAACTGTAATAATAATAAATCTACTTTTTTAAATATTATCCCGCACAAATGGTTTTGTTTATCACAAAGATTATTTTTTCTAAAGAAAATCAAAATTTTTTTGACATTTCCTAAGAATAAACAAATAATTTTGACGTTATGGAAGTTCACCATGAATCGAGCAAAAAATAATAGATTCCGTTGTGCTGCCACCTTTAAGTTATTCACCATGCCGAACGCTAAATAAAGTTCTGTTTATTTTCGAACACTGATTTTATTACATTACATTTGACTTTTTATGAGTTTTTCGACCTCTAACTATTAACAACTCACCCTAATTCAGTTGAAATTTTTCAGTTTTTCATTACTGTTTAAACCCTGTGTCAGTACGGTTAACAAAAACTAGCAGCTGTAAAGTTAAGTTGCTAAATTGAGTGGTAAACCGTAATAAGGGCAAAAGAAAAAAAAAGAAAAAATAATAATTAAACAAAAGTTAAACATAATTTTAGGCTTGGACTTAATGCTTTTTTATGCAGCCTACTTTTAGGCGCCCGAGATTTATAAAGACTTTTTTATTCAAATATTAGGAAAATTTCGATAAAACTCAAATATAAAAAAACCTTTTTGAGGTCGAGTCTAAAGAAAATATGCATTTATTTAAAAACCTAACTTTAGTCGCCAAATATAAACATACAGATACAAAAATAGTTGCATGTTTTTAGGTAACAGAATTAAATTGTTTTCAAACATGCTATAGTCTACTTTTGGTTGTTGAGCTAAAATGCCTTCCACATTCTTTTAAATAAAAACAAAAATAAACTTTTGTTTTTGTACAAACATATACACATACAAATTGGCACAAAACGTAATCTATATTAGTTAAAATTTATAAATATTAATCTAATATATACATACATTTCTTTGTTGCTATATTTTTCAGTTAATAATAAAATAAAACCCAACAAAACGAATTTTGTATATTTTATTTGCCAAATATTAAAATTGAAACAAAATTTGTATTTATATTTTTACCAAATATGTAGTATGTATATTAAAAGGTATTAGCACAAAATAAGTATATAATTAATATATAATATATTTTTAAATTTCATCACATTTCTGGTTGTTTAGAAATAATTTACAAATTAAAATTAATAATAAAGAAGTGCAGAATGTAAGGATTTTTACGGGACTGTTGGAAAAAAACAAACTTAAAATATTAAATAACTAAAAATGTTTAATAACAATCTATTTGTATTAATATTTTTTTTTGTTTAGCCAGATAAATAACAATACTTTTTGTTTTCTTAAAAACTAAATAATAGATTACACAATAAAAATAACGTAATGTTAGAAAAAAAAAACAGACACTATATCCTTAAATAGTTATAACTAATAGGCTACTTTTTTGATTTTAATTTCAATATTAAAAGCAAATCAATTGCATGTAGTATATGTAAATAACCAGGTAATAAATATCACAATTTAGTTGTCGAAAAGTTTTTTTTTGATAAATTTCTTTTTATGTATAATTTCAAAAAATATTGTTTTGTTCATATTTTGCTTGCCAAGTTTTTTTTTTGGACTGTATTTAGTTGACATAAAGGGAGGAGGCATTAATTAAAACTGCATTTGCTGGTGAGGCATTGCCATTATTGATTAGACCATTCACTATTGGCGTTTGGGAATTAACTGAAGCTGCAAGACTTATTGATTCCGATACATCTACTACTATTCCATCATCTGGATCATCGATATATTCATCACTGAAAATTTCCTCTTCATCACTTGCGGTATCACTAAATTTTAGCTCTTCCTCTTCTTCTTCGTCATCGAATATATCGGTTTTGTAATCGTAATCATCATTATCCAGCAAAGGAAAATGTTCATCAACTTCTAGTGATTGATTGATATAACCACTAGTCGAAGGAAATGCGCAATAAAAAATTTTTTTGGAAAAATAAAACAAAAATAAAATAGAGTACAAATTTTGTTTTAAAAAAACTAAAACAATGGACAGTTTTTTTACAAAGAGAAAAAAAAATGTATGTTTGGAAATTAAAATTTAAAGGGAAACACGAAATTAAAATGTAAAAATGTTATTTATTTAAATTTGAATATATTTTACGAAAAGAAATGTTTAAAAATTAACGCAAGATTTTCAGTAGCGTTGCCAACTCAAAAAAATAAAAAATTTTTACAGCTAACAGTTTAGGGTTCAATAATTTCTCATCATTCGTAACTGTTCTGGGCGGGGAAGCAGCTCGCGCGCCATTGTCATTACCAGGGAAACCATAAATATGCTATAAAAAACACGTTTTATGCGCATTAAATATGCAGTAAAAACTTGAAAATATGCCCGGAAAATTGTTAAAATATGCCCAAAAAAACAAAAATCGCTAATTTGAAAAAAAAAAATATTCAACAATTTAAGCCCAGTTTTATTTAATAAAAACAATCCTCAACTTATTATCGGTAAAGCCCAAACTCCATAGTATTTACGAACGAATTTTCGAGATTTTACCCTATTTGAAAACAATGGGCAATCATGGCCCACAAAAACAGTTATACTAGGAGGTTAAAATTCATATACGAGTTATTCGTGCCGAATATTATTCAGATATTAACATCCATATGAAATAGTTATCGTAGATCACTTAAAAAGTGATTCTAAATCGATCGGTATACAAAAAAAAAACCAAATAAGCATAGAACAAAAACTGTACATTTTGGCGCATTCTAAATCAGAAAAAAGGCTGTTGATATTGAAAAAAAACCTAGAACTAGCCCCCTCTACAATAAAATCAATTTGCTGTTCGTTACAGTGACGCTGATAAAATTAAGATATTTGTTGAAACAAGAACATCGTTACAACATAAACAAGTTACAAAAATGAGAAGTCTCTTAAAGAAAAAAATGGAGTCACTTCTTACTATTTGGATTGAAAATCAAAATGAATGAGATGAATGCCGTTAAAACAAATGGTTATTTAACAAAAAGCTTTAACTTTATTTGAAGATCTAAAATAAAATTATTCGTTATAAAGTTTATCAAATCAATATTTATTTTTTCGGCTTAAATTATGAAACTTGGAACCAATTAAATGAAAATTAATACTAATGTATAAAAAATCGTGCTTCGCTTTGCGACGTTTCGGTTTGCATCGAGTTTTTCCGGCCCTAATTAGCGACGCAAACCGGGGTATTGGTGTAATTGCTGTTTCCTTAATTTTTGCTTATTCATATATAAAATTTTAAAGTTTAAAATACCATTTATCTTTAATGGCAACCTGCTTTGTCTTACAATTTTCGAGTAAAAATTTGGGTATACAGATATATATTTAAAACAGAAAAGGCAAAATATCGCAAAAAAAAAATTATTATATTTGTTGCTCTTGTAGGCATCCAAAAAAATTTCACATATATCAATATATGCCTCAAAAAGACTAAATATGCGCTAAAAACTTAAAAAAATGCTGCGAAAGGGGTAATTTAACGAAATTATGCAACAAAAATGCACCAAACGGTAAAATATGCAAAAATATGCACTAACAAATCGTTGCCAAAATCACTAAAATCCTCTAAAACGGATACATATAATGTTTTTGCCTTTATTGGTCGCACAAAGAAAAACATGCAATTGCATATTTTTGGTTTCCCTGGTATTTACTTTTAAAGAGCAACGAGGCAATCCTTTTTAAACAAATTTTTTCACTAATGGCTTGGCATCATAAAATTGTATCAAGTTAGAGATTTTACCTCACTCTTCCATTTTGACGTGGTAGAGATTCATATAACTCAGAAGAATAACTGGTGGAGTACCATTCAAAACTCAGGGGGTATTTTGATTAGAAAAGAAAGAAATATTTAACGAGTTCGAACAGTTTGTACTGTGTATTACGATGCCGTGAAATGACTTACTCAGGCTGACTGATTTACTTTGAAATTGCCTTTAACATATCGCTCATTTTAGGTTAAAGCAAAGTTGTAATAGTGTTAGGGCAGAATTAGTCTTTACTTTCTGTTCTGTTACGAATCAGCTGATTTTTTTTTGTTATTAAAAAACCTATGAAATTGATTAGTTTTTCTGTTCTGTTGCGGTTCAGTTTGTTAAAATCAAAAACTTGTTAAGTAATTGTAAGTGACAGCAAAAAAAATAATAAAATGTACATATTTATATTGAAATAAACTATTTTTTGATGTTAAGAATTCATAAAATTTAATTTCTTCAAATTTATTTGCATTAAAGTGATTGAAATAAAACAATGGACGGTGCAAAACTAATAAATTTATGATAAATGGCTGATAAGTAACTACAGAAAAACTAACTATTACAATTTCGTAACAGAACAGAACTGAGGAGCCTTTATTGGGGTATTTAAAGACACATTTCTTTGTCGACAGCTACGTTTATGCAAAATAATGATGGAAGTTTCAACAAAATTGTGCCATTATATCGATTTTATTTCTGTCATTTGCCCGATGTACGTTCGAAAAAAAATATAAAAACCAAATACTGGGGTCTTATCACCGCATTCGATACTATCGTATCGAATAAACTTTCGATACTATCGTATCGAATAAACTTTAGAATTTTTTTGCATACGATAGACACTGACGTATCGAATGAAAACTCGATAAATGTAATGTCGAGTTACTCGACATCGAATGCTATTATTTCAAATTTAATACATTTCATTCGATATCGAGTTTCATGATACCAAAATAAATAATTTCGATCAATTTTGCTCGATATCGTATGCGGTGATTAGACCCCTGTATTTTCTATTAAAATTAATTTTTGCGTTAACTTTAGAACATTTTTTTTTAAGAAATATTTAAAGGAGATAATCTTAATTATTTAATTAAATAGTTTCAGGTAATTTGTACTTAAAATATGAAAATGTTACCAATAGTATTAAGAAATCCAAATCTTTTAAGCTACAGAACTATTATTATTGTTCTCATCGCTTATAAATATGCTGTAACACGCGGGAGGGTATTGGTGAACGATGAACATACAAATCTTTGGTAAGATTAAGGTTAAATAGAATTCGAATTATTATTACAAATTTGGCTTTTTTTTAATAAACAATTGTTTCTTGTATAACTTAAAAGCCACCTGAAGTAAAATCTACAGCTCTTTAAAAATTCCTCTTCATTTCCGTTTTAATTTCCATTATGATTTTTTTTTGTAGACGACAAAAGCTTTATTACAAAAATGCATTTCTTAAGGTTTATTAGGTATAATAAATATCACAATTAATAAACGATAGGTTTATGATTATTACATACAAAGAATATGATTAAATTTGTTCACAAGTTATTTATAATATGTATGTTTGATATATATTGATAATATTAATATAGATTACGTTTCTTGTTGGCCAATTAATAAAAAAATTATGTATGTATATAGTATAAATATATGTTATAGTAGGAAATTTAATAATGAATATGTTTTAATGATTTCTAAATTCAATAATTTTTAATATATTTTACCATTTTAAGTAAATATGTGAACATTAATGTAATAAAATTGTTTAATAGATTTTCAAACACATACACCTTTTAGAATTGCTTTCGATTAAAGGCGACTTGTACTTTAGCAGACATAAATGACAAAATTAAATGCACAAATACACCGTTTTAGTTGTCAAATGAAAATATTCAAACACAAGTACATACACCAATTTAAAAAGTTTTGTTTAGCTTTATATGAAAAAGGAGATTGAAATATAAAAATAAAATTGATACTTACGAAGATTGGAATGTTTGTGTTAATTCATGTTTTAATTCTCCTTTGGTGTTTATGGTAAATATACGTTTGATGGGTATACCAACAGCACGATAAGCCCAAACATCCTATAAAAGGAGAAGATAATTAAAATATTTTATATATTCATAATGTATTCAAATTTGTAATATTTCTACAAATTATTAGAAAAATTTTTATGAAAATAAACGTTCTGAAATACACTCGGCTTTAAAAATATTTTCCGTATGTCTTTACGAACGGTTAAGTTGGAAATTGTTTAACAGGCAGTCTTTTCCAAAGCGAATTCATACAAATGATTGCAGAGAGAGCTATTCAGTACCTCAATTCTGTAACTTTTTTAATTTAACTACCGATATTTTTAATTAACGAGAAATCTCGGTTACTTTAACGAATTTGTTATTCTGTATTTTAAATAAACAAATATTTTTGTTTAGAAATATTGACGACAATTATCGGTAAAAATATAAGAACGTCAAAGTGAAAATTTTTTAAAATTAATAAAAAAAATACAAAATAAATTTACTTTATTGCATTTATTTTAACAAAACATGAATGAAAACGCGTAAATATTGATTATATTTCTAAACAAATATGTTGGTTTTAAATCTTTCTATACATAGGGAAAAATTTCCAGGTGACTGAGCCACTCTAGCACAACATTTCTGCTCTTACTTTTTATACCCACACCACAATAGTGGAGAGGGTATTATGCATTTGTGCTGATGTGTGTAACGCCTTAAAATATTGGTCCTAGACCCACCTTAAAGTCTAAGAATCACTTTCTGAGTCGAACTAACGATGTCCGTCCGGCTGGCTGGCTGGCAGGCTGGCTGTTTGGCTGGCTGTTTGGCTGGCTGTCCATGTAACCTTGTGCGCAAAGTACAGGTCGCAATTTTGGAGATAATTTGATGAAATTTGGGTCATAGGTTCTTATTGGCACAATATAAAAATGAAAATGGGCCGAATCGTAGGACCACGAGGGAAGATAGGGGGAAATTTCTTCCTCTCAGAAACTATCAAACCGATTTCAATGAAATTTAAAACATAGATAGAACCATATCTATATAGACACAAAATGTATGCATTTTTTAAAAAATAGGACCATGAGGGGAGATAGGGGCAATTTCTGCCTCTTAAACCGATTTTAATGAAATTTAAAACATAGATAGATCCATATCTATATGGTCACATTAGCTATACAGTTTTTCAAAAATAGGACCACAAGGGGAGGTAGGGGGCAATTTCTGCCTCTCACAAACTTTCAAACCGATTTTCATGAAGTTTATAAACATAGATAAATCTATATTTATATGGACACAAAAGCATGATGTGTTTTTAAATACTGTGGTGTAGGGTATCATATGGTCGGGCTTGACCGACTATACTTTCTTACTTGTTATACCTGCACTACTGTATGTCAAGAGGATATTATGTGTTTGTACGAATGTGTGTAACACATTTAAATAAAGGTTCTGGGCCTGCCTTTTAGTGTACCGATTGACTCAGAATCAATGTCAGAATCCATTTAACGAAGCCCGTCCTTTTATCAGGATGGCTGGTAGTCTGTCCAAGATAACCTTGTGAGCATATTACAGGTCGCAATTTTAAAAATAATTTTATAAAATTTGGCACATATGCGTTTATTGTCACAAGGTCGAAGCCTTTTTGTAATGGTGAGAAGCAGTTATTTAATTTTAATATCCCACATGGAAACTTCTTTTCGGAATAGGGTTTTGTGCCTATTAATAGCCATTTTGCTTTTTAGACATTTGAGTTGAATAAGATCCAAAAATATTTTGTCGCAACCTACATATATCACCAGAACAAATTTTTTTAGAATCGGTCCATATTTGACCCAGCTCCCATACGAATACACTAATAATGGTAGTGGATACTTAGATAATATTGGCACAAACATGTCTTATGTGAATATTAACCTCACAACATACTCTTTTTGTTGAAAACACGATCGCCCAAATACTGCAATGAAGAGTCGGACTTGATCGACTATAATTTCTTACTTTTTTGTGTTAAAAATTGGCTACTTTCTCTATATTTTTAATCTGTTAACAGTACATTTATTGTCGTTATTATTTAACAAGAACTTTTTTTGTGTCGTTAGCTACCGACATTTTTTGCCGATAAAAATTGTTAAAATTTCATTACAGAATAGCTCTTAACGACAACTTTCGTTAGCTAACGAATTTTGACTACTTAACGACAATTTTTTGTAGTTAAAAAGTTACAGAATTTAAGTACAGAATTAGGCTGGCTGCCAATTTTGTAATGTATTAAGTTTGAAATTTAGAATACATATACATACATATGTACTCACATACATGACATGGAAGAAAGTACAGTCGGTCAAGCCCGACCATATTATACCCTACGCCATTGTGTTTACAATAATTTATGCGAGTGTACCCTATTTGGAACCCATGGACAATCATGGACGCGCTTGAAGAAAATTATGTCATGAGCTTTAGATTCATGAAAAAGTTCTTTGTGCCGAATATGATTTAGATCTTTTATTTATTTAGAATGGCTTAGAAAGAGATTCTGAGTCGATCGGTATACATCGAGCCCTAACCGCGAAAATAACGTAAGCGACATCATTTTCAATTTTCGGTTTTTTTTTATAAATTTCGGTTTTTATTTATTGGCAACACTTGAACCATCTCCTAAAATGACATGGTCACATAAGGTACATTAACGATTTTATAGCAAGAACAATTTTATCGAAAGCGACAAATTTCATATTAAATTTATATAAAATAAAAAAAAACTTTCTGCTGTAAAATTTTATTTTTGGCGCTTACGTTATTTTAGCGGTAAGGGCTCGACATGAAGGTGGGTCTAGCAATTACCAATATTTTAAGGTGTTATAAACATCAGCACAAATGCATAATACCCTCTCCACGTGTGCGTATAAAAAGGGACAACTAGCAGAACTCTATCTCTCTCTCTGATGCGGTAACCTTTATGAATTCGCCTTGGACTTTTCTAATGCTTAAAACGAAAACTCATAAAAATGTTTTTTTTTAAGAATTTGACCCGACAGACGTTGTCCTGTCAAAATTAGAAAAAATGTTTGCGTTCGATTTTTAAAATCCGTTAAAAAGATATGAACATTTGAAAGAAAAATTAGTCAAATCAATGGAGCCGTTTTCTGATTTTAGGTAAATCGAAAAAAGTGGGCGTTAAAGTGGGCGGGGCAAAATGTTCTTTCCGTTAAACTTAAGTTGGGCCATGGCGATGATTTTAAAGAAAAAATCGTCCAAATCGGTCAAGCCGTTCTCAAGTTATTAATAAATATTAATAAAAAAAGTGGGCGTAAAAGTAGGCGTGGTAAATTTTTCTTTCGATAAAAACTTAAAATGGATTAATACGAACATTTGAAGGAAAAATTTTTCAAATCGATGGAGCCGTTTTCTGATTTTATGTAATTCGAAAAAAGTGGGCGGGTCAAAATTTTCTTTTCGTATAAATCTAAGTTGGACCATGGCGATCATTCTTAAGAAAAAATCGTCCAAATTATATAGATGTCATTGGTGGCGCAATATGAAAATTGTGTCACCCGCCTGAATATTCTGAAGATTCCCTGAACATTTTATCAAAATCGGCCCAGCCGTTTTGGAGTCCATACGTTACATACATACATCCTGTTTTATATATATAGATTTTCTTATTTAAACATTTTTCGAATGTGCTTCTTTGAGTTAAAATTTAATAGGACAAAAAGCTTAATAAATTGAAATTTAACTCAAAGAAGCACACCAAACAATCGAAAAAGCTTTTTAAAGTTTTTTATTATTAATTTTTTTGATTGAAAAAGTTTTATCCTGTTCTAAAATTAGGAATAATTTAACAATTGATTTTTTGAAATAAGGTATTTAGAATTAAAAAGCTTGTCCACCAAAAATCTTTTAAATCAATTATTTTTAAGCTTAAAAAAAGTTTTTAAAGTTTCTTTAAAAACTTTTGTCAATAAGAAAAACTCTTTTTAATAAAAATTTTTGTAATAAAAATCTTCCTATACGTTTTTTAAAAAAGCTTATCAATCACACTTTTATTAGTTTAAAGTAGTAAAGTTTTTAAGCCCTTTAAAAAATACTTTAAAATTAATATTAGAACAGAAATAGTTTAAAAGTTTTTAATTGATGAAGTTCGTTATTAGGAAAAGCTTTATAAAATGTTTTTTTTTTAAATCTTATTTAAAAAAGTCTTAAATGATATACATATGGGCATTTCCATTTTGACGTGTCGTGATATTCGTACCACAAAATGTAAACAAATTAAATGAAGAAGTCAAATTCGTAAAAAGGGTTTTTATACATATAAATTAAGTAATAAAGTAGCACTAAAAAAATTACAGCAATCGACGCTAAGGATTTGCAGATATAAGCAAAAATATGTGCTGGCGTGACGTTAAAAAAACGGAAGTGTATTTTGACTTGCATTACAAAACTTAATAAGACTGCGAATTGAGCAAGACATTTTGTATAAAACCTTTTTTAGTAAACGTTGGACTTATTTAGATTTATTTTTCTAGCTATCAAATTTAAAAATCTTTGCTCGTTTTAAGGTACATATGGGCATTTTCAGCGATAAGTCTCCTTTTTTTAATGTAACGCCAGAATACAAATAAGGTTGTATTTTAGGACCATGTTGTTTAACCGTTATGCCGTTGTTACTAAATGTTGAGCTAGTTTCGCTTTACACCACAATATCAAAAAGTAAACTATACATATACAATTTTTTGAGAAACAATTTAAATTATTTCTGGCGTTACGTTACAATAAGTAGACTTTTCGCTGGAACTGACCATATACATAAATATTTAGCTGTCAAATTATTTTCCTTTTTCTATTTATAAAAAAACCTTTTTCAAAAGCTTTTAATTTCTTTAAAGCTTTTTTAAATAAAGCTTTTTATGTGTTTATGCTTCCTAAAAAAATTATCCTTTTCAAAGATTTTTAATTGAAAAGTTTTTAGAGTGTATTTATTAGAGTATGTATCTTTATGAAGCATTTTACTGAAAAGTTTTACGTTGACAAAAGATTACAAAGAAATTATTTGAGTTAATTTTTAAATTTTTTTTAAAAAGACATTTCTAAAAATTTTTTTTAACGCTTTTCACAAGGCGAATTCATGTAAACGGTGGTGTCAATACTACAACAAGTAACAACACCAAAAACACAACAATGTATTTGGTTGTTTAATTTAATAATCGTTTATGATTACGGGGGTAAGGCTTTAAAGGTCGAGTTAGACGTGACCTTAAAATAATGCTATAGCCGTAACGAAACCAAAATTCAATTGGTTTTTATGGTCATTATGTCGTTATGGTAAGTCACCTACATATTGGCTTATAAAGCTGTTTTGTATGGATTTGGTTATGTCACGTCTTATTTGCGCTTAAAATTCATGAGAAAAAAAAACCAAAATTAAAACTTACATTAATACGATTACCATAACCCGCATAGAAGGGATCCTTATTAGGGAATAAATCTCTAATGTCCGACAAACAGGCAATTTTGAATTGTTCCGGTTTTCGTTCAATCACCTCACGATGGAATGCCGATATTAAAGAAGTAGGATTCAACAACAGAGGACCATCGGGTAGCTTAACATCTCCTTGACGAATAGAACGTAAATATTCACGTGTGGCTCTCGACTGTCCAATAGCACGAGCCGATAAATACAATAGCTTATAGCCATTTTGTTCAATTTTCGAGAAAAGTTGAGCTACACCCAATTGAGCCCAATCTTTGCCAACCATTGGCAAAATATGTCCTAAAACATCGGATTTGGTGATAGTACCATCAATATCGGAGATAACGACTTTGTCGTTATGTTTCCAGCGGAATAAGAAGCATTTGCAGCGAGTGGTACCCTGATAGGCTGTGGTAACACTAAATTCAATTTCATTTATTCCCTCTTTCAAGTTGAGTTTTTTCTGGGAATTGCAAAAACATAGATAAAGTCAAGAAATTATTTTATTTTTTGTTCGCTTTTACTTACAATGGACTCTGAACTTAAACGCAATGATTTTTTATAACGTTCCATTTTATTTTTAGTGTCGGTTGATTCACTTTTTGAAGAAGTCTGTGATAAATCTTCCATATTATCCATTATTGCCGAAGTATTTTCAGCATTCATGGTAGAATCGGTTTTACTCAAAGTACGATCACTTATATCGGGTGAATTGGGACGTGTTGTTTGTGTGGCCACAGCGTTTTGGTCATTTTCTATTTAAAAAAAGAGTTAAAAACTAGATAACTAAACTAAATGTCTACCTACCCTTTTCCTCCTGTTTTTCCTCTAATTTACCAGTCTTTAAGGTATTATTTGTAGGACCTGCGGCATTATTAACACTCTGTGAACGTCTCCAATACCACCACGAACGTTTTGCTTGATTTTGGGTGCCTGGGGGAGTGCCACCATCCACTTCGGCCTTACTTACATCGGCAGCAGCTGCCACAGCATCTTGTTTAGCATTAACCATTAATTGATCAACGGCATCCTTTCATTTTGAATAGATTAAAGAAATTTATAAACGTGTGTGATTATGAAAAACAATTATTAAAAAGTTTTTAAAGCTTTTTTATGAAATTTTTTGCATGATCGTGTAATTAGTGCTTTTATTTGTTTAATTTAATTGTTCACACATCAAGACAAAACAAACTTACATTAGTTAAAGGCTTCTGGAATGTTATTATGGTCATGACAATTGGACATGCAGCCGCCCAGCTGTAGTATTTACCATTTAGGCGTACAACTAAATTAGGCGATGAGAAGATGCTGGGATTTTCACAGACCTAAGACATTGTACACAATAAGTGATGATTATAGATTAGTGTAGTTTGTGTTTATTTTTTTTAAAGGTTAAGATTAATTGTTTTCCTTTGATTACTACTTTGCAAAGAACTAGAGGCAGGCTATTAGTAAGTGTAAACTAAAATATAATTTGTTAGCTTTTTTTGGTTTCAAATCTTTGCAATTTGTGATGTTTTGAGATTTAAAATTGTAAAATGTCTTTTAGAAATTTGTAGGTTTTTTCATGTACAATAAATTGGAACTTATATTGGATAATATTACAATTTCCTTTAAGTAAATGTCCAAAACTCGAAGCCCAAAAAAATTCAATACAGTACTTTTCGCTTATAGTCACATCCTTTAGTTGCAACCATAACGTGGACTATATCGTTAATGTGACTTTAAGGCTAATTCATATATATGCCACTATGACGCATATAATCGAAATCGAATATAATCAAGTTGTGTGAATAAAGGAAATAAAAAATTCATAAAAATTACACCGACATCAGGCTTATGGTTTTACAACAGAGTTGCATACTGTATAAAAAATAGTTTAAATAATAACAAGATATTTCATAACTGATACCAACGGTAAAAACTAATTTTTAACTAGTAGATAGTTGATGACAAAAATTAAATGATTTAATTCATTCTTTCTTTGGATGGATTTTTGATTCGAAAACTAAAAAGAACTTAGTAAATTTTGCTAATGTGACTATAACGCCATTAATTTGCTTTACTTTTTCCTTTGACTACTGTTGACTATATCGCTAATGTGACTATGAGCGTAGTGACTATAAACGAAAAGTACTGTACATATGTACAGCTACTCACACCTTAAGTGGGATACATAGAAGAAGCCTAGAAATACTTTAACAAAACATTTGCTTACTACTTAGTACTAAGGTGACTTAAGCTAGTTTTTCGGCCGTTGCATTATGGACACTGTTGTATAACAGTATATTCAAAGTATCTCTTCAAGTTCGAGTTAAGATTTTAAAACAAGCAGTACTTTTAATTTAAAACATTTAAGAAGAATTTTTCATTTTGAGACAATTCATTTAACTCGTTCATATTTAAGAAAATAAAGTTTTTAGGTCCTTAAAAATAACGTATCTTGAATAAAATGCGAACAATCATAAGAAAAAAACATGTTAAAAAAAATTATTTGAAGCTTATTAATATTTATTTTTTATGTTTATATGTAATGGTGCCGTTTTTTCTTTTTTTCTGGACACGCATGGAGATTTTCTTAGATATTTCTTAGCAATTTGGACTTTGCACTGCATTCTACTGTTTCAGATTTGAGTTTTGGGCGAACTTTAGAGTCGTGCAAACTACATTTCCGACCTGATCCACATTTTCTTTCAAACGATTTTTCATTCTTAAACAAGTTTATTTTCCTCTAGTTAAACGTTTTTTTTAACCCATGTATTTTAAATGAATAAAAATTTCACTTATTAACTGGTCAGAGCAATATTAGTTTTTTTTAAGAAGTAGATGGTACAATTCAATTAACCATATATATATTTTTTTGCAAGTGTTGGACTTGTTCGTATTTTATGCACCATACGTTAGCTTTACACTCTAAAAAACAGTTATTAAATTATTTGTAACAAAAATGTACGTCAAAGAAATCTCTCTTTAAAAAAATCGAGGATTTGTTTCTTTTAAAACCTGCAATTACGAGACTATTCCTTTTCCATTTTTGTAGTGTGGGTATAAAAATATTTTGTTTGAAATCTGCTTATTTCACTAAATGCGATTGAACTCTTTCTTTCGCACAACTACATTGAAATTAAGAATTAATTCTAATATTTTATTTTTGTTTAAAATGTATTCGAAACTGGCAGTTTGTTTAGTTTTTCGATTTTCGAATAATTTCCAACAATTTGGAAATGGAAAACGCATTTATATTGCATAATGTAAATCTGATATACAAAAGTTGATTAACAAGACGGTTGTTTGAAACATAATTCAAAAGTAGAGAGAAAGCGCAGACATTTTTTTAAAAATGTTCCCCGCACATTTAAAAAACAAGCACAAAATAAAGCAAACAAAACCAAACATCGTTTAAATTAAAAGTGTAAATTTTATGGAAAAAAGATATGGTAGCAAATAATAATTAATAACATGCCATTAGTAGTTTTTAAATCCAAACAATGATGTTGTAAATCAACTAAATAAAAAAATTAATTACTAACTTACATCTTTATATTTAATAGAATGACGTTCAAATTCTTCATCTGAAGGATCGCCTTTTTCCTGAAGGCCACACAAAGACATGGCCACAAAGTCTAAATATCTTAAACGTAAAAAAATTATCACTTAAGTATATACATAAGTTTTTAAGAAAATTTATTAACAAAAACTTACTTGCCATCTGGCATTTTACCATCTTCATAATCGGAATCTAAGCTTTTTTGTCCTTCCAAAGAACTGGGCGAATGGGGCAAGGAAGTTCCATTACCACTCTCACGATCATCTTCGTTACAGGGCAAGGCTGGCACAGCTGGTGAAGTTTCTTTAGATGGAGCTGAGGGGAAATACATGGCCAACATTTCTGGATCCATAGTTTCAGTATCCAAATCTGATAAATATACGCCACCATCATTGACTTGTTTGCGTAATTTATTATTAGTTTTCATGAAATTAAACATATTACTAAGCATTGAATTACGCTTAGCCTGGGCCTGGCTATCGGCTTGATTTTTTGGCTCGGGTGTGGGTAATTCACCCCATTTCCAGGAAGCTGAATTAGTTATCAAATCACTATCGGTTTCTTTTTCGCGCATCGAAATCTCCAGTTCACTATCACTTTGTATGGGCGTGGAAGGGCGTCCAGCACCACGGCCAGCACCCAAAGAACCAATGCCACCTGACGACGTAACTTCTGTATCCGAAAAGAAATGTATATCCAAATCGGCTATACGTGCATTATTTGGTGTCATCGGGGATGTTTTACATGTTTCTGAAATAGGACTTTCATCGCCGCCCATGGCGGTAACCAAACCGGCCGAAACTTGTTCACACGACTTAGGGGAAGCTTCATCGTTAGATGAATTGGTGGTATTATTTGAGATCGATATTGAACTATTATCAACATCTTCAGCCTGTTTGTTATCATCATTTGTGGCGACACCATCTTGGGGTGTATTGCTGCCAACCGAACTGCTTGAGGAGGATTTGCGTTGGGCATTTTTCTTTTTCATTTGTGACTTCTTGCGGCGTTTCTTTTTACTTTTCGATTCTTCCTTGAGGCTGTTGTTATTAGAATTTATTTGTTCTAATTGTGATTGCTGTTGATTAGCAGCGTTAGTTATGGAAATTGAAGGGGTTTTTGTAACTTCTATAGTTTGGGTAGTTAAAGTAACATCTAGATTGCTAGTTTGGTTTGGTTCTTGTAATGTTGGCTCTTCTTTGGCAACAAACTCTATCGGTTTATCTTCTTTTTGAGTACTATTACTCCAGTCCTAAATAAAAACAAAAATATTATAAATTAGAATGTTATTTAAAAGAAAATTAATATTAATACATCTAACAAGTTAATTGTTTTACATTCGTTTACAGATTTCGCTGTCCAAATTAAACTTTTTGTAAATCAAATTGAACCCTTTACAAAGCAAATTGAACTATTTTCAAATCGAATTTAACCCCTTACAAAGAAAAATAAACTTTAGCAAATTAAACAAGTAAGAAAGTATAGTCGGTCAAGCCCAACATATCATACCCTACACCACAGTATTTAAAATAACATCATGCTTATGTGTTCATGTAAATATGGATTTATCTATGTTTATAAACTTTATGAAAATCAGTTTGAAAGTTTGTGAGAGGCAGAAATTGCCCCCTGCCTCCCCTTGTGGTCCTATTTTTTAAAAACTGTATATCTGATGTGTCCCTATAGATATGGATCTGTCTATGTTTTTAAAATTCATTAAAATCGGGTTGAGGCAGAAATTGCCCCTATCTCCCCTCGTGGTCCGATTTTTTTTAAAATTTATACATTTTGTGTCCATGTAGATATGGTTCTATCTATGTTTTAAATTTCATTAAAATCGGTCTGAGAGGAAGAAATTTCCCCCTATCTTCCCTCCTGGTCCTACGATTCGGGCCATTTTCAATAGGCTTGGTCCTTGTGCCAATAAGAACCTATGACCCAAATTTGATCAAATTATCTCCAAAATTGCGACCTGTACTTTGCGCACAAGGTTACATGGACAGCCAGCTAGCCGGACGGACATCGTTAGTTCGACTCAGAAAGTTATTCTGAGTAGATCGGTATACTTTAAGGTGGGTATAGAACCTCTATTTTAAGGCGTTACACACATCAGCACAAATGCATAATACCCTCCCCACTATTGTGGTGTGGGTATAATAAAACATTTCAAATGCTTCAATTCAATTAAACGAACTATATTAATATTAACGTTTTGTACACCATTTTTACAAGACAAAACATTAGGTAAAAAAAGAATCCTAACGAACGTTCGAATTTTGTAAAAAAAAAAACAAATTTGTACACGTCTGGGGTGGTTACAGAGGGGCTACTCTCTATTCCGATGCGAAAGCTTATTTCAACTTGGTACTCTCTATCACTTTCGCAAAATTTTTTGAAAATGAAGCAATACTGGCAACAAGAATTAAAGATGGCGCAGATTGACAGTAATGAAATGTCGAAATATGTAAAAAAGATTGAAATTGGAAAATTAAAATAAAATAAATGCGCAAACGCACTAAAGAGTACCAATTTTCTTTCGCATCGCAATAGAGAGTAACCCCCCTGGTCTTCCGCATGGAACATTTTTGTCTAAATTGGGAACATTTTTGTCTAAATTAGAAACACTAACAGATAACGTACAAGTAAGAGAACGTACTACATAAAGGGTCATAAATGACTCAGCATGTATTTAGAAGATCCAGAAGAGCATGAAAATTTTATTGATAAATGAACTAGAATATATTTGATTGTGCCTTCAATTTCTAGAAACTCATATATGCATCAAAACTGAAATTCTAGTCCATTTATAAACATTTAGGCAAAAAGTACCACTGACAAGTGTTTCTAGTAGGCAGCTTTTAAGTGCTGCTAGACAACTTCATTCCGACCGAAGAAATTAATGCACAAAAATTACTTTTCTGCCATTATACATAGTTTTAAACTATAAAATTTTCAATTCTAGTGTATTCAATTTTTGCTCAATGCTACATACATACCAGAGCTGTAAAAGATTGCAATCGATTTAATTGCAACCACATGATTTCTTGATTGCATTCAATGTTTGCCAAATTTTTGATTGCATTAAAAATCGAAAAATTTATTGTATGAACGCAATCTGAAATAAATATGATAAAAAAAGATTGAAACAATTTTTTGAAATCAATTCATTAATTAATTGCTTTCAATCGATGCAATGATATTCAGTAATTGCAATCAACATTAAATAAAAATCTTCGTTCTCTTCAAATGAAAATCCTTCTTAAATTAAAAAAGACTCTGATAATGTTGAATTGCCAACAATGTAAATTTTTTCGTTAATAGTTGTTATTTCAGAGGTGTTTTTTTTTTTTTCAAAAATATCTATTACATTAAAGGTACAAATACTTTTCAATAACATGAATTTGGTTATTTTATTTTTATAAAAATCTAGCTATTAAAACCCACTTGAAAATGGTTACATTAAAAATAGAAGTAAGTAGTATACTTATGGGGTTTCTGTTTCACAGTTTTGCTTCCAATAAATATACCACAAAAATGTTTAGTTTTTCATTTCAAATACATACTTATTAAGGCCCTAATTGTGTAAAACACAACGCAATGCCAAAAATAACATTGAAAGCAAAAACAATGTCAAAAATTTGTCAAAATTTTGTTGTTGCTTTCTACAGAAATACATATTGCGTTTTAATATTATCAACGCCACAAGATGTATGCAGCGTTTAAAATTTAAAAATTCAATATACATTTGGTTAATGTGTGATTAATCCAATAAAAGACTGCTAATTTATTTTTATTAATATTAGGATTTAAATTTATTTGGAATTATTTTTGACTGGCTATAATTAAATTTTAATTAGTATAACAGAAACGAACTTACAACGCGTGTTTTATTAAAAAGAATGAGAAAGATTTTTGGTTTATGTTCGTGTTGTTGAAAACATCAACTTTATTAACAGCAACTGAGTACTTGGTACTAAATTGGTAATGGATTTTAAAGCGGTGATGCCACATACATGTCTATAGAAAACAACAACAAAATTATGAAATATTTTCGATTTTGTTTTTGCTTTCAATATAATTTTTGGCGTTGCGTTTGCGTTTTATAAAATTAGGGCCTAAATTTTAAATAATCTTAAAATTTACTGTATATGGGATGGTTAAGTGCGCAAAGTATTAAGTTTATTTGTACAAATCGTACCTGACCAACAAGAGGGTATTAACTCGACATTAAAAAATTTTCAGTTAAAGCTAAACCGTTCCGTTCCCAAAAAGGAGATAAAATGGCGAGATATTTTACAGCGGTGATAGCTTTAACATGAATGAAACTTAATTTAAAAATATAATTTTGGTTTGCCGTGTCCATGATTGACCATGGGTCCTTAATAAGCTACGCTCTTGAAAATGTGTCTCTAAATGTTGTGGTGTGGGGTATCATAGGATCGGGCTTGACCGACTATACTTTCTTATTTGTTTATAAAAGATATTTGTAACAAAAAAAAAAAAAATTATTTTTCATAATGGGTTTCGGTAACCAAAACAAATTTTTGGTTGAAGTATTGGTTTTTTATGTTAGAATCTTCTTTATAAGATATCCGCGCTAATAAAAATATTATAATATTATTTTATATAAAATTTTATTGAACGATTAAAATATATATTTATGTTGATGAAAATTTTTGAAACGACTGAAAAAATATTTGAAAAATAAAAACATAAAATATTCATGTTGTTTAGGAAAAATATTTAACAAGTAATTTTTCAACACTCTTCCTCAACATGGATATTCTTACAACTCAAATTATTTTAAATTTAATAAACTAACAAATTGTAAATGCTTTGTTTTTGGTAAATTCTTTGTAAAAATGTCAGCAATCATACTTTCTGTTGGACAATATTTTAATTCTACTGATTTAGATTCAACGACATCTCTTATATGGTGATACTTAATATCAATGTGTTTACTTCTGTTATGAAACACTGGATTGACGGCCAACTTCAATGCACCTTGATTGTCTACATTTAAAGTTACACTTTCATCCTCCAAAAAACCAAGCTCTTGCAACAATCTTCTTAAATAGACTGCATCAAAAGAAGATGCATTAGACATCGACATGTATACAGCTTCGGTACTACTGAGTGCAGTTGTGGGTTGCTTCTTTGATTCCCACGAAATAGTAGTTTTACCGAGATAAAAGACAAATCCAGAGTACGATCTTCTGTCTACAGTACAACCTCCCCAATCAGCGTCTGCATAACCTTCTAGATTCTTGTTACCACACGAAAAAATTAATTTTAAATTTTGCGTACCCTTTAAGTACCGTAGCACACCTTTAGCAGCTTCCCAATGCTCAACATGTGGATTGGAATGTAGTTGTGCTAATTTTGAAACAGAATGTATTATATCTGGCCTTGTTGTTAATGTCAAATACAATAAAGCTCCAATTTGTGATTGATGACTTTTTTTCAAATCTCTTGTTGCAATTATTTTCATTACAGGTGATTTGAAAACCAGAGTTTAATGGTGTAGAAACAGATTTACAATTTTCGATTCCATACTCTTGTAATATTTCTTTGATATATAATTCTTGACTTAACTTGATGTCTCCAGTTTCTCCATCACGCTGAACTTCCATCCCCAAAAAATGTTCTAGTAATCCTTTATCAGTTATTTCAAATTCAAGATTCAATTGGGATTTAATTTTTAGAATTTCGTTTTTGTTTTTGCAACCAATGATAATATCATCCACATAAACAGCAATAATAATTAAATTACCATTTCTTATCATTTTGTATAAGCACGGTTCATTTTTGCATCTTTCAAAACCAATATTACATAGCACAGTATTCAATTTTGAATTCCATTCTCTTCCTGCTTGTTTAAGACTATAAAGTGATTTGTGAAGTTTTAAAACCTTGTTTGGATGTAACTCATCGTTAAATCCTTCAGGTTGTTGCATGTATATTTCATCATGAAGTTCTCCATTTAAGTATGCTGTGACTACATCAATTTGGTGTTAATGCATTTTATGTTCTACAGCTTAAGCCAATAACATTCGTATTGTTGCACACCTAACTACAGGCGAGAATGTTTCGTTATAGTCAATGCCATACCTTTGACTGCAACCTTTTGCAACGAGACGTGCTTTGTGACATATTACTTCACCTTTTTGATTTTTCTTCAAAGCATAAACCCATTTGGACTTCATTGCTTTATGCCCACTTGGAAGTTCTGATAAGGACCATGTTCCTTTTTGTCGCAAAAACGATATTTCCTTTAACATTGCATCTTACCACTTAACATAGTTTTTTCTAGATAATGCATCTTTATAAGTTTTAGGAACTTGCTCCTCCACCACATTATTTAGTAAATTCTTCACTTTTCTTGGACGTCCCGGTTTGCCGTTACGAATAATTCTTGGTCTACCAATACCACGCTTAGGGTTGTCATTACTTGCTTCATCAGACAATTCCTCTAATGGAGATGTAAACCCATTTAAATCATCCATGTCAAAAAAATTTTCAGAACCAGATTCTTCACTATGAAATTCTGAGTTATTATTTGTTTCGTTAACCTCATTTTTCAGTTCCAGCAACTTTATAAGTATTAATTATATCATTAAACGATATAAATTCTTCACCAGTACTATTTTTATCCATTCCGGGAAAAGAGTGTTCATCAAATAGTACATCACGTCGTTCAATTACGTCATTTGTTTCCTTATTATACAGTCTCTAAGCTTTGGATACAAGCGAATAGCCAACCATTATTAACAATGATCCTTTTTTTTATCAAACTTGCCTTTTTGTTTTTTATTTAAAGCCACTGCACTTGAATCAAATACTTTTAGATGCTTCACATTCGGTTTTCTACCAGTCCAAACTTCATAAGGAGTTTTATTGTCAAAGCTTCTTGGTGGACATCTATTTCTCAAATATGCTGCCGTTGATATAGCTTCAGCCCACAACTTATAATCGAGTCCAGAATCTATTAATAAACATCGTGCCGTTTCTACTAGTGTTCGGTTATATCTTTCAGCTACTCCATTTTGTTGAGGTGTAAATGGAACTGTATGTTGTCTCTGAATACCACAATCTTCTAAATATTGGTTAAATACGTTGTTGATATATTCTCCACCATTATCACTTCGAAGAGCCCTTATCTGTCGACCAGTTTGACGTTCCACCATGTTTTTAAAAGTTTTAAATTTTTCAAATGCTTTACTTTTTCTTTTCAGAAAGTATATCCAAATCCTTTTTGACTTATCGTCTATAAATGAAATAAAATATTTTGAACCACCAACTGATTCCACGTTCATTGGACCACATAGATCTGAATGAATAATATCAAGGACTTCATCAGATTTTCTTTCACTTTGTTTTGAAAATGATGCTCTACGAATTTTACCAACCATACAGGTTTTACAACAATCTATATTTTCATTTTTTAATATTAATCCATTAACCATTTCTTTATTGTACAATTCTTTTAAACTTTGGTAATTGAGGTGGCCAAATCTTCTATGCCAAATTTGGTTATTATTACTCACATTATTTAATTGTTCTTGTGATTCTTTAGCTTCAAACGCAAATAGATTGTTTTCTCTTTTTGCATGCATGAGTAAATTTCCAGTTTTATTAAATAGAAAAGCTCCCTTTTGATTAAACTTTATTGTTCCACCATACTGTACGACTTTGCTTACGGAAATAAAATTTCCTTGTAAGTTTGGGGAATACAATACATTTTTAAAAACAATGTCAGTGCCATTAATTTTTATTGTTACAACTCCCTTTCCCTTTGCAGATATTGAATTCTTGTCTGACAACGTAATAGTGTCATTACAATTTTCAAATGTTGTAAAGAACTTGCGATCAGAACACATATGGCTTGTGGCTCCACTGTCTATATACCAGGCTGCAGAGTTTGTATTACTTTTGGCCGTAGCAATTAAAGAAAATGATTTGTCTTCACTTTTTAATTTACATTTATTTGCGTAGTGACCTTTCTTTCCACATATAAAGCAATAACCTTTAATAATTTTTGTATTTGACGGATTTTTATTATTATTGTTGTTTGATTTTTCTTTCTTTACTGCACCAAATGCTTGTTGATGATTTGCTACTTCGTGTTCTTGATTATTTCTACGCTCTGCCTCTTCTAAAGCTTGAGTTTTACCACAGATAATGAAGGCAATGTATCTCTTGTTTCTATAATCATCACAAAATGTTCATAATCCTTCGGAAGACTTGAGAGAAGTATTATTACCAGTAATTCATCTTGTATTTCAATTCCAATTTCACTTAATTTTTCAACAATATCAGAAAATGTGTTCAAATACTCCACCATGTTCTTGCTTTCCTTCATATTTAAACTCAAAAGCCTTTTGTATTAACTCACTTTTTGTATAGGACCATTTGGTTTGTAAATTTCTTTGAATTTATTCCAGGCATCGTGAGATGTAGCGCAATGTTTAATGTAATTGATTTGAGATGTTTTTATGCTTAACATAAGGAGCGTTTGAGTACTTTTACAGTAAAATGCAGTAAATGAGTAAACTAAAAAATTTGCTCTCACAAAAAGCTGTTGTCCAAAAAAGTACGCGAACGCAAAATTTGTAAAAATTCGTAAAATAAAGGCAACAGCTGATGGCAAATAATTGAAGTGTTGAAAAATATTGACACTTTTGACTACTTTACTCGTTTTCTTATCGGTACTCGATTAAATACTTTTTATAACACGCACATTTTTGGAAAATACAAGCAAACTATTTTATGCAATCTTTCATATCTGTTTGTTTTTTATTTTATTTGATTTTACTAATTTGTAGCGGGTTAAATTATTTAAAAGAACATGAATAATTTTTTTGCTATTGATTACTTACTTCACACTTTTACAACTCTAAAAAATTAACATAACAAAAAAAATTTCAAAAGTTTGTATTTAGCCAAATAATTAATTAATTAATTTTAATTCACTTTTTGTTTTGGTTTAATTTTTATTTCAAATTTTCTTTTATTTAACAATTTTTTCACAATTTGTATGCTTGTTATTTGTTACTTTTGTTTGTTTACATTTTGAAACATATGTTTTTTTCATTTACTAAATTTTACTGCAAACATTTCTGCAGTAAAAATTTGTAAATACTCAGACAAGAACTGTCACTTTTCGCTCTCAATTTATGTTCTCATTTACTGCATTTTGTGTACTCGAACGCAATTTCGTAAAATGCTGTAAAGTTTAGTAAAAAATAGTAAAAACTTTTGTGTTCTCGAACGCAACTATAATTGTCGCTAACAGCGTTACCGTTATGCGACTAAAGTCGCATTTTTGCCCCTTTTTTAATGCCTTGCCACTTTCTTTGCCCCTTTAATTTAAATCCCCTTTTGTATCATTTTGTATGTTTTTGTGCCCCTTTTGCCCCTTTTTGAGCTTCCAGCTTTTATATGATCGTATGTTTTTACTTTACCGCATGGAAGTGCATCCGCTGAACTGATTTTTTTTTAATAGCATTATAAAACAATAAGTTGTCCAATAGACTAAAAGTAGATACCTGGCAGTCCATGTTTAACTTATTAATAAATATAGATGTATATTTTCAAAAAATAGATACTTATAAAACAACTAAAGAAACATCATAGCACTGCAATGCATAAACAATTTGATCCGTTCCTTATATTATCCTCCTAAGTAAGAATTATACGTCCAGTTCAATCAAAACTTTTGTATGCCTTTTCCTTAATGGTTTTTTTTGTAATATTATTTTTTTTTTTTTTTTTTGGTAAAGAAGTCAAACCATATTAACTAATTATTTTTTGTTTTAATTAGTAATGTAAAACTATTACTTTTAAGCTTGTCCTATTAACAACAATTTAGTTAGTGTTTTTGTTCGGCTGTGTTGAATCTAATATACCCTTACCCATATTATTAATAAAAATCATACCACTACTAACTTCTAATAAGAAATAACAGATCTAAATTTGGTGCACCTATCACACATAATAGAGGCGCTATTGTGCCAAAGCCCTTATTTTGGGAATAATTAGGTTGTTATACGTCTATTACTAAGTCAATAAGTAACTGATTTTGTTAGTTTTCACTATTCCACCAAGTTTATTTATGGTGAAAGTGAAAAAATAAATCAAAATTGAAATTGAAATCAGACAAATTTTGAAAACTCTCGCTTGTTCAAAGTTTATAAAAATATTTCCTTTCATATACCTCATACTTTGAGGGTCAATTTCCTCTACCTAAACTTCTAAAATCTACGATAATTTTTACACAAATGCAATTGAATTCATCATCGATTTCAATTTCACGTGATTTCGGTTACTATAACATGTCCGTATAGGTTTAAGTAAGACATCAATAAGTGTTTGCTCATACCTCAGCCATTTGTGGTCAAATCTAGTTGAACTCCAATAGAAAACTATTTCAGGCTGTATGTAATATAAATTTATACCAATAATTTCTGGCGTCATTGAAAAACAAATTTCAACATACACATATATAGACAAACCTACAGACGGACATAATTTAATCAACTCTGCGCCGCATAAGGATTCATAATATATGTATATATATACTTTATAGTATCTAAAATCAATACTGTAGAAATTAAAAATGGATTTACAAACGTATATATTCCCAGCTGTGGTGAAGGGTAAAATTATATGCAAAAATTCATACACATTAACTTGAAAACAAGACGTGTGTTTTCACTGTGTAAATTCGAACTTCTCTATAGAGAACTTCTATACAATGAAGCTTTCTATATAATGAACAAATTTCAAAAATTAGTATAATTTGATCTCCTTATAATGAATTTACATACCGTTAAGTTTTCTTTAGAATGAAGCAATTTTTGAAATATGTATACAGCCATGTCACAGAGTACAATTCATTTCGGAATCGAAAAAAAATGTTGGTTTTTGATATTTTTTTTAGACTTTCAGATACAGAAAACTCCCATTCCGTTCATGAAAACAAAAATTTTTTCGTTATTTTCTGAAGCACCAAAATACGGAATGAATTCCTTTTCAGAACGGAATTGTACTCTGTGACATGGCTGATAAATTTGACTTTCATAAATTTTTGTCTCCATATAAAAAGTTTTCGGTTAGGCGATTCCCAAAGAGAAAAATAGGATTAAAAGAAAAAAGAATCTGTGATATCGATATTAACAGCAGTCGGTCATTTTTAGTGAACAAAAATGTAGCAGCATTTCTTTTAAAAAAAATTTGTTCATTGAAAGTTAAATAAGCAGCACAAAAAGGTTTTGTAGCCTAGCAGTTTATTTTCGAACCCTTTATTTAGTACAAGCAATTAAATAAACACTTAACGCAAAAGTCTTTAAACAAAAGTGGAAAAAATGTAAGTTCTGTATAATATGGGGATTTTTTGGTCCCATGCAGATTCATTATAGTGAAGTTCGGCAATATATATGAATGTGTCAAAAGCTAAAAGGCTTACTAACTCCACAAAATAAAAAGTAGAGAAAATCAGTATTGTTTGAAAAATGGATTTTTAAAATTTAAAATGCTAAAAAAAAAAGAATTTGCCAAACACGCGAAGCTTAGTAATTTATATTTAAGCAATATATAATGGCCTAATTTTGTTATGTATAATTTCCTTTTATCTGGCTGGTAGCTTCTGAAAAAATCATATAAGATCAAAACCCTATACCGATTTTTTATATTTATTAATGGAAAATATTTAAATTATAAAAGAATAAAATCATTTTCAAAGGGTTCACAGCTAATTAAATTGTAATATAACAAAATTGAGAAATTTTCGAAAAGTGGAGTTAGTCCTTTTATTTATACATAAGAAAAGGCTTATTTTTTGTAACGTTTATGTTTTCAGTGAAAAATAACTTAATAAAAATGAAAATGTTCTTATTTTTAAAGTTGCCCCTTTTTTTCTCAGAATTCCCCTTTTTGTGCCACTTTTATTTTTAAAATCCCCTTTTTGTGCCCCTTTTTGAAAATTTTGAACGGTAACGCTGGTCGCTAATGCCTTCTCATCGATGGTATCACATTCTTTTTTCTTTTCAGCATCCCATGTTGAGATTTTCTTTTCTTCACCGTTTACAAATTTCCAATAACCGCAATGAATTAGCACACTTTTTATTTGCACACTCCAGGTTTCGAAATTCTTTTCATCCAATTTTTCAATTTGGAGAAGATGCCATTTTGTGTTTTGATGATTCGTTTTTTCAAATAATAAAATCTTGAATAAAATGTTCACCCCACTTATAATTCCTTACCCAAACGCTCTGGGCCCATAACCTGTTAGAATCTTCTTTATAAGATATCCGCGCTAATAAAAATATTATAATATTATTTTATATAAAATTTTATTGAACGATTAAAATATATATTTATGTTGATGAAAATTTTTGAAACGAAGGAAAAAATATTTGAAAAATAAAAACATAAAATATTCATGTTGTTTAGGAAAAATATTGAACAAGTAATTTTTCAACATTTTATAACCAAAAAACTTTTTCTACTTAAATTGGTTACGATAACCAAAATAAAATATATGGAGCGTTAATAATAAAACTTCCAAATGAAAATAAAGCAATTGTTCATTTAAGTTTAAAAAAAAGAAAATTATTTTCAGTACCTGAAAATTTTTAAAATTCTAAAAAAAACTGTATTAATTAATTTCTCTAAACACAACTAACTTGTTTGTATTATTTGTTAAAATTATATAAAGTTACCTTATCTTTATCTAATGCATCAAATTGAAAAATTTCCTCATGTTCAGCCCATTCTTGACGTAGTTTTTGTGTTGTATATTCATTAATTTTCTTACTTAAGTTTGGCCTTTCCAAAATATTATCAGTATGTCTGCAAAGAAATTAACATGGTTAAATGAATATTTTTCTTTTTTTAAACATAATAATTTTTTAAATACAAAACATAATATTAGAAAACATTCATTTAACATTCTATAGATAGACATTTATTTAAAACAGAAAAAGTAAATTATGAAATTTGAAATACTACCTTCTGTGACTGTAATCAGACACTTGATTTTCAAATTTATCTGAGTTTTCATCTCCCTTGGGTGACTCTTTAGAAAAATCTATGGAATTACGTCTAGGCAATGGTAATGGCAACTGTAGTTCATCACTAGCGTTTCTATGTTGATATAATAATGTTTTTTTTTAATATAAAAATAAAAAAAAGAAAATTTGAAAAATAAAATAATAGAAAATAATTAAAAATAATACATATATACACATACAGATATAAACATTTCTTTGGTTTCCAATTAAAAAACAAAAGAAAAAAAGCTACAATTTGCAAATAATCATACATAATTTCTCTATTAAACAATCTAATTTTAACTTGATACTAGTTTCTAACAATAAAAAGAAATTTGAAATTAATGATTGTGAACGATAGGCGATTATGTGATTAAAGTGCAAACAAAGTGCTATTAAAACATTCAATAGTTTGTACTAAAAGAAATATATGTATCTATATATGTATGTACATTGGGGGTGGGCAAACGGGCGATCACGAACAGTTCGATAGTCGATCGCAGATACAATTTACTAGGTTAACGGCCAATTGCACCAAGTTCAGTTATAATTAACTATCAGTTATAGTCAAAAACATATTGTTACGTTACTGCCTTTCAATAACGTTTTGGTTTATTTCCTTTATAATAAACCGTTTCGAGTTCTTTTATTGCAATTCAAATAAAACAAATAAATACAACACTTTAATGTATAACACTTATTTATTAAGAACTTAGTCACTTTAACAACCGTAAATTATAGCTTTTATTTACAACTCACTATTGTAATCAACACACTTCAAACGTTTATAGTTTTCTCCGCGTGATGTGCTCTTAACTTGACAAAGTCTGAACTAATACTGTTTTTTAATGCTAGCCGCCGCAAGTATTTATACTGTAATTCAGCCATCTAGAACATTCGAAATGTTTCTCGAAGGTTCGAGGCTTTACTTATTCACCACTTTATAGTCAATTATGATTGGTGGCGGCACTTATGTTTACATAATTTCACCACTTATACTAAAGCTTTTTAACGGTCATTTCTAGTTCCTTCTGCACATTGGGATTGAAGTGTACTAAATGTTAACAATTTTTAATAACAATGTAAACTAATAAAATAACTAACAAATACTTAATAACTAATCCATACAAGATAAATAATAATTACAACTAATTCTTAAACAACAATAACAACTAACTAAAGTTACTTTCGTAACAATATTGTTAAGTAGAAGTTAAAGTAGTAGTTTTAACTGAACTTGGTGAAATTGACTGTTATACCCTTTGTTTACTTGCATACATTTCGGAGGAACGCATGGAAGATGTTGAAAATGTGAAATACGCGTTCACACTTGAAACATCTAACAAATACTATCAATAAAAAATGTCAACATTTCTGAAAATAAACTTTTAGTTGTATTAAATACTTTTTTTCTACAAAAGTGCCAACATTTTAAAAGATAACACCAAAATGTATGTCTTATTCATTTTGTTTAATAATTTTAGCAAAATTAAGCAAAATAAGGCTTGCAAAAAAGGAAAAACTTGAGAAATGGTAGTAATGCTTTTAAAGCAACTTCCATTTTGTCAGTGATGCCACAATAATAACAGAATTTATTGCCACTTGTCTAGAGATGACACTAAAAGAATCATAAAAATTTAAAAGGGAACAAAATGAGATAGTTAGTCTGTGTTCTTACGGCTCTTGTCTTATTGACATGATTGCTACTTTATAGGCGAGAGGGACGAGGGGAAAAGAAACGAGTACACAGATGCATGTACTGTCTTTATGTTTTGCTTTTTCATTCGTTGTTTAATTTTGTTATTGTTTTCAATATCAAAAAAGCACATGTCGTCAACATGACATGAATCATTTGAACGCCAATTCATGTTCAAAGAAGAAAAAGGAAGCATCTTGTCAATAAGACATGAGCCGTATGAACTCAGACTAACATTCTGTAAAGATGTTGAAAATGTCCTATGTATTTCTTAAATAAAATGTCACATATTTTTGTAGAAAAGAAAACACCATTAAACTTTTTTCTCTTCTATTAAAGAGGCAAATTTTATATACATATTTCCCATATTTGGAAAAACACATTAAGCTGGTGAATGTAATATTGAAATGTTTTGTGCCGAGCAAGAAAATTTTAATCGAGAATATGAGAGACTAGTTACAATTCTCAATAATCTTCAACTGATTTTTTTATTTTTTTTATTTCCTTTGGGAGACTTTGATAGCTTAGGTATTTCATTAATTCTACCAAACACTTTTCAGTAAAATTCTTCGGATGAAGATTAAGAAATCAGTGGCAATGAGGATATTTGCAAATGAAAAACATCTAATCGCCTAACTTTACAGGAGTTTTTGATGAAATGGAATCTCCATAAAAAAAAAAATAAATCAAAAATTTTTGTTAACAAAGTACATTGCACAAAATAGCAAATAGAATAAGGTTGTTCACGTCACAAGTTGCAGCCTTGCGAAAAAGCAAAAGCGCGAAAACATAACAACCACACAGAAAAAATTATTTTTCCAATTTAAACAAAAAATTTGTAGAATCAAACAATTTTTTGTCTGAAATCGGTCCTATAAACAAATTCGCATGTTCAAACAATTTATTGCATTTTGTTTATTGAAAAAACACGGATTTTTTTCAAACAAATAATTTAACTGAATCAAACAAAAAGTTTACTGAAATTCATATAAATTTCACATAGACAATTACTTCGCACAAATACAGCCATGTCACAGAGTACAATTCCGTTCGGAAACGGAATTCATTCTGTATTTTGGTGCTTCAGAAAATGAAGAAAATATTTTTCGGAATGAAACCATTTTAGTTTTAATGAACCGAATGGGAGTTTTCTGTATCTGAAAAGCCATTATACTATCAAAATACACTTTCTATCAATAAACAAATAGGGTTTCTTCGATTCCGAACGGATTTGTACTCTGTGACATGGCTGATAATAACCCATTTTTTTAAGTCGATCGCGCATAAATAAGAAATGTTAATGCCGATAATACATAATACTGATTTATGTTTGCCTACTCCTGATGTACATAGTTCAAACAAGCACAGGTACTAAAATTCAAATATAATCGGGTTCTATAAAACTTCCATCGATTTGATCATTAATTTATTTGAATTTAAAAGAATTTATATGACAAAATTTGACCGCTATTTGATATTGTCCGCCAAGACTTGAAAAACGGATTTGATTCGAATTAAATTAAAACACTTTAATCTACATTTCAGAAAGAGAGTTTAAAACCCGAGAATAAAATCGAATTATTTGCGATTTTATTTGACATTCTATATTATTTGTTAAAAAATCTTTAAACTATGAAATAAAATCTCAAATATTGTTGGAAAGCTTCGACATTTTTTTAATATTAACAAGCACTCTTATGCTCTTGAAAACGAATTTGAAAGAACTTTCGTAATCTTAAAAACTTTTAAGACCAATTCTTTTTAAACTGCCTGTTTAACAATTTCGAGTTCTAACGTTCGCGTAGAAAACGTTTACAGTCGAAATATTAGAACAGGAAAATGAAAAAACTTGAATGAAGGAACAATTACAAAATTTTGTATATTGATTTGTTTCAAATTCGGCTTCCAGATCATGAGCAATTAATTTATTTAAATATTTTTTGTTTTAAACTTACTTTTCTTTATCGTTATTATTTTCGGTATTTTTGTTATTTAAATATTTTTCGGGGAAATGATTTGATGGTATTGGTGAAGTGGCTAAATTATCGGGTAATTCTTCAACATCTTCTTCGGGGCATTCTTCTACAAAAAAAGCTTCACCAGATTCACCCAGTTTCATGTGTATATCAACGGGTTCTCCATTGATTTCAATGTCAACCTTAAATATTAAAAAACAAACAAAAAATTAGATTTTATTTCAAAAGTTCTAAATTAAAGATAATTTCAAAATAACACTATGCGCAGATTTTTAATAAATTTGATTTTAAAAAACATTTTTACAAATTATCCCCCGTATTCACAAACGATTATTAAATTTAACAAACGCTTATTAAGGATAGTTTTCATAGTAAATTTGTTCTTTAAACTTTTATTAAATTTAAAAAATTTTTGTGAATACAGGCATATTTGTTTATACACACAAGCCTACATATGTATAAAGAGGGTATTAAATTAAAATTTAGATTTTTTCACTTTTTGAAAAAAAAAATCGACACAAAAAATCACATCTACCCGCAGTAAAAATATGGATCTATTTTGTCTACTTTTTGGTAATGAAAGTCTTATTTGAAAAATTGAGTTTTGATATTAAACTAGCTGTTGGGTACCGGCGCTGCTCGGTATTTTCTAAATAAAAACAATTAAATATCACGACAACAGCGCCACCTATCGGGATTAAACTTAAGAAAACCTGGCTCCCGACAAAAGTAATCTATTGTTTAAATTTGGTGTCAATCGGTTCTTGAGTTTTAGGAGCACATACACGGCACAAACGTTTTTATAAATGGGCATTTCCATTTTGACGGGTCGTGATATTTGTACCACAAAATGTAAAAAAATTAAATGAAGAAGTCAAATTTGTAAAAAGGATTTTTATATATACAAAGTAATGAAGTAGCACTATATTCAGAAGAAAATAACAGCAATCGACGCTAAGGATTTACAGATACATATATGCAAAAATATGCGCTGGCGTGACGTTAAAAAAACGGAAGTGAATTTTGACTTGCATTATAAAACTGAATAAGACTGCGAATTGAGCAAGACGTTTTGTTAAAAAGCTTTTTTAATAAACTTTGGACTTATGTATACAGATTTATTTTTCAAGCTATCAAATTATAAAATATTTGCCAGTTTTTAGGTACATGTGGGCATTTTCATGTAACGCCAGAATGCAAATAAGGTTGGATTTTAGGACCATGTTGTTCAACCGTTATCCCTTTTGTTACTTAATGTAGAGCTTGTTGCGCTTTACACCAAAATATAAAAAAGTAAACTATACATATACAATTTTTTGAGAAACAATTTAAATTACTTCTGGCGTTACGTTACAAAAAGTAGACTTTTCGCTGGAACTGCCCATAAATTTTAAAATTTTGAGTTAATACCCTCTTGTTGATCAAGTGCGATAAATTTTTTTTACTGATTTAAGGAATTAAAAATCGGTAAATAATCACCAAAAAACAAAAAGTTCGCAAATAAAAAAAATTCGGTAAAATTTGAGGGTGGTTTAAAACACTCCCTCATAAGATTTCCTTATTAAACAAATTTAATTTACAGTTATTACTTTGCCTTCTAAATTAATGTAAATATGCCTGCAACAAATACTGAGTTGGAACCACAAAGCATACAGAGATGAAAAAAGTGACGTATGAAAAATGCCCAAATCAAGGTCTATCCAATAGGTCTGTGCAAGAAGCCAGATGTTTACTTGGTTTATTCCTCAACAATGTCAAAAGTTGTTTACATTTTCCCTATACATGTGTGTTTTTGTTTACGTTTTCGGTTTTTTGCCACACAAACATGGACGCAAATCACATACATATTTCCTTTTGTTTTCCCTATGTAGTAGTAAGATTTTGACAACGGCGGGAAATTATACACAAATTTTACACAAACAAAATGCCTGTTGGTTTTTTGTATTGTTGTATTGTTGTAGAAGTAAGCTGACCTATTGGATAGGCCTTGGCCCAAATCATTTGCGAGGGCAGCATTCGAAGAAAGAGAAAGAAAATGTTTTTTGGTAGTAAAGTGGCTATGTGTAAAAACAGGCCGCTACTATCAACACGAATTGCGTAATCAAAACAAAAAATGCAAAAAGGGCAGCTTTCGAAGAAAAAGACAGAAAAACACAATATTTTCTGTCTCGTGACGCCTCTCTGTGCTCTGTGGTTGGAACTCGTTTAAGCCACAGAGTATACAACATAACTTCATTTTTTATCGATAACTTTAGAAAAATTTTTGACAGTTTGCCATTTATCTTAATACGGCTGAACCCTTCGCACTTGGTAAATTTTTCTATTACTTTATATTTGCACTGTTCACCAAAACTTGAACAATGCATTAAAAATGTAGTGTCATAAGGGCTTTAGTCTGTGTTTATATAGGCGACAGAGACGAGGGGATAAGAAACGTTTGCTTCAAATGTTTGTACAAATAGCAAACACCCCAATTAACAAAATATTTGTACAAACGTAAAATGTTGACATGTTTGCCAAGCCATTTGTGTGGTTTATTATGCCCTTAAGTAACCAAAGTTTTCAAAATAAAAACAAATTAAACAAGTTTCAAAGTTAGTTATTTAAAAGTTTCTACCAAAAATATTAAACTTTGACTCAAAATTATTCTTTTTATTTATTGTTTGCGAAATTGTCGATAAAATAGTTAAGAAATTTAAAATTTTTTGTAAAATAATAACTTTTCTAAATCGCAGATTTAAAACAGATTTAAAAAAATATTTCAAAAGTTAAAATCAAGTCGAATTTACACCAGCTGAAATTATCTTGCTACGTAAACAACAGCTGTTAACTAACCATGTGTCAAAATTGTATACCGTCCTGGTGGTTCTGAGCAATCTTAACTAAATTCTAAAATTTTCGCTTAAAATTATGAAATTTAAAATTTTTTTAAATTATTAAATTTCCAAAAACACAATTAAAAATTAAAAACAATATGAAATATTTGTTTGAATCGTTTACTACAGTGTTGTATTATTGTTGACACAACGTTAAAATATTTAACAGAGTTGTAAACGTTTTCAAAATAAGACCTTGTATGAATTCACCTTGGTTTAAATATCTAGAAACATAAATAGTTTTAAAGGGTATACAAATAACAGACTAACCATAAAAATAACTCCTCTTATATACCGATTAATATACATAAATTGAACAGCTTGAAATTTTAATTTAAAACTATTTAAAATACTCACCACTTTCTCACGACTCCTTAGAACTCCCAATTTGCCGAAACGCACATGAAAGGGTGAACATTGAAATTCCCCATCCGGCTGTTCCACAACAATGACATCAATGGCCCCTGTTAATGTGGCTCCATTGATTTCACTATAGAATTCCTTAAAATTACTGAAAACTTTAACTAAACTATTCATTTTGAAAATTGTTTATTTATTTCTTTTTTAATTTAATTGTTCTGCAAAGTTTTCTTTCCAGAGTTGGACTGTTAGCTTTGAACAGTCGATTAAAGAATAACACTACAATCGGGATTGTTAGTTAGATTGTTGAAAATAAAATACCAGCCCGTTGTTATTGTTGTTCTGTTTATGCGATTTTTAGTTTTTGTTATCGCTTTTTTTAATTGATGGTAACTGAAGGTTGGTTTTTTTTTTTTTTAAATTTCGTTAAAGAAAAATTTAGATTATTTTATTATACAACATTTGCGTAAAACGCTTTTGTATTTGTGTAGAAATTACTTATTTAGTGCTGTTTTTACGACAGATATCGGGGTTGTGGCGGGGGACTGTCTGGCGGTTTATGGCCTTTTAATGTAATTGTTGTTTAATGACTGGTTCTTTCTTTCTTTCGGATTGGAAAGAATATTTTTTATTTCTTGGCCATTTTATGGTTTATTTGTGTGTTGTGTGCTGAATAAAAGCGTCTCGATTTTGAAAAGTGTTAACAGGTTATCAGCAAATCGATTAAACTTATTTCTTAATTTGTGTGCCCAGCCACAGTTGAGTTATCTGCAAATAAAACAAAAAGGAATGAAATAAATATTTATAGTAATTATATTGTAGGTAATTAGCTAAAATTATCAAATTTTTGTTTGATGTTTAAAAAAAAAAATTATGAATGATGTAAATTTTTTAGTATTTATAAAAATTCTAGATACCGAATGATTCATTTCACTTTTTTTTAGATAAATAAATTCATTAAAGAATATTCGACAAGGAAAATAATTTCAAAATGTAAATTTCAAACTTAGCCCTTTTATCGACGGTATAAATCAGTCTTTGTCGTTTTCAGTTAATTAATTTGTACTTATATTGCTTTTGAACCATTCCCCTTTATTTGAAACAAAAAACTTAAGGGGAATGGTTGCGACAAAATCTAACCTTCTAATACCCTTCGCCATATGTGGAAAGAGTATATAACAGTTAAACATTCCTTTGTAATTTCTACAATATTGATCTTAGACACCCTATATTTTAATAATATACGATGTCCGTCTGTCTGTTGAAATGGATTTTCCGAAAGCCAAAGAACTGATGGGGACCGTGTTGTTAGATATTTGTTTATGTCACATATGCTCCGTTATATTTAGCAAAAATGCCTGAAATATGAACAAATAAACACGACTGCCTCTTATTTTACTCATTGATAAGGAGCCAAAGTTTCCAAATAAGGTACAACCATCTTAGTTATCAACAGACAACTTTTGGCAAATTGTGGACGGCAGTAAAGAAGTGGGAGTGGTACAAAATAGATTTATATACTTGTATTAGGGTTTCTAATTTCCCGGACTTTTTCTATTCCCGGGAAACAAACAAAAAAAATCTCATTCCCGGGAATCCCGGGATTATTTGAATAAGACAATGATTTCAATAAATGAGTTCAATACATACTAAGTTTTTACTATTTTAAAAGAATATACATACACATATACAACAGTCCCAATAATATTAGCTTTATTAATTCCACAAAAAACCAAGACAAAACCAAATAAATTGTTACATTCATATGTACATGCATATTATATATGCAAAATTTTTTAGTATTATTAAAGCATTATAAAGCTCATCAGAGATTATATTTCTAATCCTTGTTGATATGTATATTGCCTGCTACCGAAAACGTGCTCTGGTTTTCTACAGACGTTGGTTTTATAGTAAAAATCGCATCATACAAAGATTATTAATTTGTTGGCCTGTTTACCCTAGACTTCATAGACGTAAAATTCTTTATTTAAGATATTTACAGGCTTTTGTATTTTCTACTTCAAGAAGCATTTTAGCCATTTCATCAGCAATTTAAAAGACAGTTGATTTATTGGCGTAGGAAAAATAGTTCGATTTGTTGGTAGTTTTTAGTTATTTTAGTAAAGAATATATTTTAATTGCTCGTTTTTGATTTTAATGATAACAAATTAAAATTTTAAAAAATTTTATTGGAAATTCCCGGAAAAAATTTCCCGGGATTAATTTAAAAAAATTCCCGCGTAGAAACTCTTACTTGTATATAAAGAACGGTATTTATATAGCTTTACGTTCTTATAGCACTATAAGATTCAGCATAGCCGATTAAAGCACTCTTACTTGTTTTACATAAAGGGTATCTAAATTTGTAGTATCATCGGTTAATGGAAATCGCTACAGGGAGATGCTTCAAAGCTTTTTGCGATGGAAAATTGATGATTTAAACATAGAGAATATGTGGTTTCAACAGGACGGTCCCATTTGCATTATTTCTTGTAGAGAAGGAGTGAATTGGCCACAATGATCTTGAACAATGATAACACACCTTTAGACAATTTTTTGTGGGTTTGTTTTTGGAATCGAAAGTGTACAGCAATAATCCCACAACAGTTCAAGAGCTTAAATACAATATTATCGAGTAGATATCAACCATTGACAACAGTTTATTTCAAAACCTGATTGAGAATTTTGGTAAATGATTAGGAGCCTGCCAATCCAGTATGGGGGGTCACTTGACTGGCATAATTTTAAATTTTTAACTGGAAGGTATTTATTAAAAACTGAAATACAAATATTTTTCATATCTCAAAAAAAAAAAAAAAAACTTTTTTCATTAAAATTGAGGCCCCTATTACGGTTTACAACTCAACTCAATTGAGTTGTAATTAAGACAACTGGTTGTGATCAGTTGTAATTTTTGTTATGTTTTTGTTCACCGTAATATAGCAAAGTTGTAAACTATAATACAAAAATTAAGAAATTACAGCTCAATTGAGTTGAGTTGTGAACCGTAATAGGGGCCAAAAAGGATACCTTAATTTTTGGACACAATTTACTTAAGAATATTGGAAAGCAGGAATAGTTCGCTTTTCAACAAAGTTTTGAAAAATATATTTAATCAATCGAACGATTAAGTTAAAAGAGCATATTTTTTTTAACTTAAACGACCATACCCAGCAAAAAACTTTTGAAGTTGTTCAAGTAGAAGGGATATTTTCATGACTTCTTTAGCACTTAACTACTTGAGTGAATTAACAATGCGTTCCAAAATTCGAATAAATTTTAAATAAGTGAACCCATGAAAAATTACATGCTATGCACCCATTCAACTCTTATGTAGGAACAATTGCAATTTTTCACTATAATTAGGTATTCTTTTAGGATTGAAAGGAGACGAATATTACACACACACAAAATCATCCTAAAAATTACCTAAAAATATGGTATAAGATTAACTAAGCGCAAGGGTAGCATGGCAGTATCTAAGTTTCTTAGGTAATAAAACGTTTAACTTAGGTAGTTTCTATTTACGAAAATTTACCCGCCGTTGTCAAAATCTTACTACTACATAGGGAAAACAAAAGCAAAAATGTAATTTATAAAACATTCCTATAATGCATATAAAAATTAATATCGAGCACCAATGAAAATACGTATTACAATCATTAAAGATTCATTGCTTTTCGTTCACACTCAATTCAGATAATATTCCAGATCAATGAAAACCCCGATCTAATCACTGAACTTTCATTGGTTCTAAGCAATATTTTTAATGACGAGCCGTTTACCTAAATGTGAACCCATGCTCGCCAACGACACGCTAATGTTAAAATCATGCATGTTTCACCTAAAAAAAACCAGTGCATTATCCGCGGAACCCATAAATTTACTACTTCTTTTGCATGTCTTTTTTTGCTGGGTAACGCAGCCATTTCCCAACGGAGTTTTCAAGGATTTAAAAAACTATAATACAACCCATCAAAAAAAGACATGCAAAAGAAGTAGTAAATGCATTGGGTTCCGCGGATAATGCACTGGTTCTTTTTAGGTGAAACATGCATGATTTTAACATTAGCGTGTCGTTGGCGAGCATGGGTTCAAATATTGCTTACAATAAGCGCTTCCTTTAACATGCAAACAAAGCGCCCCTAAGGTGCTTTTTTAAGGGCTAACTATATTAACATAATCATAAATGTTTTGCTTTTACTTGTTTAAATGCCATATTAATCATAATATTTTTTATTTTTTTTTGCTTTAAAACCTTCTTCGTTGTCAGCACTAAAATAGCAGCTTTTTTGAATGTTTTATTCTTTATCATTTACTGCTTTATAAGAGCTCTCTAATTGAAGCGCTTGTTTATGCGCTTTTTCTCTGTAGTGCTTAAAAATACCCAAATTTTTTTTACTGGGTAGTGTGAACTCCTCATTATCTCATAATAAGTAGTCTGGGGTTACACCACTTCTGCGCTGATAGCCTCACATAAAGAAGCAGCAAATTATTTAGTTTTAGTTGAGGTTTTATTAAATGGCTCCATTTTGAATTTAATTTATTTCAATATTTAGCAATAGTAATAAAAATTAGATGACTATAATGGCCGATTTCACCAATTTATTAAAATATCAATTTATGTATATTTAAAATTCGTTTTTCATGTCAAAAAAAAAAATAATATTATATGAAAAACTATATTTAAATATGAATTGATATTTAAATAGAATTGGTGAAATTGGACATAAAACATTTCAATGCTATTGCTTCTTTTACAGAATATTTTTGGTAGCAGTAGTTAACCTGGCGTTTCCATTTGCCAGTACTGGCAAAACAGTAGGAATACGTGCAAATCTTTTCACTAATACATGTACACTTTTCCAACTGTCTTGTCCACTGTCTAGCAAATTTAGCAGACAGTAAAATTGGACAGTGATTTGACATTTGCTAACAGTAATCTAAAATTTTGTTAGCAATAGAAAAAAAAATAAATATATTTTGATTAGATTTTTTATATTTCAGTTAAGGCTGTAGGAAATATCGCCCAAAGAAAAATCGCCCAAAAAAAAAAATGAAAAATCGCCGAAAAAAATTGCATGTAAAATTGGGCCTGATTTCATATGAAAAATGGCCCAAAATTTTTGGGCTATTTATCGTTATTGTTGGGTGATTTTTCGTTTTTAAATTTGGGTGATTTTTCATTATGAAAAATCAACCAAAAATATTGTATGAAAAATGGCCCAAAAAAAATGGGCTATTTTTAAAATTCTACCATAATCTTACATAGCAGAGAAAACCATGTTTTATTATGGTTGCAAACAACAAAACTATTTTTCAAGAAACTAATTTAACCATTATATGGTTGTCGGCGACAATGATTTGGTTAAATTAAACATAATATCGGTAGAATTTTTTTAAAAATGGTTTTGTAGCTTTTTTCTCTGGGTGTATATATTAAATATATACATATATATCGAAAATAAGGATTTTCTCTTCTATGGTATAACAAATACTGGCTTCGCTAACTAAAGCTTCTCTGTATCGCCGGCCTTCGGCCGGGCGCAAGGATTTTCTCCTCTGTGGTATAACAAAGACCGGCTTCGCTAACTAAAGCTTCTCTGTATAGCCGGCCTTCGGCCGGGCGCAAGGATTTTCTCCTCTATGGTATAACAAACACCGGCTTCGCTAACTAAAGCTTCTCTGCGTAGTCGGCCTTGTTCGGAAACAAGGCAGTTTTTCGAAGCTTTACTTAGCGAAACCGGTTTTTGTTAGACCATAAAGGAGAAAATCCTTGCGCCCGGCCGAAGGCCGTCTATACAGAGAAGCTTTAGTTAGCGAAGCCGGTCTTTGTTATACCATAGAGGAGAAAATCCTTGCGCCCGGCCGAAGGCCGGCTATACAGAGAAGCTTTAGTTAGCGAAGCCAGTATTTGTTATACCATAGAAGATGAAATCCTTATTTTGGATATATATATTTAATATATACACCCGGAGTAAAAGCTATAAAAATATTTTATCCATATTATGTTTAATTTAACCAAATCATTGTCACCGACAACCATATTATGGTTAAATAAGTATCTTTAAAAAAATCACTTGAAATTTTAACGGTATTTTAAAAAAAAATTTACACTTTTTTGATTATAAGTTAAGTTGCGGACGTTGCAAAGTGTCATAACGTCCTCGCCCTCGTCTTCGATGGACATTATGACACTTTAAAAGTGTCCAAGGACACTACGACACTGGACGTTATGACATGTCACCTAAATTTATATGAATAATAAACACTTTTTTGCAAATTTAGTAATTTTTTTTTTATTTTTTTGGGAAAAAATTCGTTTATGCTTTTTGGGTCATTTTTCATTTTCTTTTTGGGCCCTTTTTCGTTTTTTTTGGGCAAAATTTCATATTTACCTTTTTGGGTCATTTTTCATGTTCGCTTGGGCGATTCTTCATTTGGGCGATTTTTCATTTTTTTTTTTGGGCCATTTTTCTTTGGGCGATATTTCCTACAGCCTTCAGTTAAGTTTTATATTTGTTCACACAATAAATTTATTTAAGCTTATTTTAAATTTGTTTAGTTTATACAAAATTCAGTTTATTAGTTTATTCAAATTCACGTTTGACATATATTTAAAAGTGAACTGTCTTAACTACTGTCTGGACGCCTACGTCACGAAGACAGTTAAAAGTTATTTCTGTCTTGCCAGTCCTGTCAAATGTAGACGCTGTGTAAAGTTGTAGAAATAAAATTGTTGGGCAATTGTGGCATTTTAACAAGGAAATAACAAATTTAGAATTTTTGTATACATAGTTTGTCTTTATTATTACCGTTCTTTCACTAAACATAAAAAAAGTCTTAACGATGCGATTGAAAAGAATGATTGGTATTTCCGTATTCTTTTAACTTTAATCAATTTGCCAGCCTTTAGCTCAGGACCCAATTTATGGTTTTAGAATACAAGTGCTTGGCTAGTCTAGGGGGACTCATGACCCACCCCTTTATATCCGCGCTTGGCTACAACAAAGCGGGATTGCTGTTAAAGAACTCCTGCATAATTTTTACTTGTATAATCATAATTTTGTTTACTTTATTGAGACATTAAAAGTTTATATAATTTTATTATTTGTCATCACTTTTGTGCGCACATTTTGTATAATACTAATAAAAAATAAAAAAACATAATCACGTGACTAAATGCTATAGCCCAGCTGAAAATTTTAAAATGTTATACTATGTAGAAAATGTCAAATCTCCCAAATAAATGTAGAATATTGTATGTTTGTATGTATGTATATGTATAGTATTTAAAATAGCAAAAATGTTTTGAAAATAAAATTTATTTATTTTCCCTGAAATGATTGTGCCAAATTAATTTGTTTGTCTAATTTTGACGAGAGAGAAGACACTTAAAGGTTATTGTTTTTTTTATATATATAAAATAAAAGTGTCTGGGTTTTTCTTTAAATTTGACCTATTTCTACATGTTTTAGTCATTAACCTAATCAGATAATTTGGTAAAATAGTAACAGACCAGACCTTTTTTGTTTGTGTAAAGATATTTTCTCTCAGTTTAATTTTTCAATAGGATCCCAGTTTATTTAAAAATAAATACCTGACATTCCCTTTGATATATAGGGCAGGGCTGCCAGTTTTTAAAAGATTTCAATAAAAAAAGAAGGGAAAAAACAGAAGAGTGACAGACATTATGGCGCATTAAAATAAATGGTCATTCTAATAGTTCAATATTGTACTAAACAATTTCTTAACTAAAATTTTCAAAGCTTTTAGCTGCCATTATGTATGTATTCCTTATGTACTAGTCCTATTTTAGTTGCATTTTCGAAAATATTAATAAATACGAGTTCACTGACTCAAAACACTTAATGGGTAAGTTTTATCCCAATTAAGTAGGTATCTATTAAGTATCTATACTCTAGAATAGATTGACCATTTTGAATCAATCGATCTAACCATATCAGTGTAAATATATTAAAAATCTTAATATATTTTCAATATATAACAAATTATTTATTTTCTGTCTCTATATGGAAATTTCATCTATTAAATAAGTTAAAGAGTCATTATTCCTTAACAAAAAGCGTGTGTCATAATTTTTTTTAATATTTATAAACACTTCAACCCACCTACGTTTCCCCCACAATGCAGTCAGTCTATAGTATTTTCAGTAAACAAAAAACACAAAAGTCTAAAGGTAAATTTTTATACATTAATAAACAATATGTTTTTAAAAATAAGCCAAATTAAAAAAAAAAGAAAACAAATTTTTGGCAATGATCATGAATGAAAAACACGCAAATTATATGAAGAAAAAAAAAATACTATATTTTCTACAAATATAATAAATATTTTGTAGAAATGCTAACATTTGAAACGGAAAATTTTCAAAGTTATTGCAAAACATAATAAATAAGTGCATTTCGAATTTACCTAGCCTATATACAGTGTATGATCCCTAAACGAATACCTTCTATTTTCAGACAATCACTTTCGACGGACGTTTTAAAGGAAAGCACTTTGAAAGCACGTTTGAGAGGAAGTCCCTTGCACGGACACAATTGAATGGTCCCTTCGATTATCGGGATTGTGAGATTCCACTGTACCAACAAAATCTATAGAATTTAAAACATGTTTATTTGCACGAGTATTTTTTTATTTAGTTATTTTTTCGACCAAACAAAAATTTTACTTCACGACAAATTAAATTTAAATAAAAATGTGATTGGTCGGGTGGGGTGGGGTGGGTTTTGCATTTACAATTTCATGTGTTTGATTGCGATTTGGTTTGCATGGCGATGATGCGTTTAAACAACATCTACAATTGTTGAACTTGGTCATTACGAGTGGAGGCAATAATTTCGCAATAAGGTATGTATGTGTATTTATGCATTGAATGTGTCTTATAATAGGAAACCATTGAAATACAAACAACAATTTTTGAATTTTGTCCTTGATTAAATTTAAGAAATTGTTTTCACGTGTTAAATAAATACACAAATTATAGTTAAAAAAAGAAAAAAATAAGAAAATTTGTTAATAAAATAGTAACAAACGTATCTAACACATTTGTTCCTTTTAACTCGTACAAGGATTCAACTATTTATCGATATTCGGCATTTTTTAACTTATTCGATTAAACGAATAAAATTTTAAAATTAATCGATTAATCGAATAATTAAATGCAGAACTTTTTTTAAATTTTGAGATTTTTTTTCGATAATGTTAGAAAATGTTAGTACTTGAGTAAATAAATATCCTCTTTTAAATAAAACTTGTCAATGTAGCTCCAAATTGTTGTTTCACTTTCGGGCACTTCGATTTTAAAAGAGTCAATATAACTTTGGATTTTTTGAAACTTTTAACGGACATTCCATCCTCTGCTATGCTTCTGCAAATAATTTCCTTTGCGATTTGATTTGATTGCGATTTGGTTTGCATGGCGATGATGCCGTTCAAACAACATCTAGAATTGCTGAACTTGGTGATTACGAGTGGATGCAATAATTTCGCAATAAAGTATGTATGTTTATGCAATGAATGTCTCTTATAATAGGAAACCATTGAAATACAAACAACATTTTTTGAATTTTGTGTACGAAATGAGTCCTTAATTAAATTAAGAAACTTTATTTTCACGTGTTAAATAAGTAAATAAACTATATTTAAAAATAAAATGGAAATAAACGTAATTGCTAACAAATAAATCAAATTTTGTGACAAAAATTTCAAAATGGTTACAAAAACATTTCTAAATCACCATTGTCAATATAAAATCAGTCTTAATAAATTTTCTGTATGGTGTGCTAAATTCCCAATTTTTCATATTTGATAAATACACTGAAATTAATTGTTGAGGAAAAGCTAGCTTCTTCTGTTTGTGGTAGATTAAAAAAAATGGAATATTACAACGTATCTACGTGTTCCTACGGTTAGTTGGGGAAAAAATTAAAATTTTATTTTCAAAGTGTTATGATATGCTGCTGTCTGAAGCTTCTTCTCACTGAAGCTTCTTATATCAAGCACAGTTTGAGATTAATTTTATCTCACTTTTACCTAAAGTAATCCGTTTAGGATTGTTTAAAGTACGGATCAGGGACACTTGAATAATCCGTATTTGAATCAAGCATACTTTTCTTGCTCTGGCTCTGGATTAGGTGTCTGCTATAGGCAGTGGTCGACTTCCAAGTACGAAATTCATGCGGTATCCTGCAACCTCGAAATTGGTGGACTCGCTATGAATGTCGTTCAAAGCTGTCATATAGGAGCTGCGATCAAATGGATCATGCATATACCTCTGTATACGCGCCTCGCATATCTCTTGATGCTGTCTGACATCAATCGAGGAAGCCTTCAACTGTGTGTCAGCAGTATTAATATGGTGGCTGATATTCTAGTGAAGCACAACTTGTGTTAAAAACAATTTTTCGAATCAAATTTCGATATCGGCATTAAACTATTTGTTACTTCGGTATCGGTGTTTTTATTTTTCGGTGTCGGTTTTACAATTTAATTAACCAAACCGAATATGAATGTTAAAATAATTTAAAAAAATAAAACATAAAAGGGTTCTAAACGACTTAAAAGTTCCTTCATCATCGAACATTTTAACCCACTAAAGTGCCGTTTTAGTATACTTTTGTGTGGAAGTTTAAAAAAAGGACAAAAATTACCACTTTAAATGAGTGTTAGAAGGTTAATATATTATAAGAAAAGAATCGCCATATAATTCTGCTGAAGACATATTAAATAGTATTGTTACGAATGTAACTTTTGTTAAGAATTAGTTGTAATTATTGGTTAAGAATTAGATGAATTTATGTGTTATCTTGTATTGATTAGTTATTAAGTATTTGTTAGTTATTTTATTAGTTAAAATTGTTATTGTATAAGTTATGCACACTTCTAGTGTAAAAATCAATGTACAGATGTAGTGTTAAAATTGTGTGCATAATTGTACTTCAACCCCACTGTAAATACTCGAATTTTCGTCTATCTCAGTTTATGATAACGCCTAAAAGTATGCCTTAGGTTATGATGCCTAATAACTAAATTAATTCAGTCATATAGATAATAACTTTAGATGAGTAAGTAGCCGTATGCGGCGAACTTTCTAGAGTCATCTAGACGTTACTAGTATCATCTACACATCTGGGCTAGAGTATATATAGGATCGCAAGAGATGGTATCATACATTCTAAGTTCAGATTTTGTTAATAACGTATCACGTTGAGAAAATTATAGTTGGTTGTGAATAAGAGCTATAAATTACGGTTGTTAACGTGACTAAGTCTGTGTTCATACGGCTCATGTCTTATTGACAAGATTGCTACTTTATAGGCGAGAGGCACAAGGGGTAAAGAAACGAGTACACAGATGCATGTACATACTGTCTTTACGTTTTGCTTTTTCATTCGTTGTTTAATTTTGTTATTGTTTTCAATATCAAAAAAGCACACTTGCATACGCACGACTATAAAAAATAAAAAACAAAATACAAAATAAAGACATGAATCATTTGAACGCCAATTCATGTTCAAAGAAGAAAAAGGAAGAATCTTGTCAATAAGACATGAGCCGTATGAACTCAGACTAAGTACTAAATAACGTTGTGTAAATTGTAAACAGTGTTTAAAGTGTTGTGATTATTTAGTTTTATTTAAAGTGCAATAAAGAACTCGAAACGGTTTATTATAAAGGAAATAAACCAAGACGTTATTGAAAGGCAGTAACGTAACAGTATTTTAGCTCAGAAGTACATTAAGTATTTTTTTGACTTATACCAAACGCCTTTTCAAAAAATTCAAAAACTTTAGGGGCCGATATTTCGGGAACTTTTCAAACCCCTTTGGCAGATTTTCTTTACCAATAGTATAGTTTCATTTCGCATTGCAAGTATTTGTTGCATAGTGTTATAGGGATTTTCTCTAAAATATTGCAAAATTTTTTAATCTTTGCAATATTTATATATTTTTAATAATAAAAATTTTTAAAAGTAGAAACATATTAAAAATTTCCAACACTAGTGCTCATGGAAAATATGCTTGTTGACAACCGAAACGAATTTTAGTATCGGCTCATGGAAAATATGCTTGTTGACAACCGAAACGAATTTTAGTATCGGTATCAATACTGGTATAAAATTATTTGTTATATCGGTGTTGGTATCCATACTGTTATTTAATTTTAAACGGTCTTTAATCGGTATCGGTTGCCAACCTTGGTTAAAAACGATGGCAAGATATTTTGTTGTTGATAACATTTATGAATAGTCGGAAATCAGGATAGTTTAAACAGTAGAAAGTCCCGAACAGTAAAAAAATATTCTCTTATTGTACATAAGTAATTTTAAAGGTCAAACTTTGCCAATCCTGTTATTTAAATAAAATAAAAATAAAATTATTTAAATTTCAAATAAGACAATTATAAATTTTATATAAAAAAGATTTGCTTTCCTTTCATTAAAAGTTTTAAAACTAACGTTTTTTAAAACAAGTTTTTTTTTTAATAAGTTTAAAAATAAAAAACCTATAAAGTTTTTTTTATGCATTAAAATGTTTAATTCCGCATACTCTAATAGCGTGTGTTATGGTTTATATTATTTCTCTTTATTTATATTTTTTGCTCGAATTGTTATTATTTGTATTTGCGTTTAACTTAACTCGCACGTAAAAAAGCCATCTTTAAAAAATAAACGCCAGCCATGATGTCTGATTGGTGTTGACGGTTTAAATGTGTGTAGACCCGTATAAATCGTATCGCATGTTATGCGTTATGATATCACGCCACAAAATTGCTCTTCAATGCCGCTTAATGGCAAGATAATCGAAATACAACAGTTTTCTAAATAAATATAATCGTCATAACTTTCACCAGAACAAAAAACATCAAGCTTAAAATCCTATTTAGGTATTTTCCTACAAAAATCCCATTAAAATATGTTTATTAAAATTCTATTTTCCTAAAGGGTGTACAAAAAACACCTGATGTTGCCAAATTAAATTTTTTATTATCAGTTTTGTGAAATGACGTTATTACACAATTATAGAGAATTAGCAAAATTCCTTAATTTATTCATTATATTTAATCTAATATTTGCGTTTATTTTAATAATTTTCTTTTATTGAATACAGTAGAATCGCGATAACTCGTAACGCGTTAAATCGAAAATCTCAATAATTCGTAATAAACTGTTGGTCCCTAGAAAATATCGCGTTAAATCGCAATAACTCCATACATTTCGGTCCCCTTTAATTTAATTCGTATTTTTTTTTTCAATAAAAAATCTGTTGAACCTCTTGTAAATAAATCGTATTTGGCTGTTGATAACCTCATATAATTCGTAATGCAACGCAAAAACACCGTTAGAAATATATTTGGAAGTACAGCTGGATTTACCGTTAACTTTTTTAATGGATTTGTAGCCCCACCCCGTTAATTCGTATTTTTCTTATTTTAATCTCGTTAAACCGAATTCCCGTTTTCCAAAAGAAATTCCTTGTACATATTTTGAAAAAAATGTCTGGTCCCATCCGCTTACGCTTTATGGGTATTCTACTGTAATACTAACAAATATTTGTTTGTAATAAAGAAAAGCAAGTCATTTAATTATGAATTTTAGCAAAGTTTAAACTTTTAATAGAGAATTTCCAAAATTTCTTATGAAATTACAATATTTAAATATCTGCCCCTAAAATGGCTAACAACTCAACTCTAGTTCTTTTGGTCAATTGTAGTTTTGGTCAATTGTATACAACCCTTAAATACTTGCAACTTATCAATAGCAGTTGTAAAGCTTAAGTTCAAGGCGTATAAACTACAGGTGGCGGAATAAAGTAAATTGACTTGGACATTTCAAACCAATTTGTTTTGATTTTACAATATGTGCGTTCGTTAACTTTTACAAATTTATGTGTACGCAAACGCATTTCAGTAAAATCCAGTACAAATTTGTACAAATTTTGGGGTCAACGAACGCAGCTAATGTTTTGTTTAGAAATGGTTGACATTTGTAACCGTTAAGACTAACAATGCAATGCAAATAACCTGTTTTTTTTATTAGCGAATTCGCATTGTTTAAGTTTTAAGTCAACTGAGTTTAATTGTAAACCGTTATAAGAACATTCGAGTTTGAATTATTTGGCAATACTTGTGTCAGATTTTTAAGGATTATAACAATTTTTAGTATGTTAAACTCTCAGTTATTGTTAATTTCAGGCTTTTTTAATCCGAAATTAAACAATTATTACTCGAATTTTGCAACTTTTAAAATATGTAATTACGAATTGTTTTTTGTGTATTTTTTATTATTGGTTTGTTGTTACGTTTCTTCTAAATTATTTGTTATTTTTGTTCTAAATTTATTTGAATTTTTTTCTTGTAGTAAGGCATAATTTTTTATTTTCTGACAAAAGAATAAAAAAAACACAATTTTTTCAATTACTTTTGTTATCATATTGAAAAATTAAACTTTTAATTGAAAGTTCGAAAATTCGAACATAATTTCGAAAAACATATTATAGTTCGAAATTACTTTTTTGGAAATCTTTGTTTATATTTCATAGATATTTATGTTTTATCCTAACATTTTTATCAGTTTTGTATTTCAAAATTAATAAATTTCAATAATGATTTGATGTTTTGACAAGTTTAATTGTTCGAAATCAACTATTATCAGTGCTCGAATCCGACAAGACTTTAAAAAGTATGTGAGCATACATATAAGTTTTAATCTATTTTTAATAAGTATGTATGTATTAAAGAGAATTAGATTTTTCAGCACAATAAGTAAGATTTATTTAAAATTTTAAAAAATTTTAGCTAAAATTTGTTTAAAAATACATCCATATTTATTTCTATAGGTACACATCTAACACTTTATCTTGTCTTACTTATAAACAAAACTACATATTTATTATTTAACTTTTCGAATTTATTTGTTTTTCTACATAAACATTTGAAAGCAGATGTTAAATGGCAATTTGTATAGATTTAGTGCTGACTAGAGCATGATGACGCAAAATTGTCGTTTATTTGTAATCTTCCAATTGTATTCATATGTATGTGCATATCGTTTGTCTTACGTTCGAAGGCTCGATTACACTCGATTACAGGAGAAGGTAAAACATAATTTAAACTGTATTAAAATGTAAAATTGTTTCTAAACCCGTTATTTTTGGTTCTATTGCATTAAATTTTTGTGACGAGGTGTATTTGTGGAAAATGTATTGGAATCACTAAAAAACTCAATTTCGAAAAAATCGATTTAGGGCCTTTCTGCATGAGACCAACGATATGTAAGTTTAAATGCATTTGATTATTTCTATAAAAAGTATTTACTATTATCTTGGGTATTTTGTTTTGGCAACTGACGCAAAACATTAACCCAGTACGACCGGTATTTACGTAAACAAATCGATTCGGGTGTTTTCGAATTAATTTACAAAAGTTTTACAATTGATAACATTAGAAATAGAGTAATTGAAAACGTAAAGGGACAAACATGTTCAAAAGACTTTGTTAAAAAAATTTTAAAATTTTGAATAGGATCGTAAATATTATATTTTCCTAAATAGGAAAATTCCAAGAAAAAATTTTACTATTTCTACATTTATGTATAACAATTAAATGTTTACAAATACAATTTTTATCGATTTCATAGTTTTATTTGCACACATTTCAATTTATCCGACAACACATACACATATTTGAATATCAAGAATTTTCTCTCAAATTTTAATTTTGTCTTTTTTTCTTCTTCTTAATATAATTGTGATATGCCAACTATTTATTATATTTAAATGTTTTTTTTTGTATTGTTATAAATATTTTAGCAATAGGATCGCAAAAGCATGTTTTCTTTTTCATTATTAGTTAGATCTTGTAAATTAGTTTTGTCTTATTTAACCTTGAAATTTTAAGGCAGATCAAAAATTATCTTAAATTAAATGTTATCTTAAATGTTTAGAATTTTTCCTAAGCTCACAGTTTACAAAATCAGGACTTCGGGGTACATTTTTAGGTACATTCATATGTGTGTATGTACATAAATACTTAAATATTAAATACTTAACCTACTGTCAAATATTAACAAAAAGTCTATATGTACTTAAGAAAACATTTGATTCCGTACGGAATGTGCGATTAGATTCGCACCTTGCTTAAGCAAATGACAGTTTCATTAAACTTCGCAAAAAGTTTCCAAAAGTTCAATATGGTTTGCCTCATATAACTAACATGTATTCACACATTTGCTTAAGCCAACTTAAGCACATTATGGTTGGGCCTTTAAATTCAGACAAACAAGGACAGTCTGAAAACCCTTAAGAAATAATGACAATGACGTGCGAACTCCTTGCTGCCCAGAGCAGTCTTACGAATGATTTCGTTAATCTATATAATAAAAATGAAATGTTGTGTGCTGCTGATCGCATAACTTGAGAACGGCTTGACCGATTTGGACGATTTTTTCTATAGAATGATCGCCATGGTCCAAGTTGGGTTCATACGAAAATTTTGTCCCGTTCATTTCAAATGTTCGTTTTAATCCTTTTTAAGTTTTCATTGAAAGAAAAATTTACCACGCCTACTTTTACGCCCAATTTTTCTATTAAGCGCATAACTTGAGAACGGCTTGACCGTTTTGGACGATTTTTCCTTTAAAATGACCACAATGGCCTAACTTAGGTTTGTACGGAAAGAAAATTTTGCCCCGCCCACTTTTTTCGATTTACCTTAAATCAGAAAACCGCTCCATTGATTTCACTTATTTTTCTTTCAAATGTTCGTTTTAATCCATTTTAAGTTTTTATCGAAAGAAAAATTTACCACGCCTACTTTTACGCCCACTTCTTCTATTTATTTTACCGATTTGGACGATTTTTTCTTAAAAATGATCGCCATGGTCCAACTTAGGTTTTTACGGAAAGAAAATATTGCCCCGCCCACTTTTTTCGATTTACATAAAATCAGAAAACGGCTCCATTGATCATTAGTAATCAAGTACCGAGCGAAGCCGGAGCGGCCAGCTAGTGAATTACCACTTTAAGCCCAAACAAAAACTACCGGACATATAAAAAACAATTTTTTTTTTTTTTTTGGAAATTAATGAGGTGTACCTAAATTGGCACAGTGGTCACTTAAATGTTATAGAAATTTCTGAACTTTTAATTTATCGATTATGCAAACATTAATTGAATAATGTCGAAAACTTTGCCATAAGCCGCAAATAATGAAGTGTTCCCAAATTGCCACAGCAAGCGTAAATGGGTTAATATAAAGTTTTAAAATGTGATAAATAAAACTTCAAGCTCAAGGTCATGGTAAAATAATACAAGGAGTTTTTATGGTTGTTATGTGATCAGAACTGTCAAACAGCAGTCAAGTGTAATGAAAAAAAAATAAAACAAATACAAGTTATTTATTTAAGCGTGGAAAACATAGCCAAAAAATAGCACGCAAACATATAACCAGGGTACATTTATACCCTATTGATTTACTATTTGACTAAAACCCGTGAAATAAAAATATAAACACATTTATTATACATATTTGATAAATTTTTTAATTGTTTATTAATTACTACTACAAAAAATTATGCCAATAACTATAAATCAATATACATACAGAAAGCAAACACATACATTTGTACCCCTTATAATTTTTTCCTTCACAAAAAATACTTACTGCCTATTTTTATAACACGAGGGCAAAACTCGTTCGTTACACTTTCTTTTAAAACAATAACAAATTTTTAAATTTAGCTTTTTGTTTTAAATGTAAGTTAAACGAACGGGTTTTGCGCTCGTGTTCTAATCATTTAATTAAAAATGTTGAATAATTGATTAAACTAGTAGTGTTTGCCCAGTGGTCGAAATTCGACCATAGTTATTTATGCAAATATTAAGAAAACATACAGTTAAGCAGGGAAACCAGAAATATGCTCTAAAAAACGCGTTCTATGCGTATTAAGTAAGCAGTAAAAACTTGAAAACATGCCCTAAAAAATTTTAAAAAATTTGCCTCAAAAATTGCTAATTGGAAAACAGAATATTCAACATTTAGTTAAAACAGTCTTACACAGAAACAATTATTTTTCCAATTCAAACAAAAAATTTGTAGAATCAAACAATTTTTTGTCTGAAATTGGTCCTATAAACAAATTCAAACAATTTATTTGCATTTTGTTTATTAAAAAAAAACACTGATTTTTTCAAACAAATAATTTAACTGAATCAAACAAAAAGTTTACTGAAATTCATATACTAAATTTCAAAATAAAAAAAAAAAAGTTTTTGCACAAGCAATGAAGCGCACACAAGTAAGCACTGTATGAGAGCCGCCGGCTGGCTTTGAGACACATTTTTTTGTTGGAATAATTTTTGAACGAAGTCTTATTTATACACACAACACAATGTTTTTCTTTATCACTCTCTGTTGCTGTATCCTTTCCTTTGAAATGTAACCAAAAACGGCAGCAGACCGACTCGATATGTTTTTCGCCATCATTCTATTTTTGTATTTGATGTATTTAACCAAACAGCTTTAAAAAATTGGATACGGGATTTTGTTTCTTGTAATGTTGTTCCTGCTATTGTTTTTCTTATAGCTGCCCTTTTTTAAAGCGTCCAAAAATAGACTGTGTGTGTTTTTTGTTGTTGTTCTTATATTTGTTGGTTAAATAAAAATCAAACAAAAATATTGTTTGAATCAGTAAAAAAATTTATAGAAATTAAAAAAATTTTCAAACAAGCGTTTGTTTGAAAATAATTCGGCAATAATTTTTTCTGTGTAAGATTAAATTCGTAAAGCCCAAACACCATAGTATTTACAGACGAGTTTTCCAGATTTTACCTTATTTGGAAACAATGGGCAGTCATCGGCTCACAAAAACAAAGTTATTTTATGAGGTTAAAATTCAAATAAGAGTTATTTGTGCCGAATATTATTTGAATATTGATGTTTAATGTACAAAAGTTTTATTAGAATAATGAAAATTTTACAAAACTAACCAAAATGAATTAACAAAGTGACCTCAGTAATGTAGATGTTAAAATTTAAGCAGCACGTTGAGTATACAGATAGATGTTTAAAACAGAAAAGGCAAAATTTCGCAAAAAAAAAAAAAAATTTATTTCGAAAGCTCTTGTAGGCACCTAAAAAAATTTACATGTACTTAAATATGCCTCAAAAAAGCAAAATATGCGCCATAAACTAAAAAATGCTGCTAAAAGGCTTTTTTAACTAAATTATGCAAAAAATGCTGCAAACGGTAAAATATGCACTAACAAATCGATGCCAAAATTCATAAAAAGCTCTTATACGCACTCAAAATATTATGTAGTTAAATTCAAACGAAAATTCATTTTAAACAAATAAAAATTCATTTAGAAAACGGATCATTTACATTTCATTTAAAACAAATGATTTTTACATTAATTTTTTAATTTTTTATTTATTGAACATCATATTCGTTAAAATTGAATAGTTTTTACTTTTAAAAAATATATTTTAGCCGACAAAAATAAAACTACATAAAACAAGTTAGAGTGCTATATTCGGCTGTGCCGAATCTTTGATACCCTCCACCGACAGTTCGAATGTTTAAGGAGTAATATCTGTATGATGTTATTATTATCTTAAACTGTGACGATTTGTTATTAATTATGGTTTAAGGCAACCAAACTGTTTTCCGGTAGAAGGGTTTATATGGGGCCTAGGGTAAATTCTGGACCGATCATCACGAAATTTCACAGCGTCATTTATAGTCCTATAAAACTGTGACGGTCCAAAATTTGTTATGGTTCCATTATTTTTTACGGTTTTAGGCGTACTAAACTGTTTTCCGGTAGTAGGGTTTATATGGAGCCCAAGGTAAATTATGGACCGATCGTCACGAAATTTCACAGTATTATTTCTTGTCCTAAAGAACTGTGACGTACCAAATTTTGTTACGCTAGCGTTATTTTATACGGTTTTAGGCGTACTAAACTGTTTTCCGGGGGTAGGGTTTATATGGGGCCCAGGGTAAATTATGGACCGATCTTCACGAAATTACACAGTTTTATTTCTTGTCCTATAAAACTTTGATGTACCAAATATTGTTATGATAGCATTATTTTTTACGTTTTTAGGCGTACTAAGTTGTTTTCCGGGAGTAAAGTTTATATGGGGCCTATGGTAAATTATGAACCGATCTTCACGAAATTTCAAAGATTTATTTTTAGTTCTATAAAACTTTGATGTACCAAATTTTGTTATGATAGCATTATTTTTTACGTTTTTATGCGTACTAAGTTGTTTTCCGGAAGTAGGTTTTATATGGCGCCTATGGTAAATTATGGACCGATCTTCACGAAACTTAACAGTTTAATTTCTAGTCCTATGAGACTGTGACTTGCCAAAATTTGTAATGATAGCATTGTTAGTTAGGGTTTTAGGCTTAATATACTGTTTTCCGGGAGTAGGGCTTATATGGGGCCTAGGGTAAATTATTGACGGATCTTCACGAAATTTCACAGCGTGATTTCCAGTTGAATAAAACAAATTGTTGCGAAATCTTATATCATTCTGTGCATTTTTCCACCATTTATGTTAGTTTTTGTAACAAAATTATCAATTTTTTTTAGGTGGTGGTTCCACATTTTGATTCATAGCTCAGATCCTATTGAACCGATTTTGCTGAATTTCAATCCCAAACTGCTTAGGATAACTACAAGCAATTTGACACCAAGTTTGTTGATTTCTTTTGAGTTTTTCGAAAGTGAGCGTGTTTTCAACAGACGGACAGACAGACGGACATGGCTAAATCGACTTAAAATTACTCAAGGACCCAGAATATATATACTTTATAGGGTCTGAGATGAATAGTAAAAAAGTTTCACACGGAATGACAAACTGAATATACCCTCTTCACAACTAATTGTGGTGGAGGGTATAAAAATAAAAACGAAAAAACATCAGTTTTTGGTAGTTTGTTTTTTGAATAACAAACATAAATGTTAAAAAATAAAATTATTTGTAAAATAACTATATTTTTATTAAATTTTAACAGTACGGAAAACGAATTTTTTAACCCACAATCAGTTACTGTAATAATTTTATGAGTGCGGATAAATATATTGTATCTGCATTCATTGGTGGCACAAGGAAAACCATGCAAATGCATATTTATGGTTTCCCTGTAAATATACATGAATTTACATGCTTCGAGAATTTTTATTATTAGCGGATCGATTTGGCAAGGTACCAATTGTTTTATGTGTGATCTTCCACTTAAGTCTGTGAATGTTTAATTTAGTTTTGAAAGTTCAATAATATGAAAAAAAAACAGAAAGTACTAATTAAAAAAAGTACCAAAAAGTCTCCTTTTATAGTTTCCTAATCACTCTGGACATGTGGATTTTTATGTTTCTAGGTTCAGTATTAATAAATATTCAAAAAGCACCAGTTAAAGAGCGAAAAGGTACGAAAAATAACCTTCTTACAGATTCTCACTCACTCAGGACCTGCATTTAAAAAACTGCAGTCAAAGTAGAAAAACTGCCATTTCGGACACTTCTTTATTTGTCATTGGCGAAAAAAACTGTTGCTTTTACTTTTAATTCAACATGTCGCTATTAAACCAACTCAAAAAGCGAAAAGTTGTACACAAATGTTCGTTTTTTGTTCGACAGTTTTTCGTTTCGACTGCAGTTTTTCAAACCCTGCTCAGGACCATGCATATTTAATTTTATGTTTCTAGGTGCAATATAAAGGAAAATTCAAAAAAAATCACCCATAATTTCTTAGTTCAATATTATAGAAAATACAAAAATTACCACATGCAGCACGAAAAAGTACAAAATAGAAACATAATTTCCCGTAATTCCCCTTTTTTACTTTTTTTTCTCCCCATTGAAGTATTAAAAACTAAAAAAAATAATTTAATACGCATGTATATCGTCAGCTCAGAATTGGTTTGGCGCATATGCCAAAAAGTCGGAGTGGAGAAAAACGACAAAAAAGATTTACATGAAGATTTCTCAAAATGTACCCGATAGAATTTTTTTTTATTTTTGCCACTGCTTCCGGTATATTATGTTTTGAAGAAAAATGTAAGTTTTTGCGCACTTTCATGAATAAAGTTAGAATTTAATAGTATTTTTTTGAAAATGAAAAATATTGTTTTGTGCCGCATACGCCACTTTTCTAAAAAAAAAAATTAAAAAAGTGGTTTTTTGTGCTGCATACGTATACTTATTGCGTGAGTGACTGACTCATTCAACATCGTACAGCCTAAACTTCTGAAGCTAAAGACTTGAAATTTGGAACGGAGGTGGATCTCTCCCCAAATCGATCCACTAAGACGGGATTTTTAAAAATTCGACTGTTTAGGGGGTAAAAAAGGGTAAATTCGGAAACCTTTTATCTCCAAAACTAAAAGAGATACAAAAAAACTGTAATACATATCGTTGTTCTTTTGAAAAATAAGTGGACAGGTGTGTGGTACTTTTTTGAAATTCAGGGCTTTTAGGGTGAAAACGGGTAAAACCTGAATTTTGGTACGTTTTTGTCAGCCCATCTATCTTTTGATCCAATAAACCTAGAAAAAAAACTTAATACCACATTCGAAACTTATCGAAAAAATACGAATACAACTTTGGTACTTTTTTGAAATTCGAACGTTTAAGGCGTGAAAATCGTAACTATTTTTGGTACTTTTTTACAAATCATTTTGCATTTTGCAATTTTTGATACTATAATGGGGGAAAAAATAGTACCAAAATGGTATTTTTTAATTATCGTTAATATTTCACTTCAAAACATAAAATTCAACATGCAATGTCCTGAATGAATGCTTTATATCTCAAAAACCACAAAAAATTTCGCGAAACAGATTTCGGATTCAAAAAGGGGGTATTCAAAATATATATACCCCATACCTAACTCAAATTTTTTAAAAATGGTCGGTAGGTCAAATCAATTCTGAGCTAACGATATGTCAATACATGGAAAAAAATGTTTTGTAAAAAGGTACCAAAAATAGTTAAACGTTCGAATTTTGAAAAGTACCAAATTAATATTTGTATTTATTAAGATAAGTTACGAATTTGGTATAATCTTTATTTCTATGTTTATTGGTTCAAAAGATAGGTGGGTGATAAATAAGTACCAAAATACAGGTTATACACGTTTACTCCCCAAAAGGGCCGAATTTAAAAAAAGTACCAGACACCTGTCCGCCTATTTTATTCAATGTGCAACGATAAGTAATTATTTTTTATTTCTTTTAATTTAGGAGATATGAGTGTTGACGCCAGCACAAGAGTGGTTACCCATCCCTGACCCGGTGTGCGTGATGCCCAGTCTTTAAAGATGGATTTGACTTCTAGGGTGCACTGTAGTAATTGGAACCTTTCTTATTTAAACTTTTATTATAAGTACTTCGGAGCTTACATCATTTTCTGTATCTATTGTTGATTCGTTTTTATTTTGAAGCGCTTAGTTTTACAATAAAAAATACGGAATTGTAAATATCGATTAAAATTGTAAATTTTGAAAAATCAACATATTATCCTGGTATTGCCTTTATTTTTTATTCTTTGGTAGATTACATTATTGAGGTTAGCGAATATACCAATTTTTGCCCCCTCAGATGTTAATAAAAAATATATTGAGCACTTCTGTATGAATACCTTTCAAATGATGTATTTTTTGTTCAAATCGGAGAAAATTGTTCTTAATACTGTTTTGCTCTGCCGATTTATATATATAGACAGCTGAATTCTAAAACATACTAAGTCGACTTAAAAAGATTTTTATTTTTTCACATTTTTGAATTTGGTGTTGTTTAACTTAAATTCTTTCGAATTTTAACGTTGTTTGGCTAATCCAATCTAAAGCTATGCACAAAAACTTAGCACAACACTGAATGTTATATCGCCCGTAAGCTTTTCCTGCAAAAGTTACTTTTAGCACGTTTTGGAATTAAGCTGACGATATTTAATTAAAAACATCTTTGAACAGCCTCCTATTTGCCTTTTTTTTTCATAAAAAAAGCTATTACGTGAAATTTTACCCCGGTTGTGTTTGCGTTTGTATCATCTTTGGAAATTTATAGCTATGGAACCACTGAAGCGATTTTCCAAAAAAATATGTTTGTTTTATTTTATAAGAATTTAAGCAAATCAACAACTTTTAATTTTTCGATAACTTTTTATTTAAATTTTATAACTTTTTTTTAATAAGATTAAGCTATTGAGGAAATAAAATTGCATAAAATAAGGAAATATTTTTTAAGATTTTGATAAATATTCCACCAAACATAAGCTACACAAAAATATAATTAATACTCTTTATTTACGCAAGTTTGAAAAAGGAAAATTGTTAAGCTGGATGGGCCTGCAACTTTACTTTGTGAAAAAGCACACTAACAAATCCACACACACACATGAACAGCTCATTCTAAGTAGATATGGCGTGAAGTTAACAAACCATAATTAAGTAATTATGCCATAACATTTTGTGCAATGCAGGCACTTTATCAGTTTTAAAATTATTGTTTTATATAACGTGCACTTTCTTTTTAATGAAATTTATAAAAAAAATTAAAAGAAATATGGAATATCTTGTTTAATGCTCGAAGGTTATTTTCAAATTGTATTTTTGCAATGAGTTTTTAGAACAAAGAAACTTTATTTTTAACTTAAATATAAATTGCTAATTTTTTAAGTAAATATTTATTTTCTATTCAATTAAAATTTCAATGACTTGCATAAAAAGAAAATGTTTCTTTGTTTGGGATTATCATTTTAATAATATTTCCCAATCTAGTACATAAGCAGAAGGGCGGGGTTGGGCACATTAGGGAAAGTAATTTTAGACTTAAAATATTATAAAGTTTTGACACGATTTTCCATCGAAGTATATAAAAATACATAAACATAAACTGCCTAATGCAAAAAAAGTTAAAGTTCACGTTAGTGAATTAATACACAAAAATCATTTGTAAAACAATTTTCTGATTCCTTTATGAGCATATCCGTTGGTCTCATGTAGAAAAGCCCTAACTCGATTTTATCGAAACCGAGTTTTTAAGTGATTCCAGTAAATATCACACAAAAAAAACCTCGTCACCAGGGCTGCCAGATTTGACGATTTATCGTCATTTTGACGATTTTTTGTTCCGAAATTAGTAAAGTGCCGATTTCCTGAATTTTTGCTAAAAAGTGACGATTTTTTTCAGTCGCTAAAGTCTGAATTAAACATTACAGTTTCTGACACCTTCGTTTTTTAATCTTGGAATGTTTAACAGCCGTACCTTAACGGTTTTCCAAATGCAAAGCGTTGAGGCCGCTCTATACAAAAACTAGAAAACGCGTGCCACTTTTGTTTAGGTGCGGCTGTAATATGAAAGTCTTAAGTAAATCTTTAAATGATTATTTTCGAGTACAAAAACAACAATGTTATACTTTGTTTATCTTTCGTCAAACCATCATCGAATGAACCTTTTACGATTCGCTGTATATATCATATTTTCAACAATTATACGGCGAACGTATCACGAGTTGTAAGATAATATCTACATGAGTCTCATTCGATTCTTGACATGAAATTCTCGTTAGATAATCTTTACCCACGTCTTAAGCGATTCCCACAACGATTGAAGAAGTGTCTTTCGCTGTGCTATGGAAGAATCTCACTCGTTATAGTTTCTCCCCTGTGAGGAATCTTCTACGATTAAAAATGCGGTCATCGAAGATCAAAGAAGCTCTTCGTGAGACTCCCAGTATTTTCTACACGATTAAAAATGCTAGCTGAGTATAAAGTTATTATGTTTTTGTTAAAAAAAACTAAATTTTAAGTTATCCGATTTTTTGACGATTTTTCAAAACGTGAATGACGATTATTTTATATTTTCTCAGGAAATTGACGATTTCCTCACAAATTTATCTGGCAGCCCTGCTCGTCACAAAATTTTGATCCAATTGTATAAAAAATAACGGTTTTATATAATCTGAAGAAATGTTAAAACAATTTTCGAGCTTGTGCAAGTGTGAAGGCCCAACTATAATATGCTTACGTTGGCTTAAGCCACTGTTTAATATACATGTAAATCATATGTGTCAAATCATGTTGTACTTAAGAAAACTTTTTGTTAAGTTTTATGAATCTGTCATTTTCTTAAGCAAAGTGTGAAACTGATTGCACTTTCTGTACGGAATCAAATTTTATTTTATTTTGTTTTTAAATACAGGTTTTTTGTTAATTTTTAATGGAAGCTTAAGCAAGCTTATGCATATTATAGTTGGGCCTTAAGATTTTCAGTAGCAAAGAAGAATTTGAGTAGTCCGTAAGTATTACTGCAGTTAAAATTAAAAATATTTATAATATCGATGTTGAATCATCGATGTATCGTGTTTCTTACCGATGTTTTTTAGTACCGATGCTTATCGTGGAAACATCGATGTTTTTTCGCTTGCTTGCTTTTTCAATGACAAACAGCTGATTTAAGCCCCACTTACACTTATGGCCAATTTTCAGGATTGATATTAAAACAAATTTATTTTTAAAATCGTTTTAAATACAAAATTCTCTTCTTCACTAAAATTTAAGTTAAACTTAAGTTAAGTTTCCATTGTAATATTTTAGCAAGGTGGCCTCAATATCAAAACAATACAACAACAACAACAGGCAAAGCATTCACAGTCAGCTGTTTTTTTTCAGACCACCTTGTAAATAAATACACTTTTTTATATATTTTTTTTTTGTATTTAGTAGTGCTACCATACTTTTATCTTAATTAAATAAGACTTTTCAAATAAAACTCAAAAAACCAATCTGTTTTAAATACGATTTAAGTTTGTTATGAAAATTAACTTAATATTGATTTAAATACTATCCTGGAAATTGGGCATTAATATCGTTTTTTAATGTTCGGTTCGGTAGATTTGTGGAAAACACAAACGCTAATAGTGTTTGTGTAGAAAATCATTAAAAAAAATAACGTTTCCCTGTTAGTCATCTTTCGAACACAAAAATATTACTGTTTTTATCAAACTCAACAAAAGATGTGAACATTTAATTCCGTTCGGTTTTTTTTTGAAAATCCACAAACTTCAATGTGTTCGGTTCGGCTCGTTAATGTTCGTCCCTTTTGGCTGATTAAAAAAACATTTTTACAAAAACAAAATACACACATGAAAAAAACATTATAGAACATTAAAATATAATGTTCGTCTACAGTATCACTACAATTGTTCTGTTTTTTACCGAAGATATAGTTACGAACGGTATTAAGGATTGTGTATGTCTACACAATCACTAAAAAAATATATATCGTTCTTGGGTGTGTGAGCCGAACGTTAAATAATGTACTGTTTATTTTAGAACACTGGTTTAAAATGATGTTTAATAAAATTACGTCAAAAAAGTTTATCTTGTGTTGGCTGGGTTATTACTTAAATCTACCTCTTAATTTTTTTTCAATTTTTTTTTAACAATACAAAGTTTTGCAATTTATTATCTATCCAATGTTAAATAAAAATTTTTAACTTATAAATATTAATTATTTTTACAAGAAAATTTAATAATACACAATTTTGTTCAATTGTACTTTTACACGCATTCATTCTTATATAAATTGTACATTGAACTTTAGCGTTCGTTAGCTACGAGTAGATAATATTATTTTTTCTATTTCATATTGATATCCCAACATTCAATAACTTTATAAAAGCAAAATAATTAAACAAAAAAAAAAAAAAAAACTTAAATGAAACGCAACAACAATTTCTTTATTGCATTTATGAATCATTAAAAAAAAAAATAATATAATACATATTAAAAAAAATAAATAATCGCACGATATAAAAAATGTACACTCATACAACGCAATAATTCAACATGCCTATTTTTCCCTTTTAAACAAAAAGTTCTAAATTACAATCCAAGAATAAAATAAAAAAAAATATTATGGATTAGTTTTTATTAGTCCCATGTAAAAAACATTAACCTAATAAAATTAACAATATTTTTCAATTAAATGGTAAAAGTTGGCCTGACAATTTAGTTGTGGTTAAAAATGTTTTTAAACAACTTTAAAAACCATAGACAATCTTAAAAATAACTATTAATTGTATAAAATATATGTCTGTGGCATTTTGACACAACATCTTAAGTCAAATTTAAAACGTTTTAAAAATGTTGTTAATCATACGAATTTTCATTCAAAAAACATTTTTGTTTACGTTTTTAAAATTTTATATTATAAACGAAATTTTTCCTTAATTTTGGTTTATTTTATTTTTTAATAAAATTGATTTTTTCACCGAGTTTTTTTAAAAAACTTTTTTGCTATCTCATCTCGACTTACGAAGTTTTGTCAAAATGCCACAGATATAATAAGGGGAACCAAGAAAAATTTTAAATGTCACCAGTTGTCAAAATAAAAACATTGATGGAAAATTCAATACTATTTTCCGTACTTTTTTGTCTTAAAAATACCCCACTTCGGTTTTAGAACTCATTTCTTGTTATGCTTACTTTAAAAAAAAAAAAAAAAAACAGCCTGAAATGTCATTGCTGGCAAGACCAAAAGCAAAGTGCCATTATTGAATTTGTTTCTAAAAAAGCGAAAGAAATTTGAAACTATCAATTCCCAATTTCGTGCGTTGGCGTATCTCTCAGAAATAAAAAAAATAAAATTTTGACGTTACGTGATATTTCATTTGTAAAAAAGGTTTTTATATATACAAAGTAATGAAGTAGCACTATATTCAGAAAAAGATTACAGCAATCGACGCTAAGAAATTGCAGATATAAGCAAAAATATGCGATGGCGTGACGTTAAAAAAAAATGGAAGGCAATTTTAACCTGAATAAGACTGCGAATTGAGCAAGACGTTTTGTATGAAACCTTTTTTAATAAAATTTGGGCTTATACAGATTTATTTTTCAAGCTATCAAATTAAAAAATCTTTGCCCGTTTTGAGGTACATGTGGGAATTTTCAGCGAAAAGTCTACTTTTTTAATGTAACCCCAGAATGCAAATAATGTTGTATTTTATTACCATGTTGTTCAACCGTTATCCCTTCTGTTACTTAATGTAGGTAGAGCTTGTTGCGCTTTACACCAAAATATAAAAAAGTAAACATTTTTTGAAAACCAATTTAAATGACTTCTGGCGTTACGTTACAAAAAGGAACCTTTCCGCTGGAACTGCCTATATAGTATATTTAAATTTTTTGGAAACAATTTAAGCAACATTAAAAAGAAAATGTTCGAACTTATGAATGTTATTTTTGTCAAGCTAATAGGGCCTTAATTTCTTAAATGTAAATAAAATTCAATTTTTAATGAAAAAGAATCTTGTGTGACAATTTCATTGAAATAATTTAATTTTATAAGTTCTTTATGAATATTGGTGCGTTTTTCGTAATAAAATCTTGTTTAGCCATTTTTTTTAACTAAAAATTTTGCCAAAGCTATTTACGGGAATACAAAATTTACTATTAAGATTTTTGTATGACGTGCTAAATTCCCAATTTTTAGTAATGAAGAGTTGGCATTGCTGTTTATGGTGAAAGAATAGCTGTTTGAAGATTAAAGTTTTAGTTCTAAAGAAAAATTTTCGATAATTTCTCAACTTTATATAAAACTAAATAATATTGTACATAAGGTTTTTAACACTTAAGAATATCTTCCCATACATTTTGACTTGCATACGTTCCCAGCTAGCATATGGGTAATAATTTGTCATCATCACTTTTGATGACAAAAAACTGATATGACTTGAGCGGTTGATAAAGGATTCAGATAGAAATGTATGTATGATTGTTTCATATGTTAAAATAATGATTTTTAAATGTTTTGAATTTAAATTTGATTTATCACTAGAGCGATTGAATGAATTATTCATATTGTTGGTCGCATGCAGAAAGGCCCTAGCTCACATTATTGCAACTTTACAGGAGAAGGTTAAAACATATTAAAAACTGTATGTACATAATGTTAACCCTTTATTTATTATGCTTGTAAAACCGTTATTTTTTATACAATTGGATCAAAATTTTGTGACGAGCAGGGCTGCCAGATAAATTTGTGAGGAAATCGTAAATTTCCTGAGAAAATATAAAAAAATCGTCATTCACGTTTTGAAAAATCGTCAAAAAATCGGCTAACTTAAAATTTAGTTTTTTTTAACAAAAACATAATAACTTTATACTCAGCTAGCATTTTTAATCGTGTAGAAAATACTGGGAGTCTCATGAAGAGCTTCTTTGATCGTCGATGACCGCATTTTTAATCGTAGAAGATTCCTCACAGGGGAGAAACTATAACGAGTGAGATTCTTCCATAGCACAGCGAAAGACGCTTCTTCAATCGTTGTGGGAATCGCTAAAGACGTGGGTAAAGATTATCTAACTAGAATTTCATGTCAAGAATCGAATGAGACTCATGTAGATATTATCTTACAACTCGTGATACGTTCGCCGTATAATTGTTGAAAATATGATTTATACAGCGAATCGTAAAAGGTTCATTCGATGATGGTTTGACGAAAGATAAACAAAGTATAACATTGTTGTTTTTGTACTCGAATATAATCATTTAAAGATTTACTTAAGACTTTCATATTACAGCCGCACCTAAACAAAAGTGGCACGCGTTTTCTAGTTTTTGTATAGAGCGGCCTCAACGCTTTGCATTTGGAAAACCGTTAAGGTACGGCTGTTAAACATTCCAAGATTAAAAAACGAAGGTGTCAGAAACTGTAATGTTTAATTCAGACTTAAGCGACTGAAAAAAATCGTCACTTTTTAGAAAAAAATCAGCAAATCGGCACTTTACTAATTTCGGAATAAAAAATCGTCAAAATGACGATAAATCGTCAAATCTGGCAGCCCTGGTGACGAGGTTTTTTTGTGTGATATGTACTGGAATCACTTAAAAACTCGGTTTCGAAAAAAATCGAGTTAGGGCTTTTCTACATGAGACCAACCGATATGCTCATAAAGGAATCAGAAAATTGTTTTACAAATGATTTTTTAAGGTGATTCATCGGTAGGATTCAATTTTCTCAGAACGGGAGTTGGTTATAAAATGTTAGCTGTAGTATGAACCAATTATATTCCTAGCTAGCATTTTGTACCATAATCGAATATTTAAGGAATCAGCTTCACGAGCAAAATATCAGCATATGAGATTTTGTATCTTAATAATAGTGGTTAATCAGTTTTTAATTAGAAATCTTTATTTGAACATATGTATAAAAGAATATGAATCCTTTTTCAATTGCTCAAGTGATAAATCAGTTTTATATCATCAAAAGTGTTCTGAGAAGACCCATTTAGGAGATTTTTTGCAAAAAAATTATCACACATATGCCAGCTGGGTTTAATTTTATAAATATTTTTTTGATTTCTAATTTAGCACGTTCTTTTTTCCATATGTATGTATGTATGTACATACGTACATATTTATATTCTATAATGATATAAAAAACTTTATGACAAATGAATTAAATGTCTGCTGTGTGTCTTTGGTAAATTTAAATATTAACGGATATTTAATGCGCACAGACAGACAAAATAAAAAAACAACAAAATAAATTTTATTTAATAGCGAATTCATCAAATATGGCTATTTCCAAAAAAACGTCAACCACAAAAAATGGAAAAAAAAATTTTCTTTTCAAGATTTATTAAGAGAATTGCTTATATTTTTTTAAATAAATTAATTGATTGATAATAAATTAATTGATTCGAAAAAAAAGATAAATTGTAAACGAAATACTACAACTTTTAGCACATACTTGTGTATATTAGAAAATATGCATTTGGAACAACAATACTCTAATCTAAGGCATATTTATGATCTGAAAAACATTTTTTATTAAGTTTCTTATATAAAGGATTATAAATAGCAACATAAAAAAATTTTAAATCATAGTGGAAAGAAAAATTGTCCCGTTTACAATTTCTTTAAAAAAATTTAATTCATATTTTATTTTGAAATTGAAACCATTTTTAGGGCACATTAGTACGCAACATTTTAAAATTAATCCCAATAAAATATTGTGTCAGGTTTCGCAGAAATCACTGTTTAAACGGTTACCCCTTAAAACCCACTTCCGTTATTTGTCCCGTTTACAATCACTGGTTTTTGCAATTATCTCGGAAACCACGACAGTAAGCGAAAAATTTCATTTGCGGAAATTAAAGAGCTAATTGAGAGTTAAAAGAATCATTAATTTAAAAAATGAAAATCAGGTTGTTTTTTACAGTTTTGTCAATATAAACGTGTGCGAATGTCCCGTTTACAATCTTGGAAGTGCCCATATGTACAAATTTTATATACATTAAAAATAAAACAAGAAAATTAACCACAAAAAAGAATTAATGAACTGCATTTAAAAATATCAAAATAGGTACGTAAACAAAAACTACAGCAACTGAAAAATCAACAGATGTTGTTGCTGGGGAGCAGTGCGACCAGATCTTCACTTTTTACAGCTAAATTAAAAAAAAAAAAATCAAAAATAATGCAAAATTTATATGTACTTGCTGACCCGGCAAACGTTGTTTTGCCATATAACTTATTTCCAGTGATTGATAGAGGAATGAAGTGCTTAATACCATTTCTGTTCGTTATACATATATTCAAAAGTTAAACATAAAAAAGTGATGAATTTTTTATTCTGAAGTATGAAAATCAAACAGAGGTATTAAATTTTCTTTACGAAGAGAACACAAATAAACTCGATGGCTTGCCGACGAGAACATGCCACGTATAATTGTACGTGTGAAAAACATGGTGTGTCCAAATCAAAGCAGCCTGTTTAGCCTGCGACTTATTGATTGCCATTGCAAATGCCAATATAATGGGAAATTTAACGCGTTTGAATTCAATTGGGACGTATGTGGCAATCATCGGAGTTCGTCGCAGCAAAACACTTCCGCCTCGGATTTTACCTTTCAAAATGGTAGCTTCGATAACGTTTTTCATAAATTTTATGACGATTAATCGTGTACCATTGCCGAAAAAAATATGTCAAAAAAATACATAAACTTTTCAAAAATTATAGGAGGGGGAGGGGTGCTTTTACCATTTTTGGTTTATTCTACGCCGTAAATGTTAAAAATTATAGCCTTTAGTTCCTTCAGGACTTAAAACTATCGGGGGGGGGGGTTCTTTAAAACCATGTGAGCTAAGGCCATGATGTCTTTATTGCTCAATTGAATGGGAGATAAAGCCATAATGGCCTTATTACCCAATCATTAAGAGGTAAGGTCATATTTAAAATTTTGCGAAATGAGAGATATAGCCATATTTTTTTTCGCAAATGAGAGATAAAGCCATATTTTTTCAGAATATTGTTATACATGGTGTAAACATTCTGCAAAAGGGAAATCCTTAGTTATCATTGTAAAACATTTTTTATTCTTGTGACACACGCAGAAAAACTTAAGTATGCGAAGGCAGATTTCAATACTTAACTTTAGTGTCTCCGGAACTGAAATTAGAGATAAAGCCATTTTCTAATATTGCTAATGTGAACTAAGGCCATGATGGCTTTATCTTCCATTCAATTGAAAAAAAGGCTTTATCTCCCTATTGAATGAGATATAAAGCCATCATGGCCTTTTGTTACATGGTATTAAAGCACCCCCCCCCCCCCCCCAAACTATAATGGGTAAAGGGAGGTTTTACCCCTTTTGCCCTATTTTACGTTCTAATTGTTGGAATTTCCAAAAATATATATCTTTAAGTTGCTATGATATTACTGTGTCTGAATGCCAAATTTTAAGAAAACTGGTTGAATAGTTAAGAAGGTATAGAAAGGGGGAGCGTTTACCCCTCTTGCCCTTTTTCAAGCCCTAAACAGCAAAAATTATAGGCTAAAGTTCCTTCCCGATGCTACACTTTTTGCTGCCAAATTTAAAGATTTAAGGATTAGGTTGATTGGTTAAGAAGATATTGGGAGGGGTAGCTTTTACCTGTCTTGCCCTATTTTACGCCCTACAGCGATATACATTAATCGGACATTACGATACATGGTTTGGTAACTTTTCAATTGACAATAAAAAATCATAATCACCCCTGTCGTCAATAAAAATTCCTAGGGAGTTTTTCCATTTTTCCTATGTTATTTCAATTGTAAAAATGGGAAATGGGAAAAAAATCCCAAGGAATTTTATTCACGATAGGGGGTGAATATGGAAAATGGAGGGCATTTTGTTGATTTTTGTGTGGGAATAATAAATAGGAAGAGACTATCCCCAACTTACACTTAAATTTTGGTTAGTGGTGACATCAAAGTGTACACTTCTTTTTATACATAGAATATATATTTTGAACTTTGGGGTAAATTGTTTTTAAAGTGAAAAAAAGTTTTTTTTTTACCTTTTTTGTATTTACGTATATTTGTATGATACATACATACATTTGAGTTTCACATTTTATTAAATCCTTTTTAATATCAGCATCAAAACAGTTTGAATTATTAAATTTCAAATAATATAGAAAAAAGAATTCCTTGCAAAGATTCATTTTCCAGAAAACAACGAAATTTTGTTTAACTTACATTGATTGTGGGACAAAGTTTGCAATTGAAGAGGCGAGTATTTGGAATTGTGTTCCTGGCGAGCAGTTCACATCCAAAATATTTTTCTCCGTTGTCAAGCTGTTGGAGGGCACTGTATTGGGCATTTCATTCTTTTTTTCTATTGTATGCCGGCACTATGTTGGGCAATGTAAGCAAAATAAGTTTTATAAAAAACCCGACATATAAAACTAAAAACTAAGAAGAAAATGAATTTACCAAACTAATAACAGTGTAATAAACAAGTTTTTTAATTTACAACACTTTTTAAGCTTCACTTTAATTAATAATTTTTTAATTTACCCCGAGAATTCAATTTTGCGTACACATATGCTAAAATTCTTTTGCTTTGTTATTTCAATTGTTTACACACCGATCATCTGTTTTCTTGCAAAATTTCACTGGATACTGTTTGCGTACTTTTTGGGATTTTTCAGCCGATAGAGTAATATTGGTCTTACTCTCCCAAAAAAATTTACTGAGTATTTGCTACTGGAAAAGTACCCAGAAAGACCTATTATATTGGCTATCAGCTGTGTCTGAATCATCCTCAATGGCGTTTTATCTTATACGATTTTTTTATTTAAATTAAAAAAAAAAACGTTGGCTTTGTTCTTTCATTCTTTTTATCATTGAATAGCCAACTAGCCCAACAAACACATTACAAACACTGCATAGGTATAATATTGAATAAATGCAACCAATTTTACCTCAAGCAGAAGCACTGAACTAATAACTGCTCTCTTTTTATTGTCACAACTTATTCCCAAAATTAATAAATTTTACAACTAAAACAAACAAAAAGTAATACGTATGTACTGTTTTTATGGCGAAGTCTGCATTTTTGGAGCAAAAATCGGTAAGTGACGATTTTGATAATTTAGAAGCAAAAAAAAAAAAAAAAAAATTGGCAAATATGGCAGGCCTGATGAGAATATAAGGAATACACTCACACATTTATCACGAACGACAATTAATGCAAATCTGCAGTTTGCAATGGAGAAATACCAACAACAAATTTGTTTGTGTTCTTGTTCTTTAAAATCTTTTAATGAACTTTGTTTTGGGGCTGTTGTGTTTTTAGTTTTTTTTTTAATTTAGTGTTTTAGTGCTAAAAAACTAAATAGGGGAAAGAGGAGGAGAACGACAAATAGGAAAAACTTTCAAATGAACAAACGTATCAAAGTCCAAAACATATGTTTGTAATTGGTAGGTTTTTGCAAAAAAAAAAAAAAAAAACAGTATGAATAATCAAAAAAAACAGTGAGAAAACGATTAAATATGACTACCTATTAAAATTGGAAATTTCCATAAAATCCATTAAATAGGTAGGTAGGTATGATTTAAAGATTAAAAAATAAGTATGTTTACCTTTAATTTGTTGCAGTTTGAACGTATGTATGTAGATTTATGAAAATAATTAATTTTAAAATTATTTTCTTTGTTTAAAGAAAAACTAGCGAGTTTCTTTTGTTTTTATATCTGCCTTTAAAAAAACTCACTCTATTTCACAACACAATGCTTTATTATTTTTGTTTAAAATTTTTGCTTCGGCAATTAATTTTTCCTAAGCATTTAAAATTTTATTAATTTTTATGAAACTTTTTTTGTAATAACTTGTTTTCTTTTAGTTTTTGTGGTTTATTATGATTTTTTAATTATTTTGTTGGTATACTGTATATTTTAGGGATTTTCCCTATACAGTAGGAAATTTCTTTTCTACTTTATTTTCTGTAGTTGCTCCGACAAGTGCGATTATTAAACTAAAACTTGCGCGTTGACGTCCACGAATGTTATAAGCAAACGAACGAACCATAGTAAAATAAAACAGAAAGAAAAATACACAAACAAATTCAAGACTGCGAAAACAAACCGTTTTAATCAGATTATACCACTACTAACTCACTACTAAAAAAGTAGAAAAAAGAGTAAAAATATAATGCAAGAAGCTCTCTTAAAAGCAAAATAAGTAAAAATTAGCCCCAACAAGAAAAAAACCTCCGAATAAAGTCCCCACTTTTTAGGGGGCCCGTGCGAAAAACACACAAACAAAAAGCTTTCCACGTTTTTTAATTCTCTTACTCAATACTAAACAGTGTTGCCAGAAAAGTTTTGGCTTTATCAACTTTTAAAAAAATAAAAATATGGGGCAATCCAAGTGAAATCGGACAGTTTGGAGAAAAATATTTTTTGATTTCCTTTATTTTTTACTGTGTTGATGATCCTTATCAACAGCACATTTCAGCAAATTTTAAGATTTTTGTTTACAGAGATATCGAAGGCTGTAGGAAATATCGCCCAAAGAAAAATGGCCCAAAAAAATAAATGAAAAATCGCCCAAAAAAATTCCATGTAAAATTGGGCCTGAATTCCTATGAAAAGTGACCCAAAATTTTTGGCTTATTTTTCGTTATTATTGGGTGATTTTTCGTTTTTTAAATTTGGTGATTTTTCATTATGAAAAATCACCCAAAAATATTATATGAAAAATAGCCCAATTTTTCCATTCATTATTACTATACGTCGAATTCCTAAATGATATTTAAAAAATAAGGGGACATATTGCAAAAAGGTGGGATGTCATAACGTCCAGTGTCATAGTGTCCGTGGACAAACTTGAAAGCATAGGTTACAAACTCGAAAGCATAGCCGGCCTTTGGCCGGTCGCAAGGATTTTCTCCTCTTTGATACAACAAGTACCGGCTTCGCTAACTAAAGCTTCTCTGCACAGCCGGCCTTCGGCCGGGGGCAAGGATTTTCTCCTCTATGGTATAACAAAAACCGGCTTCGCTAACTTAAGCTTCTCTGCATAGCCGGCCTTCGGCCGGGCGCAAGGATTTTGTCCTCTATGGTATAACAAATACTGGCTTCGCTAACTAAAGCTTATCTGCGAAGTCGGCCTTTGTTCGGAAAGAAGGCAGATTTTAGAAGCTTTACTTAGCGAAACCGGTACTTGTTAAACCATAAAGCAAAAAATCCTTTCGCCCACTCAAAGGCCGTCTGCGCAGAGAAGCTTTAGTAAGCGAAGCCGGTCTTTGTTGTATCATAGAGGAGAAAATCCTTGCGCCCGGCCGAAGGCCAGCTATGCAGAGAAGCTTTATTTAGCGAAGCCGGTTTTTGTTATACCATAGAGAATAAAATACCTGCGCCAGGCCGAAGGCCGGCTATGCCGAGACGCTTTCGTAAGCGCTGCCGGTATTTGTTACACCATAGGGGAGAAAATCCTTGCGCCCAAAAGTGTTTTCGTTATATGTTTAATACATGCACGCAGAGAAAAAACAACAAAACCATTTTTAATTGTTTAATTTAACCATATCATTGTCACCGACAACCATATTATGGTAAAATAAGTTTCTTTAAAAATAGTTTTGTTGGTTGTGTGGTTTTTCTCTGCGTGTATGTAGATATTTTTTTGTATTTAACTTCTTTAGTAATTATGGACCTTATGACATTTTTAAAAATGACATAATGTCCATTTGCAAAATATCTTAATGCCCACGGACCTTATGACGTTTTCAAAAGTGTCACAGTGTCCATGGACATTACGACACTGGACTTTATGACATGCCACCTTGCAAAAAGCTATATTCTGTTTTGAGTAATTGATTATAACTATGCAGTGATTAATTAATATTTAACTATTGAATAGTGCACAAAGTTTGGCGGAGGGCTCAAATAGGTATTACTGTTCATACTGCCGCGCAGCTGTCGAAGAAACAATGCAGTTTTTTACATAAAACTTACATTTGTATGTTACTAAATTTATATGAATAATAAACACTGTTTTACAAATTGGCTAATTTTTTAATTTTTTTTGGGAAAAAATTATTTTTTTCTTTTTGGGTCATTTTTCATTTTTATTTTGGGCCCTTTTTCGTTTTTTTTGGGCAAAATTTCATATATTACTTTTTGGGTAATTTTTCATGTTCTTTTGGGCAATTCTTCATTTGGGCGATTTTTCATTTATTTTTTTGGGCCATTTTTCTTTGGGCGATATTTCCTACAGCCGATATCGAATATTTAAAAAAAATCGAGTTATTAGTACACTATGTTCAAATAAATACCCATACATTTTTCAATATTGGTCCAAACAGAAAAATTGTATTTTTTCTTTTTTGTCTACTATCCAAGAAAATATATAAAAAAATTTTGCACTGTGGGCTTGGATGCGATTTTGGTGATTTAATATTTAAAATAAATTTTTTCACTGTACTCTTTGATTTTCTTGAATTTTTTTATATAAAACTTTAAGACCCATTTGGTTGTGGGATTCATAAAATAAATATTTTTTCTGATTTTTTGAAATTTGTTAGAAATTTTTTTTCGATATAAACCACTGTGCAACATTTTAAGTTTATCAAAAAAAATAATAATTATTTTTTTTATTTTATTTAAGTATTTTTTTTTAAATTTTAAAACCATTTAATTTTTTGGTGAAGAAAACTTTTTAGCAATTATTGTATCAGCATTATAAGGAACTATTGAATGCAATGTTTGCGTTCCCGGAATTGATTTGCCCGTTTCATATCGCAAATCCAAAGTTTCTTTTGCGTCAAAATAATGCTGTTCTGGAGGAAATTTATCTTCAATGTTTGGTAAATTACTCGGCTCGGATTCCAGAGCTGTATTATTTGTTTATCAATTTGTTTCTGCAGACTAACTGTTCCGGTGATTCTTTTCAATGTGCCTCCAATACCGTCACATGGTCCTTTACCATGTGCAGAAATCTTAAAGACTTCCTTGTGAAAATATAGGTTTACAAAATTTTTAAAATTTTTGAATTGCTGCGAAGCGCCATATTTTGATAATAATTTTTTCACAAAATCAGTAATAATCGCAATTGCATCATGGTATTTCCATTCAGGAATTATGACCAGACTTCGATGAGTGAACACTTCATTATGCTTGAAATAAAAAATATGGTTGCCTGATTATAATCCAAGGAAAACCGGGTGCTGCGTTCTGTATAACAAACGGGTGATTTTCAGCAAAATTATCTCAACTTCATCTTCTTTGAAGGATTCTTTGATTTGTTTCAAAAAGCTGATTTTTATTTTTTTCTATAAAATCATGTGTTGAAAGACTAGCAAGACGATTGAAAAATATATCAACGAACTCCGAAGAGCGACTCGGGGCTGCAACGATGGTTAGATATCCAATATTTAAAAAAAAATATGAATAAGTATTTAAAATATATCCTGCAAAATCCTAGAAAATTTGTGCACAGTGGTTTATATCGAAAATTATTTTTTAACAAATTTCATAAAATCAGAAAAATAGTAGTTGTTTGATTTCCACAACTAAATGGGTCTTAAAATTTGTGGAAAAAAAGTTTTATATAAAAATATTCAAGAAAATCAAACAGTGAAAAAATATTTATTTAAAATATTATATCTCGAAAATCGCATCCAAATGCAAAATTTTTTTATATTTTTTTTTTCTTTTTGATAGTAGACAAAAAAAGAAAAAATACAAAATAATAATTATTCTATTTTGACTAATATTGACAAAATTATGCGTATTTATTTGAACATAGTTTTCTTATAACTCGATTTTTTAATATTCGATATCTCTGTAACCATAAGCCAAAAAAATCTGAAAATTTGCTGAAATGTGCTGTTGATAAGGAAAGTAAAAAATAAAGGAAACCAAAAAATATTTTTCTCCAAACTGTCCGATTTCACATGGATTGCACCATATACATATATTACCTCCACCTAGAGGACCTTTGACAAATTATGTACCGATTATAACAAAATGTGGTAGAGTAATTTTTAGTATTAAGAAAAACTAAATTGGCTCAAAGCTTAGTGTAGTAATATAATTGGTTTCCGGGACCTAAGATCTTTACTGTTGCCAGAGAATTTTTTAAAACATAACAATTTTTTCTTTGATACTGATTTGGTTGGTTTTAATTCCATCATTTAATCGACCGGTTGACGGAGGACTAAGGTTAGCAGCCACGTAATATATAACGTACGGGAGATGGGGACACTTGGTAACACAACGGGAGCTACTTCATTGCGGCTTTACTACAATTTCAGTAATTGGCACAGTTTTAGAAGTATTTAAGTGATTTTACAAGTTCGCTTTATATGGTGATTTCTAGTCTTTGAAACGAATTCCTGCAAAATGTACGCCTACGTTCTGAAAACGTATATTGCTTAAAAGCGCTAGACATTTTTATTACATCAAATTCTTGTGATTTTCCGGAAACAAGACAAAAAAATTTAATACTAAACATAAAGGAACTGTCTCTTAGTCCCCTTTCCACAAATTAATGTGGAAATCCCCCATTTTATTGACAAATCGGCTCATATGACAACATTAATACTAAGCTCCTAACATGGGGTCTTCACCTGACAACTTCATGTCATAATAAACGTCACATTTTTCATAAAAAAAACGCTGACAAAAATATTAGTTTTTATTTGTATAAACTTTGGACGTTTGGTATGACAAAAAATTGTCAGATTAGGACCCCATGTTATGATCATTCTTACCAACTATCCACATGAATAAAAACATAATCATAAAGCTTTGTTGTTCCAGTGTTGCCATTAGTAAAAAAAATAATTACTTAGCTCTTGTTCCAAAATTATTTAAGACCATAAGCTAATACTGTGTTTCGTCCGGTGTTCCCCAAGGCAGTCATCTTGGCCCACTTTTATTTTCGCTGTTTATTAATGATCTGCCCAACGTTATCAAGTTCGCCAATATATTGATGTATGCTGACGATGTAAAAATTTTCCATTCTTTTAATTGCTTCGCTGATCATTTTTATCTTCAATCGGATCTTAATAACTTCTTTTTATGGTGTAATCATAATATGATGGAGCTGAATCTTGTGAAATGCAAATGTATGCGTTTTTATAGAAATAACTGTATTGCCGTTAATTATGCTTTTGGTGGCCATCAACTGGAGTTGGTTGATTCGTTTCTTGATCTTGGAGTCTTACTGGATCCTAAATTAAACTTTGTTTCTCATATAACATTAACTGTGAATAAAGCTCGAGGTGTTCTTGGCTTTATTAAGCGCTGGGCTAAAGAATTCACCGATCCATACATAACGAAGCAACTTTACGTATCACTCGTTAGACCAATCTTAGAATATGCGTCAATCATTTGGGACCCATTTTACAACATTCACAATTCTCGTATTGAATCAGTCCAAAAACAATTTTTATTATTCTGTTTACGTGATCTACATTGGAGTTACTCGACAAACTTTCCTTCATATGCTAGTAGACTGGCATTAATAAAATTACCATCGCTCAAAAGTCGTCGTACAATGTTAAATGTTTCTTTTATGGTTAATCTTATTAATGGTAATGTTTGTTGTGATTTTTTGTTAGAGTCTGTTAAATTTAATATACCTAGTCGCAATACGCGTCATTATAATCTGCTCTTTGTTAAATTTTATAGAGAAAATTATGCTTTTGCTGATCCTTTTTCAAGGCTATGTAGACAATTTAATTCTCTGTCACAATTTGTTGATTTTTCTTTATGTTTAAATTCAATAAAGCATAAAATTATTGTTTTTCTTAATTCGTAAATTTGTATGTACATATATTCTGTAAAGTGTAGTATATTTTAAAATGCTTATTGTTATTCATTAATTTTAAGTCAATATTGTTATTAGTCAGTAAGGATAATATCCATTGATTAAATAAATAAATAAATATGCACCGTAATTGAGTTTTGCGCAATAATTGCCATTATTGAGCCCAATTATCCATACAAAATTTCAACTTAGTTATTGTTCAGTTAATACGAAATTGTTATAAAATTGAGTAAAATCAAAATGCAACACTGTTACAAGTGTGTTTAGTGAGCAAAACACAACTCACTAAACAAAGTGTTTTGACATTTGGCAACTGAAATGTCAACAAAACATTAGGTCTGCGCAAAAACCTGGGACCTGGGTCCGAATTACCGCATACGTGATCGAATAAAATTGTTCGTAATTTTTTTCTTTGGGATTACTGCATTCGTTATCGAACAAGCATAATCGAAATTTGAGATGATAGGATACGATAAAGAGGGCGTAATCGAGTATCAGGTGTTTAAATTTTACTCGTCATCTCAGTACTGATCGAAACATAAAATTTTAAATTGTGTGTGCAAAAAATATAAAAAGATGTAAGTTTATTATTATTTTCAAATTTTTAAAACAAGATAATAAAGTGATTATTATTGATAGGACTTATACCAGCAAAATAAATGGAAAACAAAAAGATGTTATGGCGCAGTACATGGTCGTTCATCCTAATTTGGCCATTTTCCTCATTTCTTTTCGGATACGTACTGTGTTATAATCAACTTTAGAATCGGAAGACGATAAGCACAATGATAGGAATTTAGCTATTCCTTCTATAATTTTATTTTTGTTTTTAAAAATATTCAAATTCACTGAATATGTTGAAATAAGCCGCGAAAATTTGGTTTTGTTTTAAATTTTTTATTAAACATGTACTTATTCTACTTATAAGTGTAATTCAGCTGATAATAATATGCACTAAACATATGTTTTTATTCTATTCCAACGTAACACAAATCTAGTACATTTTGCAAAAATGTCGTTACGTCAGCTATTGAATGCTATAATCCATCCATTCGAAACGTGACTAAATTTTATTCGATACGAAAGCTTTCTCGTTCACGTATGTGGTAATTCGGCCCCTAGTGCTGGCAGTCGTGATCGAGTACTTTCTCGATTCGAAAGCAATTTTATATCTTATTATTTCAGTCAATACTAAACGAATCGGAATTATTTTTTCAGTGTTATAAAGCTTTAATTTGAGTCTCACAATACTGAAAAAACGATTTCGATTCGTTCAGTATCGACTGAAATAAAATTGCTTTCGAATCGAGAAACTGCCAGAATTAGGCCCCTGGTTATTTTTTTTTTTATTTATTCTTTGTCAAAAGTGGTTTTTATTATGCTAGATTTACACAAATGCTAATTGTGTTACCTAAAATGTGTATGTATGTGTTAACAGAAAGATAATTTTGTAAATAAACCGAATATTAACTCAATAAAATAATGCACAATAAATATTGAAAAAAGTGTTGCAACTAAATATTCGACTGCTGCAAAAAGTTCCTTTATCCAAGAAAAAAATACAGCTATCTTGTTTTTAAGCAAAGATATGTTGTTTTACTCTTCGTTTACATTATTTCGTAAGATCCAGAAATAATGATTCGAACATTATAATTGAGTTCATAAAATTTTAATATAATAAAATAACATTATTCGCTATGGTTTAAGGCGTACTAAAGTGTTTTCTGAGAGTGGACTTTATATGGAGCCTGTTGTAAATTATGGATTGATCTTCACGAAAGTTGACAGTGTGATTTCTAGTCTTATACTTCTGCGACAGACCGAATTTTATTACAACAACATTTTCTTTACGGTTTAACTCGTTTTAAATGGTTTCCCGAGAGTAAGGTTTATATTGAACCTATGGTACATTAGGGACCGATCTTCACCAAATTTTGTGGTATGATTTCTAGCTACATATGTAGAAGAAATTTGTGCAAAATCTTTTATCAATATGTGGATTCCACCACTATTTATTTTAGATTTAATCTATGCAACCCGTCTTTGGAACTTAATTCCTAATAGCTCTCAAGTGATTAGTAACGCACAATTGTTTAAAAAAGACATAATTTTGCATTTTTCTACTCGAGGTTCATAATTAATTTTGTTTTCTTTTTGCATATTGTTTCACATGTGGATAAATATATGAATGTTTTTTAATATATATGTATTTTCTTTATTCTTTTTTATTATTTTCTTTATTCTGTTTTATTATTTTCCTTATTCTTTTTTTATATATATATATTTTCTTTTTATTATTATTGTAATTTATGTTTAAGAAAATTTAAATTTTTTTTTTTTTTTTTTTAATTATTTCTCGTTATATTGTATAACATATACTCAGTCCTATACTGTAATATAAGACTTTAAGTCTTGTGTATGGGACAACAAATAAATAAATAAATAAATAACAAATTAATCCATTTTGTAGGGTTAAATGAACCGATTTTGCTGGATTTTAATCCCAAACTGCTTAGAGAAACTAGAATTTGTCACCATTATTGTTCCGTTCGTTTAAATTTTTCGAAAGTGGTCATGTTTTCAACAAACGGACATGGCTAAATCGACTTAAACTTTTACCACTAGTGGTGGAGGGTATAAAAACTTACAAAATGGATTTACAACACTAAAATTACACACAAGAGATTAATTTGTTTGTATTAATACATTTTTAGTAACAATAAACTGAACATAAGAAAGTCTTTGGATAACGAAAAGCTCATAGGCATTATCGACAAAATTGATTTTTTTATTGTAAAAGCCATTTGCGCTAACTAATTAAGAAAATTTCCAACATAACAACACAAGTAAAGCTCCATTTAAATAATTTTTTTTTGTCTAAAATTGTTAAAACTAAGAAAATTTGGCTAAATAAAAATGCCTCATTGCTAAATTGATTTGTTTTTGGCTAAACGAGATGAAAATGGCTAAATCTAGCCACTAAATAGCTAAATTGACAACTTTGTGTTCAGGCAAATTTTATAATAAAACAAGTTAGAGTGCTATATTCGGCTGTGCCGAATCTTTGATACCCTCCACCGACACTTCGAATGTTTTAGGAGTAATATCTGTATGATGTCTATTATTATATCTTTGTAAAAACAGCCATCTGCATTAAAATTTGTTGCGGTTTAGACCTATATACAATTATTGTTCGACAATCAGAATCAATTTTAAAAAGTTTGAGTAGAATATCAGTTTAAGCTGAACTAAAATAATTTTCAAGGGAACAAATTATATAAAAGCCATGGTAAGCTATGAACCAATCATCCCAAATTCTGCAGAACGATTTCTGGTATTAAAAAACATAAATTTCAATACAGCGGTGCAATTAGTTTAAGCGTTTGTGAATTTCAGTGAATTTCAGAAGGCTGCTAAAATGCAATCTAAGGAAAATTATGGACCGTATATCACAAAATTGCATAACATTTTTTCTGGCCATATGAAGCTAAACTGGAAGAAAGTTTACCGCGTATTTAATTATTTTACCAGAGTGGGCTTTATATGAGGCCTATGGTAAGTTATGCACCGATCTTCACCAAATTTCACAGTGTCATTTCTAGTTCTATAAAAGTGTGATGTATCAAATTATGATAGCGTTAGTTTTTACGTTTTTAGGCGTACTAAGCTGTTTTTCGGGAGTAAGGTTTATATAGGGCCTAGGGTAAATTATGAACTCATCTTCACGAAATTTCACAGTCTTATTTCTAGTCCTGTAAAACTTTTATGTTCCCAATTTTGTTATGATAGCATTATTTTTTACGGATTTAGGCGTACTAAGCTGTTTTCCGGGAGAAAGGTTTATATGGGGCCTATGGTAAATGATGGACCGTTCTGCACAAAATTTTAAAGTCTTATTTCTCGTTCAATAAAACTGTGATGTACCAAATTTTGTTATGATAGCATTATTTTTTACGTTTTTAGGCGTACTAAGCTGTTTTCCGGGAGTAAGGTTTATATGGGGCCTATGGTAAATTATGGAGCGATCTTCACGAAATTTCAGTCTTATTTCTAGTCCTGTAAAATTTTTATGTTCCAAATTTTGTTATGATAGCATTATTTTTTACGGATTAAGGTTCACCAAGCTGTTTTCCGGGAGTAAGGTTTATATGGGGCCTATGGTAAATGATGGACCGTTCTTCACAAAATTTTAAGGTCTTATTTCTCGTTCAATAAAACTGTGATGTACCAAATTTTGTTAAGATAGCATTATTTTTTACGGATTTAGGCGTACTAAACTGTTTTCCGGAAGTAGGTTTTATATGGGGCCTATGGTAAATTATGGACCGATCTTCGCGAAACTTAATAGTTTCATTTCTAGTCCTATTTAACTGTGACGTGCCAAAATTTTTTATGATTGCATTGTTAGTTAGGGTTTTAGGCTTACTATACTGTTTTCCGGGAGTAGGGCTTATATGAGGCCTAAGGTAAATCATGGACGGATCTTCAAGAAATTTTACAGTGTGATTTCCAGTTGCATAAAACGAACTGTTGCGAAATCTTATATCATTCTGTGCATTTTTCCACCATTTGTGTTAGTTTTTGTAACAAAATTATCCATTTTTTTTAGGTGGTGGTTCCACATTTTGATTCATAGCTCAGATCCTATTGAACCGATTTTGCTGGATTTCAATCCCAAACTGCTTAGGATAACTACAAGCAATTTGACACCAAGTTTGTTTATTTCTTTTGAGTTTTTCGAAAGTGAGCGTGTTTTCAACAGACGGACAGACGGACAGACAGACGGACATGGCTAAATCGACTTAAAATTACGCAAGGACCCAGAATATATATACTTTATAGGGTCTGAGATGAATAATAAAAAAGTTTCACACGGAATGACAAACTTAATATACCCTCTTCAAAACTAATTGTGGTGGAGGGTATAAAGAATAGCAGCACATCGTCGATCCTACTTTGATCCAAAGATTTAGCTTATTTTCATCGGATTCCATCTGTCCATGCAGTTTTTACAAGAAACCCTCACTTATATTTTTTTTATACCCTCCACCACAATTAGTTGTGAAGAGGGTATATTAAGTTTGTCATTCCGTGTGAAACTTTTTTATTATTCATCTCAGACCCCATAAAGTATATATATTCTGGGTCCTTGAGTAATTCTAAGTCGATTTAGCCATGTCCGTCTGTCTGTCCGTCTGTTGAAAACACGAACAAACTTGGTGCCAAATTGCTTGTAGTTATCCTAAGCAGTTTGGGATTGAAATCCAGCAAAATCGGTTCAGTAGGACCAGAGCTATGAATCAAAATGTGGAACCACCACCTAAAAAAATTGATAATTTTGTTACAAAAAATAACATAAATGCTGGAACAAGGCACGGAATGAGATAAGATTTTGCAAAAATTTGTTTTAGTTGACTGGAAATCACGCTGTTAAATTTCGTGATGATCCGGCCATAATTTACCCTAAGCCCCATATAAACAATACTCTCGGAAAACAGTTTAGTACGCCTAAAATCGAAAAAAATAACGCTAGCGTAACAAAATTTGGTACGTTACAGTTTTATGGGACTACAAATGACACTGTGAAATTTCGTGAAGATCGGTACATAATTTACCCTAGGCCCCATAGAAACCCTACTCCCGGAAAACAGTTTAGTACGCCTAAAACCGTAAAAAATAATGCAATCATAACAAATTTTGGCTCGTCACAGTTTTGTACGACTGCAAATGATACTGGGAAATTTCGTGAAGATCGGTACATAATTTACCCTAGGGCCCATAGAAACCCTACTCCCGGAAAACATTTTAGTACACCTAACACCATAATTAATAATGCTAGCATAACATAAATTGGTACGTCACAGTTTTAAAGGACTAGAAATGACGCTGTGAAATTTCGTGATGATCGGTCCATAATTTACCCTAGGCCCCATATAAACCCTACTACCGGAAAACAGTTTAGTCGCCTAAAACCATAATTAATAACAAATCGTCACAGTTTAAGATAATAATAACATCATACAGATATTACCCCTTAAACATTCGAACTGTCGGTGGAGGGTTTCAAAGATTCGGCACAGCCGAATATAGCACTCTAACTTGTTTAAATAGTAATCGTTAATAATATTTAACAAAAAACATATGTACAAAATTCTGTTTCAGTATGACCATAAAATAAAAAGGAAGTCAGAAACTTAAAAAATTGGTTATTATTTTTGAAACTACATGAATATTGGTGTGCAAAATAATACATGTTTTGAATAATTATTCAGAAAGTGGCAACGCTGTGTTGTTCTTAATGGTAAATTTACTAGAACATACTTTATCACAAACATTTTTACATACTCATATTATGAGTCTCATATGTCATATGTTTGTATAACATACGCCAGTTTAAACAAAGGAAAAATAAAACTAGTTTTTCTTGTAAGACAACTTTTAATTATTACACATACAAATACCGAAAATGAAAACAAATACATTAAGAGATACATATGTATTTATGAACATAATGTAAACATAAATATATGCATTGTTCATAGGTACATACTACGTAAAAAAGTATGAATGTTCATAAATACATATCTACATCTTCTCTAAATGTTGAAAATATGTGCGCTCATATAATACGTCCATCGCTTTTAAGAAGTTCTTGCTCTTTTTTTATTACAAAAACAATCTGATTAACAACAATAATAATAAAGTCTTTCTTTCGATTTGTTAAAAAATTAGGATGTGTATCAAGTTTAAGGCTGACAGACGGCCTGGATTGTCCGATTTTTTTGGTCTAAAAATGTTTTTTTTAAATAGATTTTTTTTTTATTAATTATTCAAATTTCAACTTTTGGCCTCACTCATGATCAAACTGACCAGATTCTGAAAATATAACTTAAAAAAAATATACGTATGTATCTCTCAGTTTTTCTAGAACAATTCATTTAGCGTTTTTACGCGCAATGATGGTCGGTCATACATTTTATCCCCCTCCCGGAATTTTCATTTGTTTTCAATTTAGAAAGAAAAGGTTTTATAAAGGTTTAGTAAATCTATGTGGCTCTCGTGTCTTTGAATGTTTTATTTAACTAAATTTCCCCACAATATTAAAATTTGCTGCAGTTTAAGGCTTATTATGATGATTTTTGAGACTGGGCTTTATATAGGGTCTTTTATTTCTTATCTTAAAAACTGTAGAGGGATAAATTTTCCAACAATTTTATTAACAGCCTGTTCATCGTTAAACAGGCAGTAAGTTTTGCGGAAATACGTCGTAAAGTGTTTCCGAGAGAGTGTTTTATATGGGACGTATGATTAATTAAGACTCTTCACAAAATCTGGTGGTGTAATTACCAGTCGTATTCGTTATCAAATTTTATCGTTCACGAAATTTGTTGACGTATAAAACGAATTTGTTAAAAATTGAATATTTGCATGCAAAAATAAGTTATTAAATATTGAAAATTAAATTTCTCCTTTATGCTGAATTTGTTAAACTGTAAAATTGTTTCAGAAATCCTACTTCGTAGTGTTGAGCTTTACTTTCCTATTTGCCAGTCCAGAAATTATATTTCCCTAAGACTTCAATACTTTCAGTCTTAATATGCAAATTTTGATCTCTAGTCCCGCCCTAATAAATCATTTTCATTTTGTTACAAACAAATGAAATATGACGTTAGATTGAATTTTAATTGTTAGGTTTCCTGTTTAATGGCATAATTGCAATGCCCACTTATTTTTTTTTTAAATCCAGGTGAATTTGTTACATTTTTCTATTATCTATATATATAAAAAGAAGTGTACACTTTGATGTCACCACTAACTGCGAAAACGGGTAATCCGATTTGAACCAAAATTTAAGGGTACTTTGGGGATAGTCTGTAGATGGTTTATGTGAAGTTTGCACGAAGTCGGCCCATGGCCTATGGAGATATTGCCTCCGAAACGGCTTGAACGATTTGAAAATGAAATTTTGTATGTGTATTTGTAAGGTATGAGAATAGTATATTTTCTATTGTAGAGGGCGCAAAATAGGGCAAGAGTGGCAAAAGCTTTCCCTCCCTATATTTTCTTAACTAATCAACCGGTTTTCTAGAAATTTGGCAGGCAAATAGTGTGACATCTGAAAGGACCAAAGCCTATAATTTTTATTATGGTCTTAACTAATCAACCGGTAAATTTGGCATGCAGACACTGTAACATCTGAAAGGAATAAGTTATATGGCAAAACAACGTTTGCGGGTCAGCTAGTTTTATATATTTCTTTTTTTGATTTTTTTAAAACAATTTTTAAATTTTAAGTTGGAGATTTAAAAAACGCCACAAAAATATTGTCCGTTTTTGACATCACCTTAGGACAGGTTAACGCCACCCAAAAAATAAACTTTTGCCATTTCACACAATTTTGAGTTGTTTGAATAAAAAAAAATACATTGCAGTCATCAATTTCAGAAATGTTTAGGTGTGTGCTCGAATTTCTCGGTCAAGCAATAATTGGCACATTCGTAGTGTGGGGCATTAGTTATTACCAGGGTCCGGACTTTTATGCAGTTAAAATCGCGTTTTATGCACATAAAAAATTCACTTAAAATAGAAATATATGCGCAAAAAATTTAAAAAATATGCAGTTAAAATTGAAATTATCTTAAAAACATAAAAATAACAAGAAAAAACAATGATAGCATAAAAAACGTTAAAAATCAGTCTCATAAACGTAAGTAAGGTACAATAACCACAAAAGTAGAAGTTAAAATAAAGTAAAACACAAATATATCGGGTGATTTTTTAGCTATTATCTTTTTGGCAACACTGTTTTAAACAGCTGACGCACGTTTCGTGTTTTGTTTCACTGTCAAACATCTTCAGTTTGGTCTATAATTTAACCATGAATCGTCATACAAATGAACAACGCTTGCAAATTATAGAATTATTGAAAAAGTTCATCGCGCGCTTCTTGTGTTCAGCGACGAAGCTCATTTTTGGCTCAATGGGTACGTTAATAAGCAGAATTGTCGATTTTGGAGTAAAGATCTTTAGTGATCGCCTTTAGACTATTTTTTGCGGGGCTATGTAAAAACTCATGTCTATACACACATGCCCGCTTCAATTGACGCATTGGAAGACAACATTGAAGCATTTATTCATGAGATACCGGCCGAAATGTTGGAAAGAGTATGCCAAAATTGGACTAAGCGGATGGACCATTTGAGGCGCAGTCACGGTCAACTTTTGCATGAAAAAAAACATTAAATTATATGGACCGTACTATCGATTCAAATAAATATTTCATGCATTTTTCTGAGTTTTATGTGTTTTTTTTTTAACTTTTCTATAGCTCTTAAAAAATCACCCGATATAAAGAAACATTTAGACAATCATGTAAATTAAGTCACCTGTAAAGGCCCAACTATAATATGTATAAGCTGACTGGAGCAACTGTGCGAATACATGTTAATCATAAGTGTCAAACCATATTAAACTTAAGAAAACTTTTTGTTTAATTTTTTTAAACTTCATTTGCTTAAGCAATGTGCGAAACTGATCGCTAATACATACGCATCAAATGTTTATGATTTTGTTTTTTAAAATGCCTTTAGAGATATATCCCCGCAAACAAATGGAAGATTTCCCCTAAGGCAATAGTTTAGCAATATCCCCAAATTGTCATCTAAAAGATAATAATCAAAGCATTTTTTATAACAAATTATAACATTTTTTTACGTCTTAAATAAAAAAAAAAAATTATTAAATCTTAAATATTCTGCAAAATAAAATAAATAAAATAAATCTGTTAAATATTAAACTTTTTCCTTCTTAACATAATCAAGATATTACGCAACACTTATAATGGATCCAATTTTAAAGGAGTTAGTTGAAACATATGGTGGAAAGTTAGGTTAGGTTAAGAAGGGTTATGTGCCCGAGGGCACACTTCCACTCGGAGACTAATACGGACCATTGTGAATCCCTTCAATGAAAAGAAAAAGTGAAAAGTAAAGAAAAGAAAAAAAATATGATGTGGATAGAATCAATAAAATTAGAAAGTTAGTAGGTATCACGTAGAACTATTACTACAGTCCCCACAACAGAAACAACCGCACTATTTTCCTGAAAAACCCGAGTAGATCAACCGGATTACAACGATGCAGCCCAGTTCATCGTGAAACCTATCTCCTAGCCACTTCTGTCTGAGACCCTGCATCCTAGGACAATGGCACAGTACATGCTCGATCGTCTCCAGCTCCTCTGAATCATCGCATAATCTGCAGAAGTCCGGTATGGTGTTGTCCCATTTGCCCGTAAAAGCCTTAACAGGACAATGACCCGTCAAGAACCCTACGTGTTCTAAGACCACACCTATCCAATCCCAGTAGAACCCTGGTTTCCCGTGTCCAATCTGGGCCATAGAGCCCTAGTATGGTAGAAACTACATTATTATTGAACTTTAATTAATTTAATTTAACTAGGATCGCCCGGTGGCCGAAATTCGACCACTCGACATTTACTTTTGAGAAAACCTGTGCGTTATACAACAAAAACGTACACATTTTAAAAGAACGGCAAAAATACACTATTCACCCAACTTTGTACGTATGTCTGTAAGATAAATTAAAACGCTTTTCAAACACTTTAATTCCAAAAATTTAGAAAAAAAAATATATTGTGCATATCTGCACACAAATTTCTTTAAAAAGATATATGTTTCATTAAAATCGGTGGACGATAAAATACTTAAAAATCAACCACAAGAAATTTGTTCCCGTATTTATATAAAAGATATAACATATATTTTTTGTAAGTATAATTTATATTTATGTATGTAATTAAAAATTAAATTTTAAATAAAAATCTGTTCTTATTTTTACATAAATGAATATTTTTAAAAATGCAAACTCTTCTTTTTATCATTCCAATGATATTATGGCGATATCTTTCATTTTTATCGGTGGTTATCTGGCAATATTGCTAGTTTATCATCTGGAAGAATCGCTTTAGTATTGCTTAGGAGTATTGCTTAAGACACGTTTCTTCCCGAAGGAAGTATCATCCGCAATACGAAATCGATTATTTTCGCAATAATAGTTTTCATCCAGGCAATACGTTTGGCAATACATGTGGAGTATTTCTGTGTTTGCTGGGATTTGACCTACATTTTTTCAAAATAAAAGTTTACTGCCTGTTTTTCAAAACAAAATAAAACGGAAGTGATGGCTGCATGATTAAATGCTGATAGTTCCTCTGTGGTATATTCATTATCACTACGTTGTTTTCGAATACTTACAATTAAAATATGCAAGAAGTTAAGGATTTAAAACAATAAATTTAAATCCTTGATTTTTGCTTAAACTTTATCAATTTGTTAACGTAAGTTACCGTCCACATAATACATCTTATTTATGGCATTATCAATTAATTTACTTCAACATTGTTGCATCCTTTTACCACATCTTTGAATTGGCAAAAGTTTTCAACATAATACATAATTGCATACAACCACGTCCCCCATCTGGTTGTTATAGGCTGTCGAGGAGGACATTAATCCGTATAATTCTTTTTATATGCGGCAACACGCGATTTTGTTGCTTTACAAAATATTTTTCCCATAAGAAATCAATAAATAAATATCATCGAAGTTGTCTTTTATCTCTTCTGTGGAAGGGTGCATGGTAAAATAAAGCAATTAAAACAAGTTTTTTCAAAATATGCAAAAATAAGCATTCAAAGCAAAATATGCAAAAATATCCGACTGACGAGAACAAATATGCATTTGCATAAAAATTTTTAAAACAAAATCATATCTAAATTTCGATTAGTTTATCATATAAACTTTTACGACATTTTAAAAATTTGACAAAAACTAAAATAGTAACTTTTTCGCCTTATTAAATATTTTAAATTTCAATTGATTCAGCGTTGACTTTTCTTAATCTAATCGTTACCAAACTTTATGTTAAATATTTTTTGTATTAAGGAACCAAATTGGCCTATTCATTTGCTTTATCTATCACTTTTTTGAACGCCTCTATTGTACATACTCGTATTTAAATATGTGAGTATATTTCAAAGTTTAAATTGACATATTTACAGATATGTACAAACAAAAATAATAGCTTTATGTGTCAGAATTATCTCATAACACACATTTTAAACAGGTAGGATTCAGTGCAATTTAAAATTTGTCAGCCTTGTTAATAAGCAGGGCAAATTTTTAAGGCATTTTGTAGGCAAAACTGTAGTCAACAATTAACTAACAACAAGTCGTCCCCTTAATAAAACAATAGTGTATAATTTTTTTGGGGTTTTGAGAAAATCGTGTTTAAAGTTTTTGTCAAATCGGATGTCTATTTAAACCTCATTATCGCGGTAAATAAAAATTCTTCATACTGGATTTTTCGACGAATACATAATACCGTTTCTTGTCTTTAAATTGACCAATTTTTTTTATTCTACGCATCCTTTAAGACCATAATTATGTCATTCAAAGTGCAAGTCCTCCATATAGGCCATTTTATTTTTTATATGTATATCTTTTTTTTGTTTATTTTGTATGGTATACGCTGTTTTATTCAATAATTTTACGGCATTTTTATTAAAATATTTGATCTCAAAAATATCAATTTGTAACATTATAAAACAGTGATTAATTCATAGATTCAATGGCACATATTCATTACATTCCAATTTGGGTTAATTTAAAAAAAAAAATTATGAGAAATTAAGGTATTCATTGCGTAAATCAAAAATAACTAGAAGTTCATGCGTCTTCTTTCTCTTCCTCTGCTACATCTGGCTCATCTAAACAATTTCGCTTCTTTCCACCTTGTAAGTTAAAGAAAAATGACTGCGAGCCACGAGAAATTACATTCTTCTGGCGCAAATTTTGGAGATCATGCAGCTTTCGATCACATTTGACCCGTCTAGGAGCACTTTTCGTGATGAAGTCTCCAAATTTAAAAATTATGGAAATTTATTATACTTTTTTATTTTATTGCAGAATTTCGGTTTTTTAATTTATTTAATTTATAATTAATTTCATGTTGTGCAACCCCTCCATTTTCGAAATGACGGTATATATTTTTGTATAAATCAATTAAAAAATATTTCTGCTGGAATTATCGAATTGTTTTCTTAGCAAAACTTTAATAGTTTCTTGCGAGTACGAACCGAGATCTGGTGGATAAATACTAGAACGAAATACTTTAGGTCAATGGCCCCTGAGGGCGAAACATTGGCCTTTTCGAGACAAAAACATTGATATATCATACCTTAAGATCGGACTGTAAATGCTTAAGATATTTATTTTTTTTTAATTTCCTAAGCTAATCCCGCGAAGCTCTACGCTTGTCTGCAGGAATCGAACCCGCAACTCTGACGCTGATAGACAAGCTCACTACCAGCAAGCCTACCGGGGCACTCTATAACCAAAAATGTAAAAAGGCTACCCCTTCATTTGACAAAAAAAAAAACAAGTTTTTTTTCCTTTCAAAATTCTTTATATTAGAAGGTGTACGGGTAAACAATTTTTTGAGGTACGGTCTAATGTACATTAATATTGCTTCAATGTAGTGCTGGGATACTATCGATATTTTCTACTATCGATATTTATCGATAGTTAAGATTTCACTATCGATATATCGATATTACTATCGACTGAATGTTTGAACTTGTGCAGGAAAACTTTAATTATTTTTTTATAAGGTAACAGTTCGTTGTTTTTATCACTTTATCGAATATATGAGACGAATATATATACGCACGTTATTTTAGATGACAGTTTTTTAAAAATTGATTAGTACCTTTCTGAAGGAACCGAAGTAACAGGGACTATAAGATATTCCATTGCAACTTTAAAAAAAATTTTCTAAATTCTAAACCCAAAAAGGTAATCAATCTAGCAGACTTATCCTCTTATGGTCGTTCATTGTGTGTCTTATACTTGCAATTGCATTTGGATTTGCACTTTTTTACAACATTACAAAAATATTTGACATTTCAGTCCCTATATAAACATGTAAAAATTTCGACTTAAAGGCCTTAAATTAGCAGTAAAAAGCGTTGCTATGCAATCCATACCACTTGCCATTCTTGTTGTTTGTATTCATTGCTGTAATTCAGGGCGAATTAATAATAGCAAGTAAAAATTTGCGGCAAAAAACTGTGTGTGTATAGCTGCTGTTAGAAGTCTTCATAGCTGTATTTTAAATAATAAAAATATCGATATTTATATTTTTCCTATCGATATTTTCGATATTTTAAGGCTATTGATAATATCGATAGTCTATCGATAGTTTCCCAGCACTACTTCAATGTTAACCAAAGGTTGGCTTTAGCAAAAAAGTATGTGAAATATTGGGGGAATAAAAATGGTTAATATAATATAAATAACTTATTAAAAGACATAATTCTCAAATATTCTATTTTATAAAAGTCATATTTTGAGTTTTATTTTTTGCTTAACAAATAACAGTATATTTTTTATTTTTTTTTTATCCTTTGGAAAAAAGTAATTTTATAAATAAATAAAATACATATAAAAAATTCATTAAATTTAACAAAGAAGAGTTTTTGCATGGACTATGGGGATAACATCGACCTAAAATCGGGTAATATTAATTTTAGCGCAGAAAATAAAATTTTTTTTGTAAGTCTGGGTTTTTACATTTTTACACGGCGTTTTTAAATAAGATTTCTGTAATTAAAGAATTTCTCTATTAAACAGTATTTTATAACAAAAATTATACAAAGTGTATTAAAAACAACTTCCAAATTCTTGTGTTTTGCGTTGTTGATGAGAGGGGAAGAGAATATGCTGTTATTATCTCGCCTCTCACCAATAAACTCAGACTTTTAGAAAGAAAACTTTCATAGTGTGAACCAAGGCGAATTGACTAGAAGGTGAGGTCAACTCTACAACTACAATGCTTCTGTGGTCGGGTTGTCAAAAATATTGCTAGTAAAAAAAACTGGTTTGTTTACATAAAAAACTAGTTTGTATACAAACTTTGACAAATCGACCACCGAAAAAAAACACCATATGTTGACTTGACCCCACCTTCTAGTCAATTCGCCTTGGTGTGAACCCCAGACTAAGCATATAAATAAAATTCAAAAAGAAACTGAAATTTGTCCAACAAAATCGAAAACTGAAAAGATTACTCTTACTGGGGCCAAATTATGGCAGTCGTGATCGAATGCTTTTTCGATTCGAAAGCAATTTTATTTCAGTCAATACTGAACGAATCGGTATTATTTTTTCAGTGTTTGAAAACTTAAATAAATGCTTTACAACACCAAAAAAATAATTTCGATCCGTTCAGTATGGACAGAAAGAATTAGAAATTAAATTGCTTTCGAATCGAAAAAGTATTCGATCACGACTGCCATAATTTGGCCCCTGTTTTATTAAAAAATAAAACTGAAAAATAACTTTTATGTCTGGGGAATACATAAAATTCAGAAAATATCTTTTATTTTCCAAGCGAAAAAAAACTCAAGAAATGGAAAAGTAATTTTTAAAATAAAATTTATAACCGTAAAGGCCCCTGGTTTAAACGCACACACTGAAAGAAAAATGCTTCATCTATTTAATGAATCATTTTCATAAAAAAATTTTCCTTGGGTAAATGAAAATTTCCATTGTCTAAATGGAATTTCATAGTTATAATGAAGTATTTTCGTTAAGATCGCTTCATTACCCTAAGTCTATACGAGCTATTTGTATTTGTTAACATAAGCAATAACGTCGGCAGAATGACGTCACAGAAATGTTCTATGTTTAACATTTTTTTCAGAGTGGAGTAAACGTATGTCTTAATACAAATCATGAATTTGTATGTAAATAAATACTTAAATTTTCTTTGGCAACCAATTTATTTCAAATTATTTTTTTATTATTAATTTGTAAATTTTGTATTTAAATTTTATGTTTTAAGTTTAAAATTTTTCCTTTTTTGTAACTGATAATTGATTTTGACAGCTTGTGTTAAAAGATAATTGCTCAGCAATATATTATAACATTTGTTGCTGAACATGTGTTCAAATACATATTTATGCAGTCCACACGTTAATATCTAGTGTTGGCAATAGAATTTGATAGTTGCTACGGCAATAATTGCCAAACAAATTGCTCGTCTAGACTAAGGGTTAGATTTCGTAATTACGTTAAAAAATTTTCATTGGATATATGAAAACTTAAGTTTGTCCAAGTTAAACAAAAAATTCTAATTGGGAACATAAAAAACCAATATACAAACATAACTACATTCATAAATTAATACAAAATTATAGTGTCCTGAACAAAAATGTTTAATTGTTAATTAAAAAATGTAAGATTTAATAATTTCATACATCTAATGTAATATGCCATTCAATTTATGAAATCAAAATTTTTTTTATAAAAGCAACATATTTCAATTCATAAATTTAAATTTTCATTATGACAAAAAAATGTCATTATAGTAATGAAACAAAAACTTTCAATCCACTGTCAATCAACGTTGTTATTGTTCTTATGGACAATTTAATCTCATATTTACGCTCTTAATTGAGTAAAAAACTACCAAAGTATCCAAAAAATACACTGCCCCGATAGGCTAGCTGGTAGTGAGCTAGTCTATCAGCACTGAGGTTGCGCGATCGATTCCCATAGACAGAAAAAAATAATATATAAAATAAAATAAGAAAAAAACAGGCAAGTGCACGGCCTAAAAAACACTTAATTGACAACATCTTTTATAAGTTGTTGTTGTTTTTATTTTGTTTTTCTTAACCTACTTACAACTACAATTAATGTTGAGAGAATTTCAACTAATTGTAGTGGGGAATGTAAGATGAGATAAACCCACTGTTGTTTATTGTTGATGTATTTTGTTCAAGCTTTGATATTGTTACAAGTAGAACTGTTGCTATAATTCTTATACGTTTAACAGTTTTATTTGGTTTAATATCTTTAGTTTGTCTAAAATCTTTATGGATGAAGTTTCCTGATGATCTGGCCTAAGCAACCAGTGAAATGCATAGGAATAGCTTATCCCATCAACAATAAATTTCAAGTGTTTTTAACAAGAAAAAAAACTGGGAATTAAGCACGAATAGCAAAATCTTTTGAAATTAAAATTTTGTATTCCCAAAAATTGAAATTACTTTTTGATAATAAGAAAAAATAAAAAAAAAATAATCAAAAAAAAATAAAAAAAAATTATTTTTACTTTATTGAAAGTATTCATCCAATGAATAATATTCATAGATATAATGTAATGTTTCATTAAATCCTTTTAATGAAACAGGTTTCATTGATCCAACGAAGCGCTGCATAGGTTCCTTTTAAATGCAATTTTTCATGGGATTACTGTCAAAATTCATTGGTATTGCGAAGAAAATTCTTTCAGTGCAATGTATTTTTTAACCATTTAATGTACTAATTCCTCTAAATAAAATTATAAAGCGTGGAGCTTACAATATATGTATCTTAATTACTCAACTTAAATAAAAACCTGTGCCTGCTTTTCCTTAGAACATGACTGATTTCGCGAAAATTATTTATTTTATAGAATTGTTTTACAAAATCTCAAACAGTTATGAAAAATTATTCAAAATATTACTCATGCTACATAAAAATATACTAATTATATATTATATAGTATATATAAATATGTATATAGTTTTATAACCTAAAATTTTATTTTGAATTCTTAATAATAAATATAGAGATTTTGTAATTTTGTTCAAAATTTAAATATGAATAATGTATGTAAACAAGTATGTTGGGGAAAAAATAATTGTTGTCATCCCACAAACGAAAAACACCAAAGAAAATTTCATCAATGAAAAGCAAAGCAAAAAAAAAATCAGAAAAGAAAATAAACAAGAAAACTACTTCAAGTGTATGGCCAGGGAAAGAACAAGGTCACGGTGTCTATAAGGAAGGAATTGTATAATATATTCGTGGTAGCGTAAAATTTGTATTGTGAATGTAGATTTGTGAATAAGGTAAACATTTGAAGCAGATAGGGTGTTGCCATTAGGGGTGTTATTATAGAGAAGGGAGTAAACCTTTCCAAAGGTAAATTATTTACCGATCGTTAAACAATTTGCAAGTTTTATTTTTTTGTCATAAAAAATCTCATCACAATATCTCGTCTATTCCTTACGATTTAAATCGTATTAGAGTGTTTTTCGAAAGCGATCTATATACGTTTGTATGTATATGGGGCTAACGATAAATTATGAAAATGGCATGTTTTGATTCTGGCTTGTTCTGTAAATCGCAAGAAGTTTGACGACTTCAAATATTTCTAAGAAACTTAGGCAGATTGCAAACAAAACGCACGAGTTGCAGACAGTGTTTAGAGTTGTTTATTATGAAATTGTAAGTTAAGATCAATTTGTTAAATAAGAATAAACGTAAATTAATATTTTGATAAATATTTAAAAAATTAAGTCATCGATAAATTCGATGTCGTTGTTGTTCATCTCGAAGGAATCACTCGTGCCTACACTGATAGAAAAATGCTTCTTCATATTGATGATGCCCTAACATCAGAATTTTCACACCAATGTTACTACAAATGGCATCAATGATGCAAAAAGTAACATCAATCCAATGACTAACGTCTTCGTACAATTTTTTCATATTTTACGTGTCATCTATTTTATGACTATAGTGATATCAATTCGATGCCACATTTTGTATATTATTAACATTCTTTTCATGATTACAATGTATTATAAGAAGCAAAAATTCCTATATTCTATTTTTATACCCTTCATCTCAGGTGGAAAATATATACATATATATACAATATTGATCTAAGACCCTATAAAGTATATATATTCTGGGGCCTTATGAGAAGAGAAGTTGATTTAACATTATGTTATTGTTTTAGTTAACCAACAATTTTAGCCATGTCCGACCGTCCGTCTTACGCTTGATATGTGTTTTCGGGAGACTCCAGACATGATAGCGGCTAGGTTGTTTTACATTTATATCACATATAGTCCGCTATTGAAATTCAGCCAGATCGGTCCACAAATGGCTGAGATATGAGCAAAAAACCACGACTACCTTGTTGTTGTATTTTTATTACTTTTTTCTGTATATCTGTAGAACGGCAAGAGCTAAAGTTTCCAATTAAGGTACACACATTTAGGTTATCAATACACAGCATCCGACAAAATGTGGGCGGGATTGGAGAAGTGAGCGTGGTACCTCCCGTACAAAAAATATCAAAAATTGTATAAAAACCTGATTTTTTGGACTGTTATATGACATATGGTTACGATCTTATATATCAAAAGATCGGAAATCTTTAGTAAAAAATATTTTCTGAAAAACTCGGAAAAATCGGTTCAGATACGAAAAAGTTTTGAACAAAATAATAATTTTTTTTTTTTAAATACCCACTTTCGGGAACCACAAATCTTCCCGAGTCCAAGATTTATAATCCAACTAACTGGCAAATTTCCTCTTAAACACGTCGGTATATAAATCTGTCAAATCGGTTAAAAAATGGCTGAGTTATAATCAAAATACTGAAATTACACTTTTTATACCCTTCACCTCAGGTGGAAAAGGGTATATATAAGTTTGTCATTCCGTTTGTAATTTCTACAATATTGATCTAAGACCCTATAAAGTATATATATTCTGGGCCCTTATGAGGAGAGAAGTTGATTTAACCATGTGATTTTGATTTTTAGTCCTATGTATTTCTTATGGGAAAATTCCAACATCTTCGCAAATTGATGTTAAATGTTAAATGATGACAAGTGTGCAAGGCTATTACGATATAAGAGCCAATGCAATTTCAAAAGAAACCCTAGACTTGAAGCAAATATATTTAAAAAAAAACCTTCTCCTGTAAAGTTTTATTTTTGTTGGTTACATCATTTTTGCTATAAGGGCTCGATATGTAACTATCTTTGGATGTTATCAATAATTTTTTTTAAATTAATATATGAGTTAAAGGGTTCATACTAAGGCGATTATATCAAAAAGTTCATATAAATTTAATGAAAATAAATTTAAAAAAAGATGTTCATATTTCCTCAGAACTTCGCACTACTAGTAAACATCGATTTTGGTGGATCGTATGTTAAAACCTGCGTAAGGTTTCTTTCACCATTATAAAAGCTGTTATTGTATTAGTATTGAGTCGGGTTCGATGGTCAGTCTTAATAAGTTTTAGTACATTTTGCGTACAGATTCAAAAGATTCGAACAAGTCAGGAATATACATGGTACCTGCAGCCATAAAAGGATACGAAAAATGTATTTTTCGTATCCTAATGGCAATACGTCACGAAGACAGTTAGTAGTGTTTTTGGACCCTAATACGTATTTTCTTACTGTCATGACAGTGCTGTCAAATGTAAACGCTGTGTTAACATTGAGCTTCAAACAAATAATAAATTTCTTTTTTCAAAATCACACAAAAACACCAACTAGTAATTTGCTTTTTATTTTAAGAAATACCAAAAATTTATAAATTTAACAATAACTTACCAAAACAAAAATTATAATAAAAACAAAATTAAAAAAAAAAAAAAAAAATTAAACAGAAAATTAAATTTGTTTTCAGTTTATAAAAACTTAAATGTTTATTTCAAAAATATCAGCAAAAAATCGGCAAATAAAATATTTTTCTATACAATCAAATGGAATTTAATAAAATTTAAACCAAAAATATTCAAAATTTACATGTAAATTTTAATATGAATTATTTTTTTTTAACTGAACAAATTTTATAGTTAAACATAAAATTTTTAATAAAAAATATTAATACAATTTATTTTTATTTAATATTTAAACATATAAATTATAATAAATATTGGCAAATGAAGAGGAAAAATATAATAATAAAATAAAATAAAAACTATTACAAACGTCTTGTTTGTAAAATAATGAATATTATATATTATGAGAGTTTTAATTATTAGGGGTGTTCACGTTCTAAAGCTTGTTTTAGGTAATTTTTATTAATATATATTGTATTCTTTTTTTAAATTATATCATGGTTAATGAACATCATTAAAAAGTTTTTCTCTTTCATTCAATCAAGTGCAACCCCTTAATGTTTTTAGCCAAAAAAAAATGTAATTTACATTTTCTTGTTAAATAACATTTTGTGCAAAATATCAACAAAAAAAAAAAAAAAAAAAAATTCTTTTAAAATTTGTCATTCTTTTTTATAAATTTGTCTTTTTTTAAATTCTGCTTTATTTTATAAAATTTGTTTAATTTGACACAATTTTTATTAAAAGATTTTTCTAAAGCATTAACCTTTAAACATTCATATAAATACTCTTATGTATGTATGTAAATAATTTTTTTTGTTATAAATAATTAAAAAACCTTTTGGAAAAATTTTTCAATTACAAATATTTTGCGGCCTTTTTGCGTCTGGCATCTGTTATAGCACCCCATAGTTCTATGATGAAATCATCGGTAAAACCAAACGATTCTAAATCGGAATTATCAATGGCCTCGGCAAAATCCATGGAATTTGTTTTATCACTACCCAAATCCCAGATTTGTGTAGCCAATTCGGTATCATTGATACCCATAAAAGATTCGAGCAGGTTATTTATAGCCTCAATGCCCGCCTGTGTGGAGTCGTCGAATTTTTCCTCAATCTCAACATTGCCGTTGGCCTTAAAACGTAAAGTTTCCTTGCCGCTGCCGTAGCCTCCTCTACCCGAAGGCATGCGTGATTGTGATCTGGGTCCGATGCCCTGGAAACCACTTTTCATCGGTTCCACCAGACGCAAAGTAAACGTGGATCCAGTAGGAATTTCTTTTAATAATCTGGCCACCTCGTAATGACGTTTACCCACCATGGCAACACCATTTAACTTTTCAATATGGTCCCCCACCAAAATGTGTTCAATGCGATCGATTACAGAGCCCTCTTTAATACGTTTAATAAATGCAAAGCCAGCACCATTATCGGTAATTGTTAGACCCAAGGCGTCTTCGGATTTCAAGATTTCAATCTCTTTTGGCTGGCCCTTTCGATGGGCAAATATGAAATCATCTAAACCTATTTGGCCACCCAGTAACTTTGACATATCCACCTTGTGGGAGTTCAGAGTGCAAAATAATATTTCATCGGATGGTATTTCATAGCATTCGGCAATTTTCTTATATAATTCTCTGACACTTGCAAAACCAGTTATTAAACCAGTCGGACTGCCATGGGCCAACTGGCAGTGAAATACTAATTGGGGTTTTGTTACATTTGATTCGGGCATATTTTGATTTCCGGTTTTGCCATTAAGTCCGTTCATATTACTCTGTTTGCCATTGGCCAATGTGCCGTTATTGTTGTCATGTGAAGGTGCATTAGAGTCTGGTAGCGCGGATTTGGGTATTTTCTTGGCAAAAAGTGGCATTTCGTTATTTTAAAATAATTTTATTTAAATTTAGATGAAATAGAGGAAAGTTTACGTTGCGTTTTTTTGGAAACTTTGGAATTTCACGATCTAGTTTTTTGAAAAGAAAATGGGAATTTTTTTTTGAGTTTGTGTTTTTCAGAATCTTCTTATTTTATAGTTGTGAATTAGTTGTTGGTGGATTTTGAATGTGTTTTTTAAATGAATTTGTTAGTTTTCGTTTTAAATGGTAAATTTGATGTTTAAATGTGAACCACAGCCATGTGCAAATGTTAATTAACAGACACCAGTTATTATAATTATTAAAAATTAAAATGTTTTAATTCCCTTTTTAGTTTAAATATTCGGCAGCTACTTTTTAAGTGAGATCAACAAGAGCGACAAGCGTTTTTTTAAACATAAACATTCTATTGCCAATACATTTTTAATAAAACAAAACACTTAGTGATCTGTCAAATAAGATTTTCCAGCCGGGTGGTGTTGAATTCGCGTTCTAAAGGTTTGTTTCAGTTATACTGTATAAAAACAAGAAGTTTTGCCACAAAAAAATTCTTGCCGCTCTTGTTTGTAAAGCTCAGTTACATTTTTGATATCCAGATAATTATAAAATTTTGAATTATTTAGTAAATTTTTTTCAAATTATATAAAAGCAAATTAAAAAAATTATTTTGAAACAATTTCAGTATCGAAACTCAGCGAAATTTTACATTAAACCAAAGACAGAAGTATAAGAAATGATCTTCTTTACGATATTAAGCAAAATAGAAAGTAGATGAAAGTGATTTAAAGTATGTATGTTCATTAGGGCGGGTTAATTTGTATGGATGAAAAAAAAAATTTTAAAATCGTATAGTAAAATCGTAAAAAAAAAAATTCTAAGAAAATTCTCTGAAGAAAATATGGGTGTAAAATCAAACCCCAATCCGCGCCTTTCGACTTGAAAATTTTTTTACTTGGGTAAATATTTTTAATGTAAAAAAACTTTGAGTGTAGAAAAATATAAAGTGCAAATTCGATTTCTTTTCAAACATTTATTTTTTTTTTGGCAACTAGAGAGGCGCGGATTAGAATTTTATTTTAGATACATGGTTTCTTCAGAGAATTTTCTTAGAATTTTATGTAGTTTACGTTTTTGTTATACGATTAAAAAAAATCGACTCGCCCTAATGTTCATATTTAACAAATATTGGACGAAAAAAAAAATAAAAAAATTTATGACCACTAAATTGATCTATAAGTATTCTTAACTTTTGTTTTAATAATTTTTGTTGATCTTCTTAACTTTATTACCGAAAAAATTAAGAAATAATGTATTTAATTCTTTCAAAGCCTTTTTATACAGTAACAATTATTTCCAAACTTTTCTAGAATTTGAAAATTACCTTGTGCATACTGCGAGAATTTCTGATGTTTACACAGAAAAAAAAACACTCGGGATAAATTAAGTTTTTAATACGTACTTTAAGTGCGAATCGTACTCAAAAATTCAAGTACGAATAACACAAAAAAGTACTCAAAACAATCCTAAGTAAGATAACTTTCGAAAATCAATCCCGGAGTTTCTTGAAATAAGTATAAAATTCTTAAATCAAGTAAAAAAAAAGATTAACAGCCTAAAAAACAAAAACAAGTTGTCGAATTTTGTTTTTGTTTTAAATATAATTTTCTATGCGGACGTTAACGTTCCAAGTCGACGAACAGGCTGTAAACTTTTCGTTGGTAGCAGTGTTGCCACGACCAAAAAATTTTTTTAACCAAAATTATTTTGTATCAAAAGTATGTACTAATAACTAAGTGAAATAACGATGGGTAGTGCAAAGTGGGCAAACGATAAACACATTTGCACAACACAACAACAAAATGTACGTATTTGCAATTTGCTTTTTTTACTTCGTTTGCACTAAAAAAACCATGAGCAAAATTAGTAGTCAGTAGTCAGTTGCAAACAAATGTAAACAATAACATTTGACATATTAAGCGCCATATTGTTTTTAAATAAACTTATAAATTGATCATTTTCGAGGGTTTTAATATAAAATAGAGAATTAAATTTAAATTAATTAAAAAGAATAAATTTATTTTAATTTGCTTGTGTATACAAATGCAGATTTTTTACAGTGCTGCCAGAAGTTTTTAGTGTTGCCAGAATAAACTTTTAGAAAAATAACATATTTGCGCAAAAAATAAAAGTGGTATGCGCACGATCAATCATAATATACACTGCATATTTGCACAAATTTGATTACCCTTACTATTTTTTAATCGCACTTCAGTTTAAAAGTTCTGTGTCTAAAGAAGAAATAGTGTTAAGAAAAGTTTTAACTGTTTTAGACAATGGTATGGAAGAACAATAGGCTATAAAATTTTTCGAAATTTTAAGTGGAAGTGGCACCTCCTATACAAAGGTAACACTTATTTCTTCAATTTTTAAAAATGTTGAGCCTTTTTATAAAGAGCTCTTACAAGTAGAACTTTAAAAGTCTTGCTGTACATTATCAAAGTGCAAAATTGGGCTTAAATATGCGGTAGATCTTTCATGTTTTTAAGTAGATGAAAAAAGTATTGTTTTTAAATGCACAAATACCACACACAATTATAAGGGTCAAAAACGTGGAGCGGGTAGTTCTTGTTCCAAAACAAAAAAATAGTTATTTTTGTGTTGAAAAGAAGTAACCAAAATGGCAAAACAGTATACAAGTACACATTAGAAAAAAAGTAACCAATTTTGTTTAAAAGTAACCAAAACGGCAACGTTGCTTGTGTTATGTTGCGTCGCATACAAAGAATTGTCTTTGCGAAATGATCAAAGAAATTAAGATACATGCAAAATATGTTGTACACACACACCCCAAACTTACATTTAAAAAATGTGTGTATTTGTTATACCCACTTTCATTGCTGTGTGTATTTTTCATAAACTTGTTAATTTTTGAGAGTATTTTTTCTACCTGTACTTTCACTATAGCGAAACATTTCTTTTCTGCGTCTACATGTTTACACACATATTTCCTGGCAACACGCACTTCGACTAGATCTAAAAACTCAGGTTATACTTTCTGTTCCTCTTATGTACGATAGAATGATTAAATCACTCAAACTAAAAATACATTTTTTAAATCCAAAGAAAGGGTTATAAAATGGTTCCTTCTTGTTGCCAAAAAAAAAACTTTTACAATAGACGTTTAATTAAAACATTTATTTGCACTTCCAATAACATTTATTTATACTTTTAGCACTTTTTCACACATTAATTGAACTTCATTAAAAAACAATAATAAATAAATTGACTATATCTGATAAATGCATGTGTTAGATTAGTGATATTGCTATCGGGTACTTAAAATTATTGGTGATTGGCGATATACATTAGACTGGTCGCAATTTTTTTTAAATTTAATTGTTTGCGCTGCTTAAAATATGAGGTTTGGTGTAAGAAATCATGATCTAATTTTTCAGGTCAATCCGACGGTGCCTTGCTGTGCCGGGTGGGGCCCAAAGTTCCCCATATTATAAAAAAACAGCTTTTCTATCAGATCTTTATAGTTATACTAGTTGAAAAGCCGAAAATCAAAAATATGGCTTCGTTACGATCTTCCGCAGAGAAAGTACTTCAAGTGTGCCAAATTTCAGCTTCCTATGTCATCAGATGGCTTCAGAAAGTTGCGGAAAGAATAGGGCATACATGCAAACATCCTGACATACTAAGAAATTATATATTGTATAGATAGATTAACATATGTTCGCGTAACTCAAAAACGCTTTAGTTTATTGAAAAACTAAAAAAAAAACGAAATTCCGCAATAAAATTTACTTTAAGAAAGTTAAAACTTTTTTCTTTATGTTCGCTTTGGTTTTCGAGATATACCGTTATTTCGAAAATTAAGGAGGTTGCACAACATATGTTCGCCTAACTCAAAAACGCTTTAGTTTATTGAAAAACTAAAAAAAAAACCGAAATTCCGCAATAAAATTTACTTTAGGAAAGGTAAAACGTTTTTCTTATATGCGCAGTCGTTTTAGAAACATAATTTTTTTCTGGAAAAAAAAATAATTTTTTTACTAAAATTTCGGAACTTTTGTTTTTAAATCAGCTATGCTTCTAATTTTATGCAGACATATAAAAAACAACATTGCAAACAAAACAAGCTATAAATGATTAAAATCTGTTAACAACTTTTGATTTTATGTATTCACAAAAGATGTGGCGGTTTCAATAAGCTAAAGCGTTTTTGAGTTGCGCGAACATATGTTAATCTATCTATACAATATATAATTTCTGAGTATGTCAGGATATTTGCATGTATGCCCTATTCTTTCCGCAACTTTCTGAAGCCATCTGATGACATAGGAAGCTGAAATTCTCTGCGGAAGATCGTAACGAAGCCATATTTTTAATTTTCGGCTTTTCAACTAGTATAACTATAAAGATCTGATAGAAAAGATGTTTTTTTATAATATGGGGAACTTTGGGCCCGAATTTCAAAATCCGGAATCCAAAAATCCCGAATTTGTAACCAATGGTACACTCACAATATTATTACAGTAACGGACTGTAGTTTATTAAGGAAATATTCCGTTCAGTAATTTTTAAATAAATAAACATTTAAAATTCCAAGCAAATTTATTTTTAACTGATTCTAACAGTTATTCAAAAAACTAAGTACATATTAATGCTGATTTTCAGTTGCAGTTAATATTGTCCGTTGATTGAGTTAAATTCTTCTTTATGTTAAATTAAATAAAAATGTAATTTAAAGCAACGAAAAGTTCATTTAATTTTTACTGTCAAAAATTCAACCACGAATTCCGTAAAACCAAATGAATTTTCAGTTATCTTATATAAATTAATTGTCAAAAAATTAACTACATATTCCGTAAATACAAATAAATATGCAGTTATTTTATAAAATTTTACTGTCAAAAATTCAACACCATATTCAGTAAAAACAATTAAATATTCAGTTATTTTATATAATTGAAGCACAGCCGCGAATAACGTTGTAAACGCCACATTTTGCAAAAACTGTTTTTTTGCAGATGACTTTTTACATTCACTTCTTACACAGTTTAAACATCAAATCAACAAAAACTATGCACCTTAACGCCTTCAAAATGGCGTACAAAGTGTCAGCCAGTGGAAGAACATTGCAAGTTACTAACAAAATTATGAAACCGAAATGGCTTTGCAGTGCGGAATAATGTTTTAAAAGCCTTTTGCATTAAAGGTTTTATTATCATTATTTTTAATAATAGAAAAAAAAAATTTTTAAAACAAATAATGCTGCCTATCAAAAAACGTTTTTTTGTTCTCCTGAAAAATTATTATTTTGTAACTTAAAACGTTATTCGCGGCTGTGCTTCAATTGTACTACCAAAAATTAATTTTTACTTTTATCTATAAAAAATGAATTGCTTGTTTTGTGTAAGGAATTCCCATTTTCTATTTGTTAATATAATTTAGTTAAATACATCAAATTTTAAAAGTTAAATAATTGCGAAGCCATATCGGTCATGCTGCTGGTGTCTTATAATTGAGAGTTCTTCTGTAAACAACGTGGTCAGTACAACAAAAGTAAAACAAACGTGTGTAACAGGGTAAGTAAATAATAATATTCTCCCTATCTCGCTTATAAGAAAAACAAGCGGACAGGTGTCTGTCTGGTATTTTTTAGAAATTCGGCTCTTTTGTGGAGTAAACGAAAATTTAATGAAATAACTGAATATTTTATTGTTTTTACTGAATATGGGGTCAATTTTTTGACAGTAAAATTTTATAAAATAACTGAATATTTAATTGTTTTTACTGAATATGGTGTTGATTTTTTGACAGTAAAATTTTACAAAATAACTGAATATTTATTTGATATTACGGAATATGGTGTTGAATTTTTGACAGTAAAAATTAAGGGGGTAATTTTGTTGTTCACTTCACCTTGCGTTGAGAAAATTTTCATATAACATTTTTGGAAATTTTGAAAATTCAAAAATTTTTATATGAAAATTTTCTCAACGCAAGGTGAAGTGAACAACAAAATTACCCCCTAAATAAACTTTTTGTTAAAAATAAATGAAAAATAAGTAGACCGGTTTTTAATTGAAGTTTCATTTATTTTATATTACAATTTCAGTTAATTTTACGTACAGAATATTGTGAGTGTACAGTTTTTATTTAAAAAATGCATGGCATGGATTTTATTCACTATGGTACAAACACTGGCTTAAGCTTCCCGGAATAGCAGACCTTCGACCGGGTGCAAGCGTTTTCTCTTCTATGATATAACAAACACCGGATTCGCTAACTAAAGCTTCTCTGTATGGCCTGCCTTCGACCGGGCTCAAGAACTTTCTCCTCTACGGTATAAAAAGCAAAGGCTTCGCTAACTTAAGCTTTTAATACTTCTAAATAAAAAATATTCTCAAAGTAAATGTTGCGATTTTATTTTGGGCCATTTTTTATCCCTTGTTATTGAGGTCACTTTTCATTCCACTTAACCTGCAAAAACCCCCACCGAAAGAATGTACGCTACAGGAAAACAACTCGTTCGTGTGATTTGACACCTTTATGGCCATTTTCTCAAAGTATCTACAAATTGTCTGTTACTTAATGTCAACATAAATTTATTGGACCGATAAACTGTCCGTTAAGGATTTTGGTTTTCTCAATATACCGACAAAAAAAATTGTTTTCTGTTGGCAACACCACTCAAAATACATGTAAAAGTTGGGAGTCAGCTGATTGAATTTATCTGTACGGCAAATAAAAGGAAAATGAATCATTGGCGGATGAGTCCCGGTTAGCTTTGCGATAAAATCGAAGCAAATGAGACTTTGAGAAAACCAAATTTCTTAAATGTGCAGTTTTTCGTTAAGAAAAAAGATAATCGCCTAATGAGAAAATGGCCATTAGACTATTTTTTTGTGGGGATTCGTCAAATCTCTGGTCTATTCCTATAAGTCAGCAACTATTGATCATAAATAAGCCAAAATTTAGCGCACTATTGACAAAATAAGACTGGGTATGGTAGAAAAAGTGGTGCAATTTTGGATGTTCGTAAGGAGGACATATGACAGAAATTATTTTTAAACATAATTTGTCATGAAATTTATAAGCTAAAAAAGCCAAAATGTTGGTCAAATTTTGTTGTTTTATATAAAAAAAATTTCCATGGCTTTAAAATACACTCCTTGCATACAAAAATCTAAACTTCATGGCATAATTTTGGTCTGGTGGGTCCCCAATAGGTTACTCTAGAATATTTTTCTGTAAATACTGGTGCTGTACGGTATCATATGGTCGGGTTTGACCGACTATACTGGTACTTGTTTATTATATGCAAATATTAGTAAATTGTTGATTTTTTTGTTTTCAAATAAGACATTTTTTGTTTTTAAGGCACATTTTTAACAACTTTATAGAGCATATTTTCAAGTGCCTACTGCATATTTATGCGCATACAACGGTTTTTTTTTTTGGAATATATTTCCGGTTTTCCTAATGATGACACATGAAATTAAATGTTAATTTAACTGATAAGAAAGTGCGGTTAGGTAAACTAATTTTTATACATATTTACATTTTCTTTGTTATTGTTATTTAAAATTTTTATGGTTATGGTACTTTTTTAAGCAGCTGTTCAAAATTTATGTACAAATTTATTAAGGGAAAATCCAACACCTTTAGTATCTCGCAATAAAGTTGAAATAGAACGATTTTAATAAACATTGTATTAAGAAACTCACGCAAATTTTTTTTTTTTTTACTTTTAAGAACTTTTATTTCATTTAATTTGATTGAATACACGTCTATTATTTGTGATAAATTCTTTTTGTATTTTATCACTTGAGCAAAAAAACACTTTCGAATTTTATATAGAAATTGTGAAAGATAAGATTTGAAAATTAGACATGAAAAAAACAATTTTTTTATTATCAATGTGTGTGGTGATGTTGGCTTTTGATAAGAATTATTTGTTGTTGTTTCTTTAAAGAAAAATAAAAAAGAATATAAAATATTTTATATTCTTTCTGTAGTTAAGATAGCGATTCAACTTGAAAAAAAAACGGGGTTGATATCACGTCGGTATTCCCGTCTTTATTACGTTTCGTACTGTCTTCTTACACCACAAATTTAATACTGAATTCTAATGAAAGGAAGGTGCTCACCGGGCAGCCAAATACTTTAAATGACTTGTCTAGTCAGTCATCTAGGGTGATGGAAAAGTCGAAGTGCAAGCAAGCACTTAATACAGAATCCATTCTATTTTTGGCTGTACATTTCTGCTTAAACATACAACTTTTTTTAAAACAACCACTAGAGAAATTTCATAATAATTTATGATTGAGTTGAAGACAGGAGAAAAAAAGAACACAAACAGACATTAATTTGTTGAACAATTTTGATAAAAAAGGAAAATGCAATTAAAGAAAGTACCATCAGTATGATGTATTTTAGCAGAAGAAAAAAAGACTCCTCTTTCACTTCACCCGTTCTAATGTTTCTACAAATTTCTTTTTAATGTTGTTTTACTTTTTAGCAAATTAGTCATAGTCCAGACTTTTAATTTTTGTTGCGGCAATTTTTTAAAATTGAATTGCAGAGCACAAGAAGCTGTGCCCGCCTCCACAATCTTCTCACCTATCCCACTTAGTCCTCGTCCATTTTATGAAACATTTGTTGAGTTTGAGTTTGATTGAGTTTTTGTGACTTTGTTATTAAAGGAAAGAAGGAAAGCACTAAAAAAGTAAAAATGCTGCAAAACAAAACTTTTATTGTAATGTTTCATAATATTGATGAGGACTTATAAACTTAAGAATTGCTGCAACATCCATTGCAAATCTGGACAGGGACTTGTTGATGTATCTTACTTCTTGCTTTAATAAATACTTTCGTTTAAGTTTTATTCCAAAAGTCTCAAAGATTTGCACTGTTTTTAGTAGTTAGACGTTTTTAAACTTAATCACTTTAAAACTCTGCAAGTAACATCACCTTTAATTTTGTTTAAATGCAATTTATTTGAAGAAACTTGAAATTTTTTATGTTTTGTTTTCTTAATATTATTAGTTTTTTAATTTATAAATCTAGAATATTGACAAATTTTGATTAACAACTTTTTGAAACGAAGTGAAAACAAAACCATACACTGAAAAAAACTGATTGTGAAATGATTTTTTTTCAATTTTTTTAATTACAAATCAGTTTATGAACTAAATTTTTGTAAACCAACCTGCTCACAGCTCTTGCTTTTTTTTAATGGAAATAAATATACATATACATTAGAGCGACTCACCAAAAAAAGTGCTCGATGTACCCTCCTAAAAATGAACATTGGACTTTGTTAAGAAGACATTTTAAATATTTCGCTTCCAGCTTTCCCCTCTCGTGAGCTGGATCATTTTGAAAAAGGGTATATTTGTGCATGTTTTGTTAATTTGAGAATCTGTTTCCTTACCAACATAAACAAATTGGGTATCGTAAGAAGATTTCAAGATCATTTCTTTTTTTCTTTCTTTAGTTCTATTTTGATCCATTCATGATCTAGAAACTAAATCCGCTATCATATTAGAGTTACTAAAAAATTGCATTTTTATATATTCCAGAGCACCGTGTAAAATGCATCTAATTTGCAAAATTTAAACTATTTACATACAAATGTGATGTACTTGGCAAAATAAAAAATTTGATACCCATATTGCCTTATTTAAAACGAAGGGTTACCACCCCATTGCATTTTTGTCAAAACTCGAACTAGCACGAATTTCAAAAAAAGCTGAGACACGTATTTAATTAAATCGACTAAAGATTAAAAAATGTTAATTTGGCACTTTTATTACAAACAACCCCGAACAAAAAATTCAAAAACCGGTTTTTTTTACAGAAAATCCTAAAAAAAAGGACATGGATGATCGTCCTTGGAAAAATTGTACATACAGTTGGACGCGCCTTAAAAAAACCTTTCTTACGATACCCAATTTGTTTATGTTGGTAAGGAAACAGATTCTCAAATTAACAAAACATGCAAAAATATACCCTTTTACAAAATGGTCCAGCTCACGAGAGGTCAAAGCTGGAGCCGAAATATTAAAAATGTTATCTTAAAAAAGTCAAAGATTCATTTTTAGGAGGGTACATCGAGCACGAATTTTGCTTCCATACAACTTGAGTCGCTCTAATATACATACATAGTTGTTAAAAGTTTTATCTTTTTTTTCAACAGTTGCATTTTTTCACAGATGGAAGTACAATAAAATTGATAAATAGGTAAAAAAAATAAATTTTTGCATGTTTCCTGTAGTCTCCGGCAGCGTGCTGTTTCCCCATACAAAATTTTGAGAGCGAAACAGATCGTTTCATTTTGAAACAGGCTGCGAAACAGTAAAAATGTACTATCATCTCCAATTTTGTTAACCTTTATCGTTATTTTATCTGAACTAATGGGTGATTTTTTAGCTATAATCTTTTTGGCAACACTGGTTTAAACAGTTGACGCACGTTTCGTGTTTTGTTTCACTGTCAAACATCTTCAGTTTGGTCTATAATTTAACTATGAATCGTCTTACAAACGAACAACGCTTGCAAATTATTGAATTTTATTATCAAATTGCGTGCTCTGTTAAGAAAGTTCATCGCGCGCTTCTGCCATTTTATTGTCAGTTTAATCGACCCACTGAAGCGGCTATTCGGTACGTAAATAAACAGAATTGTCGATTTTGGAGTGAAGACCAGCCAAAAGCATTACAAATTTAAGTTTAATTTTGTCCAATCTAGTTTTTTATGACTAAAAATTACACAGTCAGATTTTGTAATGATCATTCCATAATTTACAATAGATTCCGCATAAATGCTTCCTCTCGGAATACACTTTAATACGCCTAAGCCCATAACTGTTGGGCAATTCACAAAGTGTTCTATTGGTTCTTTTTGCTATAATATTATGAGTGTAACATTCAGAAAATTATAGCAAATACAACCAATATGACACAATAGAACACTTTGTGAATTGCTTTTATGTAATAATAATACTGTCAGATATAATTAAAAATGGGATCATAGATCCCATATAAAGTCTAGTCTTAAAAAAAATCATTTCCTTGTGGAGGGTATAAAATATTCGGCTGAGCCGAATAAGGCATTCTTACTTGTTCAAATTTGAAATCTTTGTGGTACTTTTGCTGACTTAATGCAGTTAAAAACGTATTGATTTCTTAACTGGCAATAATCTAAAATTGAAAATCATTATGTTCACCAGTGTTGCCAGGAGCAACTTTTTGAAATAAGCATTTATTTACTAGAAAGAAACTCTTATTTTTATGTCGGTGCTTACAATATTCTAGTAAAGTCACAGTTTTTGTAAGTTTGGAATTCGTTAATTACAATTTTTTTTTATTAAAATTTATATTTTTAATTAAATTAAAATTTTGCAAACTTTTAAGTAACTTATGTGGGAAACAATATTTAAGGTGTAGGGAAAATTCAGATGTTTTGTAAATTGGCTAGGTATGTAAAGGATGTTTTTTATACGTATGTATATAACTTCCGATAGGGATAACTGTAAAACTAGCTGTCATACTAATAAAGTTTAAAGGACTTTTTTCAGTATACTTTAGCAAATCACCATGCAAAGTTTTACACCAGAATAACGTGTTTACTGGACATCTGAGCAGTACTATCTAAATACTATGGCTCGATTCATGATCACATTAACTCTTTTTTTCCAAATAATTTTCATCCAAATCGAGGTCGTATCATGCGTATAGATGAATCCATCGCCGCTGTAGACGTGAGTGTGGCAGAGGACTCGAGTTTATCGATCCGACACCGCTCTCAGAAACTCGGTCTCTGACTGTCCACTACTTAGACATTTTTAAGGAAAGAAATTGGCGTTAATCCATATAAGGTCCAACTGGTTCAAGACCTAAAGCCATAGGACCATCATTGCGAATGGGCTGAGAATCAAGTGGAATGGAAGTTGGACCAGAATTGTACCGTCAAATCATCTTCAGCGACGAGCCTAATTTCTGGCTCAACGGATAAGTAAACAAGCATAATTGTTGTTTTTTAAAGAGTTCGTGATTTTTTTTATTCATCATGTCATTGCAAATCAGTTGGAGGAGAAATGATTCAAACAAGTCGGCGCAAAATGTCATAAGGCGCGTGAAGCCATTACTTTGTTGAGTTACACGTTTGGTGACCGAATTATCTTAAGAAATAAGCCTGTAAATTGTGCAATTCGATACCTTTGGACTACTTTTTTGGTGGTAAGTCGAGTCTCTGGTTTATGCTGAAAAACCAGCAACGCTTGATTATTTATAAGCCAATAATCAACACACTAATGACGAAATAATAACGGGTATGCTTGAAAAAGTGGTGCGAAATTGGGCCGGCAGAATGGCGTTCATAAGGCGCAGACGCGGAGGCCATTTGCCAGAATTATTTTTGACCATTAAATACAATAAAATTTGTCAGCTTATAAAGCCAAAATTTTGGTCATGAATTTGAAATTGTTGTGTTTTATTGTTCTATGCCTTTTAAAAAAACACAGCTTATTTTTTAAAACATTTTACGGTAACACTGATGTTCGCTTAAAACACCTTAAAAGTTGTTATAAAATTGTACACTCCAAAACAAAGACTAAACAACTAAAATGGAAAGAGAGAAAAAGCAATAACATTTTTTCAAAATTTCGTACGTGTTAAGTTATAAAAACAAAAAAGCCACATTTCTTACCAACATTATCACAACGTTAGGCTAGGTTGACAGCTGAGTTAAGGCTCAGTTAGCCGGGAGTAACAGTAACGTTGCAAATCAGCTGCTTCATTTTGTTGTATGTAAAGCAATTAGAACGATTATAGTTAGCAGTAAGAAGTTACGTCTCAATCTGTAAGAAATAGATTGGTCTTACCTTTTTACGGTTAGGTTACTGTTACTCCCGGCTAACTGAGATTTTAAGCTATTTTCTCTTACTCTCCCTTACCCATCTAATCATCTTCTATGCTCAAAAATCTAGTCATACATGTTATTTGCTAACCCCCAATTTATCAATTTAAAACAAATTTAACCTACTTTGTGATAATAAAAAAGTACAAACAAACCAATGTAGTATGTAATAGTATATTATGTATATTTAGTTAAATATGTGGAATAACGAAAAAAATATATAAAATGTACAAATAAATCAATATTATAAACCATAAAAAATAAACATGTGACCCTGTGAACTAAACCAAAAAACGATACTTTCGTCAGTTTATTGATCTCTCGCTCTTTAAAAGATAGATATCAGAATATAAAACACTTCAACAAACAAAAACAAAACAAAAAACACAATTAAGAAGGTATGGTTGGTCATATGAAACCCTACACTAGAGTATTAAAAGAAAAAAATTCAAGAGTGTATCCTATTTGGGAATCATGAGCAAAGTTTTAGGTTAAGTTTCATATAAAAATTCTTTACCCTTTCAGTGGTTTTAGAAAGGGGGTAATTTTGGACCTACCAACACAACATTTTGTCATGTCATTTTAGCTATAGTAGAAGTTACACGAGATGTTTTTATCTTTTACTGACTATAGAGAGGATGTTTATATAACATCTATGTTTAATTCAGGACCCACCTAAAATACTGTCGCCAAATTCTACGCCAGTAAAACATTTTTAAGGAAGCTTTGGCATTAAAAACTTTTTTCGGGAGTAGTATTTGTATGGGAGCTATGGTAAAATAAAAACCGATTCCAATAAAATTTGGAAAGTTAATTTAAATTGCAATAACTAATTTATTATATGGACCAAATTTAATCTAAATACCAACACAATCAAATGGCTTATGGGCACAAAGACTCTGTTCCAGAATGTAGGTTGTATGGGAGGTATCTGAAATTATTGGCTGGTTATTCCCACTAGGCTTTGTTCTTGTGATAATTAAAACATATGTTTCCTATTTCATAAAATTATCTCTGAAATTCCGACCTAAACTTTGCGCACAAGGTTTACTTGCCAGCCGAACGGGAGGTCAATGAACGATCGATTAAAAAAGTAATTCTTAGTCTTTCGGTATACCAAAAGGTGGTAATAGAACCAATATTTGTATGTGTTACACATATCACCACAAACGAATAATACCCTCTCCACTATTGTATGTATAGTGGTGAGATTATTAGAATATTTAAATATATGTAGAACATAGACAAATAGTCAAATATTTATAAATGTATTTTATAGAGGAGCTTAATTAAAAAAGCGAAAATTATGGAACGTGTGAGGCTTTTCGGTTGCGAATTTAAACATTTTTTTCTTACTTCAAATACAATTACGCTACAAATATGTATTTTTAGATGAACGAGTGTTTTTCTATGATTTTTAACATACAATTTGTATGGCTTTAAACAAAATAAGCCGGTTTATAAAGAGATTTAATAGAATTAAGTCTTTAATAATATTGAGTACACAGAAGCCAATTTAAAACGTGAGTATAAAAAGCAAATATAATAGATTGGGAAAAAGTAAATTTTAAATATTGTCTAAAAAGTAGTATAGATAGTCAGGCACCATCAATCATTAAACTTTACGTCCGAGCGCCGCTGCAGTACAGAATTAAATGGTTTTTAACCAGATTAGATTCCTTTCAAAATTATGTTTAAATTATAAATATTATCGAATTTTGTCTTAATTCGATATTAATAAAACTTTTTAGAAAACATACACATACGCCCATAAGCTGAGAATCACTTTTCGCAAAACAAAATCGATAACGATTTGACATCACTAAATTGGTGTGTTGGAAATCGCAATCACAACAAATTTTGTTATTTCAACTCGCCAGCAAATATCAAAATGACTTCTAAGTGAACTTGTATTTATTATTAAATTGAGAATCATGCAGCAGAAATAAAACGTTATACATAATAAAATTTAATGTGTTTTTGTTTAAAGCCTTAAAAAATACAAAATTTTGATTAAATTCAATAATTAAAAAATTTATGTACTTCTTTTTTTTTGACTTCTGTGTTATTTTTGTTTATTTTTGAATTGGCATCTTCTTCTTTGTTTAGTGTAAATCAAATAAACAAAACGCGCGTGCCTCAGAACACGCAACATTTAAATTGGCTATTTTTAACTCACAAGTGTACAATCGCGCGTTTTTCAGCACATTTGAAAACCGCGAATTTGTAAGAATCAATTTAATTTGAAAAATGAAAATAACGAAACCAAAATTGATAATGTACGAAAGCAGATATACTTTTTCAGGAAATGGTATTGTCTTAAAACACTGCACTCTGGTTTGTTGTTTTATTTTAACGTTTCCGGAGGGGAAAATCTACTAATAAAGGCCGTTAGGTGTAATATTTTTGGGCCAATACCACAACTTGGGACTTTAAATAGGCATATGTTTAACAAATTACGGTTAACCAGAGTCATATCAGGCACAACCGATTTGAATTATGATTAACCCTGGACTGACTAATGATGAGGAGAGGCAATCAATAATGACTGTAGTTTATACCTACCTAAGTACAGAAGCTGTGCAGAAATTGTATGTAATGATTTCAATCAAAGTATATTTTTGTTTGTAAATCATGGATTATATTTCGCACATACTTAAATATCAATACCTCGGAGGTATGTTGCTACCTTAAGTTGTGACGACATTTATTCCCGGCAAAGTGTACTCCCTCATCGATCTCGATAGCTGAGTTAAAACTGTAACACTATGTAGACATAGTGCAGTACACCTCTAGGGTACTGCAAGATTCATAATCAATATTTTAAGAATGTTTCTCAAAACCGAATTCAAATGATTTTCAGTCATGTAGGAAAAACATATTGAAAAGTTAAAAAACATGCAGTCGGATACCGTATAAAAACCGCCAGAATTAAAGTTCCAATTAGACGTGACATAACCATGATGCCATAGCCGTAAAGATGACCGTAGAAACTAAAATTTAATTGGTTTGTATGTTATGTTTATGTCGTTGCAACAGGTCAGATTTTTTCGAGCTACGAAAATCGAGCTCGCACTGTATTACTTTACAGCTGTTTTATGGCCAATTCAAACTCAGCTTATGATGATCCAAATGATTTGGATGATATTATTTTTATTGAAGGTAATAATAATACATTTAAAAGGTTTATATACAAATAAAGTAAATATATTTGTTATTTAATTTTAAATGAAAATGGTCCCCCCATTTTCACAGCCGAATGCAACTTGTTTTGTGTTTAAATTAATTTTAAAAATGGCATACTGCTTTTTTACGCTTTTTTTTTTGTTCGAAATAGTGCTTTTTTAAATTTTAAAGTGCTTTTTGCTCTCAAAAAGTTGGCATTACGTCTATACGGCTTTCAATCTGTAAAAAATAGATTGGTCTTACTTTTTTACGGTAAGGTTAAGTTACTGTCACTCCCGGCTAACTAAGCCTTAAGCCTTGCTTTTTGTAAACCTAACCATTTAATTGCAAGTATGAAACATCAATAAGATTTTGCAAGTTGAATTCATTCTATCAAAGCTGCTTTTTCGATTTGTGTGTGTAATTTTCCTTTAAATGTGTAATTTGGTACACGGCAGGCGAGGATCCAGCTCGAGCCTTAGGGGGGGGGGGGGGGGGGGTGAATTTTGTATGATACAAAAAAGTCAAAAATTTGTTTTTAAAAGTTTATTCAAATTTTTGCGAATATCAAATTCTTCATCGCATAGCCGTATAGACCGTTAAAAAATATTAAGAAATGATGTATTGCTTTTTCGCGATCGTGAAGAAAATTTCCGCACCAAACGCGATAAAGTTTTGAATTTCAATTTTTCTCCTTACTATCCAAAATTAACATTTAATTACAAAATTTTAAGTATTTTCTAATAATTTCATGAATAACAAGAAATTACCATTTGTACGGAAGAAGGGCGCAAAAAAAATCGCGACTCTAATTCGCGGTTTTTTTAATAAACTAAATTTTAATGGCAAATTATAAATGTTGTGATAGATGAGTTGTTTGGCGGATATATGAAACAGTGATAGTTTTCAGCAGCTTAGTAATATATGCGCGGAACGAGCTATTAAAGTTGCACAAGATATTTTTCCATTACGTAAATCAACTCGCACTTTAAACTTAAAATTTATTTCATTAAACCCAAAAAAAAAACTTTACATTTTTGTTATACAATTGCTTATTTTATGTATTTATGCCTGTATTCACAAAAATATTTAAAATTGAATAAAGGCTTGAAAACCAAATTTTCTATGAAAATTTACCTTAATAAACATTTATTAAATTTTATAATCATTTATGAATAAACAATAAATGTACCATATATTGAGGGCTCAGAGCTGAAGCGAACCAAGTCAATAAAGAAAATTCGAAAAAAAAACTCAACAAAAAGGTTAAATAAAATGTAAGATCATTTCAATATACATTAATCTTTTTAAATAAGCAATTTATGATTTCCTTGTGAAATCATGGCCTCCCGCTCTTAGCTTTACTGACGAGCATTGAAACGAAAATTTGAAATATTTATCTTAGATTTGGGTAGATATCTTCATCACAGTTTATTAAAGCATCTACAACGTTATCTGATAGATCAGGCTCAAGCTAAGATGTTAGTAGGTGTTTATCTCTTTAATCAAATATAATCAGCTCATCAGCTTGTTGCGTTTTTAACAGTCTTGTCTCTGTATATGACTTGATTACATTTTGAGGTAGAAGTTTAGGTATGTTCAATACATTTGGGATATCTATTGGGTAAGTTGTTATGAGATCAACTCGGTAGTAATCTTCAACATTTTGGACGTGATTATTTCGTTCAAATCTTGTCTTTTCGATTTGAACGCAAATAACTTTAACTTTTTCAAAAATCGCTTTAAATTGTTCTTCGGCTTTATTTCTTTTTTCTTCAAGGCACATGATTAAAATTTTGATAAGGCACATGATTAAAATTTTGATAAGGCTTGATCCTTTTTGAAGATCTATATCTTGCTTTTGTAAAATGATACTAAGTGGCTGTGTTACAACAAGTTTCACACTTAATATGTATATTCCGCAAATAAATTTAAAAGTACTAAGTGAGTTCCTTAATATAAGGTAGAGATACTACCTTTCCACTCAGATATTTTTTCCAAATATTATACTATATGATGTACACTTGTTGCAAAGACGCATAATGAAGAGAGTTTGGCTCCCAAATACTAAAACGGTTTTTCGCTTAGGATGATTATATTTAAAAAATTTTGTCGTTTCTTTAACAAATGATACAACATTTTGTATTAATGGCACTTTATTGCTTTAAGAAATTGAGTTGTTCGATTTATGGGAATAGCAAGGCGTTTGTTTCGCATTTGTCGCTTTTCCAGAAATTTTTAACAGCTCCATTTTCTGCTGGCATCATTGGTCCCACCCATCTGTTCCATCTCCTACACAAAATTTGTCAAAGCTTTAAGAACTATTGATGATAGTGCCTTCGCATCAATTGACACATCAACGTCATCAATATCTTTTGAAGCCTCTTTAAATGCGGTTGCAACAAAGCCAATAAATTCTTCCCTAAAAACTTTTTGTTGTATGTTGAAATATCTTAAAGATAAGGAAATATGGCTTTTCCCCGACAAATTCGGGCTTTCGTCAAAAATTATCAAATAGATTTTTGATTCATATAACACATAAATATATACATAAATATTGAAAATACTAAGGCTTTTTAATAATTCAACCGCACGCATTATTAAGCCAAACGTTTAGTGTTTGGATATAGATGGCACCTGCTGGGATTGAATGTAGAATAATAACTAATTGAATACGGTAAACTAGATGTTTCATTGGAAATATCTAATAAATAGCTATTAGGATTAATATTTGGATACTTATTGAAAATCGTTAGAGATTCCATAAAAAAAAGACAAAAAAAACCTTGCTAGGATTTCCAAAAATTTTTTACATAAAAAAAAATATTATTATTGGGAATTCTTGTATTATGGAAATTAACAAAACATATTTTTATAATTTACGGGGGGGAAATTTCCTTATTTACCCCCCCCCCCCCTGAATCCGCGCCTGGTACACAGTCATGGGCAATTTCCGAATTCTTCATGGGCAACACTGAAGTTTCACAAGTACTTTCCTTAAATTATAAATCAAGCTTATGTGAGTGTGAGATATCAATTTTAATGATATCTACTCAATCATTTTTAAAATTTCATTAGTGACTATAATTAGCGAAAAAACGATTCATTGCAGTGCTCTGGTAGGTATGTAAACAAAATACTACTTTACTTTCAAAATAAATGAATACACTCAACGAACCCTTTCAAAAGCAGAAAAAAACATAAGCTAATAATCTGGCAAAATTCCCACTTGCCAAAAAATTTCAGGTCAGAATTTTAACGGGAAGAAACAAGCCCCCTTAATTTCAATACTCACAAATATGTACATATGTATGTACATGCATATAAGAAAAAGTAAATGACAACAAAAAAAAAAAACTGTTTCATCAACAACAAAATTTAATAAATACACATAGTCAAAAAAATCTGCTCAACTCACTCGCACGAGCGCGTTTGTTCACACATTCACACTCGTATGTATGTATGTAGTATATATTTTGATTATCAGAAGTCAACAATTTTTTATAAGATTAATTCAAATAAAAAATCGCACTATTTTCTACAAGGTCAAGCAATTTGTTGAAAAAGTAAACAAAATATATATTTTACAAATACCTTTGAAAGTACAATAAACATTTATTAGACAAAAAAAGCGCGTGAGGTCTTAAAAACAGAAAATGTCAACACATATAAACAGTGATGCCAGGAGATTTTTTCAAAAATCCCTAAGCTAATGAAAAAAATCCCTTTTTTCCTACAACCAATTTGCCCCTTAATTTTTCCCTACATTATGGCTGTTTTCCTAAACGTGTGTTCACAATGTATCAATACCGTGTTGATGCATTGTGTTCTTAAATTTTTACCTACGTTGTATTGTATATGAATATGGTTTCCTTCTTCATTATTTTAAATGTTTTTATACCCTCCACCACAATTAGTTGTGAAGAGGGTATATAAAGTTTGTCATTCCGTGTGAAACTTTTTTATTATTCATCTCGGACCCCATAAAGTACATATATTCTGGGTCCTTGAGTAATTCTAAGTCGATTTAGCCATGTCCGTCTGTTGAAAACACGCTCACTTTCGAACAACTCAAAAGAAATGAACAAACTTGGTGCCAAATTGCTTGTAGTTATCCTAAGCAGTTTGGGATTGAAATCCAGCAAAATCGGTTCAGTAGGACCAGAGCTATGAATCAAAATGTGGAATCACCACCTAAAAAAATTGATAATTTTGTTACAAAAAATAACATTAATGCTGGAACAAGGCACGGAATGAGATAAGATTTTGCAAAAATTTGTTTTATTTGACTGGAAATCACGCTGTTTAATTTCGTGATGATCCGTCCATAATTTACCCTAAGCCCCATATAAACAATACTCCCGAAAAACAGTTTAGTCGCCTAAAACCATTAATAATAACAAATCGTCACAGGTTAAGATAATAATAACATCATACAGATATTACTCCTTAAACATTCGAACTGTCGGTGGAGGGTATCAAAGATTCGGCACAGCCGAATATAGCACTCTAACTAGTTTTTTTGTTTTGCTTTTCTCTGCGCATTGACAACTACCAAGTTGCATTTCGGAATTAAATGCATTGTCCAAAACCGTAAAAAATAACGCTAGCGTAACAAAATTAGGTACGTCACAGTTTTTTAGGACTAGAAATTACACTGTGAAATTTCGTGACGATCGGTCCATAATTTACCATAGGCCCCATATAAACCCTACTACCGGAATACAGTTTAGTCGCCTAAAACCATAAATAATAACAAATCGTCACAGGTTAAGATAATAATAACATCATACAGATATTACTCCTTAAACATTCGAACTGTCGGTGGAGGGTATCAAAGATTCGGCACAGCCGAATATAGCACTCTAACTTTTTTTTTTGTTTTGCTTTTCTCTGCGCATTGACAACTACCAAGTTGCATTTCGGAATTAAATGCATTGTCCAAATTTTTATAGTTGCATTTAAGAACATGTTACCATGTATTACTACAATGCAACAGGCGTTTAGGAAAATAGCCTACTAATTTTTAAAATGTTTCAGAAACATTGTAAATTTTTATTTCAGGAAAATAAATTTAGGTTAATTTGAAAATTATACAAAAAAATATAAGAAACCCATAAAAAACATAAATTTTGGACATAAACGCTTTAACATCCAGTTAAGACAATATTTGAGTTTCAAAAGCAGTTAAACTGGGCTTTTAAACAAATATTCACATTCAATGCCGACACAGTTTAAAGTGTATACAGTGTCAGAAATAAAATTTTAATTTTCAAAAATCGAAAAAATAGTAGTAAACTAGACGCACTACCGGACCGTGCTTAAAAGTTGTTGGGTGGACACAGGGTAAAAAAAACAACAAATTTTCAAAGAAATCGAAGCATATATTTATTTTCAAAAACACACTTTAAAATTTCGAATCCAAAACTATTGGAAAAAAAAACATCCAAAAAGAATATTTCACAAAAAAATTCCAATTCGGACCATTATTATGAAAATTATGAATAAAGAATTAAAAAAAGTGATATTTTTTTGGAAAATTTAATATCATTTGAAACAGTGATCAAAAAATCTCAAAATTTACCAGGAAGGCTCTTTTGAAGGGTACTAAAAATATCACGAAATTTGGGAAATAAAAAAAAAAATTTTAACCGTCCTATTTGGCATGGAATGGCTCATATACTATGTTATTTTAAAGTTAAGAAAAAATCTGCAATTTAACAAAAATCCCTACAATTCAACAGCAGTAAATTGTTAAAATAAATCCCTACAAAAAGGAAAAAATCTCTACACTTGGCATCACTGCATATAATAATTATAATATAATTTGATAATTAAAAGTTAATTTTTTTTTTCTTTGATAAGTTTTAATATTGTACCAGTAGCTGGAAAAAACAATTGATTTTAAAAAGTAAAGAAAGAAAAAAAAAATTAGAACGCAATTTATTTGTTCATACATACATATTAGGGTTTTCACTAATGTATGAGAAAAAATAAAAGTTCTCCAATCATATTCTAATAGCAATATTTTTTTGTCTTGCATTAAAAGAAATAAAAATTGCTATAAAAAATTAAAAAAGTCACATTTTGAGCCCGCGCCGGAACTCCATTATTTAAATTTTAATATTTTATTTACTATCAATTATTATTATTTAAAACTGAAAACATTTTGAATTAAACTCAAAAAAAAAATTTGGTCACAAAAACTTGTATACCGTAAAATTTGGGCATCTCTCGTCTTGATTCATATTGAACCTTCTCTTATTTTCACGAACTTAAAAGTCGTAAGAATACAGTAATATGCCTTTCTGCCATACGATGATATGTTATTATATTCAAAATTTAACAAAATTGAAGGTCAAAGCGCGGGCTCTTACACTAACAATAAATTAATAATATTTTACAGGGGTCTTATACAGAAAAACAACATATTTACGCTATTAGAAGTCGGTACGAGAAACCCACCCTAATACATATATTTTTTATTATTTTTTTTTTAATAATTTGAATTTCTTAGAGCAAAAACGTAAAAGAAAGTTGTGCAAAGACAAAATTAAAACTTAATAAATTTTTAATTTTAGGAAGAAAATCCCATTGTTACAAAGCCTGTTCAACAATTTTGAACGTTAACGTTCGCATAGAAAATTTGTATGAAAAACACTCAGTTTTAAAAATATTTTCCATATAAAATTCTATGCGAACGCAGTTAAATAATTATATTTGAATTTTAATGATATTACTCACTTTCCAATATTACTTAATCCATATATGGAAATATAATCCTGGTGCAAAAAAAAAGTACTAAATGAAATAAATAGCCAATTTTTTAATAGATTACTCGATTTAAATAAAGTTTGAGCAATTGTACAGAGGTCTATTAAAGTTTAAGTTTTGAATGATACGTTGAGAAGGGTCTAGACAACAATCAGAAGTGAATTGAGGATCACTCAAAGTGATCAATGTTAAACAAATTTTATGTTATTAACACAAATCGGTAATAAGGAGAATAATTTAAAAAATAATAACCTGGGGTCTGATCACCGCATTCGATACTATCGTATCGAATAAACTATCGAATTTGTTTGCATACGATAGGCACTGACGTATCGAAAGAAAACTCGAGAAATGTAATGTCGAGTTACTCGATATCGAATGCTATTATTTCGAATTCAATACATTCCATTCGATATCGAGTGCAATGACACCAAAATAAATAATTTCGATCAATTTTGCTCGATATCGTATGCGGTGATTAGACCCCTGGAGACTTATGTATATTCCACTTGATCATAACCCTCTTTATTACTTACTCAAAATTTTTATTTTTTAATTTTTTTGGAAAAATTGACACGCAATATTCATATCTACCCGCTATAAAATATCGTGGTAATATTTCTACTTTTTTGGTAATGAAACGGTTGGTTTAAAAATTCTTGTTTTTATGCCTTTAATGTTAAATTATAAATTGTTTTGTTTCTACCGAAAAGAAATAATACTATTGTATAAAGCTTTATAAATTGAAATTTGACTCGTAGAAACACATTCGAAAGAACGGTTAATATAATAAAAATAATTTATGAAAAAGAAATAATTCCCACATTCTAATTGTTAAAAGTGTTGAGTTAAATACATGAAATTTATAAAGTATCACTATCCATTGTAACACAAGGATAGAGGCAGTAACGGTCCAGAAAATGCTTTACATTCTGCTAGTGTCTGATAATTGTTAAATTTTCTATAATTATAAGTATTTATCTGTTCATACAAAATTTACGTCATTGCTAACATGTAACATGAAGATACAAGATATTCTGGTAGTGTATAGAGGCTTTAAAAATTGAATTTTGAATCAAAGAAGCACATTCGAAAAAATGGGAATATAATTGAAAATTTATAAATTTTGAGTTGATGCCCTCTTTATGATCAAGTGTGGAATGTATGTACTTGAAAAGGGGTTTTCAATAAGAGAGACAAAATGTTTTTACTTCCAACTAAAAGTTATAAAATATGACGTATTTTAAATGTCCGTGGCGTAAGCCTTTGCACGAGTGAATGTACTGCATTAAATTTTCCAAAACTCGAGCGCACAAATCTTCCGAAATATGTACAAGGAATACCGAGTTCGATTTCGAGCAGTAGCAGCGATTTAATGTAACACCAAAGGAGAAAAAAAGTCTAAAAAGAGTTTATTGCATGAATGAGGCGATCATTTGCGAGCATCGTTGCGTAATATAACTCGATCGCCAATCTTGTTTTTCAATAAATCGATTCTGTCGTACGCTGTATAGAACGTTGCGCCGTCTTTGTTTTTAAGGTAGAAGTACATAACACGCGTTAATTCGTCGACGTGTTACGTGCTTTTAAAAACTTTAGCTTAAGAAAAATTGCAAGTTACATTTCTGTCAGCTGTTCTTTTTTTGTTTTTTTTTTTTGTTTATTTACTTATTTGCAAGGACCGGAAATTACGAACGGAAAACACAAAATTAAATTTTATTTTTTAAATAAAAAATTTTTGTGTGTGAAAAAAAGAATATTGTTTTTCTGTGTTTAAAATTTAAACGAAAAAGAAAAGAAACATTTTTTTTGAAAACAAAATTTATAGTTTCAAAAAAAAGCAAAAACTTTTTTTGTAAAAAAAAAACAAATAAAAATTTTCAAAAAACTTTTTTTTTGGTGAAAAATATTTTTTAAAACGTTTTTTTTTAGAATTTTTTTTTTCTATGTATGTATTTTTAAAAAATGAAATATGTATGTATGTATTTTCAGAAGCCTCTTCATAAATTTGATTTGAATTTGTTTTAAAGAATGAAATTTTTATGACAATGCTTAAATATAATTATTTTGTTTTTGTTTTTTTATGTTTTTAAGAAAACGTTTTATTTTAAAAACTTTATTTTATGTTTTTAAGAAAACGTTTTATTTCAAAAACTTTATTTTATTTATTTTTTTCGGCGGCATTTTTTTCAAAACTATTTTAGAAATTTTTTATTTTCTGTAAAATGTAGAATTTTTTAAACTTGCACAATAAAAATTTTTTTAGAAACAAAATAAAAAAACATTTTCCGGTCCTTGCTTATTTGTACTAATTTTTTTATTAAATTTGTTCTATTTGTATATGGGCTACTTCAAATTTTTTGAGCACCTGCTGAAACCGACATACTATGGCTCTTATTTCGTTAAGTTTTATGAATTGAAAAAAAACGTTGTACAGGGTTTGGATGACTATACTTGAAGGATATGACGTGCAAAGTTTTACGTTGAAAAGTCCTCACCTTTAGAATTGGTGGTCATCTAAAATTCGAAAAATTAAAAAAACGACTTGAAACTTGCAAGAGTTTTTTCATTCATTCCGTTTTCTTTGTAATAGTTTTAAGCTTTCAGATCCAAACCCATACAAAATATAGTCACTAGACTTGGAGGATATATCCACAAAAAAAAAATTTTTGATATCGCTGCTGGGTGAAAAGTTGCATTGTGTTTTAAAGTGAAACCAAAATTTTCCGAATTTTGAAATTTTTGAAGATTTTACATAGAGTTTTTGCGCCGTTTAATAAAAATGAGTTTAAAGCGCAGAATTAAAAAAACTGCGTAATTTTATAAAGTTTGAGGTGTATCAAGTTGGTGTCAGCGCACCAATAACGTATCACGGACATCACAAACTTAAAAGAAATTACCGTAAATTTTTTAAAAATGTATCTTTTTTGCGTCTGACAATCTGAATTGCCTTTTAAGTTGGCTAGTGTATTGCGTGATGTGAGTAACTTCGTAAAGGGCACCTCCGAGGCGAAAACGCACTTTAAAATTTTTAAACGCAAAAATTTTATGAACTTTTGAAAATTTTTGCAAAAAAACAATTTATTTTTAAGCTTTTTTTTATATCAAAACATGTCATGGAAACATGTTAAGGTATCTAAATAGATTCTTCGCGACGGACTAAACTGATAAAGTGCAAAAAAAAATAATTTTTTTCAACCGTGGCGCGTGCAGCGGCAGTTTTTTCCAAACACATTTCGCCTTGTGACAACTGAAGCGCTGTATCAATTCCGCTCAAACGTACATCGAATAGAAGACTTTACTGAGCTTGATACTAAAATTGAAAACGCACCAAAAAATTTTAAGGATTTAAAATTTTATGGAGAAACAAAATGTTTCTAACCTCAAAAAGCATCCTTGTATGAAATATTTGATTAGCGATAGCCAAATAGTTTTTTTCCCAAAATATTGCAAATTATGTCTTATACTAGCCGTAATTTTGTAAAATGTTTAACAATTTTAAATAAATTTGTATATGCATACACGATCAAAAAAAATTTTTTTATATTTTTTTTCAGTGTATTTTAAAAAGTATTCAAGCTTTTACAAATATTTTAGTGTGCTAAGAAAGCCCTTAAGGGGTATTATCCACACGCGTTATCCTTTTTCAATTTTAACAAAAACTGTAATTTTTATATTTTTTTTTTAATTTTTAACTTTAAACCGCAGTAAAATTTGCGCCGTGTAATAAAAATGATTAACGCGAACGGATTTCACATGCTCAAATATCGGTTTATACACACGCAAATCAACATTGATGTCAGACAAAAAAAAAAAAAATTAAAAAAAAAATGTCTAGGTGTCGTAAATTTTTGAAGTTGCTCATATATTGTATGTTTTTTAACCTCTTCTATAAGTTTTTCTTTCATGATTCACAAATTTGTTAAAGTATGCTTTTTATTACCAGCTGATTACTTGTCAAAAATACACAACGCGTTAAAAAGTTCAAAGTTAACCAACTTTCTAACGCAAACGCGTCAAAATATTTTGCATATAACTTGTTATATGAAAAAACACTAGTTTAACTTTTTCTGACAGATGTCTACAGAGCGCGCGCACACTTACGCGTGTTATGTACCTCAACCTTTACCCTCGAGCTGATTTTAAAAGATTCATTTGAAAGAAATATTTTTTCGTAAGACGTGGATATATGTCGTAAGATCAAACGCAATCTTGTATGGGACTTAAAATTGGTAAATCCTAACAGATCTTAGTTAAGAAGTATCACGTGCTACAGTTAAGTTAATTAAACGTTTACTTATATGTATAAACAACATTACTGCAGAAAATCTTGTAAATAACAAAAGATATTTAATTGATACCTACTATGTATTAATTTGTTTACTGGTGCAAATTTAATTAATTTTTTAATTAATATCACAAATTTTTTCATTGAAATCAATTCTTTTATTTTTTTCTGTGAAGAGTTCAAAAATATTTCTGATTAACCTGATATCGTTTAAAACTGAAAAACTAGCATTTAAATCGCCTGATGTTTTGCAAAAATATCTAGGTGAACTTAAAATAAACAATAAAAACAAGAATTTATGAGAAAAAACTACAAGTTTGTGACGAAATCTCAAAAACAGCATACACAAAATACAATAAAAAAAAAAAAAGCTTTTGATATGTAAATACAAAATTAAAAGAATTTTAAAAATAAAACAAATTTAAACTTTTAAATAAATACAAGACATTTTAATCTATTTGTAATTAAATCATAATAAACACCACATTTTTTCTAACAATTTATTTGCAATATTATTTTCAATTAAGTTTATTTATTAATTTAAATTAATATCATTGTTTTTTTGTTTACTTTGTTATTTAAATTCTACAATATTAGCAAAATGCTAAAACGCTTCCGTCTTGTTATTGCGATTCAATTTGTGATTGGATGAAATTTGTGGGCTTGTCGGGATTTTGTAGTTCTTTTGGCGTCTCCGTTTTATGTTGTTTTATTACACCTCCACCATACAGCTCTTAACTATAGAAGAGAAGGCGGACAGACATTGTTTTGACGGATCGGCGGTATGTTGTAATACTAGCAACTAGATTATGTTTGTGTGAGTGTCTCTAAATTACACATTTTCTTTGTGTTGTAAACAAATATCGTTGTAATTGTTTTTGTATTGTTTTGTTTTGATATTTCTTCAAGGTAAAATTTTAAAACGCTTGAATCTGTGTGTATATGGGATAAATTATGCGAGTTTTGCATTCGAATTAACCCGTTCAGGGCAAATTGGGGTCAATATTGCATATATGACTAAATTCAATTTTCATCTTGTTTATCTTTAGAACAAATCTCGTAGGCTCCCGGAGACCCTCCACGTAGAACCGCTGATTGCCCGCGACTGCATTAGCAGCTGCTCAGCTTACCTGTGGAGCTTGACACTACCTGTGGACGCACCTGATAGCACTCAGGTCTAGTTAAAAGTACTCGAACAAGATCATTAGTCTCATTTTCGTCTCACAGAAAAAAATAACTTTCATATTTGAACACGAAAATCGCATATTTGATAAAAAAAATTTTTAAATTTTCTGCGATGACGATTTTTGCGGTATTAATAAAAAAAGTTTGTAGGTATAGTTATTGAATTTTTAGTCAACAACCAAGTTTTTTGAGTCAATAAAAAAAGTTGTTGCCCAAAATAATTTTTTTCAACAAAATGTTTACGTGATTTGTTAAAATAAATTGTTGAAAATGTTGAATAAATCAAACAAAATGTTTATCGAATTTATTTATTAATGATGATGTGCTTAATTCCCAATTTTGTTTATTTTTTAAATAAATACATTAAAATTTATTATTGGGGGATAAGCTAGTTCCTATGTGGATTTCTCTGGTTGCTTAGGCCAGATCATCAGGAAACCTTTTTCCAAAGACATTGGCAAAACTAAATATATTATACAAATAAAACTGTAAAGCGAATGAGACTTTACAAATGGAAAAGAGTTGTAAAAATACTGTATTTACTTTGATTCAAATCTTTTTTTATTGAATATGTAGAAATATTTAATTATTTCATTATTAAATACGTTTTATTAAATGCTATTTTGCAAAGTGTAAATTTGATAAATTTTTTTATTGAATCAAACAAAAAGTTTATTGACCTAAAATTGTGTTATTAAAAATTTTCTTGAGATATTTTTTTCTGTGCTGCTGCTCATTCCACTCCCGATCTATTAAAATGATAAGTTCGATTTTATGAATATTTTGAATATTCTGTCTATATTTTTTATAATACACTAGCTGTTTGGTCCCGGCGCTGCTTAGGATTTTATGAGAAAACTTATTTTTGTTTAATAAATATATTTTGTGAATTTCAGCCAAATCGTACCATAAATAAAAAAAAATTAAATATCATGACAACAGCGCCACCTATCGGAATTAAACTTAAGATGAACCTGACTCCTCACTAAAATAATTTATTGTTCAAGTTTAAAGCTAAGATCCCACTATCGGCGCAATGTACCAATTTTTGGCGTATTTCATGTACCGATAGTGTGAACGTTCAAAATGTTTTAATTTGCGACAATCTGTGCCGAAATTGTGCTGACTGTGGACAATCAAAATTAACCTAGATGCGCCGATAATGTGAACACTATTTTGCACAATGTGGAGCAATCAAATTGTTTAATATGTACCGATTTTTATCGGCCACTTGTGTGCCGATCACAGTCGCCAATCAGCGCCGATACAAGGGATGGCAAAACGAAATTTTTAAATTGCACAAACTGGTTACTAAAATTTTACTTTTTTGAGCTTAATTGTACCAAAATTACATTTGTTTTATCTATTATTTATGTATTGAAACGTTAAATAGTACATTTGTACTACTTAATGAAAAAAAACAACTCGCTTTAACCAAAACATTGCAGTTTTATCGATGTTGCCATCCCTGGTTTGTAAACATTTGTTTACAAAACAACAATTACAAAAAAAAAAGAACAAGTGCAGTAAGTTTGAATGAAATTGAATATATTTTTTATTATACATATATTAACATATTATTTAAAATTGTTAGGAAACATAATTTAATATTCGGACGGAGAATTTTGCGAATTTCTAAAGTAAAATTATGTCTGCCAACAAGTAAATAAACAAAAACATTTGATTTAATTTGCCCAAATAGCACGATAGTGTGACCGCATTGTACCGATTATTGTCGCAATTGAGTTTTGGCCGATATGAACCGAAAAAAATTGTCACAATGTGCGACGATAATGGGACCACCTAAGAAAAAATTGTGCAATGTTTTTAAATGTGTGCCGATATAGCACGATAAAAATCGTCACAGATTGTGCTATTTGAGCCGATAGTGGGATCTTAGCTTTACACTCAAGATTATACACTCGCCCCTTGTTAAAAAGCTGGAGCTTTTTAACATCCACTGCATTAGAAAAGTCTGTTAGATAGCAACGGCACCATGGGTTGATACGCCTTTCTTCACAGAAAAAAATATCTCAAGAAAATTTTCAACAACACAGTTTGTTGAATATAAAATTTAAGGTCAATAAACTTTTTGTTTGATTCAATGAAAAAATTTATCAAATTTACACTTTGCAAAATAGCATTCAATAAAACATATTTAATAATAAAATAATTAAAGATTTCTACATATTCAATAAAAAAAAATATTTGAATCAAAGTAAATACAGTATTTTTAAAACTCTTTGCCATTTGTAAAGTCTCATTCGCTTTACAGTTTTATTTGCATAATATATTTAGTTTTGCCAATGTCTTTGTAAAAAGGATTCCTGATGATCTGGCCTAAGCAACCAGAGAAATGCACATAGGAGCTAGCGTATCCCCCATAATAAATTTTAGGCCCGTTCTCACAACTTACCGATAGCTAAAGGTATAAAAAGTGTTCCATTATGTCAACTTTACTTAAACCTACCAGGTAGGATTAACCTTAATCTACTTTATCGTTCACTTTAGGTTAAAGTAAAGTTTTAATAATGGAACACTTTTTATAAGGCCATTTAAAGTCTACTTTAAGCTATCGGTAAATTGTGAAAACGGGCCTTAGTGTATTTATTTGAAAAGAAAAAAATTGGGAACTAAGCACATCATCATTAATAAATAAATAAATAAAGATTCAATAAACATTTTGTTTGATTTATTCAACATTTTCAACAATTTATTTTAACAAATCACGTAAACATTTTGTTGAAAAAAATTAATTTGAGCAACAACTTTTTTTATTGACTCAATAAACTTGGTTGTTGATTAAAAATTCAATAACTATACCTACAAACTTTTTAATCAATACCGCAAAAATCGTCATCGCAGAAAATTTAAAAATTTTTTTTATCAAATATGCGATTTTTGTATTCAAATATGAAAATTTTTTTTTCTGTGTTCTTTTTAAAAGTCGTGAAAAATCAGCCCTGGTGTAGGCTTTTCGGGATCTCTCTTCCCGCAACTTTGGGTTTTAACCACAACCACTACATGATCCCCGAAAGTATTTTTCGTTAAAAAGTAAATTCTCGTTCAGAATCTAAAATTTTTGCGAAGGTATATTTATGCAAAGGTAGTGACAAGGCGAATTCAACTACAGGTGAATTTTGAAACTACAAAAATCCAAAAACAACAGAAACAACATAGGGGGTTTTGCGTTTCATTGTAAGTGTTTACGGCTCGAAATGTCAACCATTCTTAGCAACACACTAACAAATCAAAACAAATAGGCTCGAACTGTTAACATCAGAAGGCGTTTCGACACCACCTGTAGTTAATTCGCCTTGGGTAGTGACTTCTCTTCATTCTCCTTCTCTTACTCTTCTCACTTTTCGTATTCCTACTCTTACTCTTCTTCATCCATCATTCATTTATGCAGCATTAATCATTCTCTACAAATTGTTTAGTTATATCTTTTATTTAGGCTATTCACAAGGTGTGCTATCAAGTCATATCGTCATAATGTCCTAAATAATATTTTCCAATTGTTTAAAAAAAGTATTGTTGTGTTTGAAACAAAATAAAAGTTTTAATGCTGTGTTCATTATTTCGTCGTAACTGTACATTAGAAATCTAAATTATAAGCGCTTGCCCACAGCAGTCATATATATTTCTTGTAATTATATTAAGACATATGACTTTACAACTTTATGACTACCTTGTGAATAGCCCAATTATGTTTTCTACTTAGCGTGTGGTACCTGTTTTTTATTTACTATGTTATTATCACTTATATCCTTAAGGGGTTAATGAAATGTTTAGAAAAGTCTTAAGCAACAAATACTAATCAAATGCAATTTAATTTATTCAAAATAGTATTTTTCCATAAATGTGTTTGTTATGTAGTTAAATAATCTTTTGGTATTAAGTTATGATTTTTTTATTGAGTTTTTAAAAAACAAGAATTTTTAAAAAGAACTGCTAAATAACAATTTTAAATATAAACAAAACAAAAACAGATGTTAAAATAGTGAGTTTTAGGAAGACTAAGAGCAAAATTTATGATAAATTATAAAATGTATTTTGGTATGTGGGGTCAAACAAAAAAATATAAAAAAGGCAAGGGACAGGTTTTTTTTTAAATTGATTTTCAGAATTCGATTTTTAACACGTTATAGGTAAGGAAAATAATTTTAATTAAATTGAATGCATTTTAATTAAAAATAATCATATGAGGCAAAAATTTTACTTAAACATTTTGAAATCTTTAAAATGCTGCATGTAGTTTGTTTTGCTTTTGTTCGGATGTGCGTAACAGATAAAAATTTTAATTATACCGATGTCCGTCCGTCCGACTGGCAGTCTGTAGGTCCATGTAACCTTGTGCACAAAGTACAGGTCCCAATTTTAAAGATAATTTGATAAAATTTAGTCAAAAATATTGGTCGTAGACCCATCTTTAATTATACCGATTCGGACGATGTCAGTCCGTCCGACCGGCAGTCTGTAGGTCCATGTAACCTTGTGCACAAAGTACAGGTCCCAATTTTAAAGATAATTTGATAAAACTTGATACATCAATTGTCATAAGGACGAAGGCTATTGAAAATGGTGAGAATCGGTCTATATTTTCACATAGACCCCATCCAAACTTCTTTCCGGAATAGTCTTTGTGCCTTTAAACTATCTTATAATTTTGGTATTAAGAATATATGTTTTTGGTCCAAGCTTATCTTATTGCAAATCGGTCCTTATTAGGACATAGCTCCAATACAAATACAAAAATGGCTCAATGTGCAACAATAACTTTTATAATAGATACTATGCAATGACAAAACATTTTTACTGGTAGATCCAAAAGTGACCATAGCTCCAATATAAAAGTAAAAACTTTACACTCAAAAGAAAAATCAATCCATCCGTACTCAAATCAATCCAAAGCTGTATAAATAGTACGGTGAGTACGGATTTTCTTGAATCAAGTAGAGAAAGATTAATTCAAGTACGGATTTTCAATCGCAAAATACTTAAATTATCTATATTGAATCCCGAATTCGTACTTGAAATAGTCGGAAAATGAGAATGATTTAAGTAAAACTAAGATTGAATTCATCTCAAAATGCGCTTGATTCAAGAATTATAAAATTGTTTTTAATCCGAATTCGTTCTTAAAATAATCCGAAAATGTGATTGATTTAAGTAAAACTCAGATTGAATCAATCTCAAAATGCGCTTGATTCAAGTATTATAAAGTTGATTTTATCCCAAATTAGAAAGAAAAAATTATTATGATTGATTTACTTACTCGTATTACACCTTACAGAATTTATAAAACACAAGCATCATTCCCGATATGGTTTTTACTTTGAAAATTTAATGTACATATAAAACTGAAAATATAAACTAAATGAGAAGCAAGGGTTCAATATTGTGTTCGTTTTTTAAATACTTTGATAAGTTAATCGAAGTGACGATCTCAGAGTGGTTTAACAATTTTGTACTTTGATTTTTTAAAGTAATCCCATTTGAGATTGTTTTAAGTACGTTTTAGTGTTATTCGTACTTGAATTTTTGAGTACGACTCGTACTTAAAGTAATCATAAACAACTTGATTTATCCCTAGTGTTTTGCTTTCTGTGTACTAGCAGAAATTTAAAAAAAAAAAATTTGTCTATCAAATTTTTGTGCATTTTTTCATTCTCTAGTTGCAAGTTTTTCGAGTATGTGAACACATTCTAGTAATAAGTATTGAAAATATGCATCAATTTTTTGCTATTGAACAAACATAATAACATCAATAAACTTGGATTTTTTTTTTATATTTTTTTAATAAGGAAAACAATATACATACACTGATAGAAAAATGCATCTTCATATTGATGATGCCATAACATCAGAATTGTGACATCAATCCAAAGTCTAACCGTTAGACTCTAACGTCTTCGTACAATTTTGTAATTTTTTACGTGTCATCTATTTTATGACTATAGTGACATCAATTCGATGCCACATTTTGTATTTTATTAACATTATTTACATGATTACAATGTACTATAAGAAGCAAAAATTCCTATATTCTAGGAATGCCAAACGGGAAATCCCGAATCCCGAAATCCCGGGACTTTTCGGGATTGATAATTTCTGAATCCCGGGATTTTTAATATATCAACTTTTGTGTACAAAAATGTTCGTTTTTATTGAATTTTTATACTCTACACAAAAAAAAAATTATTAGAAATTATATTTCAGTTGTATTTTTTATTTTTGTAATTCTTATTTTTCTTTTTTAAAAATATATGTTGTTATATATAATACCTTTCGAAAATTCATAAATAAATAAAAATTAGCGAACTAAAATTTTCTTAAAAACAGCTAAATAAAAAAAAAGTGAGTAGCAAAAACTACCGCTATTTTAAATTTTGTTTATGTAGCATTTTTGTTTGATTATGCTGTAATGATCAGTAAAATGAGTCCAAGAAAGAGATTTTTTTTGGAAAAAAAAAACTAAAAATTGTGGATGATTACCAAAATGGATTGTGAGTTGTGGATTTGTGCAAAAAGTAACAAGAAGTACAAACTTTGGATTTAAAAATAGGGAAGCAAGCCATGAAATGAAACAAGGTGAATTTCCAAGAATGAGGAAACAACTTTTTTCTTGGTTTTTACGACAACGACATTCATACATGCATTGTTCACAAAAATTATTTTAGGTTTTACGCTACCAGAGTAATGAATTGTACCTTTTTTAATGTTTTCAAAACATATGTATTTCAAAATAAACCACAAATATAACAGTTCTAGTTATTTATTTATTCATAACATGGATGGGTACTAGACATAAGTATGGCATATAACGAACTTTTCAGTTTAATGAACAGGCCTGACAAATTACTGGTTCGTTAAACCGGAAAACTACTGTATTAACAATTCTCCTTTTAAATATTGGTTCGTTCACAAATTATAACTAAAGATTTCATTTATTTATAAAATTCTTTATTCTACTAATATAATTTTTCTAAAGCTTTTCTTGAAATTAAAAAGTTTCGCTTGTAGTTTTTATTCTGTTTCTTTTTTTTAAGATGTTGTCCACATTTTCAAACGTAATAACTTCATAATTTCTTCGAAAACCGTTAAAACAAAGAGAAATTTAATCATTTAAGCAGTACCTATTAAAAAAAAGATTATAATTTAAAATAGGCCTTAATGTGCGTGCTCTAGATCTAGCTGAGACCATTGTTTATTTTAATTGCTTATGTTTTATGATAAAGCTTTAGTTTATCTATAAATTTTCTATTCCAGTGACTTTTCTCAAATCTTCGGTACATATTTTAAGATCATAATATGATTATGTACTATCCCGCGTATTCATAAAAAATAAAATAAGTTTGAAATGTGTTTTAAGGCAAAAGTTTCATACAAATTTTTCTTAAAATGAATTTCAAATCCATTTTAATTTTTTATGAATACGGCAGTATATATTTAAACTTTCCATTTATAGACCTTAAAATTACTGTTATTTTTTATAAGATTCTCACAATCAAAACAATAATAAATTTAAATTATAATAAATGTCTATATTTGTAAACAATTCTCTTTTTAAGTGTTGGCCCATTAATTAATAATCAAGTCTCCCATTTTTATTTTTCTCAATATCTTTTTGTTTACAAACAATTCTTGTCTTTAAAATTTTTGTATTTGTTTATCATTTTGACTTAATGACTTGCATATGAAAATAATATTAATTATTTTTGCAAAGAACAGCAAACAATAACAGTTTCTAAGAATCAAAACAAAAACAACCTAATAAAAACGCATAATAACTTTGTTATAACAACAATTAGTTTTTTTTATCTACATACATAGTAGATGTGTGTGACATTTGGAATATGTAAAAGTGTAAGAGGTAGAAATAGGAGAAGCGGGGGTAGCAAGCAAGTGCACTTAAAAAAATATTACACAATATACTTGTTATTGCCATATGGATGAAAAACAACAACTTGCTATGCATGATTATAAAAAATTTAATATTGTAGAATTTCATTTTGCGTTCTTAAATAAACTGAATAATAAAAGAGTTTAAAACAATTGTTGCAAAATTGCAACACTCTTAAATCAAAATGAAGGCAATCAAACTCTTAATTTTGTTTCTACTAATATTTTTAAGAGAATTAAAAGCTTTTTTAATTGAGAAAATGTTATTAACACATACAAAAGACACATTTATAAGGTGTATGCATCGGTCAGTTATTCGGGCTATAAATTATTTTTAATGGTATTTTGACATTTAGAGTAACTAAGTTTAAAAATAAGAATCGATAAGCTGAGCGAATGCGTATACATAAATGTTAAGTGTACACTGCATAGACATAAGCAAGGCGAATAGAAGGTGGGGTCAAGTAAACATATGATGTTTTTTTTTCGGTGGTCGACTTGTCAAAGTTTGTATACAAACTAGTTTTTTATGTAAACAAACCTGTTTTTTTACTAGCAATATTTTTGACAACCCGACCACAGAAGCATTGTAGTTGTAGAAGAATCTCCGAATGCGTCAAAAATTATTTTAAGCAAAAATCAAAATTTTTAGTAAATTTTTATTACAAATTGGTCAATATCTTCCTTAATTTGTATCAAAATATTAAAACACTTTTTGTAAATATGTATGTATAAACAAAATTTTGACAAAAGACTAGACAAACAATATTTGAGCAAAAAATCGACATCTGGCGTAGTGATGTACCTTGTTTATTTTTTCATGAATATACGATTTATTAACATCTAAAAGCTTTGGTAAGCTTTTAATGCTGTTAGGGGGAGTATTGACAACCGGGGGGCCTTTTGTTTAGTTAGGGATTTTTAATAAAGAAAAAATATTGTGAATAAATTAAACTAATTAAAATTTTGAATCTGTTTGGAAATGGTTAGAATTTTTTTAAAACCAATAATTTTGCGAAAAAATTCGAATAAATTCGCTATTTTCGTCCAAAATCCTATAATTTTGTAGATATGTTGTTCATATACATACGTTTGATTTACATTTGATTTGAAAATACATATGTATGTATGTATATATATATATATATTTTTTTTTAATTCCCTATGCTAATCCCCGCGAAGCTTGACGCTTGTCCGCAGGAAAGAAACCAGAGTCTCTGGCGGGGATCGAACCCGCAACCACGGGGTTGATAGACTAGCTCACTACTACTGAAAAAAAAATTATGCACAAAAAAGAAAAATTATGTACCTAAATTCAAAACTTAAAAAAGTTTAAATAACACGGCCTGCGATAAATATCAGTTTTAAATAATTTCATATGTATTTTATAATTTCTTAAAGGCGCAACCCAGAATAAAATTGTGATTTGATTGAAATTTTTTTTATTATATTTTGTTTGAAAGTTTTATCCGATATCGGTCCCATGTGGCTTAACATTTTTTGAATCAAACGGACTATTCAAAAAAGTTTTAACCCTTTACGGCGCAAGAACGCCAATTTCGTTATTGTTTGGTTAATAGGTGGTAAATTGGCTACTATTTATGGAAAAATTAATAAAAAAAAATTTTATTCATATTTAAGATCTTATTTATTGAAAAAAATTATTTGTTGTAGAAATGCAACATTGCAGCAGTAGCTCTCAAAATTTAAGTTGAAATAAACAATATGAACATTTTTAAAGCAGTTGTTTTGCTTATTGTAGCACAGACTAACCCCGCATTTTTCGCAATATGTCTGCGTATAGCCTTAGCATTCTGAAAATTTGCATCTCATGCGTTTATTGACCCAAACTGGTCAGTGCCCGTATTGGTCCAACCATACATCTTTCGGTGAAACGTGTTGAGCCGGCCCTTTCTACATCGTTATCAGAAAATCAAGGCATTTTCGCTATCTTCCCATTGTGATAGAATCATTTCTAGGTCCTTGGGAGCTATATTACGCATTTTACGGCTCATTTTGATACTAAAGAAAAGTCATTGACAATATTGAAAAAATAGTAAAATAATATACACCTCAATAGGCAATGTTGCATATATACAACAAACCAAAATCAGTATTAAACGTAAACGAAATTGGTTTTGCGAAAAAAAATTAGTAATAGATTATTAGTAAAATTAGTAATAGATTAGATTCAATAGTTAAATATTGCTATTACTTAAAAAAATAATTTTTTAAAAATGAATTCAAAGAGTGCACAACAGATTTCTACGCACGTGTCACTTGAATAAAATTAATACAAACTTGTTGCTGTTTAGAAAACTTATAGTTTTTAAACCGCAAGAATGCTTTGTTGCCAAACTGCAACATCGCCTTAAATTGCTATGCTATCATATATAATATTTTTACACTTACTTTAAGGGTATGTGGCAGAAATACAACATGACGCCGTAAAGGGTTAAAATTATGGATTTTGCTATTAACTGTGGTAAGAACATCTTCCGAACTAAAAAAAAAATGGTGATAAAGGTTAAAATTTTAATAAAACCTTAGATTTTTTTTTATTTTAAACCACATATCTTACAAAAAACTCTCTTATCTATGTCTAGCAGTATAAAATGCTTCATTTTGTGATATAAAGTCTATGTTAAATCTCACTAACTATTAACAAAAGTAGTGGTTACTGTTATTTGGTCAAATGTTTAATAAGTCCCAATTCACACGTTGCAAGTCTTATTGATCAGCTTGCTACTTTATAACGAGAGTGAAGAGAGGAAAATAAACGTTTCGCTCTCACTCTCTCTCGTCTATAAGGTAGCAAGCTGATCAATAAGACTTGCAACGTGTGAATTGGCACTAAATGTGACCGTAGCTTAACTCATTCATTTTTTATTTGATCGAAGTCAATTACACTATGCCACAAAAAAATTAACCTCAAAAATTAGATATTTTCTAAGATAAATCGGGGCTGCTGATCACGAATATGGCATGCATTTATTTTTCTCAAGAAGCGTTGCGAAAATCGTGTTTTTCTGCAGTTGTTTTAGGTATTTCGAAAAATCTAGAGAACTGTTCAACTGAAATGTACATATGTAGATATCTCTTTTCTCTGTCAAAAAATGTCCAAAATGTGTCGATCGGATAAAGATTTCCTGAGTTACAGGACTTTTAACTTGAAAGAAAGTGATAGTATATGTTTTTTTTTTAAATTCACCATTTTAATTCACTCCATTAAGGCAATAAAAAACATTTTTAATTTGTTTTTAACATATATTTTAAATAATATTTTCAAACGTAGTAAGCGTAAAATTGTTATCATTGGACCAAGAATTACGAAATAAGGGCATATTTAGTGAAAACATTCGAATTTGAATTTTCATAAAAAAATTTTTTCAAGAATGCTACACAGAAAAAATTATTGCCGAATTATTTTCAAACAAACGGTTGTTTGAAAATTTTTTTGATTTCTACAAATTTTTTTACTGATTCAATCAATATTTTTGTTTGATTTTTATTTAACCAATAAAAATGTGGACAACTCTTCAAAAGTATAATAAACGCGCTATTGGTTTCAAGTTTCCATAATTTTGTATGAAATATTTAACGCTCTTTAATGTTGTCGTCTTTTTGCATTTTTTTATTCGTTGTAAGCAACATTTCTTTATGATAAATATAAGAACTACAACAAAAAACACATGCAGTCTATTTTTGGACGCTTTAAAAAAGTACAGCAATAAGAAAAATGATAAAATAGCGTGACGAGGTTTGTAGTAAAAACCAACAAAAACAATAGCAGGTAAAAAAAAAAACGTTTCATTTTTTTAAACAACAGAAACAACACATTATAAGAAACAAAATAAATTTTTGGTTGGTTTGAAAGTTGGTAAAAAAAACAAAATCCCGTATTCAATTTTTTCAAACAGTTTGTTTAAATACATCAAATACAAAAATAAAATGACGGCGAAAAACATATCGAGTCGGTCTGGCGCCGTTTTTGGTTACATTTCTTCTTCATTAGCAAAGGAAAGGATGCAGCAACAGTGAGTGATGAAGAAAAACACTGTGAGTATAAATAAGACTTCGTTCAAAAATTATTCCAACAAAAAATGTGTCTCAAAGCCAGCCGGCCGTTCTGCTCTGCTTCATCTTCGCCAACAGTGCTTGCTTGTGTGCGCGTCATTGCTTGTGCCAAAACTTTTTTGTTTGATTCAACAAAATTATTTGTTTGAAATTTATATGAATTTCAGTAAACTTTTTGTTTGATTCTGTAAAATTATTTGTTTAAAAAAATCGGCGTTTTTTTCAATAAACAAAATGCAAATAAATTGTTTAAATATGCGAATTTGTTTGTAGGACCGATTTCAGATAAAAAATTGTTTGATTCTACAAATTTTTTGTTTGAATTGGAAAAATAATTTTTTCTGTGTACTATTACACTGCGGTCTTTTTTACTAATTTGAGGTCGCTGATTTCAAATCTAATCTCCATTTTTCCCTATCAGCTCTAGTTTTTGAGATATACCGTTATGTCCAAAATTAAGGCACTTTCACTACTATATTGCAATAACTTAAAAACGGTTCACCATATTCAGTAAAAAAAAATCCGACACTCGGCAACAATATTATCTTTAAGCCGTGCTTATATTGTTTTTAAGTTTGCCCTGTAGTTTCAGAGATATCGTAGAATTTTTGAAGAAACAATAGGGAAATTTTGAAAAAAAAAATTTAGAAGCCTTTCAAATAAGATATAATTCATTTCACTCTGGATGGCTTCTAAAAGAGAAGTATCATCGAAAAACACATACATACATATGTACCCTTTATCACGCAAATGTGTCGAGATTAGAGTTTTTTTTTCCCGGAGTTTTTCGATTCCCGGGAAAGCGGGAAATTTTTTTGAATTTCCCGGGATCCCGGGATCCCGCTCCATATAAATAATACACAGTAAATTAAATAAAAGAAATCCTTAAATACTACAAAATTAAATGAAGATTAAAAGAGGAACTTGAATTATTATTACCTTACGGTTTTATATGTAAATTCCGTTTTATTATTATGCTCTAGATACAAGATAAAAAATAAAGATAAACATAACAATTTAATTCATAAAACAATAATAAAAACAAACACAAATTGAGGTACTCAAGATATGAGATCAAAAAGTTAATTCATAAAATAGATAAAATATTTTAAATAAATATATTAACATTTTTTAACGGCTTAGGAAATAACTTTCTGACACATTCAAAGCGCTTAGTAAGTCGTCAAAAAGTATATTGATTATTTTATTTACTATTTACCATGTTTCCGAAAAAATTCGTTCATTTTTTTACCGAGGTTGGATAAATAGTTAAAAGTGCACCGTTGTAGAAGGCTTTTGATTCACAATAAGAAGCATTTTTTTTTATAAACAACGTCTATATCAGTCAAATGTATGTCAAGGTTCATGCAAAAAATAGCATCAACCTCTTACAAACCTTTTCATTTCATTAGATCTATCTGTAATCTTTAGGACAATGTGTTTTTCAAATTGTATGTTGTAGTATCTTACACGAGTTTCCAAATTTTTTTTTATTTCGGTTTCCCCGCACTTCAAGGGTATATAAACCAACACAAATTGAAAAAAATTTGTGTTTATCACCTAATAAACATATCGCTCCTTCATTGCAACATAGTCATATCTCAAAAAATCAAAAATTGTAAGTTATTTAAGCAAAGTGTTCCTTCATGCCTTCTCGTATTTTATCCCAAACTGAACCGAAGTTATAGCAAAATATATCTTTAAATCGGTACATTTTGAAAACTTTAATCGCATTTTGCCAAGTTCATTTGTTTTTGTAGATATGACTGTGTTACAATAAAGGAGCTATATGTTTAGGTGTCTGCTATTTTAAAGACTTGTCCATGGACAATTAAACTTTACTACCTGCATCTTATTTTGAATTAATGTTCTTTATTAACTTTGCACTTCACTAAATTTATTAATTATCAACTGTTGCACTGCCTATTCTGTTTTAAGTAGATTTATTGCATCAGGAGACATGATTTATGTATGTACTCACTTCTTGTAATTGATCTAATCGACAACCCATCCACAGATGCTTATTTTAAGAGAATAGAAAACTAAATTTCAAAGTATAAATAGCTGTTTTCTTAAACTATGAGGAATTTTTTATTTCCCGGGATCCCGCATGAAAAATTCCGGGAAAGCGGGAAATATAAATATTGAAATTCCCGAGAATTCCCGGGACGGGACATCCCGGGAAAAAACCCTAGTCGAGATATGAATCATATTACAATTGTTTGCCTTCACTTTTACGACAATAGCCACAAATAACAATTTTTTGAGAAAAAACTTTTCAACAACTATAATTTCGCAGGCTTGTGTTTTTACGGTTTTCAACAAAATTTTTGCATTCTTCAGACATTGACACTAGGGATGCCAATCGGGATTGATTTTAGAAAATCCCGGGATTCGGGATTTTTTTTAAACAAACAACACTTGTTATTTATTTATGAATTTTCAAAAGGTATTATATATAAACATATTTTTTCTTTTGCCAAGTACATCATTTTTGTATGAAAATAATTTAGATTTTTGCAAATTAGATGCATTTTACACGGTGCTCTGGAATATATATAAATGCAATTTTGTTGTAACGCTAATATGAAAGCAGATTTCGTTTCAAGACCATGTATGGATGAAAATGGGACTAAAGAAAGAAAAAAGAAAGGATCCACGACTAGAATTTTTTTTAATTTGCGAAAAAATATGCCGCAAAAAAGTCGTGGATCCTTTCTTTTTTTAGTCCCATTTTCATTCATACCTGATCTAGAAACTAAATCTGCTTTCATATTAGCGTTACTACAAAATTGCATTTATATATATTCCAGAGCACCGTGTAAAATGCATCTTATTTGCAAAAATCTAAATTATTTACATGCAAAGAAGATGTACTTGGCAAATGAAAAAATTTGATACCCATATTGCCCTATATAAAACGAAGGGTTGCCACCCCATTGCATTTTTGTCAAAACGCGAACTAGCACGAATTTCAAAAAAAGCTGAGACACGTATTTAATTAAATCGACTAAAGATTAAAATACTTTAATTTGGCATTTTTATTACAAGCAACCCCGAAAAAAAAGTTCAAAAACCGTTATTTTTTACAGAATATTCTTAAAAAAAGGACATGGATGATCGTCCTTGGACAAATTGTATATACAGTTGAACGTGCCTTATAAAAAACTTTCTTACGATACCCAATTTGTATATGTTGGTAAGGGAACAGATTCACAAATTAACAACACATGCAAAAATATACCCTTTTTCAAACTGGTCCAGATCACGAGAGCTCAAAGTTGGAGCCAAAATATTTAAAATGTCATCGTAAAAAAGTCCAAGGTTCATTTTTAGGAGGGTACATCGAGCAGTTGTTTTGGTGAGTCGCTCTAATATATATACATAACATATATTTTTAAAAAAGAAAAATAAGAATTATAAAAATAAAAAATTACAACTGAAATATAATTTTTAATAATTTTTTTTTTGTATAGAGTATAAAAATTCATTTTTAGTATCTTTAAAAATGGATTTTTTTTCTATTCGTTTTAAATTGAATATTATATACCTACATTTAATATTAGAAAACGAAGATAGCTTATAGATATGTTAGTAAGAAATGTTGGTAACGAAAAATAAAGTGGCGTCGGTCATACATTTGACCCATCTAGAGGCATCCTAGGAAAATTCTAAATTTATTATGGCAGCACCTTAAGGATTGAAGATTGAAGAAGGGAAAGAAAAATTAAATGGGTTCTTTGACTTTGACTTTTTGGCAGTTATGGGGTTTTTTTGTTTTAAATTTGTGTCCTTTTTGCCCCCAATTTAAGCTCGATGAGCGTCCCTTCCTATCGTCCTACCCCCTCCCCCACATTTTTGGACTAATGCATTAAAAGCCATAAAAAACTAGAAGGTCAAGCGCAACCAAATCCTGTTACTTGAAAACTCCATGCATCACTATCCCATAGCTGATGTACATAAGCGGTAGGTTAATTTGTGAAGGTTACAAAAATATTAAGTCTAAGTTAGAAAAATTTTATTAAAATTATCGCTTTAGTTTTCGCAATGCGGCAACCATGGACAGTTATTTACTTATCCTTTAAACTTATGTATATCTCACTTCAAAACATTTACAGTATATAATTTCGGATTTTAAGAAAATAAAAAAATTGGGTCTAAATTAGAAAAATTGGGATTCAAAATTATTATTTTTCGGTCTTAAAGTTCGTTATGCGTGTAAAGAAATTTGCATAACTATTAGGCCCGTTTTCACAACTTACCGATAGCTAAAAGTACACTTTAACCGGCCTTATAAAAAGTGTTCTGTTATTAAAACTTTACTTTAACCTAAAGTGAGCGATATGGTAAATTAAGGTCCATCCTACCTGGTAGGTTAAAGTAAAGTTGTAATAATGGAACAATTTTTATTCGGCCGATAAAATCCTACCTTTAGCTATCGTTAAGTTATGAAAACGGGCCTTAAACTTTTAAAGATCCCATTCTCAACTCTCACAGTTTAATGAGCACATCTTAGGCTAATTTTGGTTAAAAAAAAAAAAAAAAAATTGATAAAAACAAATGGACCAAAATAAGAAAAATTTTAATTAAAATTGGTTATTTCCGGTTCTGCAGATGTAAAAATTTCTTTTTTTTTTTTTTTAACCAAGCGAATTCCTTTAATAAACATTATACAAAAAATATTTGGCATACAAACTCATATCTACTAGAGGTAAGTTATGCCAAATATAAAGGAATTTCGGCAAACAAATATTTAGGTTGTCCGCTTCTCCAATAATGCCTCATATGTTAATGGAACTGAGCAACAATTTAGTTAAAATTTTAATAATAGATTTTAAAAATTCTTGTTATTCATCACAGCTGTAAAAAACTACAGTTTTGAAATCTCCAGATTTTTATTAAATATAAAATAATATACATATGTATGTACGTACGTATGTATATTAAAAATATAAAATATTTTACAAAATGTTGACAAAAATTTAAATAAAAAAGCACAGATATAAAAAAATATTTTATTTCCAAGTTTTTCTTAACATTTATATTTTTGTATAAAATCACTTCTTTTACATAGAAATCTAAAATTTCATAAAAAAAATACTTTTTTCTAAAACTTTTCGAAATTCAAACATTATTTGAACAAACTAACAAATTCTCTCTGGTGCCTTTGGTTTGACAGCATTTAATTCTAAAATGGTTATTGTTTTGACTGGGTCAGCGGTAAAGAACTCAAACAAAAAGCGAATGTCGAACATAAGCGACTAAAGGAAAAATAAAAAAATACAGCTTATGACGTGCTCATTAAAAAATTGAATGTCTAATTGACTAAACACACATATAAAAGATACATACATACATAGTAAGTATGAAAAATTAATTTGTTTATACATACTATGTACATACATATATTATAAATTCTAATGTTGTTGGACAGTGTGACCCTTTTAGCATTTTCACTGCTAAATTTAGCATTATTTATTTTGATTTAGCAGCGAATTTTTCAAATAGCATTTAGCATTATTTACAGCATTTTTGGAACATTTTTTTAGCATTATTTAGCATTTTTTAATTTTAAAAATTTTATATATTAATTTTTGATATTCTTTAATTAGGCTTGAGTTCATCAAATTTAATTTTCATTAAATTAATTTGAGGGAAGGAATTTTGCAACTTGGATTTTTTTTTTTTTTTATTAAAATGTATTGATAATTTTTCTTGAATTGATGTTTGACTGTTGGCTAACGGGCACCGCAGTAGTGCGGTGGGTAGAACTCAAAGATCTTCCGACGATAGAATGTGGTGATTCTTGAAACATGTAAAGATCAACCCGGGCTCAAATCCCAGCTCAGCCAAGAAAAATGATCAATAAATTTTAATAAAAAAAAAAAAAAAATTCCAAGCTGTAAAATTCCTTCCCTCAGTGAAAATAATTTAATGAAAATTAAATTTGATGAACTCAAGCCTAATTAAAGCATATCAAAAATTAAAAATTAACAGTTCAACTAAAATCAAAATTAATTTTATATATTGCTATTTCACAATATAACTACCACTTCTTTCAATCTCTATAATTGTATATTGTTAACGTTTATACAAATGTATAATAATGGCAACCCTGTACACATCAAAAAAAATTAAAAAATTACAGAAGAAATAACGGTTTTGGAACAGCAATGGCAAGAGCTGAATACATACGAATTGATGAACCAAAGTTCAGCTATTGAATTCTGGATAGGTGTTTAGAATATGATGAAAACAGATCATGTTCTAATGGTATTTTGACCAACACTTTGGAAATTAAGGAAAACTATTCATACCTATAATAGTGTGTTTAATGTGTAATTAAATTTACTGAAAACGCTCTTGAATATGTTTTCAATGATAATTTTTGTTTTTACTTATATTTTGTATTTAATAATATATATCTGTGGCAATAAATAATAATGGCTTAAGTTGACTTAAGTGCTTTTTAATTTTATTACATATTCTTATTATCTTCTTCAAGATCTATGACGCAGCTTAATTTCAAGTATAAAATGTCATTATTAATCAAACTATAAGCATTTATATTTTAACTTTCACAATACAACACGGAATTCATTTGAGACAAAACCCTTAATATCTCAAAACACGAAATTTCGACTTAAGCCATTATTATTTATTGCCACAGATATGTATGTATATCGTTACCTAAAACGCAAAAAACCCTATCTTACTTTATGAAAATTTTACAAAAAAACCATTTAAAATTATAAATTTATTAATCGCCTTAAACTGTTTATAATTTATTTTTCTTCTACTTTTCTTGTAAAACCTAAAGGCCACACCATAATATGCATAGCCTTGCTGAACCTACTGTCAAAAATTAACAAAAAGTCTCTCAAATGTATTTAAAAAACAAAAATTAACAAAAAGTCTCTCAAATGTATTTAAAAAACAAAAACAAAATCAAAAAACATTTGATTCCGCGCGATCAGTTTCGCACTTTGCTTTAGCAAATGACAGTTCCATAAAACTTAACAAAAATGTTTTTTAAGTTCAATATGGTTTGCCTCATATGATTTACATGTATTCGCACATTTGCTTAAGCCAACTTAAGCACATTATGGTTGCGCCTTAACAGTTGACAATGTTGCATATTTTGCAAACAGTAGGGCTTTAAGCGTTTATCATGTAATATTTTGTAGATAGGGCCTTTTGTTTTTTTGGTTAAAAAATCGCTAACTTTTGTCAAACTATTGAATTGTTTTTATTAAATAAATCTATGTATGTATGTATATAATTTTTTTTATATAAACTTGCATTTTATTTTAAAGAAATATAATATTTTCAGGTAACTTAATGTATAATTCATTCATTAAAATGGTACAATTATATAAGAAAATTTAGCATTTTTTTAGCATTTTCAAATATTATTTTTAGCATTGTTTTTAGCCCCATTTAGCATCCAATTTTTTTTTAGTTGTGGTCACACTGCTGTTAGATGATAGATACACTGTAAGAAAAAATTAAGATATTTCTACAACAAAAATAAAATACGAACATTCGTTTAGCAATCGTTTAAATATGGAGTAAAGCCCTTATGACACTACATTTTTTATTCATTAATTGATATAGAATTGATAGAAAGAAACAGTAAATGCTAGAAAGAGCAAACTATAAAAAAGTAAACAAAGTTTTATAGTTTTTTTATACCCTCCACCACAATTAGTTGTGAAGAGGGTATAGGTATTAAGTTTGTCATTCCGTGTAAACTTTTTTATTATTCATCTCAGACCCCATATACACTTATATTCTGGGTCCTTGAGTAATTCTAAGTCGATTTAGCCATGTCCGTCTGTCTGTCCGTCTGTTGAAAACACGCTCACTTTCGAATAACTCAAAAGAAATGAACATGAACTTGGTGCCAAATTGCTTGTAGTTATCCCAAGCAGTTTGGGATTGAAATCCAGCAAAATTGGTTCAGTAGGACCAGAGCTATGAATCAAAATGTGGAACCACCACCTAAAAAAATTGATAATTTTGTTACAAAATATAAAATAAATGCTGGAACAAGGCACGGAATGAGATAAGATTTTGCAAAAATTTGTTTTATTTGACTGGAAATCACGCTGTTAAATTTCGTGAAGATCCGTCCATAATTTACCCTAAGCCCCATATAAACACTACTCCCGGAAAACAGTTTAGTACGTCTAACACCGTAAAAAATAACGCTAGCGTAACAAAATTTGGTTCGTCACAGTTTTTTAGGACTAGAAATAACACTGTGAAATTTCGTGACGATCGGTCCATAATTTACCTTAGGCCCCATATAAACCCTACTACCGGAAAACAGTTTAGTACGCCAAAAACCGTAAAAAATAATGCAACATAACATTTTGGCTCGTCACAGTTTTATAGGACTTTAAATGATACTGTGAAATTTCGTGAAGATCGGTACATAATTTACCTTAGGCCCCATAGAAACCCTACTACAGGAAAACAGTTTAGTCCTAAAACCATAATTAATAACAAATCGTCACAGGTTAAGATAATAATAACATCATACAGATATTACTCCTTAAACATTCGAACTGTCGGTGGAGGGTATCAAAGATTCGGCACAGCCGAATATAGCACTCTAACTTGTTTTTCTTGTTATGGTTTTGTTTCAGGGATGGCGTTGAGATTTTTTAAAATTGTATCAACAACTTTTAAAAATTGTACTTTTTACCCTAATTGTACTTAAAGATTTTTTAATTGAAATTAATTTTATTTATGTTCTTAAAAAATACCACAAAAATTAATTATAAATCTTAGTTTAAAAAGTATCAACAAAAAAGTACAATTGAAACAACTTAGCCATCCCTGTTCTGTTAATTTTATTAAATGTTGCCAACTTTGTGTTTATGAGAAACCTAAAAACAAAAAGCGGTAAATCGCTGAATTTGCCCATAAACCGCTGATTCAGCAACACTTTTAATATTTCAAGCTTGAAATGTCAATTTTAAGTTGAACAATTTTAAATTTTTTTTTGACATAACTTCATTTTTTATCGATAACTTTAGTAAAATTGTTGACAGTTTGCCATTTATCTTAAAACAGCTGAACCCTTCGCACTTGGTAGATTTTTCTATTACTTTATATTTGCACTGTTCACCAAAACTTGAACAATTCATTAAAAATGTAGTGTCATAAGGGCTTTTATAAGATTCAAGCCGATTTTAATTTATTGCTTTAGTTTGCATACCTAAAATTGGATCATAAATTAGATGCGTAAATTATTCTTTTAAATTTTAACTGAAAATAACACGGAATATATACGCCCATGTTCTGGAAAACGCAGCGTTTTTAAATTTTTACGCACTTCAGCATATTTTGAAAACCCCGCAATTTCCTTAACTGCAAAATTTTACACTGCTAGTGATCGAGCTGATATTCACAGAAGCACACTGCTAAAAACAAGCCGTCTGAAACCACATCAAATATACAATTCAGACGTACAACTGACAAACGCAAAAATTTGCTTATTTTTTAATTAATCACACAGAAAAAAATACCAATGTTAAATTAACATGGCAAAATGTGGATTGAGAATCATAGTAAATTTCGACAGAAGTATGTCTTCTATTTTAATTTATCATTATTTCATAATAATTTTAAATGGGTGCAAGTGTCTCCAAGTCGCCAGTTTTGTCGACTATTTAAGTGACATCGTCAACGCAGTGTCTACACTACATATTAGTGGCATATCTTTGCCTTTAATACGAAAAAATAATATAAATAACAACTGAGAAGTATAATTCCTATAAAAGCTTAAGCAATAATAAAAAAAGAACAAAAGTGTAGTCTAGATTTACTAAAATGTACTACTGATTCTTTGGTTCCAATGTCTACATATGTTCCCAAAAGAACTACCTAGTCAATAGTACTAACATGTGCGTGTCAATAGTGAATCAGTACAGATTCACTAGTGACATTTCCTGCAGGGTACATAATTAAGTATGTATGTATGTACATATGGGTAATTCCAAAGTGTTGAACGTGACAGTCGTACGCATCAAAAATGCAATAACATTTTAAGCAAAAAATATTTTAACGTTTTCCTAACCCTTAAATTATAGCAAAAAGAAAGCACTGTTATCTATGCTAAAGTTTATGGAGGGCGCGATTCTAGGTCAAAGATAATGGCAAAAGAAGTAGCGGTTCGAACGTGAAAAAAACAGAAGTAGTTTTTGTGGCCATGTATAAAAAGGCGTAATTCAGCGAAACCTGGCATAATTTTTTAGTCAAACTACTTTCAGAATTTAACGTAGCAATGGAACATTAAAATGTCTTGGTTTGATTCCAAAATCTTCTGCATTTTCTTTTTTTTAAGCCAAAATCTGGGTCGATACGTGACATTTCGAACGTGAAATTTTTTCCGTAATAATTATACTGAATAATGATTAAAACAAAATAAAAATTTATCGTTAATCCGAATAACATATTTCTCTTTGAACTATTCCTTAGATTACAGACCATGTAAGAACATTTTTTTGGAATAATCTTTATCAAATATCACCTCTTTTAAGAACGAATATTAAAGAAAACATACAAAAAAACATTCTCACATTGTTCATCCAAGTGAACAAATTTATGAGTAAATTTATAAATTTAGTAAAATCTAAATATTTCTCTATAAAAATATCGTAAAATAATCAGCTTTTGATGACTTTTAAATTTTCGGTCACGGTGGACCTTTTGACGGAAATGCCCACAATGAAGAAAAATCACTACCGAAAACGGTAAAATCAACTTTGTTTTCGATGATTTAACATTGATTTTTTTTGTGTGATATCATGAAAAAATGCTACAAGCTCTTCTTTAAATAAAAAAAATCATGGTACTATGGTGTCCATCTAATCGAGTTTTATTTTTATTCGATTAAACGATTAAACGTTAATTAGCATTTGTAACTTATTCGATTAAACGACATTTTATAAATTACGAGATTTTTCTTTCGATAATTTTAGAAAAAATTAGTACTTGAGTAAAAAAAACTTTGTTTTTTAAATAAAACTTGTCAATGTAGCTTCAAATTGTTGCTTCACTTTCGGGCACTTCGATTTTAAAAGAGTCAATATAACTTTGGATTTTTTTAAACTTTTCACGGACATTCCATCCTCTGCTATGCTTCTGCAAATAATTTCCTCTAGAGAATCGATCGAAGTATCTTGTTTAAAATATTTATTCATTGGACCACTTGTTGCCTCCTTTGATTTTGTTGGTGGAGCATCTTTTTCAAGTACTATGTTTTAGTTACTGTGTTAATGGTAATTTAGTGAAGATTTTGAAGAACATTTACGTTAATACATTTTTGGACACCGGTTACATTAAGTATTATTAGATTTATCCTTCGTACAATATTTTTAAACCAAACTCATTCTTAAGTGAGAAACTCATGAACTATTTCGTTCAAAAATACGGGCGTGTTCTAGAAATCACAATGAAGTGGATTTAAAATCGAGCAAATTTCAAAAACGACCTTGTAATGAGAGTTCATAAAAATCTTCCATTTTATCTACTTCATTCTTTAAGTATCGAATATTTTTGCAAGAACAACACTTTAAACCACGAAAAACGAAAGTCATTTTGTAAAAAATTTAATTTAAATTATTGTTCGATTTCAATTCCACTTCATTTCGATTTCTAGATCATACCCGATAAATTAATATCAATCTTTCGAGTTAACATAGGCTGTTTTCCTAAACGTGTGTTCACAATGTACTAAATTTTTTACCTAAGTTGTATTGTATTTGAATATGGTACCATATACAATGCAAACGTTTGCATCTACATACATTATTTTAAATGCTTTTTCTGCTTTTCTCTGCGCAGTGACAACTCCAAAATTGCATTTGGGAATTAGTAAGGGCATTGTCAAAATTTTTATGGTTGCGTTTAAGAACATGTTGCCATGTATTTATTACTATAATGCAACAGGCGTGTAGGAAAACAGCCATAACTTTGTCGATTTTTCTTTTGTGAAATAATTTATTACATTGTGCTAAAAAAAAAATATAAGATAAATTACTCACTTAACATGACTGTTTTTTTTTTTTTTAATTCCAACGGACACAAACATTTGGTTTGTTTATTTGACATAAAACTTTAAGAAATTTTTACATTTACCAGAAATACTATATTATATTCAACATTTTTTCATTTTTCGAATTTATTCTATGAGCTAAATTTCAGTTATGTATTTTATAAAGCTTTTTTGTAATAGTTCTATTCATCACGACTGCCAGAATCAGGCTCTAGAACACCTGTTTGCCGATTTCAAATTGAAGGATTTGCGTTTTTAAGAACATGGGCGATGGTTTGTTTAAATTTTGCACAAAATTTTTTTCATTTCTATAAAGTCTTATTAAAGCGTTTTTTTTTTCCTTTACGATAGTAAATTATCTCACTAGTAGCTGCCTAAACTTCAATAGAACCGCTTTTGCTTTTTATCCCCAACAATGATTTTTAAAAATTTTTTAAAGAACAAATATAAAACAACGTTTTGTCGCTTTTCGCATTAATTCTGCCTAAATTATTCTTAAAGTTTTTCTTTAAAGCGTGGTTTTTTTTTAGTTCCTTGTTGCTTCTTATTCACAATACCTAGGAATAATCTTTTGTAAGATTTCAATAAAAATGACATAAAAACGTACGTTTTATCGCGTTCTGTTATAATTCTTTTTGAATATGTGTCTTATTTAGTAAAATTTTGTATTTTAAGTGTAGTTTTTTCGTCTGCCCTACTTATTTTGCTAAATCGCTACAAGCTTTATTTTGCCAGCTAAAAACTGCTTACAATTCTTAACATCTATCTACTTTTGCTTTTACTCAGAAAAAAACAAATTATTGGATTTCAATATTTTTATTAACACACTTAACAAGACATGATATTTCAAATTTTAATAACAAATAAAAAGTTCAATGATCGGTAAGAAAAAAAACTATGTATGTAAATGCAAATGAATGCAACTTTCGGAGTACAACAATAAAATAATAACTACTAATTGAAAAAAAAAACGCTAAAAAAGGCCAACACAACTGGCAAACACACAAAGAACTTAACAACAGCGGTAGCACTAACAGCAACAATAACAAGCAACTTTGTTGTATTTTACAGAGAAGGAACAAAAAGTAGGCCAATAAGATTAAGTGTGAGATGACATTACTCATGTTACTCGTTGGCCACTTTACAACAACAACAAAATCTCGTTAAGGTACTGTTATTTTATGGAGATCATATTGAATTTCATAAAAAACACAAAAATTTCTCTCATTTAATTGTTTTTGTAATAATAATAAAAAAAAATCATTCACTCTGAACTAATTTAAGTTGTTAAAATAACAAACATACGTTAACGCTTGAAGTTTTTTTTTTTTTTTTTTTTAGTGTGCTATGTCTTTATGTGGGTATGTGTGTGCTTGAAGTTATTGTTAAAAGCCTTAGTAATAACAATTTTGGCATTTACGTTTTATTGACATTTAAATGTTTCACCTGGCTGAACTCCATCACCCTATTCCAAAACAACAACGACAACAATAACCAACAAATAGTAACATGAAATTGTGTTAGTACACTCTAAATAGCAAACTGCTGCTGGGTTATTTTACATTTTATTTTATGGGTGTAGTAATTGTACTAACCCAACAAACACGAAGTCAAACCTTTGATATGAAATGACTTTATCATTTGACATCAAACACAATTCTCAAACGTTTTTCAATTATTTGATTTAACATTTAAATTCAAATTGATAATGATTTGAAAATAAACATTTGACTTCAAATCTTTTATCAATTTGACGTCAAATTGGTATCAAATGTTAAATTCAAATCAAAACTAAACTTGGCAATACTTAAGCGAAAAATAAATGTAAACATTAAAAATGGCGATTAAAGTAAAATTTTTACTTCGTGGTTAAATGTGTTTTACAAGTGAACGATTTATTTTTTGTGAAAAATAAAAATTATTTGTCATTAAAATGATTAAAAATACGAACTAAAAAAAATAAAACGGGAAAGTGAAGAAATTATAAGTTCATTGAATGATCACGGTGCTACAATCCTCAAAATAAAAAGGTGTCAATTATTTCGTCTTTGCAAGACTTAGAGGACGGAAAGAACATTATTTCATATTAAAGCTATGGTGCCGAATGTTTATCTCACATTTTATTTAAATAAATAATGAATTTAAATTAAAAAAATACAATATTTTTATTTATGTTCCACATTGTATTATAATCTACATTTGAAAAACATTTGAGAATTACGTTTGAAAGCAAGTTGAAAATAAAGGCATTTTTCAATTTGAAAATAATTTCCCCTTTTTGTTGAGAACGCTATGATTTTCAAATGATTTTCAAATCATTATCAAACGTTTGTCGTTTGAGAAAACGTTTGATTTCAAATCATTCTCAATTTGAAATCAAACCTCCGTATTTGTTGGGAATACTCCAAATATTAAATATCTATGGATGTATATGTAAATTGCATAAATAACAAAATTGTGTTAGTAAAGGGGTTGCCAACCACATAAATTGTTAACACTTAAGTTTTGTTTTTAATTTTGGAATTAGGATTTCGAAAAGTAGCCCAAAATGTCCAATATTTTAAGAAATATTGGGTATATCAGTAGGTACGGGCCATTAACATACATATCGATGGTTTTCTTTCGCAACCACGTAACTCGATTTTTTCCGTTTTTTTGTTTTAACTGGAAAAATAATCAGTAAATACCGTCTTACAATTTTGCAAATTCTTTGTTTGGTGGAATATCGGAATTTTTCCTAATTCTTGGATTATAAAAGAATATACAGCAAAAAGTTTCAAATATTTGGTAAAATAAAGGTTTTTTGTCTCTCCTTAAAAGTAGTTGTTTTTGAGTTACGAGGTTGCGGAAGAAAACCATCGATATTTTCAACTTTTCTAAAATAGGAGAATACTATTTAATACAACAGGACGGCTCAACGGGCCATACCGCGTACGACACAATTGACTTATAAAGGTGAGTTATCTGACACAACAATGCGCATTGGCCGCCTTGGTCGCGCACTTTAACCCCTTAAGATTTTTTTCTTTGTGGTTTCATAAACGATTATTTATTTTAACAAACATTTATTAAGGACAAATTTCATAGTTAATTTGTTCTTTAAACTTTTTTTAAATTTAAAAATTGTTTATGAATACAGGCTTGCTTTTTCGGCTGATTTTTGGGCTCGATCATGGATAGTGTTTACCGTATTCACTCATGGCAGCGCTTCCGTGGCGGATATTTACACCATTTCGTATTCCATTAATCGATTGTACTTTCATTTTGCTTCACTTAAATAGTAACATGGGGAAAATCGGGCAAATTTCATTTCGAATTACATATGGGCATTTCCTGGGGTCACGAACGTACGTTCGTACGCTTTTGATGTACAAATAATATAGAAAACAAAACTTTTCCTCGCATTTTTTTTGATTCATTAGCATTTGGGTAGCTCTATGCTTAGTGCAAAAGATGGATTTCATCGAGTTTAGGTTTTCATAATAAGAATGTGGTCACGAACGTACGCAAAATAGAAGTCAACTTTGGCTGACAGTAGTGAAATGTAAAAATCTGCGCAATGGAACGGAATATTCAAAAAATTAAAAAAAAAAAAAAATTAATAAATTTAATGAACTTAAGCCTAATTAAAAATATTAAAAATTTGGATTAAAAACCATAAATAGTTCAATAAAATAACCACAATACTAATAATTGTTAAAGCTAAGGCACGAGCTCTATATTTGGATTTGTCCTTCAAGTTGTGCTGAAAAGGTCAAAAAGAAAAAGAAAGACAAAAAAATGAAAAAACAAAAAATATGTACTTTGAACTTCAAGAAGAATTCTTGACAAAAGTACGAAAAAACAGAAGTAAAAGAATAACATGTTAAAATAAATTAAAATAGATAATTATTCAAAGCAAATTTCGATCTACCAAAGGTTGAATACAATTTGGTTTAAGGATTGATGTTTGACTAATGACGTCAGCAGTCGTCGATGGCTGCGAGTGTTAAACGGCAAGCCCTCTGAGGAGATTGAGTGGTTGCAATCGAAACATGTCAGGGTAACCTGTCCGTAAACACCTGGGTTCGAGCCCAGATTGAGTCAGGAATGAAAAATTATCAGTAAATTTTAATTGATTTTCATGTTGTAAAATTCCTTTCTTCATAAAAATAATTTAATGAAAATTAAATTTAATGAACTTAAGCCTAATTAAAAATATTAAAAATTTGGATTAAAAACCATAAATAGTTCAATAAAATAACCACAATACTAATAAGTGATTAATTTATTTTAAAAGTGTATTAATGTAGGTCTCCATCCAGTATTTACAAAATAAAATATCTCTCTTGGTTTTTGTTTAATTGGCTTATTTACCGGTCGCGAACGTACGGATCGCGAACGTACGATTTTTCCATAGGTTTTTTTATTGTAATCACCACGCATTTTCCCATAAATGTCTTCAAATTTCCTTAACAAAAAACTTTATACTCCTTTTACAATTGATTGTTATGGAGAGATTTTGAAGAAAGAGTGTAAACATAACATATTTCTTGCATGTAAAATAAGTATATAAAAATGTCCTTAAAAGTAGAAAATACAGAAAAATATAAAATGTTCCAGTTTCCAGCCGAATTTCCTCAAGTAAAACAGCTACGATATGCTATGAAACCATTCTTTAATAAGAACAAAGACTTTTTTATAATAATAAACAATAAAAGTCGATGATAATCAACATTTTATTTTTTCATCCTGGTAGACCTTTCTGAGGAAAAGCCCATATGTTAATTTTAGGTACTTTTATGCAATTAATTAAAGGTACAAAAAAAAATAGTAAAGAGGAAATGGTCACACCACAATAGTGGAGAGGGTATTATTCGTTGTTGATGATGTTTTTTTGTCGATAGTCTAAGAACGATGTCGACCAATCATATTTCCGAATCATTAAATTTGCGTTAAAATGGAATCGATTTGGTTTTGCATATTTTGGCGAAAATGAATATTTAGGTTTTCAATGCATATTTTGAGTGATTTTTTTTAATTTCCATATTATAAAAAAATTCTTAATATAATTTTTAAATACACAAAAAAAACTTTAAAAAAATAATAATTAATATATACATAAATTCATTTGAAGCTTTGCTTTAAAAATTTAAACGATGAAGCACCTTACATGGTTAAGGCAGTCAATGGTTTTAAAATTTTTTATACAAAACTGTTACAAGTTACTTGCTTGGCACATGGGTTATACCGCGTTGCAGAGGAAATTCAATAATATTACAATTTGTAATCTAATTTTTTTGTATGTATATTTTTGTTTTAAGTAAAATAAAAATAAAACTATTTTTTAGGGAAATTTTTTCAGTTTTAAGTGCATATTTTGGATTTTTTTAGTGCATATTTTAAGCGCATATTTCCGATTTTCTATTGCATGAAAATCTCATCCCTAGTGATGATGTATGTAACATACAATTATATTGGTCATAGACCCATCTTTAGGTATACTAATCGCCTCAAAATAACTTTCTAAAACTATCAGAACGGCTGGCTGGCTGGTTGTCGTCCATGTTACCTTGTACGCAAAGTATAGGTCGCAATTTTGAAGACAATTTGATGAAATTTAGAATATATGTACATCTAGACTGTCGTAAGGACGAAAAATAGGGAGAATCGGTCCATAATTGCAAATGTCCCTCTTACAAACTTCTTTTCGGAATAGCCTTTGTGCTTGTGATTATCTTTTTATATTGATTCATATTTAGATTAAGTTTAGCTTAAATTTTTTTTTTTTTTTGCAACATAAAAGGTCTTACCAAATTTTTTTTAAAAACGGTCCCTATTTGAGCATTAATTTTATCAAAATACTACTTCCGAAAATAGCTTTTAATTCCGTAATAACGATAATAAATTTAACTATAGCTACTTTGACAAAATCTTGTGCCGGTAGGTCCGAAATTAACCATAAGTCCAATTTCTCCTTTCTGGCAACACTGAGTAAAGATGTCATGTTGTAAATTAAGACATCTGTCATCATTAGAACTATCAGAGACTGTATTTTCATGTAATAAACGTCATTATGATTGTTACTGCTGCTTTTTAACTATATGAATTGTCGTGCAACACATGTTCCCCACATCAAAGAACAAATTATTATGTGCACGTTTTATTCTTTTGTGTATACAAAATAATGGATTGTCAAGACGGGGCGTTAGAATATAACGGATTATGCATCAGCATTTCATACATAGTTATTTGAAATAATCGTATGCGAGAATATCGAGTTTTTATTCCGATAGGGAAAAATTCTTTTACTTACTTAATTAACAGAAACCTGCCGGTTATTTGAAGCGTATAAGTGGTCTGTACAATGGTCAAAATGCATGTCATGCCGGCGAATTCACTTGTGTACGTATGCTGGACGTAATATACGCCGTCATACATATATAAACTTTTTGGTTTGACATTTTCAGTAATACTACCATAGCGCTTCCCAGCCAACACGGAGGTTTGATTTCAAATTGAAAATGATTTGTTATCAAACGTTTTCTGAAACGACAAACGTTTGATAAAGATTTGAAAATCATTGGAAAATCATAGCATTCTCAACAAAAAGCGGATATTATTTTCAAGTTGAAAAATGCCTTTATTTTCAACTTGCTTTCAAACGTAATTCTCAAATGTTTTTCAAATGTGGATTATAATACAATGTGGAACATAAATAACAGTATTTAATTTTTTTTTTTTTTAATTTTAATTCATTATTTATTAAAATAAACTGTGAGATAAACATTCGGCAACATAGCTAAAACTTTAAATAATGTTCTTCTCGTGCTCTAATTATTGGAAAGACGAAAAACTTGGCTTTCTTTTTTGGAGGATTGTAGCAGCGCGATCATACAACAAACTTATAATTTCGTCACTTTTCCTTTTTATTTTTTTAACTCGAATTCTAAATCATTGTATGTAATTACTTACAAATAATTTTTATTTTTCACACGAAATAAATCGTTCACTTGTAAAACACATTTATACACGAAGTAAAAATTAGACTTTAATCGCCTTTTTTAATGTTTACATTTATTTTTCGCTTTAGTATTACCAAGTTTTTTCTAACAAAGTAAGCAAAGACATAATGAACAAAAACGGCTTTTAATATTGCTAGTGGTTTTGCCATCCGCAATCGACCCATTAATATTTGTCCCCAGATCAACTGGGAGATCTTAATATATTTTATATACCTATATATCCGGTGATTTTTTAGCTATTATCTTTTTGGCAACACTTGTTTAAACAGCTGACGCACGTTTCGTGTTTTGTTTCACTGTCAAACATCTTCAGTTTGGTCTATAATTTAGACATGAATCGTCTTACAAACAAACAACGCTTGCAAATTATTGAATTTTATTATCAAAATGCGTGCTCTGTTAAGAAAGTTCATCGCGCGCTTCTTGTGTTCAGCGACGAAGCTAATTTTTGGCTCAATGGGTACGTTAATAAGCAGAATTGTCGATTTTGGAGTGAAGATTAGCCAGAAGCGTCGCAAGAGCTACCAATGCATAAAGAAAAAGTCACAGTTTGGTGCGGTTTATGGGCTGGTGGCATCATTGGACCGTACTTCTTTAAAGATGATGCGAATCGTAACGTAACTGTGAATGGTGATATGATATCCAACTTTTTTTTGCATGACATGTGGTTTCAACAAGACGGTGCCACATGCCACACAGCACGCTAAACAATGGACTTATTGAGAGGCGAGTTCGGTGAACATTTTAGTTCAGGTTCGGGACCGGTCAATTGGCCGCCTGGATCACGCGATTTAACGCCTTTAGACTATTTTTTGTGGGGCTATGTTAAAGCTCATGTCTATACACACATGCCCGCTTCAATTGACGCATTGGAAGACAACATTGAAGCATTTATTCATGAGATACCGGCCGAAATGTTGGAAAGAGTATGCCAAAATTGGCCTAAGCGGATGGACCATTTGAGGCGCAGTCACGGTCAATATTTGCATGAAATAATCTTCAAACATTAAATTATATGGACCGTACTATCGATTCAAATAAAGATTTCATGCATTTTTCTGAATTTTATGTGTTTTTTTTTAACTTTCCTATAGCTCTTAAAAAATCACCTGAAAGTTTTCAATCTAATTCACGACGACGTTTAGTTTAAGGTTAATATTTTTTGGCACTAGTGACGAAGTGGTATAACTGTCCAATAAACTAACCTTTACAGTGGAAATATCGCCAACACTTTAGCAAGGGATAAGGATATGACTTCAGTGTGTAAATTTTTTTTTTTTTTTTGGCTTGTGGGAACAATGATAGGCAAATCATATTAACCGGATATTAAGGGTATCCAGCTACCCACTGTATTTCGAAAAATATGAGCTCGAAAGAAAAACACTTAAATGATGTATGTATTTAAATGCCCTATTTTAGAGGTAACTTAATCGGAGTTGAAAAAGTTTTACGAAAATTGGTAATAATAGCGAAAAATAATTTGGTCTTACAACTTAGTTGGTTCGAGTAATATGTATGACAAAATTTTTACTTTATACTGAAAATACAATCAATTTGTAATTAAAGTTTTTATATTGTGTTAAAATGTAGTATTTTCCATACTGGGGTACCGATAATACCTTAACAACATATTCATATCTCCAAAAAATCAAACTTGGCAAAATGCGATTAAAGTTTTCAAAATGTACCCTAATAAACAGATTTAATAAATTATATTTTGCTAAAACTTCGGTTTAGTTTCAGATGTAATACTGACTTTTTTTACATATAAAGAAGCTATGAAAATTTTTGATTTTTTGTGATATGACTATGTTGCAATAAAGATGCGATATGTATCTTGAGATTCAAATGACTTCTTTCAAAAAAAAAAGTTACATAAAACCAGTGTTGCCAAATTTGGCATTTAGTGGCTTTATTTAGTAATCGTTTATCTCGTTTATCTATTAAAAACTAATATGTATATCTATTAGCTAATTTTTTTACCAAAGTTTTGACGAAGAAATTTTATTTATGCAAGAATTTTTAAATGCATTATTTTTTGTTAATCAAAATTTAACTTCTGTACAATTAGGTTTCTACAAGTTTATTTAAAAAAAACTAGTTTTTTTTACATTTTAGACCATTATTTTTGCCTTTTTGTAAATAAATCGTATTTAGACATTAATTTAGCCAGCGTTTAGCCATTTTTTGGCAAACACTTTGCCATTTTTAGTCATGAAGAGTTGTTAACACTGCCTTAAATCAATCATGTCGACAGATAATTTAAAAAAACAACAATTAGCTTTGTGCAAAATAATCTAGGTACATGGTGACTCACGAATACTGCTACTAAAAAACATTTTATTGGGTTTTCAGTCGGTTTATTTATTTGCTTTTTTTATTATTGGTCTTTAAATGTAAGTAAAAAAAAAAAAGGCGAAGACGATGATGAAACAAGAAACACTCACGATTTAAAATCGATAATATAGTTTTCAGTATCTAAAAAAATTTATTTATAATACATTTTCCTCTCACTTCCTGTATATATTCTTATAAATTTCAATATTTTTTATCAGTAGTGCGATTCTATATTCAATTTTAGAATATTTTTAATTGTTAAAAATATTTAAAAGCAAAGTTAACGTAAATTTTATTCAGTAACTTTTTCAACAATAACGTTTACTGCTATGTTCTACCTTAACGTCAGATATTTAAGTTATCTTAACGGCAAAATATTTTTCATTGTTTATTTTTCAAAAAAAAAAAAATAAATAAATAAAAAACAAACAAAAATGTTGGCCACATTAACTTACATATTTAAAATCCACGTTATTTAGCAAAAATAATATTAAAAAATTTGTTTTTTGGGAATTTATAAAAACCATTAAAAATATTAAAAATCACTAATGGCCATTTTCTCAATGTATCGACAAACTGTCTGTTACTTAATGTCAACATAAATTTATTGGACCGATAAACTGTCCGTTAACGATTTTGGGTTTCTAAATATACCGACAAAAAACAAAGTTTTCAGCTGGCAACGCCACTCAAAATACATGTAAAAGATGGGAGTCAGCTGATTGAATTTATCTGTACGGCAAATAAATAATTGGCAGAAGAGTGCCGGTTAGCTTTGCGATTAAAACGAAGCAAATGAGACATTGAGAAAACCAAATTTCTTTAAAGTGCAGTTTTTCGTTGGGAAAAAAGATAATCGCCTAATGAGAAAATGGCCATAATAGTGTTTTCTTTTCTACACAAAAAATAAGTGGCAGAATTTCCAATCATGCCTGTTAGCAAATTTTTGCGAATTTCCCCTAATTTAGCCATTTTTACCGAATTTTTGTCATTCGTTATAGCTTAAGTGACTTCAAATCAATTTTATGGTTTGTTCGAAATATTAAAAATTTCGCGAATTTTCGCTATTGTTCCAAAAAAATTGTGTATATATAATCCGAAAACTTGTTTTTTAAGCGATTTAGCGATTTCAAATAAATTTTACGTTTTTTTGCAAGTTTGCAATTATTCGCGAATTTTAGCCATGTTCGCGATATAAGCGATTTTTCCTGTAAATATATATATCATATAAATTGTGTAATGACTAGGGTATTCATTCCGTTAACCGGTTAACTACCCGATTAACTGATCGGTTAATTTCAAATTGGCTTTTTTCGATTAACGATTAAACCGGTTAATTTCAGTCGATTAACCGATTAACCGATGTAATAAAAATTTCAATATTTTGAAGTATTATAATATATTTTTTGTGTTTTTAATTATTTGTTTTGTCTCATATACAAAATGTATATTTTATACAAACAAAGAAGGTGTTCAGTGGCCTTCATTTTAACCAATTTTCCGCCGACCGTTGACAATGTTTTTCAGAAAAGAATCGCTTTAATCCTAACCATTTAAACCAAATTACTTTTCTTAAAGATTATTTTATAAGATCTCCTTTAACTATTGAAATAACTAATAAAATTATCTCAGTTTATTTTTTTATAAATACATATTTGGGGGATTCACAATGACTACCTTGTGAAAAGTCTTATGTATTAAAATAATTACAAGAAATAAATATATATCGTCGGCTTAATATGCAAACAGGCTTAATCCACTTTTTATGTAAATTGAGATGTTGATGCCGTGTGGTAGAGAAAGATACGCCTCGTCACATGTAGTTTTTTTTTCTACTTAAGTCTTGAAGTGTGTAAAACTAACTGTATTTTTAATTTTCAATTAAAATGCAAATAGGGAAATTAAAAAGTTTTTTGTCTCTCCTGTAAAATGTGCTGAAAGTGAGTTAACAGTTTAAGTTCAAGAATTGTTATGTTTTGTATGTTATTGTTTTTTTTTTTTTACTTATAAACTCCAAATAATAAACAAATAATGCATTTTTATATACTGAAATAATCATATTTATAAAAAACTTTATTAACCGGTTAACCGATCAAAAACAAAATTAACCGATTACTAACCGATTAAACCAAAACCTCGGTTAATTAATCGAGCGAATAATCGATTAAAGCCAAAACTCGATTAAATGAATACCCTAGTAATGACGTTGTAAGTTGATAGTAAAAGTTTTAAAGCAAAAACATTTTTAGCACATTCAAATAAAAGCTTGTTTTTTTTTAAAAGTTTTTTTACTTTTAATTTATTTTTTACTTTTTAGCGCATTTAAATAGCTACTTCTTAAAAAAGAATTTTTACTTTTAATTTTTTTAAACTCGCATTCGTATACTCAGCAAGCATTAAAAACTTTGTCAGCCATATTGTATCTAGAGTGACGTCACTTTATTTTTCGAGTTATTCTTAGCAAGCCCTCTGAATTGATACCCATATTGTAAAAGTGCATTAAAAATAACTATTCTGCCATGCTGTATGTGCCCGCCATATTGGGTTTAGAGTGATCACCTTATTTTTCGAGTTATTCTTAGCAAGCCCTCTCATTTGATACCCACATTGTAAAAGTGCATTGTAAATAACTAGCCCGCCATGTTGTATGTGCCCGCCATAATGGATTCTAAGTGACCACTTTTTTTCGAGTTGTTCTTAGCAAGCCCATTCGTTTCATACCCATATTGTAGAAGTGCATTAAAAATAACTAGTCCGTCATGTTGTGTGTGCCCGCCATATTGGATTTAGAGTGACCACTTTATTTTTCAAGTTGTTGTTAGTATGCCTTTTCATTTGATACCCATATTGTAGAAGTACATTAAAAAAAACTAGTCCGCCATGTTGTGCGTGGCCGCCATATTGGATTTAGAATGACGTCACACAGTTTACCATGCATTGTCATCCAAACTGAACGTGTATACAAAATTTCAGCTTAACCGGTTGAAGATAACTCCTTCAAAGTTGAGTTGCAAGATTCCACTCGAACAAAAAAAAAGAAAATAAAATGGGAAAGTGAAGAAAGTTTGTTGAAAGATCGCGGTGCTACAATCCTCAAAATAAAAGGGAGCCAATGTCGTCTTTGCAAGAATTAGAGGACGGAAAGAACCTCATTTCGTATTTTATCTATGTTGCCGAATGTTTATCTCACAGTTTATTTCAATAAATAATTAATTTAACTTAAAAAATAAAATATTTTTACTTATGTTCCACATTGTATTAATATCCACATTTGAAAAACATTTGAGAATTACGTTTGAAAGCAAGTTGAAAATTAAACCAATTTTTAACTTGATAATAATTTCCCCTTTTTGTTGAGAATGCTATGATTTTCAAATGATTTTCAAATCATTATCAAACGTTTGTCGTTTGAGAAAACATTTGATTTCAAATCATTTTCAATTTGAAATCAAAGCTCCGTGTTTGTTGGGTGAGTTAAATAAAAGCTTTTAAAAAAAAATAGTTTATATTAATGAAAAAGAAAAGAGTTATACGTTCGAGTTTTCTAACGTAGCAACATTCATTAGCCACCCTGTATTCGTTTAGATTCAATGCAGGTTACACCAAATAGGTTTATCATTCGCCCAGCTGGTTTATTGTAATTTATGTCCATAATGTCCCAAAAATAACCGTTTTCCATCGATAACTACCGATTTTAAGGGGTAAAATCGAATTTCTAAAAATGCTAAAATTGTCTTCTTAAATATCTCCTCAACCTTCACTAAGTCTTTCCAAAAGTATCCTAAACTTCTTCAATTTTAACACAAAGTGTAGTTTATTACATACAATTTTTAATGCAATTTTTCCTTATATAAAAATGCAACAAATAAATTTAAATAAGTTATCAGCAAAAGCACATTTTTAATATTTATAAAAAATTATAAAAAATTTACATTTTTTGTGTTATAGAAAAGAGATTTATGTATGTCTGTAAAATTGAATCATTCGTTTGCGTAAAAAACGTATAGAAATCATGCTAAAGGAGAGATTGTCACGCAAACAAATTTACATAAAACTATGGTTGTTTTTATTTTTATTTTTTTGTTTTCAACTTCCGTTTTCCCGGTACCGCGGCATAAACACGTAGTGTAATTATGCGCCATCGAATTTTGTATTGAAATTTTTTTTTTTTTTACCCACAAAAGAAAACAGTACAATATTTGTTGTCATCATGTGCTTTTCAGTATATTTGGTCTGAAAATTAGAGATGATATTTATGATATAATAATATTCTGTATACATACATGTGTATATGTACGTGGGGTGGACCAAATCAGACCAACCAATGTTTGTAATTTAATTGTTATTTTTTCTTTTGCAGGTCTTAGCTGAATTCTTGGAAATTAATAATAAATACATGCAGTACACAACAACAAGTTAAAATCACCGAATTTTTATATCCTTGTCAACGATAAATTGTTATGACCAAAGCCCGGATTTTTATGCAAATGCATATTTGTCAGTCGGAGATAACCATATAGAAAATATATTTGCGAATGAAGGGATTTGCAGAAAAATGGCATCGATTTGTTAGTGCATATTTTTGCATATTTTGCTTTGAATGCATATTTTTGCGTATATTGCTGATATTGCATATTTTGAAAACACTTGTTTTAATTGCTTTATTTTGCCATGCACCCTTCCGCAGAAGAGATAAAAGACAACTTCGATGATATTTATTTATTGATTTCTAATGGGAAAAATATTTTGTAAAGCACCTTCGCGTGTTGTCGCATATAAAAGAATTATCCGGATTAATGTGTAAGCAATAATGTATTATGCTGAAAACTTTTGCCAATTCAAAGATGTGGCAAAAGAATTCAACAATGTTGAAGTAAATTAATTGATAGTGCCATTAATAAGATGTTTTATGTGGACGGTAACTTTAGTAAACAAATTCGTGGCAAGCTTGACAAAGTTTAAACAAAAATTAAGGATTTAAATTTATTGTTTTAAATCCTTAACTGCTTGCATATTTTAATTGTTTTCGAAAACAACGTAGTGAAAATGAATATACCAGAGGAACTATTAGCATTTAATCATGCAACTATCACTTCCGTTTTATTTTGTTTTGAAAAACAGGCAGTAAACTTTCTCTGAAGGCATTTTAAATAACAAAATCAATAAACAGTTGATTCGTATGTTATTGCGATCAGTTTCGCAGTTTCAAAAATTTAACAAAAAGTTTTCTTAAGTTCAATATGGTTTGACACCTATGATTAACTTATGCATTTTATAGTTTGGCCTTTACAAGAGACTTAATTTACATGATTTTCTTACTTTTATTATTTTACTTCTACTTTTGTGGTTATTGTGACTGAATTTTAACGTTCTTTATGTTATTTTTGTTTTTTTCTTGTTATTTTTACGTTTTTTTTTTTATCACTTATAAAAAAATTTAAGATAGTTTTAACTGCATAGTTTTTAAATTTTGAGCGCATATGTTTCTATTTTTAGTGCATTTTTTATGCGCATAAAACGCGATTTTAACTGCATAAAAGTCCGGGCCCTGGTTATGACGCAGTGAAAATATCGTCAATGTTTTAATTTTAGATCAGCTCCCACAGCCTTCATTAAAAGGCTTGAGAAAAGGGGTTTAGTGTTAGATCGTCCTAAAAGAGATGCTCATTGAAATATTTGCACTTGAGGCAACGTGAAAGCTGTGCGACAGAGTATTGAAAATAATCCATCTGACTCGGCCAATAGGTAATTTCCAGAACAACATTGCAGAGAATTTTAAAGTTGGATCTTAAGATACATCAAAACAAAATCCATGCTACCGCAAGACCACCAGCAATGACTACAATAGGTCTTATTTGGGCCACCCTGTATTTATCTCGTTATATAAAAATCAGCAATTGATCAAACAAAAACTGTTAATAGAAAAATGTACTACGAAAATATGTATAATAGATATTATTATTATTTTTTTGTTCTATGAACTAATATGTATTTAAAGTACATACTTTATATTATAAAATACAAGTTAACTAATAACTAAAACAAATTATTTTCATCCATATTATATATCGTCACCTAAAACGCAAAAGGCCCTAACTAACCAAAATTTGACTGCCTGGCTCACAATGTCGACAAGAACATTTCTTTCGTATATTTATATTGAAAACAAATTTTAATTTTTAATTATTGTTTTCAATATAAATACAAAAACAAATTTTAATTTTTAATTATTGTTTTCAATATACAAAAGAAATGTTCTTGTCGACATAGTGGGCCTGGCAATTAACATCGACATTTTCATTAATTTTTATTTATTTCATCAACACAAATGTCCACTAACATTTTCAAATATTTCGACTAAAATAAGCAATTTTATTAACAAAAAACAAAAAGGCCTTTCCTCAAAATATTATACGATAAACGCTTAAAGACCTAGCTTACAGTTTGCATAATATGCAACGTTGTCAATTGTCAAAACAACTGGTAGTTTTTGCAAGAAAAATAAATCAGTATAAATTAAACAGTATAAAGCAATTTACAATTTAAAATTGTTTTTGCTGCTCTTTTAAAATGTTAGATAGGGCCTTTTGCGTTTTATGTAGCGATATGTATATGCATGTATGTATAGATATACATATGTATAAATTATTAAATACATACACATTGTTAGAAATAAAAAAGACCTTTGAAATTCTTTATGAAGTGTGTGACATAATAAAAATACACCTGTTCTTGAAAGAAAACTGATCAATAAAAAAGTAGGAACAAGGCCCAACTATCAGGTCTGCTTACTTGTACAAAAACAAAAAACTTTTTCTTTTAAGCTGTCAAAAACTTACTATGTACCACATATACAAGCAAAAGGAAAAAACGTGTATGTAAACAACTTTTGAAAGCTCAAAAGAACGAAAACAATAATCGTCAGGCTTCTTGCGCAGACCTTTTCAATGGGCCTTGAGTAGGAATATCCCAGCGGTAACTAGAATGAGTAAAGAGGCCTAATAGAAGGCCTTACTTAGCAGTCACAAGCAGTCAGAAGCCCTTCTCGCCGCATTCCATACTTATTTATTTTTTACACAGGTTGTCATTGGGCGCAAAGCCTTCCACACTTCCTTTAAAAACAACTTCGATCCCTTCCCAAAGAAGGGAGTAAGGAAGGTCACTTAAAATAAAAAGTAAATAAAACTGAACTTTCCTTTGTCCCTTCTCAAAGAAGGGAGTATCGAATGTGTACTGAATATTTCAGAAGGTCTTTTAAAAGGAAGTTTATACCTTCTAGAAGGCATACTTCTGAAGGCAGGATATCATGCGAAGCGAATCTTTTAGAAAGGAGTATAGAGGCCTTCAAAAATGCCTGCCACTTGCGGTCCTTTCAATATTTACCGCTGGGATGTATTTATGTTTTTTTTTTTGATCATTCAAGGTGAAATAAAAAAAGGTCACAAAAAAATGTTTCTTTTGTATTGAAAGACCGAATTTTATATGCAAATTTTCTGGGAGAGGTAAAGGGAGATCCAAAGCTATTAACTACAGATTGATTATATTCCGATTTTATACAATATCAACCACAATGTTAACCTGGTTTTCAAAAGTTTGAAACCGGATCCCAATGGAATAATTTCTAAAAATCTGGAGTTTCAAGTGCATCTAGTCTTTAGTAAATAGTGCGTCATATAAACATTGACGGGGACGTCTATATTATGAAACATTTGCTGCAAAACATTTGAGTTTGATAGTCAAAAGGGAAAGACGTATGGAAAAATGTTATTTGTTTCATGTACAAGCAGTTTTTGCGAGTTTGTTATTAAAAGGAAGAAGAAGATAGAGGTAAGGCATACAAAATACCTTAATGCTGCAAAACAAAAGTTTCATTGTATGGATACGAATGCATTTTCAAAAGAGCATTTAAGAAAGATTTTGCGGCAAATGCTTCATAATATGTATGTACGAGGACTTAGTGATCTTAAACTTGCAGTTTAAGGCGACCTATGATTTGTTTAATGAGAGATCTTAAAGGCTACGAGGAGAAGAATTATTTTCATTCGAATTTGATCATAATTTTTGCTTTTAAGAACTGTTATTTTAGGCACTACAAAACTGTTTGTATGTGATATGCTTTGGATGTTCTCCAAACATTTTTTTTTTTTCATTGTACCGAGGGTCAATTTATGGAAACATACGCAGATATTGTATGCAACTTCTCATACTTGAAAAATTAGAGAATAGAACTATGAACTGTCTGATTTGTTTGCAAAGGCCTTTAGGGTAGTGAGAATTACTTCAAGCTCGAATTTCACAAAAAAAGCAGTTTTATTTGACGAGACTTGGGAATCGGTACAAATATATTTTTACGTAGACAAAAGCCATGAACAAAACCATGCGCCAATACAAGCGAACCCGATATTTTTTTTTTTTTTTTGATAACTACACCCAGAGAAAACAAAACTATTTTTAAAGAAGACGAGCTCTATGTGTACATTTGTCCTTCAAGTTGTGCTGAAAAAGGTCAACAGAAAAGAGAAAGACAAAGTGAAAAAACAAAAAATGTACTTGGACTTCAAGAAAAATTCTTGACGAAAGTACGGAAAAAACGGAAGTAAAAGGAAAAAACATGTAAAATCAATTAAAGTGGATAATCATTTAGGAAAGCAAATTTCGATCTACCAAATGTTAAAATACAATTTAGTTTAAGGATTGATGTTGACTAGTGACGTCAGCAGTCGTCGATGGCTGCGAGTGTAAGACGGCAAATCCATCTGAGGAGATCGAGTGGTTGCGATCGAAACATGTCATGGTAACCTGCCGGCCAGGGTTCGAGCCCGAGCCCGAGCCACGTCAAGAATGAAAGATTATCAATAACAATTTTAATTAATTTTCATGTTGTAAAATTCCTTTCTTCACAAAAATAATTTAATAAAAATTAAATTTCATGAACTTAAGCCTAATTAAAAATATTAAAAATTTGGATTAAAAACCATAAATAGTTCAACAAAATAACCACAATACTAATTATTTTTAAAGAAATTGTTAAACATATTTATTGAACTATTTAACCATATTATGGTTGCCTCCAAACATGTTGTGGTTAACGATAACTAAAATATGTTTATAAAGGGTGGTTAACTTTGAAGGGCCGATGTTGAATGTGAATGTTTTTTTCTGTATTTAATTTGACATTTCTCAATTTCAGACTAACTCAATTTGAACCATGGAAGATACACACACAACCGAGCAACGCATTTAAGTTATTCAGGCTTATTATGAAAATGAGCGTTCAAATCAAAATGCATATCGTACTCTTCTTGATTTTTTCGGTCAATTTAATCGTTCAAGTGTGCGTACAATCGGAAAAATCGTGCAAAAATTTTAGCAAACCGGGTCTGTAGGAGATGTGAAAACACCAGTGCATGCTCGTATAGCTCGCACTGCAGAAAATATTGCTGCTGTTCGCGATAGTGTGGCTGAAGAGCCGTCCATCTAAACTCGTCGTCGTGCCCAACAATTGCACCTCTCACGCTCGTCGCTGATGAACATTATGCATAAAGACTTGCATTTACACGCTTACAAGGTGCGATTGACTCAAGAACTAAGCCTCTTGACCATTCCAAACGTCGTCAATGGTCAGAATGGTGGCAAGAAATGGCAACAGTGGATGATAAATTTTCGAAGAAAACCATCTTCAGTGATGAGGCACATTTTCACCTCAGTGGATTCGCCAATAAGCAGAATTGCCGCATTTAGGCGAATGATAATTCCAAGAGTGATTGTCGAGAAACCTATGCGCCCACAAAGAGTGACTGTTTGGTGCGGTTTATGGGCTGGCTGCATCATCAGGCTGTATTTTTTCCCAAATGAGGCCGGTCAGGCAGTTACTGTGAATGGTGTTCGCTATCTTGAGATGATAACGAACTTTTTATGGCCCGAATTGGAAGATATGGATATGGACGATATGTGGTTTTAACAGGACGGTGCCACTTGCCACAAAGCTAACGAAACAATGGCTCTTTTGCGCGACAAATTCAATGGCCGTGTTATCTCACGTAGGGCCGATGTCAATTGGCCGCCAAGTTCATGTGATTTGACACCGTTGGTCTTCTTTTTTTGGTGTTATTTGAAAGAAAAGGTGTACGTTGATAAGCCAGCAGCAATTAAAGAGCTTAAGGATGAGATAATTCGGCACAATAACGGCATAGAAACTCAATTATACCTCAGCGTCATCGCAAATTTGGACCATCGGATGGAGGTGTGCCGCCGAAGTCGCGGCGCCCATTTGGCTGATATTTTGTCCCATACATAATTGAAAAATACCAATATTATCGTTATTAATCTAAAGCGGTTAGACACATTAGAATTAAAAAAAAATTGTATATTTTTGTTCCCCTTAACCATAAAATATTTGTAAACATGTGGTATTATTTTCTTTTTAATAACTTTTATTAATAATAAGGGAAATCACGATGGGTAGTGCAAAGTGTGCAAACGATGCAAATGCGTGCAAAAATACACACATTTGCACAACACAACAACAAAATGTACGTATTTGCAATTTGCTCTTTTTACTTCGTTTGCACTAAAAAAAAACCATGAGCAAAGCTAGTAGTGCATATTTGTTCAGTTGCAAACAAATGTAAACAATAACATTTGACATATTAAGTGCCATATTGATTTTAAGAAAACTTATAAATTGAACATTTTCGCAGATTGTAAAATAAAATATAGAATTAAATTTAAATTCATTAAAAAGAAAACATTCATTTTAATTTGCTTGTGTATAATTGTAAACAAATGCAGATTTTTTACAGTGCTGCATTTTTAGAAAAATAGCATATTTGCACAAAAATAAAAGTGGTATGCTCACGATCAATCATAATATGCACTGAAAAATTAACACATTGCAAATTTGCACAATGACCATCGTGATTACCCATAATATTTTAAATTTCATAACTAGTTATACAAAAAATTTACTCATATCATTTTTGTTAGCCAACTTTTAAATCTACGGAACGTAAAAATAGTTTTACGGTTTAATAATTTTCACTTTTATTTGGTTTATTATTTATTTATAAGCTTAAAAATTATGCAGACATGTGTGGTTTTTTTTTTACTTTTTTATTTAACATGAAGAATATACAATTCAAGTACATTCAATTTGAAATTATAACTGCATAACCTTGAGTCTTAACTCAAATTTGTTGGTTAGTGTTAAAAAATAAGAATCAGTCGGTAGTTTTTAAGTGGAGTGTTATTTTGAAAACTCTGAAATGCGATAAAATAAAAAATATATGAAAATTTTGTAATAAGAGATTGGGGTAATCAAAATTGAATGTAGGGAAATGGGGATGTACATATATAATCAGAATTGAATAAAAATTAAATGAAAAGCTGATGAAGATTGATCTTTGTGAATTTCTTTGCGATTGCGAATCTCTGCTATAGCTTATATTAAGATACCTGGTAAGCGCTTCTTTCAGAAAGTGAACTTTTTCAGGGTTAAGGTGTTAATGAAATTCTGAAGGCCCATACATAATGTACTTAAGTTGACTTTATCAAATGGGCAAATGTTCTGAGCAACAAGAAGTTATGGAAGTAATAGGGATATGCTCGAGGGTTCAGTAAATTAAAATAAAATGTAATAGCAGATACAAAAAGATTCCGCTGTTTTTTAGTAAACTTGGTACAACACTTTTTTTCTATTGATTTGATCTGCAGTAACATTGATTTTGATAGCTAGTAAAGCGCTTTCTGAAATCCCCACAGAATGGGCAATGATTGTGCACCATATTTACTATTGTCCAGATCTTCAGGGACATGGATCCAAACAACTAGTAAAACATTTCTTTCATACCTGGGATGACTCCAGCATGTGCAGTAGAGCGACTGAAGTTGTATGAATGCGAAATTCGTGAACCTTGGACTTTTTTAAGATGATATTTAAAATATTTCGGCTCCAGCTTTGACCTCTCGTGAGCTGGACCATTTTAAAAAAAGGTATATTTTTGCATGTTTTGTTAATTTGAGAATCTGTTTCCTTACCAACATAAACAATATGGGTATCATAAGAGAGGGGTTTTTAAGGCGCGTCCAACTGTATATACATTTTGTCCAAGGACGATCATCCATGTCCTTTTTTAAGGTTATTCTGTAAAAAATAACGGTTTTTGAATTTTTCGTTCGGGGTTGTTTGTAATAAAAACGCAAAAATAACATATTTTAATCTTTAGTCGATTTAAAAAAATACGGGTCTCAGCTTTTTTGAAATTCATGCTAGTTCGCATTTTGACATAAATGCAATGGGGTGGTAACCCTTCTTTTAAAATAGGGCAATATGGGTATCAATTTTTTTCTTTTGCCCAGTACATCATCTTTGTATGTAAATAATTTAAAAGTGTCATAATGTCCATCAGAGCAGTCTCATAAAGCCAGTGGACATTATGACACTTTGTAGAGTGTCATAATGTCCACAACATGCTTACAAACTCGAAAGCATAGCCGGGCTTCGGCTGGGCGCAAGGATTTTCTCCTCTTTGATAAAACATATACCGGCTTCGCTAACTAAAGCTTCTCTGCACAGCCGGCCTTCGGCCGGGCGCAAGGATTTTATCCTCTATTGTATAACAAACACCGGCTTCGCTAACTAAAGCTTCTCTGTATAGCCGGGCTTCGGCCGGGCGCAAGGACTTTCTCCTTTATGGTATAACAAATACTGGCTTCGCTAACTAAAGCTTCTCTGCGAAATCGGTCTTCGTTCGGAAACAAGGCAGATTTTAGAAGCTTTACTTAGCGAAACCGGTACTTGTTATACCATAAAGGAAAAAATACTTGCGCCCGCCCAAAGGCCGTCTGTGCAGAAAAGCTTTAGATAACGAAGCCGGTCTTTGTTATGCCATAGAGTAGAAAATCCTTGCGCCCAAAAGTGTTTTTGTTATATATTTTATATATGCACCCAGAAAAAAAGAACCAAAACCATTTTTAAAATTTTTTTACCCATATTATACCAAATCATTGTCACCGACAACCATATTATGGTTAAATAAGTTTCTTTAATAAAAATTTTGTTGGTTGTGACCATAATAAAAGGTGGCATGTCATAACGTCCAGTGTCATAGTGTCCATGGACGTCCATGGACACTATGACACTTTCTAAAGTGTCATAACGTCCATCAAAGAAATGGTATAACAAATACCGGCTTCGCTAACTAAAGCTTCTCTGCACAGCCGGCCTTCGGCCGGTCGCAAGGATTTTCTCCTCTATGGTATAACAAACACCGGCTTCGCTAAGTAAAGCTTCTAAAATCTGCCTTGTTTCCGAACGAAAGCCGACTATGCAGAGAAGCTTTAGTTAGCGAAGCCGGTGTTTGTTATACCATAGAGGAGAAAATCCTTGCGCCCGGCCGAAGGCCGGCTGTGCATAGAAGCTTTAGTTAGCGAAGCCGGTGTTTGTTATACCATAGAGGAGAAAATCCTTGCGCCCAAAAGTGTTTTCGTTATATATTTAATAGATACACCCAGAGAAAAAGCAGCAAAACCTTTTTTAAAATTTTTTTTACTATATTATGTTTCATTTAACCAAATCATTGTCACCGACAACCATATTATGGTTAAATTAGTTTCTTTAAAAATAGTTTTGTTGGTTGGAACCATAATGAAACATGTTTTTCTCTGCGTGTATGCAGATCGTTTTTTTGTATTTAACTTCTTTAGTAATTATGGACCTAATGACACTTTTGAAAGTGTCATAATGTCCATTTGCAAAGTATCATAGTGTCCATGGACGTTATGACACTTTTGAAAATGTCACAATGTCCATGGACACTATGACACTTTTTGGAGTGTCATAACGTCCATGGACACTATGACACTGGACGTTATGACATGCGACCTAATAAAACATGTTTTTCTCTGCGTGTATGAAGATCTTTTTTTGTATTTACCGTCTTTAGTATTTATGGACCTTATGACCAATTGATGATTTCACGAGTGACGATACTTCCAGTGATGATGCTTTAAATGATGATCAAATTGCAAATTTAAACAACAATATAATTAGAAAGAAAATCGAGTACCTATTTATCGAGGTTGTATCAGGTGGTAGGAAACTACTAGTGGGGTCTGTATATAGACCTCATCATCGAATTAATACTAGCGATTTCTTAAAAGTGCTTGAAAGTTTGACCGTGAAGTATGAAGACATTATAATATGTGGAGATTTTAACTCAAACATTCTTGTTGAAAGCCATCTTACTGATGACATGAAATCCATTGGCTTGCATCCAATCAATACTTTAACCCCGACACATTATACATCGACAACCAATACGCTGTTGGATATATTTTTCGTCAGTAATAAACAAAAGGTTATGCTTTACGACCAACTTACAACACCATGTTTCTCCAAGCATGATTTGATATTTTGTGCTTTCGATTTTAGTTTGTATCATGTATCGGACCCTATAACCTTCTATGATTTTAACATCATCAATCATAGTATTTTGTACTCTGAGCTTGTACAAGTTGACTGGAATTCCATATACTATATGCCTTCTGTTAATGATCAGCTTAATTTCTTAGAAGATTCTCTGTCCCGTGTATTCAGAAAATCAGTTCCTCTTAAAGTCTTCAGACAAAGTGCTAAGAAAAAACCTTGGTTTAATGATGAAATTAAAGCTGCTATTGCTCACAGAGATTTTGTTTATAGACGTTGGAAACTCTTCAAGATAACTGTCTTTCACTCTGAATACTGTACGGCTCGAAGAGAAGTAAATAGAATGATAAAGAGTGCAAAATCAACTTACTATTCCAATCGTTTTACATCTGCTGTTGGCTCAAACAAAACTTGGAAAACTATTCGAGAAATTGGCATTGGCAAACCATCATCTGGAAATAGTACGGTGATCGATGTAGACAATGTTAATGAAAGTTTTATCAACACCCCTAATGTACCTGCTGATGTCAGTTTTTACGAGCAAAATCAATTATCAAGTCAGCAAAATGAGATATTCTTTTTTCACTGTGTAAGCGAAATTGAAGTACAAATGAGCTGTCAATACATAAAATCGAATGCCGTCGGCTTTGATGACATTAATCCTAAATTCCTCAAAACTATTATTCCCCAAATGCTGCCATATATCACATACATTTTCAATAATATAATTACAAAAAGCGATTACCCGCGAAATTGGAAACATACCAAGATCATACCTACTCCAAAATCGAACAATGAGTATCGTCCTATCGCTATTCTACCGTACTTATCAAAAGTTTTTGAGCGACTACTTCATCAACAAATAAATAAATACATCAATGACAATAACTTGCTGACAAATAGACAATCTGGTTTTCGTGCAAAACACAGTTGTACTACAGCTTTAATTGATGTATCCGAAGGTATACGAGAAAGCATTGATGTCGGTGATATATCATTCCTTATTCTACTTGACCATTCCAAAGCGTTCGATACGGTCGATCATCAAGTTCTTTGTTGGAAATTGGACAAAATGTTTAGTTTCTCACCTTCATCCATCCGTCTGGTTGCTTCGTATCTTTCTGGCCGAAGTCAATCTGTTATTGCAAACAATATAACATCAAAATCGTTACCTGTTCTTAGGGGAGTGCCACAGGGATCGATACTTGGGCCACTACTATTCTCAATTTATATAAATGATCTAGATAAACAATTGTTACACTGTAATGTTCACCTATATGCTGATGACGTACAACTCTATATTAGTAGTCCCTTAATAAATATAAATGATTGTGTTGAAAAAATAAATATTGATTTAAAACGTGTTAACGCATGGGCAAATGCAAATGGTTTGTGTATAAACCCCATGAAGTCTAAATGCTTGATAATAACGAAAAAAACACTGAAACTGTCGCTTGAACCTATGATATTGCTGAACAACAAACGAATTGAAATTGTACAAAAAGCAAAAAATCTTGGCATTATTTTTAACAACACACTCACATGGTCTGATCATGTAACTGCTGCTGCTGGGAAAACATACTCAATGCTGCGAACGCTATGGAACACCCAACACATCACACCGTTTAATATTCGAATGTTACTTGCAAAAACGTATATCATGCCAATTTTACTCTATGGATGCGAACTGTTTGCAAGTTGTGACTCAACAAGCCAGGGAAAACTTGAGAAAACTTACAATGCTGTATTGAGATATGTTTTTAACCTAAGAAAGTATGATCACATTTCCCATTTTAAAAATAAACTTTATGGCGTTTCTCTGAGTAATCTCTTAAAAATTAAAACCTTAATGCTATTACACAAAATAATTTTCAAGCATGAACCAGTGTATCTTTTTGATAGAATATCTTTTACGCGTTCAAGAAGATCATATGACATAATTCATACTAGATATAGAAGTCAGGTTTCTGAGCGTCATTTTTACATCAATTCAATCCGCCTTTGGAACTCGCTTCTACCGACCAATAAATCCATTAGCAACGCCTTGCTTTTTGAGAAAGAATTATATAAATTTTTTATCACAAATTAATACTGTTTCCTTTTTATTATGTTTGTATTTAACTATTTTAAACTTATTTGTTAATTTCTAAAAATTATTAAATTATTTTTCATAATACTATATCATTTTTTAATCAACAATGTAATTACAATACAAAAATCCAATACTATAATTATAAGATTTGTATCTTGTTGTATTGGAAATCAAATAAATAAATAAATAAATAAATATGACATTTTTAAAAATGACATGCAGGCCTGTTCTGCAAATCACTTTTACTCAAATCACGTGATTTCAAATCACGTTATTTAAAATCACATGTGCCTACTTAAATCATACGTGTGATATTATAGTGTCCCGTTTTTGTGTGTTTTCGTGTGATCTTCAATTGCCGAAAGCACACCGAGAAACACAAAAACGGCATAGCTTTCAGAACAACACAAAATCATGCGTGCGATTTCAAAAACACGTGATTTAAAATCACTTGATTTTCAGAACAGGCCCGATAATCTCCATTTGCAAAGTGTCTTAATGCCCACGGACATTATGACATTTTCAAACGTGTCACAGTTTTCATGGACACTATGACACTGGACGTTATGGCATGCCACCTTTATTGGCAACATATTTTTTCGCAAATTCGGTTTCAAATAATCGGGGTTTCGGTTTGCTTTAAATTGTTTGTTTGATAAAAAAGTAAAATAAAACAAGCAATTTGTACGTACAAAAGTATTTCAGAACTAAAACGTATAATACATGTTAGGTATATTACTACATAAAATAAAAGTTAGATTTAAATAGAGATCAGTTTAATAAAACAAAAACATTATTTGTTTTATACCCACACCACAATAGTGGAGAGGTCTTTATGCGTTTGTTCTGATGTGCGTAACCCTAAAAAATATTGGTGCTAGATCGAACTCTTAGTATACCGATCGGCTGGTTGTCTGTCCATGTAAATTGCAGGTTGCATTTTTGATAACATTTAATACATACATTTTAATTGGAAAAGTCTTTGTGCCTATAAACTATCTTTTTATGTTGGTAATTAGATACAAGTTGACTCAAAAATATGATATTGCAACGTAAATCGTCTCAAATGAGTTGGGGGCGTTCGATTTCTCAACTAAGTTTTTATAGAGGAAAATATTGAAAATCACAAAATTGTCTAATGCCATGTAAATCAGATCTTATTTGGAAGATGTTTTAGAAAATGTATCTCTGTAGTCAAAATCATCTTTTAATTCGCTATAATTAACAGTTTTTGATTTTTAGCTGGGTTTTGAATTTTTTTAAGGTAGCATTAAGCGGTTCTTATATTACGGTTTACAACTCAACTCTGTCTTAGTTGAAATGTTGCAGTTTTTGTATTATGGTTTACAACTATTTTTTAATTGTGGTTTACAAAAACATCAAACATTTACAACTCATCACTAGCAGTTGTTTTAATTTCAACTGAACTGAGTTGAGTTGAGTTGTACACCAGAAACCAAAGCCAAAGTCAGAGCTGTCGCTTAACTCATACTGCTGGCAATTATAAAAAAGTCTGTATTGTAGAATTCTTCTGCAAGTTCAATAGCTTGGTACTGTGATGAATATGTTATGTATGGTGACAACAATTAAAATACTGTTGTGAATAACAAAAGTCGTTACTAAAAAATATCAACGAATCCAAGATAATTAAAAAGTTAAATATACGAAAAAGTCAATTATTCGAAATCACAAAACCAATTTCTCGAATACTTCGAAAACCGGCCTTTTTAAAAAACCGGATAAATAAAAAAAAATCGATTCTTCGAATACTTGGGAAATTGGGTTTGACAATCCTAGAGGCATACTATATTGCAACAACTCATTCATAAGCAATTTTTTAAAGAAATAAATTCATATTGCACGAGTATTATTTCCTTGTTTGTGCTGCTTAATAAGAGTTGGTTTAATACCTGCATTAAAATTGTTGGCCCTGCGAGGCGTGGGCTCTTTTAAGGATAGGCTCTTCAATAAGTAGCGATTGATAACGCAATGAATAAACCTAAAATTTATATTTTTTACGAAGAAAGTCGGTTTGACACCCTTTTAGTGATTTTCCGACACTGCAGTACCTGAAATGCTTGAAGTGTGCTTTGCGAAAAATTCTTCTTCGGGTATCTAGAATGTCTAAGGGATGCGAAATTACAGAACTTGATAGGAAATTTGTATAGGGTTTAAGTGCCCTTATAAAACCCAGAGCACAGAACTATTTAATAGAGAAAAAGTAGTAGGTTTATTAATTTTTTTTTTGATTTTTCAGCCATACTAGACCTGCACAATGTAAAGAAAGGGCTTGGAAACAATCCTTGTCTGGGAATCGACATTTAGAAAAAATCTGAAACTTTGTTGCAAATAAGTGTTTATTTCCCACGTCATCATAATGGATCTTTTTAGGTACCTCGAGTGTTTTAGCTCTCTTATGATTACAACAATATACATACATTTTTCTTTTATTTTTATTCTTACTTTTAAAGTAGTCACATAAAAACATCATGCAATACTCCCTAGTTAAAGGCTTAACAAAAAAATGTTGAGTCATGACGTTAACAGGGTGTTTTTCCCTCCCATAGAAACCGGCATTTCCATAGACAATAATGAACCAAGAAAAAAAGAAAAAAAATCAATTTTTGCAAACCAAAAATAAAAACACGGTTCCACACCCTTAGAGAAAATGCAAAATAAAGGAAAATAAATAGAATAAAACAACCCCTGTTGTCAAGGCTAGAATTTTAACCAAACAAAAAGTTTAATAAGAGAAACCCCCAAAAAATATAATAACGAAATTGGCCAACACCTTAAAAAAGAAAAATAGGTGAAAAAACATATGATTAAAGATAAGACACTTGTTCAAATAGCATAAGAGATAAACCGACAATATAAATTATCTGGCAACCTAATTGATAAATAAATCCTTAAACAAAATTAATCCTAAAATAAAAAGTATTACCGTTAATTTTCTTCTCTCTTCCTTTTGCTATGCAGCATAGTTGCAATCTAGCAATCAAAATGCCAAAAAAACGGATGAATGAAATAGATATTTTTGCTTAATTTTCAACATTAATTTTTATTTTATTTCTTCTTCCTCTTTTTGCATAACTTTTTTTGGAAACAATCGTTATTATAAAATTTATTACGCTAAAATAATTTGCATAAAAATAAGTTTAACTTTTTTGCATTTATTTTATTTACAATAAAGTGAAAATAAAATCGCCGAAAGTTAAAATAAATACCCATTAAAATAAAAAAAAAAACTTTAAAAAGTTATATAAAAAAATAAATTTTAAGTTAGTGCAATTTTTTATACAAGTTAATACAAAAGAAACAAATTAAATGGTTAAACATAAAAAATAACCACAATACTAATAATAAAAAATTTATTTACAAAAACGTACGCAAATAATCGAAATTTTATTCAGAAGAAGATAAATATTTAATAATTTAATGCACTATGGGATTAAATAAACAAATAAAACTAGCAAAATACCTAGCTTGTTAAATTAAATATGTAAGTGTGTAAATACAAAGAGGAAATTTTGACAACTTTTTTTCGTAAAATCTTGGAGAAAAAAAATTCATAAATTTGTATATTATTTAAGTGTGAGGTCCATAGCGTGCGTTTTGTGTCAACGCACAGTATAATTGGCATACCTTACTTGCGTTAGACGCTTCGAGTAACATGCGCAACGCTGTTTACGTGACATCCCCACAAAAACAAATAAAATTTTGTTTGGTCAAATCAGCTCTCTGTTGTGATGCGAAAGCAAATGGTGCCAAATCTAGTGATTGGAGAGTTAAATGCACGAAAGTGTAAGATGCTTTGAGCCGTTGAATGCAAAAAGTAGGTATACTTGAAACGTAGACCGTAAGTAAGGTAGTAAGCTTCAAGGCATCCTATACTTTTGTGCATGTTAATTGATATGTATGTACATATATCCACACAGATTCTGCAGCTGCATAGGATGCAAAAACCCATATAACGCTTGATATGAACCTCATTTATTAAAATTGTTTAATACCTGTTTCAGACGATGCGACATGTACCAGCAACAATATTCGTCGTTATTACGACAGCATAAGAAACTGTCATATACGATCTGCGATCAAATAGATCCTGTATATACCTCTGCATGCTCTCCTCGTATATGCGTTGGTTTTGTCTAACATGCCTCGTGGGAGCCACCAACTGCGTGATGGCAAAGTTTGGATGACTTTTCCGATGACAACCCCGAAGGAACTGTTTCAACACCAAAACGTTGTGTTCCTTAACCGGCAGAACCTTTTTCTTCTGGTAAAGATGGCAGCCTGTGACGGTCCTTAAGGCTGCGTTTTGACAGCTTTGAATATTTCTCCACTGCATATCACTAAACGAAGTTGACTAGACACCACACCAATATTCGTATTTTCTTTTAGTGTCCCTTCATAAACTCGTATAGGTACGTTCAAACGTTACGTTTTTATTTTGCATGCTACAATTAGACGTTTAAGGCTGTGTTCTTGAGATCTCATTAACTAGGTTTAGTTAATCTGAAAACAGATTTGTGCCGCCATTACCAAGTTTGTATACAAAATTTTGACGAAACAGCATAGTTTTGCATAAAATTTTGATCTTTTATCAAATAATAAATAAAAAATCACATTTTGCAGGAAAGATCCGAGTTTCAGACTACTTTAACCTCCGTTTGAGCTTAGTCCACATCTCAAAAACCCGACCTAAGTCTTAAATTTAAATTTAACCATTTAGTTTTAAATATTTTTACGAATTATATAACAGAGAAACATTAAATTGTTGCTTGATTTAACAATTCGTGCAAAATTATTTACCCCGCTAGAGTCTCTACATCTTTTGTTGCAATCTTCTGTATCATAAAAAATTTCTGTGCGACATGTCGAATAGTCTGAATCGGGTAAAATACAGACAACATTTTATTTTGTTTTATGAATTCAACAAAATTTATTAAGCCCATTTAGTTCTTTCAGGATTTCGATTATTAACGTGAATTTAAAATTTTAATTGGTCAAATCAAGAGTACAAATCAAATATTCATTAATTTTATTAAAAATATTTGGCAACCTATAGAGTTTCCCTGTAAAGCCAAGAATAATTTTGTATACCTAGTTGCTTTGTAAGTCAAATACCTATATACTATGGAAGTTTGAGCAATTAATTTCAGCGTGTCTAAATTTAAATTAGATAGTCGTTTTCTCTACTCTACTATTTTAAAGTGCCTGAAAGTTCTTGACAGGCTATTATTAAGGGTCACAATCAAATCACAGTTAATAATTTGCTAAACGCGTAAAATTCATTCGCAGATATAAACAATGGGATCTTTCGAATGTGATTCTATAGTTGAATTTAAATTTATAAAACTTCTAAAAAGTATGTGAAATATTGAGGAAATAAGACTATTGTAAAAAAAGACTTATAAATTAAAATCGTTTTTATGGTGTTAAATATAATTAAAAATAATTTATGAAAAATAAAAACATAATTCCCGCATTCTATTTTTCAAAAAAAATTAATTAGGAATTTTAAAACATTTATATTTCTTAAGATTATTATGACATTATGACAAAATACAACATTTGATCCCACTGTTCTCCAAGCTCAAGTTCTTATTATGACATTATGACTACAACCTTTGATCCCACTGTTCCAAGTTCTTTTAAAACAAAAAAAATAAACAAAGTGCAAAATTAATTAACCTTTCACTCCTATTGTGCAAAAGAAAACAACAATAAAACCAAATGAGTAATGAAAAAAAAATTTAAAAAAAAGCCAAATTAATAATAATTGACATGCAATTCCATACCATTCAATAATTAATCTAATAAAAAAAAACCAAGACCAATATATACAGAAAACTTCGATAACTTACCACCCTCCTCTGCTTATTTTGCTACTGCATATAATTTAATTTGAAGAAAATTGAGGTGCAAATTAAAAAGATAAAATATTATATACGAAGATAATTTTTCACTTATTGATGAGGTTTAATTGCACAAAATAGAGAAATTTATTTGCTTACAGTCGGTAATTTGGTGTTATTTAAAATATTCTGAAAATTAAACACTTTTTATTTTAATTTTTCCACTATGTTTTCGTTTTTCAATTTCCAATTACTTTCATATTTGTTTTTTCTTTCGCAACTTCACTTTTTTTATTTTTTTGCTTCTTGCAATGATCTTCAATTAAAGAGGTGATTTTTTTTATTTCGTTAGTCGTGTAAATCAGGTTTGGCAAAAAAGGAAAATATGTTTTGTGTTTTTTTTAATAATAAATTTTATATTTTTCACTTTTTATTCAACTCCAAACATGTACATTTCTAACAAATATGTCACTGAATACTTTTTTCCAACTTTTTTGGCGTTATTTGTTGCTGTTTCACAAATTTTTCAGGTATATAATTTATAAAATTAATTACATTTTTTTTTTAAATTTCTAACAAAATTTTTTTTAATATTTTATTCTCCTAATAAAATTCAATCAATTATCATTTTTTTATATTTTTCACTTGAAATATTATTTTATTTTTCTCCACTTGTTATTTTCCACGTTTTATTCTCTTTAACAACCACTTTGCAACTGACTGACGTCGTCGTACCGCTATTATTTTGATGACGAAGTCGGGTTGTGTTAAAAATTTTCTCTATCACTGTTTTTCTGCTTTTTCTCGGTGTATAAATTTTTTTTTGCTCCTTGTGTTTTAGTTAAGTAGTTGTTATTGTTGTTTTTAGTTAGTAATTGTAATTATGTCTAATTTTTGTTGTTGCAATTTTTTGTTTTGTGTGAAAGTGCAATCAGATGGAAACTGTCAAAGCGATACAAGTTAATAAAAAGTTGCCTGGCTGTTTGTTCAACACTTTTGTATAACCCAGCAAATATTTTTACAATGTAAATTTTAAGCCAAACTGAATAAATATTAAAAAATATTTGTGTATGTATATGAAAAAAATAATACAAGTTTTAAATATATTGCAAGAAATCGAAAGAATTCGAAAAAATACGCAAAATAAAAAAAGTATACACGAAATTAAATTTGAAAAAAATCTAAAAGAAAATTACAAATTTAAACTAAAAAAATCAGGAAAAAAACAATATTGCAAGAGCTCACTGAATCGAAGTGAAAATGTGTAAATTTTGATACGGCCTTTAAAGGAACAAGTGCAATATGTATGTAGTTTTCACACTTTAAAATTGTGTTCTTGTGTAGTCAGTCAGTCCTGTCACATACATAAATCAATTCCGATCGAAAAAGATTTCGTATCTTGCTTCCCATTAAACGAAATCACTTTTGATCGAAATTGATTTCTATGATAAGCCTTAATGAATTGTATTTTAAAGGATTATGACCATAGTTTCTGGTCGGTGGCGACTGTTTCTTTACTAAGTTACTATAAGTTAGTTTTAGACAACAATCGTTTGCATGTCATTGATGTCGGAAAGATCCAGATTTATTTCCTTGTAATTTCGTATTTGTTATACCTAAAAATACATACTTTTTGTTTTTCACTCTGCTTATAACTAGATTTAAATGTCGCTCACACACTGGTCTGTTTGAATACACTTGTATTTCCACAGGAATGCCTTGGTTTAATTCACCTGTTGTGTTTCTATATAGTATGTTGACTTTCACAAAGCTGTCTTTCAGTGTTTGGTTCGGTGCGAAATGTTTGGATTGTTTTGTTCACTGTCCGTTGATGGCTTTAATTTCTGAAGAACAAAATCCCCTACATTAAAGTTGAAAGTATACCAAAGGTACTAACACGTAAAACTAAAACTTTAAACTAGGAACACTGCGTTAACATACCACCTACACAAGTATGCACGCACAAACAAATCTCAAATTTTATTGTGCATGCCCATAATTTATCGATTTGATTAATACCATGTTCACACGGACAGCAATATTCGTGTTTCGCTCTCTTATTCCTGTTTCGCGCCCCAAACATGATTGAAACGACTTGTTTCCCCATACAAAATTTTGTGAGCGAAACAGGTCGTTTCATTTTGAAACCGGCTGCGAAACAGGAAAAATGTACTATCATCTCCAATTTTGATAACATTTATCGTTAGTTTATCTGAACTAGCTCTCAAAAAAAAGCAAAACAAAGAAAAAAACAAAATAAAAATTGATGTCTAATAAAATAAAGTGATAATTATAACATAATAATATCAATAAAAGTGTAAAATAATATATGTTTAAGTTTTATTTACTTTTTTTATCTATTTAAAAAAAATCACACTAACAACACAAAAAAAATTTCAAAATGAAACAGGAATGAATCGTATGAACAGCATGTTTGGCAAACTAGTTTCAACGAGCGAAACGAGTGGTTTATAACGTCGTATGAACATAGCATAAGATTAAAAATTTCTTAAATTTTGATAGAAATAAAATAATCGATTTTAAAAGCCCAATAATCGATTTCAGTATAAAATCGCAGACGTAAATTCGATTGCAAAAAAGTCGATATTTTAAAACACAAAATCGATTTTCGATGGAAATCGAAATCGATTTACCATTCCCTAGTACATACCTACATATTTAAAAAATCGCTAATATCAGATTATAAACTTGGACAAATAAAAAATTTATCAACAATTTTTAATGACGAATTCAAAAATATACCGTCATGTTCTGGAAACCGAATTCGAGTGAAATTGCAATCGAGCAAATTTTGAATACGATCCTGTTTTAAAAGTTCATTAGTTTAAGTACCACTTCTAAAACGATTATAGGTTCACTCGATTTTGATTCTAAAAATCTTTAAAATTTGAGAATTTAAAAATAAAAAATTCTGGCAAACACGATAAAATCGGCGAAAATTGCAAATTAATGAGATACAATTCGAAAAATACGTGTACATATTAAAAAAGAAAACACAGAAAAAACACGAATTAAATTCTTGAAAATAGACAAAAATTACCAATATCACTATTTTCGTGAATTAGGCTTCGTTAAAAAACAATAAATTTTCTAGAAAAAACTTTGTCGTGCGATAAGTTTTCTTGAAAAAACTTTGTCGTGCTATAAGTTTTTTACAGAATTTTTGTGCGCTAAGAAAAACTTGATAAAACTAACTTTAGCTGTGTTCATTTACTATTGTTACAAATTTGTAGTAAATGAACACAGCTTTTATCTTCATGGAAACACTTATATCTACCATTCGCCAAGGTTAAAGGGTATGTAAGAAATTTGTCATTTCGTTTGTTATAACTACAATATTGATATTAGACCCTATAAATTATCCTAATGGGGAGTGAAGATGATTTAACGATGTATATCTTTCCGTTGGAGTGCCCCGGTAGGCTAGCTGGTAGCGATCTAGTCTATCAGCGCCGGGGTTGCGGGTTTGATTCCCGCCAGAGACTCTGGTTTCTTTCCTGCAGACAAACATAGATCTTCGCGGGATAAGCTTAGGAAATTAAAAAAAAAAACAATTAGATGCGATGGGGACGGGGAATTTGTATATTTATCTCACGCATAGTACGGAATTATGTATTTGCTATCGAAATTTAGCCTAATTGGTCTACGAATGGCTGTAATATGTGGAAAAAACCACGACTGCCTTTAATCTCATAAATCCCTTGTTGTTGTTTTTTATTTTTTTATGTATCCAAATAAAATGGGTGGGATTGGAGAAGTGGGCGTGGCCCCTCCCGTACAATGACATTATAGATTTCTGTAGATCTAGAGAACGGCAAGAACCAAAGTTTTCAAGTTAAGTACAAGCATCTTGGTTATCAATACACAACAAAATGTGGGCGGGATTTAAGAAGTGGACGTGAAGGATATATACGATGCGACATATACCAAAATCGCACTCTTACTTGTTTTTAATTTTTTTTTTTAATTTTGTGTTTTCAGCTTTTAATTTTGGAATCTCTAAAGTTTGTTATTTTAATAAATATGTACATACTAAGGATTTTGAATTAATTTCCTTTTAATAATTTTTATTAAAATATAAACTTATTAATTACAATTAACTTTATAAGAATATGAATAAGTGTATGTAAGTGCCACAATATATATTTTAAGTTTGATTTAGAAAAGCATTATTTATAAGCCAGAATTTTTAGTTAAGAAGTATGAAAAGCAATAAATACACATGTTTCTAACCTTTATATCTAATATAATTGTTAAATAATTTCAATACACTTTAAATTAAAAACGTAACATTCATTTGAATTTGTTTATATATTGTAGTAACTTTTAATGTTGTCTTTAATGTAAAATTACAAAAAAAAAAAAAAAAAAATTTTTATTTGTGTAAAAAATAATTAAAAAAAATACATCATAGTTATGGCAAAAAAATTATTATATAAAAATATTCCTAGTACACAAAAGTAATTTTACAGTTATTGTTTAAAAAAAGGCACAAAATATAATAAAAGTTATCAACTTCCAAAAAAGAAAAGAAAAAAATCTAACAAAAGCACTAAGAAAATTGAAAGAGTAGGAGAAATATTGATTATTTATAACAACAACATAAGAGCTAATCATCACTTTATGAGAGAGAAAGAAAACTTAAACTATTTTAGGATCATCATCATCGTCGATAACATCTTCATCAGAATCTTCATTGCCATTATGTTGCAATTCCAGACGCTCATCAACGGTAGCGAGTTTTTGACTTTTCAAACGCAACTCAAACACTTCACTTATCGCATCACGAAAGCATAAGAAATTGTAGTCGATAACACCCTGCCGATTGAAATTTTCTTCGCGTAATATACACACCAAAGCTAAAAATTTATTAACTTCACGTAAATATAAAATGGTATTATTATTGAGCTTAATAAGACTAGAGCTTTGATAGTCGAACGCATCTTCTTCAGAACTGTGAATAAGAAAATTTATTGAACATATTTAAATATCTTTATCATACTCTTCTTTTACCTATAAATGCTTGATAAATCTATAACAACATCAATCATATCACAACATAATTCATAACTTTGCATATCAACGGGTGAACAGTCGGTAGCAATATAAATTTTCGAAACCACATCAAAAAGAAAAGCCTTCTCAATACCGGAGTTCTATAAAAATAATTAATTGCTTAAACTAATGGTGTTTTCTTTTCTACAAAAAAATGTGACATTTTTTACTCCCGAAAAGGGTGAGTTTTTTTTAGAATAAAGCAAGCCACCCTTTACGGGAGCAAAATTTTTAAGAAACATACACCAAGTTGCATTTTTTTAAATAAAATGTCACATTTTTTGTAGAAAAGAAAACACCATAAATCTGAAAATTTGACAACAAATTAAGACATTTGATATCGATTAAAATTTTCATGTAAATTCTATTGCAATTTTGGTCGGTATGAAATTTCTTAAAACTGAAACCGATAAATATTAATAATTTCTTACCGATATAAAAATATTTAATAAATTTTCTAGAGTTGGTAGTTGTGGTATTAATTTTTGCACCACCTTCGAAAATGCTTCAAATATTGAATGATCATAGATTGAAGTTAAGTGAAAACTTAAATGAATTTGCGTTAGACCAGCATCGGCTAAATCATCCGAAGCACGTTGATGTATATCCCTCTGGGATTCCATTTTGGTATCATCACTAATGCCGTCCACCTAGAAAAATTTGGAGCTTCATTAATTTTGATTTGTATTGTAAAAAATAAATTTTGCTAAATTTTTTTTCTTATTATTTTTTAATTTCAACGAATATTGTAATTTTGAATGTTTCAAGAGTTTAGCTTTTTCTGCTGATTTTAGTTTTTTCTTTACCGGTTTTTTATATAGATACCTATAAGTTTCGCGCAATTTTAAATAAGTTAAAAATAAATAAATTAAATATTTTTTTAAAAATTTGTGTTTCTCTAGATTTTAGTGGTAAATTCGATATATTTATTAAAATTCGCAATTTCTATTTTGAATTTTTTCGATTCAGCCAATTGTAGTTTTATTAAAATTATATTTTTTAACCATTTCTTTAAAATTTCTGATTGAAAAGAATGGCTCATGTTCTATAGCTTTTAATGTGCAAAACGGAATTCTAAATGGAGTTCAAATCTTAAAAGATTTTTTTTAAATTTATTAAGGCAAAACTTGTTTACCTACCCCACACAAGAAAATTTATTTCCGTTTTAATTTTAATAAAAATTGCACATTGAAACCCTACAAGTTCTTATCGCATTTTATGTACAACATTCTTATAATAAAATTTTTCACAACATATTTTTTATTTCCCATATCCAAATTATTTCTTTCATCTTTACCTTGTGTATAAAGACTTCAAATTTAATACGCGGATTAATTTTATAAGCCTTAAGCACAGTATTTTTGAATTTGGTCAATGCCTCGTTGTAATCGTCTTTGGCATCGATCACAAACACCAATGAACCACAATTGCCAAAAATCATATCCGAATCAAAAGTGGGATCGAAAAAATCTATTTGGCCTGGAAAATCCCATATACAAAATTGCACAAAGCTTGAATTGTTTATATTATCCTTCACTATCTGATTGGTCGACTCTAAAAACATTGTTTCGTTGGGTGACATTTTATGGAAGACAACTTTTTGTATAGAACTTTTGCCGGAACGACGTAGACCCATTAATAATATGCGTGGTTTAAGATCGGAATTTGTGCCAACCATGCCCGTCGAGTCCAAGCCATCTTGATCAAAAGCACCATAACCGTATTCTTTGGGAAATGTATCCACATGAAAGTCGTCGTCTTCGTAGCTCTGTAAAGACGTAGTTTATTATAATACCGAGTAAATTTTTGAACCAGAAATGTGGGCGGTTTTCGTTTAGATCGTACCATTTTGTTGCAAGAAATCTCTTCAATTTTTTTAGCGTTTTCGTTTTCTAACGCTTTACATAAATAAAAATATAAACTTAAAAAGGTTTTTGTTTATTTATTGTTTATTTGTTAGAAATTTTCACTTTTCCGTTTTTGTTGTAAATGGAAACACTTTATCAAATTACAGTCAGCTGATTGATAATGATGATGGTGTTAGAGTTTTCACAGCATTTGGCTTTTATACTGGTTGTAGGAATTTGAGCAGCTGTTACAAAAAAGTAGTGCCAATCTGTAGGCTGGTATAAAAGAAGTTTGTAATCGATAACTTTATGAAAATAAATTTAAAAATTTTAATTTGTATAAAAAAAATTTTTTCTTTTTAAATTTAATTTTATTTATGCGTAACGTAACAAATTCACCAAGTTCAGTTTAAACTAACTATTTCTTAAACTTTCAGTTAACAGTACGGTTTGACAGTTAAACCTGGTAGTTAATTAAGCCTTGAAGGCTTAATTAACTAAATATATAAATAATTATAGCTGATATATATATATATATATATATATATATATATATATATATATATATATATATATATAAATAGTGAAATTGGCCGTAAGAAAATACGATTACTTTATTTCAGGATTTAATTTTTCTTTAGCAAAATTACAATAAAACCGATTTTATTTTGATACAAAATGGGAAATGTATTCAACAGTGAGTTTTGTGGTACGCGTAGACTTTAATTTAGATAGAAAATTTTAAATTATGGAATGTATAGTAAGATTTAAGCCCTTGTTTTCAGTTTTATATATACATATTACCCGAAGCTTAAAAAAATGAATTTACATAAAAATAATAATAGGTCGAATTAGAAAAAATTATATTAACAAAAATAATATTTGCAAGATGGCGTCACTTTTTACACTGCACCCTATTCCTTGATAACGCTTAAAACTACAGGGTGATTTTTTAGCTATTATCTTTTTGGCAACACTGGTTTAAACAGCTGACGTACGTTTCGTGTTTTGTTTCACTGTCAAACATCTTCAGTTTGGTCTATAATTTAACCATGAATCGTCTTACAAACGAACAACGCTTGCAAATTATTGAATTTTAGTATCAAAATGCGTGCTCTGTTAAGAAAGTTCATCGCGCGCTTCTTCCATTTTATGGTCAGTTTAATCGACTCACTGAAGCGGCTATTCGGTACGTTAATAAGCAGAATTGTCGATTTTGGAGTGAAGAACAGCCAGAAGTATTGCAAGAGCTACCAATGCATCCAGAAAAAGTCACAGTTTGGTGCGGTTTATGGGCTGGTGGATCATTGGACCGTACTTCTTCAAAGATTGTGCGAATCGTAACGTAACTGTGAATGGTGAGCGCTACCGTGAGATGATGTCCAACTTTTTTTGCACAAATTGCAAGAGCTTGACTTGCATGACATGTGGTTTCAACAAGACGGTGCCACATGCCACACAACACGCTTAACAATGGAATTATTGAGAGGCGAGTTCGGTGAACATTTTATTTCATTTTAGACTATTTTTTGGGGCTATGTTAAAGCTCATGTCTATACACACATGCCCGCTTCAATTGACGCATTGGAAGACAACATTGAAGCATTTATTCATGAGATAGCGGCCGAAATTTTGGAAAGAGTATGCCAAAATTGGACTAAGCGGATGGACCATTTGAGGTGCAGTCACTGTCAACATTTGCATGAAATAATCTTCAAACATTAAATTATATGGACCGAACTATCGATTCAATTAAAGATTTCATGCCTTTTTTTGAATTTAATGTGTTTTTTTAAAACTTTGCTATAGCTCTTAAAAAATCACCCATTAGTTTCCCGACGCAGCTACAAAAAAAAGGACATTGGGAATAGAAAATTGATTAGTGCAATTCTGTAATATTTCGATGTAAACTTTTGTAAAAGCTGTAATGGGAGTTAAAATTTTGATACAAAATCAAGAATAAAAATTGGGAATTAAGCACGTCAAACAAAATTTTCTAAATTAAAAATTCTGTATTCCCAAAAAATTACTTTGATAATACACTGGCAAGTGCATGGCTTAAAAAACTAAACTAGCAACATGCTTTATTTTTTGCGAAAACAATAAAACAAGTTGTTTTTGTTTTCATTTTGTTTGTTCTTAACCTACTTACAACTACAATTAATGTTGGAAGAATTCCAACCAATTGTAGTGGGGAATGTAAGAAAAGAAAAACTCTCTATATATTGTTGATATTTTTGTTTAAGCTTTAATATTGTTACAAGTAAGACCGGTGTTTATAATTCTTATTCGCTTAACAGTTTTATTTGTTTAATAACTTTTGTTTTTCTAAAATCTTTGGATGAGATTTACTGACGATCTGGACTACAGGTGTTATGATACTTGCTGTTTTTGTATTGGATTTTTTTAGGATTGACTGAATGAAACAACAAATGCGAGAAAGAACAAGAAATACAATATGTAAACAAACCCTTTTTTCTGATTGACATTTCTCATGTATATTTTTTTCTTTGACTAAAACAAAAAAAAAAAAAAAAAAAAATGGCAAAGGCTTGGGCAGATGAAACTATTTTGTTATTGATAAATGAAATGAAACAGGTGTCGTTCATATGGGATTTCAAATCATAAATTTTGAATTAAAGAATATACCTCGTAATTTATTCATTATTTGCATTAAATTTTATTGTATTTAAAAAAATAAAAAAATTGTTTGTGATTCCAAAATAAAATGTAAACAAAACAAACAATATTGCCCACGTTGTTTTCCGACAAAACCCCGCCAAAAAACCTAAAAATCACAAAACAAAAGTTAAAAACTGCTACTTTCAATCAAAAACTAAGAAAATTGGCAACAGTGCTAACATTTAATTTGGAAATGTCAATTTTAAGTTAAATATTTTGGGTGCGTTCGTATCACAAAACTCGAAAAGTATGCGTTTGCGCCACTTTTTCCAATTTCCATTATCCTAGGTACTTGTTTTTTTTTATTTGGAGCCTCGTCGGTAAACTAGATTTGTTCCAAAAAAACTTTTGTTCTGCTATTTTGCCCACGCTGTTGCCAAATTGCTGAAATATTTATTTTTTTAGTATAAGTGCTGGTTCACACAGGTCAAGTTTGACTCTTCAAGTCTCGAGCTTTTAGGAGAGAGGGGTAAAGAGAATGGAAAGGGGTACATACTTGACCGTACCAGTCAGTTTTGTATTTTTCTTTTCTTTTTTTCATCCGTAATATAATAATAAATAGGAAAAGAAAACAAAAATTAATTTTGTGCATGAACGTGAACGCAAGTTCAAAAGAAAATTTAAATAAAACTGTTCAAGTAAACTTGACCTGTGTGAACCAGCACTAACTCCACGTCTACAACTGACATGATTTGTTGTTATAACATAATGTTATAAAAGCGTTGTTAAAACATTTGCATTAACAACCGTGTTATAACATGAGAAAACCTCTAACATGATGAGTCTATACTTAACACTAACATCATTTTAGTGTTAATGTTAAGCATTTCATGTCAGTTGTAGACTGTATGTAACTCCCCGTCTACAACTGACATGACTTGCTGTTATAACATGATGTTAAAAAAGCGTTGTTAAAACATTTGCATTAACAACCGTGTTATAACATGAGAAAACCTCTAACATGTTGAGTCTATACTTAACACCAACATCATTTTAGTGTTAGTGTTAAGCATTTCATGTCAGTTGTAGACTGCATGTAAAGCGGGGCAAAAATTACTAAAACATAAAAGTGATGCCAAGTTAGCGGGTCTTCTTCTATGGGTTTAACAATCACATTAAATTAATAACTTTTATACAGCTGACTTTGTTATTCACATTTTCACAAAATTTTATAAAAATTTCTAGTTTAGCAAAGTTTTTAATAATTTTTTAATAAAAAAATCATGTCAGCACGTAACTTACTATTATTGGGACAATGTATACCATGTGTGAAACAAAGTGCTTCCAAAATACGTATACGACGCATGGAATTAGATAAAAATCTTAATATGGTATTCTATGTCCTTAACAAATTTACCGACTTGATTTTAAATAATTTATATACTCTTAGTATTTCAAAAAAGATGAATTCTTCTTTGCCCATGATCCTCAAAAGGTATGCAAAACTGGTGATATAGTTTTAATACGTGAATTACCCGAACGTTTAACAACTCTCATTACCCATAAAGTAGAAAAAGTTGTTTATCAACTTGGTGACATAACGGATCCTATTACCGGCAAATCTGTGGTTGTGGGTAAATATCGTGAACAAATTGAAGAAGCCAATCGTATGTTTGGTAAATCAGAAAAGGCCTTTGACTATAGTAAGGCACCTCCGCGTGGACGTTTGGAGGGTACAAAAGACTTTACCCATGGTGAAACTTATATTAAGTATCATGAAGATGGTAAAGATCAACCGTTTGGTGTTTAAATTTTAATAGACAAAAAATTATTGTATGATTATCGGAAATAAAAAGAAAATAAAATTTTAGCTTTTGTTGTTTTTCTTAAAAGGGTTAGTTGATTTTTAAATATGGTGACAAGGTTTAGTTTTTTTAAGTTTTCATTAAAAACCGGCAAATAAATTTGGAATTAATGTTTACAATTGTTTTTGTATAGGTATTAACAGTGTTAAATAGCTGCTCTTAACACTGGTAAAACAACAAACCTTTATTTTTTTTTATTGCTTGACCAAAATGCACTTGTTGCGATCTCTTTTGCTCTCACTACCTCCTGTATAACTTCATATATAAGAATTGCTACCAATCTTTCTTGTTCTCGCTGTTTCTTTTGATATTTTTAGTTTATTATTGCAATTCTAACGGTACGCGTCGCGTCGTCTTTTAAAAAAAGTTAAGTTAAAGTAAAAGCAGAAATAAAATATTTAAAAATTTGTTTTTATTGATAAAAAATTGTTTCAATAACTGTTCTGTGTTGTAAATAAATGATTTTTAATAGTGTTCACTTGTTATTTGTTTAAATAGAAGCGAAAAAAGTGTCCCAAAAATTCCTCAGATTCTTTTCTGTTATAGGCACATACCTTTGCTGTCGTTCGTTATTTTGTATTTTAAGTTGTTGCTGTTAAATGCAATGAGTATACATATGTATATATGTGTGTGTGTGCTTAAAAAAGAGGAAAGCGAGTAAATAAAAATGAGAGTTAAAAAACGGAAATAAAATTTAAAATAAGAAAAATGTTATCATTTCCGAAAGTGTTGCCATAGAAAAATTTGTGTTTAAGTTTTAAATGGGAAAAAGTTTTAAATTTTAAAAATAAAAAATTTTAACTAAAAATAGGTATTTTCTGTAAAAAGGTAAGTGAAGGATTTTTTCACTTTAAAATACATTCTTCATAGCACTTTTAGAAATAAAACACTGTTTAGTTTTTATTTATAAATTTTCTAAATATTTTTTTAAAATTTTTTTTTTTAATAAATATTAAATAATCATGATAAGAATTATCATTGATCATCATTTTCATTTTTAATTTATAGTAATTAAAATTATCATTCATTCTATTTTTAAATATTTGATATAGGTAGCAGTGAAAATAAATTTATTTAAGTTCATAAATTTAATATTTTTGAATTTTCGTAAATCGTTTACTTTGTTGGTGTTGTTGCAAAGACAAATCATAAAAAAGAAATTTCAAATAAATTATTTATGTTTTAGGTTTAATTATTTTATTTTAACTACATACTCAATATTTACAAAATTATAAAAAAGAAGCAGTAAAACAAAAATTTTTTTTGTTCGTTTGTTTGCAATTTGTTCTAAAGTTTTTAAATAGTTTTCTTTTTTCAGTTTCATTAACATAATTGACAAATTAATGTATTTTGGGATACAATTGTTATTTGAAAAATGTTTTTTTTTTTTATAAAAAAAATTAAATATATTATAGGTAGGTATATGAAAATAAAAGTACAGTTAAAAAAAAAAAATAAATTTAAATTAAAACTTTTTTTAATTTAGTTTTAAGAATTCATTTCGTTTAGGATACAGTGTTGTTTTTGTGTATTTTAATCACAATTTCTTAAAATTCTAAAATTGTACTGCAGTATAGTGTTGCCTTCGTTGGGTCGTTCCTGGCAAACATTTGACTGAAATTTAAAATAAATTACAATATTAAATATGTTTCTCAAATTAAATAAAAAAACTTCAAAATCAAAAAAATAATAAAATACATTTAAAAAGATCGCTAATTTAAAAGAACGATTTAAAATTACAATTCGCTAACGTCACTGAAATCTAAAAACAAACGGATAAATCGTAAAATACATTTAAAAGCTCATAGAAAAGCAATTCGAAAATAATTACGAAATTTTCAGAAAAAGAAAATTGTTTATGCCTAAAAATTTTAGAGTCAGAGTCGCGAGTTTTTTTGGGTACTTCGACTCCGACTCCGGTGCAAAAACCTCAACTTCGACTTCACAGCCCTGGTTATAACTGATAGTTTATTATAACTGAACTTGGTAAAAAGGCCGTAAATTAAAAAAAAGTTCAAATAATTAATTTTAAAAAATCACAAAAGCATATACATATGGGCATTTCCATCATGTCGATCGTGACCGTCGCACAGTGGGAAATTTTACGAATAGGGCGGCTTAATAAAATTCTTAATTTAATTATAATTATTAAGTTTTATATGACTATAAAATTAGAAGCATAGCTGCATTTTTCAATTTTTTATGAATTTTTAAAAACAAAAATTCCGAAATTTTAATAAAAAAATTATTTTTTTTCCAGAAAAAAAATTATGCTTCTAAAACGACTGCGCATATAAGAAAAACGTTTTACCTTTCTTAAAGTTTTACCTTTCTTAAAGTAAATTTTATTGCGGAATTTCGGTTTTTTTTAGTTTTTCAATAAACTAAAGCGTTTTTGAGTTACGCGAACATAGTATGTTGTGCAACATCCTTAATTTTCGAAATAACGGTATATCTCGAAAACCAAAGCCAACATAAAGAAAAAAGTTTTAACTTTCTTAAAGTAAATTTTATTGCGGAATTTCGGTTTTTTTTTAGTTTTTCAATAAGCTAAAGCGTTTTTGAGTTGCGCGAACATAGTATGTTGTGCAACATCCTTAATTTTCGAAATAACGGTATATCTCGAAAATCAAAGCTAACCTAAAAAAACGGCTAGCACCACTGGATTCAGCGACCCCGAATTAGGTTAAAAATCTTTCGTTCGTATCATACTAAAATATTAAACAGCAAATACTTTAATCTATCTATACAACATATAATTTCTTAGTATGTCAGGATGTTTGCATGTATGTCCTATTAGTGTGACCGCAAGTTATATGGGCAATTTTTTTTTTCGTATTTTCACTTGGCAAACCCCTTAAAATGATTCCAAATTAGAAAAAAAATATATATAAAAAATTTAAGATCGTTTGCATAGTTATTAGCCGTGCCTTGAGCCCACAAAGTTTGCTAAAATGCTATTTTTCTCACTATGGGTCGCTTTAATTGTTTTTAACTTCCGTAATATTTATTTTAGAGAAAAACCTTGCTCTGTGTTAGTTTTCTTTAACATGAATATTTAATCCAGAAAAAACCAAATTGAAAAATAACACCGAAATTTTCACATATCTTCGCATTCTTTGCCTGTACCCATGTTCTGTAACTTTAGTGAGAACTTCTTGCATCGAAAAGATGTGAAACAAAATATTCCATCGTTTCTCGAAAAGTGAGAAAAATGTGTGTCTGTAACCCATGTCGAAAACTATCAAAAGAGATTACGTCGTTACGTTATAAATGTCATAATATTGCACTCGAAGCCGATGTGACATTGCAGACGTTCAGAACGCCAGTAACACATATCGTTGACGGCGACCAAAATTTACTAAAATTGAACATTTTTCAACGACGGCGGCGAAAATACAACCGTCGGCTATACCAAATTGTGTAAAGAGCGACTGTAGTGTTTGTTATTTGCAAACGAGCTTTGAAGACATTCGTATATTTTATAAAAATGTTAAAAGAAAAATAATAAGACAATGAAAAATGTGCCAAGAACAAAATATTATTATTATTATAATTCTTTGTAATGTTATTATTCTTTGCATTTTGCATTTTTAGTGGTTTTTTAGTGTTAAAATTTTTTCTCGCCCCATTTTTATTCGTGAGTTTATTTGACAGTTCAAAGCGGGAACTTTTCTCACCAAAATGTTACAGACACACTTTCTGTAAATTGGCGAGTAATTTCCTTACGTGACAGTTTGTACTCGCCAAAAAAAGTTACAGACACAGTTAAGTGAGAAAAACAGCTGTTTGTTTCAATTTATGGCATTTTTGTTTCATTTCACACATTTCAATCGAAAACTTTCTCGACGCGAGAGTTACAGAACATGGGCACTGGTGTTTACACTAAGTGACAAATTTTCAACAAAGTCGTAACCAAATGATTCTGACAGCTACTCTTTATGTAAAACATTCCCCTGAATCCGAATATGAAGTCAGAATTGTCACATAACAGTATAACAGTTTTTGAGATATTCCAAAATAACCGTTATTTGTGTTTTTAAAAAGGATGATGTGACTGAAATGCAAATATCTTCAACAATTTTGAACGGACTATGTATTTCTTTCTTTTTATTGAGAGGTTATAAAATAAATAACCATGGGTCGTTTGAAGAGATGAGTCATAAAATGGCAGAGTTATAGTAAAAATTTCTTCTAAATAGCTTTGGGTTTAATTTTCCAGAAGTTGTTTAGCTTCTTCCTCTAATTCGATTGAGGTTGATTTCCATTTTTGTCGAATACTGGACATATATGGATCTGATGTGCACAACAAAATAGTAATAAGATTTTCATTAGTACAACATCTGGACATTTTTCTTGTGTTATGCTCGCGGAAGAATCTGTAGTCTTTGTTCCTTTTTTCTTGCGCTTCTTCAGATAGATCTCCAATTGGTAGCATATTGTGTTGAACTATTTATTCCCCATGGTATAAAATTTTATGAGCTGTGGTTGGCATATGTCTCCAAGAGTATTTTTTGTTATAAAGAATTGCTGTTTCATTTGCATACTGGCCAAATTTTTTTGCATTTATCTTTCTGCTACATGATATAACTTGTAAAATGATCTGGAATCGTCTTATTAATTCAAAATGTACTCCTGTGATAGATGCTGTAGTTTCTGGATCGGAAAAGAATCTCCTTGCAGTGTTTCCATCATTTGAATTTCCTTCTCCTTGTTTTGGCTGATCAATTATAAGGCCTAGGTGAAGGTATTTTTCTTGAATTTGTTTTTTTGTTTGCTTCCTTTTTTCCACATTTTCTTTGATGTCTTTCAATGCATTGTTCATCAAATTTAAATATTGCCGGTTGAAGCTCTTTAATTTGATCTCTTATTTTTCGAACTTCTTCAGTTATGACATCTTTAGTTTCCTTTTTGTAAACAAACTTTATTGGTCTGCAATACTTTGTTGAAGAGGGAATTTCATTTTTCAATACATCCATTTCTGTAACTCTACTGGTTGTCGGCTATATGCCAATATAAGTTTTTCTTAAACGTAATGGAACTAAAGATACCATGAATAAGTTAGCATTAGATGAGTTTTCTGAATTACATTGCTTGTATTGTTTCTGACCAGAGCTTCCATCACATCCCTATTTAGAAAATAAAGTGATGCTGCAATTTTTAAGTTTTTTTAAACAGTCAGCATCAAGTGTATTTAATAATTGTTCTGCAGTGTGTTCGAGAAGAGCCTGCAATTTTACTTCTGCTGAACTTAAAGTTACACTAATAGCCGTTTGTGAAGGTAAGCACTCTTTTTTGACAGAAACTAAATCTCGATATGCTGGAAAGATTCCACAATTTTTTTCATTGGTTCGCTTTTGCAGTTCTGTATACGGATTTTTTGTCAGTTTTAAATCCAAAAATAGTGCAAATGCTTCTTCTGGAGTAAATTTCATTTCTTCAGTTGGTGTAGGCATACTTTTTAAAAACCTCTTTGTGCGTTTAGGGCTCGCTTCCACTATTTTTTCAATTATTGCAATTTTTGATTTCTTATTTTGCGTTGGTTGAATTTGATTCAGAAATGAATCCTTTTTATCATACTATGAGAAATTTCTTCATTGATATTTGCAAGCTTGCGTCTTCGTGATCTTTCACTGCAATTGTCAATTTGTTTTGCGGGCCGACCCACTTTTCCAGTTTCCTTAGCGGTTATTGACAGCTTCTTAAAAATCAGATCATTTGTTAGCCATTTTTCGTTGCGTAAGTAAAACGTTTTCTTGTTTCTAGAACATTTAAGGTACCGTTTTCTTAATGTAAATTAAAAATTTTTATCTTATGAATTTTGATTTCTTGTTCGTTGCACAATTTAAAGAATGGATTATTCATTATGTGTAACACAAAATCTTTTTCATCATTCTGTTGAAAATATATATCTGCGAGAACTTTATAACTGAACTTAGCCATTGTTTAAACAATAATGAAGGTAAAATTATGAATGCATGCATTTTTATACTCTTGATAGAAGTTTTTTTAAATGATCTTTTGTTACCACTTCTTTGAAACATAAAAACCCTTTTTTAAATACAAATTTAATCTTTTATTAGCATTTCTTTGAAACATAAAAAAACCCCTGTTTTCACACTTTTTAAAAGGATAACATACCGGCAATAACTTAACAGGTAACATGTAGGTAATTTTCACGTAAAATATAACTGCGTTCTAGTTTTTTTTACCATTTACCTGCTCTTCCATTTTTTTAAATTCAGTTGCAATTTTCATGTAATTAAACTATGTAGTTAATGTTGCGGATATTTACTAATGTTTAACCTTTTAACTTACTCAGAAATCTAACGTGCTAGTCTATTTATGTCGCCTATTCGTTTTGCAGCATCCGTTCACCCACAATAAGTTCATAACAATGGCAATACCTTTACCTTCTCCAAATTAATTGATAACCTGACGTGCTAAATAATTTATGTGGCCTGAACTGCTTTATTTGTCGAAAATTCTTTAAGATTCACCTTCTTTAATTTCAGTAATGTTTCCTTGCAGGACTTATTTTTTGAACCGAATATCTGACCTTGGGTCACAGAAATTGCTGTAGCTCGCAATACCGTATCCAGATGTGTGTACAATGGGGTATAGAAATGTAGGTTAGATTCTGGACTACAAGAGAGTATAGATTTTTTTTGACGCATTTTGACGGGCAGGACTTATGCTCTATAAAGTAGGAAATTTCCGGGAAATTTTGTCATTAAAAATTAAATAGTTCTAGAGGTCGCAGAGTTTAATGCTTTAAACCACGTATTGCTAATAAAATAAACTAATACACAAAACTTATTCTGTCAAAAAATCTTAAAAAAAAGTTATGAGCATTTCAACTTCAAAAATTGACTCAGAAATTCAAAACTATAACCAAGGCGAATTTATAACAGGTGGTCTTAAAAGCCTTGCTGATATTAGCTAAAATCACTGTTGGATGTCAAAATATTGGTTATTCTCTTTTATTATCTTTGTTTCTGTTTTGTTTTATTTATGTTTTTGACATTGTACAATAATTTTACAAAAACAAATTGCTTGTGGTTTTTGTACGAGTTGTACTTGTTGTAGTACCGAGATTACCTGGAATGAATTCGCCTTGACTATAACCAAATATTGAGAAAGTCCATTTCGGACCACCCTGTTCTCAATGAAACAGTTGAAATAGGGTTGAAATTTTTTGGCTCCCGAGGTTTATTCACATGAATAAAAAAATTTTAAAATCGGAGAACATAAAAAAAAATAATTTTGGCCGCCTTCTCAAAATATGAACCAGTGTGCGTCGTTCACATTTAAAGTGAAGAAAAAAATTCGAAATAAAAATAAATTTTTTCGTTTTCAAGACAATTGCAAAAAACAAGCATTCGCACGGGATGAAAACAGAACTGATTTTCGCGGCCAACAAATTAAATGCCGATTTCAGCGAAACCTGATGCAATATTTTAATGCGACTTACTTTAGAATGTTATGTAATAATGCCTCTTAGAAATGGTATTGATTTTTCCCAATTATGATTTATACTTTTTTTTTTAGTTAGTTTCAATCATTGTCACATGTGAACTGTCGCACGTAACATTTTTTGCCCTCCTTATATTTTTGTTGTATCTGTTCTTTTTACGAAATTATATATGTATATAAACGAGCTTAACATGATTTTAAATAAACAGAAGTACTCAATGTACTAGCTTTCCCACTTGACAATTACTCCAGGAGCATCCTACGCGCTGCAGGGGCCAAATTAAAGAATTTTATTAAACCGCAATATTTGTATGCTCCTTGATAGGTCAAATGTATGACCAACCCCACTTTATTATTTATTATTGCGGAATTTCAGTTTTTTTTTGTTTTTTTTAATAAACTAAACCGTTTTTGGGTTACGCGAATATATGCAGTGCAACCTCCTACATTTTCGAAATAACGGTATATCTTGAAAACAAGAGATAACCTTAAAAACGGTTAGCACCACTGGATTCAGCGTGCTCCAATTAGGTTAAAATCCCAGGTGCCCGGCTTGTCTGTTTTTTGCAACAAGCACATTGTACTTATTGCTCAAAATTACAATATTAAAATTTTATTTTAAGATTATTTTTTTAAAGGTTGCCAAAGAAAAAAAATTTTATCTTAAAAAAAAAAACACTTCCCTCAAAGTTTCAGGATTTTCAAAAAAAAATGTAGCCAAATAAAAAAATAGGATTTTGACTTAGTCCGTTTTTAAAATTTAATATTTTAAAGATTTTTTTTCAATATATAGTTTGTAGCCCCAATTATTCTCTTTAAAATGACATTAAAATCATCTTCATATGGAAATTAGTTTTCGAGATATTGAAGAAATAAACTCAACACATTCGGCTAATTCGCCGAAATTATGACATAACTTTCGTGTGTATATGCAGGGATGTTAGATGTGACGATTTTACGTCATTTTGACGATTTTTTTCGATGAATTTACCAAAATGACGATTGACGATTTTTAATGTAGAGTCACTTAGGTTTTGACGATTTAATCCCGTCAATAAATTTATTTTAAACTTTAATCTGGCATCAATTTTATAACATTTCAATCTGGCAAGTAAAGTTTTTTCTTAGTTTGTATATGTGTGTAGAGGCGAATATATATGTATTTATACTGGCGGACCCGACGAACTTCGCCTCGTCCCAATTTTAAACCTTCAGACATAGAGTTATAATCAGTGTTACCACCAGCAAGATTCAAAATTACACTTGAGATGAAGCAAAATTACCCGATTTAAATGAAATTACACCTGATATAAAATTTAAGTTTTATTTAATAAAAATACATTTACAAAGAAGCAAAAACACAACAAACTCATTAAAACAAGATCAATATTAGTCAAGCTGTTAATTTTATTTAAATTAACAAAAAATAACATTAAAGACTTAAAAAAATTAATGAAACATAAAATAAAACTGCTAAAACAATGAGTTTAACTTACACATTTGGTTGATATATCTTGGGAAGGTTTAAAATGTTCCTTGTCATTGCTTTATCATGAACAGGGACCGAAAATAACAGTTATATTGCAATTTAGAACAAAAAAAGCATATAGAAGTAAATGTCGAAAAACTTATTCAAGTATACCTATTGTTCCTCATGCACTTGTCAATGATAATAAATATTGATTGTTCCTCATGCACTTGTCAATGATAATATATATTGATTGTTCCTCATGCACTTGTCAATGATAATATATATTGATTTTTATAATTTTGATTTTTTTTTCGATCAAACTTTTTTTTTTTTTTTTTAATAATTTATTTTTATTATTGAATCTTTCTTATCGAAATTTACAATATGTATTCAAATCTTAATTCTACTTGTTGTTTATTAGTTGTTACCTGTGTAACCACTAACTGCTGTATTCAAATTTTTAAGACTGTCTTCTAGTAAGGCTCAAAGTATCGGTTCTTTTTAGCCTCTGGTGACCTTCAAACTGAAGCAAACCCCGAGCGAGGTAGTTAGGGTGAACCATTAGTTTATCGATGTAGCTTATTGAATATTTTTTAATTTCCTCCTGGATAGTGGGGACGTTGAGATCTCTGTGGATAATATCATTACGTATATACCATGGGGCGCAGACAATTTGTCGTAATATTCTAGACTGTCTTCTTTGAAGCTTTTGGATTTTAGATGCGCATGCAGTACCCCATAATTGGATGCCATATGTCCATATTGGTTTTATGATGGACTTGTATAGAAGAACTTTGTTGTCTAAAGACAAGTTTGAGTTTCTACCGAGAAGCCAATGTAGTTGAGCTGCTTTAAGTTTCATAGCCGTTATTTTCGCGTCGATATGACGAGACCAGGTCAAACGTCTATCTATATGAACTCCCAAGTACTTTACATGGTTTTCTACCGGAACAGTGATGTTATTTATTTTTACTGCTGGGCACGTTTGTCTTCTGAGCGTGAAAGTTAAGTGAGCACATTTAGCCGGGTTAACCTTTATTCTCCATTTTTCTAGCCATGCCTCTAGTTCATTGATGTGGGACTGCAGATTTTGCGATGCGACTTTTGGGTCATGGTTAACGCTAATAAATGCTGTGTCGTCTGCAAATGTAGAGGTATGCGTGCTCAGGTTTGTTGGCATATCCGCTGTGTATATTATATATAGAAGCGGTCCTAATATGCTGCCTTGGGGAACACCAGCAGTAATTTTCTTGAGGGGGGAGTATTTATCTTGCGACCTTACTATGAATGTTCTGCCTGTTAGATAGCTCTCCAGAAGCTTGTGAGTGTTTTGAGGAAGCATTCGTGTTATTTTGATGAGTAGCCCATCATGCCAAACTTTGTCAAATGCTTGGGAAATGTCTATAAACAGGGCTGAGCAGTATTGCTTTTTCTCAAACGCCGCACAGTGGCGCCATTTGAGTTTTTTCGTTGCAAAAATCATATCTTTTGAACCGAATAAGGTAATTGAACAGTTTAAACAGCATATGATAGATAACTGTTCAGCCTATGAAATGTGCATTTGAAAAGGGTGCTACGCTGTGTAGGGGCCTACTTATGGGTTATCAAAGTTAAAATTAGTAGAAAAATCAATTTTATGGTACCTAAAAAAAAATTATTTTTACATTTTTAGATTGTTTTTATTTTTTTTTTCTTTAGGGTTCTAAATTATTACCCAACAAATTAAAAAAAAAAATTTTTTTTTTTTAAATTTATTTTTTCAATTTTCTGTATTTTCGGTATATGGGTAATTCCATGTCACACATATATTCGCGTAACTCAAAAATGGTTTAGTTTATTGAAATATGTAACTAAAAAAACCGAAATTCGGCAATAAATAATAAAGTGGGGTTGGTCATACATTTGACCCATCTAGGAGCATCCTACGCGCTGTAGGGGCCAAATTAAAGAATTTTATTAAACCGCAATATTAGTATGGCAACCATGTCTTTTTAACCTTTTTTACCTCTAGAAGCCAAACGGGCACGTACGGGCAGATAAAATTTTTGAATTATGTAAAGAAATAATCAAAGAACAGATTTTGCAAATATGGCAAATATAGAAAAATATAGATTTTTGTTATTTTCCGTCAAAGTTGAAAAATAGTGAAAAAACGGATAGTTTTTAAATAGTGATTTACCAGGAGAAACACAAAGCAAACAGTTCATTTTTTTTTTATCATTACACATTTAATAAATGCATCAATCAATACAAACAAAAAATAAGGCGATTCGTTACCTATTTTTCGTGATATTACACCTGAAATCGCAACAAATTTACTAAAAATTGTGTGTTTTTTTGAAAACCGAAAGTCGGTCAACTTTGAACGGCTATATCTTCTAAACTAAAAATGTGATATTATTAAGAGTGGCAGATTTGAAATCGTTGAAAAGTTTCCTATAACATGAGTTTATTCAAAACTTCGTCGGTGCTCATGAAAATTTTGATTTTTGCAACCTCGTTTGCTCTACGGGCGCTACTGTGCGCCGATCTAATAAGGGTGACAATTCTATGCACTTGCTCTATTGTACCATGTTTCGCTCTGAATCCGAACTGGTGATCCGGGATGATGTCGTGTTCATTTAGATGAGGAGTTATACTTAAAATGAATATTTTTTCGAAAAGCTTTGATAGGATTGATAATAAGCTTATCGGTCTGTACGACGCAACCTGGCTAGCATCTTTTCCTGGCTTGGGAATCATAACAATTATAGACTTCTTCCATGAGGATGGGAAGTATCCGACTCTTAATATAGCGTTAAAAATGAACAGCAAGATTCTGGAAGCAGACGAAGGTAAGTTTCTTATCATTGACCCTGTGATACGGTCAAGTCCGGGAGATTTTCTAATATTCACTTTTTCTATTGCAGATTTTACTTGAGTAATGTTAAATTTTAATGGATGGTTTACCTTATCAGGAATGGTTGGACGACAGGAACAAGTATGTGTATCATGTGGCGTGAAAACTTTCTCAAGATGGCCCGCGAAAGCGTTTAATTTTTCATCTGTGTTTTTCGCCCAAGTGCGGTTTTCCAGTCTTAATGGAGATTCTTGGGTTATAGGGCATTTCATATGCCGTACAGCCTTCCATAAGCTATAATTGGAGTTTTTTGTGGCATCTAGGCTGTTTAGATAGCCTTCTATTGCAGACTCGTGGTTCTGTCTCAATTTGTTGCGAAGAGTTGTCAGGCATAATTGTAGTTGGGCCAAGATCAAACTTAACAGCTATTTTTTTATTTTTATTTTTTTTGAACAAAAATAACTGTTATTTTTTGATTTTTATTTTTTCGATCAAAAATAACAGTTATTTTTTGATTTTTATTTTTTGAACAAAAATAACAGTTATATATTGATTTTTATTTTTTCGAGCAAAAATAAAAGTTATTCTCTAAAGAAATGTACGTGATTTTATAATTTAGTGGACTTTAAATTTTTATTTTAGTGTGGAATTATCATTGGAATTCCTTATGCACATTAAAATAATTATTAAAGTCATCTCAATTATTAAAACACGAAACCAACAACAATCGGTGTCTTGGAGGTCAACATTGTTCATTTTATTCAAAAAAAAAAAGAAACAAAATTGGACGTGTGCTATTCGTTTCGTCAAGGACTGGCGCGGTGTCTTTTTGTTTTAAATCAGTTTCAAATGGTTATGCCGTGTATCAAGCTGCGATTAAAATTATTTTTTTTTTTGTGTTGTCCACCAATTTAAGTTTCATGGTCTTAAAAATACCCTTTAAATTAATAAAATTAATTATATGTTGCAATATTGGAAAAATATCTTCCCCCAGGCAAGTTTCTAGTTTGAATAACTTTTTTCAATAAACTTCAGGTTCTAAATCACTATGATAGGCATCCTTATCCAAATCTAAAGGTCCATCTTGCGACATTCATTACCAAACATTTGAAAATATATGTATGTTAAATAATTGAAGTCGTTTCTTAAAAAGAAACCGAGACTTTGGTTCAGAAGGATGTGCATTTCTTAGCAACAATATTTAAAAAGAAATAAATGTCATCACTGGAATCGAATCTTGATTTTATTTGGGCATCTGAAATAAAAATGTTAAATTATACCTAAATTACACCTAAGAGAAATTACCCAAGCTCTACCCACGACCGTAAAAATTATACCAAATTCGGGTAATTACACACAAAGTGGCAACACTGGTTATAATACAACACAACAATAAATTTCAAGTGTTTTTGTCAAGAATAAAAACTGGGAATTAAGCACGAATAACAAAATCTTTTGAAACAACACAAATATTTACATTTTCAATGTGATTTATTTGAATGGAATCAGTAGAGAGCGATGTGATGAACAATGTTTTTCGATTTGTTTTCCGGCGCAAAACAAAATAACGAAGACGGTTTCCCTACACGCGAACATGCAACGTACAGCTGACTGTGCGGAAAACAGGGAAATTCGATATAAATCCCACAGCCTTCTAGTGATTGGCTTTGCGATTTATTGATTGCCATAGCAAATGCAAATCGAACGGGGAACTGAATCCGCTTGAATTGGAATGGAAGTTCAGTTGGAATAATGGGAATTCGTGGGATAAGGACTTCCTCTCCTTTGAATTTGCCCTGGATGATTGTCGCCTGACTCACATTGTTCATTAGCTTTTTGACGGACAACCGCGTACTGTTGCACATTGTTGGAGGATTGAGATTCCGCAACATGATTATGATCGATACCACCTTCAGCTGTAAATTATGCGGCAGAGTTCCTGGTACATCAAGCGAGTTCAAAAATTCCGACGGGTAGCTGGTCGGTTCATTTTCGTCGATCAGGCAGTCAACAGATTTTTACGTATGCAGTTGTCTTTCGATTTGACTTTGGATAATTAAGGTTAAGCTATCGACGTCCTTATTCTTCGCTGCTAGTATTGCCCGTTCACGAATACAATCGAGATTTTTGTAATTTTGTGCAATGCCAGGGAACACAATTCACAAACATTTTCAGGGAACGATATCAATCCATTCGAAACATCAACAGGAATTTGGCCGTTGCCAAGCTCCAGAAGTTGTCCCGAGAATTGAGCAGCCGATGGGTTGTTCTGCAACGCGACTCTCATGTTTGTGGTCAATTGCAACTTCTAGACATGCCTCCACAAAGACGACGATTACAGGTACGCGTTAAGTTCATCCGCAGCAGAAGATTAAGGTATGACAGGAAGTGTTTGACAAAAATCTCCGGAGAGCAATATCAAAGCCCCACCAAATCGTCTTAAGTATTAAAAATTCTATATTTTTTTTGGTTTTGTATAATTTTATACTTAATTATTTTTTTATGTTTTAATAGAGTAATTAATCCGTGTTGATAAAAAAACGATTTTTTATATGACGATTTTTTGACGGTTTTTTTCAGAACTAATAACTAATAATAATTCGAAAAAAACATCTAACATCACTGTGTATATGTTCCTTATAAGATAAAAGAAAACTTCTCACCAAATTAAAATCGAAAGGGGTTGTGTCCCACTATTGGTCGATTTGACATGGAATTACCCATATATGTATAGTAAAATTATTTTCGAATTTTAAATTTTTTGCACTTACGATGTTGTACGTAACCAACTTTATATATGTACCACGATCACAAATCTTCTTATTTTTCAGTAAGGGTTCTTTTATTTTAATTTTATAAATATACGCGCGGCAGGGGCCAAATTTAAGAATTTTATAAAACCGCAATATTTGTATGGTTCACAGCGTACAGTGCGTAGGATGCTCCTAGATGGGTCAAATATATGGCCAACCCCACTTTATTCATCTCAATCATTAATTTTTTATAAACCCACCCGCTATCTCCATTCCTTTAGGGGGCTCCCATACAAAATGTTCAATGCAGACTAGAAATATATTGAAGAAAAAGCTTCATAAATGCCCAGGAGTCGCCCCTAGGGGAATAAAATGTATGACCGACCGCAATTAGTTTTTTGTCTTTAATATTTTCTCAAAACATACTTGCCCTTTATCTCCACCCCTTAAGGGGGTTCCCATACAAATATTGCGGTTTATTATAATTCTTAAATTTGGCGCCTGCAGGTCCTAGAATGTCCCTAGATAGGTCAAATGTATGACCAACCCCAATTTATTTTTCGTCCCAATCATTTATTTCTAATAAACCTACCCGCTATCTGCATTTCTTAAGGGGGATCCCATACCAAATGTTCAATGCGGTCTAGAAATATTTTGAAGAAAAAGTCCAATAAATGCCCAGGAGTCGCACCTAGTGGAAAAAAATGTATGACTGACCTCAATTAGTTTTTTGTTCTTAACATTTTCTCGAGACATAATTGCCCCTTATCACCTCTTCTTAGGGGGGCTCCCATAAAAAAATTGCGTTTTATGAAATTCTTAAATTTCGTGTTTTGTGATTAAAATCAATTTAAAGCTTGTTTTATTTGCAATTTCGTATTTTATAGGTTAGGAAAAAATTAGAATCCTAGCTGCATTTTCCAATTTTTTATGAATTTTTAAAAAACAAAAATTTCGAAATTTCGATAAAAAAAAATATGTTTCTAAAACGACTGCGCATATTAGAAAAAAGTTTTACCTTTCTTTAAGGAAATTTTATTGCGGCATTTCGGCTGTTTTAGTTTTTTCAATAAGCGTTTTTGAGTTAAGCGAAAATATATTGTGCAACCTCTTCCATTTTCGAAATAACGGTATATCTCGAAAACAAGAGCTTACCTAAAAAACGGTTAGCACCATTGGATTCAGCGTTCCCGAATTATGGTAAAACGCCATGTGCCCGGCTTGTCTATTTTTTCAACTAGCACAGTGTTATTAATTAATCTTTATAAAAACGAACGTATGTATTTAGAACGGTTTAGACCAAAATATGTAACATAATTGACCGACAATCAGAAAGCTTTATGCTTTTATTTCTAGGCTTATCAAACTTAATTTGAGCAAATTTAAGTAAAATATCATGATTTGTTACAGTTAAGCCGAACTAATTTTATTTTCTCATGAAAATTTATAGTGGACCCATGGTAAATTATGGACCAATTATTACAAAATTCTGTGGAGTATTTTCTGGTATTAAAAAATCTAAATTAGAACAAATATATTAGTGAAATTTCTCATAGTGTTTTATAGCTTTAAAGTGGTTTTAAGAAGGCTGCTTTATATGAGACCTAAGGCAAATTATGTACCGATTCTCACAAAATTGCATGGTATTATTTCTGGCCATATGAAGCTAAACTGGACCAAAGCTTATCACAATAATTACATATATCTGCTACGGTTTTAGGACTATTTAAATAATTTCCCAGAGTGGGTATTATATGGGGAATATGGTTAATTTTGTACCCATTTTACGACATTTTCCACTGTGATTTATAACCGTATGAAACTCCGAAAGACCAATTTCTGCTACAAAAACATTATTTGTTTCGGTTTTAGGTGAACTAAACTGTTTTCTGAGAGTAGGCTTTATATGGCGCCATTTGTAAATTACACTAGGCAACAGCCATTTTGTTATTTGGTTCTAGCATACTTTTTCTCATGGATTTGGACCTACTGAACACGAAAATGAATTTTAAAAATTTTTCTGTCGATTGGTTTGCGAGATACAAATTTTTTAATTTTTTTTTTTTAATTTTTGGAGGTACACTTACTATTTTGAGCATATCTTTAGTCTTCTTTGACCTATTTTATCCTACTACTACTCAAATTAAAGACAATTGAGCCGTCTACAACTTATTTTCAGAAAATTTTCAAATCGGGTTAGTAGTTTTGATGTTGGCGGCTTAAAAAGGTTAAAAAACTGGGTTTTTTTAGTAAAAATGTGGCTGAAAAATGCATATAAAAATTCATATAAAATATAAAACGCGATGTTAACAGCGATTTTAATTTTTTTACGTATAGCTGACACTTTTCCAAAGAAAATAAGCCCTTACTTAACAAAATCTGATGACAAATGGCCGACTTATTATTTTTTTGGTAAACGACCGAAATTCCTCTATTTCACGATTTTTTGATTTTCATTATTTGCACAGCTTACCTACCCAACGCAAACGAATAAATACATTTGAACTTAATTTAAAATAAACAAATTAGTCTTCGTATATTATTTTTTAATTTATTTACAGCACTACATGCTCATACATATTTAAACATAAGGAGACACGGTTATCAATTGCATTTCAAAACTGTCTGTGAAAGTGTAAAGAAGTTAATATTTAGAAAACGCAAGGAAGACAATGAGTAAAAGACTACGTGTGTTCGAGTGTTTGAACGATCCAGACAATTTCTGCAATGTTTGTGGCCAGTTTATAAAAAAAAATCACGCACACAAGTTTACTCCAGCAGTACAATTGCACTATTTGAATTATTTTGGTATTTCACCAAATATCACAGAACCATGGACACCTAAGTCGCTGTGTGATCTTTGCTATATAATCTTAACCAACTGGGCAGCTGGCGGAAGGTAAGAATTTTTATTTAAACACATTATACATAGCGAATATAGTAATTTATTTTAATTTTAGCCGCCATATGAAATTCGATACACCAATGATGTGGAAAAAGCCGCTATGCCATTCCACAGACTGTTATTTTTGCCTCACCACAAACAGTGGGGTAGGAAGATTTTTTAAATGGAACTACGCTCAAGTGGGATCGTTTGCGCTTCCAGTACCACATTCGCATGATGTGCCATATCCAGTGTGCCCTGGTGCATCTCTTCAAAAAGCAGAATCGTCAGAAGAAGAGTCCGAGTCAAATGCAAGCGAATTTGAGCCGGGTGCAAAGCGAAAATTACTGTCACAGGCCGAACTAAACGATTGGGTGCGCGATTTTGGTCTCACTAAGGAGAAATCCGAACTTTTTGCGTCTCGGATGATAGAGTGTGGATTTGCGGCTTCAGAAGTGAAAGTATCAACGTACAGAAACCGTCACAAGGAGTATGCAAAATTTTATACAAAGAAAGACCAAATATGTTTTTGCAGCGACATTTCAGGCTTGTTCCAAGAGCTTCACCAAATTCACAACCCCAACGAATGGAGGTTGTTTATTGACAGCAACAAAGAGAGCTTGAAGGCAGTTCTCTTACATAATGGGAATGAAAAGCCATCTGTTCCTATTGCTCATGCGGTTCATTCAAAGGAGAACTATGAAACTATGGACATTTTGCTGAAATGCATAGAGTATAGGAAATACAATTGGAAAATATGCGCCGACCTTAAAGTTGTGGCCATTCTGTGTGGACTCCAAGGAGGCTATACGCGACATTGCTGTTTTCTGTGCCTTTGGAATAGCCGCGCTGATGATCAGCATTATATAAAAAAAAAATGGTCGGTACGAACGAAACCTGTAGTTGGAGAAGCGAATGTTCAGCGCAAACCACTAATAGAGAACCGTGAAAATATAATACTTCCGCCGCTGCACATAAAATTGGGTTTGATTAAAAATTTTGCCAAAAAATTAGACAAAGAAGGTGAAGCTTTTGCCTATTTACGGTCAATTTTCCCTTACCTTTCGCTGGCAAAAATTAAAGAAGGAGTCTTCGCAGGACCCGAGATAAAAAAAATTTTGAAAGATGAAAAATTCCCAAAGCTGTTATCACCCATCGAAGCCGCAGCATGGAATTCCTTCAGGCTTGTTGTGGAAAACTTTTTAGGAAACAACAAAAGCCCGAATTATAAGGACATAGTTGAGGATCTGGTAAAGAACTATGAAGCCATGGGAGTGCACATGTCACTTAAAATACACTTTCTGCATTCTCATTTGGATTTTTTCCCTGAGAATTTAGGAGACGTGAGCGACGAACACGGCGAGCGCTTTCATCAGGAATTGAAGGCTATGGAACGACGCTATCAGGGCATGTATGACACGGCTATGATGGGTGACTATATTTGGACCCTAATACGTGAGACCGATTGCAGCGAATACAAAAAACAAAGAAGAAGTCAGCAGTTTTTCCACATGGCATAAAATGTACACTTATATCTTTGTTTTTACTAATTTTTTTTGTGCGTTGATTTGCTTAATTTAATTAGTTAGTTTAATTTCGTTAGTTTAGCTAATTGTGCGATACATTGAGCATGTAGTGCTGTAAATAAATTAAAAAATAATATACGAAGACTAATTTGTTTATTTTAAATTAAGTTCAAATGTATTTATTCGTTTGCGTTGGGTAGGTAAGCTGTGCAAATAATGAAAATCAAAAAATCGTGAAATAGAGGAATTTCGGTCGTTTACCAAAAAAATAATAAGTCGGCCATTTGTCATCAGATTTTGTTAAGTAAGGGCTTATTTTCTTTGGAAAAGTGTCAGCTATACGTAAAAAAATTAAAATCGCTGTTAACATCGCGTTTTATATTTTATATGAATTTTTATATGCATTTTTCAGCCACATTTTTACTAAAAAAACCCAGTTTTTTAACCTTTTTAAGCCGCCAACATCAAAACTACTAACCCGATTTGAAAATTTTCTGAAAATAAGTTGTAGACGGCTCAATTGTCTTTAATTTGAGTAGTAGTAGGATAAAATAGGTCAAAGAAGACTAAAGATATGCTCAAAATAGTAAGTGTACCTCCAAAAATTAAAAAAAAAAAATTAAAAAATTTGTATCTCGCAAACCAATCGACAGAAAAATTTTTAAAATTCATTTTCGTGTTCAGTAGGTCCAAATCCATGAGAAAAAGTATGCTAGAAACAAATAACAGACAAAAGTTTGTTATTTGTGACCTAGTGTTATGGACCGATCTTTACGAAATTCAAGAAAATGATTTCTAGTTATATGGAACGAATTTTTGCAAAATCATATATTAATTCGTGCATTATACCACCATTTATGTTAGTTTTTGAAACAATATTATCAATTTTTTTGGGTGGTTGTGTGATATTTTGATTCAAAACTCTTATTCTACTCAACCGATTTTACTGGATTTTAGTCCCAAACTGTTTAGGTTAACCAAAAGAAATTTTCGATACCTCATATGATTTTCGAGATATGGAGTGTTGAGTTTGTCGTATGTGGTATTTGCTTAAGCAATTTTCAAATTAAATGTCGTATGTAACTGCCAAACGCCACATACGACAAATGTCCACATAAAACGACCAAAAAATTTATTTATTATTTAAATGTCGTATGTGGATTTTTCATGGCACATACGATTTTTAAATATATTTTGTTTTAAAAATTTAGTGTTTAAATGTCGTATGTAAACATTTCGGAAGCAAAATGTCGTATGTAGCTATTTAAATGACAAACATGTTCCATTTTGCCACATACGACAATTTAATTCTGAGCAAAAATCAAAATATTTTCTACCCCAAATGAGTTATAGGCATCAAGCTAGTCAAATATTTGTAGTATTCCCTCCTAAAATTTAAAGAAAATCGCTTTGCTGAAAAAAAATTTATAAGAGTTCAAACTTCAAACTCAATTTACTCGAAACTATCGGAATCCACATACGACAATTAAATTATCAGCCGACGATATATAGAAGAAGAAGAAAGATTTCTTAAAAGTAAAGTTTTAAAGTGATTTAAACTTTGAATACCACATCCTACGGCACCACACGCACAATGATGTTAACACTACAAATCCGCATAAAATTCTTTTTATGTTATTTTGTGGTTAAATATTGAATAAGATCATGTAGGAAGTATTTTAGATAATCCTTATATAAAATAAATTTTTTTAGATCTAGCGCTTCATTGGGACAAAATTTTGAGTAACTCGTGATGAAAAGGTTGGAGTATTGAGTAAAAACTTTCTGCAATTTATAGGCGATTCTTAATATTGAAAAATCGTTGGTCTTGCGAATGATCGAATTCATTTGCACTTTCCCTTAAGTTGTAATTAAAAGCATATAAATTTTATATCCATAAATAAATAATTTATCTTTGTAATCTTGTTTAATATATCAGTAATAATATTTTGACTTAAGAAAACATTCTTATTACATATTTCCTTCCAACTATTCTTTTATTTAGCTAAGCTTAGTTTTTATTTGCTGTATATCTAATCTGGAATAGATTGTGGAATTTATTTCGGTAATTTTTTGAGTGTTTCGGTAGTGAGCGCGTTTTTAACAGACGAACAGACAGATGGACATGGCCATATTGACTTAGAATTACTCAAAAACTAGAATATATATTAGGGTGGGTCAATTTTTTTTTGTAAGTAGAAGAAAACTTGACTAAGAAAGTATGGGTCTAAAATCAAAACCTGGCTCCCGCCAAAAGACATAATGGATTCTTGAAAATTGGTTTCAAAAAATAATAGGTAATGGAGAACAATACTGTTTTATGCAAAAATTACACATTTTTAATGTTCCGTACTCAAATGGTGAAAATGGAAAATTATTACTGAGACTTCTTTGTCCGTGCGTCCGTCCATCCGTCTGTCCGTCCGTCACAGTGCACATTCTCCGGAACGGTGAGGATACGGTAAGAGCTAAAATTTAGGCAGAATATGTAGTAAGGTGGCCGCTATAACATTAAACATTGTAAACACCAAAAATAGGAAGACTAACATGTGTCCCAATAGCGTTTGGTCCCCTTTTGTGCATAATCGGCTCTTTTGCAGCTGGCATTGCAAATTCGATTTCAGACGCGACATTCATTTGTGAAGAGTCGAACCTATATGAACGATCTAAGATAGCTGGGAATTCGCTGGACAGTTGGTCTAGTATATTTAACACGCATTGAGGAATTGTATTCTTTCTGCTAGTGTGTTGGTCAATCATGAATGCTTTGAGAGGATCAGGAATTAATCCACAGGAGCATGGCATTGTTTTTGTGCAACTGCATTTAACTCTTTATGATATTTGTTGAGAAATATATTCAGTTTTTTTTTTTAAATGCTTTTTCTATTTATCAGTGCAATATTAATTTTTTCCCAAATTCAATTATTTTGTTTGCAATTATCGGAGAAAATCTTGAATACGATTGTTGTTTTTTTGATTTTTCTTTTTCGCGTTCACTTAAGAAAAAATAATACTTTAAAATATCGCGATAACTTGGCAAATTTAATCCACTAAATTCACTTTGTTCGGAAAAATTTTGTTGGTGAACAGTGTAAAATCTAAGTCCTATGTTAGATCAAACTTCTTTTGTAAATTTTGTTTTTCTTTAAATACGTCGCCCCCTTCCAGTTCAGTATCAGTCGTTTTCTTGCAGTCGCCTTATTAGTTTGTAAATCAACAGTTCTTGTTAATCTTATCGTTTTTAAAATAAACTTTCATTATACCAAAACCGTTTTTTTTATTACTAGTGGATCCATACACATCTAGCGAAAAATTATAGACACACTTGGCATGCCAATGATACTAGCGTTCTGATAAGTCAGAAAACTTGCCCCGTTAGAGTCAATCGAATTCGCTGATGATTCCATAATTTAATGGTTAGTTTTTTAAAAAAGAAATTAACTATCAAGTGCACAAGTCAATCAAAACAAATTTTTAACACCACGTTTTTATAAAATGCATTAACGGTAAATTTCTACAATGACTAGAACTATTAAGAACATTGAATTCTAATCACTCTTTGCTAATAACTTTCATAGCAGATTACTAAATTATAATTTTTAAAAGAGAAGAGCGGGGCTTAAAAAAATCATTCTCATTTTAAATCTTCATAATTAGTATAAAAATGAAAGCAATATATCGATGCAACAATGTTCCATATATCTGAATCAATAGTTAGTGGGAACATAATAATTTATTTGTAATCAAATAAGGTTTAAAACAAAATGCAATAAAAAGGTCCAAAAAGCAACTATGTATATTTGTGTTATGTGTATGGATATACCAGAAGTTGCTACTTTTTATTTTTCATAATCAAGCCTCTCGGCGGGAGCTAGGTTTTCATTTTCGACCCATACTTTCTAGAATTTTGTGTAGATTACGATTTTGGTATACGCCTGTCACGTTTTTTCTCACCCGAACAAATTGACCCACCGTAATATATATACTTTAAGGGATCTAAGATGAATAATAAAGAAGTTTCACATGGATTGGCAAACTAAGTATACCCTCATTCACCACTAGTGGTGGCGAAAGGTATAAAAACGCTTCAGGTCCAACTATAATATCCATGAGCTTGCTTAATCTAATGTAAAAATTAACAAAAATCCTCTCAAATGCATTAAAAAAAAAAAAACAAAATCGAAATACATTTGAAAGTGCGATAATTTTCGTACATTGCTTAAGCAAACGACAGTTTCATAAAAAAGTGTCATACAAAAATGGTTTGGCACAGTTGCTTTAGCCAGCTAATGCATGTTATAAATAGTTGGACCTTTAGAATAATAATAATCCTTAAACCATACTAATCCAAACACCGATTCCTGCATTAAATAAAGCGACAAAGTATTGACAATCAATTTAAAATTTTCCTTTATAAAAGATTTTTTTTAATTCCCTAAGTTAAACCCCGCGAAGCTCTGCGCTTGTCTGCAGGAAAGAAACCAGAGTCTCTGGCGGAAATCGAACCCGCAACCCCGGCGCTGATGGACTTGCTCACTACCAGCTAGCCTACCGGGGCACTTAATATGAACCCTAAAGTGATTGTCGTATGAGAGAAAGAATTTTATACGATCCATGACCCTTGTCATGGTTATTACGTGCTATTGAGGTAAGTTGTTATGTCGATACGACATTTGTATTGGGGTAAATAAAGATGGAAGATTTGTTCGTTCGCCTCATTTCAAAAACTATCAAAATATGTTTACCTTTTCAGGATCATTGGTGGCACGTAAAATTAAATCTTTAACAAAATAGCCCCGACTGGGTACATTGAGTAGTAGTAATGAGGTATTCCGTCTACGTTGCAAAACATTTGTGGATTGTTCGTGTAAATTGCAAAGTACCCACTGCAAAGGAAGCGAAGATCTGTAAAAATACATCATACAAATCAATTAAAACAAATAGACAAACAAATTGAAATTTTTGAACATACGTTAAATGTAATTCAATACTTTGTTCCTTAAAGAAACGCGACAGCGGTACGACAAATGTTTTATTCAACGATTTACCCAGTTTGGGACAAAAATCTTCTGTTGCGAATGTATTGTTTAAACGTTCCGCCCATATACAACTGCGTATTTTCCAACAATCTGTATCTGTGGGTGGTAAATCTGGATCTATGGAGAGTTTTGGTTGCAAAGGGCTAACCTCATTTTTATCATTCTTTATTGTTTTTGTTTCCTCATCGGCATTTTCATCGGAAAAATTATGCTCTAAAAGAACATCAAAATTTTCGGCATCTTCATTACGTTGTTCTTCGGCGTTCAATGGTTTTGTAGCAGTTTGTTTAGTGTGAGTAGTTTTGCCTTGAGGTAGGGAAGCTGCTAATATGGAGGCGTTAAGGGTTTCTTTATTTTTAAGATTGACTTCAAAGGTAGTTTGTAATTCGTCGTCTACAATAGCATCATTATCTTCAGATTCACTATGATTTTCATTATCGATTTCCTCTTGTTGGAGAGAGGATTTTATTTTTTTAAGTTCTGTAGATTTTAAGTTCAAATTAGATTGACTGGGTGTTAGGAGTTGATTGTTTTCCTCGAAGCAAACGGACTGTTAAAAAAAATTTCGAATAGTTTAGTTTGTGAAAAATTTAATTTCTATAATTTCGGACTTACTTGACAATTTGATATATCCTCACGTTTTGATTTACTATTACATTGCTCTGGTTCACCAAATGTATTCACATACACCATCGAACTTTGCACATAGGAATTAACGTTCGTTGACTGATGTCCTGCGTTTAAGACAGAAGATGAGGAAGTAGAACGTCTTCCTAGCAAAGATTGTCGATCATCAAGCCCGAGTATGAAGTCTACAGGATTGCCAATTATATCGGTAGCACTGTAGATGGATTCGTTATTATCATTTGATAACTGTTGTAAAAGATCCGAATTATCTGTGGTGCGATCTACAAAATTGCGACTTTTATTGGAGATCGATTGATTTTCCAGAGAGATATTCGCATGAGGAGCATCTGTATTAACTTTGTTAATTAAACCGTGACTACTGGTGGTGCTAGTTGTGGACGTAGGTGGTGAAACAGTTTTGTATATAACTAACTCTCCTCCCTTGGCATTAGTGTGCCTTAAGATATTTGATTGGGTAACAGAGTTTTCTATTACCAGACCCTTTTCATCGATTATATTACTGCTCGAAGTACTTACAATCGGCAAATCCACATTTAACTTTTGTATTTCACTATGTGTTGCTTCCTTGGCCACTGGTATGCGTATTTTGGCTGGTGCTGACTTTAAACGATTGCGGTTTTGCTGCTGTGAATCGGTGTCTATGGAATTATTTTCGAAATCTTGTTGAACCTCTGGAATTTTTTCGGTTGATGTTTCGCTGACATTGTGGGAAGCACTTTGAAGGGCCTCTTCATTTGTTTGGCCATTTAAGTTAAGAGAACGCGATATGGGCAAAGCATTGCGGTGAGTGGCTGATTGCATTACCCTCAAAACTATTTGCGGTTGAGGCCATTTATTTTTATGCTTGCTAATCGAAGTCTTATTATTTCGTGCTAGTGTAGGTGCTGTAGTGACTCTTTGGGGCTCATTATACGACTGCAAAAGTTCATGCCCCACCGAAGGCTTTTCCATTACCACTGTTATCTCATCATTCCTTAACTGTTGGGAGGAAGAGGGATTGAGAACGTCATCTGGTGTTCCCAAATATCTTAAATCAGCTCTTTGATATTCTGTATTATTCCGACTGTGTTGTTTCAGACGAACTTCGTCTAGAACGCCTCCCGTTGAAATCGCTGGCTGATAAGTAAATGTCGGCCAGTGGCTATGATTTCTAGCCGACTTTAACATGTTAATGAAATTGTGCTCCTGTTCTGTTAACGTTAGACCATCATGTCCATAGATGTGACCATTATTTAAGAGTTGTATGCTGTCAAGATATTTTAAATTCTGTTGTTTTTTGTTGTGCTCAACAAAATATAAGGTGGAAACAGCAGCCAGACTGAAGAAACAAGGCGAACAAATTAATAAATTTTTTTTGGAAAATCTCGTTAAAATACAAACTTACCATGCTGCCATAACTATAACTAGTAAGAAGATAATAATTTGTAGAGTTCTATTCGAACAGATTTCATAGCCATCTCTGTTGCTTGTTATACTTTTACAATGCAAAAACTGCAATTCATTTTCTTTAGCTCGCTGTAAGCGGGTATTGACACGCTCCAAATTTTCTATGCGCGTTTCCAAAGTACCCGTCACTTTGCATAGCTCCTTGACAGCACCAATATTCTCCATAAGTATGCGATCCTTATTTACCAATAGGAAATTCTCAATGACATTGCCATTAGGCAAAACTACACTACCAGCCTCTTGTACGGCATCGGGTATAACTTCTCGCACCTCCTGGGCAATTACACCTGTGTCCACAATATCTTCTGCATCTTTGTGACTTTTTAGGCCAGAATGTAGTGCAAATTGTGGCTCCAAGCGATAGCGCACAATGCGTATCTTTTGAAGATTGCGCAGCTGAACAGATGTGTCCAATTCCCTAATTTCCTGCTTGGCTCGACTATCACTGGGCTGGACAATATGGCCGGATATTTTGAGGTTACCGTGGACTACCAAACTCTCATCGGGACGATCGGTATTAATACCCACTCTACCAGCATGATAAATGGAGTCTTGGGTGATGCCTCGTTGCCAACAAAGATCAACATCCGATTCAAATTGTCCAGGATTGGAGGCACGCACTATAATTTTATCACTGCTTTGACTGATAATGGGAAAATCCCCAGAAGCGGTGTGAACATGTAAAGCCACTATTAGTTGAAAATAGCGCTGCTCGGGATTAGGCCGTCCCTTTTTGCGCATATTGTTGTTGGTAGTCTCAGAAAAGTGTAAGCGTCCCACTGTTACCTTGCTAACAATGTGACTTTGGAGATCGATACTTTAAACAAACATAACAAAGTACATAAATTAGAGTTCTAAACAATTAGATAGTGTAAAATACTTACGGTACAGGAAAGAATGGTTTTTTAGAACGATCCGATTGGCTTTGTTCTATACGTATAGTTTGATTGGGAGCCTCCAGTTTCACTCCATAGAAATGCAAATGGAAGGATTTGATCTTCTCTAAACCGGACGGTGTTTTTACGAATTTTGCTTCACTTTGCAAGCGAGCATGGCAAGTTATTTGAAAATGATTCTTTTTCTGACAGACAAACGCATCATCTGATACGGAGAAATTGAAACCCTTATCAGCATCCACACGATAATAGACTACGGAGATTTCTTGTAAATGTTGATCGCACAATTTATGCCAATTTTGTTGTTGGAATGGAGCAAATCGTATGCAAGGGCTCATAGCGTCCCCACTTTGTGATGCGGTGTCAGAATTTTTTGCACTACCATCCATATTGACGGAGGAGAGTGCAGGAGAAAGTGAGGCATTTGAGGGGGCTGGAGTATCAATCATATCGTGGTTGCTTAGCTGTATGTTTAAGGGAGATATGGAGCATCTTTTTGCAGTATCTGCTGGCAGGGGAGTGGAGCAAACCGAACTTCGAGATGGACTTAATATTAAGCCAGGATCTGGTTTGACACAACGAAAATCAGGATCATCAATTTGTGTGGTCATTTTTCGTTTACGTGAGGATGACTGGTGATTGGGAGTGGAGGGGGCGGATGTTCGGCCTAGAGTTGGAGTGGAGGGAATGCTAGTGCCTACAACTTGCACATGAGGCAAATCGCCTATGGTGGTCAACATGCAATTGGGAGTCTCCGATTGTAAAGGATGGTCTATATGACTTAAATTAATATGATATGCTGCAGCAGGCGTTGGTTGACCTGCTTGGGCATATAGCTTGTTCGTAGGGCTTTCGAAGTTAATTTGATTATTGTTGGTGTTATGAAGCTGATGATGGTTGGCATACATATGATGAGTCTGCGATTGCTGCTGGTTGGGCATCTCAATATGAGTATCTAGACTGTGGGGTGTATTGGAATGCATCGTTTGACTATTAAGTGTTTGTGCTAAATTATTCGCATTGATTATGAGACCGGTTTCATGTTTTACACGTATGCCTCCTGTTGATAATGCGTCGGGAGTTGGAGGACTAGTCAAAGGATTTAAATTTATTTGACTTTCCAATAGATGTGTATAGTGGTTCTGTTGTTGTGGCAATGGCGGCGGTTGTGGTGGATGGTGTAGCTGCATATTGTGTAGCTCATTTATTACCCCGTTCGAGGAATTGCCACCTCCTCCTCCATTTCCACTTCTGTGACCGTATAAATCACGGGTGTTCAAAGTTATACCCTGTACATCTTGCATTGGGCTGTAGGGAGGTTCAGATCCTGAATCTGGTGGACTTTCGGGCAGGTGTGATAGTGTATTATTATTGTGATTGTGATGTATACCAATGAGTGGTGTTGCTGGTGCTGTCGTTAAGCTAACACGTGCCGAAACTGTTGGTATTGAGGGTAGAATTATGTCGGCTCCCACCGATGTCATGGGTGACGGTGATTTAACGGGTGTTTCTGTTTTGGCTGTACATGGCAGTGCTGAATTTTCACCTGCACCACCAACGCCGCTAGAGTCTGTAGTATTGCTGTGGCTTACATCTGGACCTAAGCGACCAAGACCCGCTGCTACTTGTAAATCTTCAAAAAATATTGCTTCATTGTCGATTCCACCCACATAGTCTGCGCGGTCTGAAATTTAGATAATTTTTAGAGAATATTAAAAAGATGGGAACATGTTTTTCGTCTTAAATCTCAAGAGTAATTCCGAGCAGTGTAAAAATTCTTTGAAAAAACTTTATAAAAGGGTTTAAATCCTTAAATTTTTTCTCTAACAATAAAAAAGTTAATTGAAGGCGACTTTACGCGTTATTATACCAATTTTAAGAGCATGATTTGCAGTGTTTTACTACACTAATTTGATAACATGAACTTTTGACATCTTTAATTCAAACAAAAAAGACCTTAAATGGATCTAAACTGGAGGATTTTTTATAAATTGCCGACGTCGCACAGTGCTTTGTCCCTATATAACGAAGGGACATAAATAGAAGGAGTTGTCAGAAATTTTTGAAATTTCGTACACTAGCATACAATAGCTTAGTTAAGAAAAATATGAATTTTTGGAGAAATCGCGTCAAGGACACGACTACCTCCCATGTGTCCTGAAATGGAAAAATGTAATTTTAGCTTCAATAATGCCCACAAAACTACAAAAAATGGTCAGGCTAATACACACACAACTAGCAACGTGTGTGCAAATTTTCATTTAAATCTGAACAAGGACTCAAGGTCCTGCCATATATCCTTTTTTTTTAAATGCTATAACACTTTCAAAAATTATCCAATCGTAATAAAATTTGGTATGGAAATTGATATTTGTCAGATATATATGTGCGCCGAATGGTAGAATCGGAGTATTAATGTGAAAAATACAAAAACATCATTTAATAAAAAATGAGTTAAAAACGCTTAAAATGCTCTTGCAAAAATAACAAGTAAGAAAGTATAATCGGTCAAGCCCGACCGTGTGATACCCTATAGCATAGTATTTAAAAACAAATTTCCTAGAGTGTAATCTATTTGGGACCCATGGGCAATCATGGACCCGCCAGAACAAAATTATGTTATGAGGTTAAGATTCGTTTAAAAGTTCTTTCTCCCGAATATTGGTTAGATATCTTAAGCTCCGTATATGAGTTTTTTGGATGAGGGTTTATATGGAACCTATAGTTTATTTTGGACCTATCTGGACAACATTTTGTCATGACTTAGTAGCTATCGTAAAAGTCATTGTCGCCAATTTGTATGTAAATACTAATACTTTTAAGGAAGCTGGCATTAAAAGCTTTTTGGGAGCTATGTTCAAAAATAGAAAGATTCCAATACAATTTGATAAGCTGATTTTGATTGCAATAAAATTAGTTTGGTTTGGACCAAATTTAATCTTGCCGATGTAATAAGATGGCTTTTGTAAAATTATGGACCGATTCGTTCCATTTTTAATAGGCTTGGTCCTTGTACCAGTCAGAGCCTCTGGGACAAATTTCATCAAATTGTCTCCGAATTTGCGATCTGTATGGACAAGGTTGCATGGACCGCCAGCCGGCCGGACGGACATCGTTAGATCGACTCAGAAAGTGATTCTGAGCCGATCTAATGAATTATTTGGAATTATTTCTTATTATATTCCTAATTTATTTTCTTTAAACTAATTTATTTATTATTAACATATGTATGTTCATATTTTTTAATTACAATAAATCATCTTCAGTACTGAATTCTTCCAAAAAAATATTGCCGCTCAACGAAACATTTGTTTCGTCATCTTTAAATGGTACATTTTCTCTCAGTATATATTTCTCAACTTCTTCAAAAAATATATTTTTTTTAGTCTTTGGATTCCTGTTTGAAGATACACTGAAAGAATTTTCTTCGCAATACTAACGAATTTTGACATTAATCCCATGAAAAATTGCATTATAAAGGAACCTATGCAGCGCTTCGTTGGATCAATGAAACCTGTTTCATTAAAAGGACTTAATGAAACATTACATTAGATCCATGAATATTATTCATTGGATGAATACTTTCAATAAAGTAAAATTTTTTTTTTTTTTATTTTTTTTTTTTATTTATTTTTTTTTCTTTTTTCTTATTTTATTTTATTTTACTTTATTTTATTTTTATTTTTTTTCTGTCTCTGGTGGGATTCGAACATGTAACCTCGGTGCTGATAGACTAGCTCACTACCAGCTAGTCTATCGGGGCAGTGTAGTTTTTGTATAAAAAAACTATGTTTTTTTCTCAATTAAGACCGTAAATATGAGATTAAATTGTCCATAATAACAATAACAACGTTGATTGAAAGTGGATTGAAAGTTTTTGTTTCATTACTATAATGACATTTTTATTGTCATAATGAAAATTTAAATTTATGAAGGCAATTATTGAAATATGTTGCTTTTATAAAAAAATTTTTTGATTTCATAAATTTAATGGCATACATGTAACATTCGATGCATGAAATTATTAAATCTTACATTTTTTAATTAACAATTAAACATTTTTTTAAGGAAACTATAATTTTGTATTAATTTATGAATATAGTTATGTTTGTATATTGTTTTTTTAAGTTCCCAATTAAAATTTTTTGTTTAACTTGGACAAACTTAAGTTTTCATATATCCAATGAAAATTTTTAACGTAATTACGAAATCTAATGAAGCGATTTTAACGAAAATACTTCATCAAACCTATGAAATTCCATTTGGACAATGAAAATTTTCATTTACCCAAGGAAAACTTTTTGATGAAAATGATTCATTAAATATATGAAGCATTTTTCTTTCAGTGTAACAACGGATCTGAGGAATGTATTAAATGAGTCATTAAATTTTTATGAGTGTCGTCGTGACGTTTTTCTCGTATGGGAAAGTCTGGTTTTTCTCACGATTTTGTGGTTGGCTTAAGTAGTTGTTTGGCCATTTTAACTATAAATTCTCAAACTTTGGCGCCCTCTAGCGCCGCCAAAAAGAGTTAAATCTTAAAAATTCTTCAAAATTCATTTTAATTATTTTGTTATCTATCGATCTGTACACTTTTAAGTACAATATAAGACTTGTTTTTTTTTTTTATTTATGTCTATGGGCAAAGCACTGTGCGTCGTGTTGATAATGCAGAAAACTTTTCTGCGAACTATTTGAAAGTTAAAGCCAAAATTTATTAAAAATTCAGGATAGATTATTTTTTTACAGACCTGCGATTTAAAATCGAAGTTGTTTTGATGACACAAAGCTTTAAATCTAAGAGATCTTGGAAAATTGTGTTAAAAATGTCCTACGGAAAACCCAATCGAACCAGGCACATAATATTGTCTCTATACAGAAAGAAAAAACTCGTACTAAATTTTAGTTTTTCTAATTACTTTGAGCACGAGTCGTGCTTAAAAATCTATGTGCAAATAACACCATAAAGTACTTTAAACATTCCAAAATGGGAAACCTTTCGAAAACCAATAAAAAAAGAAGCAAAAATTCCCAAATTATTTTTGGTAAAATTATTTAGTTAAATACATCAAATTTGTAAAGCAGAATAATTACGAAAACCATATCGGACATGTTGCTGGTGTCTTGTAATTGTCAGTTCTTTTGAAGACAAAGGAGTGAATACAATAAAAAATAAAGATGAATTCAACATGTGTAACGGACAAGTAAATAATAATACTCTCTCTTTTCTGGTTCTCTGGGGTAAGTGGGAAGATTAGAATCAAAATCTCACTTAGAAATTCTTGAATCTTAAGTCAATCCCGTTTTCGGATTGTTTAAGGTACGGGGCACTTGATACAGGCATTTTGTACTTGGTTTAACGAAAACCGTACTTACCGAACTATTGACACAGCTTCGGCTTGATAAAAGTACGTATGGATTGATGTTTCTTTTCAGTGTATGTTATGGAATTTCATCTAAAAAATCATGAAAATTTACCGTCTAATTGTAAAACTTATCTAAACGGTGTATCATTTAAATTTGACCGTTCATGTCGGAAAGCGATAATTTGTAATTTATTTGACTTTATTTTTTGTATTCAAATTGCACATTGACTCTTAATGCATACATACGCCTTAATGCATACATGCACCAACTGATTAATTTTATATCTTCTTTTAATAATTTGGTTATAATAACTTATTATGTTTTAACAAGTACATAGCCTGGAAATAACGCAATATTTTACTTTTTTATTGTAAAAATTAAACATCGTCACGATGGTATTTAAGTTATTAAAAAAAACAACAAACACTTAATACTGTTTTATCACAAACTTTGGGAAGAAGTTCATTTAACTTGAAATTAAATAGATCGTGTTTAAAGTTCATATTAAACTTTTGTAAATTTTTTTATCTCAATATGATTATTAGCAATTATCGCAAAATATTTTACGAATTTGAAAATTTCATATCCGGCATTTTCAATTTTTTGTTTAAGTAAGAACGTCTGCAAAGTTTATTCGTGAGATTATTGTGATACATATTCAATATTATTTTCAAAATATTGAATAAAGCATTATTTTCAAAATATTGCACGTGACATAAAGATTACAAATTTTTTTTTACGTAAAGCAATATAGAAAAAGGCGGCATTATGAATAATACCCAAAATATAGCCCCCAAAGAAAATAATTAAATAACCCCAAAAATCCCAATTTTTAAAGTGAATTAAACCCCTAATGAAATAAACTAACGCCCGAAGCAGAAATGAAATAATAACCTTATTTTTAGGGGCTTACTCATATGAAATGAAATAAGACCTAAAACAAAATGAAATAACAAACTTTTGGGGGGTTATTTCATGCCGCCTTAGAAAAAGGGAAAATTCTTCTTGCTATTGCACATTCAGTAAATTTTCAAGATATATATGTATGTAAAACGCGTCGTCTTCGATATTTTCCCTAAAGATCTAGTTTATAATATCCACACAGAAAAAAATCAAGTTAAAAACGTCGAAAACAAGGTTGATTTAAATTTTTTCGGTGGTGATTTTGCTTCATACGGGTTTCATGTTAATTCAACCTGATTTTACAATAACTGCGAACAACATTTTTTTCTTTTGATATAACTATAATTCATGTTAATTTAACATTGCAGTAAAGTTAGAGCAAAATGTAATTTATATTGAAATAACAATCGGAATCACGTTGAATGAAAGTTATTTCCAGTTGAAACAACGTGAATTTCATGTAGAATCGAATGGGTTTGAGTGTATTTTAACAGTGTGAAGAAGCTTCAGACAATATTTGCATTTATGTAAGAATAATTCAAAACCCTGTAACACATGTTTCACCTATTTTGTATTCTCCTTTGTTAACAGAAGCATCAGCAGAATCGCCCGATATGGTCATCATTCTACTTTGAAAACTTGATGTACTATTTAAATAAACAATTTTAATTAAAAGAATACGGGAATTGTCTTCTTTTTATAACATATTTTAAGAGTGAAAATAAAAAATGTACATAATTAAGTAGGTATGCATGTTAATTTAACAAGATAAACTTTTGATTTTAATACAAAACAGGTTTTTATGGGTTCAATATTGAATCCAGATTTATTTATATTTTAATATTTTTTTTTTTTTTTTTTTAACAGTGAATAATATTAAATAAACGTAATTTAAGGTTATTTTGATATTTTTTATTAAAAATTAATATGAAATAATGATAAATTTAAGTAAAGGGCATAATTTTTCTGAAATTTAACATGATTCTCAATCAACATTTTTCCATGTTAATTTTACGTGGGTACTTTTTTCTGTGTGTCTGAATATCACATTATCTTTAGTAAAAAATCACTAAAACCTCAAAACGAAGATCTTTAATAGGGTGCCGTGCAATAAAGCCATAGGAAATAAAGCCGGTTTTTGTTATACCATAGAGGAGAAAATCCTTGCGCCCGGCCGAAAGTCGGCTATGCAGAGAAGCTTTAGTAAGGGAAGCCGGTCTTTGTTATACCATAGAGGAGAAAAACCATGCGTCCGGCCGAAGGCCGGCTATGCAGTGCAGATTTAGTTACCGAAGCCGGTTTTTGTTATACCATAGAGGAGAAAATCCTTGCGCCTAAAAGTGTTTTCGTTATATTTTTAATATATACACCCAGAGAAAAAACAACAAAACAAGTTTTAAATAAATTACAATTATAATAAAAGAAAAAAATTTAAATGGGAAATAAGGCCATGTATGATTTTATTTTACTCCTTACATGGAAATAAAGCCATATGGCTTCATTGCACGGCACCCTTTAAAAGCGAAGCCGGTCTTTGTTATACCATAGAGGAGAAAATCCTTGCGCCCGGCCGAGTGTTTGGATTTGATTTGAACTTAATCATGTTGTAAGTGAGAGGGAAGACTTCTGCAGGAATGTTATTCCACATACGAGCAGCACGGGAAAAAAACGTATTCGTTGTACGATTCACCTGCCAATCGACCACATAAGGATGGACTCCATCGTGTATTACGAGCAAACGTACGGGTTTCGGGAACAAGATACCTAATTTCATCAGAACACATCCCGTTGTAGTAACGATTAAACAGGCAAATACAACTTACATTGCGACGGTGCTCAAGGGAGCAAATATAATTGGATACCCTACTGTCACCAATGAGAACCTTCGCACTCTCCTGCACGCGATCGAGAAGCTCCAAAAAAGACTTTGAAACACCGGCCCACATGAGAGTTGTATTCCATACGCGGTCGGATATATATATATATATATATATATATATTGGTTCCTTTAGTTCCTATAAGGAGCATAGGGCCTCCATATATAGGTGGTATAAATAGAAAGGAGATCAGATGGAGTGAAGTATATCCTACACCGTCTTAAAAAACCGAGGCACTTGAATGCTTCTTTCGACACCTTGAATATATGTATGTTCTGTCCATCGGACATCACCTTGTATCCTCATGCCCAGAACATCAAGAGATTCTGATTCCTCAATAATTATACCACCCATATATTCAGATGAGGCACCATGATTTGTCGCGCATTTATGCGTCAGCACGCAACATTGGATTTTTCGGGAATTAAAATCGACCCTATTTGCACCACCCCATTCCGAGACTATGTCAAGGTCTCGGCCAAGCGTATTTAGACGTACTTCAATAATTTCCCCGACCGGACATTATATAGAGACGATTATGGAATAATTTATTTGTTTCCTTTGATGTGGGGAACACGCAGGGCACGACAACGCAACAATGACAATCAAGAAGGAGTATATTTATATGGCACTGCTGTTATTCATGTTGGACATCGTGGTGTTACTAAATGTGTGCATTCGAAACACTCGATAGCGATGACTTTTATAGTCGGGGTGTTAAGTCAGTTTTGAGAGGGCACGAGCACTGCAACAAAATGAGTGTAACGCAAACTTGTTAAAAATTTTTAAATCCATAAAATTGGTTTACATTTCTAGAAGTTAATAGCTTTTTCTGTCTAACATAATCTACATACATATGTATATAAAATTGTAACGTTACTGACTGATTCATCATCGCACTTGAAATTTGGACAGAAGGTTGGCCTCTCTTTTATTATTCGAATGTTTAGGAGGTAAAATGGGCAAAAACGTGTAAATTTGGTAACCTTAAATCTTCAGAACCAAAAGAGATAAAAAAAAAAATGTCATACGTATCGTTAAAGTTTATATCATATTTGAAACTAACGTTTTAGTGCCGAAAGTCTTAACTATTTTTGATACCTTGTTGAAAAATCATTTTTATCCATTCATTGACACATACATACGTATTAATTTATGGGCTCCAACTACAATATTGAAATTATTGATACTTAACTGGGTAGAAAAAAGGTACCAAAAAGGGGGAAATTAAATTCCTTTCTTTAGCTTTTGGTTTACAACTGGTACTTTCTTTTAGTTAATATTTTACCTATAAACATACAAATTTAACATGCAATGTCCTGAGTAGATAAGAACCTGCGTGTGAACTTTTTTGTTCTTTAACTGGTACTTTTTGGATGTTCGTTAGTATTGGACCTAAAACCATAAAATTAAACATGCATGGTCCTGAGTGAATGAGTATCTGGGCTTTTGGTACTATTTTGTTCTTTAACTGGTACTTTTTGAATTTCCGTTAGTATTAGTCCGAGAAACATAAAATTAAACATGCAATGTCCTGAGCGAATGAGAATAACTTTTAATCTAGAACCATAAACGTTGGCACATAAATACATACATATGTCCACGAAAGAAAGGGAGAAGTAGCGAAATAATGATGCTTTTAATTTTTTTTATTGACTAGTTCAACTGTTCTTTAAAAAAAACTAAAATAACTCTTTGGTCATTTAAGTAGAAAAATGTTGTGCAGTTTTTAAAACTTTGCAATTTCCGCTGTGAAAAAATTCATTTCTTTTCGCAATACAATTGAATTTCCCATTAAATATGAAATTATTTGGAAAAAATATTGAACTTTGTCAAAATAAAAGTGGGCGTGTAGAACTGAAATAAATAACGAATTTGAAAAAAAAAATCCAAATCACAAAGCACGTTCACACTTACACTCAACAAACATCGACCGACATCAAGTTTACTGATAACAAATATTTAAACAAAACAGCAAAAAAATAACACGAGAAATAAAATTGTTTGATCAATAGAAATAAATTTATGATAAAATAAATTATTTGTTTTTAAATTTTTTTTTTTTGCATTGTTAACTACGAAATGATTAATTAAATGCAGACAAATATACATATGTACATATTTATTTATTATGTTTTTGTTAATAAATATTTAATTTTTATAATCAATATTCTAATTACCATTACAAGTTTTGTGATAATCCATACGAATTTATTTATTCTAGTGTTTTTTTAAGATTTCGATTATATTATTTAAGTTTTTTATATTTATTTTTGTTATATCACAATTTTTCTAAATTCCATTTGATGTTGAAAACAAAATTTAACGAAAATAAAAATCGAAAATCCCAACCGTTAATCAACAAACGAATGTTTCAAATACGACTGGATTTCAATGTGAATAGTTTTCAGATTCTTTTTTGCAGTTTGAGAGTTTATTATTTGTTACTTTTGTTGTTGTATTTTTTAGTTGTTACTGTTTATAAAAAAATAGCATTAATAGTTTTTGTTGTTTTGTTTTATTTTTTTTAGTTTTTTCTTTCGTTAATTTTTTTTTTGCTCAGTTCAGATTAAATATTTTAGCTGTGAAAAATTTGTAATCGTTTAAATTTCTATGTGAATTACAAAAGTAAAATTAAATTTAAGTTAAAAATTAGAGGATTTTAAAAGAGCGCTATCACGTGTGCATGATATTTGTTAGGTCCGAAAAGGGAGCGCTACATGGTGCATAACCGTTTTCAATGATCGCCTTAGCCAATTACATATGACCCTTATCTAAACTACTTCCATAGATTTACCTAGAAATTGTTTAAGCTAGATAAACGCTTCGCGACCTTAATCTACATAAATAGCCCAATTATGAATAAAAATTCCCCGGAAGTTTTGTCCCTTCTCCCGTTTTTCCTATGTAAATCCAATTATAAAAATGGGAAAAGGGGAAAAACTCCCGGGGAGTTCTTATTCATAATTGGAATAATATTTTTATTCCGTAAGCTTATCCCGCGAAGCTATAAGCTTGCCTGCATGAGACCAGAGTCTCTGTTGGGAATCGAACCCGAAACCCCAGCACTGATAGGCTAGCTCACTACCAGTTAGCCTACCGGGGCATCCGACTTCCACTCTTAAATTACGCTAAGATTTATCGTTAATAGTTTTAAACTTACAAATTCGATTTCCACTCTCAAATTACGCTAAGATTTGTTGTTAATATATTCTTCTAAATTTTAAGGACTAACGACATTTATCACACATATTTTTAGTTTTACCACTTCTTTAAGTATTCAAAATAGATCAATTAAACATACCACACCAGAAAGGTTACTTCTAAAATTATAAGACGACTAGACAAACTTTGAAAACTAAATTTTCCATAAAAAATATAGCATTTATAAAGTTTGCTCGGTAGATTTTAAATATGGGTCGATGCGATATATTGATACAAGTAAGAAATAGAGACCTGCACAATACTATTGGAAAACACATTCAAATCATTGACCATTTTTCAAACCACAAACTGTAGTGTCGCTGTCACAAAAAATATTCTGTGAACGTGTAGAAGCCAACAACAAATGCTTTTCTCTTCAGTCAAATAAGAATCGGGTGTTATAAGCTCTCAAAAATTGATAAGAGAATGAAAAATACTCGCAGCAATGAGAGTGGGATTAAAAAATACGCATATTCTCTTTTTTTTAGATGTCAGTTTGGGATATTGTAAAAACAGATGGACATGTGCAACGCCATTTGGCCTTATCTTATGGAGAATCTTAACCATTAGGTGACACACTATGCATTTACCAAACTCCCCTGAGTGTGCGAACAAACAATACACAGGTAGAAATTTGGACTGTATAATCTGGCTAAAATTATACTCTCGCCCCTTGTTTAGGAGCAGGAGCTATCTTACCTCCGATGCATTAGAGTAGTCGGCAGCATCTCATGAATAGCAACAGCACCTAAGAAAGATCATTCTCCACAGGGTAGAACACCACTCCCTGACAACCAAATGTTTGAAAAGTTTTTTTAACATCTATGCGTATTTTGAGTTCTTACTTTTGGAGGGTACTAATCAAAAAGTAGCCCTAACTCTTTTCATTAGAATAGTCGGCAGCAACTAATGAATAGCAACAGCACCTAAGAAAGATCCTTCCCCACAATGTGTACAAGAGCATCGTTCTGTGCGATATACATTTCACTATACAGTCAACTTCTTCTCTTTTCCAGGCTTTATTCACTCCAAATCCAAGACTCATCACGCTTCACCCACGTAGCTTTACACACCGATACATCAACCTTCCATCCGATTTCAACACCTAATTTAACCAGTGCCTGCGACCCTTTAATTGTCTAAATAAACTTCAGACCTCCACCACAAACCAGCATCACTACTTCATACATTTTTAGAGATAATCAGGTTGCCCGTTTTGTCTGCCTTCGCACGTTTTACGTTTCGTGATTTTATTAATAACTAAATTTTATTGGTGAAATACCACTTGAAGAGGAATTTTTTATAAAGCTTGTATATTCTAGCGGAAATTGGAGATGGCATTATGTATTCATTTACAGGCCAAATAATCCTAAGCCGATAGAGCAGCTAAGTAACTCCAATAAATCAGATCAAATTGAATTGACACTTATATTATATTTTCTTACAAAAAGTTTTTATCCTCTAGTAATGAGTTTAGAAAGAAGAGAGGAAACGTGAAAAAAATTACTGTTTATTAGTAATAAAAAATTGGATAAAGTATCCATTTTCTTTCTTTATTTGCAGTGTAAATTGGGACAAATGATGGAAAATTATGATTTAGAAATGGCAAGAACTCCTACCAAAAATGTAGTTTTTGAATAAAACAGTATCTTTTTGTTTGAAAAACTTTAAATGCGTGTTTCTTGTAAACTATAACGAAAATCGTGATCACTTCTATTTTCCATAGAAAATTGATTTTCTTAATATTTTTGTATGAAAAACTTTAAATGCGTTTTTCTTGGAAACTATAAGAGCTAGAACTAGTGGATTACACAAGTTTGGTACTTTTTTTATTCAAAATTTTTGTAATGTTTCTAAATAACCATGGATTGCTAGTGAAGATTGGTGAAGAAATGACAGAGTTACAGGGGACAAAAGTTCAAGCTTCATTGAAAATTTTATGATTTTGTTCAATTTTGCTCTTTTCAAATTATTTTTTTTAAACCAATGATTTAAAAATCCTACATTTTGCGCCCAACAAGACATAGATTGCTACAAAAATGACAAGGCTACAGAAGATTTGGTAAATTAACCCACATAGAAATTCAATAGTTTAAAGCAATTTTTAATATTTATTTTTACTAAAAATTTAGCTTTTTAAATTTATTTGTTGTGGGTTAATTCATTTAATCTTCTGTAACTTTGTCATTTTTGCACCGATCAGGATCCTATTGGGCACAAAATGTTCGTATTGAAATGGGCTAAAATTTTATTTTTTGGATATTTGCATTTCAGTCCAAAATAACGGATATTTTGGAATATCTCAAAAACGTTTCTACTTTTGACAATTCTGACCTCATATTCGGATTCAGCGCAAAATTTTACGTTAAGATTAGGAGTCAAATTTATTTGGTCAAAAAATTGTCACGTAGTGTAATTTCTTCTCGTTATTCTGATTGAAAGCAGAAATCAATGTGTATTTATTCTCCTCACCAGAGAGAGAGAAAGAGAGAGCGAGAGCAGACAGATCTCCAAGTCGCTCTGTAGCTCTTGTATCGCCACTAGAGTCCTTCGGAAAACCTATAAGTTTACCCATTTTGGTCCATTAAATTGCTATGTATTATCATTACTATAACAGAAAATTCCAATATATACAGAACAAGTCCGCATTAATATCTGTTTCTATACTTTCTCAATGGGCCGCATTGAATTCCTGACCTTTTGCCACCCCCGGATTAAATACACGTACTCCATCCTGATTTATGTTCTACTGTTAAATGCTCCTCTTATGTCGTCTCCTTTCAGTGTCAATTATACATTTCAAAAGTGGCTTTCTTGTGTTAGGCGTTTTCTTTAACGATATGGCCAAATGTTAAATTTGCTTTTAAATTTTTCTTTCAACTTTCTTTTATATTTGGTAATACTCCAGTGGCAATAAGGAAAATGTGGAAAAGTCTATTTTTTTAGTTTTGTAGGAAAGCAATTTTAAACTTTAAATGCTATTTTTGAAAATATATTTTAATTCGAATATGACCTTCTCTTCTCTTCGGTTAGAGTTTTTTAAAGATTGTATTCCTAAATACTCTTAACGTCGCAGATCAAAAGTAAACTGAAGTTCTTATTCTAAATGTTATTGCACATTGAAAGAAGGGAAAAAGTAATTTTGCTAAAACTTCACAAAAAATTGTACGAAGTAATTGAAACTTTGTTCATGGGCACTTTTAAAAATAGAGATTAGAAAGAAAGCTGCCATAAACTCAGTTTTTTTGTCCCTGTGCTAATCCCGCGAAGCTCTACGCTTGTCAGCAGTAAACCAGAGCCTCTGGCGAGAATCGAACCCGCAACCTCGGCACTGATAGACTAGCTCACTACTAGCTAGCCTACCGGGGCACTCAGCTTAAGTCGACTTAAGCTCAAATTAGAACTATAAGCATACAAAACAGCTGTTTGAACCAATTTTATGGGCAACACTGTATTTTATGATATGTGACTTACCTTAACCCAATAACCATACAAAGTCTGGGTTCACACTATAAAGTTTTCTTTCAGAAAGACTGAGATTATTGAGAGAGAGAAAGGAGAGAAGAAAATCATGGTATTTTTCCCTCTACCCAATTTTAACTGAGACTTTCTGCAAAAAAACTTTCATAGTGTGAACCAAGACTTTGCAATTGAACGGCTATGACATTATGTTTATGTTACGTCTACTTGGACTTTAAAGCACTTTTTTCCGTTTTGCCATAGACTTGTTGAATAGTGTGGAATTAAGAAAAGGTACTTTTTACGTCGTGGCAATACTTCCACGGTATTTTGGTATTTTGCATCTTAAAAAATACAATAGTACTTAATTTTTCATGATTTAAGGTGCTATCAGACGAGATGAATTTTACATATGTACTGTCAAATTTTCCATCTGTAAAAGTTGTACACATCGTGTGATACATATGAAACTTTGCATGTGTAAAATACATGTGGAAATACATGTGGAAATACATATGTAACTTTTTCGATTAGAACAAGCTCTATTTTCCTGTGGCAAACATAAACAAAACAGCTGGTTTGTTCTGAAACGTAAACAAAAGTCGGCTTTTGCTTACATTTATAGGTTATGTCATAAGGAAAAACATAAGCAGGTGTGATAGCAAAAATTAAAAATCTTATGTAAAATTGTAATTTTGACATACATACGGAATTACATATGGGTAAGAAAAGTGACAGTACATATGTAAAATACATCCCGTCTGATAGCACCTTTATTGGGACTAATTTAAGCTTAAATATTGGTTTAAATCTTCAAAGTAGGGTGCAAAAAATATTTTATTTCGCTTAAATCGTTGATAACATTTATTATTAAACCCAAAATTATCTAATGGTAGAAATAAAAATCTATTATCTTGATAATTACAACTTAGAGGAGCCAATACATATTTTCTTCCATACACAAAAATAAAAAACTTTAATCTCTTAAAGGCATCAGCAGTAACCACATCACACATATCGCTTCTTTTTTCTGCGGTTGATGCACTTTACTCTTGGATGAGCATTTTAAACAAAAAAAAAAGCTTTAATATAATAATAATTTCATAAAGCAAAAAAAAAAAAAAAATTAATTAAATAATAAAATGTAGAGTAAGTAACATGTAACGTTTAATGGCTTTTCTGTTTATTTCTTTAAATCATTTTCTTTTAATAAAAGTTTGTAAAACGTTTTAAATTTGAAATTAATTTTTTTTTTATGAAATTGAAAAAGAAAATAAAGCTCATTCACTGTAAATCATTTGAAAAAAATTGTCATTTTATTTAAATCGAACATATGTATGATTTTTGCAGTTTCTCCACTTCGTTTCACGCATTTGCAATTAATACAAAGTCTCAGTAAATGAGTGAGCGAATGAATAAAAAATAATTAATTTTAATAATAAAAAATAACTGGAATTTTGGTGAAAATTAATTTGAAACATTTTATTTAAATTCGACATGTAGCTTGTCATAAAATGTTAGAGTTTCAGTTTCAAGACTGCAACTGGTTGTTGCAATAATAATTTCTTTTAAAAATACTTAAATGTCAATTACTTTCTAACGGCAATTAAGTGATTAGCAGGTACAGTGGTTTGTAAGTTACGAGGATTTAAATTCAAAGAAAACTTTTAATATTTTCCTTAACTATGCACTTTTAGAACTCAAAAAAAAGGAGATCTTACGAAATGCCAAAAATGGAGAGGAAAATACTTATTAAATAAGCTCTATAAGATCAACGACATCGACTAAACATCCATTAAATATGGCCTTAAGATCAATGCCGAAAAAACCAAATCGCTATATATAAACGCTTTACACACAGAACCACTTACTCTGTACGGCCAGGACATCGAATCAGTCACAGATTTCACCTACCTAGGCAGCCAAATTACACCAGCCGGAGGTACGCGTGTTGATATACCACACAGGATTAAGAAGGCAAAAGCACCAAAACAAAAATTCGTCTCTTTAAAAGCAATGTCCTCTCTGTGCTGCTTTATGAATGAGAAACTTGGCTCACGTCTGTTGAAATTAACAACAAGTTGCAAACCTTTGTCAACAGATCCCTGCGTCATATTCTCCACATATGGTGGCAACAAAACTGGGTATCAAATGAGGAGCTATACCGGGGAACCAAAAAAGAACCAATTGCTGTTGAAAATCGGGTAAGGAAATGGAGATGGATAGTACACGTGCCACGTAAACCAGCCTATGACATATGTAGAGAGGCCTTTGATTCAAATCCTCAAGGAACGCGAAGAAGAAGCAGACCACGAGGTAGCTGGAGACGCAGTCTTGAAGAAGAGATAAACCTACATCCGGGAAATTTATAATGGAATAGAGTAACCCTTAATTTCAAATATAAATAATTGGAATAATTTTGTATTGGCACTATGCGCCCACGATATGGTGTAAAAGCAACAAATAATAATAATAAGATCATGGTGAACATAATTAACGCCAGGCTTTCCACATCACCCTACGGTGTGCTACGATAAAAACAAGGCCCATTTCGTGCTGGAATATCCTGTCTTGACCAAGAAAAAAGCCTCAGGATGATTATTGTCGAACAATCCGTAGAATAGCGCTTTTCTATTTATCTCATGTTCAATAACTTTAAGAAAGGACGATACCCTTAGACATGAAGCCTTATGGTCATCGTAACGCTGGAAAGGAGTCCCAGAAAAATTAATATCGCTAATTGCCAACCTGATAGCAATTCCCGAGTGATAGATGAAAATATAACTAGAGACAAAATTTAGGCAGAAAAGGATGGGTGTTAACGCCTCTTTTATTTAACGTCGTCCTTAACACTATTAAGATAAACGTCACACGCCTCTTTTATTTAACGTCGTCCTTTACACTATTAAGCTTAACGTCACACGCCTAGGAACTGCCTGGGGCTTAAGAAAACCGCGACTACGCGGATGAAATTTGTCGGTCTCCTTGCACATAGGCATTCTGAAATGCAAGACAAGATTATAATGGTCGAAGAAATACGCGTAAGAGTGGGCCTGCAAATTTATGTATGTCAGAAAAAGCAAAATGTTGCGCATCTATCATGATTGGGGGTAGTGTACTAATTATTGATTTAAATCAGCAGTACACTATCACTAAATAATACTGCAAAAAATTAATTTGCATTCTTTTGTACCAGCTTTAGTGATGATTGTTATTTTTTAACTACCACTAAAAAAATTTTGTGATATTGCAAATTTTTTCACTTTCACTAAACGAAGATTGAATGCAAAAATCTGCACTAAATTCAAATAGTGCAAAATTTGAACTTGCAATCAAAAAAGCTGCATACAAATATTGTCTTACTCAAATTTAAAAACTGTAACTTTGTATGTGCATAGTTTTTGATTTTTTTTGAGGATATGCATAAGCAAAGAACATTAAACAAAATGAAATTTTGTCGATAACGGTATAACGGTATTATTGGCTTTAATCATGAAAAAACAAGTTTTTGATTTTAAATTTTTAATTGTACTCAAATGAGTGAAGAAAAAAAAGTTGCAATAAACTGATGATTGCATTTTTTAAATCAAACTACATATTTTTTTTAAGTGCAAAATTTTTAAACATCACTATCACTCATGTCTAGTGAGGCTGCAAATTTTCAATTCATCACTCAACATCAACCAAATGATTGCAATATTTTTGCACTATAACTAAGTGTGAGTTGAAATGGCAAAAGGAGTGCACTATCCCCATCTATGGTATTTATCCATTCACAGCACAAGCGGTTCTGAGCGATAGAACATGTATGAAGGCGATGTAAGTTTTCAAAGAGGGGGATGATGCATTACCCATACCAATTTGGGTATAGACTTACACCAATTTGGCATGTTGAGTGCTCTAAATGGGGAGTTTTCCAAATCCATTAGCCCAAAACCAGATTAAATACTAGCTTAAGAACATAGTTGCCTCTATATAGTGCCTCAAGGGTTCTTTTTATTTTTTCGCTCCAAATGTATGTGTATAAATGCATGACACAGATACATCTTTGTTGTCTGGGTTTTACAATTACATCAAGAGGTGGTTGATTACAAGACATAAAGTTGAGATTAGAAAAGACAGGTATTTTGCGTGCTTATCTCTGTGCGGCGTTTCTTCGAAATGTCGAGCAAGACAAAACTTAAAATCTTAACTCCAACGTAAAATAGTAGCGAATCTTAAAATGCTGCATAGCAAACACCAACAGCGTTCAAGTTTTAATGAACAAATGCCTCCGTAAAATCCATTTTTGGATCTAAGGAATAAAGCACGTTGGTCTTAAGAAACGAATTCCCATTCAGACGAAGACTCGTACGCAAAAATGGATTTTGATTGGGTACAAACTTAAGAAATTTATATGTAAATTCACGGAACACTAGCTGATCTAATAGGAAAATAACTGGTAGCGCAATGGGATGCGGAGGAAAGGAATTATAAAACTTGGAGATATATGTGTTATACATATTTGATAATATTTAAACATATATAATAGTTTTTGTATTAGTATAAGCCCATGGGACGATTTATAGAAATAAAATTTGATTCCAACTTTTATAAAACATTTGGTTTATTTGGTATTGAATACATTATCGATTTCAAATCGTTTTGTCCTCACAATCATTTTCCATCTCATACCTGAATGTCCACCCAAAGAAATGGATTTGAGTTGAACATTTAAATTTAAGTATTTTGGGGAAGCTTGCTGCCTTTTTTATTACAATATTATACTAGCTTAAAGGCTAAGTTAGGCGAACGTTGCTGTACCCGTAATGTACCGCACCGTACTGTAAGCACGTTGGTGCACTTATAGAACGTTTAAAAACGTGTCATATGTTTTCCCATACATAAACAAAAAGCAAAAGTATACATAAAACAAAACACACAGTGATGGGAATCAAAAATGTTCAAATGGTGACCGTTGTGCAGAAAAGGTACCACGTGATTTAAATGGTATTAAAACAGTATTTTGTGTATGTAAAAATGTTAATAATTTAATATTTATATTATAGATTTACAATAAATAAATTTGTATTTTAGCATATACAAATTTAAAGTCTTTTATATGTTTCACATTTCCATAATATGTGTATATGGGCTAATCCTGCGTTGCGGACGTTACATTCGCACGCAAATTTGCTTGTTAAGATTGACTAAGCTGACGTTAGCATTGGAATATTTTCATTAAATTTTTTGCAAAATGCAATTCTTTGGGAGTACTTTAAAACTTGTTTTAAACTTAAAGGTTAACTGTTTTTGAAAAAAAGTAATGCTAGCTTAAAGTTCCGTTACGGACGTTACAAAAAATGGAAGTAATTTTGCATAATAAACAAAAAAAGTCCAAATACAAAAAATTAAGTGGAATATATGACTATATCAATCCATCTTAGAAAAGAAGGCTAAGTAGTCCTGTTAAACAAAAATCTTAATTTTTGTCTGTTACGGACGTTACGTTACGGACGTTACACTTTTTCCATTAAACCAAATTGTGTATATAAAAAACATTCATGTATTTAAAAATCTTTTTAACCTTGTAATTATAAATTTATTAGTTACAAAAAAATTATAGAATATTTCATTACTCTTATATTCTTATGTTCATTAATTACTTTGTTTATTTAACCGTTTAACATTGTATCTTATGCTTAGATAATAGACCCAGCTGTTCGAGCTACTCTTATAGTATTGTCATTGGAAAAGCCCGAAAAAATAATGATATGATTTAAGAGCTGGAATTTTTTTTACATTTATCCATGTTTTTGATATTTCGTCAGATGTAGCTTTGACAAAATTTTTACCAACGTAAATTAGGAAAACGCCATTTATATATATTTTTTTTTGTTGCTAATTTGTGAAAATCTCGAAAGTTTTTTAAGATGAGATTTTGGGTTTTTACTAGTTGCCAAACTTTAACAACAGCGCCAACACCGTCCACCGCTCCTTTTCCATGCGAAATAGCAAAAAAATTCCGTTCGAAACAACTCACATTCCATTCTTTTACGAATTGTGTAATGTTTCCCTGAATGTATTTATGTGCCTCTCTAAATTTGGCCACTCGTTGTCTATTATCTCTTTTTATTCTTTTTGCCTGTGACACACTATTTTTTAACTTTAATTTGATTTTCTCAAGATATGCTCGCTTTCTTTCTGCCTTTTTAGTTTTAAACACCAATAGTTTTTCAGAATTATTTTCAAATTTGCACAAAATTTTTTTGCTCTGTCTGCATTTGAACACATTTTAATTAATACGAATATATTTGTCACCACGCGCAAAATTTTGGCAAAATTTTGAGATCGAAGCAAGTATTGCTTAAAGATTTCAAACGGAAAATCCAGTACGTAAACATTGCAAGCATGGGCGTACCACCAAATATTTGAAGGGGTGCATGGAGGTTGCGGTTTACAACATGGTTATTAATTACTAATTATTGATATTCAGGAATTATTTTAGGTTTCCGAAGAATTTGAAATTCATCTCAATTTAAGTTGCAGATTGGGGGATCGCATGTTATTAAAACACACTTTTTGTTACTTTGAGGTGAAGTTTTTCGGATTCTCGGCAACCTAGAGCAATTTTAAGTCCAGATTCAGATTCAGAAGGTGAAAATCCAGTATAAACACTTACTTCCACCTCATAATATTAAAATAAAACTTTTGGGTATTTTCATGCCGTTACGGACGTTACACACTTTGTCATTTATATTAAGAAAAAAAGCGTAATAACGGTATTTCTTTTTTTCATCAGATTAAAGTGCATAAAAAACTCTGTTTATAAAGCTAGTTTGGAAAACAAAATTATTAAATTTCATTCTGTTAAATTTAAAAAACCCCATTTTCCGTTACGGACGTTACACAGAGTGTACCGATTTTAAGTTCCAATTTTTAATATATATTAGATAACTTACATATATGATTTTTATCTTAAATAAAAGAAAATTAAGCAAATTAAAGTTTTGCTAAACGCTAAATACTGAAACGATTGTTTTGCCCACTTTTTGACCATGGAAAATACCCTTTTTTTACAAGAATAAATGAAAGCAAGAGGTACGTTTATTTTAGCCTCTGCCAAGAACAAAAAACCACCGTAAAACCTTATTGCTTATATGTATATGTTGAAGCTTGAATATGTATCCTATCATTCCATTAACAAACATTTGGATTTTGGGCAACTTTAAATTTCTGCCTTGGGTTTAAAAATTTTCGGATTAGCCCATATACATTTGTTTATTTTAAACATCTTAACATATTTATATTTGGAAATATGTTGAATTGTAAGTTGTTTTGTCGCAATTCCATAGATATACTGAAAAAGTACCAAAAAAAAGAGCAAAATTACCCGCATTCAATGTAACATACAAGCCGCCCATCACTGTCTTACAAATGTCACGTAACAACGGCATGAAATTCTATTTTTTACAGATTGGTACGTTGCAACTACGGTACATTGCATTTCGGTAAGCTTTTGTATTGGTTTTCAAATAACAAAAAGCGAACAGCTGATGGATACAGTACAGATACGGTACAGCAACGTTCGCCTAACTGAGCCTTAACACCAGATATACACAAATCAATTTTTTGAGAGTTTGCTTTTTTCCTAAACCTCCCCAAGTGGAATTTACTGCAATATAATCCAAATGAAATATTTAAGACTTTTACCAGCATCGTATTAAATTAAGATTTACAAATAAAAAATACACACACTTGTGAAAATTTTTGTTCAATTCGTAAATGTTTTCTTAAAATTATCTTAATGGGGGTTTTTATGACTTTCTTCAAAACGTACAGCTTTCATCAGATATTTAGGTTTTTAAAATTAGAAATTTTAGAATCCAGCATATCTTAAAAAAATGTTTTTTTTTTGCATCAATTTCGTTGAGTTCCTACTGGACCGGGATTTTGGTACTAAAATGATTCAAATCAAGTGTTTCTCATTATTTCTACGTAATGATTGGTAGTTACTTTAAATACGTAAACGTGTTAAAATGTGTTAAAAAGAGAACACATAATTTTTAAAAATTTTATAAAAATTTAAAAAACGTCTTGTATGTCAATAGAAATTTCGCTCACGTTTACGTTAGAGTACCTATTCATACAAAAGCTTGGTAAGGAAAACGGAACAGCTAATTTTCGCAACGTGTACGCCTACGTAAGAGAAAGAGGAGGTCTTAAGAATTACGATATGGGATCTTTGGTAAATATTTCTTGGTGTTACACAAAGTGGAGAGTAAAAATTTGAAGTTTGAAAGTTTTTATATGTCCCAAGTAGGGCTGTGGAGTCGTCCTCAACCGCAAAATTTTTTTTAGTACAACTCCGTCTCCAACCGCTAAATTTGTTTTAGTACGATTCCAACTCCGACCCCCACTCTAACCTTGATCCTAAATGTATATGAGATTGGTCCTTATTTAACTTTAAACTCTTTTTTAAATGAAGTACCTTTTAAATGGTTAAATATACCAAGAAAATTATTCTGTGGAAATTTCAAATCGATAATTTAAATATTGCACCGCAAATTTCAAAGAATTTTTATTTTGGAAAATATTAGAAATTTTTTTTAACATTTTTGTGTCTGAGTCGCGAGTTTTTGTGGGTACTCCAATTCCACAGCCCTGGTCTAAATTATGGTAGACTGGATCCCTCTAAGCCAATCATTTGCAAATTAAAAAACGCAAATCTTGATTTTGATGGAAATATTTAAAAAAGAAAATTAGAAAATCACAAAATGGAGAAAATCATTATGAAAAGTTTTTAATTCCACAAAAATACCAAAATCATAAACAATCGAAAGGTTTAAGAAAATCGGGAACTTTAAAAAAAACTTGGAAATATAAATAGCAAAATAAAAATCTTCATCTATTAAAATTAGAAATATTAAAAAAAAACCTAAGTCTGGGTTCTCACTATGAAAGTTTGCTTTCAGAAATTCTGAGTTTATTTGTGGGAGGGGAAGAGAACATGCTATTATTTTCTCCCCTCTCATCAATAAACTCAGGCTTTCTGAAAGAAAATTTTCATAATATGAACCCAGACTAATGAAAGAAAATAACAAAAAATTTATAGGAATTACTAAAAAAAATTAGAAACTGTAGATTTATGGTTCCCTCTTTTTCGGATTATCTTCCACTGTGCGTTACTTGAAAAATGTTATGTTGTTTTTATACCAAGTTTAACTTAATTGTTTTTTTTTAATTGTTTAACTCCGGATGTTTCTTATTACAAAAGTAAGATGTTAAACTTTTATTTAATTTAATTAACATGAATACCACTTTTACTCTATTTTAAAAGTTTTCAATTTCAAATCAATTAAATTCTAAACTTTAATGAGTTTAACAGTTTTTCCGTTTTTTTTTTTAAACATAATTTCTTTAAAAACCATTGCATTTACGTGTTTTTATTTTAATGGAATCGATTTAAATTATTGTGTTACTTTATTGTTAATTTTATTTTATTTATTAATTTTTTTTTGTTGCCAATCATATTACAATTATTTGAAATACTGCTATTTATTTAATTATTTATTTATTTTGTAAAGCATTCAATTACGTTTTTTTTTCATTAATATTTATTTGCATTTTACTTTCATTTCATTATTTTTTGTTTTATTTCTAAAGCAGTTTTAATTTGCAAATAGTTTTCTATTTTTAACATTTATTTATTTAATAGAAATTTAATTTCCATAGAAAATAATGCTTAATATTGCTTGCTATTCATAATGGTTAATGAATTTATTATTAAGATAATTTTAATTTTTCTGTTTATTAGTTTTATTAATTTTTTAATTTAAACCGTGTTTTAGGAAAAGTTTTCACGATTTAAAGAAGTTTTCTTTTAAAATAAGAGACCGAAAAAAGCAACAACAGCTACAAATTTAGCACACAATTGACAAATCAAACTTTTTTTCGGTCTTGTTACAAAAATTTAACTTCTTGTTTTTATTGAAATTTAATTATTGATCAAACATTTAACACACGTACATGCATTTACATTGCACAGTGGGTAATGTTTGAAAAAAAGATAAGTAAATTTAATTTTCATTTTCTAAACGGATACTTCGAGTGTTATGTAACACATTGAAACAGCCATCAAAAGCCCAATTAAATGATTTTGCTAGGAGCCTTTACTCTTATTTAGGATTTTCATTTAATCGCAACTTTTCATTATCGCTATTACGTTTAAAATACTTTAATTATTATCGATATTTCATTTGTTATATTTATATATTTAAACATAAATAAAATTGGTATGTCATAAAAATCAGGGGCCTAATTCTGGCAATTGTGATCGAGTACTTTCTCGAATCGAAAGCAATTTTATTCAATCAATACTGAATAGGGCTTCCAATCGGGAAATCCGATCCCGGAAATCCTGGGATTTTCGGGATTAGACGAATCCCGAATCTCGGGATTTCTGATTTTTAATCCCAAGATTTTCGGGATCCCGATTTTTTTATATTTTGTATTATATAATACAGATAATATTGGTCTACGTGGTCCATTGTGGCTTAAATGTACTACTTACAACATGGTCCAATGTACTGTAGTATGGACCAACCCAATAAAATTTTTTATCATTTTGCGAAGCACTAAAGGTACAGTTAAAAAAAAAAGCGCACAACTATGTGCTACGCAATGAGACATACAGAAATGCAGTAAAGTAAGTGAAAGAACTCTCAACAACTTTAATAAAAACAAGTTAGAGTGCTATATTCGGCTGTGCCGAATCTTTGATACCCTCCACCGACAGTTCAAATGTTTAAGGAGTAATATCTGTATGATGTTATTATTATCTTAAACTGTGACGATTTGTTATTAATTATGGTTTTAGGCGACTAAACTGTTTTCCGGTAGTAGGGTTTATATGGGGCCTAGGGTAAATTATGGACCGATCATCACGAAATTTCACAGTATCATTTATAGTCCTATAAAACTCTGACGAGCCAGAATTTGTTATGATTGCATTATTTTTTACGGTTTTAGGCGTACTAAACTGTTTTCCGGTAGTAGGGTTTATATGGGGCCTAAGGTAAATTATGGACCGATCGTCACGAAATTTCACAGTGTTATTTTTAGTTCTAAAAAACTGTGACGTTCTAAATTTTGTTACGCTAGCGTTATGTTTTACGGTTTAAGGCGTACTAAACTGTTTTCCGGGAGTATTGTTTATATGGGGCTTAGGGTAAATTATGGACGGATCTTCACGAAAGTTAACAGCATGATTTCCAGTCAAATAAAACAAATTTTTGCAAAATCTTATCTTATTCCGTGCCTTGTTCCAGCATTTATGTTATTTTTTGTAACAAAATTATCAATTTTTTTAGGTGGTGGTTCCACATTTTGATTCATAGCTGTGGTCCTACAGAACCGATTTTGCTGGATTTCAATCCCAAACTGCTTAGGATAACTACAAGCAATTTGGCACCAAGTTTGTTCATTTGTTTTGAGTTGTTCGAAAGTTAGCGTGTTTTCAACAGACGGACAGACAGACGGACATGGCTAAATCGACTTGGAATTACTCAAGGACCCAGAATATATATACTTTATGGGGTCTGAGATGAATAATAAAAAAGTTTCACACGGAATGACAAACTTAATATACCCTCTTCACAACTAATTGTGGTGGAGGGTATAAAAAAAATAATATTTCAAGTGGTACGGCATTCCCTTACTACGAAGCAGGTTTGTAAGGGAGAATACTAAAAAATAACTGTATTAAAACATTCAGTGTGTAAATGTGTTCGTTACATCCAACAATGTTTATGTGCGCTGAACAATGCGCTTTATGTGTCAAAAATGTATTGCTTCAAAGTGGGAACTCACCATATAAAATTCATGTCTTCCGTAAGCGTAATGGTAAGCGAAACCCTTATGTTTCTCCCTTACAAACCTGCTTCGTTGGAAGCTCCATTTTTTATTGGGAAATAACATGCAGTGTTGCCAACACATGCATGATGTATACTTATATGTATATTACACATTGGTAGCCCTGATGGTGTCCATTATTAATTGTTTATTTAAAAGTGAAAGTTTGTGAAACTTGTGGAAAAAAGGTACAAAAATTAAAAATACCAAGTAAATATATTTAATAATAGCAATAATAGACTACAATACACACCATAAAAGGCGATTAGTAAAAAATGAAAAATGCTTAAACTACCCCTTAAGTGTACTCCATTCTGTAGTAACATGGAGTACTTTTTAAACTAACCCACTTTAGTACTCCATGGAGTAGTTTAGGGACTACTTCGGTGGGTTATATGGTCCCCTCCTAGGACATCGTAATGTTAAATGGACCACCTTTTACCCATATATTTGGAGTAGTTTTGGAGTACTCCTACTCCTTAATGGACTACTCTTTACATGCATGTATGGACTAGTCTCGTTATCTGCAGGGATTTTTAAATTTTTTTTAGTAATTTGCATAAATATGTATTTGTTTGTTTGTGTATTTGTTGACACAAAAAGTTTTTGATACGCCCTGTTGTTCAAAAATAAAGAAAACATACTTAAACAAAAACTATGCTACCTTTCATTTGAGAAAAGAATAATTACAATGTGTACAATTTATAAATAACAAAAAATTTTGTTCAAAATACAGAAGTTTTCCGGCTTAACGAACCAGTACTTGTCAGGCCTGTTCGTTAAACTGAAAAGTTCGTTATATGCCATACTTATGTCTAGTACCCATGTTTAAATAAATAAATAACTAGAACTGTTTTATTTGTGGTTTATTTTGAAATATGTTTTGAGATCTGCATAATATATTAAAAAAAATTAAAAAAGGTACAATCCATTACTCTAGTAGCATAAAACCTAAAATAATTTTAATGAAAAATAAGTTCAAATTCATTTTCAATTTCCTTGAAAAAATTTGTCGAGTATGTTTGTTTTTTTTAGAACATGCATGTATGAATGTCGTTGTCGTAAAAACCTTGGAAATTCAACTTGTTTCATGACGTTTGTATTTTTAAATCCAAAGTTTGTACTTCTTGTTACTTTTTGCACAAATCCACAATTCGCAATCCATTTTTGTAACCATCCACAATTTTTAGTTTTTCTTTATAAAAAAGTCATTTTCTTGTATGTACTCATTTTACTGATCATTGCAGCATAATCAAACAAAAATGCTACATAAACAAATCAAAAATAGCGGTACTTTTTGCTACTCACTTTGTTTTTAGTTAGAAATTACTTCACATTTAAACTTAAATTATGAATCTTATTTGTTCGCTAAATTGAGCACAAAAAAATGTTTTTTGTTCGCTATATAAGGTACTCAATGGAGCAAACTTGCGTGTTCGTGAAATGCGATGTTCGCAGAATCGAAGGTTCGTTAAACAGGAATACTACTGTATATCGATTAAATAAGTTGAAAGGATTTTTATTAAATTTTCCATTTTTTTTGTTGGAACTGTGCAATTGTATTTTAAAATTGTCCAAATGTTTTTCTGTACACAATTTTTTAAAATACATTTGGAAATGCTGTAATTTTTATATCAATAATCATATATTAACAAAAATAAGATTTTTATGTTTTTTTGTTACGTTTTTATTACATGATCTTTATGAATTGTGAGTAATTATTATTTTAAGTTTGTTTTTATTATATTTTTTACAAATAAATAATATCCATATGTTCATGAAATATGAGTATTTACTGGAAAATTAAGTTTTTTTCATACAACTTAAAAAGTATTTACATACATATTTACAGTATTTACATAAATCCCGAAAAATCCCGAACATTTTTCAAAAATCCCGTGAATCACGGGATTCAAAATATCCCGGGATCCCGATATCAGGATCCCGAAAAATGTTCTTCAATCCCGATACCCGGGATTCAAAAAGAACAATCCCGATTGGAAGCCCTAATACTGAACGAACCGAAATTATTTTTTTAGTATTTTGAAACTCAATTAATGCTTTACAAAACTGAAAAAATAATTCTGATTCGTTCAGTATTGACTGAAATAATTAGATATTAAATTGCTTTCGAATCGCGAAAGTACTCGACCACGACTGCCAGTATCAGGCCCCCGAACAAAAAGTAATATATGTGTTTGTATCTACATATTTACTTTGTAAAATACTAGTCAACAACTATAAATTTATAGGTAGATAGTTAAACAATTATTTAAGTAAAAAATAACTAAGAGTGCTATATTTGGCTATGCCGAATCTTCTATTCTATTTTGTGCCAAGCCTTCTTTTCCAATCCCGCCCAGATTTTGTTGGATGAAATCTAATGATAACGAAGATGCTTGTACCCGATTTGGAAACTTTGGCTCCTGCCGTTCTCCAGATATACAAAAATCTAAAATGGCTTTGAACGGGAGGTGCCACGCCCTCTCCTCCAATCCCGACCATATTTTTAGAGAGGTTATGTATTAATAACCCTCCTATGTGTATCAAGTTTGAAAAATATAGCTCTTACCGTTCTTTAGATTAAAAAAACTATTTTGTACCACGCCCACTTCTCCAATCCCGCTCACATTTTGTGAGATGCTTTGATAACCGATGTGTTTGTAGCTAATTTGGAGACTTTAACTCTTTCAGTTCTCCAGATTTATAGATATTAATAATGTTTTTGTATGGGAAGTGCCACGGCCACTTCTGTAATCTGCTCACTTTTTTGATAGGTTGTGTATTGATAACCAGATATAAAGACAAAAGGATTAAAAAAACAACATCAACAACAAGAGATTTATGGGTAAAATTAGAGGTAGTCGTGGGTTTTTGCTCGTATAATTTCAATAGCAAAATTATAAGGAGCAGATGTGAGACAAATATAAAACAATCATCATATCTGGGCTCAACAGACCGACAGAAAAACAGACGGACATCGGTAAATCAACTTCGCTACTCACACAGAAAAAAATATCTCAACAAAATTTTCAACCACACAGTTTGTTAAAAATAAAATTTTAGGTCAAAATACTTTTTATCTGATTCAACGAAGAATTTTATCAAAATTACACTTTGCAAAATAGCACTCAAATAATTAAATATTTCTTCATATTGAGTTAATAAAAAAGTTGTTGCCCAAAATAATTTTTTCAACAAAATGGTTACGTGAATTGTTAAAATAAGCTGTTGTGAAGAAATATTTAATTATTTGAGTGCTATTTTGCAAAGTGTAATTTTGATAAAATTCGATAAACATTTTGTTTGATTTATTGAAAATTTCCAACAACTTATTTTAACAATTCACGTAACCATTTTGCAGAAAAAATTATTTTGGGCAACAACTTTTTTATTAACTCAATAAACTTAATTGTTGACTTTAAATTCAATAACTATACAAAAAAATTCAAAAAAAGTTTTGATCAAATATGCAATTTTCGTATTCAAATTATTTTTTCCGTGCATAAGGACCCACAATATAAATACTGTGTAGGGTCTTAGCTAAATATTGTAGAAAATACAAGCGGAATAACAAACTCATATACATATATGTACCCTTTTTTGCCTGTGGTGAAGGGTATAATAAAGAAAACTAAGTCATCTAAAGACTAGTCACATAGACAAGATTGTATATTTGTATAAAAATTCAAGCAAAGTCGCGAATAACGTTGTAATGGACAAAATAATTACTTTTCAGGAGAGCAAACCAACGTTTTTAAAAGATGAGGAAATTTTGTTAGTAACTTACAACGTTCCTCTACTGCCTCACTCTAGCGATAAGGTGGAAAATTCTGGATGATTTGATGTTTGGGAAATGTAAAAGAGTTTTGTTAACGAACATCAATAATCAAAACAGGTTTTGCAAAATTTGGCTTTTACAACGTTATTCGCGGCTTTGCTTCAATTGTCCGCTACAGAAAATTATGTAGCTGATTCAGTTCAAGAAGGCTTGAATTGCTTTGTACAATAAGGAAATATGTTTTTGTTTTGTTATTTGTTCTACAGTAACTGGGCGCAATAAACCAAAATGTTTTTTAAGATGCTCTTTTAATTTCGGTTTGTAAATCAGATGCTATTTTTTTTGGTTCTGCCCGCAATGTTTTTTCTATATTTTAAAACCATATAGCCCTTCTAGCAAATGTATGGCATAATTAATTAAGTCTTTGTTTGGCCAAAATTATAAGATTTTTATTTTGCCTTTGTTGCATTCTGTTATTCCACATTTTAATGTTACATTGTAAGGGCACCTTTTTGTATCTGAAATAGGAACAAAGAACTTTAAGTGTGTGGAACTAACAAAAATACTTTGCTAAGCTGGGCAACAAAATCGTATTCCCTTATTCATTTAAAAAATATCAGCCATGTCACAGAGTACAATTCCGTTGGAAATTGAAGAAATCATATTTGTTTATTGATCGAACGTGTATTTTACTAGTATTTTTGGCCTTTCAGATACAGAAAACTCCCATTCCTTTCATGAAATCAAAAAGGGTCTTATTCCGAAAAAATTTTCGTCATTTTCTGAAGCGCCAAAATACGAAATGAATTCCGTTTCCGAATGGAATTGTACTCTGTGAAATGGTTGTATATTAGATTTTTAAAAGATGTAAACTAAACCCGATAAATATAATAAATCAAATTATAATTTGAACCTCCTAGAACAATTTTACAATTTAAACACTTTAAAGCGAATACACACACCACTGCTTAAGAAGTGCGAACTTTTATCAGAATCAAACTGCTGATTTGTTTCGAATTTTTTCAAAAGTTTCCTACTGTAAATTGTAAGAGAACATGAATTTATGTAAATACATCCACATAAACCAATATTAACTCTCTCTGGTGTATTTTTAAATGCAACAACTACAAATAATACAGTATAGAATTTTATTTACGTTTGCTTTTTATTCCTTTTTATTTTCTATTTAACAGTGGTTTGACAGTTGTTAAGACAATTGTTAATGTATGTGTGTTTGTATATACATATTTTATTTACATAAATCTATACATAAACTGAATATTTATTTACAAAATAGTGACTTAAACAAATGATTTGTTAATAGTTTTTTTTTTTGATAGTAGCAGGACAGTGGTGTGAGGGGTTGAGTTAAACCTGTCTTTGGTTTATTTAAGTTCAATTTAAAATCGTTAAAAAATGTGTGAATTAAAATCTAGTTTTGCTATTATTTTAACTAGTTTAGTGGCCTAGAAAATATACACACACACACATAATTACCAAGAATTTTTTGAAATTTTCCAAAAATAAAATTTTTTGTACGTTTTTTAAATTTGGCTTTTGAAAACTCTATTTTAAACCAAATTGTGTGTATATCTGTGGTGCCCTGATATGGAGTCTCCTAAGATCATCCCTTTTACACCTATAAACTCGATTAAACAGCTGCTATGAATAAATGAAATTTGATCAAAATCAATTTATGCACTGCTATTTTTTTAAACTAAATTCTAAACTAAAATTGTTTGTTTAAACAACCGATTTTTTCTTGTAGTTGTACAAAATCGGTGTAGCCGAAAAAAAGTTGTTCTTTAATAACAAGGACAGGTTAATAAGTCGATGCCTTTTTTAATTTAACGCCTTTTAACTAAAAGAACAACACCGTTCCTGTCAAAGTGATCTATGAGTTGACTCCTGTCTGAAATTTTATAAGCTACGTCATTTACTTTAGACAGCCATTGATAGCGGAATACCACGTGATTTGAGAAGGAAATGGAAAAAGGTTAATTTCGTGTGCCCATTAAGCATTCCTGTGCAAAAGATCCTTGCATAAGGGTAAGAATTGCCAGCTCATCCAACCTTTTTTCCAGGTTAAGCCCCGAGCGACTTTTCTTGGTTCGTAACCTAAAGAAATTTCTCGGAATTATTTTTAATTTTAATTGAAGTTTTTGATATTTTAACTAGGCTTAAGTTCATTAAATTTAATTTTCATTAAATTATTTTTGGTTAAGGAAGGAATTTAAAACATGAAATGAATTAAAAATTGTTGATATTTTTATTCTTGACTGAACACGGGATTGAACTCGGGTCGAATTTACTAGTTTCGAGAACAACCACATTTTCATCATCAGAATTCTTTGCCGTTCTACTGTTTGCACCACTGCGGTGATTGCCAGTCTACAGTCAAACATCAATCTTTAACTAATGGTAATGGTGGATCGAAATTTGCTGTAATTGATTATACATTTTCAATTCTATTTTACTTACTTTTTGTCAAGACTTTGTCCTGAATCTGAAGTACATTAGTTTAAATGTTTTTCCTTTTTTGTCCTTTTTATGATTTTTTTTTTGAAAACCATTTATGTATGTAGGGATGGTAAGATAAGAAGAATTTGTCCCATTTAATTTAAACGTTTTCATTTAATCTCATTTTTTCAAATATCCCAAAGCATGGATCAGAAAAAGACGGCAAATTTCATAAACATTTTCCATCCCTGATTCAATTGCAGACTCTATAGACAAAAAATCACCAAACTTATTTTTTGGATTTTTTTTTTTGGAAATTGTTTTGGATTTCTTTTCACAGAAAATCCTCATGCAGTCTTTTGCTCATAAACAAACATACAGCTTTCTGAAAAAAAAATATATATATTGAAAACAACAGGAAAATACATCGTGATTGATTGATCTTAAAAATGCATTTAATACTTTGCAATGGGCTGCAATTGTCGATTTGTCGAAAGTATCGTATAGGAAAAATAAACATCTAAATATCCGAATATCGCAAAGTTATGTTTTGGCAAAGTTGTTAAACTCAACGCCGCGGATACAACATAGTTAATAAAAAGTTAAGCGTTATTTTTGGTTTTCTTTGAGTGGGACCCTGGTAAATCTGCAGCCGTATTCTGTAACTCGCTAAGCTAAAGCTAAATCTCGATCGCTAAAATGCCTTAGAGAATACAAAATTCAAATATTTTAGCGATGACATTAGACTTGCGGTGAATTTAATTTAAATTTCTATGGACTTGCCAAGTTTAGCAATGCACGTTATAGAACTGCATTTGTAGCCAAAAATCGATACATCAACTTTATAGATTTTTAGCGATAGAGATTTAGCTTTAGCGAATTACAGAATACGGCTGCTGTTCTTCATAATTTTAACTAAAATCATCTAATACTACAAACCCAGGTACATTAAAAAAAAATCGACAATTTTGAGAATTCAAATAATTTTTCCGATGTTGGGAAAACCCCTTCATCATTCCTTTAAATCATTATTTTACAGCCCTGAATTGAGACCATTATAATACATTTAAATGTAAGTCATCATTTTGGAGTAGAAACAAAAATATAAAAAACTGTTGCTTAGCAAATTGAAAACACGTAACATGGATTTATATTAAATATTAAAAAATAATAAACTATAACAAACTTCATATAAATTTTGTTTACAAAAAATGAGTTAATTTATACAACAGCACGTAATAATTATGTCAAAAATGTTTTTGCAATTAAAAAAAATAAATATTTTAGGAATTTTCCTTTAATTTAATTTATTTATTAATAACATTATTTATAACAGTAAAGCTATGGTCACACGTAACAAATATTTGACATTACACTAGTGTTTTTTATACGGGACCTCCCGGGACAAAAATCCAACAAAAATTCCAGAAATTTTGAATTATAACTGAACTTGGTGAAATTGGCCTTAAATGGTTTAATTGGAAATTTTTCGATTTAAAAAAATTTTTTGAAGAATTTCGGCACTGAAGTGTCAGAATAAACGAACATATAAAAAGCTTTAAAATATTTTTTTAAAGTCAAACATTTTAAACTTACCCAAATCTGTTAATATGTGTTCATTGTAAAAGTCCATGTCCATCTGTGCTAAATTTATAATATCCTTTTGTTAATTCGAGCATCCTTACAAAATTTGTTTAAGTAAAAATATTTGCTAAAAAAACTGAAAAGACAAAAGGAAACAAAATAATTGTATTTATCAATTTTTTTTTTTTTTTAATGTTATAATACTAGCGGAATTCAAACCACTTCCTTTTCAAAATACAGTCCGTTTTGCTTATAGTCACATCATTTAGTTGCAGACAAAATGTGGACTATATCGCTAATGTGACTAAGGGTGAAAATAGAAAATAAAAAAATTCATATAAATTACACCGACATCAGGAATAGTTTTGCAACAGAGCTGTTAAAATTGTAACAAGATATTTCATAACTGATACCAAAGGTAAAAAATATTTTTTTACGACTAAAAGAACTTAGTAATTATTGCTAATGCGACTATAACACCATTAATTTGCATTAGTTTTCCCTTTGATAACTGTTGATAGATGGCATATGGGCACTTCCAAGATTGTAAACGGGACATTCGCACACGTTTATATAGACAAAACTGTAAAAAACAACCTGATTTTCATTTTTTTAATTAATGATTCTTTTAACTCTCAATTAGCTCTTTAATTTCCGCAAATGAAATTTTTCGCTTACTGTCGTGGTTTCCGAGATAATTGCAAAAAACCAGTGATTGTAAACGGGACAAAAAACGGAAGTGGGTTTTAAGGGGTAACCGTTTAAACAGTGATTTCTGCGAAACCTGACGCAATATTTTATTGGGATTAATTTTAAAATGTTGCGTACTAATATGCCCTAAAAATGGTTTCGATTTCAAAATAAAATATGAATTACATTTTTTTAAATAAATTGTTAAAGAAATTGTAAACGGGACATTGTAAACGGGACAATTTTTCCACCATGATTTAAAATTTTTTTATGTTGCTATTTATAATCCTTTATATAAGAAACTTAATAAAAAATGTTTTTCAGATCATAAATATGCCTTAGATTAGAGTATTGCTGTTCCAAATGCATATTTTCTAATATACACAAGTATGTGCTAAAAGTTGTAGTACTTCGTTTACCATTTATCTTTTTTTCGAATCAATTAATTTATAAGAATATATTAAAAAAATATAAGCAATTCTCTAAATAAATCTTGAAAAGAAAAATTATTTTTCCATTTTTTGTGGTTGACGTTTTTTTGGAAATAGCCATATATGGCAAATGTGCTTATATCGCTAAATCGACTATAACGTTAATACTTTATATTAAATAAACTTATAGCCAAAGTAATTTTTGGAAATACAAAATTTTCTATTAACAAGGTTTTGTTTGTCGTCCTTAATTCCCAATTTTTATTCTTGATAAAAACACTGAAATTTATTGTTGATGGGATAACTTATAGCGGCAAAATAAACAGAAAAAATGGACTTAATCGCTAATGTGACTATAAGCGATAGTGACTATAAACGAAAAGTACTGTATGTTCTTTTTATGATTTACCAATGTGGAACGGAAGAATTTATGTAAACGTATTTCTTAAAATGTCGTTAAAATTTTAAATTGTCTTACATTTACTAACAGGCCTCTTGGTCAAATAAAGTAAACTTTTTGTCAAATAAATCCTTTTATACCCTTCACCGAAGATAAAATCTTGTCATTCCATTTGTTTCTTCCACAATATAGATTCTGGACCCTATAAAGTATAAATATTTTGTGTACTTATGAGTAGCAAAGTTGATTTAATGCTGTTCGTGCGTATGTTGTAATGTGTTTTCCGTTTTCTTTTGAAATTCAGCCTCACCGGTCCATAACTGACAGAGATTTGAGCAAAAAACCACAACTGCCACTTATTTACTCATAAATCCCTTGTTGTTGTTGTTTCTTATTTCCTTTTTCTACATATCTAGAGAACGGCTAGCGCCAAAGTTTCCAAAATAGGTTACAAGCATCTTGGTTATCAATACACAACCTCTCTAAATGAGCGGGATTGAAGAAGTGACCGTAGCACTTCCCATACAAAGATATTATAAACTTCTGTATATCTGGAGAACGGAAAGAGCCAAAGTTTCCAAATTAGGTACAAACGTGTTAGTTACACAACACCACACAAAATGTGGGCGGGTTTTGAGAAGTGGGTAAGTGACGGTAAGAGAACATTTTTTTTGCTCTTAGACATTTATTTTAAAAGCCTTTTTTGAAATATTTATGTATGTATGTATGTATGTATAAGTATGTAAATATAAAAATTATATTACATTAATAAGATTTTGTTTGTTGTGCCGAATTCCTAATTTTCATTCTTGATAAATACACTGAAATTTATTGTTGCAGAATAAGCTAGTTCCTATGCGCATATCACTGGTTGCTTAGGCCAGATCATCAGGAAACCAAACCAAACGTTTGGGTCAACAAAATGATGGTTCCACGCGTTGTCTGGCATGTTGCGCCGTCATGCTGTAACCATTTCCCCTCCAAATGATTTGCAATGACATGAGGAATAAAATCACGAATCATTTGGACAAATGGACCTATGAAACCTTCGGCAGAAATTAACCTCTTGGTTGAAGATGATTTGCCGATATTAACCTGATTCAACTTCTTGTTTATTCTGGTCTTCTTGCACCAGTTGGATATTATATGGATGTAGGCAAATATATTTCCACAAAATGTTCAAAGTAGTTGACGGGCAGTGACCGATTTGCTGACAACGGCGTCGGATCGATAAATTAGAGTCCTCTGTCGAACACACATCTACAAAAGCAATGGCTTCTTCTGATGACATGGTACGGGAGCGATTTCAATAAATACTATCCAAAAGATTAAATTTGGTCATGAATCGATCCAAAGTATGGCTAATATGATTCGATGCGTACGCTAAACTTGACGAAGTACTCTTTAAGTTTGGCGAACAGTGCCCATGTTCTGTAACTCTCGCGTCGAGAATCTTTTCGATTGAAATGTGTGAAATGGAACAAAAATGCCATATATTGAAACAAACAGCTGTTTTTCTCACTAAACTGTGTCTGTTACTTTTTTGGCGAGTAATAGCTGTCACGTAAGGAAATTACTCGCCAATTTACAGAAAAAGTGTGTCTGTAAAATTTTTGTTAGAGAAGTTCCCGCTTTGAACTGTCAAATAAACTCACGAAAAAAATGGGGCGAGAAACAATTTTAACACTAAAAACTATTAATAATGCAAAATGCATTGAATAATAATAATAATATTTTGTTCTTGGCACATTTTTTCATTGTTCAATTTAACATTGCTTTTAACATTTTTATAAAATGTACGAATTTTTTTAAAGCTCATTTGCAAACAACAAATATTAAAGTCGCACTTACATTATTTGGTATAGCCGAAGGTTGTATTTCCGACGCAATTTTAGTAAATTTTGAACGCCGTCAACGATATGTGTGACTGGTGCTGTCAACGTCTGCAATTTCACATCGGCTTCGAGTGTAATATTATGACATTTATAACGTAACGTCGTAATCTTTTTTGATAGTTTTCGACATGAGTTACAGACACACTTTTTTCTGACTTTTCGAGGAATGATGAAATATTTTGTTTCACATCTTTTCGATGCAAGAAGTTCTCACTAAAGTAACAGAACATGGGTACAGAGTGCGAATTTTGGAAATAAATTTCAACGTTTTTTCAGTTATACCAATCGGAAGTTCTATACGTCTAAAAAAACACCCTTTATTTGTGGGCTTGTCTGACCTTTCTTTCTTTGATATATATTTTATCTGACTATATAAATTCTAGAAAATCATAAGATTTTTTTTTTCAAATATATTCATTATTTTACGTCAAATTAGTCAAGCTTTTATAAAATCCCCTTAAAAATTATAATAAAAGTTTATTTCTATAATTTATAGTTACAACATTATACTTTTATACTTTGGTTATAACTTAAAACTATAAACTTTAACAACTGCAAAAATTTAAAAGGCATGAACCGTCAAAGAGTTTTAAATGCAATACAAATAAAATAAAAGCACTAATAACAAATAGGATTGGAAACCTATTAAATAGTTAAACACCATAAAATTAAAAAAAAAATAAATTTAATTTTTTTTTTAGAATTATTATCTAAACAAAATTTATAAATTATACTTATGTATATGAATTTATAAAGATTCAAAACTTACGGATTAAAGTAAAAAAAAAAAAAAACAATAAAAAAATAACAATAACCATGACAATATTTGAAATAAATTGAATGACAGACTGACAACAATTCACAATAAATGTTTGTTACTTATTAAATATTAAATCGTACTCTCACTTACAGATACTTTTAAATAGATACCATGAATACAAAATTACTTTTACTGTCACACAGAAGAATCACAACAAATAAACAATCTTCTTTTACGCTCATTTAAGATCAAATAGTGACTTTAGGCTTAGAATTGTATTCACATTTTATTTATTCATCCTTAATTAAATTAACGCCTTTTTCATCACAATAAAGAATTAAAAAAAAAAAAAAAACAAACATGAGTATGAGTATGAGTGTGAGTATGAGAGAGTGTTTTTTACACTTCGTTAAAACGGATTTTTTATAAATTGCCTATAGTTTATTTTTGTAGCACGATGTAGTTGTTGAGCTAGTCCATTTAGGAGAATTTGTTTACTAATAAAAGCATGATGCAGTTAAAATTGGTGTTAAACATGAAAAATTTCAGTACTATTGTAGTTTTTTCAATACCTTTTTCTAAATAGGCAATAAAGCAGTACCCCTACAATGTAAAAAGTATCTTTTTCTAATTCGATAATAATACAATAGTATTAAAGAAAATATCTTTAAATTAACACTGTGCTACACAAGCAAAATACAGGGGCTTCCATGTACAAATTCAGTTTTGTTGCAGCTTATAGATTACAGAAACTACGGAAAATTGTTCACGATCATTTTGTTTATGTAAAATAACGTTAATCTTAAAATGACTGAAAATCATAATTAAAGACTTAAAAAATCACTTTAAAGATATTGTTTGGGACTTTCTAGGTAAACACAACGACTTATTGTTATCGGAAGCACAAATCCTGCTAGTTTAAACGCTCAATTTTATGCGTTTAAAGATGGTTTATGTGTTTACTGATTGATAGATTTGTTGGTTTAAACATATTTTAAACCAAAAAGAGAGTTAAACTTGCTCTGATTTGTTAGCCCTTAGGGCTAAACGCATAAAATTTGGCGTTTGAACTACCAATACAGACCAAATGAATTTGACAATATTTATCGTAGTGCTGCCACGTGTTATTTTTTTAACTACATATAATACATGGGACACAGATTTTCAGCTGTTGAGCTTAAACTGCACATAAATTTAAGTTTAGTTTAACTAAACCAACGTTTAAGCGTTCACTGATTTATTAGCCATAAGAGTGGGTTTTTAACATCTTAAACCTCGCATACTTTTTAAGCCTCGCATACTGAATAACAAAAATGGCAGCACCATATTTTTAAATGTCAGCTTTTTACCAATGCACTTTGCATTTTATGCGGAAGAAGAAGAAATTCAGCCATTTTAAAGGCCCAACAATAATATGCATAGTCTTGCTCTACCTACTGTCAAAAATTAAAAAAAGTCTCTTAAATATATTTAAAAAACCATTAAAAAAAAAAAAATCAAAAAACATTTGATTCCGTACGGAATGTGGCTTAAGCAAAAGACAGTTTCATAAAACTTAACAAAAAGTTTCTTTAAGTTTAAATAAGGTTTGCCTCATATGATTTCATGTATTCGCACATTTGCTTAAGCCAACTTAAGCACATTATGGTTGGGCCTTAATTCTTATAAATGTATATCTAACCAGAAAATTTAAGCGCATTCCCTTTTAAATGGAATTGTAATTTCGATTTCGATATCTATATGGAATGCAGTAATTTGGCCTCTACTTTTAATATAGAGTGTCCCAAAATGAACGCAAGAATTTTTATTTAAGGTTTGATTTGTCGAATTTTTTAGAGTTGCCAACGCTAATGGCGACAAATTTTGCGTTATTTTTGGGGCACTCTTTACATGTGTATGTGTTGACATTGGCTACTTAAACTTGAATATAAAAAATAAATAAAATCCTCATCTTAAAAACTACAAACACAGATTAAAGATGACTTAATATCTGATTTCCATGTTAATCGTTTGCATAATATGCAACATTGTCAACCACTGGTAGGTTTAACTGTCAAATAATTTGTTTATTGAAGAAAAATAAATTATATAAACATTTTAGGGCAATTTATAAATTTGCGTTTTAGGTAAAGGTGTATACGATTTATAAATAGATCATAATATCCTTTTAAAATTTGAAAAAAATTGTATTTAAAAAGAAAACACGAACTTGAACATCCTGTTTTATATGGATTTATATCACGTATTCAAGTATGTGTTTGCAATGAGAACCCTACAAATCTTAAATTAACAATTTTCTTTATCTATCTACTTCCATTTTTATCATTTATTCTCTTAAGTGGACTTGTAAATGATCTTTAGAATTAAAACCTTTACTAAAAACTAAGTCTGCAATACACAACACTCCATCTACAAAATGTAACAATAATACTCCAGATTAAATAAATGTCTACGCATTTTAAAATATCGCACTACTAAACCCGAGTGACACATGCAGTGCGTGTGTAGATAGTTACACACACATTTCGTTAAATGTGCGTGATTCGTTCAAATCAAATCTTTTTGTAATTTAATTAAATTTAGATCGGTGAAAGAAAGATGTCTTTATACTTTTTTCTTTGCATCCGGGTAAATTAAGCAATTTGTTGTACGAGTAGTTGTTTTTGTTATTTTATTTATTTATTTTTTATCTCCAAATAAAACCAGTTGCTTCTTTGAAGTGATTCAGAATAAGATAAATGTTTTATTCTTTATTATTGCTTTTGTTTTGAAGATAAAGATTTGTAGAAACCTGTTTACAGCTTTTTCAATTTGAGTAAATTAGCGGAAAATTTATAAACTTAAAATTTTTTTTTAGAAGATCTATTTTATTTAGAAAACCATAACGATAGTTAGTTTACAACCCATACCGGAGAGATGTTTAAATGTTACTTGGAGTTACCATGATACGGTATATTTTTGTATTGGATGATTTTTTAAGAGCTATAGGAAAGTTTTTAAATAAAAAACACATAAAATTCAGAAAAATGCATGAAATCTTTATTTGAATCGATAGTACGGTCCATATAATTTAATGTTTGAAGATTATTTCATGCAAATAATGACCGTGACTGCGCCTCAAATGGTCCATCCGCTTAGTCCAATTTTGGCATACTCTTTCCAACATTTCGGCCGGTATCTCATGAATAAATGCTTCAATGTTGTCTTCCAATGCGTCAATTGAACAGGCATGTGTCTATAGACATGAGCTTTAACATAGCCCCACAAAAAATAGTCTAAAGGCGTTAAATCGCACAATCTAGGCGGCCAATTGACCGGTCCCGAACGTTAAATAAAATGTTCACCGAAATCGCCTCTCCATAAGTCCATTGTTAAGCGTGCTGTGTGGCATGTGGCACCGTCTTGTTAAAACCACATGTCATGCAAGTCAAGCTCTTGCATTTTGGGCAAAAAAAGTTGGATATCATCTCACGGTAGCGCTCACCATTCACAGTTACGTTACGATTCGATTCATCTTTGAAAAAACACGGTCCAATGATGCCACCAGCCCATAAACCGCACCAAACTTTGACTTTTTCTGGATGCATTGGTAGCTCTTGCAATGCTTCTGGCTGATCTTCACTCCAAAATCTACAATTCTGCTTATTAACGTACCCATTGAGCCAAAAATGAGCTTCGTCGCTGAACACAAGAAGCGCGCGATGAACTTTTTTAACAGAGCACGCATTTTGATAATAAAATTCAATCATTTGCAAGCGTTGTTCGTTTGTAAGACGATTCATGGTTAAATTATAGACCAAACTGAAGATGTTTGACAGTGAAACAAAACACGAAACGTGCGTCAGCTGTTTAAACTAGTGTTGCCAAAAAGATAATAGCTAAAAAATCACCCGATAGTTAAAAGAAAGTTACTGGATGAAAATCGCATAAAAGAATAATAAATTCATTTTAAATACCTCAGGAATCAATGGAACTTGTAACTATTAAAATACAAAAAAATTATGTATCGTTTTCTTTAAAAGGTACCGTTTGCAAAACTTTTTCTTCAAAATGTACCATTGAAAAAGTACTTTTCTTAAAACGAAAATCTATATGAAACATAAGTACTTTTTTTTATAAAAATATTCTATACATTAACAAGTAAGAGTGCTTTATTTGGATGTGCTGTACATCCTCCACCGAGAGTTCGAATATTCCAGGAGTGGGCTTTAGTGTGATGACATTTTTTTTTTGTGACAAGCGCGCACCTGGTGTTTTAACCTTATTCGGGTACGCTGAATCCAGTGGTGCTAACTGTTTTTTTTATTTTTTAGGTTACCTCTTGTTTTCGAGATCGTTATTTCGAAAATCGAGGAGGCTGTGCAACATATGTTTGAGTAACTCAAAAATGGTTAAATTTATTGAATAAACTAAAAAACCGAAATAAAATTACATTTAAGTAATGCTAAACTTTTTTCTCTAATATGCTTTTAAGTTACATAATTTTGTTTGCAAAAACAAAAAAAAAAAAAAAAAATATATTTTAGAAAAATCTTGAAATTTTTGTTTATGAAAAAATCATAAAAATTTTTTATATATTTTTTAAACAAAGTTTCAAACAAAATAAGCCATAAATGATTAAAATCTGCCTACAACTTTTCATTTCATTCACAAAAGAGGAACAATTTTAATTAATTTTAATTTTATAAAACGCCATATTTGTATGGAAGCCCCCCTTAGGGGACCATTTTATCACCCTAGGGGAAACTTCTAGGCATTTATGGTACTTTTTCCTAAATATATTTCTGGCCTTTATTGATAATTTTGTATGGGAGCCCCTTAAGAAAACGAGATAGCGGATAGGTATGTGAGAAACAAATGATCTCGATGAAAAATAAAGTTGGGTTACTCATACATTTGACGCATCAAGGGGCATCCTAGGCGCTGCTGAGGCACAGGATTTGTCTTTAGTTACCTTTTGTTAATCTTAATTTTAAGATAATTTCGGAAAGGAACCATTTTAAAATATAATATTGTTAATTTAATATACAGGCATGTTCTGAAAATCACTTTTTCGTAAAATGATTTGAAATCACTAAAAAATTTTGAAATCTCGTGATTTAAAACCGGTTAGCTTACAGCATGACGATTTCAAATCACTTGAAGTTTTTTAAGCATTTTTTTTTAAATTTGTAATAAAATTATCACATACACTTTAAATGATTTGTCCTTTATTTGTTTTTGCATTAAAATTAATTATTTTGAACGGGAGAACCTTAAAATTTACAAATTTAGGAAGCCGCTGTATTTTTTGCAGTTTTGTTTACATTTTTCGTGATTTACTTTTTAGTAGTCTGTGGTTGCCAGAGCAAAAAAGTCTTTAAGTCGTGTAGCATATGACTATTTTCTTCAATTAAATTAAACATTACAAATTAAAATTAAGTTAATTTGTTACAAAAAACTAAAGGAAAACCATAATTATGAAGTTTGATTGGTTAAATTTTAATATATGAAGGTAAAAAATAAATGAAAATGGCAACCAAACGTACTAAATGAATGGCAACATTTTAAAAAGAAGCGCTCAGTTGTTTTCTCGTGGTTTAGAACAATGAAAATCACGACTAAAAATTAAAAATCTCGTGATTTTCAGAACACCAAAATATTTCTCGGGTGATTTCAAAATCGTTCGTGATTTGAAATCACCGTGATTTCAGAACATGCTTGATAATTCGGGTTTAAACTTAAAAAAGTTTAATAATATATAAGACAATCATTTAATTCTTTAAGATACCTTCATCTTCTTCAACTTGAATGAAAAGTTACAAAAGGTGTTAAAATAAATTTTGATCTTGAACCAAAATCCCCTTCTCTTAGTAAACAATACAACCAAACAACTAAAGAAGCTGCCATTCACACTTCTATTGGCCCATCGTGCAAATTTGCAATTACTTATGTCGTTTTTTCCTCGAATCTTTAGAATCTATCAACTATCAAGGTTAACAAGATTTAAATAAAACAGTCAATATAAATATTCAGAATTCTTCTTACGCTTTAATCCGCTAAACATGGATTTTCCTTTACAAAATCATCTTTGACGTGACATTTTTGAAACAATGTGACAAGATAATAATTCAATTAATTTTTTGAAAAGCGAAAAAATTAATTAAAAATACCTCTCATTTATGTTCATATTTACCGGCGAAAAGTTTAAAAAAATACATATCGTCGGCTTAGAGTGTAAACCTGATAAATCCATTTTTTAAGTAATTTGAGATTTTAATGTCGTATGGTAGAGAAATATATGCCTTGTCGATCAGCATGTAGTTTTTCTTCAATTCGATTCTTGAAGTGTGTAAAACCAACAATATTTTTGGTTTTCCTCTCAAGCAGCAAATAGGAAAAATAAAAAGTTTTTTATCTCTCCTGTAAAATTTGTTAAAAGGGAGTTAACAGGTTTACACTCTAAGCCGACGATATGTACAATAGATTTATGCTAACCTTGCTATACAGTTGTGCAGTGGGGCGGTTAATCACACGTCACGATGACTAGAAACTTACGTATGTATGTACATATCTTCTTATCATCAAAACGGTATTTAACGCTTTGTTGTGGTTTGTGGTTTAAACAGAGATTAGTTGTGGTTTAATTTTTTTATTTTATTGTTATTGAATGTAACTGAATGACTGAAAAACTTCTCATAGAAAATAATAATTTTAATTAAACATTTTTTTTTTAATTTTTTCGAATTTATTCTATGAGCTAAATTTCTGTTTTGTATTTTATAAAGCTTTTTTGTAATAGTTCTATTCCTTAAATTTTTCAGAAATGACTTTATACAAAAAAGCTTTATAAAATACATAACTGAAATTTAGCTCATAGAAAAAATTCGAAAAAATGAAAAAAAAGTTGAATATAATATAAAGTAATATAAAGTAACCTTCGGAAGGAAATAATTCCCAGTTTCTAATTTTAATTAAAGTTAGCAAATATCCTTTTCAAATATGTGGCGCGAAAAATAGAAAGGGACCTAAGGGTTTTGTTCAGGAGAGCCATTTTATCTTTGTATCTTTGGTGTACCATCACTTAGCGTGTTGGTATTGGTCTCATTTGAAAGCGACACATCTCAACCTTGTTGGTCAACCTTGAAAACGTCCCTACCTCTTGTTTCGTGTAGTTGGTTTCTACTGTTCCCTTTACCTTACTGGTCGCTTTCTCTATGCGCTGTTACATATATAAGAGTTGCGTGAGTGACTGACTCATTCATCATCGCCCAGCCCAAACCGGTGACCCTAAAAATTTGGACTAGTGATTGGTCACTCCCAAATCGATCCACTAAGACGGGAATTTTCGAAATTCGAATGTTTAGGGGGTAAAAACGGGAAAATTCGGTAACCTTATATCTCCAAAACTAAAAGAGATGCAAAACAAAGGTAATACTTTTCGTTGTTCTTTAGAAAAATAAGCGGACAGGTGTCTGATATTTTTTTGAAATTCGGCCCAATTAGGGAGTAAACGGGTAAAATCTGAATTTTTTTTACTTCTTTTGCCATCTTTTGAACCAATAATCATAGAAACAAAGTTAATACCACATTCGAAACTTATCAAAATTACGTATAATAATTGGGTACTTTTTCGAAATTCGAACATTTAAGGGGTGGATGAAAATCGTAACTGTTTTTGGTACTTTTTTTTACAAAACATTTTCCTCCATTCATTGACATATTCGTACTAAATTATGGGCTGCCATAACGGGAAATTTGACATTTTTCTTTGACTTTTTGGTTCTACTAAAGTAGCGGATTAAATGCTAGAATGTAATCAAGTTTAAACCTAGAAAAATAAACTTTGGCATAAAAATATGTCCACAAAGAAAAAGGAGACGCTAACGAAGGAAGCGTAATTCATAAATTTTATTCTATATTTCCGCTTGCCAATAGTTCAAAAATCAATTTGGTATTAACGACGCTAAAAATTTCTTTAAATTTCTATGAACTCCTCCTGGAGTTTTAAAAAAGTCAGAAACAGCATTTTTAAATCTTTTTATTTATGTGACTGAAGTATTTTATTAAAAAAAAACTGGCTATTTAAAACCCAACTGTGCGGCAACTGCACACAAATTATTTGCTTCTTAAAGTGGCGCTAAAATATTGAAAACAAAAATTTAATAAAAAAAACAACACCAACCACATTTTTTTGGAATTTAAACCTAAACATTAAAAACTATAAAATATATTTGTCATTTCTTTGTGTTCAGTGTTGCTGCTGCTGCTGTTTTTATTAAAACAAATGTCAATATTAATGTTTTCGTGTTCGAACAACCATCGAACAGTTTGCTGACCAGTAGTTGTCTGAAGTATTTTTCCAAAAACATGTACAACCATGTACAACACAAATAAATACGTCTGTAATTGAGTTTGAGTAAGTGCGTATGTTTAGTATCTGTGTTTTACTATTTTATCTCAAGGTGTGTGTGTGTGTGTGTGTTGGAGTATTTGTATTCGCCTGAGTTTGAAGAAAAACAAAATATTAAATTAAAAAAACTTAACCAACCGGTTTCCATAATTTTTTGTTTTAAAGAAACATCTTTTGCTGGTGTTTGTTGGCTGGCTGACTGTTTTTTAAGAGATATGCAAGTCGGCCTTTCTGTCCGTCCACTTGTATGTCTCTTTGAAAACAGCGTTTTTTATTGTTTTAACAAATCACATTTTATTTTATTTATTTATTTGTTTTATTTTATACAACTTTTTCTGTTTTGCAAATAAAACTTTTTTTCAAAAATGTACTTGTTTCGACCCGACGGTCTAGCAACGTTTTCTTTGTGGTTAATCAAGATTAAACAAGAAAACGAAGAAATATTTTTGGACTTTGAATTGTATGAAGTTTCCACTTAAAATATTTGCAAAAAAACAGCATAATTAAAAAAAAAAAATGTTACTCAAAACTAACGTTTTATAAGAATCTATGGGCCATGTCACAGAGTACAATTCCGTTCGGAATGATATCGTTCGGAATTGAGGAAAAATATTTGTTTATGAATAGAAAATGTATTTTTATAGTTTTTTGGCCTTTCAGATACAGAAAACTCCCATTATGTTCATGAAAACAAAAATGGTTTCATTCCGAAAAATGTTTTCGTCATTATCTAAAGCACCAAATTACGGAATGAATTCCTTTTCCGAACGAAATTGTTCTCTGTGACATGGCTGTATATATATAAAATAGGATGTATGTATGTATGTATGTATGTATGTATGTATGTATGTATGTATGTATGTGTGTATGTAACGTATGGACTCCAAAACGGCTGGTCCGATTTTGATGAAATCAGGGAATCTTCAGAATATTCAGGCGGGTGACACTGTGAAGTCGGATTTTTGATTTTCGATCTGCGGGCGGAGGGGCGTGGCAAAAATCAATTTTCATATTGCACCACCAATGACTTCTAAATAATTTGGACGATTTTTTCTTTTCCAACTTAGATTTCTGCGAAAAGAAAATTTTGCTCCGCCCACTTTTACGCCCACTTTTTTCGAATTACCTAAAATCAGAAAACGGCTCCATCGATTTCACAAATTTTTCTTTCAAATGTTCGTATTTATCCATTTTAAGTTTTCATAGAAAGAAAAATTTTTCACGCCTACTTTTTCTATTAAGCGCATAAGTTGAGAACGGCTTGACCGATTGAAACGATGTTTTCTTAAAAATGATTGCCATGGTCCAACTTAGGTTTTAACGGAAAGAAAATTTTGCCCCGCCCACTTTTTTCGATTTACCTAAATTCAAAAAACGGCTCCATCGATTTGACTTATTTTTCTTTTAAATGTTCGTATTAATCCATTTTACGTTTTCATCGAAAGAAAAATGTATCACGTCTACTTTTACGCCCACTTTTTCTATTAAGCGCATAACTTGAGAACGGCTTGACCGATTTGGACGATTTTTTCGTTAAAATCATTGCCATGGTCCAACTTAGGTTTTTACGGAAGGAAAATTTTAAAGGCCGTAAATTTCGTTTAAAGCTCAATTTAAATCGTCTGGTAATAGGGCCAGCAACGCGGACCGGATCAGCTAGTATAAAATATAATAATTTATAAAAAGTACTTTTTGCGAAAAAGTAATCTTTTTTTATATTTATTAAAAAAAAGTATAAATTACTTAAAAACCGTGCAATATATATCGAGCCCTTATAGCAAAAATGATGTAACCAACAAAAATAAAATTTTACAGGAGAAGGTTTTTTTAAAATAATTTTGCTTCAAGTCTAGGGTTTCGTTTGAAATTGCTTTTGTTCTTATTTCGTAACGGTTCTTCCCAGAGATATGAGATTTTTAGAGATGATGCAAATAATCAAATATTATCGATTTTCATCAAAAAACAAAAATCTAAAATGTTGTTGGTTACATCATTTTTGCTATTAGGTCTCGATATTTAAATATGTATTAGATTTTTCGTACATCATAAAATTGTTGTATTCTCAAATGTAACTTAAAAAGGTTGTTTTTCCAAAAATTAAATTATTTATACATTCTCTTCAAAGTTATTTATTTAAAAAAATTTTAGTCACTTTAACCTCAATTTTTTTTTTACTTACATTTACTTAAAAAGCACTTTTCTTGAAAGAGTAAGTGAATTTAATAACATAATTTTTCCTCAAAAACGACATATGGGCAAATCCCAGAAACAGTCCACCAGGCAAAAAATTTTCAAATTAATTTTTTTTTAATGAAATATAAGACTAGATGTATAATTTCATTTTTATATTAAAAAATATGTATTTTAATGATCATTAATGCAATAATTTTTACCAAATCCTACCCCACTGCTGATTTCTTAATGTTATACGTGAATTTAGCATTATTTTAGGTGATTTTTGTGCTTAAAATAACACTTACAGCAGACTTATCAAAATATAAATTTCGTTAAAAAAAAGTTGATATTCATTAGTTAAGAAATTAGTTTAAGAAATGCAATTCATAAAAAATAATTTGTTTTGTTAAAATAAATAAAATATAATAATAAAATACTACTGGAAAAACTGTAGCGTGCGTCACAAAGGGTTCAAGGCTTTTGTATAAAAATCACAACATTTGGCTGCGAATAAGTGCGTTTAGAATTCTCTTATAGTCATCTTTCTTTTAGAAATTAGATTTTGTATACCTTATCATGCCAAATTCGCTTAAAATTAGGAAAACGCACTTTAACCCTTGAAGTTACTTCCACTTTTTGTAACGTGCGTCACAAAACTTTGTGATCAATTATTTTGCAACAAATACTTGCTAAGAAATTATGATATATGTCATTCGCAAGTACATATTAATGCCACTAAATACTATATATAAGTTGAAGCTATTTCTTTCGAAATACCAAAAAATGTTTATATTTCAATCAAGAAACATGTGCGAATGTAGCGTTCGTCACGCAGGATTTGCCCATATGTATGTCATTTTAAGTACTTTTACTTAAAAATATATTTTTTCTTATCAAAATAATTTTTGGGAATACAAAATTTTAATTTTAAAAGATTTTGTTATTCGTGCTTAATTCCCAATTTTTATATTGATAAAAACACTGAAATTTATTGTTGATGGGATAAGCTATTCCTATGCGCATTTCACTGGTTGCTTAGGCCAGATCGCCAGGAAACTTCATCCATTAAGATTTAGAAAAACTAAAGATATTAAACCAAATAAAACTGTTAAACGTATACGAATTATATGCAACAGTTCTACTTGTAACAATATCAAAGTTTAAACAAAAACATCAACAATAAACAGTGAGTTTATCTCATCCTTCATTCCCCACTACAATTGATTGGAATTCTCCCAACATTAATTGTAGTTGTAAGTAGGTTAAGAAAAACAAAGAGAAAACAAAAACAAATTTCAAAAGCATGTTACCAGTTCAGTTTTTTCAGGCCGTGCACTGGCAGTTTTTTTTATCAAAATAATTTTTGTGAATACAAAATATTAATTTTAAAAATATGTTGTTATTCGTGCTTAATTCCCAATTTTTATTATTGATAAAAACACTGAAATTTATTGTTGATATATTTTTTCCGTAAAAATGTATTTATTTAAAAAAAAATGGTCCATTCTTATCATAAGCAGATTGTTTTCTTACAAAGGGATCTTTTTTAGGTACTTTTTTAAAGGAATTTTTATCTTCAAAAAGTATTTGTTTTTAAAAGTACTTTTTTTAATAAGCCCATTTTGAAGGCATATAATCACCGATACAGATAGGTGGGGAAAGAGGAAGCATAGTGACATAAATATTTATGTCACACTGTTTCTCTCAGGTCTAACCTTGACCCTGCGGTAAATTTGTGTCAATTGATCCAACAGACTGGTCCTGGGAGTTGTGAAAATAGATCAGGTACAAAAAGAAAGAACTCATGACCAGTGAAAGAAGAACCAATCGTATAACTGGTTTATGAAGAACAAAAAGGTAAAAAATTAGTGAATTAAATAACAGTCTTCACCGGTAGTGACACATTTTTTGCTACTTGAATTTTATTCTAGGACTTGTTTTATTAAAATAATACTACATTGTATTGAAATAATAATACATTGTAGTAACTGTCACTAAACACGTCCATTAAGAATAGATGTGTGACTGGTCAAATGGTGTAAATTGACCCCCTCCAATGACAACCCCATGTTCATAGAAAGTGTTAAAACTAGAACCGGTCTCTTCCACCAAAGACCTATCACGGGACTACTTTGGTGTCAGTTCGCTTCCCTCTAGGGTTACTTCAGGAAGTATCTTTAGATTATTTATAAATGCAGCTCTTCATATTGAATCTATGAAGGAGACGGCTACATGGACGGTACGGGGCATATGTTCTTCTTGTGCGACCCAGAGCAAAACGAGCAGGGCATGGTTCTGAGAGTAGGACATATCGAGCCCTAATATCAAAAATAATGTAACCAGCAACATTTTAGATTTTTGTTTTTTGATGAAAATCGATAATTTTTGATTATTTGCATCATCTCAAAAAATCTCATAGCTCTAACGGAAGTACCGTTACGAAATAAGAGCAAAAGCAATTTCAAACAAAACCCTAGACAAAAAAATTTCAAGGTAATTAAAAAAAAGTTTTTTAAAAAAAGTACATATTGCAATAGATTAACAAGAGGAAATCAACTTTTTTTCACTTTTTGGAAGAAATCGACACATAATATTCAGATCTACCCGCTGTAAAAATATCATGCTTTTTTGTCTACTTTTTGGCAATGAAAAGTTTGGTCAAAAAATTATTTTTCATATGCCTGTAATGTAAAATTAAAAATTATTTTGCTTCTATTGAACATTTTGAAGTTTGAGTTAATACCCTCTTGTTAATTAAGTGCGATATATATTTTACTTGCAAAAGTGCTACGTTTTTGTCAATAAGGTACTTTTAGATGGAAATTTGAAAAGAAACGCTGTTTTTTAAAAAGGTCCTTTTTCTTAAAATATACAATTTTGGTATAATTTTTATAAAATGTTACTTTTATTTTTCAAATGATACTTTTTCTGTTTCTATTCTATTTTTGGGAAATTTATGATCAGTGTACTCTGGCAAATCATCTAGAATTTTTTCACGATAAAACAACGTTACCAAATTATCCACATTTGCTTTGAAAATCAGTGATCGATTCGCGCTTATTTTTAGCTTAACAGATTTGTTCATAAGTAAAATTACCAGAGTGAGACCAATTTACAACAAACCCTACAGACTCCATTGCATCTGCAAAACGTCACCGTCTGGTGCGGTTAAAACTCTGGTTGCATCGTCAGACCTTATTTCTTCAAAAATGAATCTGAAGCTCACGTAACGGTCAATGTAGATCGTTACCGCACTAATGATTAATGATGTTTTATTTTAAAATATGTATGTACACTATTATTAAGTGTTAATACATGTCAAAAACTCAAGAATTATATAAAAGTGTGATAGTGTGAATGCGATGTATTATGAAAATGACAAGTATTACGAAAAAAATTTTGACATTTTTGTAGTTGATTGTTTCCTTGAATTTTGAACGGTTTGAAGGTAAAAAAATCGAATTTTTCAAAGTTTTTTGAGATTTTATCTTTAAGATGAAGTTTTTTTGATTTTATATGTTCACAATTTTTGTTCTTTATGGCAAGATCTACAACTTTGTCTCGGATGGTAAATCAAAATTCCGAACGGTTTGCAAGATATGAGCCTAAGAAAGTGTTCACTTTTTTGCAAAAATGACACCGAGGCCCCAAATCTTTGGGGGCCCATAAAAAAAGGTCATGACTTTGGCAAAACTGGGAGACACGCGTCTTTTTTTTTATCTTTTATCACGTAGTGGTGTTTGTATATGGTTATATATAGCATAGTATCTCAATGTTGAAGTAAAGAAAAAAGAAATAAAATTAAAAAATTTTCGGGAAATTTTTCACTTATGCGGCTACCTAAGCGCTACCTAAACGGTGTTAGGAATTATTCCTAGGAAGTTTATATGCACTAGAAAGTTGTTAATCGAGATCTAAGGTACATTTTTGTGGTTAATTGTTTCCTTGAATTTTATACGGTTTGCTACCTATATACCTGAACAGGGGGAAAAAGGTAAACAAAATTCGAATTTTTTAAAGTTTTTTGCGATTTTGATCTGATTTTGAAGCTGAAGTTTTTCTGATTTTATATGCTCTTTATGACAAGAGCTACAACTTTGTCTCAGAGGGTAAATCAAAATTCCGAACGGTTTTCAAGATATGAGAGTGAGAAAATGATCACTTTTTTGCCGAGTCGCCAAATCTTTGGGGGCCCATAACAAAAAGTGCGTGATTGGGCAAAACTGGGAGACACGGGTCTTTTTTTTTGGTCTTTTATCACGTAGTGGTATTTTTATATGGTTATTCTTCCATGACTTAAAAAATTACACACAGTTTAAGTTTATTTGATGTGAATTGCCCTCCAAGGTCGTGCGGTTTAACACCTCTCGATTATTTCCTGTAAGGCTACGTTTACTCACTGGCTTATGCTGATAAACCAGTAACAATAGACGTCTTAGGGCCATTATTATAACTTGGCGTTAGCTGTTATCCGACAGTTAACAGACGCTTTTTGACAGAAAACACATTATTATCTGTCAATTTAATCTTTACTTTAGCTAACTTCAAGTTGTAATAATGGCCCTTAGAGGTAAACATTGTTTTTATGTTAAGTGACATACGGCCAGCTATAAATTGGACATTCAGAATGCGCTTCGTCAAAAGCAGCAGCGGTGCCCATATTTCCGAAGTCATTTTCAAATACAAATGCCATGTATTATCTTTCGAATAAACAAATTTACCCCCATATTCATAAACGATCATTAAATTTAAAAAATTTGTTTTGTAAACTTTTATTAAATTTAAATTATGAATACAGGCGTAATGTTTTGTGTTTTTAGTTTTTTTTTTTTGTCAATTTCAAGTTTTATTGGAATTAAAAACACCCATCGGGCGCCTTAGTAGGCTAGAAGGTAGAGATCGAGTTTATTAGTGCGAGGCAAAGATGATGGTATCACAGTTTTAAAGGAGCTCTATGGCAATGAATTAAATATTATTATTAATTATGACTTATTATTAAACAATTTAAATTTAAAAAACTAGAAAATAAACATCAAAGCACTAGCCAGCAATAAAATAAATAAAAATGTAACTAAAAAACCAAATTATCAAAAATTAAATATAATTTCATATAACATTCATGGTCTTAATAATAAATCTATGTTTCCCCGGTTTTTCGACTATATTGGCCAATCACAAATTTTTGCATTATATGAAACGCATGTAGTCAAAGAAAAGACAGCTCAGTGGGCAAAATATTTTAAAGATTTTAAACTGTATTGGAAACCTGCAAAGCGATTAAGTAGATTTGGAAGAGCTAGTGGGGGTAGTGTATATGGAATCAATAAGGGATTTGAGAAAACATGATATTCAAATTTTTAATGAAACGGATATTATAGTATTGCAATCAAAGGAAAAAAAGCTTAATATAATACCCGTATACATACGTGGAGAAAATTGGGATTTAGAATTTGAGGAAGTTAAAACCTTTTTCCGGGAAACTGTAAATTCAAGTTTTATAGTGATGGGCGATATGAATGTGAGAATTGGAAACATGCAGCAAGTTGTAGATGAAAATTTCATTGGCAAATTTACGTCAGGTTTGGAGACAAGAAATTCAAAAGATGAAATAGTGAATGCGAAAGGAAGAAAATTTATAGAATTTTGTGAAGATTATGGGCTAGTAGTGCTTAATGGAAGAACAATGGGAGATAAAGATGGTAACTTTACAATTGTCAGTACAGTAGGTCAATCTGTAAATGATATCTTCGCTGCATCATATGAAGCTTTAGAATCCGTTGAAAGATTTGAAGTTGAGTCAAAGATATGGTCCGAACATATGCCACTAAAAATTACACTTAATTTGATAAAGGATTTGAAGAAATAACTGGTATGAATTTATTACCGTAACTAAAGTGGAATGATTCAGAAAGGGCGCGATACTTGCAAAAGCTTAATACAAACCTTATTTTACTAAAAAAGCAAGGAAAAGTAACCAATCTCAATGATTTGGTAAATATAATAAAAATTTCTACAAACACTGAGCAAGAACATTTCAATAAAACAACAAAATTTAAATGTATATGGTTCAATACCAAATGTGAGAAAGCTAGAGTAAAATCCTTTGAACTATTAAAGGCATTCAGAAAATCCAATGACCTGGAAGATAAAAACAAGTACATACAAGCAAATCAATATTATAAATCAATATGTAAACAGAGAAAGAATGAATATCAGGTAGAGATGGAGCAATTAATTAATACGTCAAATGATGCAAAAGATTGGTGGAAAGTGGCAAAACAGATAAGAGGTCAACGTTTTCATATGGGTGTTAATATTGCTGCAGAAGATTTTAAGAACTATATACACTATGCAGCAATGTTGCAAGTTGATGATGATCTGGATAAGGAAATTAGTATAGATGAAATGTGCAAAACTCTATACAAAGCAAAAATGAATAAAGCACCAGGAATTGACAGAGTGCCATATGAATTTTTTAAAAATGCGTCCCGCGAATTTTATTCAGAGCTAACAGCTATTTACAACATCATATTTGAAACTGGAAAAGTAGATGATACCTTTAATGCAACTATTATATTCCCAATATTTAAAAAAGGTAATGCTGATTCTCCCTGTAATTATAGGGGACTTACTTTTATGAACTCCGTGGCTAAAATTCTAATGGGTATTTTAAACGCAAGAATTCAAGAATGGGTCGAAAAACACCAAATACTTAATGAATATCAAGCTGGCTTTATACCTAACTACTCTACTATAGATAATATTTATAACTTAGCATCAATTGTACAACTGAAATTTGAAAAAAAAGAAGGTTTATGCATTTTTTGTGGATTTCAGGGCAGCCTTTGACAAAGTGCCAAGAAAGTTATTGATATACAAATTACATATGCTGGGTTTATCCACAAAAATGTTAAATCTAATTGAAAATATATATGAAAACACTAAATCAGCAGTATGGACTGGTAAACAACTATCAGAAAGTTTCAACACATATTCTGGTGTACGCCAAGGCTGTCTACTTTCCCCTCTGTTATTTACTTTGTACCTCAACGATCTACATACTACATTAGAAGGTGGGTTAAGAGTAGGTGGAACCAATATACGGTTACTTCTTTACGCAGACGATATAGTTCTGCTGTCAGATAACATGCATACAATGCAAAAAATGATAAATAAATTAGAAGCTTATTGTACTGAGTGGAACATGGAGGTAAATCTAGAAAAATCTGCTATGATGGTGTTTAGGCAAGGTGGTCGGTCGGCTATCAACGCAAGAGGAATGGATTTACAAAGGACAGCAAGTTAAAATCGTAAAAAAGTTTTGTTACCTCGGCGTAATTCTCACACCAAAAATGTCATTTGTGACACATTTAGAGCAAAGAAATGTTTTGGCTAAACACAGTATAAACTGTACTTGTCAAAACTTTCTTGGTAAAACAACAATCTCACTAAATCAAAATGGCAGCTTTTCCAAGCTGTGTGTAGATCGGTGCAGTCCTATGGAGCTCAAGTCTGGAGATATTCTTTATTTAACCAGGTCGATGTTTTACAAAGGTATTTTATAAAAAGAATATTAAGGTTGCCAGATTTCACGCCAAACTATGCCTTATCACTAGAAACAAACGCAGAGGATAATCACTTCTATACTCTTAACCTGCATATGAACTATATTTTCAACACAATATTTAAACATATCAAAAGCAGATTACCACATAAGCTATCAATTTTGATTTTAAAGAAAAGATGCTTCTGGGCAAAAGAAATAAACCAACTGGTAGCAGACTTCAACATAACTTTTGATGAAAATATTTTGGCGCAAGATTGGATTCGAAAAGGAACGTTAATTCTACAGAAATTAAAAAATAAAAGTCGAAGTGAAAAGATAGAAGGAGCATTATCCAGTAGTACGCGTTTTTATAGATTTCTAAATCACGATATTGGAGAAAATTACATAAAAGAGTTAGTGAATCTTAACAAAGTATCAATTATCGTTAAAACACGATGTGGGCTGCTGCCTTTGAACGCTAATAGCTTCGGAAACGACGACAACAAGATGTGTACTTTATGCAATATGAAAGAAGATGAAACACTACAGCACTTTATTGGAAAATGTCCGATATTAAACGAATTCCGAATAAGGTATTTTAGGAAAACGGCCATTGAAGAGAATGAGTTGATCGATATTTTAAATGGTAACTTACATGATGGTTGGAATTGAATCTACAATTATGTTACAAGTACTTTGATGTATAGAAAATTGTTAGTAGATGAGTTCGATTAAAAAAAAAAAGAAAAATTCATTTATGAAAGTAAAAATTATATATGACGGACGGCTTTATAGTCAATGTCAGTTAAATTCTTTTTTAAAATTGTATTTATTTTGTTTAAGTTTTTAAATTTTTAATGAATTCCAATGTAATGATTAAGGAAAACAAAATAAAGATTATTATTATTATTATTAGTGCGAGGGTTGCGGGTTCGATTCGTGCCAGAGCCTCCGGTCTGTTTCATTAGAATAAGCGGAAAGTTTACGCTACTATTGTTCTATAAAGTGTTAATTGTGTTTTTTATAATAATCAGAATTAATTAGTATTGTGGTTATTTTGATATTTTTAATTAGGCTAAAGTTCATCAAATTTCATTAAATTATTTTTTACGAAGAAAGGAGTTTATTAGTGCGAGTGGTTACAATTAAAACATGTAAGGGTAACCTGTCCGTGAAAGCCTGGGTACGAGCCCCGCCGCAGTCAAGAATGAAAAATTATCAATAAAATTTTAATTAATTTCATGTTGCAAAATTCCTTTCTTCGTAAAAAATAATAATAGAAGAATAAAAATAAAATAAATATTTTTAATAAATTCAAATTGTATATGCCAATATTATTATTATTCTTTCTCAATCTAACACTTTGAAATTCCCATTAATCTGTCTTTCATTGTGACTTAACGCCCTTCAAACTTAACAAAACCCATCAAATCATCATCATAAATTGCAATTTGAATGATGCAACCGATTCGTTTTAACTGCTCACAACTGTAATAAATGTCAAATGCAAACCGAGAAACGACGACTATCTTTTCATTGCATTTTAAGTATACGACAGTTAAAATGACTACGAGAGTGTTCAGCTGACAAAAGTTAAATTGTTTAAGAAAAAGAATTAAAAATGCAATTTTACTTTTATAACAAAGTAAGAAATTTATAAAAGAACTAAATACATGAACTCAACTACGAACAATTATATTTTATTTATTTAATTTGTCTTTGTGTGAAATTGTAAAACATTTTTATCGCATGTTTTTCTTTTTTTTTTAAATGTCTGGCGTAAATCTCTTTTGAAAAATAAATTTAAATTTATAAAAATAAACTTTTTATGCGTCGATTAATTTTTTTTTAATATTTTCTCTATAAACTGGTGACTAGTTTTATTAAAATTATGTTTTCTTTATTGATATTTGCTGGATTAATTTTAAGTTTTTTTTTTCTTAAATTGGTTTCACTCTAAAAATTTCCCGTAAATTATAATTTATATAAAAATCGCTAAATGTAAAAAACTCTAATTTTATTACAAGTTTTTAAAACTGGATAAGAGACAAAAATTAGTTTTACAAATGAATCATTTTGTAATAATTTTAAAAGTTTATCGCTTGTTAAGTATGTATACGAAATGTTGTGGTTACAAACAGATAGTCATAGTAAAGTTGTTATTTATTTTATTTTTAAAAATTTATAAGGTTGGTTTCTTAAATTTGTAATGGAATAGACCACTAGTAATAAATAAGGGAGTACTTAGTTTGTTATTCCGTGTGTATATAAATATGGCTTAATATAAAAAACGCCCATAATTTACCATAAGCCCCATATAAAAGTCTCATGGAAAATACTTCAGTGCGCCGAAATGCTATTGCAATAAAATTTGGTCAATCATAGTTTCATAAAATTATAAATAGAAAGCCCAAATTTTGGGAAGATCGGCCCCATAATTTACCATATGCCCCAACTAGAGCCCTCTCTCGGAAAACACTTTAGAACGCCTTAAACCGTAACAAATAATGCTATTGCAGTAAAATTTGGTTTCATAAGATAATAAATCACTTTGCCAAATTTGCTGAAGATCGGTATAAAATTTGCGATGGGCCCCATTTAAGGCCCACTACGGAAAAACACTTTCGGAAAACGTCTTCAACCGTAACGAACCATGCTTTTGCAGTAAAATTTGATGTGTCATAGTTTTATAAGATATAGAAAAAAAGAGAATACAATTTTTTTGAAGATCGGTCCATAATTTACCATAGATCCTATATAAAGCCAAATCTAGAAAATCATTTGAATATGCTAAGCTTTATATAGCTAAAAAAAACCACCATTCAATTTTATGATAATCGATCTATAATTTACCAAAAGTCAAATATAAAGCGGCCTTTCGAAAAGCACTTCAGACGCATTCACTGATAAAAAAATTATATTTATTGTATTAAAACTTGATCTTATTAAAAATTTTTTTAATCTAGAAATCACCAAATTTTGTGATGAGCGATTCATTTCTTACGATAGCTCCAATATAAAATCCCCTCCTGAAAATCACTTTTATGGGCTCAATAATATTTCCGAAACAGTTTACATATTTTATCTAAATTAGGACAAATTAAGTTTTATATAACTATTTTATATCAGTGATAACCAAGCAACAAACAAAGTTGTTGCATACATATGAATTGCCGGCCGTGTCTGTGTAAAAAATACGATTATTGACAGCCTCGCGATACTATGGAGTGGCCCGAACGAAGTTGTTGCATACATGTGAATTGCCGACCGTGCCTGTGTGAAAAAATACAATTATTGACTGTTCGCGAGTCTATGGAGTGGTTATGACTGTTTTATATAAACAACATTTTTAATTTTTCGAATTTATTCTATGAGTTAAATTTCAGTTATGTATTTTATAAAGCTTTTTTGTAATATGTAGTTCTATTCCTTCAATTTTTCAGAAAAGACATTATACACTACCAGACTATTATATTGTATTTTCTTAACCCTCGGAAGGAAATAATTCCCAGTTTCTATTTTATATAAACTTCAAAACGCCTAAAACCGCAACGAATTTCAATAGTGTCGGGTCAGTTTTTATAAAAATTGGCTTATAATTTCGGCTCCGTGCAATAACTCCCAGGTGCAATAAGTCCCAAGAAAAAAATGAAATTAGACCCAAAAATTTTTCATACAAATGTGGGAGTAATTTCATTATGAAATAGCTCCCAGCCCTCTCGGTTTTATTTCATTTTTTTGGAAGTTATTTCATTTTTTGCCTGGGAGTTATTTCATAATGAAATAAAATCCAAATGAAATAAGTCCCCGAAAAAATTAACGTGGAAGGTTTTTCATTTTATTTTGGTTTTCGGGGTTTTTTCATTTTCTGTGGGAGTTATTTCATTTTTTGTGGGAGTTTCTTCATTTTCAATTATTTGCAATTTCTTAAAATTGTTCAAAATTTTAAACGGTATTTATAACGGGATATTTCAAACTATTTGAATACAATGACTTAAGTTTATCAAAGAAGAAAATTTTGCTAATTGCAATTGCAGTGTCTTATGGTTACCGGTTATGAGGTGAAGCTTTAGTTAGCGAAGCCGGTGTTTGTTATACCATAGAGGAGAAAATCCTTGCGCCCGGCCGAAGGCCGGCTATGCAGAAAAGCTTTAGTTAGCGAAGCCGGTGTTTGTTATACCACAGAGTATAAAATCCTTGTGCCCGGCCGAAGGCCGGCTATGCAGAGAAGCTTTAGTAAGCGAAGCCGGTGTTTGCTTTTGTTAGCGAAGCCGATGTTTGTTATACCATAGAGGAGGTAATCCTTGTACCCGGCGTGCTTAAACTGCAGGCAGTTGCCATTGCAGGAGGTCAGGATATAATAAAATGCCCCATTTTTTGTCAAAATGTCGAGGACTCAATGTTAGTTTTTTGGTAACCTAATATGTTAATATTCAAGTAAAACGAATACATATATAATAAATTTCTTTGGAAGTTGTTTCATTTTTTTTGGGTCTTATTTCATTTCTTTTCGATGGACTGTTTTTGGAAGTTATTTCATTAATGTCTTTAGGAGTTATTTCATTATGAAATAACTCCCAAAAGTTGGGGTTTGTTTCATTTAAGACTTTGAAATTATTTCATTTTTTTGGGATTTATTTATTTTTTCCAGTTTGGGACTTATTTCATTTATTTTGGGATTTAATTCATTGGGAGTTATTGCACTGGGACTTATTGCACCTGGGAGTTATTGCACGGAGCCATAATTTCTACATTCCATGTAATGCCCGCTCCTAAAATATTCGGACTTTGGGTGGAGGGAACAATCAAATAAAGCATACGTATTTGTTTTTCATTAAAAAAGTACGAAATGTTTTAGTTCGAAATAGCTTTGAAATGGTTATTGCTTGGTGTACTTAAGAAATTCTTATATTAAAAAAAAGTTTTTCAACTAGACTCAATAAAAAATTTGTTTTTTGGACACAATTTATTAGGTTATGTTATGTAAGAAATGGCAGTCAGCTTTCGTTAATGCACTTACACCTTTTGGTCTATTGTAATTCAATAGAATTCCCGCACTCTTGACGAAGCACAAAATAAAATCTAGGCCAATGCTAAAAATATCCGACAAATCCTTGGAAGAAGGAAATCCCATTTGGACTAGTGAATCTCTCGCCAACGACGGATGGTAACACAGGAGATGTTCTACGCTCTCCTTCTCATTTCCATTCCGATTCTCCGACGCCATTCTGAAATAGTGGAACCCGTTAGGTAGCGAACTCATTCGCTCTTATGTTCCCCTATATGTCCCTGTGCCCTGGCACCCAAATGATCCTTATATCAAACTGCTTATCGCCGTTAGTCGACCGTTGTTTTTATCCTCAGGAACGAAGAACACAAAGCCGCACAGCCGTTAGGCTATCAGTATAATTGTTAACAGCAGTTATGCAAACAGCTGTAACTCTAAAGCAGTGAAGGGCACACACATACTATCACATTTATGCTTGTGTGGGAAGCAGCAGAAAACGAATGACGCCGAACGTACATTGTCACAGACCACACGAAGAAGTTTATAGTGTACATGTATCGACGTCACACAAGCAGTATTTTTTATTCCTAGGCACGCGTACATAGGATTTGCAATAGTGCCCTTCACTGCTCTAAAGGCTCAGTTAGCCGGGAGTACCAGTAACATAACCTTCCGTAAAAAAGCACCTCCGCCAGGAAAACACTGCAGTGATCCGGAAGCTTTTGCGTCACACTGATGTTTAGCTTCTTAGAGTATACTGCGAAGCCTACACCTTCTAGCAAATTTCCGTTTACAAATTAACGCCCTTTCTTCGATCAGGACCTCCGGTTCTCCAAGTATTCCATCGCGGTATTAGCGTGTTGTAAAGTCAATCATGCACTAACACTGGAAACACTTGAGAAGCTCGAGATGCTCGTTTCCATAACAATGCAGTGTTCGCCACTGCTTTTACGGCACTAAAGGGTGCGTGCATCTTATGCGAATTGTCGAGTTCGTCGCAATCTGCTTAAATACCATTTCCGTAGGTGGTTGATAAATTTGACACAAATGAAAGGTTATCAATTGAATTCTATAACGAAATGTAAAGGGTGGTCCAATCAAATTGCACGATGTTAATTTTAAATAGAACAAAAACTTTTCAGAGAATTATCTTAATATTTTTCATTATGATAGAAGGATCTATCACCATTATGTAAGAAAAAAAATATCGGCCAAATGCTCGCCTCGGCTGCGGTGGCCTACCTCTATCTGACGGTCCATATTTTCAATGACTCTGAGAAATAACTGAGGTTCAATGTCGGTAATGTGCCAAATTATCTCCTCCTTTAGCTCATGAATTGTTCTTGGCTTAACATTCGCTTTTTCTTTTAAATATTCCCAAAGAAAGAAGTCCAAGGGTGCCAAATCAAATGCTCGTGACTGCCAATTAGCATCGCCACGACGTGAGAAAACACGGCCATTGAAATTCTCTCGAACAAGAGCCATTTTTTCGTTGGCTGTGTGGCAAAAGGCAGCATCGTGTTGAAACCACATATCGTACAGGTCCATATCCTCAATTTCCGGCCACAAAAAGTCCATTATCATCTCGCGATAGCAAACACCATTCACGGTAACTGCTTAAACGACCTTATTTTCGAAGAAGCACGGCTTGATGACGCTGCCAGCCAATAAAACAACAATCACTCGTGAATTCTTATTTACCAAAATGCGGCAATTCTGCTTGTTAACGAATCCAATTTGTATAAGCCTTCAACAATCTTAGCGCGCAGCTCAATTGTGTACCTCTCCATGGCTGAATTTGTCAAACACTGAAACAAAGAAATGTCAAATTAAGTTGGGCAAAAAACTTGACGTTAAAGTGTGACTCACAATTAACATCGTGCATTATGGAGTTCAGTGATTTCAGCATTACCGAAGTTCAGTGATTTTTAAAATGGTCTTAAGAAAAAACCACTGCTAAGTGTCGTAGTTCTTTTATTTTATCCAGTAAGAAAATACTTAGAGTTAGATTATATGAAAGAGCTACAATTTTTTGCACTTAACACTGAATTCCGCTATGTTGTGTATTGCGCAGATCGTTCTTAAGAAACCGCGGTTTTAATTTGACAGCAATTACTTACGAAATGTTTTAGTTTATATAACAAATGAAAGGTTTATCTACTAAACTACATATATATATACATATAATCAAATATATATTTTAGTTTTTCAACACAACTCACTTAAAAAACTGGTGGTTTTAATACACCAATTATGTAAAAAATGCTTACATCTAAATAGTTGTGATATTGTTATCAATTTTGCTATTTGAACATATTATATACCAAATGAAAGGCTACCTTCTTTACACTGTGAAAAGATAAAATATTTTTTTTAAAAACCAAATAAAAAATCCCAAATGCTTTAAATAAAACCTAAAATAATTTATATAAGTGCTTTAAGATCGCTTAGCTTTATTTTTCTTATATGAATTTTCAGTAAGAATTTTAGGAAAAAACTAAAGCTATTATCGATAAAACTATTAAAAACTTAATTTTATTTCTTACAGACTATTTAATTTATTACTTCTGTCAGCAAAAAAAAAAAAACTTTTTTGCTTTTATATTAGTTTTTTTTTTCTATTGTTTTTTATTTTAGAGATTTTTCATATTCATTTTGCGATACATGATTGCATTAAAACAACAATGCACAATTAACACTTTGGGAAATTCAAGCAAATTAATGTTACGATAGTTTTAATGATGAAAGAGAATTTAAGGAATTAACTCTTTAAAGAAATTTGAATGGATTTAAACTTTTATTTCAATTTTCTAAAGAATTTCTTTAAAATTATTAAATTCTTAAAGAAAAGTTCATTAAAGTGAAAATTAAAAGTTCAGATGAAAAGCAATAATTAAATCGCTTAGATCCATCCACAACTATCGCAAGATGAATGATCTAAATTTGTATATAATTTTTTATGAAAACAACGATTTCTTTTTGAATTGAATTTCCAAATAAAACAAATTATTTTTTAAGAAAAAAGTACAGTACCTTTTTAGGGCGAAAAACATAGGCAAAATAGTTTTTAAAGGAAAATAGAGCAAGAAGTACTTTTTGCACAAAAGTTTTCAAAAAATAAATTTTTTTTAATAATTTTTGTATCTGACTTAAAATTGTATGTATATTTTTACCCACTGTCTAAGAATGTTAAATTTTTCAAATAAGTACTTTTTTAAAAAGTACTTTTTTTTTATGGGTTCCGTCGTACACCCCCCGGGGAAGTAAGGATTTTCTTAGGATATTTCACATTTTGGTGTTATATCCTCCAGGGCATAATCAAGTGCAGCCAATATCTAGGATTCGACAAAATTTCAAAATTGACAGACCACAGAAGATCTTAACGATCTCTCGTGATGGCGGCTGACAAGAGATCCTATCTGGTTCCACGGCAGTCAACTGACAATTGGTTAAGGCCTCCGTTAGTGCGCATCTTGCAGGATATGCTTTCTGTATTTCAAGATGATTGTCTTTGCGAAAGTTTTGCCTATGCGTTGAAATAATACTTTCGGGAAACACGTGGTGGTTGAGATTTACTAGCCAAAGTCGCGGGTATCCCAGAAAATCCCACTAAGGGCTCATTTTTCACCAGGTACTATCACCAGGGATGGACTATATCTATGTGCTTTTGCTATTTAACACATGCTGCTTGCACTTTTCCAAAAGCAGCGGAGGTTATATAGCTCTAACTCATTAATCTTGCCGGATTATGCACTGAATTTTCTACCTGGGTGTGCTAGTTGCTCTCACACCTGGGGGCTGTTGGCAAACTCATTCTTTGTTACCCAGCGGTTAAGATTCACCATGGAGTATGCTTAGAACCACTAATAGCACAGCTCATTAGGTTAAGAAGGGTTATGCGCCTAAGAGCATCACCTCCACTCGGATACCAAAGCGGTCCATTGTAAATCCCTTCAATATAGAGGAAAAGAAAGAGAGAAAAAAGAATAAAAGAAAATATCAGCGAACAATACTCTCCCTATAGCCTACTCATCATTAATAACCGGCCTGTTTCGCTGACAAAATCCAGTAGATCGACTGGATTATATATTTAGCGATACTCCCAGTTCGTCGTGAAACCTATCATAGCCATTTCCGTCTGAGACCCTGTATCCTAGCACATTGGCACAGTACATGCTCAATCGTCTCTAGCTACTTAGCCTCCTCTGCAGAAGACCGCTGTGGTATTTTCCCATTTACTTATAAAAGCCCTAACAGAACGATAACCCGTCAAAATCCCCATAAGAGTCCTGAGACCACTCCTATCCAGGTCCAATAGAACCTTAGTTGCCTTTGCATTCAATCTGGGCCATAACGCCCTAGACACCCTGCAATCCGTTCTATCCATCCAAGAACAGCTCATAATATAAGTTTACAGCCTGCTAAGCCGAAGTAATATGGTTTTCCTAATCTTCTGTCGGTCTTTTAAGTGCATTAAATGTCGCATTTTTCGCAGTAGTGTTCTTTAATTTTTTTAACTATTTATAATCTTCAAAATTCTTTAACAAAAACGTGCATATTAAGTCATATTTTTGCATATACTTACTTATTTTTAATTATTTCACCATCTGTGCTGTTTTTTGTTCCTTTATTTGAAGAAATTTTCATTTCGCACACATTTTTCTTTTTGTAACAATTTTTTATTTAATCACAATTAGCGAATAAATATTTAAAAATTTTTTTTTCTTTTTTGCTGTATGCTTTTTTCAGTATTTTGCTTGGAAATTGTTATAAAAAAAAAAAAAAAAATTTAAAAAAAAACTAGGAAGAAGATTACAAAAATAATATTTTTATATACATATGTTATTTTGTTGTAATACTTATTTGTTTAACAATTTAAATTCAATTTTATTTTAATATGTTTAATCAATTTTTTATATTTCATATTTTGATATTGAGTAATTACGTTTTAATTTTTTTTTACAGCTTCTTATCGCTGAAAATAAAAATTCACTTGGTTTTTTTTTAATAATTTTGTTGAAAATGTGCCATCATAATTTCGCTTAAATTGTAAAATTAAATTTGAAATCAAAACAAAAAAACCAACAACAATAATAATGATGTAAATTGCAAGAGAAAATAAAACACATTTCGAGCAAAAAACAAAAGGAAAAAGTTTTCCAGAGACTTTTCTTTTGTTGTAGCGAAATTTATATAAACAAGATTGATACGAGTGAATTTTTGATATGCCAAGTCTGAGTCGGCTTTAAACCGAGAGAAAATAGATACAGACTATAGAAAACGTTTAGAATAGAAAGAGAGAGAAATCACTTAACTTGGCTGTCAAAAAAATGTAATATTATGGTTTTGTTAGTAAGAGAGGTTTATATTTTTGTGTGTTTTAAGTTCACACGTATAAAGTTTTGATACACGTTTTTTTATTCTTTTGGTAGAGTTTCTACTCTAGTCATTTTCTCATAAGACAGACTTTAAAATGATTAAGTCTTTAAGTCAAGGCATTTTTAAAAAATTATAAATAAATACATATGCAGTATTTTAAGGATCTAAACGCTTTTTTACCAAAGTCGGCTCAAAGTTTAAGTCTAGTTTAAGTTTTGAAATTAGGAAATGCTATTTTAACGAAGATTTAAATATTTTCGTTAATAGTCCTGTTGGATGTGACCATATTGAAAAATGTTTTTTCTCTAGGTTTACGGTAACAGAAAAAAATGTGTTATTATTAATAAATAATAAATGTGGTTTTATTATTCTCCACATTAAAGTTCTAGGCAGCTGCGTGGCACGTTTACGAGTTGATGTTTCAAGGTTTTCATTTGCGATCTTCCGAACTCATTCGAAGCTGCGTGCTTCAAGCGATCTTCCACTCTTAAATAAGTCACCAACAGATCCCGATGACTCAACTCAAAACTCAGCAATTTTTGCTTGTTCATCATTCGTATACATGGCTACTGATTCTCACAAACGTTGTTTCTAATACTGCTTTTGTTCCTTTTGCATTTTACATGACGATATGTATATCTTCCTAAAGTAACCATTAGACTGGCCATAGCGTTATATGGAAAAATTAAAAAATGTTAAATCCAAAACTTTTCGCATTGAAAAATATGAGGTTAGGGATAAAAATAAATATGCAAGTTTTAATTTTTTTTATTTTTTTTATTTCCGAGTACCTCCGGGTTGAGCCCAAGGTTTTATTATATTACCCATTGATCACCCTATCAAAAAATGTTGTGCTATTAGTAGGGTATTCATTTAATCGGGCTTTTGCTTTAATCGGCTAATCGCTCGATTAACTAATCGAGGTTTTGGTTTAATCGGTTAATAACCGGTTAATTTTGATGTATTTATTAAAAAATAAACTGTTAGATATTTTTATTAATTATTTTATTATTATAGTTTAAGGAGATCTTATAAAATATTGTTTTAGCAAAATAAATTGGTTTAAATGTTTAGGATTTGACTTGGAAGAAATTCTTTCACTGTTCGAAGATGTTGGAGAAATCGAAAGCAAGCCATAATACGGATTATCTAATTTCTCAGTCATTTTTCTTCAATCATTTAAATCTTACATTATGCCATTAGAGTCCTGTTTTAATTTTTTTAATGCTTTACACCTCTAAGGCCCGTTTTCACGACTAACCTTTAAAGATCGAAATAGTTAATGGTACCTTTAGCACTAGTGAGGAATAAAGTTACCTTCAAATATTTTTCGTTTTCACAACTTCTGTATAAAATAAACTTAACATTTTTAAAAATGTGGCAATACTAAAGTAAATAGCGATTATTTTTGCCAAAATAAAAATACGAACTGGCAACTACGTACTATCTCTTAATTTTCTCATATTAAATTTTTGTGTCCACAAATATTTTTTAATAATGGCAAATATTAATGAAGTACCGCGTACACGCGAATTTAACGTTTTGTAACTTTTTTGTCAAAATACGAGTTTGTTATTAATTTACAAAATATACGTAAACTTGGAGTTGCCATATATAACAAATATGTGAATATAATATGGCAATCTCAAATCTAAACCTTACGACAAAAGTTAAAGGTAGAACGTTCCTCTCTTTATCTTATCCTTCACTTTTAGGTTAAAAGGAACTTGTAATAATTAAAAACTCATTATCTGTTCGATAACTTTCTACATTTAGCTATCGTTCAGTCGTGAAAACGGGCCTAATTGTTTCGGTTAATTCTGTTGTTGTGTTACTTTAATACCATCTAACTCATCCTGACAGAGCTCAGCACCTTAATTTCTGTTTTTGTACTGTATTTTAAGAATGTATTACTAGAAGATTTATAATAAGTAAAGACAGATTAAATAAAATAAAACAATAAACAGTTATAATGCCAAGCTCATCTAAGAAACTACGATACGCTAATGATGTACATATTTTTGAAATTGAACTGAAGGGCGCAAAGTTGCCTAATTATTTTTTTATAAAACCCGAGTGAAAAAACTCCCTGTGAAGAATAAAAAATACAATACATTCTACTCTTGAATTTTGGCAAAAAGCAAATATTCGAAAAATGACCGAAATCAACTGCGTCAAAAATTTAACTTACTTTATGCCGAATGGAAAAATTTGTCCAAGAACAGATTTGGCAAATATGAAAAATTTAGAAACGATGAGAAAGAATTCTGTGAAAAGATCGAAAATTATATGTTTGATATCGCAGCTGCGGATGCACTTAAAACGATGACTATTGAAGAGGACAAAGATTTCCTTCTGTTGCAATGTCAGGCCAGGATTTAAAGTTGTCACGAAAACAAGACTGCAAAGCGAAGCTACTGGAAGAAGCAGAAAAGCGCAAGCGAAAATATCAAGAAGAGTTTCAAGAAGTTCTGGGGTATTGGTCAATATAATGTCTTTTTTACTGTCATTTTTAATTTTTCCTTTTGTTCAAAGAAGAGGTTGCGTCTGATACATATACCTCAGAAAGTATTGTATACGTAGGCGTAAAAATTTACAATTCAGTTGATTTTCTGAAGGAACAACATCAAGGAATCCAGGGATCTCGCGGAAAAATCAATTTTGTTGATGATCGAATGTTAGCAAGCATGGATAAATACCGCATCAGTGATCGCGATGCAATGCATTTAACATCTGCTACAATTACAGCCGTCTTGCGGAAGTTGCAGGAAATGAAACCTGACTCGAAAGATATAAAGGTGGAAGATTTCGTCATTAACCGAACATCTTTTCAAACAATGCGAAAGGAATATCGTGTCAGACAAGTGAATCAGATCATAGATGAATTCAAGGTACATAATTAATAATTAAATATAAATAAATATTTAAACTTAACGCTGGACCAAGTGAAATCGTTTGATAATAAGGATGTAAGTTCTTTCGTCACTCCTCGCACCAAGCGTTTTTTTCCATGGTTTACAAATCGATGTGACATTTTTTGAATTGGATCCATCAATTTGGAAGGATCAAGAAGAATACTGCACCGTATAACGAATATGCCAACACTTAACCGTTGTAAATGACCCGGCAGAAAGAGCAATAAAACTAATTACAGATTTCAATCGGGCATTGACATACGAAGAAGAGGATAAGCAGTATTTGCTTCAAGTTGTGGAGCACTACAGAAAAAACTTTTCATCCCACAAAAATCTTTATTAGTATAATATTATCAACAATAAAAAGAAATGAAAAAATTCACCTTTTTTTTGGAACTTTGGTTTAAGGGGATTTCGGGCAAGTTTATCCGTAGTTTATCTGCAGACTATTGCGGCTCGTTGGAAAGGTAATTATTATAGGTATCAAAAAAATTCAGTTGGGAACATACAGTCAGAGTTTGTTGTTATTCAAATATAACCAGGAACAGAAATAGTGATGAATGGGTAATGTAATAAAAGTTTTGGCTCAACCCGGAGGTACTCGGAACTAAAAAAAAATTTTTTAAATATGCATAATTATTTTTATCCCCAACCTCATATTTTTCAGTGTGAATAATTTAACTTTTCAAAAAAATTTCCACTATGGCCACTCTAGTAACCATAGATACAATGTTTGGTTATTCCATTAAGAAAAAACATTTTATTTAAAAGACTTAAATATTTTTTAATAAAAAACATGTTAATGAAAACGTTGTTGTAAAATAAAAAACTAAACAAATTAAACAAGCCCAGCTATTGACATAACACAAATTTGATCTGCCGAAACCCACCTATTAAGTTAATAACAGACTAAAGACAAATTTCAAACCAACATTTTTATAATCCCTGTATCCGGCCGGAGGTCTGATAATTTTTAGGAGAAAAAAGCTTTTATGAAAGGTTCTGATGATATTTTGAAAAGTTATAAAGTTAAAATCTGAAATAGATAATAAAGGCCGGGATTCACTTTCCTACATAATTATACAATTCATTAACACAAAAACCTGATGGAATTCTATCCGACATAAAAAAATGTCTCTAAAATCTGTTGTCAATGCCACACTCCCACAAAAACGATGCCAACTCAAATGACTCAGCTACTTTACAAGAAAATGCAACTCTGATCGCATAGAAACTATCATATTATGAAAATTGTCAAAAAAAAAAAAAAAATAGGTCACTTAATTAATTTTTAAGCACATACGATTTTTTTGACAAATCGTACGACTGAATACGATAGTGCATCGCCGGCTTAAGTTTTACTGTTTTATATTTTACCTGAAATGTATTTTAATATGCAAATAAATGGACTTAAACTCGTTATTTACGAATTAACTAATCAAAAATTTGTATAAGATACAAAACTTTAGAGGACTACAAGTCAAAAAGCATGTATGGGTTCAAAACTATACAAGTAAAAGTTTATTCGACTTTATTATTGTGATAATTTGGTAATTTGGGCGTACATTGAAGAGGTTTAAGGATATACTAGACTAATTTGGAACATTATATCCACACCACAATAGTGGAGAAGGTATTATTGGTCCTCGACCCACCTTTTAGTAAACCGATTGACTCAGAGTCACTTTTCGAACTGATCCAGATGGCTGTCCATGTAAACCTTATGCTGAAAGTACACGTCATAATTTTGAAGATAATTTGATGAATTTAGTACAAAAAGACCAGGCCTATGAAAAATAAAGGGAATCGGTCCATAATTTACATTGCCCCATACAAGCTTTTTTCCGAAATATAGTCTTTGTGCCCATTAGCAAACTCATTTATGAAGATATCTAAATAATTTGTATTTGGCACAAAGAACTTTTACACGAATCTTAACCTAATAACATAGTTTTGTTTTGGCGGGTCTGAAATTGCCCATGGTCCCAAATAGGGAACACTCACGAAAATGTGCCTATAAATACTGTGGTGCAGGGTATCATATGGTCGGGCTTAACCTTTTTAACCGGTTTATTATATGCAAATTTTACTAAATTGTTGAATGTTTTGTTTTTAAGAACATATTTTAGCAATTTTTAGTACATTTTTGAGGTTTCATATGCAATAATCGCCAAAAAATCCTTATAAATTAAGTTTATAACGAAAACGTTTTTGGGCGCAAGGATATTCTCCACTTTGGTTTACAAAACATGTCAACAATTTGCACCGGTTGATCTGAATCGAATCATAATGAAATTTCAAAGCAAACTAAAAACAAGTAAGAGTGCTATATTCGGCTGTGCCGAATCTTATATACCCTTCACCATTGTGCGAGCAGAATACAGAGCAACTAGACAAAAACTAAATAAAACTGGTAAATATGTTTTGAACTTCGGTTTTCATAAGGGCCCAGAATATATATACTTTATAGGGTGTAGGATCAATATTGTAGAAATTACAGTTACAGTTTTTTACCTTCGGTGAAGGGTATAAAAAGGGTAATTTTTTGGAATTCAGGGGTCTAATCACCGCATTCGATACTATCGTATCGAAAAAACTATTGAATTTTTTTGCATACGATAGACACTGGCGTATCGAGTTTCAAGATACCAAAATAAATAATTTCGATCAATTTTGCTCGATGTCTTATGCGGTGATTAGACCCCAGTATTTCCGTAATAACTCATAAAAATTTCCGATATTTTGGTATATAAGTCATATCCATAGGACGTATGGCAGCCCTAAAATTTAGGTTTTTATAAAAATTTTGATGTTTTTAGCCCATTTTTGGAGTATTTTGCTCATAAATTACCCATTGTCTAACCGATTTGATAGTTGTATATACCGACGTGTTAAGGAAGAATTTTACCATTTACTTAAGCTATATTTATATATAAACATTTATATATACTTGTATACATATATTTTAACAAAGTTAATTATAAAAAAAAAGAGTAATTTTTGGGGATTCAGTATTTTGGGGATACCGATTTGACAGATGTATGTACCGACGTGTTGAAGAAGAAATTTGCCATTTACTTGAGTTATAAAGCTTGGACTCGGGGTGATCTATGGTTCCCGAAAGTGGGTATTTAAAAAAAAAAAAAAATTTAATTTTGGTCATAACATTTTTGTATCTGAACCGATTTTTCCTAGTTTTTTATAAAATATGTTCTACTAAAAATTTCCGATGTTTTGGTACATAAGTCATATCCAGAGGACATATGGCAGCCCTAAAATTTAGGTTTTTATACAATTTTTAATTTTTTTTACCACGCCCACTTCTCCAATCCCGCCCACATTTTGTAGGATGGTGTGTATTGGCAACCTTAATATGTGTACCTAATTTGAAAACTTTGGCTTTTGCCGTTCCCTAGATATACAGCAAATAGTAATAAAAATACAACAACCACAAGGGATTTTTGGAAAAAATTAGAGGTAGTCGTGGTTTTTTGCTCATAACTCAGCCATTTTTTAACCGATTTGACAGATTTATATACCGACGTGTTGAAGAAGAAATTTACCATTTACTTTAGTTATAAAGCTTGGACTCGAGTGATCTATGGTTCCCGAAAGTGGGTATTTAAAAAAAAAAATAATTTATTTTGGTCATAACTTTTTTGTATCTTAACCGATTTTTCCGATATTTTGGTATATAAGTCATATTTACAGGACATATGGCAACCGTAAAATTAAGGTTTTTATACAATTTTTAATAAGAATACCTGACATAAAGATACCCCAACCAAGTCCCCATCACATCTGGTGGCTTCGGAAAACTCATTTCAACAGACAGACGGACAACCGGTTTTGAACTTCGCTTTTCATAAGGACCCAGAATAGATATACTTTATAGGGTGTAGGATCAATGTTGTAGAAATTACAAACGGAATGACAAAGTTATATATACCCTTTCTACCTTCGGTGAAGGGTATAAAAAGAGTTATTTTTGGGGATTTTTGGTATATAAGTCATATCCATAGGACGTATGGCAGCCCTAAGATTTAGGTTTTTATAAAAATGTTGATGTTTTTTAGCCCATTTTTGGAGTATTTTGCTCATAAATTACCCATTGTCTAACCGATTTGATAGTTGTAAATACCGACGTGTTACCATTTACTTAAGTTATATTTATATATAAACATTTATATATACTTGTATACATATATCTTAACAAAGTTAATTATAAAAAAAAGAGTAATTTTTGGGGATTCAGTATTTTGGGGATACCGATTTGACAGATTTATGTACCGACGTGTTGAAGAAGAAATTTGCCATTTACTTGAGTTATAAATCTTGGACTCGGGGAGATCAATGGTTCCAGAAAGTGGGTATTTAAAAAAAATATAATTTTGGTCGTAACTTTTTTGTATCTGAACCGATTTTTCCGAGTTTTTAATAAAATATGTTCTACTAAAAATTTTGGTATATAAGTTATATTCATAGAACATATGGCAGCCCTAAAATTTAGGTTTTTATACAATTTTTAATTTTTTTTGTACGAGATGTACCACGCCCACTTCTCCAATCCCGCCCACATTTTGTAGGATGGTGTGTATTGGCAACCTAAATGTGTGTACCTAATTTGGAAACTTTGGCTATTGCCGTTCCAAAGATATGCAGCAAAAAGTAATAAAAATACAACAACCACAAGGGATTTTTGGAAAAAATTAGAGGTAGTCGTGTTTTTTTGGTCATATCTCAGCCATTTGTGGACCGATCTTGCTGAATTTAAATAGCACGAAATGGTGGACTATATGTGACATAAATGTAAAACAACCTAGCCGCTATCATGTCTGGAGTCTCCGGAAAACACATATCAAACGTAAGACGGACGGATAGACAGACGGACATCGTTAAATCAAGTTCTCTCTTAGATCACTATTGTAGAAATTACAACACCAAATGGCATTTTTTTAAATAAAGTGTCACATTTTTTTTTAGAAAAGAAAACACCATAATTTTATCAATAGTTGTACATAAGTTTTTACAACGAAGTAGCAACCAAAACTAAATATTTTTTTAAACTTACAACTTACATAATTCCTAATGATTTCAAATTATTTTGATTCATTTGTTTTTGATACAAAATATCAATGAGATGAAATTTTATAACGATTTTTTTACGATTACGAAACTCTATTACAAATTATTCAAATTTCACTGTAATTTTCAAAATAGGCACATACCTACAATGTGTGTTAGTATGAATGTATGCATTCTTTTTTTGTTATGAATATTTTCTCTTAAAAACTGAATTTATTTGCAGACCTGGATTTTCTTTTCTTTTGCTTTTATAATTTTCTTTTTTTATTGTAATTTTCTTTAATTTTTAGTTGGTTTCTTTTAGTTTTTGTTTTGATTTTGTTTTTAATTTTTTTTGCACGTTACAACTGATAATTTAAGCTGGGGCTTTGTGTCTATTTGTAATTTCTTTAAAAAAAAATCCAAAATAAAATTTACATACATATGAACATACTTATGTAGGTAGGTACATAAAAACTCAAATATTTTAAGAAAATTTAAATCTTTTAAGTTTGTTGCACTCAATTCTTTTTTTGTGTGTGAAAATCAAGGCTTTTCATTAAAAATTTTCTTAATTTTCTTGTTTATAGGTACCTATTTTAATTGTGTTTTTCTGTAGTTGTTGTTGCATTTTAGCCGTAATCACTTGTAGTCACCGAAAAAGTTTAAAGCTGAAATTCGTAGTCAAAAGCAAAAATACAACTGTTTTTTTTTGTTTTCTCAAAAGAAACTCACTATCGTATCAATAACAATTAGTTATTGTTGTTGCTGATTTTCTACATGCGAATGAACGAAGGCAACAACGAATCACCAACAAACCCCACTCATCTGTGATAAGTGTGTTGGTGTGTGTAAAAATGCCTGTTTGATTTATGTATGTGTTTTTAAAAGATTTTTTTTTTTTTTGCAAAAAAATAACAAGTTATATTTTTATTTCTTGGTATTTAAAAAATTTTTTTTTGGTTTTTACGTTTATTTTTTTTTTTTTCTGTAAAAATGAATTTGAATTTTTAAGTAGTTAAAAGATATAGAACCGATATCAAATTAATGATGGCTTTTATTGTCGTATGAGTTTGTGCGTTTTTGTATATCGTTTAGAACTAGTGTAACCGCACGCGACGAATAAACAGATTTTTAACTTTTCGCGTTTGCTGCTGTCACTGGAGTGGATCAAGTTGATCAAGCGCAACCTCAGTTAAGCCATACTTTTGCTAAGTAACTCTCATACATTTAGTCCACACACAACAATCTGTTTTTCGTCAGTCCGTCAATTTGCCAAGCCACCAACAAACACACGTTTACACACTCACAGAAATCAAAACGGCACACGATTATTGTGGTTGTACGAAAATGTCTCTTTTAAATATCGTCATTAAAAATGTATGCACTCAAATGCAGGGAGTAAAGGAGTGTAATGATTTAATAAAACATTTTTAGTTTTAATGATTTTACACCATTTCTCTAGAAGTTACAAAAAAAGCAGTTTTTAAGGTTAGGAATCATAAAAAATAATTCAAAACTTAAACTGCTTTTGTATAAACATTTGCGTCTGAAAGAGAAGTATACAGCGAAAAACACAGTGGATCATTATCTGATAAATGCGATGTCATTGAAAACTGAGTCCTCATTCGGCTTCAGTATTTATGCCGAAAAAAAATTAGAATCAGTTGGAATGGTTAAAAAAAACTTTTAAAAAGTGTTTAAATGTCTATCTTTGTTATATCCTACACAGAAAGAAAAACACTCGGCATAAGTCAAGCTTTTTATGATTACTTTAAGTACGAGTCGTACTCAAAAATTCAAGTACGAATAACACTTACACGTACTTAAAAGAATTATAAATGGGATTACTTTCGAAAATCAATCCCGAAATTTCTTAAAATAAGTACAAAATCCTTAAATCAAGTAAAATAAAAAGATTAAACTTTTCGTTGTGTTTAACCCTCCTACGGCTAACGCATTTTTTGATTTTCTATACACATTGAAAAAGGTCTGACCAGACTCATGTGTACCATGAAGGATTAAAAAGTAAATTTGAACTCTTGCTTCTCATTTAGTTAATATTTTTGCTTAAATATGTACATTAGATTTCTAAAGAAAAAACCATATCGGGCATCGGGTAAGTAAATCAATCCTAATAACTTTTTCTTTCTTATTTCTTTTTTGGGTTTTTTCAAGCAAGAACTCAGGATAAAATCAACCTTATAATACTTGAATCAAGCGCTTTTTGAGATTGATTTAATCTTAGTTTTACTTCAAACAATCTCATTTCCGGATTTAAACAATTTTATAAGTCTTGAACCAAGCGCATTTTGAGATCAGTCAATCAATCTCATTTTTGGATTATTTCAAGTACAAAATCAGGATTAAATATGGATAATTTAATTATTTCGCTATTGAAAATCCGGTCTTGAATCAATCTTTCTGTACTTGATTCAAGAATATCCGTACTCACCGTACTATTAATACCGCTTCGGATTGATTTGAGTACGGATGGATTAATTTTTTTTTTGAGTGTAGGCTTAGAAAAATTCGTTAAAATATTTATCACTTTTTCCCCTGCTTATCTATGCTTATGATAGAAAATATTGTCTTAACTAAAATTCGTTTGTTCAAAGCGACACAATTAGCTAAATTCGTCACATTTTATTAATTAGAAACTGTCAGAAGAGTATAAATCGTCACCTTAAATGCAAAAGGGCACAACAACACTTTTTATTTAATTTTTTTTTTTTTTATTTTATAGGGACATGAATTTCTATAGAACGGAACCACGAAATTATGAGATATTTTTGAATTTATTTTTGCTTTAAATGTAATTTTTGTGCGCTGCCTTTTATGGAATAAGGCCCTTAATTTAAAAATTTGTATAAATACAGGCATTAAAGTTTTTACTTCATTTGCCTTCTTAGGAACCCTCTTTAATTTTCTTACCTTCCTTTTAGTAGAATCTTCCAGCCTTCACACTGTGCCGTTGTGTCAGAGCCCTTATTCCGGGACAAGATTAGCGAAATAGTAGACCATTATGAAATATTTTAATTTACAAATATGTAAACCTTTTTAATAGCAAAATCGTATTCCTATTATCAAGCATAGATGGGGGTAGTGCACTCTTTTTGAAGTTTCAACTCATAATTAGTGATAGTTCAAAAATATTGCAATCATTTTGTTGATGTTGAGTGATGAATTGAAAATTTGCAGCCTGATGTTAATGTGTTCTTCACTCATTTGAGTGCAACTAAAAATGTTGCACTAAATTTAAAATCATAGACTTGTTTTTTCATGATTAAAGCAAAAAATTATACCGTTATTGACAAAATTTCATTTTGTTTAATGGTTTTTGCTTATGCATATCCTCAAAAAAAATCAAAAACTTTGCACATACAAAGTTACAGTTTTTAAATTTTAGTGAGACAATATTCGTATGCAGCTTTTTTGATTGCAAGTTCAAATTTTACACTATTTGTATTGAGTGCAGATTTTAGCATTCAATCTGCGTTTAGTGATAGTGGAAAAATTTGCAATATGACTAAATTTATTTAGTGGTACATAGTTAAAAAAAAACAATCATCAACAATTAAATAGTTAGTGCACTACCCCCAACTATGGTATGGGCGAACCGAAATAAAGAACCAATGTCAATAATTTCCAGCAACATTATTTCCTGTAGGAAGTAGTGCTGGGAAACTATCGATACTATCGATAGTCTTAAACTATCGAAAATATCGATAGGAAATGCATCAATATCGATATTATTATTTAAAATACAGCTATGAAGACATGTTACAGCAGCTTTCACACACAGTTTTTTGCCGCGCAGAATTACAGCGATGAATGCAAAAAACAAGAATGGCTTAGCTGTACTTTTTTACTACTAACTTAAGGCCTTTATGCCGAAATTTTTATATGTTTACATAGGGACTGAAATGTCAGATAGCTTTATGATGTTGTAAAAATAATCAAATGAAAATGCAATTGTAATTGCGACCATAGGATAAAACAATGAACGACTATTAAAGGAAAAGTCCGTTAGATTGACCGACCGAACGCACTTTTTGAGACCGAACCCGAACCCGAACTTCGGTAAATTTTGACAAGTTCGGCCGAACCCGAACCCGAACTTTTTGTTAATAACTCTGAACAATTGTACTTTTTTTAATGTATTTATTTAAAACAAGATAAAATTTCGGGAAATTATTACATTTACACTTTTGGAAGGATGCAACATGGACATTATAGTATTCAAAACTATTTTATAGTTAAAAAATAATAAGTAATTGCTTGTTTTTAAGAGGAAAAATAAAGTTCAAGTTTAATACAGTATACATTAGGGCTATAACTTTTTCACACTTTTTGCGAAAATCAAAAACGGCATAGTATAGTCGTGTAGAACATTAAAAGTTATTAATAAAAAATATGATAATATTTCGGATTGTTAAAAAAGTTCACGCAGGGATCGGGAATTTTAAAAAATATACACCTGATATTTGTATATATTCCTATACGTATCACTTAAATGCTATTTTGGAATTTATCCACTGCTTTAGATTTAAAAATTTTCCTACGGTTTAAAATTTCAAAATTTCTTAGAAGGTTTTAAAAATTTGCTTCGCTGCGTGAGGTTTTTTTTCGGAAAACGACGGGAGACAGGTGTTTTCATTACTAAAACATTATTGGCCACTCCGTCGTACTATGCCAATAATTTGATTATAGCCCTAGTATGCATATTAGTACTCAAACCTCTACAATGTATTTTTTGAATTCGTTGGGGTGTATTTTCTCTAAGTGGCGTTTAAAATTGGCGGTAGTTTGTTTGCTTGGCAACGAACTCCCCTTTGACATTTGTTTGGTGCAGCATTTGAATTTAGCGCTTGGTAAATTTTTTTCAAAAAAACTCCAAAATGGATTGGATGACATTTTTAACTGGAACAATGTATACTATAAAGTTTGGATTGTGGTTCACTCAAAACTATAGATTATCTTACCATTCGCAGAATATAAATAGAGTATTTTTTTGCCAAATAAAATTAAACCGTTTTTTTTTTGTTGTATTTTTTACCGTCTTATAAAAATTACACATATAAAGACATTTTTATACACTTAAGCATTTTATTTAGTCATCGCTGTATTTTTTCGTTATGTTATTATGTTATTTCATAAAAAAGTTCGGTGTTCGGTAAAGTTCGGTAAAAATTTTGCCGAACACCGAACATAGGCCGAACTTCATTTTTTGCCGAACTCCGTAACCGAACCCGAAAGTTCGGTCGGACACTATTGATTACCTTTTGGGTTGAGAATCGAATCCAATTTAGAACATTATCTAAAGTTGCAATAAAATATCTTATAGTCCCTGTAACTTTGGTTCATTCAGAAAGGTGCTTATCAGCATCACAATTTTAAAAACTGTCATCTAAAATAACGTGCGTACATACATACGTCTAATACGTTCAATAAAGTGATAAAAACAACGAACTTTAGCCGTATAAAAAACTAGTTAAAGTGTTCCTACTTGAGTACGATAGTGAAATCTGAACTATGGGCATGTTCGTAAATACATCACTGCGCTGCATCAATGATTACAAATGTTTATATATATTTCGGTTGATAATTTAATTGACTTATCTGGATTCCGATAGTTTCGAGTAAATTAAGTTTGAAAATTGCTTCAGCAAATACCACATACGGCAAACTCAACACTCCATACCTCGAAAACTGAATGAGGTATCGAACAACTGATTTCGCCAAGTGAAAGATCAGGTCGGAAATCTAAGGAATCGATCTTTACTCAAAACCGCAAAAAATCCACATACGACAATTAAATTATCAACCGACGATATGTATATGGGCAAATCCTGCGTGACAAACGCTACATTCGCACGCGTTTTCTGATTGAAATATAAAAATTTTTTGGTCTTTCACAAGAGATAGCTTCAACTTATTTATAGTATTTAGTGACATTAATATGTACTTACGAATGGCATATGTATATCATAATTTCTTAGCAAGTATTTGTTGCGAAATAGTGGAAGTAACTTCAAAGGTTGAAGTGCGTTTTCCTAGTTTTTAGCGAATTTGGCATAATAAGGTGTAGAAAATGTAATTCCTAAAACAAAGATGACTATAAGAGAATTCTAAACGCACTTATTCGCAGCCAAAAAATGTTGTGAGTTTTTGACAAAAGCCGTGAACCCTTTGTGACGCACGCTACAGTTTTTCCAGTAGTACTTTATTATTATATTTTACTAGCTGGACCGGGTCCGCTTTGCTGGCCCTTAGTAAAGATTTAAAATTTTATAAAATATGAACGAGTTTAATTGATTTTCAAAACAAATACATATATGCAAAAACACCTAATAAACCAATAATAATTTTTATTACAAATCGCAAAATTTATTTAACAAACGCGAAACTACACAGAAACACTCCTCATGCCTCATACATCAAACACACAAATTTTGGCCAAAGTCGGTGCAGTAGTTTTTGAGTTTAGCGATTACAAACAAACACGTCTCTTTTATATATATAGATAGATATATTTTAACAAAACAAATTATATTTTTATGAATTGCATTTCTTAACTAATGAATATCAACTTTTTTTTAACGAAATTTATATTTTGATAAGTCTGCTTTTTTAAGCACAAAAATAATGCTAAATTCACGTATAACATTAAGAAATCGGTAAATAGCAGTGGGATAGGATTTGGAAAACAATTATTGCATTAATGATTATTTAAATACATCGAGCCCTAACCGCGAAAATAACGTAAGCGACATGATTTTCAATTTTCGTATTTTTTAATAAATTAATTTATTGGCAACACTTGCATCATCTCCCAAAATGTCATGGTCACATAAGGTACCGTTACGATTTTATAGCAAAAACAATTTTAATGTAAGCGACAAATTTCATACAAAATTGATATGAAATAAAATAAAAAAGCTCTCTCCTGTAAAATTTGATTTTTGGCGCTTACGTTATTTTCGCGGTTATGGGTCGACATATTTTTTAATATAAAAATGAAATTATACATCTAGTCTTATATTCCATTAAAAAAAAAAATTCATTTGAAAAATTTTTGGTTGGTGGACTGTTTCTGGGATTGGCCCATATGTATATATCAGTGAAATCGATGTGGACCAACAAATTGTCCAATACTCCACAAAAATAATAGTCAAACAATTAAACAAAATTATATTTTTTTTATCGGCATTAAAAAAGGTTTGCTTTTCTGATGCAGCGCAGTGATGCTCTTACGAGCATGCCTATAGTTTTAGTTTTAAGTAAAAATCTTAAAAAATATGTATGTACAGTCAGCGTCAAAAGAAAGTGTACACCGAACAGTTCCACATTTATAAGACCGTAGATGATAAAAGGGGGAGAGTACAAAAAATCTGTTTTTATGTTTTTGAAGTGTATTCAGTACTTGTTTATTTTAATAAAAAAAATTTGTCATTTATTTCTTCTTCATGTTCAAATTAACATTAATCTCAGAAAACGCCTTATTTTACGCGTCAAAAAAAAAGTGTACAACCTCATATTATTTCCATGTTTCTGCGTCATAAAGGTAATTTGACCCCTAGTTTTTTGTTTTTTTCTTCTTAAAATCATATTACGGATGTTTAATTATCTTTTCTATCTATACTGATCAATTAAAAGTCATGTTAACTTTAGTTTGTAAATAACATGTTAACATGGGTAAGCAGACTACAGTAGAAACTCGTAACTTAGTGGTAAAATTGGCATCTTAAGGCAAATCTTTGAGAGAAATTGGCAGTACTATTGGCAGATGTCATAATTATGTGAAAAAAATTATAAGGTAAGTACAAAAATGTGAAAAATGTTAAAGAACTTCCACCCTCTAGCAGACCTAAAACTTTGTCCGACGTGGAGAAGAGGACCAAAGTGCGAAGAGTAAAGGCTTATCCCTGGCGCAGTACTGTAAAAATAGCAGAGGAACGAGCAATAACATTAGGATCAGTATAGATAGAAAAGATAATTAAACATCCGTAATATGATTTTAAGAAGAAAAAAACAAAAAACTAGGGTTCAAATTACCTTTATGACGCAGATACATGGAAATAATATGAGATTGTACACTTTTTTTTTGACGCGTAAAATAAGGCGTTTTCTGAGATTAATGTTAATTTGAACATGAAGTATGAAAGTATTACAATATTTAATAAGGTTATACTAAAACGATATTTTATATAGAGTTTTTTTTTCTGAAGTTCCTACCCCAGAATTTACCGGTGAATTAAATTGTTTAAATTTCTCGATCACCCGTCGATTTAGTAGAACTTTTGTATTAAATGTCTGCAATAATTCCGAAAATAGGTCCGCGACAAAAGCCCCAGCATTGACTAATAATATTTATTAGAATTTTGGTTTTAATGATTTAACTCCTTTCCTAACTGAATTATTTATTCAATGTAGTAGACGTTTGTAGTTACTTTTTAATTTTGTTTTTGTTATTCGATAGTAAAAACAGTTTTGCGTTGACCAACACAAACGTAAACCCAACGCTTGTCATAACCCCCACCACCGTTATCTTTAAAAAACCATATTCAAATGACAAGTAACTAAAAAATCCAAATCCATACAATACTCGTTTTAATTTTATTTATTTAAATAATTGACTTTAATAAATCTCTGGCTTTTCGGTAAATCAGCTCTCCAACGTTAAGTTCTCTTTAGTTCGATACACTCTTTTTGCGCATAAAACTATTTATGCACGTAAAGAATTTTGTAAATAGTTTTTATCAGTATCTAAACAAAGTTATTGCTAAAAAAAAAAAACAAAAATACACTTGACCAAATACTTACAACTACAACTAACGATATCAAGTAATACTTAAAGCCTCTGCCACCCATACACTTGTTTAATCATGGGTAGATTTCTGTTTTCGAACTCTTAAAACTATAAAAGCTCTTGAATTAAATGCTACAAAAAGTAGAGATCAATATTGAAATTCGTAATCGTTTTACAGTTTTAAGTCAAAAAAATTTGTTTAATTTTAAACTTTTTTTTTTTTATTTTGCACACAATTTATTATCGGCCATGTTCTGGAAATCGAATACGAGTGAAATTAAAATCGAACAAATTTTAAAAACGATTCTGTTTTGGAAGTTCATAAAAATTTTCGTTCCGATTATCTTTAACAGAACTGCATTTAAAAGCAGGAAAAACTACAGTCTATCCCACGGCAGCTGGTTCTTTGTAGCGGATAGACCCGGAGCATATCCGGCAAGGGCTGCCACCTCAGTACTAAGTTTATTATGTTTGCTACAATAACAAGTCTTTTTTTTTGTTTTTTTTTTTGATAATACACTGGAGCCCCGATTTGCATCGTTAATATAAATGCACCAATTTTTTATTGATTGGGTCAAAAATCGAGGGGAGTTAAGGGGCAATTTCTGTCTCTCTCAAACTGTCCAACAGAATTTAATGAAATTTAAAACATAGATAGATCCCCACTTATATGGACACATTAGCTATAAATTTTTTTAAAAACGAGGACCACGAGGGTAGGTTGGGGACAATTTCTGACTCTCCGAAACAATCTAACCGATTTTAATGAAATTTTAAACATCAGTAGATCTCTATTTAGATAGACACTTAAGTTATACATGTTTTTAAAAATAGACTGCGAGAAAGGGTAATCGTAGTAGCACACATAACACAGCTTAATTTAATCCATTTACAGTGTAAACGTGTTCACATAACATAGTTTAATCTTCTTTAAGATTACCTCGAGCTATCTTCATCTAATTTATTTTTTACGCAATTGCAAATTGGTTTTGCTGTTGTAGGTGCTAAGCCAAGTGTTCGTCCTATGTCAACAGCTTTTTCACCCGACTTTAAACGTTTTAATACGTGAAATGCGCATAGAAGCTAGCTTTCCCTCAACAATAAATTTCAGTGTATTTATCAAATATGAAAAATTGAGCACGTCCTACAGAAATCTTATTAATAATAAGTTTTTTATTCCCGAAAATAACTTTGACGTCCAATTTTAGTTTAAACTAATGCATTTTCTTTGATTTGCACTCTTTTTTTCCGTTCTTAAGTTCAATAAAACAACTTAACCACAGCACAAATAGAAAAATTCTTCACATGTGATTATGACTTCAGTAAAAAAAATCCAATCGTATATAAAGACGCAAGTCTGAATTAAAACGACGCAAAGCGGATTAAACCAAATTTTAAAATGCGACACAAATCTAAACGTCGCAAATATGATTTACGCGAATCGAAGCTCTAGTGTAATTGAAATAAAAATCTAGTTCGATTTCAATTTCACTCGATTCTGGTTCCTAGAACTCGGCCTTATATTTTTCCCTTTTTTACATTAAAAGCCCAGATCATTAAGGAGCAAAAAAATATACATATTAAAAGAGAGACTAACTTGAGGAAATAAAAACCCGTTTTTAAAATTAATTTAAATTAAAATTTTTTGTAATTTGTTCAGCTGAGGCAGCATCGAGGGAGTTGCTTTCTTTCAAGGAATTTATAATTTCCAATAAAGCTGAAATGAAAAGAAAAAGTTTTAAAATTTCATATGTATAAATATATTTTTATAACCAATATAATTAAAAAAGAATGATTTTCAGAATATTCTGTAATAATAATTTATTGAACAAAATTTTTGTTCGCCTCATTTTGTGAAAAATATTGATCACATTTTGTGAATACACTTAACTTATTTTTAACAAACAAAGCCTATAGAAGGAAAAACCCACTCCAAGGGAAAATGTCAGTACTTTTAAGTAAATTTTTAAGAAAAAACAATCGAAACATGTATGGACAACCTGTCCGTGAAAACCTGGGTTCCGTTTCCCAGCTCAGTCAAGCATAAAAAATTATCAATGAATTTCATGTTGCAAAATTCCTTTCTTCATAAAAATAATTTAATAAAAATTAAATTTAATGGCCTGATTAAAATATCAAAATTTGGATTAAAAAACCATAAGCAGTTAACAAAATTAACGCCTTTATTACGGTTCACAACTCAACTCAGTTCAGTTGTAATTAAAACAACTGGTTGTGATCAGTTTTAATTATACCCACACACACAGAGGGTATTATGCATGCACACAGAAAAAAATACCAATGTAAAATTAACATGGACAAATGTTGATTGAGAATCATAGTAAATTTCAGCAAAAGTATGCCCTTACTTAAATTTATCATTATTTCTTATTAATTTTAAATGAAAAATATTAAAATAAACTTAAATTACGTTTATTTAATATTATTCACTGTTAAAAAAATAAAAAAAAATAAAAATATTAAAATATAAATAAATATGGATTCAATATTGAATCCATAAAAACCTGTTTTATATTAAAATCAAAAGTTTATCTTGTTAAATTAACATGCATACATACTTAAGTATGTACATTTTTTATTTTCATTTTTAATATATGTTATAAAAAGAAGACAATTCCCGTATTCTTTTAATTAAAATTATTTAGTTAAATAGTACATCAAGTTTTCAAAGTAGAATGATGACGAAAACCATATCAGGCGATTCTGCTGATGCTTCTGTTAACAAAGGAGAATACAAAATAAGTGAAACATGTGTTACAGGGGTAAGTGTTTTGAATTATTCTTAAGGAGTGTAAAGACAACATGTTTTTGTCATCTGACATGTCAAATTTCCCACTGCAAAACACATACATGCCGTGTGTTACCTTTTTAACTTTGCTTCTGTAAAAGTCAGACGCAAAGTCATCTGACAAAGTTTCAATTAGAGCGTGCTCTATTTTCTTCTGACAAACCATCTGACATCAGAAATCTATGCCGGGAAGAAACTGGCAGCGGCGTCAACTATTGACGGAATCATTAGCCGGCTGAAGTTAATATTTTACAATATTAAGATATGTATGCTCATCTCACCATTGAATAGAATTTATGTAAATATATACATACATAAAACCGTTTAATTATAAAATTCTAAATTGGTATCTTTAAAATAAAAGAAAAAATGTTAAGATGGCTAAATTATTTTACGGCGCAAATAAATATTTTCGTGGCGGCAGCAAGCTATTTTGAAACCGAGAACTACTTCGGTTTCTGCAATAACAATGCGAAAAAAACAGAGACAATGTCAGAAGCAAATTACATGTACGTTTGTGACCGAATATTATAAACTTTATGCAAAACAGCAATTTTGACAGACATGAACAATTACATGTGACTTGAAAATTTGACATGTCAGATGACAAATACATGTCGTGTACGGTCGCCTTTAAATAACTGCATATGTTGTCTCTGAAGTTTCTTCACACTGTTAAAACACACTCAAACCAATTTGATTCTACATGAAATTCACGTTGTTTCAACTTGAAATAACTTTCATTCAACGTGATTCCGATTGTTATTTCAATATAAATTACATTTTGCTCTAACTTTACTACAATGTTAAATTAACATGAATTATAGTTATTTCAAAAGAAAAAAATGTTGTTCGCTGTTATTGTAAAATCAGGTTGAATTAACATGAAAAACGTATGAAGCAAAATCACCACCGAAATATTTTAAATCAACCTTGTTTTCTACGTTTTTAACTTGATTTTTTTCTGTGTGTGTGTGTGTGTGCTGATGTGTGTAACACATTCAAATATGGGTCCTGGACCCACCTTAAAGTATACCGATCGACTCAGAATCACTTTCTAACGATATCCGTCCGTCTGGCTGGTTGTCCATGAAACCTTGTGCGCAAAGTACAGGTCGCAATTTTAGAGATTATTTAATAAAATTGGCGCACAAGTTCTTACTGGCACAAAACCAAGCTGTTTGAAAATGGGCCGAATTGTAGGACCACGAGGGGAGATAGGGGGCAATTTCTGCCTCTCAGAAACTATAAAGCAGATTTTAATGAAATTTAAAACATAAATAGATCCATATTTATATGGCTACATAAGCTATGCAATTTTTAAGAAATAGGACCACGAGGGGAGATAGGGGCAATTTTTGCTTCTTGCAAACTTTAAACCCGATTTTAATGAAATTAAAACATAAGCATGATTCTCCATGGGTCCCGAATAGGGTGCACTCTAGTAAATGTGTTTTTTAATACTGTGGTGTAGGGTATCATATGGTCGGGCTTGACCGACTATACTTTCTTTTTTTTGTTCACCGCAATATAGCAAAGTTGTAAACCATAATACGAAAATTAAGAAATTACAACTCAACTCAGTTGAGTTGTGAACCGTAATAGGGGCCTTTAAAAATAAATGTAAAAATCAGGGACCCGAAATAACTGCTATTATTTTTTAAATAGCCAATAGGTTATGGAAAAAATAACTGAAAAAAAATTGGTCCTGTAATAATAATTATCACGGTAGTATTATAAGGGGAATAGATTGTAGCAGTGACTACACCATTCCGAGACTGACACTTGGAAGGAAACCGCGAGTTACCCTAGAGGAGGACGGTTGATTGGTAGGACTCCGATCAGGCCAAGGGACCTTCAGATTCTACACTGATGGTTCCAAAATGGAGGACGGAGTTGGAGCTGCAGTCTACTGCCGAGAACTGGGTATTCGGGAATCGTAAAAGCTTCCCGATTACTGCAACGTTTTCCAGGCGGAGGTTTTTGCAGCCAAAATGGCTGCTGATCTGGCACGTGTTCCCGGCACCGAGAACTCGCAGGTAAACTTTTTCATTGATAGTCAGGCGGCGATCAAGGCTATAACCGCGGAATACTCATACTCCTCTGTCGTCCAGGAGTGTAGGGACTCGATAGATAGACTCTGTGTCAATAGGAGAGTGCATATCTACTGGGTTCGCGGTCACCAGGGCATAGAGGGCAACGAAGAGGTGGACGAATTGGCGAAACGGGGGGCCCGTTTACCACACGATAGGATGGTGGTCATCCCGGCTCCGATTCGGAATATAAGGAGAGATACGGACTCTGCTATACGGAGGAGATCAGAGGCGTTTTGGGAAAACACAAGAACGTGCAGGGTTTCCAAGGTAATGTGGGGATCCTATGATCCGGAGTCGTCGGGAATTCTTCTGTCACTATCGAGAAGGGACTGTAGACTTCTGATGGGTTTTATAACGGGTCATTGTTGGACTGCTGTATACGCCTATAGGGCGGGGCGGTTGAATAGTGACAATTGTAGATTTTGTGGGGTACCAGGGGAAAAGGAGACGGTAGAGCACTTGCTATGCTACTGTCCGGCACTCGTGCGCTCCAGGGCGAACTGTCTGGGAGATCATTATCTCCAAGATCTCGGGGAAGTCTCTGGAATTGGGTTAACGAGACTCCTGGCATTCGTCAAGAGAGTGTGGGGTACTCTGGATACAATCACATCTGACTGACCTTTTTACTTTCTTCTGTGGGTTATCGTACAATTGTGGTAACGCTAGGGACCTATTTGGTCTATGCGGGGTCTTTGTGACCGGCCACTCTAACCTAACCTAATAATTATAAATTACCCAGAAAATTATAGTTCTGCCTTAAACATTATGAATGATTATTATTTTTTTTTTGGTCTTCGATAACCGTTATGAAAGATTATTAATTTTTTTGGTCTTTGGTAACCATTATGAAAGATTTTTATTCTTATTGGTTTTCTATAACCATTATAAAAGATTTTTATTTTTTCTGTCTTCTATAACCACGCTACAGTTCGCAAATCTTAAGATATTTTTATAAAATTTCGCACACTGACTTATATTTGCACAAGGACGAACTTTTTTTTAATGATTTTGGTAAGGATCCGAAAATTGTTTGATATCTTACTCATATTTGGTAAATAGAAACCAATTATGCCACACAATCATGGTGCTGAGTTTAAATAAAATCGCTCCAGTTTTAGGCATATTTTCCCGATTTTTTTTTAAATACAAGAAATTTCGCACTAAAATTCTATTTATATACCATTGAGTAGTCAGTGCTATTGGGCTAGTAGCTAAGAAATAATTATTTCTTAACATCCTCAACTTTTGGTTGGCTTGAGCGAACCAATGAAAGTAATTTCTGTTCTAAAGCACTTCAAACCTTGCCGTTCGGACTCAGCATTGAACTGTAGGTCTCGTCATGCATTCTAAGAATATGCAACACAACTAATTTCGCATGAGTGGAAGCGCAGTTGTATCGCAACGGACATTCAGTGTCTATGTGAGCTGGCGAATAGTCGACTGCCACCTCTACCTAGCCGAAAATACCATTAAGTAGGCTTGTTCGACTATTTCGAACCGAAGTCGACTTCGGAACCATAAAAATTGCGGACCCAAATAGGTATAGGATATTATGTGGTCGGTCTTGACCGACTATTTCTGTAAAGAGTTTCATTAATTCTATGAAGCTTTTCATAAACATTGACTGTAACGAAACCTGTTTCATAGATTTTATTAGGAGTGTCATTGGCTGAACTCCAAATAATATTTTCATAAAACTTGTGTGAAATTCGATATGGAAGACCGAAAAAAATAAAAATCTTTTGTAATGGTTATAGAAGAACAAAAAAAATTAAAATCTTTTGTAACGGTTATGGAAGCCAAAAAAAACAAAAACAAACTATAACGGTTATCAAAGACCAAAAATATATTGGTTTTTTGTAATAATTATTCAGAGAGCAAGTTTTAAAAATTCGTGATAAATTTTTATTTCAGGATTTTTTCAAATATTGGTTATAACTGTTATGTCCCTGGTAAAAATCTGTGTGTGTTTTACATTTGGGCATTTCCACATAAAAGTCTACCTTTATGTGCCAGCAAGCAATTTAGATTGTATTTTCGACCCATGATGTTCAGGGTTTTTACCTTTTTGTCACTCAATGTAGAGCTATTTGCGCTCTACACCAAAATTTAAAAAAAAGAAAATAATCACCCCTGTTATTAAAGTCAAAATCGATACAAGTCGACGGCAATGGAACAATTACAGCCCAATTATGAATAAAAATTCCCTTGGAGTTTTCTCTCTTCTCCCATTTGTCCTATGTAAATTCAATTGTAAAAATGGGAAAAGGGAAAAAACTCCCGGGAAATTTTAAATTATAATTGGGCTTTTATTGTATTATCTTAGCCGTTATTGACAGCAATCGATTAATATTGACAGTCACTTGGTATTTTCTACGACGCTTTTAAGTCGACGTCGCACAGTGGGTCCACCAATTTCAACAATATTATTGGAAAATCTCTAACTTTTTGTGAGTTTTATCTAAAAATGTCAATGAAAGTCATTTTTACATATGTATTTTAAGTGGCAATTCAGTCAACTAAAAAAAATGTTATTTTTTGTAAGAGAAAAGATGGGAAAATGGAATAGTATTTAATTTTTGAGCAAAGAGTCAGTGACTTTATAAGATTTATCTGAATAAAATCAAGACTTTCGAATTAAAAAAATCTTAAATTATTTAATGGAAAAATCAGGGATTGTATGCAAGTTTGTTAACTAATCAGGGGGGTGCTGGAAACCGAAAACATTAACGAAAAACGCAAGAATTTAGAAGTTGTTTTTAATAAACTTTAAATCTAATTTTTATAATTTTTGTTATAAAATTCTGTTCATTAGAGAAATATTTGTACAATATTTGTCATAAAATTCTTTTATTACAGAAATCTTATTAAAAAACGACTTTTGAAATTCTTGCTTTTTACGTTTTCGGAAAGAAAAGAAAAGCTTATAAGTTTTTGTGAGTTTTATATGATGATTTATTTTTATAAGAGAAGACATATTGAAAAGTATGTGTCTTTCTCTAAATTTATAAGAAAAAATTGACGAGCTTTTAAAAAATGTTTTTAAAGTCAGAAAAGAAAAATCTATAACTTTCCGCCAGTTTTTTGTATAAAGAATCGATGATTTTTTTTGACAAGAAAAGATGATGATTGTATAAAACTTCATAAACAAAATTGGCCCGGCTTTTATGAAAAGTTTTTTTTGTAAGTGATAGCGATTTTTTTTTAAAAATCTTGCTTTTTTAAGAATACTGAGAAAAATAAGTCGTTAGTTTGAGTACAAAATCACGTGTCTTTTTAATGAAACCCATTAAATTTTTTTTAATTTCTGTAAATTTTGAAAACAGTTTTTGTTTGAAAAGTCTTCGACTTAATTCCAGGGTTGTCAGATCAATTTTGACCTTTTTCGCCAAATTCAATATCAAATATCGCCAAAATCGCCAAAGTCTTTATTTACAAGTTTTTGACAATAAAAAATACATATTTTTTAAATTATTAAAAATATTTTTTATAAATCCTAAAAACTAAATTAGTTCCGTATCGCTTAAATTCGCCAAAAATTCACAAAAAGTCGCCATAATAAATATATTTTGCCTAATTTTTATTTAGAGCAAAATAAAAATAGTTAGTGAACACAAAAAAAGTTACGATGTTTACTATAAAATAATTTAAAGTAGTCTTCTTAAGGCAACAAAAAAAGATTTTTTGCGGCTATTACTAAACAAATATTAGAAATGCACTATATACAATAATTGCAGTGTTATTATATATCTAAAACGCTTCACCGTCAATACTCACTATTTGTCTTCTAATTTGGAATACATTGTGAGGGTATTACATTTATTCAACGAAAGTGCAAAAGAAGTGAAACATGTACTATTCCCATTCATATAACTTATCAGGCATGTTCTGAATGCAAGTTTGTTAAACTTGTCCAAATCACAAAAAATGTGTTCTGGACAAAAAGCTTTTTTCATAATTGTGATTTTAAACCAGTCAGCTAAGTGGCCGCCGATTTAAAATTTCTTGCTTATTTGTTTCCACCATTTTGAACTAAGTTAAAGCTTTTGTGGTTTTCAAAATACCCATTAATCACAATTGTGATTTCAAAATCACAAGTGATTTGAAATCTTGTGATTTACTGAACATGCCTGTATAACTCCTAATAATGCGTCTAGAAGTTCGTATTGCATTCTAATTCGAAGGCGAGTTTTAGTGGAGTTGAAAGTTTCAACACAGGCATTACTAGTTGTAATAACCGCATATTAAGGACAACCAAAGTAAAGTCCTTAAAATGTTACGTACCTGCCGTATCCTTGTAGCTTTAAAATGTTGGCCTAACTTATTTAGTTATCTTCCCAATTAACCAACGCTTATTTTTTCCATTGTGTTTTATAAACGTCCAAAGGTATGATTGATTCATAAAAATCTTTAAAATATCTCTAACAACAACATATTTTATCTGTGATAATAAATTGCCACATACATATAATTATAATGTGAAAATGTTTATAGACTTAAAATATATTAGTGTTTTAAGGAATTCAATTTATTGAGTTTTTCAAGAGCAATTTTATGTATAAAAAACACTTTTCTGGATGATTTTCATTAACTTCATCAGCCATTTGAACATACCTAAAATACCTATCATTCATATGATTGCCTGAAATTTCATTCATAAAAATACGAGAATTTAAATAATATTAAGGGTCCTCATGATATCGTTTATAAGTCTCGTAAACTGTGCAAACTGTGCATTCTTACGCCCTCGTAAATTAACTGTCAAAAATTGTATGAGAATTCATTTACACAAACTGCTTAAATTTGCCAAACAATTTTGACTCGTAAACTTACGCAGTTCAATTGTGCATTTATACAGACAAATTTTTTTAATGCTTACCGCCGTTTTCAATGAAAACTTCAAGTGTAAATAAATCACAAACAATAAATTCTTGTAATAATATAAGCATATTAGTCTTATGGCTTTCTTTATGCATGTTTAAAAACAAATTTCATTTATAATTTACAAATTCCAAGTTTTTTATTATATTTTTGATTATTTTTTTTTAATATATTTTTTATTGACGTTTCTGTTTGAAATGACATTAATTGTTTAAAATTACACAAAACTTAAAAAGGATCTTCATGAAACGAGTCTCGCAAGTTTACCCATTTGCACAAATGGTAATTTTAAGCAACATCATGAAGACCCTTATTATTTCTAACGTTTGGCGAAAAATCGCCACATCTAACAACCCTGCTTAATTCGATGGTGTTTTTTTTTTTTTTGCTAAAATAAAGTCGATTACTTTTTACGGCTTGGCGACTTGTTCTTGGAAAAAATAAGAAACATTTTGAAAAAAGTGGAATTGAAATCGCCGACTTTTTTGTGAAATAAATTAAACAACTACAAAAGATTAAATATAAAAATCAATAATCTTAAAAAAAAATTTTAGATTAATTAAACTAGACAGACATAAAAGAAAGGCTAATATCTGTGACCAATTTTTGTTTTTGGTCAGAGTTTTTAATTAATATATCTAATTATATTTACCTTTACGTTCCTCATTGGACAATAGCAGCGATAATATGGAAACCTGTTTATTTTTACTAACTTCCAAAAGAGTTTTAGCTGTTTCCTCGTCTTTTTTTATTAAGTAAAAGTCATGTAAAGTATTGATTATATCGGTTAATGTATCCGAATCAAAACCGGCACCCAAAATTTTACATAATTGTTTCAGGGGAATACTCTGAAATATAATTGCGTAAAAAAATCACGAAATTACGATTTTTCGGTAATTCAAAATCTACCTTTAAATAATGATATTTTTGTTGTGCTGTTAACTCTTTCCAATTAGAATAAAATTGTGCTGTGGACGAAGGTGCAGGAGGTAAAGGACGCTGAAATTAATGAAGGGCATTTTTATTTAAAACTTTAACATTTAAATATTTCCTTCAAATTTACCTCTAATTTAGTAATAGTTTCCATTGCAATTTTATAAGAATCTTGTGTTTTTAGAGAATCAACAACTTTTTCTGTTTCCTTCTCTTGCGATTTTTCGTGATTTTCTTTTTTAGTTTCTTTAGGTACGTTTGCAGCTTTATTTAATAGGTTTGCTTTATTAATCGGTCCCTTTATTTCCTCAAAATGACCACAATTACTGTTAAACAACTTATCAATATCTTCATCGGATATAGTAAGATTTTCATAATTTTTACTTTCCTTAGGACCCACCAGATCGGCAATGGCTATACGAGATAAAGGTTTTGTAGAACGTTTATAAGATGGCTTATCGATGGGCAAAATATCTACAAGATTGGAACGCAAGGGAGTAAAATTGGGACCATTTGCAGATTGTACTGTTAAATAATAAAAAAAATAAAAATTGGTTACTTTTAACATATTAATATTTTATTGAAGGAAAATTTACCATTTTTACGCAAACGTTCATTTATACGCTCCAGACTACGGTTCGCTTCAATATTTTTCGGTTCAATCATTAATACTGTGGTACAATCTTTTAAAGCATCCATACTATTGCCCAAAGATTCATTGGCCATCATGCGACGATAATAAGCTTTTACCGCCAAACGATCTATATTAATAGCACGTTCACAATCTTCGATGCATTCCAAGTTTCTACGAAAAAAGCAAAACAAGTTCGGGTAAAAAAATAAGAATTATGTTAAAAATCTTGGAAAGTTTTTTTTAACAAAACTTGAGTTTTTTTTAAGAACCTACCTTTCCAATTTCAAATAACATAAAGCTCTATTGCTGTAATAAACTGCATCATATGGGTACAATTCTATGGCCATAGTGTAGGCCTCTATGGCTTTCGTATATTCAGCCAATTTGACATGTTTGTTACCACGATCTTTTATTTCATTGGCTTCTTTATGTTTCAACTCCAAAGGGGCATTCGATGTATCCTGTTTATCACTTGATGGTGACAGCAAAGCATCATATTTATTCAGACCATTGCTCAAGGGACTGATTGGGGTATTGGCATGAGAATTTATAATCGATTTTTTGGATTCCAGCTCCTTAATGTGACTGCGTACCGGCAAAGTCTAGTTAAACAAATAAGATTAGTGCAAAATATACATATTTTTTCTCGCACAACAATTTTACCATATTCTCCTTGTCCACTTTAATGTCCGGCTGCTTTTGTAACTCTTTTTCCTTGTTCTTGATTTCTTTCTCCCAGTTGTACAAAGCATTAAGTGTGTTTTTAACAACTTCGGCATTTTGTCTTACCTGATTTTGCAATTCAAACGATTTTTGTGCTGCATCCATTTTAACTAAAATTCTTGTTTTTTCTTTCACTTATTTTTAGAAATTATTTCTTGTGTGTGTGTTTTTTTAATATATTTTTTTTCTGTGCACATTTCTTTCAGGAAATTTGTGTTGTCAAAACAAAACTTGTGCTAGTGCAAGGCGAATTTACTTCAGGTGGCGGCGAGACTACAACAAGTCAACAACACAAAAAACAACATGTATTTTGTTTTTATTTTTCGGTCATGTAATCAGGGTTACCGTTGGAAATTTTCGAAAAGGGTCACAAAAAGGGTATTTTCCAGAAAAAGGGGTCAAAAAAAGGGTATTTCAATAAAAAAAGGGTCAAGTTTTTTATTAGCAGTATTTCCCATTTTAATGAACATAATAAGATCAAGTTTTTTTATAAGCAAACAAACAAATAATATTTCAGGTAGGAAGAGCTCAAAAAACTTAATTACTTAATTAAAATAGTGATGTCAAAAAATTTTAGTGTTTGTTTTAAATTTTGCAATCGTTCGCAAATTGTAACCATTTTCTCGATTAACGCGATTTTTTCCTGTAAGTGTCAGATTTTTTAAAGCTTTTACGATTTTCAATAAATATAAGACTTTGCTATCATACCGCTGTTAGCAAATATATGGGAATTTCCGCTAATTTAGCAATTTTTTACCTCTTGTTTTCATTCCTGTTAGGGCACCCTCAACACTGTCGATTCAAAAGAAGGCGAAAAGTTCAATACCTTTTGCCATTATTAAGGGCGAATTTTTTTGAATAAAACATGCTACTCTTTAAGAGAGAAAAACACCAAATTGCATTTTTTAATAAAATGTAAAATTTTTGTTTTGAAAAGAAACCACCTTAAAAAATAACAAATATTTATATGAGTTATGTTTGCTTTTAGGAAAATTGTACTTTACTATCAAAAATCAAGGAGTAGAAAGCATGGAATTGTAAGTTTATACTTTGAGTATGTTCCATATCAAGCAATGCTTATTTCGAAAACATTTGTTTAGCACTTCTGTTCCGCAGTGTTGACAAAAAATAAAATGTGAGAGCTATTTCCATAAAAGGGTCACAAAATAGGTGATAATGATACAAAAGTATAATTTAAAAAAAGGGTCATAAAAGGTATCAACGCCGTCGTAAAAGGGTCAAATTGATACTTTAGTATCACAACGGTAACGCTGCATGTAATGTCAAAAACAAGGCGAAATAATATATATATGAATTCGCTTTGTATAAAACAGTTGACTAAAGCAGGGCTACCAGATTTGGGGTTCTTATCTCAAATTAGTTTAAAAAAATTTATTTCGGGCTTATATTGAGAATGTAATAAAAAACATTTTTCTTTTTAGGGAAATTATTGATAGATTTGTTTCTGTTACAAGCCGTCATATATAAAATCTGTAAGACTTTTTATGTACAAAACTCATTTTAATACAATATATATAAAACAAATTATAGCGCAAATACAATATCGGACGGCTGAAAAATCTGATTTGCTGATCAGTAAATATCAGTTTTTTATTTAAAATTAATCAGCAGCATATTTTTCTCATCTAAAAAACGTTTGCACCATTTGTTAAGGTTGACCTGTTCAAACTCTATGAAGTAAAAATACTTTTAAACGTATGTATGTCCACAAACATATTCAGGGGTGTTCTGAAAATCGAAAACAAAAAACCCAAAAATTGTATATGTAATTTTTTAATAAGATTTCCGTGATAAAAGAATTTTACGACAAATATTAAACAATTATTTCTTTGTTAAACTGAATTTAATAATAAAAATTATACAAATTAGTTTAAAAGAGTATTATAAACAACTGAACAATTTTATTGTTTTACTTTTTCGATTTAAAGAACACTCTTGAATGGCTAAGCCAATTAAGATTTTACGCGTTAAATGGATGAGTTTGTGGGTCGTTATTATAACCCTAATTCTCCACATTTGGAATTTTCTGAAGTTGTGAACATTTCAAGTTCTTAAACGATATAAAATGGTTTAACATGGATTTCCAGGCAGACTTCATTAATGCTAGAAGCATGTTTGGCAATGTGCTCATGATGCTTTAAGGTTTATATTTTTACCACAAGTCATAGAAACAAGAAATTTAAAATGTATTAATTATTTCTTAGATTAACTGATCACAACTTCCACTTCTTTTAATAACTTAGATTTTTGGTCAGAATTTGTAAGATAATTACCAAATTGTAAAATTGGTTACATGACATTATTGTTTTAGTGTGCTTATCTATGCTAAACTAAATAATTTTTTTTTAAAGAATTATTTGGTGGCTTTTAATTTTTAGAGGGGATATTTTAAGTAATTTTTATTTTAAATTTGAGATTGAAGAAAAAATTTATCTGGCATCCCTAAACTAAAATTAACAAAAAAAAAAAAAAAAATTAAAAAATAAATAAAATAATTTCTAAGTCCTTTTCCAGGATTTTTTTCAACATATGAAATCTTCCATTATGCCATTATTTCGGCTAATAATACTCTGTGCATCTGGACTGAAGAAAAAAAAAACCGGCTGTCTTTTCGACACCACCTGAAGTAAATTCGCCTTGTGCTAGTGAATAATTTTTTTTTTGCAAAATGTCATTCAGTTTGTTTTGCTTGGGAGTGGTGGGTATAAGAGACAGCTGTTTTATTACATGTGCGCTTGTAAGCGGGTAAGACAGTGTTTTTAGTAAAGACGAGAACCATAAATGAAAACTGCGAAGGTTTTGAAATGTTTGTAAAATATGCTGTGGCAATGTTACCATATTTTTTTTCTCTATTTTTATGATTCTATCCGTTGGACACAATTTCACCGTATGAATATTTTGAAAAAGTTAACATCTGTGAAAAAATTTAACCAAATTAAAAATGATTTTTGCACTTTATAGGTAAATATTAATTACAAATCAAAAAAACAAAATAGGAAAGGTAATTCTTTTGCTTATTAAAAAATAACGAGAAATTTTAAATAATTTTTTTTTATATATTTGATACCTTTCTAGTAAAAAATATTTTTATTCTATAAGAGTTAAACCCGTTAAACTTCCATAAAAATTTCAGTATATTGAAAGTAAATAAATTGAATATTTTTAATATGTCCTTCACAATAACCGAAATTTGGTCATGACAGTCATAAATAACAAAAAAGGAAATACATATTAAATTGTTGTCTGTTTTTAGCTGCCATTTGCATGGCTGTCAAATGTGGCGATTCTTTACACTGGGTCTCCACGTAGGAATTTTTATTTTTTTAAGCAAAAATCTGGATCGATACGTGACATTTCGAACGTGAAATTTTGTCCATAATAATTTAACTGAATAATGATTAAAAGAAAATAAAAATTTACCGTTAATCCGAATAACATATTTCTCTTTGAACTCTTCCTTAGTTTTTTGGAATAATTTTTATCAAATATCACCTCTTTTAAGAAAGAAAAAGAAAACATACAATAACACATTCTCACATATAAGAAATTACGTTTGCAGTCTGATTGTTCATCTAAGTGAACAAATTTATGGGTAAATTTATAAAATTAGTGAAGTCTAAATATTTCTGTATAACAATATCGTAAAATAATCAGCTTTTAATAACTTTTAAATTTTCGGTCACGGTGGACCTTTTGACAGAAATGCCCAAATGGAAATTTTTTTCTCAACAATAAATTTCAGTGTTTTTCATCAGGAAAAAGTTTGGAAATTAAGCACGACAAACAAAAGCTTGTAAATTTAAAATTTTGTATTCCCAAAATAATAACTTTGTTAACAAAAAACTTTAAAAAGTTGTCTAGTTGCAGTTTTGAAATTGATTTTTTGTTTTCCGTTCATTCGAAACAAATAATGAGAAAATCGAAGTACACAGTTCAAATTATTTAAGCTTTGTTCACAAACAGAGCAACAATTTCGTTTTTTCTTCTATATTTTTTCTTCCCAAAGTATTTCATATATTTTCCTTTCATTTTTAGAACAAAAATGCAACTAAAATTTTTTTAAAAATGTATGTAACTAAAGTTGAGTCTACTTTAACTTCAGCAACAATTTGTATGAAATTGTTTCTGACGTTTAAAAGAATTTAATTTAGCTTTGAATGAAAATTTTAACAAATGTTGTATAAAATAATTATAAATGCATAATATTGTTGTGGCTAAAATTTTGAACGATTTTGCGTCCGTTATTATACCAAAGTTCTTGTGCACACAAAATAAAACAATTACACTGTTTGTAATTTTTTAAGTCATGGAAAAATAACCATATACGGACACCCACTATGTGATAAAAGACCAAAAAAAAAGACCCGTGTCTCCCAGTTTTGCCCAAAGTCATGCACTTTTTTATGGGCCCCCAAATATTAGGGGCCTCGGTGTCATTTTTGAAAAAAATTATCATTTTCTCAGGCTCATATATTGCAAACCGTTCGGAATTTCGATTTACCCTCTGGGACAAAGTTGTAGCTCTTGCCATAAATAGCAAAAATTGTGAACATATCAAATCCAAAAAATTCATCTTTAAGAACAAAATCGCAAAAAACTTAAAAAAATTTGATTTTTGTTACCTTATTTTTCCTGTTCAGGAATTCAAGGAAACAACCAACTACAAAAATGTACCCTAGATCTTAGTAAACAACTTTCTTGAGCATATGAACTTCCTGGGAATGATTCTTAACACCATTTAGGTAGCGGTTAGAAAACCGCAAAAGTGAAAATTTTTTAATTTTATTTGTTTTTATACCCTCCACCACAATTAGTTGTGAAGAGGGTATATTCAGTTTGTCATTCCGTGTGAAACTTTTTTACTATTCATTTCAGATCCTATAAAGTATATATATTCTGGGTCCTTGAGTAATTTTAAGTCGATTTAGCCATGTCCGTCTGTCCGTCTGTTGAAAACACGCTCACTTTCGAAAAACTCAAAAGAAATCAACAAACTTGGTGTCAAATTGCTTGTAGTTATCCTAAGCAGTTTGGGATTGAAACTAACATAAATGGTGGAAAAATGCACAGAATGATATAAGATTTCGCAACAATTCGTTTTATTCAACTGGAAATCACGCTGTGAAATTTCGTGAAGATCCGTCAATAATTTACCCTAGGCCCCATATAAGCCCTACTCCTGGAAAACAGTATAGTAAGCCTAAAACCCTAACTAACAATGCTATCATTACAAATTTTGGCAAGTCACAGTTACATAGGACTAGAAATTAAACTGTTAAGTTTCGTGAAGATCGGTCCATAATTTACCATAGGCCCCATATAAAACCTACTTCCGGAAAACAACTTAGTACGCCTAAAAACGTAAAAAATAATGCTATCATAACAAAATTTGGTACATCAAAGTTTTATAGAACTAAAAATAAATCTTTGAAATTTCGTGAAGATCGGTTCGTAATTTACCATAGGCCCCATATAAACTTTACTCCCGGAAAACAACTAAGTACGCCTAAAAACGTAAAAAATAATGCTTTCATAACAAAATTTGGTACATCAAAGTTTTATTGGACAAGAAATAAAATTGTGTTATTTCGTGAAGATCGGTCCATAACTTACCCTGGGCCCCATATAAACCTTACTCCCGGAAAACAGTTTAGTACGCCTAAATCCGTAAAAAATAATGCTATCATAACAAAATTTGGTACATCAAAGTTTTATAGGACAAGAAATAAAACTGTGTAATTTCGTGAAGATCGGTCCATAATTTACCCTGGGCCCCATATAAACCCTACTCCTGGAAAACAGTTTAGTACGCCTAAAACCGTAAAAAATAACGCTAGCGTAACAAAATTTGGTACGTCACAGTTTTTTAGGACAAGAAATAACACTGTTAAATTTCGTGACGATCGGTCCATAATTTACCTTGGGCTCCATATAAACCCTACTACCGGAAAACAGTTTAGTACGCCTAAAACCGTAAAAAATAATGCAATCATAACAAATTTTGGCTCGTCACAGTTTTATAGGACTATAAATGATACTGTGAAATTTCGTGAAGATCGGTACATAATTTACCCTAGGCCCCATATAAACCCTTCTACCGGAAAACAGTTTGGTTGCCTTAAACCATAATTAATAACAAATCGTCACAGTTTAAGATTATAATAACATCATACAGATATTACTCCTTAAACATTCGAACTGTCGGTGGAGGGTATCAAAGATTCGGCACAGCCGAATATAGCACTCTAACGTGTTTCTTCTTAGAGGGTAAATCAACATTCCGAACAGTTTGCAAGATATGAGCCTGAGAAAATTATCATTTTTTTGCAAAAATAACACCGAGGCCCCAAATCTTTGGGGGCCCATAAAAGAAAATGTGCATGACTTTGGGCAAAACTGGGAGACACGGGTCTTTTTTTTTGGACTTTTATCACTTAGTGGTGTCCGTAAGTGTTTATTTTTTTTTGTGTTGCACTGTGTTATTTTATAAATTCTAAAAGGTTCTTAAATCCACTCTTATCTTCTACATAGATTAGCTTACAACAAAGATAGGCAAACACATACAACCGCATATTGCTATGAGTGGCAATCCATTGCGCAATGATTGCTCTTCTTATTGCTTGAGCAATTATTGCTTAGCAATCTGCTGTCAAATCAGTTGTAATTTATCTGACATTTCATTTCTATGTACGGTTGTTTATTTGTTAGTGTGTTTATTTATTAACCTTTAATTAGGCGCATGGGGTCAGGAGAAATTAAAATTGAAAAATGTATACGTTAAAATGTTCGGAGCGAACTGGTTTTTTCTATAGCTTTATTCATTTAAAAAGAGAACAAAAATAAGTTGCGATTATATCGTTAAAGCGTACACACGTGTCGCTTGACTAATTCTTGTTGACCCCATGCGACTAATAGTGTAACTTTTTTTTATATGAAGATGAGTCAACTTATAAAATAGTTGAAAGAAACCAGTACTGAATTTTATTTATATTTTATGTTTTTAAATGAAAAAAATGCTGTTTTTGTTTTTTTTTTATACATAACTAGCTGTTTGGTCCCGGTGCTGCTCGGGATTTTCTAAATAATCACGTGAGACCCCATGCGATTAATTGTGTGATTTTCTTAATGCGCCTAATTAAAGGTTAAAAAAGCAATTAAGAAAAAGCCGCCAAGTGAAAAAATACTTCAACAAAATACAGAAAAAGTGTTTATATATTATATTTTTAAATGAACGTCAATATTAACAAAAACAAACGACACATTTGTTTTTTTTTTTTTTTTTTTGTATATTTTTATTTTTTCAATAGAACAATACAAGTTTTAGGCTTTTTTTCATATGCAAGTAAACAAAAAAGTAATACAAAACACAGCTACGACAATTACAATTAATTATTTTATTTTATTAATTTAATTTATTGATTTAAAAAGAAAATTTAACAATCACTTCAAAACACAACATGAAACATTTGTTATAAATAAAGGCACAAAACTTTATACAACTACTCGCGGTGAAAATTGCAAATTTATGGCAAAGCAATAACAAGTGTTCTTCAGCAATATAATCAGCAATTATTGCTCCATTGTTCTGTCATTGTTCTGCCGACGTTATTGCTTGTACTTAGCAATAAAAATTGCTACGTGGAGTCCCAGCGTAAACAAGAGCGTCAACGTTGTGTCACGAACAGTAGTGTTAATTTTCTTTTTTAATAAAAAAAAAAAAAATGTTAAAAGTCCAAAAAAGCGCTTAAACTAAAAAGTTACAGATTGACGAAATTACTTTACGTTCGCTTTTATCGAAAATCACGCAATTTTTAAAAATTGGCAAATGAAATTTTTAATTAAAAAAAACCTCCCCACTATTGTGTTGTGCGCGTATTACAAGTTTTGGTGAGTAACAAAAGTGACAAGAAATATGTATTATTTGTTGTAGGCAGTGATATTAGATGTTTTTTTCGAAATATCGTCAAAATTTAAAAAAAAAATCGTCAAAATCGTCAGTAGTTTTGAAAAAAACCGTAAAAAAATCGTCATATAAAAAAATCGTTTTTTTATAAACACGGATATATCACTCTATTAAAACATAAAAAATATTAAGTATAAAATCATACAAAACCAAAAAATATAGAATTTTTAATACTTAAGACGATTTGGTGCGGCTTTGATATTGCTCTCCGGAGATTTTCGTCAAACAATTCCCGTCATCCCCAAATCTTCTGCTGCAGATGAACTTAATGCCTGCCTGAAATCGTCGTCTTTGTGGAGGCATGTCCAGAAGTTGCAATTGACCGCAAACATTAGAGTCGTGTTGCAGAACGACCCATCGGCTGCTGAATTCTCGAGACAACTGCTGGAGCTTGGCAACGGCCAAATTCCTATTGATGTTTCGAATGGATTGATATCGTTCCCTAAAAATTTTTGTGAATTCACATCGTCCAAAGAGGAGCTCATCAGCAAAGTGTTCCCCGACATTGCACAAAACTACAAAAATCTCGATTGGATTGGTGAACGGGCAAAAATAGCAGCGAAGAATAAGGACGTCGATAACTTAAACTTAATTATTCAAAGTTAAATCGCAGGACAACTACATATAGGGTTCCCAACTTTTAAGGTTAAGAAAAAAAGTACACAGTATAAATATAAAGTCCAATTAATTTCTTTTTATTGTTATATCTAAAAATGTTTTTTATTGCTTTTCGCAAGTTTTATCAAACAATTACACTGTGCTAGAATTTGGCAACTGGCGCTTAAACCTTTTTCGGGTACGCTGAATCCAATACCGGTTCAAAAACGGTTCAGTTTATCGAAATTACATACTAAAAAAAAACGAAAATCCGCAATAAAATTTCCTTTAAACGTTAAATTTTTTTCTAACATGCGCTGTCGTTTTAGAAACATATTTTTTTTTTTTTTTTTTTTTGGCAACAAAAATAATTTTTAATCAACATTTCGAAATTTTTGTTTGTTAAAAATCTATTAAAAATTACAGCTATAAATGATTAAAATCTGTTAACAACTTTTGATTTTATTCACAAAAGTCAAAAAATTTTAATTAATTTAAAAATTTCATAAATCGCAATATTTGTATGGGAGCCCCCTTAAGAAGTAGTGATAAGGGGCAAGTAAGTCTCGAAAAATTGTTAAGGAGACTCCTTGGCTGTTATGGTACGTTTTCTTCAATATATTTCTAGTCTGTATTAAACTTTTTGTATGGGAACCCCTTAAGGAATGGACATTTTTAAATTTTGTTTTAAATATTAGTTAAACGAGTCACTTTTGTGCTCGCGATCTAAAAGCAGGCAGTAATTTGAAGGAGTTTTGCACTATTTGGGACGAGGCGAAGTTCGTCGAGTCCGCTAGTAGACATAAATATATATTCGCCTCTATATACATATATTAACTAACCCCCCGTTTCCACATGCAAGTGCAAGTTCGAAAAACTCAATACACTGACACTTTTTCACTAACATTCACACAATTTTTGTTCATTCAGCCAATCGGCTGTTTCCTCGATTTTTTGTTGATAATACATATACACTACTTGCAAGTAATTACTTGCATGTGGAAACGTTCGGTAAGAAAAAAACTTTACTTGACAGATTAAAGTGTTAAAAATTTGATGAAAGATTAAAGTTTAAACTAAATTTCTTGACGGGATTAAATCGTCAACACCTAAGTGACTTTACATTCAAAATCGTCAATCGTCATTTTGGATGACGTAAAATCGTCACATCTGACATCCCTGGTTGTAGGTTTTATAATTTTTTAAAATAAAAAAAATTTAGATTTTTTTTAGGATTTTTAACTTTATTTTTTAATAACTAGCAGCATTTTTATAAGATACGTTCCAAAAATTACTTATACTAAACACTAACCACCACTTTGGTACAATAACTCTCAAACTGATACCGTGTATTCAGTGCAGCGCTGCCGCTGTAATTGAAAAGGGTGAGTTCCAAAACATCAAAACACATTGCAGTCGTGCGGTTTTGATACTGTTTCAATAAAAAGTTTTTTTTTATATTTTTTTTTTTTTTATTGAATCTTTCTTGTCGAAAATTACTTAATCCTAACTCGTATTTGTATTTGTTAGCCGTTACCAATGTAACCGCTAATTAATTGCATTATAGTGTCAAAAAAGCCTGCTGGGTTCAAAGTGTCGGATCTTTTCAGCCTCCGGTGACCTTCGAACTTTATTAGATCCCGAGCGAGTACAAAGTAACTTGCTGTTTTGCTTACTATGTAAAAAAAAAATGTCAACAAAGCATCAACATCAAGCACAGTTTGCTTTTATTTGCGCATCGGTAATGACATTGTCAATGTTTAAATTATTGCGTTTAGGAATGCATGACTTTGTTCGGTTGCATTGCAAACGACGTTTTAGAACTCAGCCAGTTATTAAAAGTCAGCCTGGTCCACATATAGTTGAGATATAAGCAATAAAGCCTCTAAGTTTACCCAAAAATCCCTTATTGTTATTTTTTTATGTGTATCTAGGAAACGGCAGGAGCCAAAGTTTTCAAATTAGGTACAAGCATGTTGGTTATCAAAACACAACATCGGGCAAGTGGGTGAGGCACTCTCCATACAAAGCACAGAATACACAGAACTCTAAAAAGTGACGTGTGAAAAAGGCCCAAATCAGTTGCGAGGGCAGCTTTCGAAGAAAGAGACAGAAAGCTTTTTTTGGTAGTGAAGTGGCAAGATGTAAAAACAGGCCGCAATAATCAACACAAATGGCGTGATCAAAACAAAAATAACAAAACACAAACCACGTTAAACAAATGCATTAGTTCAACAAACGTTGTTTTTTGTGAAAAAAAAATGTATTTAGTAATATTGTTTTGTTTTATAATGTTATTTACTTACTTAAATATTATTTACTCGTGTTGTGGTGAACTTAAAAGTTAATTTTTTCAACAGTTTTGTAAATAAATCTTAACTAAATAAATTTGTGTTCATTGTATTGCGGCATAGAAGATGATGAAAAGAGAAATGCAAAAGGGCAGCTTTCTTTGAAAGAGACAAAAAAAAAAAAAAACGCAAAATCTTCCGTCTCGTGACAGTTCTGTGTGTTCTGTGATACAAAGTCATTAAAGATTTCTGTATATCTGGAGAACGGCAAGAGCCAAAGTTTCCAAATAAGGTACAAGAATCTTGATTATCAACATTCAACATCGGACAAAATGTGGGCGGGATTGGACAAGTGCGCGTGCCACAAAGTAGATAACTAAAGAACGGTATTTATATAACTTTTATCGTACCATGGTGAAGGGTATATAAGATTCGGCGTAGCCAAATATATCACTCTTACTTGTTTACTTGCAATACTCTTTTTTTTTTTTTTTGAAAAATTCGCTTTTTGTGACCCTCTTAAAAAATTCCCAACGGCAACGCTGATTCAGAGTTCACTTGCTTCGTTACACTGTTTTCCTATTTTACAGTGGTGAAATTTTTGCATAATTTGCAACCCTAAAATAAGAAATTAGTCTGGGTTTACACAATGAAAGTTTTCTTTCAGAAAGTCTGACTTTAGAGGTGAGAGGGGAAGAGAACAGGCTATTCTTCTCTCCCCTCTCACCTATAAACTTAAACTTTCTGAAAGAAAACTTTCATAGTGTGAACCCAGACTAAATAAATAATTTTTTTAACAAGGTTCCAAACAGTGATGCCAACTTTTTGAAAGCACTTTAAAATTTAAAAAAGCACTCTTTCGAGCAAAAAAAAGCGCTTAGCCATTTTTACAATTTAATTAAACACAAAACAAGTTGCATTCGGCTGTGCCGAATATTATATACCTCCAAACCATTTTCATTTAAGATTAAATAATAAATATATCGTCGCAGGAATTAAAGAATGCTGTAAGTGACAAAATATAAAATGTTCACCAGAGCAAAAAAAAAACCTGTATGAAAGAAAGTAGAAAAAGTTCATATCACAAAAACTATACAACTTAGGAACTGATTTTAAAAACGTATTTTTAGTTTATCTTGCTTTATACATTGGCTCTAAACATTTCCTCTCAAGACTATTGTTCCCGGTGATTCTGCGGCTTACAGCAAACGATTTTTTTTTTGCGTAAGTGAATTCTTTTTCATAATACAAATATGGGACCGGGACCAATCGACGCAGTATTTTTTTCTGATAAAAATGATGAAAAAAAAAAACGTATTTTCGATTTTTTGTCAGTTACAGCGTTCTTTAATTCCTGCGACGATATTTACATTTTTAAATGTATTGTTATAATCTTCAATAAAAATCATCCAAATCATTGGAGTTTAAATTGGCCATAAAACAGTTTCAAAGTAATACAGTGCGAGCGATTTTCGTAACTCGAAAAAATCATGCCTGTTGCACTTACCGAAAATTTGCAATGTCCGACCATTGTTTATATAATTTAATGACAGCATATATTTAAATAAACATCCTTATATTTTATCGTTTAAATAAATCTAAATTAAAATCGTGCAAAGCTTAATAAAACGATTTGCTTATGATATTATCCAATTATTTTAACATATGGGTAAATCCAAAGTGTTGAACGTGACAGTCGTAGCATCAAAAATGCAATAACATTTTAAACAACAACTATTTTTACGTTCTCTTAACCCTTAAATTATAGCACTAAGAAAGCACTGTCATCTGTGTTAAAGTTTATGGAGGGCGCGATTCTAGGTCAAAGATAATGGCAAAAGAAGTAGCGGTTCGAACGTGAAAAAAATAGAAGCAAAACCTGGCACAATTTTTTAGTCAAACTACTTTCAGAATTTTACGTAGCAATGTAACATTAAAATGTCTTTGGTTTGATTCCAAAATCTTCTGTATTTATTTTTTTTTAGCCAAAATCTGGGTCGATACGTGAAATTTTGAACATGAAATTTTTTCCATAGTAATTTAACTGAATAATGATTAAAACAAAATAAAAATTTACCGTTAATTCGAATAACACATTTTTTCTTTGAAATCTTCCTTTTATTACAGACCCAATAAGAAAATTTTTTTGGAACAATTTTTATCAAATATCACCTCTTTTAAGGAAGATAATATTAAAGAAAACATACAATAAAACATTCTCACAAATAAGAAATTAAGTTTGCACAACTTTGCAGTCTGATTGTTCATCTAAGTGAACAAATTTATGAGTAAATTTATAAAATTAGTTAGTTAAATATAAATACTTCTCTATAACAATATCGTAAAATAATCAGCTTTTAATAACTTTTAAATTTTCTGTCACGGTGGACCTTTTGACAGAAATGCCCATATGTACGCATCTGAATAAAGAACACGCATAAGGTATAAAATAGAAAAAAACATGTATGTTTGCAATCTGATACTTAGTCAAACCTTTTTTCAATAGCACTAGAGGTAAAAGTGCAAAACACGTGGAAAACTAAAGCGCGTGAAAAATGGCAGGTTACACAACGCTCGTTATAAAAGTCTTTTCCGTCAGCTGTTTTTAATTTATTTAACACTTTGCATATACCAAGATACGGCTCTTTTTTTGTTTTAAAGTCTGCGTTTTTTTGCACGGTTTCCAACTGCATGTTTTTTAACAATTCCTAATATTTTCCAATCCCTATTCTATTTTTGAAACAGTGTCTACATCGTTAAAAAATGTTTACCGAAATACATCGTTTTTATTACGATTACTAAATATGTTGTCAACGCTTAAAAGTGCAACGTTTCGTAAAGTTTCCAAATTGCTAGGAAGCCTAGCTCTGACCTCGTAAATAAAGTTTTAGATAAAACGAATGTAACTTTCTTGTATCACTTTATTATCATTTGAAATCTTAAAATCTTTACAAGCCTTCTCAAAATTGTACCCCAAATAGCAAAGTTGAACTAAATCATCCTCTATATAATCGTAGTTTTAAAAAATGGTAGAAAAAAAATAAAAATTGTAAAAAGCACTAAAGGCACTAACGAAAAATTGAAAAAGCACCAAGTTAGTGCTTTTTTTAGTTTGGCACTATGGATACAATTTTGGCGTTTTGAGGCATCAAAAAGCACCATAAATAGTGCCAAAAGCACTAAGTTGGCATCACTGGGGCCTAAGGCTTACAAATATTTATTGATGTTGCAAAACAAATGTTAGGAGTTTCCCTTTCAAAGGAAATTGTTGAAATATTTATTGTTGTATACCAAAATTGTGCTTAAAACTAAAATACATTCCTCATATACTCTTTATTTGCAGGAGCAAATACAGGAATTTAAACATTTAAACATTTAAAATTAAAGCTTAGATAAAGTTGTATTGTGATAAAAATGAAATCCTTTCTTAGGTTTACGATTCCATGGGCAGCCACTGTTGAAACAGCTCTCTTAGATCATGCACTCCGCACCTCTTTTGTAGCGGTCACAGACCAACAGTTTTGTATAGGTGTTAACCAATTGTAATGATTTCTATTAATATTTCGGTCGAACTTCTGAGGGACTAACATATATCTAAAATTTTTATCATGATACATAAAGATAGATAAAACTAATTAAGTCAGTTTGGCAGATAATCTATTTAGCTTTAGGAAGAAAATCGGGTGAATATATAACCTCGACCTAATCATATGGTCTTCCAAAAAGTGACCATAATTCTTATAAATATGTATAATCAAAATGTACCATATAAAAAAATTCATAAAATTAAAAAACTCTAAACAATTTTGCCCACCGATTAAATATCAAATATGGTATAAGAACCGCCGCTAGAAAGACAAATATTTTAACAAAATTCGGTTTATACAAAACATTACAAAATTTAATTTTGAATCGATCTTTAAATTGTTAACATCGTGTTACAGTTGAGAACAAAAACTTTTACATAGCCCTAAAAATTTAAAATTAAACCGTCACGGACCTCTTTCAAAAATTAAGATAACAATCTTTTTTATTTAAAACGCTTTTTCCCCGCCACTACCTACATAAAAATTTAAATTATAAAATTTATAAAATATTCTCTGTCTTTGTCTCGATTAAATGTTCTATTTCAACCTTCGCGTTGTTCCAGTCTAAGTACCGGCTTTTGCAATAAAGTCAATGTTATACTATTCCTAAATTTCAAATCTTCAAATTTAAAATCTGTACTAAATTTGAAGAATTTAATAAATTTAGCTAAAGCAATTTTAGCAAACACATAAGCATATTTCATACCTTTAAAATAAAGAACATTAAACAAATATTAGACGATAAAATAAGAAATTGACTTTAACTATTTACCCAAACAATATCTCTGTCCCTTGGTAAATGGCATAAATGCATAAGGATGTCGCAAGGCAACATTTGAGGGCAGAAAGTTGTCAGGATTAAAAGTATTCGCCTCAGGTCCCCAAATATCTTTACAGCGGTGTAAACTATAAATGTCAATAATAACCCCCTGGCCAACTGGTAAAGTCAATCCGTTGCTAAGTTCAAGATCCTCATTTGAAACTTCACGAAGTACAGCCGGAACTGGAGGAAAAATACGCATTGTCTCATTTAAAATCATTTCCAAATAGGTCATCTGTTCAATCTGTTCTAAAGTTATTTCATTATCATCGTGCACAATACTAACGACTTCGTTATAAGCCTGTTCCTGATAGTTGGGATACATTGCAAGTAGGGTGAGTACTAAATACAATGTGGTAGCTAAAGTTTCAAAAGACTAAAAAAAAAACAAAACTAATTTCTTACTTTTATAAACTATTTACTCCAACTTACAGCGATAAAGAGATGCATCATTTCGCCTCTTATTTCTTCCATTTTTATGTCATTCTGTTGAGTCCCATTTAGAGCGCATTTAAGGGAACTATTTACTTCAGGTAGAAAACTAAGATCCTTTGTATCATTTCTTATTAATGTGTCTAAAGATTCTTCGACAAATTTAAAAAGCACATCTGCTTCATTTCTAACAGTTTTATAGATGAAAGTTTCGGCTATTTTACGTATAAATGGAACGTTCATAATTGGACTAAAACATATTTCTGAGATATACTGTAAACCACTTTAAATACAAGTTTTAATTAGATTCTGGAATAATTTTTATACAATATGTAGTAAAAACAAGTAAGAAAGTGTAGTCGACCAAGTCCGACCATATGATACCATACACCACAATATATACCAGAGATGTAAATGAATCATTCATTTTTGATTTTAATTCATTACGAATTAGCTAAATTTTGAATTAATTCTTTTCACACAAAAAATTAATTGATTGAAATTTAAGTTAATTCATTTGAATTTAGCAAAATGAATTGCAATTCATGGTGTAGTTTGCATTTGTATTGTCTTCGTCTTCTTTAGTGTTTATTGCACTTGTCGATTTTTGTTGTATTCTTATCAGTGTTGTAAAATTGAAATTTTGAAATGGTACTGAACTTCAACTAAAAGAGTATTTTTCCCACCAAATGGTACTTTTTATTAAAAAAAACAATAATTTATGAAAATAAATGGAACAAAAATATTTTATTGGAATTCATTTATCTAAGTATTTAATGGCGAACAGTATTTATATTTAATATTTCTTTTATACATAAGCGTCAAGCGCCCCATTAAAAAAAAAGTACCAGAAAACGAAAAAGAGTTACCGAGTTAATCATTGTGGCACATTTTTGGGGAAATTTTTTCATTTATTTATATTAGCATTATTTTAACGATATTAATGCTCTATTATTAACAAACTTGTTTTTATTTATGCGCATTTTTAAAAAATTAATCATAATAATTCTTTATTTAGCTGAAACTTCAATTTGACAACAATCCAGTAAATGTGAATTAAATTTTTAACAGAGTAACATTGCTAATCGTTTTGATATTTAGTGGCATGCAAGTGCCAAATTTCCACTCGCATGCAATTTTTGCTGCCACTGGAGCTGCCATTGCGAAAAATGTGAGTGTATTAGTAAAAAAGTGTGAGTGTATTGAGTTTTTCGAACTGGCAGTGGCATGTGTAAATGCTAGGTTAAACCAATAAACATATACATAAAGTAAATATCACATTCGAAACTAATCTAAAAAATCCAAATACGAACTCGGTACTTTTTCGAAATTCGAACGTTAATTGTCAGGCTCCCAATGCAATATTGCAATTTCTAATACTTTAATGGGGAGAAAAAAGTATCAAAAAGGGGGAATATGGGAAACTTAATTCCTTTCCTTAGATTTTTTTTACAATGGTACTTTCTTTATTTAAAGTTAATATTTAACCCATAAACATAAGCGTCCTGAGTGAATAAGAATTTTTTGGTACAGTTTTGTTATTTAACTTGTATTTTTTTTGAGTTTCGGTTAGTATTGGACCTAAGGTCCTCAGTGAATGAGAGTCTGTATGAGGTGTCTTTTTGGTACTTTTTGTCCGTTACTGGCAATTTTTTCAATTGTCATTAATATTGCACCTATAAAAATAATTTAACATCGAATGTCATGAGCGGATGAGAATAACTTTTGGTACTTTTTTGTTTTTCAACTGGTTGTTTTTTTTTATCTAGAAACATAAACTTTGGCATAGAAGTACATATGTTCTCGAATGAAAGGGAGATCTCGAAAGCAATCCTTAATGCAGCTTATCTTATTTCTCAATTCTTTTCCAGTATTTCTCTAAACATTTAAAATCCTCCTTTATGACATAATTAGAATTCAGTTTTAATTTTAAAAATTTTAAACACTTCTAATTGCTTCGGTTAATTAATTAACCGAATTCTGATAAAAGATTGTTTGTGTTACAATCGAGAGTTTATTTTATTGTCAGTCCATCATCTGACTCATCCTGGCAAAGCTCAGCACCGAACATATTCTTATCTTGTACTGTATTTAAAGAATGTATTGCAAGAAGGAAAAATATTTTACTATACAAATACATTTTTGTAAAACACAAAAATATATGTTAAAATACTACAAAAAAATTTAAAATTTTATTACTTCGGTTAATCGGTTAATCGACTGAAATTAACCGGTTTAATCGTTAATCGAAAAAAGCCAATTTTAAATTAACCGATCAGTTAATCGGGTAGTAATTAATGAATACCCTAGTATTAAAAAAAAAATATTTGAAATAGTTAATATATTTATGAATAACTGAACAACCTAAACAAAAGCGGCAAGCGTTTTTTTAAACACGCAAATTTTATTTAAATACAATTTCAATAAAACAAACCGACATAGCGATCTGTCAAATAAGATTTATCAGCCGGGTGGTTTCTAATTCGCATTCTAATGGTTTGTTTCGTATAAATTGTATGCAAATGAGAAAGAAGTTTTGACATACAAAAAACGCTTCCGCTCTTATTTAGGTAGCTCAGTAAGAAATTAAATTAAAAATTTTATTTTTGTAAATATAAATTAATAATGCACGCAGAGAAAAAATATGGTTGGGCATGATTACGGCAACAATACTATGTTTATTGTAACAATATATTGTTGTCGTACACAAATAATTGTTATTTTTATTTAATATCAACCATATTATAGTTACTGTAAACATATCAATGTTTATCGCAATTATAAATTTGAGTATTGTTGACCGAAAAATAATTATTTTTCTAACAACAAAATGATGATAACTTTCAAAACATATTATGTTACTCACATTTAATAATATTTAATAGCCATAACATGATAACTTTCTATACATTTATCAAGCTATTTTTACTCTAACAATATAATGTAGGCGCCATTTGTAAAATAATTTGAAATCAGTTGCGTAGTATTTTTATATGTGAGCGGGCAAACAATTTAAAGATAAATTCCCATAAGAAATAAAAAGTTTAAAGAAATTTAAAAAATACGTAATAGTGCAAATGCAAAATATCGTATTAAAATCCAACAACAAAACAGACAGAGATTTTGTGTTATTTTATAAAAGTTTGCAAGCCTAATTTTGAACTCCGCTATTTCATTTCAATCAAGAAAAATTGTAAAAAGCCACAAAATAACAAAGCGATGCAAATTAATTTCAATTTATTATGTGTTGTTGTGACAGTTGTAAAAGGTGCTGTATCATAATATGATTGCTTCTAAATTTATTATGAGTAACAGAATAATAATATGATTAAGGGAAAAATATTATGATGTAATATTACGAATATATTTAGCCATAATATGATTCAATAATAATCTTACTATGATGACTACAATCATGAATCTTATCATAATATGTTGCTCTTAGAATATGTTTACCACAACCATGTTTTTTCTTTGCGTGTGGTTCTTATGTTTATATTTTAACTTTTGCAAAGTTACATAATTCAGACTTTTACAAACTTAGAACTTAGTTCTAAAAAAAGTTTAAAACAATAATGTTTAAAAATAAAGATTTTAATTCAGTGTTTTAAGATAAAGCAAATTTACTTTAAGAAATCATAAGAAATATTATAACTACAACAGCAACTGCCAGTTGATTTTAATAGATCTTTAGTTTTTATCAAATTTGAAACAGTTTCTATATGTTAACGATTTCTTCCTTTGCTTTTTACATCATTTTGCATTTGAAAATGTGCGTTCAATTGATGCTCAGAAATGTGGTATCGAAAAAATACCAAAAGCAATGAAACGTCAGCAAACATTAATTTCGTTCTAAATATTGGCTTTATTTTTCAAGAAATTTAAATATATATAGTTCCGAAATGCTTTATTTCTAAAAGATTCGCTAGAACACGGAATTGATATTATCATAGTTTTCTTTATCGTTTGTAAATAACATTAATAACAACAGTATTATGCTATTGGTTTTTCCGGAAACTATATTTTCTGGATTGAAGCTGATTATCACTTTTAAGGTTTTATGTTCAAAACCAAATTTTGTTGTAAGAACAAATATCCCATTCTGGAAAGCAAAATATGAATCCTGCCGTCCACGCTTTGCATTTCAATATTTACGTCGCTTATTATTTTTAAAATACAACACCGATTTTTAAAATACAACGCCGATAAACAACATCACTTTGATCCCAACACTCAATCTTTGTTTTTGTTTGTGAAAATAAATTATGTATTGTCTTGTTTTATTTATGTGCAAATATTATTTGTTAGTCTTCTATTATCTCCCTCACTTTTTCTTGTATAACCTCTTCCGTTGAAAGTATAAACTGACTGGTATCCAACTTTTTTTAAAGCTTTGGCATGGTTAAAAACGTTAAAGTTTCCTTGCCTAGGCAATCGTTAACATAAATTGACTTACTGAACAACCTTAACAAAAGCGGCAAGCGTTTTTTTAAAAAAGAAAATTTTATTTAAATACAATTTTAATAAAACAAAGCGACATAGCGATCTGTCAAATAAGATTTGTCAGCCAGCCGGGTGGTTTCAAATTCGCATTCTAATGGTTTGTTTCGTATAAATTGTATGCAAAAGAGAAATTTTGACATACAAAAAACGCTTCCGCTCTTATTTAGGTAGCTCAGTTAGTTTTCTCATTTCCTTTAAGTTTGGATTTTGCTTGCATAAGCTTATCCTTAAGGCTGAACCATAATATGCATAGCCTTGCTTAACCTACAGTCAAAAATTAACAAAAAGTCTCTCAAATTTAAGAAAACAAAAACAAAATAAAAATAAAAAAACATTTGATCCCGTACGGAATGTGCGATTAGTTTTGCACCTTGCTTACGCAAATGACAGTTTCATTAAATTTAGCAAAAAGTTTCCTTAAGTTGAATATGATTTGCCTCATATAATTTACATGTATTCGCTCATTCGCTTGAACTTAAGCACATTGTGGCTGGGCCTTTAGATTTTTCGGATTTAAATTTAAAAATCACGGTTCTTTTTTCACTTGCGTTTTTATATTTTCTTTGTTAAAAAGTGCATACTTTCTCAACGTCACCTTTATTTAAACCTAAACCAACACCTTTAGAAATTTCCAATAGAGTATCAATTGCATTTGAATTTTCTTTAATTTCAACACCACTTATCAGGCAATCTTTACTAACTCTTTGATTATTAAGTAGTTTCACAGAATCTTTTAACGTTTTAATTTCAAGTTTTAATAAGCGTGTTTCTTTTTGCACAACATGAGTTTGAAGTTTATTCTCAGCTATTCCACGTATAATTCCATCAAACTTCTGCGACATAAAATTCATTGCCTCATGTAACTCAGGCAACTGATTGAGCTTATAACTTAGTAGTTTTTTTTTTTATTTGACTTCTCTGACATGTTTAGAGTCAACTATAATATGGCTGTGGCTTACGGATGGAGGACTAAATTAACCATAATATGGCTGTAGGTGCAATAATATGGTTTTATTAAACATAATTGCCTGTATCCATATAAATATTTTAAATTTAATAAAGGTTTGAAAACTAAATTTTCTATGAAAATTCTCCTTAATAAACGTTTGTTAAATTTAATAATCGTTAATAAATACGGGGGAATATGTTTAAAATTTTGTTTAAAAATAGTTTTGTTGGAGGTGACCATATGCTAATATGTTTTTCTCTGCGAGTACTTAAATTAAACAATTTTTTCAATAAATAAAAAACTTATACATATACGGACGTGATACATTTTGACTTTTACACGAGAGGGTTGCCAACTCTAATTCTTATTATTTTTGCTCGAAAAAATTATAATATAAAATAACCGTTTTCATCCGACTTTTATTAAAAAAGGAATAATTATAACGATTCCTAGAGCTAACACTTTTGTAAATTCTATCGGGCATAACAAACATCCATAATTTATAAATACATATGTATAGAGCAATATTAGGCCTAATGATAACTAATTGCACGAAAAATTTGGGGTTAACAAAAGCTGAGTTTAAATCAAGCTTAAGACCAAGCTCAAGTTGAACAAGGGTATGCTAATGACATCCTAAGGTAAGCCAAAACCTTAATAAAAGATAAGGTAAACGAAAGCTTTAAAGTGGCCTTAAGCCTGGCTGGGATAGCCTACGGTAAGGCTTTTATTCGAGGGCTAGATTTTAGTAAGCTTAAAGGTTACTTAGACCTGGAGTATGGGTTAAGGCCAGTCTTACATTTGTTAAAAATTTGCCTAAAGGGGGATGTACACGTCAAGCATTTCTCATCAAGCGCTATGGTAGTATTAGTGAAAATGTGTTTGTGTGTGTCACAGTTTAAAAAAAAGATATCACTTTAAATATACTCTTTATTAACTTACCGGTGACAATTTTCTACCATCATAGCGGGTGTATATTTTGAGAACTCTAAGTTTTTTTGCAGTATTGTTTCTAAAGAGAAAATAAAAAGTATTAAAATTGAGTTATTCATAATATCAAAATAACAGCAATATATATGTATATGGGACTTTAAAATATTTTAAATGATTTCTCACGTGTTGAATTTGTTAAAGTCAATATCCTTAACAACATAAACATGTCAACAGTTTCTTCGTTTTTCACACTTTGCTGAATTTTTTTAATCATATTGTCAATTTCTCTACAAAAAATGGGTAGAAAAGAGACTAAAGTTTTATACGAGAAAGCTTTATTAAACAATTTCCGATGTTGACCCCATGTTGGCTCTAAAAAGTTAAGTAATTATTATTAATAGTTAGATTTTTATATTTTAGTTTATAAAAATGTACATACGATTTTCAGTTAATAAACCCTGACCAATCACCATAGCAACTCCATCATAAATTAGCGATGGTTTATTTGTACAGTTTTTAGACGTTAAGATTTCCTTTAAGGTCTGAGGATCCCTCGAGAGAAAACCCGAATATGGTCCCATCCAATATATACTGTTAGGACCATATTTGTTTGAATGGTTATATAGATCGGAAATTATATCTAAAAAAAGGAGAAGTGGTTTATGGCCATTATTTTATATTTAAAGACTTAAAGGTAATATTAAATAACAAAAAGTTTAATGGCAAACGGTCCATAACTGTCCATAGTTTCTGTCAGTCCTGTCACACATTTCGCTCGAAATGAATCTAATTAAAAAGTTGAAATTCCGATCGATTTTTTTTCTTTTTAAATTAAATTTTAATTTTTTATGGTGAAGCAAATTACGCAAGTACTGCCACTTTCAATCGGAATTGATTTTTTTGACAGAGGTGTATATATCAAACTTTTCTAAGAATTGCTCTAACTTTCAAATTTTAATATTTATATAAAATTCGGAATAATTTCAACCATTAAACAATTATTATTGAGCATATTTTTTTCATTAAAATTATTGGTCATCGTTAGCTATGATCGTTTTCATATGCCAGTATAAGCGTTCTCCACCAATGGAAACAAATTCATGTCGCACGGGACAAGCTATTTTCTAAATTGTTTTAAACTGTTTTTACAACAAGTAAACGAACGTGTTAATGATGGAATATTACGGCTTTATGTCTGGGCGCATATTCTGGTCGTTTTTTGGCGAATGTTCACTTCAGCCGAGTCAGTTGTGTTTAAAAGAGCTTCACTCTGATGAAATTTGAAAATTGCTGTTTTGAGTTTGACATCAATTTTTATGGAAACAGCTTCTATTCATCATCTTTGAATGGGTTTGTCTTAATTCGGCGGCCCTTTTTCAGTTTAAGAATCATTATTTATAAATAACAGAGATCGTTATAGTTATTCCTTTATTCATAACTCAGATCATAACAGTTGTTTTAGTATTGTTTTAAACAAAAAAGCTGTTATTTTTAGTATTTATTTTTTCGAGCAAAAATAACAGTTAGAATTTTATAATAACTGTTATTTTCGGTCTCTGATAAATAACATAAATCAAGATGAAGCTCAGCTTAGTATATTTAAAATAAGCTGTATTGAGCAATCAATTTGCAATTTTTTCAAATTTCAAAAATAAGCAAAAAAAAAAAAAAATGTAGTTTTTAGTTCAAAGACTAATTGCCTGTTTTGAGAACACGAGCGCAATACTCGTTTGCTTAACTTATATTCAAAACAAAATATCAAAATTTGGTTTTGTTTTTAATGTATGATAAACGAACGCGTTTTGCGCTCGTGTCTAGAAATGGGCAGTAAGTTGAAAAATTGTAACTTTAAGTTATTAGAGATCACCCATTTTTAATATACACACTAAATATATTTTCACTTATGTCTTCTAAAATGTTTAACATGTTTTTTTTTTCTTACCATGTGGATTTGAAATTTTACCCCATCCCAACATTGTATTCCATTTAATTGAAGGTACTGCTTTCGCTAGTCTAACGTACACTCTCGATTTCCAACGATTTAAAGACCAGGCAAACAAAATAAACGCAACGACGAAAAAAATTAATGCCATTGTGAACAGATTACGAACGATCAAAGAAATCAGCACAACTTATTTCTTATACCGTTCGTTTTATATAGAATTAGGATTTTGTAATTGGGAATGATCCCCATAAAAATAAACCGTTGTTCAAACACAGTTTTTTAAAATTGTTCAGAGTATTCTTTTTCGATAGAATGCCGCACTTAACAGTTGAATTGGCCTTTAAAATGGTCACTTCCTATTTCGTAATGCGACAACCATGGTCAGTTATTGACGTATCCGTTAAGATAATGCATAGCCCACTTAAAAACGTTAATAGTAAGCTTATTTTGGACAAAAAAAAAATTAGGCCCAAGTCAGAAATATTGGAATTCAAAATGATCATTTCCGGTTTTGATGTTCGTTAAACATGTTAAGAAATTTGCACAACTCTTTAACTTACGCTGATTCCATTATCAAACTGTTACAGTATAATGAGGCCAGCTAGGCTTATTTTAGTAAAAAATTTCGTAGTTAGTCAAATTTTAATTTGAATTGGCCATTTCCGATTTTACAGATAAACATTTTTAAAATTTAAAATTTTTTTTTTTTTTAGGATTTTGTTATTCGTGCTTAATTCCCAATTTTTATTCTTGATAAAAACACTGAAATTTATTTTGGATGGGATAAGCTATTCCTACACTCACAATATTATTACAGTAACTGACTGTAGTTTATTTAAGAAATATTTCGTTCAGTCATTTTTAAATAAATAAACATTTAAAATTCCAAGCAAATTTATTTTTAACTGATTCTAACAGTTATTCAAAAAACTAAGTGCATATTAATACGGATTTTCAGTTGCAGTTAATATTGTCCGTTGATTGAGTTAAATTCTTCTTTATGTTAAATTAAATAAAATAGTTCATTTAATTTTTACTGTCAAAAATTCAACCGCGAATTCCGTAAAAACAAATAAATATGCAATTATTTTATAAAATTTTACTGTCAAAAATTCAACACCATAGTCAGTAAAAACAATTAAATATTCATTTATTTTATATAATTTAACTACCAAAAATTAATTTTTACTTTTATCTATAAAAAATTAATTGCTTGTTTTGTGTAAGGAATTCCCATTTTCTATTTTTTAATATAATTTAGTTAAATACATCAAATTTTAAAAGTAAAATAATTGCGAAGCCATATCGGTCATGCTGCTGGTGTCTTATAATTGAGAGTTCTTCTGTAAACTACGTGGTCAGTACAACAAAAGTAAAACAAACGTGTGTAACAGGGTAAGTAAATAATAATATTCTCCCTATCTCGCTTATAAGAAAAACAAGCAGACAGGTGTCTGTCTGGTATTTTTTAGAAATTCGTTTTTTTTGTGGAGTAAACGAAAATGACTGAATTTAATAAAATAACTGAATATATAATTGATTTTACGGAATATGGTGTTGAATTTTTGACAGTAAAAATTAAATTAACTTTTTGTTAAAAATAAATGAATTTTCATTTATTTTATATTACAATTTCAGTTAATTTTACGTACAGAATATTGTGAGTGTATGCGTATTTCACTGGTTGCTTAGGCCAGATCGTTAAGAAACTTCATCCATAAAGATTTTAGAAAAACTAAAGATATTAAACCAAATAAAACTGTTAAACGTATAAGAATTCTAAGCAACAGTTCTACTTGTAACAATATCAAAGTTTAAGCAAAAACATCAACAATAAACAGTGAGTTTATCTCTTCTTACATTCCCCAATACATTAGATTGAAATTCTTCCAACATTAATTGTAGTTAGAAGTAGGTTAAGAAAAAACAAAATGAAAACAAAAACAACTGGCAAAAGCATGTTGCCAAATAATAATAAAAAAATTACAACTGTGGGAAACATTTTCAATTGCTTTTTGATGTTACTCCTCGTCTACAACTGACATGATTTACTGTTATAACATGATGTTATAAAAGCGTTGTTAAAACATTTGCATGACCAACCGTGTTAAACCATGAGAAAACCTCTAACATGATGAGTCTATACTGAACAATCATATTAGTGTTAATGTTAAGCATTTCATGTCAGCTGTAGACTGCATGTAACCCTCACTTTTTTAACACAGGGTCTCCACCTTACTCCCCTACAATACAATATGATGTTATAAAAGCGTTGTTAAAACATTTGCATTAACAACCGTGTTGTAACATGAGAAAACCTCTAACATGATGAGTCTATACTTAACACTTACATGGTTTTAGTGTTAATGTTAAGCATTTCATGTCAGTTGTAGACTGTATGTAAGATATGATATAAGATTTTCATATCAGCAAACGTCAAATTTAACGTTAGTAATAATATTATAATAAATGTTATGAGACAGTTGTTATAAGAAATCTTATAACAACTATCTTAGAAGATGAGCTGTCAAAAATACACATACATACATAGATTTAAAACAATAATAAGACGTATTCATTACAATTTTTAATTTTTGTGAAATTTGTGATAAGTATTTAAAAAAAGAATATTTTTAACTAAAAAAAAAGAATAAAAACGACACAAGTTTACTGTACGTGAACCATTCGATTATAAAATCTTATAAGATACGTGTTTCCCTTGTTTAAGATTAAGATAAAGATGAAGCAATTTGTTCTCGCACTCTGCCGACGTTCTCTCACATATTATATCAGATATTATATCAGTTGCAGACTTATGGCGATTTATTTTCTAAAAAAATGTTGCATTAATGTTACATATTTACAAATTAAAATCAAAAAAAGTCTATTTATTTTATAATCGTGTTAATTTTTATAAGCCATTAGTGATGTAAATATTTGTTTCCAACCCGTAATTGCGTGCAGAAACCGCTTAAATTGCTTTAAAAATCGCTCATTAATGATGAAAGTGTAATAGTTGTAAATAAAAGCACTACCTTATTGTGTTCTATTGAAATTGCACAACATGTAACACTTCGAGTGATTATAGGTAACATTAAAAAATGTTACATGTATATACTGTAACATATTTTTCTCAAAAAAGATATCGCCATTAGTGTAAGGTGTTCATACTGCCCTTTTTTACAACTGAGGTACTTACTATGTACAGTAGATATCGGATATAAGAAACTTTGAAAATTAAACAAATTGTTTCCTATATTCGGGTTTTTCTTATAAGTAAGCAATTATTGTTTGTAAGAAAGTCATTCAGCCAAATCACAAATAAAAATTTCCTCCTATTACAAATAACAATTTCGCATGAAATTTCTTACTTTTTCCCGAAAAAATTTTCCTTGCAAATCAAAAGAGAGTTTATAAAAAACTGTCAGTCCCAATTTACACTATGGACATTTCTTGCCGGACAGACGAAGTTTGTTGGCGAGAAAGAAAAAGAGTAAGCATACAGCGTCGCTCCCTGCCAACAAACTTTGTCTGTCCGACAAGAAATGTCCATAATAAGAATTGGGACTTAGAAGGATTTTTGGAGGGATGCAGAAAACGAGCTTAACTGGGGCCACCAAATAGTTCTGTAACTGTAAAAAAAAAAAACACAGGAGGAATAAAATCATACGTCTAAGTTAAGCCGGCAAAGCCCGTTGGTGTTACCGATAAACCTGTCGAAAAAAAAATTTTAATAAGGAACTTGCAAGGTTATGATATTCTTTTTAAAAATTTTTTTTATTTGTACTCAAATTACATTTTCTTTAAATTGGACAGCCACAAAAAAAAAAAAAAAAAATAATTCAATGTAAATACCCAAAACAACTTCAGAAATTTCATTTTTTAATTTTTTTTTTAACGCGGAATTTATAATTGGAGGATTTTATACTGAGAAAAATATTTTCCGTGAGAAAAAAGTTCCTTGGGAATATTGGTGATTGGGCTGATTGTGTATACAAAGTCTTTTTTCAAATCATTTATTAACTTTGGTGTTTCTTATATGCGATTTTCTTTTATAGAACATTTTTCTCCATTGAAAGTGCAGAAAAAGACATGGTGTTTTTGGCAAAGGTTTTACCTTTTCAAAAAAATTAAATAAAAATCTTTTATGATGTATATGCACATTTAAGCCCGTTTTCACAACATACCGATTGCTTAAGGTAGGATTTTATCGGCCGTATAAAAAGTGTTCCGTTTTTACAACAAATCCAAAAAAAATAAGCTCAAACTGTCAAAATCAGATGCCTTTTCGACACCACCTGTAGTTAATTTGCCTTGATCGAGCCCTTATAGCAAAAATGATGTAACCAACAAAAATAAAATTTTACAGGAGAAGGTTTTTTTTTAAAATAATTTGGCTTCAAGTTTAGGGTTTCGTTTGAAATGGCTCTTATTTCGTAACGGTACTTCCGAGAGATATGATATTTTTACAGATGATGCAAATTATCAAAAATTATCGATTTTCATCAAAAAACAAAAATCTAAAATGTTGCTGGTTACATTATTTTTGCTATTAGGGCTCGATATGTCGTACTCTCAGAACCATGCCCTGCTCGTTTTGCTCTCGGTCGCACATGAAGAACATATGCCCCGTACCGTCCATGTAGCCGTCTCCTTCATAGATTCAATATGAAGAGCTGCATTTATAAATAATCTAAAGATACTTCCTGAAGTAACCCTAGAGGGAAGCGAACTGACACCAAAGTAGTCCCGTGATAGGTCTTTGGTGGACGAGACCGGTTCTATTTTTAACACTTTCTATGAATAAGACCTATCACTTTTACATGGGGTTGTCATTGGAGGGGGTCAATTTACACCATTTGGCCAGTCACACATCTATTCTCATGGAATAGTGACAGTTACTACAATTTATTATTAGTTCAATACAATTGGTTACATCATTTTTGCTATTAGGGCTCGATATTTTAATCAACAAAGATTTTTATATGATATGGAAATTAAAAATAGTTTTCGGGTCTTCGACTAAAACTAATAGTTTTAATAAGCGTTCATTCCCTTCTTTCTGATCTATTTATTTATTAAATCATTATATTAATTGTCTAATATTAATATTTTAAGCCTTCAATATTAAATACAAAGTTAATAGTTTTTAATGACTCAATTTTTTACGTATGTTTTGACACAGTTACTCAATTACGCAATATCTACACGCAGAAAAAAATATAGTTGGAGGTTACCATAATATCTGTGGCGATAAACAATAATGGCTTAAGTCGAAATTTCGTGTTTTGAGATATTATGGTTTTTGTCTAAAATAAATAGTGTGTTTTGTTGTGTAAGTTAAAATATAAATGCGTAAAGTTTTATTAATAATGACATTTTATACTTGAAACTTAGCTGAGTGATGGATATTGAAGAAGAGAATAAGAATATGTAATAAAATTAAAAAGCACTTTTATCAGCTTAAGCCATTATTATTTTTTGCCACAGATATAATAACAACATACAATGGCTAAATTATAACAATGCTATGTTTATTGTTGATTTTAAATACAGTACTCGCGATAATATGAACTAATTAAAACAAAGCCAGTTCACTTTTGCAAGATTGTTTATATAATTTCCCTTCAAAAACGTTTTTTCCATTAAAATAAAAGTTCTAATGTTAAAGTTTTCTTATTTATTTTTCATTGGATTTAAAAAACTATTGATTTTTAAAAAAGAAAAAAAAAAACTTAAAGTTATGCGAAAAAGTCTGTGATTTTCTTACGTTCAATCAGTTTAAAAACGCCCCGCTCTCTTAAAAATCTCCAGATATTTGCAGTGTTTGCGAACAGTAATCTTTTTGTCTCTCATTTTCAAAAACCATCGGTGCATGCACTTCAAAAAAAAAAAAAAACAATTTATTCGCTAAATTAGTAACACTTGCACCTTTTCCTATATGTTCTAAATTTTCTGATTTTTCTTTTTTTTTTTAAGTTCAAAACTAATGCTTTTTTAATTCATATATAAAAGCATTTTACGTTAAAATTATATTTAAAATTGTATATAGAATTCCATGTTAATGTGAGAACTAACTGAAAAGTGTATGTAAAACCATTTTGATTAACAACTGAAGACAATTTTAAAGCAATAGCTAGGGAAATCCCCAAGTTATTATGCAGTTGAATCAAAATTGATTTTGATTTTAACACTGTGAAGGTAGATAAAAACCGTTAAAAATACAATTATAAGTTGTTCATATTTTAGAGCTTTTGCACAAGTTCATATTTTGGAGTAGGCAATGGAACAAAATAAGTGTTCATATTTTGGGGTGTTCAAATATTAGGGTGTTCATATTATCGCGAGTGCACTGTATACATAGTATGGTTATGTTTAAAAATATTATGTTTTATTTTTAATTTTAAAAGATTTTGTTATTCGTGCTTTATTCCCAATTTTTATTATTGATAAAAACACTGAAATTTATTGTTGATGGGATAAGCTATTCCTATGCGCATTTCACTGGTTGCTTAGGCCAGATCGTCAGGAAACTTCATCCATAAAGGTTTTAGAAAAAATTAAAGATATTAAACCAAATAAAACTGTTAAACGTATAAGACTTATAAGCAACAGTTCTACTTGTAACAATATCAAAGTTTAAACAAAAACATCAACAATAAACAGTGAGTTTATCTCATCTTACATTCCCCACTTTTTTATTTAGATTTTTATTTAAATATGTCAACCCTCTGTTACAAATAATATGCTACAGGCAACATACTGGTTATCCCTCAATAACCTCCATAGCAACAGTCGCTGTGACCTACCGGGTAATGTAAACTGTATTAAATACTCTGTTCTTTACGTCAAGTACAAAAAAGCACAAGCTGATTGTTCCTTATTGTTTTTAATTTTAATAAAAATTTTAAAAATTTCAGAAAGTACAATTTTTTAAAGTTTTAAATTCACTGCTACTTTTTTTTGTGGGGATCTGTAAGGATTGTGTCAAAAGATTTGTTATTATTTAAGTACTTTTAATCACCCCTATCGCGAATGTTATGGGAATATGTAATATGGGAGCAAACCTTTATTACCATTCCCAACAAATCGATATCGCAAATATATTGGGAGTAAAAGTTTCTATTGTGCATTATTTGTCAGTGCTTTATAAACAAAAATTCCAATGGGAATAACTTGTCAGTGCTTGTATTGTGAAAGGAAAATATACAAAATAAAATACTAATAAAAATATAATTAAATAAATAATGAATAGTGTTTATCTTCATTTTCTTTATTTACACTCCTTCGATAAAAGGAAAAAGATCCTACCTTAGAACACAAATTAAAAATTGTTTACAGTCCCGTCCCTAACTATATAATTTATTATCCAGAGTGTTATTTTACATTTTTTGGTTTAAAATCACTATTTAGACCTTAAAATTTCTAAATATTTCCCCTTTTCTATAATTTCAATCGTGAAAAACTTTTCCCTTTAAATGTTTTCCCTTTTTCTGATTTGTAATTCGCTTAAATACTCAAATTTTTAAAATGTCCCATGATCGTGAACGTTTTTTTTAAAGTTGTTTTCCCCTTTTTTTGTGCTAGTGTTCATTAATTTTCTTAAGGGAACTGGATAATAAATTTTAGTAGTTTTTACTTTTTATTAAATACTTAGATTACTTAAACTTATTTTAAGCCTAGTACTCTGTTCAAATTTTTGAAAAATGTTGAGCAACATTTATTATTTCACACGAAAATTTTGACATGTATCGATGTTGCCTATCATGTCTATATTGTACAATTTGCCGATTTTATTCCTGCAAAGTATGCGACAGTTTTTTGCGTATGTAAACAAATCCCACACAATAATGATAGAAATAAAGATTATGACATCAGGCAGACATAAAAAGTTTTTACTGCGCATGTAGGAACTGTGACGTCACACTACCTTCGTTCTCAATGGCTAATAATTTGTAACTTTCAAACTGTTATGTTTATGTGTAAACATGACAGTGGAACAATTTATTATTTTTCTATTTAAATTATTTGAAAACTGAAAATTTTTTATAAGAAGTTCCTTTTTTCTTCATAATTTTATTTTTAACTTACATAAATATATATTAGCTATAGTTAAAAATATAGAAATTTAATTAAAAGGACGCAACACGTTAGTTTTTCGCACAATTTCCCGATTTGTGTTTTGCGGCTAATTTGTTAGCATTTGCCCACTGCACACTTTAAGTTTGTTCTCTTTTCTGCTCTCTTCTATTTTTATTTAGATTTTATTTTTCTTAATTATGCTACTTTTAACGCACGTTTGAACACTTTTTAAAATTTTATTTATTGTAATAATATTTTTAATATAAAATATTAAGCAAAATTCTTAGCTTTTTGACAATTAGTATAATATTTTTTTTTTTGAACTCTCTGAGTAAATTAATTGCAGCGTTGCCAACTATCACGTAATACATAAATTTTTTGTAAGAATTTACGATTTTCACATATAAAAGAGACTTGGTAATCTTAACAAGGGAACTACTACGTCATCAAACGGTAAAACATGCGCAAGGCGTAATCTTTATTTCTATCATTCCTGATCCCACATGTATTTTACTAAAAATAATTTTTTTTTAATAAAAAAAAAAGTAAATGTGGGTAAAAAAGTGTTACCGGTTGTGTTATATTAATTTTTTATTTCTTATTAAATAATCAGTTCATCCTTTTTTCCTTTTGCTTAAAATTCCACGTGAAATAAGTGCAGCTTACTTTATTTCGCAGTTGTAAAAAAATTTTGCCAGAGTACAACTCTATCAACATTATTTTTCATAGATAAGGTTGGATATTAAATCCATTCAGCATTGAGTCTGTGCTGTGTTTAAGATTTTTGAGAACACCTCAGATAAGGTGGGTTGTACCATTTCCACTTCCTTGTTTCTTTAAACACCTTTTTGATATCCGCCCTCTGCAAAAAAAAAAAACGAAAACAAGCACTAAGGCTTACGATGGGTTAAATACCAAATGATTTTTCTTTGTTGCCTGCAGGGAATTAGTCAGTGTAGGATTTAAGAAATGAGAAAGTTGCTTCTTTCAGCCTGTTAATGTTGGATAAATGTAAAACTATTTACATAATTAATTTAGACGCATTTTGCAAAGCAAGACGAGCTATTCGCTGTATGTTCTCTTATATCAATAAAACGATGGCACCAATTCTAATTTTTAAACTAGACTATTTGCACAAAAAAATCTTGTTTGTACCGCAAATTTATATTTATTTTTTGTACCGCTTTATGGTTGAATTTGTCAAACACTGAAACGAAGAAATGGGGTGCTTTAATACAATGTGAGATAAGGCCATGATGGCTTTATCTCTCATTCAATAGGGAGATAAAGCCTTTTTTTCATTTAAATGGGAGATAAAGCCATCATGGCCTTAGCTCACATTAGTAATATTAGAAAATGGCTTTATCTCTCATTTCAGTTCCGAAGACACTAAAGTTAAGTATTGTAATCTGGCGGCCTGCTTAGAAGTTTTTACCTCCAGGACGCGGCAGGTGGCTTCGCTGAATAAAGTTTTCCTGCGTGCGTCACAAGAATAAAAAAATGTTTTTCAATGAAAACTAAGGATTTTCCCTTTTACAGAATGTTTACACCATGCATAACAATATTCTGAAAAAATATGGCTTTATCTCTCATTTCGCAAAATTTTAAATATGACCTTACCTCTCAATGATTGGGCAATAAGACCATTATGGCTGTATCTCCCATTCAATTAAGCAATAAATCCATCATGGCCTTATCCACCATGGTTTTAAAGCACTCCCCCTGCCGGCACTCTTAGAATCAATCAATTTTATAGATTTATTGATCTTTCATTGGATCCAAAGTCAATAAGTTGATTAAAAAATGCTTTTCTTAACTGATAGTAAAATTAATGTTATGTTATCAAATGTTTGTTTATAGTCTATTTTATTTAAGTGTAAATTTAAATTTGTAAAATTTCTTTAAGCAGAAATCTGTAGACAATTAAGAAAAAATAAATAAATAATAAATTTATAAATCGAAACAATATTAGTGATTTAAAAAAACAATAGTAAGTTTAAAATAATTTTTTGTAACATAATTCAAACATGTTTTCTGTTTGCGTGTACAATATAAATTTCAATAAGCTTATTAAATGATTGTTAGCAAATAGAAGTGTTTTATTAAGAACTTTGTATTACTTAGTTCTGGTTGTGTTAACATGTTACACCGTCTCCCTTCAGATGGCCTAACAAACGACCGTTGTGAGCCAATGGACGCATTCTCTGCCGCCTTGTAAGATCGTATTTATTAGCCGCTCCAAACAGACACTAATAGACAGGTGGTAGGTATTGGTTCGTACTTGGCTTAGACCTTTCTGGCATGGGAGGCCCTCCGGTATTGCCCAGCGCCACAACCGCCAGCATGAATCTAAAACGTCCTTGTACTTAAGCTCTCGTATAGCGACAAGATGACTACCCATTCGCAAGAGCGGTTTTTAAGGAATTCGAAGTCGATTTAGCCCTGTTCGCTTGTGCGTCGCTCACTGTCGAACAATTCAAAGAAATAGAGCCATATTTTTGTCAAAATTCTTCTATTTATCATTAAGGCTAGATTACACTATTATACTTTCAAAAACTCAAGTAATATGACAATGTGTGATAGTATGTATGCAATTTTATGGAAAAGTTTGACATCCCATAAGACTTTATCGTTTTTTCAAAAATTTCTAAACAATAATACTTTTCATTGGATCAGGATTGCATTTTATTTATTTATTTATTTAGATATTTATTATAATTAAAAATTACAATAAATCTTAAAGCTAAAGCACTAGCAACTAAGGCTATCAGCTTGTGTTATATATACAAAAATAAATTACATACAAATAGGATTAGTATAATGCACTTATGCGAACGTAAAATTTTGTTTTGTAACTGAAGATGTTGTAAGAAATCATATGTATTATTTATATTATCTTCTGACGGACATTTGAGCATATCTATAATACTGTGAGAGTTGCATATTCTTAACCGGGTATTATAAAGAGCCTGACATTCTACTAGCAGATGAATTGTTGTTAATGTTGCGTTGTTGCGAAAAACGCAAACAGGTTGTGAATCTTTTGATATCAAGTGTTGGTGTGTGAGCCTAGTGTGTGTTAGGCGAAGTCTTGTAAAGCATTTATTTGTATGGCAGTTTGTTAAATTTGGAAGGATGACTGGTATTCTATTTGGGTTTATTGTTTGGTAAAGATGACTATATCTGCTCCATTTTCGGAGAATGGTGGATTCTAAATTCTTTATCGCGGATCTTGAGATATAATTTTTTGTATGGGGTATGTTGGTTGTATACAAGTATTTTTTGCGGCATTGTCTGCGGCCTCGTTCCCTAGTATACCAATATGACTTGGTATCCATATAATTTTTACCCTATTTTTTTTAGTTGTATTAGCATCTGCTGTATAGTGACAATTGTTTCATTTCTATTTCGGATATTAAGCGTGGCGTCAACAACAGAGCGGCTATCAGTGCAGATAACGTTTTTCATTCGGTTGGATTTACAAATTTTTAGTGATTCTAGAACAGCTTCCGCGTCGGCTTCGAATATGTTTGCGTTTTGTGGTAGTATTCCGGTTATTAGTGTTGAGCCGGTTTCGTTGGTAACAGCAAACCCAACATGATTTGTTGTTTTAGAACCGTCTGTGAAGATAAATTGCCAATTCTCGTTTTTAGCGTTGTAAAAACTTCGTTTTAACTTCGATTTAAAAGTATGAGGAGTTGTATTGGTTTTATTGAAAATTTGTAAATTTTTCAAAAAAACACTTTCATCCAACTGCCAAGTAGGAGAATTTTCCACTAGTGGGTTATATTTTGCGATATAATATTTCTTACCCATTTTAAAAATATGTGCTAGCGTTGATGGGTATTTGAGCTCGTTTTTTCTTTTTTTTAATAAAGGGATATGTTTGTGGAGCAGAGAGGATTTGGTGCAAAATATTTTATGTGTTAATCGTAATTTAAGTTTGTTTGCATGAATTCGAAGCGGTTCAAATCCACCTTCAGCTAGAAGATTTTTAATAGGCGTTGTTCTAAATGCTCTAAGGCTGGCTCTAATAGCGCCATGGAGTATGGTTTCAATAGGCTTAAAATTGATTTTACAGCTTTGCTATAAATAACCAAACCGTAGTCAATTTTACCCAAGATGGTTGATTTAACTAGCCTTAGTAGACTGTTGGTGTGCATGTGGCTCTTTGCAGATGATAGATACTTGATGATGTTTAATCTATTAGTTAAGTTCTTTTTAAGATATATACAATGATTTTTAAAACTTTATTTACGATCAATTAGTAAACCTAAAATTTTATAGCTATCAACATTTTTAATACTATTATTATTAAAAATCAAATCTATATTATTACAGTTATGTTTTTTTTCAAATGTGCAGTCGATTCGTTTTTTCAAACGAAACATCTGCACCTGAGTTTTTGGACTAGTTGTCAATGGCATTAAAGTCCGTGAAAAGGCTTCTTTAATTTTATCATTTGATTGTTCTTTAGCTATAACATAGAGGTCGTCTGCGTAAATACAGTGATCTACACTCTTATTTGCGCTAATAATGCGACTTAAGTCGTCAAAAGCAATAATAAAAAGTGTTACTGATAGTGGCGATTCCTGTGGGATTCCATTGTACAGCGAGAAAACATTTGAAAAGTTATTGTTTATGCGAACAGAAAATTTTCTGTTTATAAGAAAAGATTTAATTATTTTAAACATTTTTGGGCCTATGGACCAATTTGGAAGTTTTTGATGTACAATTTGTACCCCAACCCTGTCAAATGCTTTAATAAAGTCAATTGACAAAATTGAGGTATGATTCCTTGTGGAACGATTTTTGCATATAACATGGTCTAAGTACAATAGGGCATCATTGTACTTAGGCCTGCTTGAAAACCAATTTGATTTTTTGATAAAAGCTTATGTCTTTTTATAAACCACATAAGGCGTCTTGAAATCATTTTTTCTAAAAGTTTTGTAATGCAAGGTAGGAGGGATATTGGATGGTAAGAATCGATATTGTCAATTGGTTTATTATTTTTGTGAATGGCTACTACTAAAGCAGTTTTAAAATACTGGGGAATAATTCCTAGGTCAAAAATTTTATTAAAAAATTTTAATATTCGAATTTTAAAGGCATTTGGAAGATTTCTTAGCATTGGATTAGATATTTTATAAAAACCGGGAGTTTTACCTTTTGAAGTGTTAAGACTGTACGACAATTCCTGTAAATTAAAAGGCTCCTCTATCTCTCTGGATTTAACTGAACAGGTTGAAACTGTAAGAAATTGCAGAGTTTGTGATTTTTCATTTTGAGGGAAAGTTAATGGGAAAGTTTTGGGGAAAGTTAATGTCGTTTGAGTTGTCGGACCAGTATTTTGCAAATGTTTCAGACATGTCAAGTGCATTAGTTATTGTACTTCCATTTAAAGAAATTGTGTTTATCGTGTTTGGGTGGTAGTTACCGGTTGTCTTGCGAATGTCTTGCCATAAGATATTGGAGGGTGTGGATGGGTTCAGATTCTCCGTGAAGTTATTGAAAGATTTAATTTTTCTTGTAAAAAACTAGATTTTCCGTACACATATTTCGTCGAAATATTCGTTTCTAATTCGTTGTAATTCAGGTGACCACCATGGAACTGTTTTTGTTCTTTTAATTTCATGTGTGAGTGTTTATACTTTGTGTGATGGTGTGAACACAAACTTGTCGTGTTAAATTAGATTTTTTTACAGTCGCAACAAAACTCATTAGATTTATATCTCACAAAGTATTATGAAATACGTTAGACTTGTGATATAGTCTAAACTAGCTTTTAGCAGTTTGGGAATGAAATCCAGCAAAATCAATGCAGTGGGAGTTATGAATCCAAATGTGGAACAACCACCCTAAAAAGTTCAATATTTTGTTACAAAAACTAACGTAAATGTTGGCAGAATGCACTGATTGTGATAATATTTTGCTTAAATTCGGTTTATATAACTACAAATCTAAAAATAACTAAATCTTGTTAAGATCGGTGCATAATTTCCCATAAAGCCCACTCTCAGAAAACACTTTAATACGCCTTAAATTGTCAAAAAAATAATGCTTTTATAGTAAAATTTGGCCTGTCATAATTTAATAAGACTAGAAACCATAAAAACAAAATAAAGTCTACTCTCGGAATTCGCTTTAGTTCACCTAAAACCTTAACTTATTTTTATACTGTGCGTTAAGATTTTATTAAGATTGATTTATAAATTATAGATTCCATACAAATCCCACTTTCGAAATTGTCTCTCTCTCTCGGTGGAGGGTTTCAAAGATTCGACACAGCCGAATATAGCGTTTTTACTTTTTTTTTATAATTCTGTTTGAAAAATTATTAAATTGAGTTAGCTTAGTTGGACATTCTTTACTAGACTTAAGCAACAAGACACTATTTAAAAGAAACTCGATTGGAATAGTGATCTTTATTTAGAAATTTAGATCAGTATTACACAAAAAAGAATAACTAAATGCCAATGACATTTGAATAAGTATTTACTAAATAAATGATTGAATAATTTTTAACCGATTTTTCAGTTCTTGATAATCGGTAAAAAAAAAAAAAATTTCAAAACTTTTTATTTTTAACTGGATGACAAACTTATATGTATCCCTCCACTTTAGTAGTGAAGTTTATGCAATAATAAAATTAATTACAATTTAAATTGTTGCATTCAGATTATCACTGAAATTAACACATTCAAATTCATTGAAGTAGTTTACAATTATAATCAATGAAATAGTGTAAATTGACTTAATTAAGTCAATTTTCCACTTTTTTAGACAAGCATTAAATTGTCTTTACCATTTAAAAAGGTGTAAAAATATCGACAAAAGTGTTTTTGATGATAAAGAAATCATAACGTCTGGTGGAACAATTAATTAGTGGACTTTGATTTCTAGTTTAGTTTTTGCATTTCGCAATTGGAAAAAATTGTATTGACTGGCGATGTACGATAGAGAAAACTACCAGTACACATTTGTTTTTGCCGTTCAGCTGAAAATATCATCATTTTAAGGGAGAGTATGTATTAAGAAAATAAAAGATCTGACCAAGTCTTTGACTAAAATTGGCCGATTGCATATAAACTAGGGTAGGAAAAAATTCGGCACACGAGCACAATTCGAGTCAACTCGCTCGTTTTAAAATTTGTGCTCGCGAGTTTTATTTTTAAGCTCGCGAGCACAATTTTTTTTCGACTCGAAAGATTTTTGTGCTCGACTCGTAAGCATAAAACGACTCGTCTTAAAATTTGTGCTTTCGAGTTTTATTTTTCAACTCGTAAGCACAAATTTTATTCGAGCAGAAAAAGAGCACAAACGAGTTGAAATCGAGCAACTCGTATAAAAAAATTATTCTTTGTTTTGCGAAGTAAAAATATACATACGTATGTATGTATTTGTTATGAAGAGAAGGGAAGGCAAGACGTGTGGGAAAAGGTTGTTAAAGTAATGTTCATACACAAACTTATGCACACATATGTATGCTAGTCATAAACATGTAAATAAATATGTATGTAAGTTTAAAAATATGTATACATGCAAAATGTTTAGTGATGTGTAATAAAATGTATGCGTTCTTCAGCGACTTACATACAAGTGTTTAAGATTGGTAACATACTACATATTTCTTTTCATAAAAGCTGCCTTTAGTTGTGAATAAAATTAACATTTATCCATCGATTCTCATGTTTTATGGCTCATTTTATTCGTAATATACCTGGCTTTCTCATTAATGATAAAAAAATCATAATGATTTTCATATGAAATAATACCCCAATTAAAAAAATGAAATAACACCCCAAACAAAATGAAATAACCCCCCAAAAATCGTTTTTGTTGTTCTCTGTACAAACTTTTGGGGGGTTATTTCATTATTTTATTGGGGGGTTATATTGTTTCATGCCGCCATAAAGGCCCACTATATGAAATACAATTAATTATACAGGTTTGCTTTAAAGAATCACGCCATATATATCATGGTTTGATATTCCAAACCCAATCTTCGCCAACTAAGGCTTTTTTGCATAGCCGGCCTTCGGCCGGGCGCAATGACTTTTTCCTCTATGGTATAACAAACACCGGCTTCGCTAGCTAAAGCTTCTCTGCATAGGATTTTCTCCTCTATAGTACAAAAATACCGACTCAACCCGGCTACGCAGAGAAGCTTTACTTAGCGAAGCCGGTCTTTGGTATACCACATAGAAGAAAAAATTGCGCCCGGCCGAAGGCCTGCTATGCAGAGTAGCTTTTTTTTATCGAAGCCGGTGTTCTGTATACCAAAGTGGATAAGTCCTTGCGCCAAAAAAGTTTTCATTATAAATTTGAAAATGAAATAATCCCCCAAAAAATATATTGGGGCTTTATTTCATAATGATTTTTTTGGGGGATAATTTCATATGAAATAATACCCCAATTAAAAAAATAACTCCCCAAACAAAATGAAATAACCCCCCAAAAATCGTTTTGTTGTTCTCTGTACAAACTTTTGGGGGTTATATTTTGGGGGTATATTTCATGCCGCCGATAAGTACATATGTATGTACACTTGTTTTAAAATTTTTATGCAAAATTAATAATGATACGTAGTAAAATGTATCATTCATCAGTGACTGACATAGAAGTGTTTGCAATTCATAAGAAATGAATCAGCTACCTATTTCTGTATTGAACATTTTCGTTTGCGAATTGACATGGAAAAACCAATAAAAAAAACTTCAAATTTGTTTTCAATAAAGATTCTCTAAAGGACAGTTTTGTATTTATTACATTAAACAGGCAGCAAGAGTGTTTTTTGTGCACGGCACTATACTTTTAATAGGAGTTAAAGAAACCAATATAAGAGTTTTTATGGCTGCAATAGCCACCATGTAATTGTTTTGTGACAACCAAATCAGTGGATTCGTATTGATTTTAAAGATAGAATTTAAATTATTCCTAGTTTCCTCATTTTTAAAATACCTTTTTTTAATGTAAACTTTTTTAGTATATTCATATTAACTGTTTAACTCTTTAAAAAGGGGTTTCTCTATTAAATGGCACTTATATTATTTGTATACTCCTTTTAGTTTTGTTGTTATGGAGTCTTAAAAAAATTTTAAGCACTGGAAAAATATGTGTTGGTGTTTTTACTTATTTAATAATAAAGAAAACAAAGAATTTTAAAATAAAAACAAAAGTTTTTGCTTTTTTAGGTTTTATTTTTGTGAGATTAAAGGCCTGTTCGTCGATAGCGAATGAAGACTTCGTTCGCTTAAATTACATTTAAAACAAAAACAAATTTTAAAATATTGTTTTTGTTTTGCATGTAAGTCAAGCGAACGAAGTCTTCATTCGCTATCGACGAACAGGCCATAAGCCTTTTACAGCCCTTTTAAAATACCGATTTAGCTTATTTTTCATTCAGCTTTATTCATCACTGATAGTAACACACATTTATTTTCATTACTATGTTAGTAAATATTTCCCAATTTAAAATTAAAACTCCTTTACCATAGTTTTTTTATGTTTTTAAAAAGTATTACATGATTGTATTCCTTTACACGAATTCTTTTCTTGGATATTTCTATATCATGATTAGTTATGCTTGTCACATCATCATTTTTGTTGTATCAATAAAAACATTTTCTTTCTTTTTTTATCCATATGTTATTGTTGTTGTATGTCTTCGATGATACATTTATTCATGCATAGTATGCAAGCCTATTTATCCACGCATACAAACAAATAAACCAGAAAAAAAAAATTTAGTTTAGAAAAATTTTACAACCAGAAATAAAACTCGCGAGCAATTCTTTTCAGCTCGACTTACGAGCGAGTTTAATTCGAGCACCCTCCGTACTCTAGAAACCACCGCAAAAAAAGGCTAACGGGCAGAAATCGCAAGATCTCGATGGCCAGTTCACATAATTTCCACGTGAGATGAATATGTCCTCAATTCGCTTGTGCATAATTTCCAATGTGGCAAGAGCTCTACTCTTTGATTGCATTAGTATAATATAAAATATATTTGCAGATCTTCAAATTTGGCGAATGATAAACCATTAAACATTTAAAGAAAAACTCAACAATTTGCAAAATCAGCTTGGAAAATATGTATGTATGTATGTACATATGTATGTATTCATCAAAATTTTATTTATTTTCAATTCTATACAGTATAGAATATAGTTTTGGCAGAAACTGTTATAATCATTATTCTTCAATGACAAAATTTTAAAACAAAAGAAAAAGGAAAAATTTTAAAAGAGAAAAAAAATTTATTAAAATAATAAATTAAATTGATAACACACAAGAAAAAAACCGAAATTCCGCGAAAGGCGCTACAGCAGCCAAATTTAAGAATTTTGTTAAACCGGCATATAAGTATGTTTGGTAGAAATTCTTACATTAGGCTGCTGCAGCGCCTAGGATGCCCCTAGATAGGTAAAATGTATGACCACCCCTACTTTATTTTTCATCTAAATCCTTTATTTCTAAGATACCTACCCAGGGCTGCCAGGTACTTTTTTTCCTTGTCCCCAAAAAATTAAAAAAATATCCCCAAAAATCCCCAAATTAAGAAAAAAAATCTTAATAAGTAAATATTTTTCTGTTTGTTTTTTTTTCTGACCAAATTTAAAATTTTTTTTTTTAAAAAAGTAAAAATAGTAAGAAAAATTTTAATTAGAAATCCCCAAAAATCCCCATATAAAAATTTTTTGTAAAAAAAATTATTTTATTTTGTTTGTACCCTGAAGGAAAAATAACATAAATTTATAAAGTACCTTTAACACTACCTTTTAACTAATATGATAATCTTAATAAGGAGCTTTTACACCGTATAAGTTGTTGATAAGAGTAAGATAAAAGTTTTGCTACTTTTTTTCATATTTTTAATATGAGACAAAGAAAAATAAGCATAAATAATAAAAGGGAAAATATATTAAAATAGTGTAAAATCCCCAAAAAATACCCGAATTTTTTTTTTAAATCCCCAAAAAAATCCCCAATCCCCTAATGACTTTCTTTGTCCTTTTTGCTCGCATAAAATCCCCAACTTTGGGGATAAATCCCCAAGTCTGACAGCCCTGTACCTACCCGCTATCTCCATTCCTTAAGGGGGCTCCCATACAATATAGTCAATACAGATTAGAAATATATTGAAGAAAAAGTCCCATAAATGCCCAGGAGTTGCCCCTAGTGGGATACAATATATGACCGACCTCAATTAGTTTTTTGTCCTTAACATTTTCTGGATACATATTTGCCCCTTACTACCACTTTTTAGGGGGGCTCCCATACAAATATTGCGTTTTATGAAATTCTTAAATTAATTAAAATTTTTCGACTTTTTTGAATAAAATCAAAAGTTGCTAACAGATTATAATCATAAATGGCTTGTTTTGTTAATAGCTTCGTTTTTTATACGTCTGCAAAATTTTTTATGAATTTTTAAAAACAAAAATTTCGACATTTTGATAAAAAAAATTATTTTTTTTTCAAGAAAAAAAAAAAATAAAAAAAATTATGTTTCTAAAACGACTGCTCATATTAAAAAAAAATTTTACTAAGTCTGTGTACATACGGTTCATGTCTTATTGACATTATTGCTACTTTATAGGCGAGAGGGACGAGGGGAAAAGAAACGAGTACACAGAAGCATGTACTGTCTTTACGTTTTGCTTTTTCATTCTTTGTTTAATTTTGTTATTGTTTTCAATATCAAAGAAGCACATGTCAACATGACATGAATCATTTGAACGCCAATTCATGTTTAAAGAAGAAAAAGGAAGAATCTTTTCAAAAAGACATGAGCCGTATGAACTCAGACTAAGTCCCAATTTACATTATACGATTTTTGTCGTTGCGATTATTGTCGTTTCTTCTTTGAAGTCGGTCTGATATTTACATTGTTCGATTTTTGTCGTTACAACTTTTTCGATGCCACCAAACTTTTATACATTTATTTTTAAATGAGAGAACGAATAAGCGAACAAAACGAATCGAAGACCACACTCGCTTGTGTACCCCTTTTAATTCCTCTCTCCCCTTTTGCCTATAAGGTAAGAATCGCAGCGACAAAAATCGTATAATGTAAAAAAACGTATAAAACGGTATATCTCGAAAACAAGAGCTAAACTAAAAAAACGGTGGACACCAGTGAATTCAGCGTACCCGAATTATGCTAAAACGCCATGTGCTCGGCTTGTCTAAAAAAAGTGTAAATTTCGAGCACAGTGTAATTAACAAAATGATAATATTAAAAAAATCCAAAAATGTTTAAAAAATCTTATTTGCAAAAAAATTAATAATGCTTTTTGTTAAGCTCAGTGCGTTACTTATTATTTTGTATAAAGCAATTCCAAAGACGGATTGCATAAAGGAAAAATTGCCAATCGGAAGGTAAACGTTGGTGTCTAAACAATGAAATTCGTTTACCTCTATTAGAGCTAGATATGGTCAAGCGGTTATACAGATGTTGTGGTAACAAAACAATATTAATGTTTGCAGGTAAAATTAAGCATAATTTGGTCGAAATTAACCATATTATGGTTTAAATTAACCATAATATGTTAAAAATTATCTTATTCCGGTCAAAATTAATCGTAATTTTTCAAAAGTAACCATAATATTATGGTCATAATTTCATAATTAGGGATGAGATTTTCATGCACTACAAAATCGAAAATATGCGTTCAAAAAATGCACTAAAAAATCCAAAATATGCACTAAAAGTCTAAGGTTTAGTGATGCGTACACATTAGGGTATTCATTCGGTTAACCGAATAATTACTACCCGATTAACTGATCGGTTAATTTAAAATTGGCTTTTTTCGATTAACGATTAAACCGGTTAATTTCAGTCGATTAACCGGTGTAACCAAATTTTTAAATTTTTGTAGTATTAAACCATATTTTTTGTGTTTTTAATTATGGGTGAGTTCCAAAACGGCAAATGCAAAGACACTCGCTTTTTTAAATGCATTCTACAATACAAGTATGTAGAATTTTACAATGTTCTCTGTACCAAAGTTCACCAAAAAAGTTACCAAAGTGCACCATTAAAGTTATGTTTAAAAATATTTTTCATACAATATATTTCCTTCTAGAATTACATACTTACATTCCTAAAATACAAAACAAAAACAGAAATTAAGGAATTCGGAAATAAACTTTTTTGCAGAATGTTCGGTGCTGAGCTTTGTCAGGATGAGTTAGATGATGACCTAACAACAGAAGAAACTCTCGATAGTAGCACAACAACAGAATTAATAAATACAATTAGAAGGGTTAAGCATTTAAAAAATAAAAACCGGACTCTAACGGCATAATGGAAGATTAAAATTATTAAAGGAAAATGACTGAGAAATAAGATAACACTACGTAACAGTTTTTTGACCAAATGAATTTGACACCTAATCTTTATGTAAAATTTTCCGCTGAATCCGAATATGAAGTCAGAATTGTCAAAAGTAGAACAGTTTTTGAGATATTCCAAAATAATCTTTATTTGTGTTTTTAAAAAAGATGATGTGACTGAAATGCAAATATCTTCAAGAATTTTAACGGGATTATGTAATTCTTTCTTTCTAGTGAAAGGTTATAAAATTTCCAAGATAACCATGGGTCGTTTGTAATCATTGGTCAAGAAATGACAGAGTTACAGTGGACAAAATTTGAAAATTTATTAAAAATTTTATGATTTTTTGCAATTTTGTTCTTTTGAAGTTATTTTTTTAAAATGAAACAACTGAAAAGCTTATTGTTTTATTACATAGGACATTAGTCTATTTTGATACGAACATTTTGCGCCCAACGAGACTAATTTCTGCGCAAAAATGACAAAGCTACAGAAGATTTAGTGAATTAACCCACTTTTCGCTTTTTAGTGTTTTATAACACTACGTAACAATTTTTTTGACCAAATGAATTTGATACCTAATCTTTATGTAAAATTTTCCGCTGAATCCGAATATGAAGTTAGAATTGTCAAAAGTTCAACAGTTTTTGAGATATTTCAAAATAACCGTTATATGTGTTTTTAAAAAAGATGCTGTGACTGAAATGCAAATATCCAAAAAATTAAATATGAGCCTATTTCAATACGAACATTTTGTGCCCAATAGGAACCAGATCGGTGCAAAAATGACAAAGTTGCAGAAGATTAATTGAATTAACCCACAACAAATAAATATACAAAGCTAAATTTTTAGTAACAATAAATATTAAAAATTGCTTAAAACTATTGAAATTCTATATGGGTTAATTTACTAAATCTTCTGTAGCTTTGTCATTTTCGTACCAATCTATATCTTGTTGGGCTCAAAATGTTCAAATTAAAATAATCTAATGTCGCATGCAATAAAACATTAGGATTTTTAAATCATTGGTTTAAAAAAAATAACTTGAAAAGAACAATATCGAACAAAATCATAAAATTTTCAATGAAGCTTGAACTTTTGGCCCCTGTAACTCTGTCATTTCTTGACTAATCTTCACAAGCAATCCATGGTTATTTTAGAAATTTTATAACCTTTCACTTTACATAATCCGTTTAAAATTTTTTAAGATATTTGCATTTCAGTCACATCATCTTTTTTTAAAACACAAATAACGGTTATTTTAGAATATCTCAAAAACTGTTCTACTTTTGACAATTCTGACTTCATATTCGGATTCAGCGGAAAATTTTACATAAAGATTAGCTGTCAGATTAATTTGGTCACGAATTTGTTGAAATTTTGTTACGTAGTGTAATCTGTATTATTGGTTTATTTCGGTTTCTCCAAAATCTTCCATAAGTATTCCAAGTCAAGTTTATCAAAACTAAAGAAAAGAATCTCTTAAATCCTAAACATTTAAAACAATTTATTTTTCTAAAACATTATTTTATAAGATCACCTTAAACTATTAAAATGATCTCACAGTTTATTTTTTAATAAATACATAATATGAACTAATTAAAAAATATATATTACATAGTTATTAATTATTTTTTAGTTTGCTCGTTTTAGTTCAAGAATTGCCATGTTATTGTTTTTTTTTTTTACTAATAAACTCCAAATAATAAATAATTTTTAATTTTTATTTATTGAAATTACTTAATTTAGAAAAAAACCTTATTAACCGATTAAACCAAAACCTCGATTAATTAATCGAGCGATTAACCGATTAAAGCAAAAGCCCGATTAAATGAATACCCTAGTGCACATCTTGAATGTGATAACATAAAGCCTATCCTACATTAATGTCATCCTCTCCGACTAGTGGTAGGCCCTGTTTTTTTGGCAGATGAGGCACTGGTGACCGATCAATGGCGGTATAACCACAACATCCGTCCCTGGAAGGAAATATCTAGTGACACAAGCGTGCATTGGGCAGGTTCGGAGGCCTATGAAAACGCAAGGAAATTTACTAAGATAGCAGCCCTATCACCGAAATAGGTGTCGTTGGTCTAATCAACCATGATTACCGAATATAAATCGATTCGAGTATCTACAAGGAAAAATAATGAACGGAAACACTTGACGACGAACAATAGCTATGTTAAACGGATACGAATTGGACAATGGAATGTAAGGACGTTATATCAAGCTGGTAAATTTGCAGAATTATCAAGAGAGATTGAAAGATTGAACATCAGCATCTGTGGGTTAGGCGAAGTAAGATGGAACGGAAGTGGGGAGGTGCGAAACAGAAAAGGAGATGTGTTTATATATTCCGGTGTGCCAAACGAGGATGATGTACATGCAAGAGGAGTAGGAATACTCTTAAATAAAATTAATAAATTGGAAAGCTGTCTCAGAAAGAATTATCACTGCAACACTAAGAACTAAGTACAACAATATTACCCTAATATAGTGCTATGCCCCTACAGAGGATAAAGATTTAAATGATAAAGAGCACAGGTTCCCCGTAAGGATATTACCATACTCCTTGGCGATTTTAAGGCACAAATTGGTCCTGACAACGAAGGGTATGAAGATGTTATTGGTAAACACGCTATTGGCTGCCGCAACAAAAACGGTGAACTGCTGATTGAACTATGTACAAATTATGAATTTAAAATAGGCGGATCCATGTTTCCCCATAAAAGAAGCAACAAGGTGTCATGGTTGTCACCCGCCGGAAACTTTGAAAGCCAAATAGATCACATTTGTGTTTCTAGAAAATGGTGTAACATTCTATGTGATGTACGTAACAAGAGGAGCGCAGAAATCGGTAGTGACCATTATCCTATAATCGCCGAGATAAAGCTAAAATTACTTTCCAAGAGGAGAATTCCTCCCCAGACAACGTTTCGACATTTCTAAATTACAAAACGAATCAACAAAGCTATTGTTTACAAATAATATAGGAAATATCGACATACATTCCAGCGGATCAACTGAAGAATACTGGAGCAAGTTTAAGAATGAAGTACAAGATATTTGTAAAACAATTCTGGGAAATAAACAGAATCAGCGTAAGGAGTGGATAACAGCCAGCTCCTGGGAACTTATAGAAGAAAGAAAATCAATAAAAGTAAAAATGTTGAGCGAAAACGATGTTATACAGAAAAAAGAATACAAAAATAAGCATAAACTTTTGGGCAAGAAAATCAAAAAGAATATAAAAAAGGATAAAAACGAATATTATGAAAAAATGGGAAATAATGCGCAAGTCGCAGCAGATAAAGGTGATTCCAAAGAATTATACAAAATTATTAGATCCCTAAGTGGAACTAAAACCACAACTACAGGTATACCAGTCGAAGATGAATGCGGAACCCTCAATACCTCTAAAGAAGATCAACTGAGGATTTGGAAACAGCATTTCCAGAGAACATTAAATATTATACATGAGGATCAAGAAGACTTTCAAATAAATAGAAGGCACGAAACAAACATACACGTCTCAACCGAAAATCCATCCTTACAAGAAATTATAGATGCAATACATGGTCTAAAAAACGGGAAAGCACCCGGGAATGATAGCATACCAGCAGAATGTTTTAAAGCGTGCATAGAAGTCTTTTCTGAAAAATTATACCCTTTATTTCAGAGAATCTGGGAAGAAGAAAATATTCCATATGATTGGAAAGAGTCAATAATAGTAAAACTACCGAAAAAAGGAGACAAGAAAAAGTGTGACAACTGGAGAGGTATCTCCATATTACCATCTATCGCACAAATTTTCAATAAAATAATACTAAATAGAATTTCTGATCCTCTAAACAGACTTATACGCAAAAACCAAACCGGATTTCGCAGCGGTAACTCATGTATTGAGCAGTCTGTCGAATACAACACAACTCTATATTTAACATTCATCGACTACGAGAAAGCATTCGACGCCCTCGACCGTAAATATATATGGCTCGCACTTTTGGCTAGGGGTATACCAGAGAAAATTGTTAATATCTTTAAAAATAGTTACAACGGTACCTCTTGTAGAGTACTACATGATGGATGTGTCAGCGAACCGTTTGTTACAACAAGCGGAGTGCGACAAGGTTGTGCTCTATCACCATTACTCTTCATCACTGTGCTTGATATGGTATTAGAAACATTGGATAGAAATCAAACTGGAATCAACTTCATCATAGACTAGGGGATCTTGAATACGCTGACGACGCGGTTCTTTTACCCAACACTCACTCAGACATGCAATCCAAAATGGATTTACTAGAACGCGAATCCATTAAATTAGGTTTAAAAATAAACATCCGAAAAACCACGGCTATGAGGATTAATACAAGCAATGCTACGCCTTTTGTTATTAGTGGACAACAGATAGCTGATGTAGAAGAATTCGAGTATCTGGGTAGTGTTTTAACGACAGATGGTGGTGCCTATGTAGATATATGCAATCGAATAAGGAAAGCACAAAGGGCATATGGATCTCTTAGAAATATATGGATGTCAGAAACACTACGTGTCGGAGACATGGCTAACGACTGTTGCCATAATTAATAAGCTGCAATCTTTTATTAATAGATGCCTACGGTCCATTTTAAAAATATGGTGGCCACGTACTATCTCCAATCAAAGACTTTGGACTATTACTCATCAAAAAAGTATACACAATGCGATCATCAAAAGAAAATACGGTTGGCTCGGTCATACTCTAAGAAAGGACGTAAACGAAATATCACACTCTGCTCTTCAATGGAACCCACAAGGTCACCGATCCAGAGGGAGACCAAGAAATACGTGGCGTAGGACAATTAATTCTGAAACTGACAAATCAATAGACCAGTTAAGATATATAGCAAGAAATAGAACTGAATGGAAATCCTTTGTAAATAGACTAAGTTTATAAGTTATTAAATAAAATATGAACATGTCATAATAATAATGCACTAAAAAAATATAAAATCAGCACTAAAAACTTTCTAAAAAAATTTTTTTTTTTAAATTTACTAAAAACAAAAATATAAAAAAATGCAGTCTATTGTTTTTCAAATATCTTTAAAAAAAAATGAAATAACTAATTAAAATTTTTGTTTGCTTAAAAAACTAAGTACTGTTTCATTAAAAGTAAAACTTTGTCTTGAACTTGAAGAATGCCAATGCATTTTGAAAAAATTTATTTTCAGATCCCACTTCAATTTCAGATCAGATCAAAAATATTTGAAATTTTTTTTATTTTGAAATACTTAATTTTTTTTTTTTGCAAAATGTTTTGGATTTTTTTTTTTTTTTTGATTTGTCGAGCTCTTCTTCCTTCCACATTGTTGATTTAAAACCTAAATTTGCAAAAATATGCATTTTCACCAAAAAATGCACAATATGCAAAAACAAATCGATGCCATTTTAACGCAAATTTAATGATTCGGAAAGATAATTGGTCGACATCGTTCTTGGACTATCGACAAAAAACATGCATTTGCATGGAAACCGTAACTCTAGTCATTATTAACAATTGCATGGTCATTGTTTTCCATAGTAAGGATATTTATTGTAATCAGGCCTTTTTTTTAATTTGCTTATTGAGTCAAGTTGTAAATTTTATTTTGTTTTGTCTATTCTTTACGTGTTATGTTCCACTTTAATTAGCTTTTCTTTTATTTCCTTTCCATCCTGCGACGACCTTCATCAGCATTCTTTCTATTTTACTGGTTTGTATTTCTACGAAAATTTATGTATTTAAATTAATAATTAAAAGAAAAAGAATGTGAGAATTTTTTAGCGAACCAAGAAAAGCATTCAACTATTCTAGAGAGCAAAAGAATCATACATACCATTATTAATGTACATACATAAATTAAAATATGTACTGCCATTTTGGTTTTGTTTTATTTATTAAGACAAATATTTTGACCAACTTTGTTAATCATTCTCAGTAAAATTAAATTGTCTCAAGGCATAAAACAGTACCAATACCATCATAAAAGGTAACGAACCTGTTATGACGTAATTTTATTAAGGATATCATCGACATAAAAAAAACATATTAGGATCACAAAAAATATTCGGACAAAGTCAAATTTTTTAACCCTTATGTGTGTGAAAAAAAACACCTTCTATAGGGTGGATAGGTACCTGGGTACCTTCATGCAAATTGTATGAGAAATCTAATTTTTTGTCTTGTATTGTACAAAAAATCGATGGTCAATGATATAATACATATTAGAATTTTACTCTGGTTTTCCCCTTTTCATATATTTTTTAAAATCCTACACCCAAAAAAAAAATTTGTAATATAAAACGTATACAGGTACCCAGGTACCTATTCACCCTATTAAGGGTGCAAAAAGCAAATTGATATGCCACGCCCCCCCCAACTGATATTGTATATAAACACCTATGAAAATATAATAATAACAAAAAGTTAGGAGTTCTCATGAAATTGTAGAATTGTAGACTAAAATCTTATATAAAAAATTTCGATTTGAAAACGCAATAGGTACACACGTACCTGTCCACACACATAAGGGTTAATACAGAAATAGAATCATTTGTGATTTTCAACATGTTTTTGCGGTCTGCTAATAAGTTTTCAAAATGTGGCTTGATGTAGTTTATCTCCCACCTGCAGAGTTAAAAAAATATGAATTTTTAAGCAACTAAATTGAAATCTTTTTCTTCAGTGCACTCGCCATTGCTTTTTTCCGTTCCATAATCAATATTATTATTGTCCAAAACCGAAATTTGAAATTGCAAGTCTTTATTAAAATATTTCTGAATATACGATAAATAAAAAACAACTTGTTTACAAATTTAATTTTTAAGTTCCTCAATTCGGCTCTATATAAGTAACGATATCTTGGTGAAATTCAAACAGAAAGGTTAAAACAGTGAACCATCGAGTTTTGTTACAGAAATTTTAGGTCACATAAAGACATAGAAAAGTACATGCTTCGATACAATCTATATATGGAGGATTTCATGTCAAGTGACCCAATTTTTAAATCATTGTCTTCCGATTTGGATGAAATTTGCACCAAGTCCTATTGGATAGTAGTTTAGACACAAATTTTCAACAAGATCGGTCTAAAAGTTTCTGAGTTAGTGGGGGTCAAAGTTTGACATTTTGGCCATACAGGTGTTCTTTCTTATCTATGTAACTTATTACCTATTGGTGTTAGCAAAATTTGTCCCAAGTAGCTTCGATAGCTATTTGATCCATCTTTTGTTTTTTTAAAAAATTTAAAAATTTTTTTTTTAAATTTAAAACCTTTCTTTTAATTTTTTTTTTTAGCGGTAATGTTTTTTTTCAATGGAAAGCTTATGTCTTTTTCTTTTAGGTAGTTTTGGTCCCTTTTTGGGATGCGAGCGACTTACATATGTATAAAAAAAATAATTTCTAACTCTAGACGAGGGTTTTTCAATTTTTAGCATATGCACTATTTTGAATTTTTTCCTATTTGTGTTTAAGTGTTTCTAAAGCCTTAAAAATAAAACGTATGCAAAGAAACTAGACAAATTAACCTTTCCGCCGGTATGTTACAAACCCAACTATTATTTTATACCTTCGATGCTGTAATGCCCACAATATGTTAATCCCAGGAATAAAATCACTTTTTTCTGTAGAAATGTTCACAAATTTAATTCTATTTATTAATTTGTAATAATAATTAAATTAATATATAATTATAATAATAATAATTTCTAATAAAAGATTTTGTTATTCGTGCTTAATTCCCAATTTGTATTCTTGATAAAAACACTGAAATTTATTGTTGATGGGAAAAGCCATTCCTATGCGCATTTCACTGGTTGCTTAGGCCAGATCGTCAGGAAACTTCATCCATAAAGATTTTAGAAAAACTAAAGATATTAAACCAAATAAAACTGTTAATCGTTTAAGAATTATATGCAACAGTTGTACTTGTAATAATATCAATGTTTAAACAAAAACATCAACAATAAACAGTGAGTTTATCTGTTCTTACATTCCCCACTACAATTGGTTGGAATTCTTCCAACATTAAGTGCTGGTTCACACAGGTCAAGTTTACTTGAACAGTTTTATTTAAATTTTCTTTTGAACTTGCGTTCACGTTCATGCACAAAATTAATTTTTGTTTTCTTCTCCTTCAACTTTGTAGCTTTTTATTATATTACGGATGAAAAAAGAAAAGAAAAATACAAAACTGACTGGTACGGTCAAGTATGTACCCCTTTCCATTCTCTCTACCCCTCTCTCCTAAAAGCTGAAGACTTGAATCGTCAAACTTGACCTGTGTGAACCAGCACTAATTGTTGTTGTAAGCAAGGCGAATTGACTAGAAGGTGAGGTCAACTCTACAACTACAATGCTTCTGTGGTCGGGTTGTCAAAAATATTGCTAGTAAAAAAAAAACAGGTTTGTTGACATAAAAAACTAGTTTGTATACAAACTTTGACAAGTCGACCACCGAAAAAAAACACCACATGTTGACTTGACCCCACCTTCTAGTCAATTCGCCTTGGTTGTAAGTTGGTTAAGAAAAACAAAATAAAAACAAAAACAACCTGCATTAAATAAAAAAGCATGTTGCCAGTTTTAGTTTTTTTTAAGACGTGCACTTGCCTGTTTATAACCAAAGTAATTTTTGGGAATACAAAATTTTAATTTAAAAGGTTTTGTTATTCGTGCTTAATTCCCAATTTTTATTCTTGATAAAAACACTGAAATTGATTGTGGATGGGATAAGCTATTCCTATACTACAATTAATGTTGGAAGAATTTCAATCAATTGTAGTGGGGAATGGAAGGAGAGATAAACTCACTGTTTATTGTTGATGTTTTTGTTTAAACTTTGATATTGTTACAAGTAGAACTGCTGCTTGTAATTCTTATACGTTTAACAGTTTTATTTGGTTTAATATCTTTAGTGTTTCTAAAATCTTTATGGATGAAGTTTCCTAACGATCTGGCCTAAGCAATAGGAAAAGCTTATCCCATCAGCAATAAATTTCAGTGTTTTTATCAAGAATAAAAATTGGGAATTAAGCACGAATAACAAAACCTTTTAAATTAAAATTTTGTATTCCCAAAAATTATTGTGATAATTTCTAATAATAACAATAAAAAGATAACTAATTTAATAAAATTTTATCTTAATCACTCAACAATTCAGGCAATACACGTACTAGTTTCTGACGTGTGTTGGAACTTGAAGAAATCATTATGCACAGGCTAGTGATGCCAACTTTAAAATTTAAAAAAGCACTATTTTGAACAAAAAAAGGCGACGGCGTTGATGGGTGACCATTTTCATTTAAAATTAAATAATAAATATATTTACATTTGTATATAAACATTTTTAAATGTATTTTTATTATCTTCAATAAAATTCAATTAAAGTCTTTGCGTTCTTTTGTACGGTTTCTGACTGCATGATTTTTAACTCATCAATACGTTTTTTCTACATGACTCAAAATCGTTGTTTATTTTTCCATTCACAATTGCTAATATTTTCCAAGCCATTTTCTATTTTTGAAACAGTGTCTACAACTTTAAAAAAAATGTTTACCGAAAACAAATACATCGTTTTTATTACGATTACATAATATGTTGTCAACGCTAAAAAGTGCAACGTTTTGTAAAATTTCCTAATTGATAGGAAGCCTAACTCTAACCTCGTAAATAAAGTTTTTAGTAAAAAGAATGCAACTTTCTTTTATCACTTTTTTTATAATTTGAAATCTTAAAATAGCAAAGCTCATCTAAATCATCCTCTATATAATCGAAGTTTTAAAAAATGGTAGAAACAAAATTAAATTGTAAAAAGCACTAAAGGCACTAACGAAAAATTGAAAAAGCATCAAGTTAGTGCTTTTCCTAAGTTTGGCACTATGGATAAAATTTTGGCGTTTTAAGGCATCAAAAAGCACCATAAAAAGTGCCAAAAGCACTAAGTTCGCATCACTGATGATGCTTAAGAAAAGCCTAGAAGAGTCTGAGAATGCTACTCAAAACATAAATGCAAATAATACGCAGTTGGTTAAAAAAGTATTCGCTGTGTTTACAGAATAGTAGCAAAATGGTTCAGTGCCAAAAATATATGTAGATTACTTAAAAGGCACTTAAAAGCACTGTGAGAAATTGTTAAAAGCACTATAAATACCCGCTTTTCAAAAACGGGTGTTTAACAAAATTTCAGGTATTGCATAAGCAAAAAAGCACCAAAAAAATACCCGAAAGGCACCAAAATGGCAACGCTGGCACAGGCGCTTGTCTAATAGATTTTGTAAAAGCATTTGACAGTATTTGGATACCCAGCCTAATATACAAATTATGCAATTTCAGATTTCCTATTCATTTTCATTTCCTATACATAATATGATAAAAAATAGGACTTTTTTAGTATGTGATCAGGACAAAATTAGTACAAAGAAATTTACTATTATTAATGGTTTGCAACAACCCAGGCAGAAATTACGACTCTTCTAAATATTATGTGCCGCCACAACCCTGTAAATACAAAATTGTGACTCTACCAAAAATATGGTACCATCACAACACTGTAGATACAAAATTACAACCTTATTTTTTTAATACCGTTTTAAATAAGATTCAACACTGGTACAACACCCTAAATACAAATATACGACTTTAGTTTTTTAAAGTCGTATTTACCATAAAACTATACCGCTACAACACTGTAAATATATACAAGAATTTAACCTTTATTTTCTAATAATTCTATACCGCTACAACGCTGTATATTCAAAACTTCAGTCTTATTAATTTAATAGTGTCGTATTAAAATGAAAACACAAAAACTATTTAAGGTTAGAAAATATACAAATTTTTGCTTGTTTATTTAGCGTATTTATATTTGTAACAATATTGAAAATAACAGTCGGAAGACGGTTGTGCCTACGTTGTAAATTCGTGAATCCAACATTGTAAATATAAATTTACAGTACTGTGACAACAATAAAAAGAAGAGTCGGAAGACGCACATTTGGCGTTATCATTTTAATATTGTGACAACATTGTGAATTTGGTTAACAGTACGTTGTATTGTTGTTGATAGTACCCCCTGCAACGTTGGCACAGCGTCTTGGTTATTGTCTATTTCTGCCTGGGAAGGTACCGTAAATTCTCCAATTGTTTTTAATTTATACATACATGATCTCTTATCTAAAATCAATAATATTATCGGTTTTGCGGAAGATATCATACACAGAAAAAATTATTGCCGAATTATTTTCAAACAAACGCTTGTTTGAAAATTTTTTTAATTTCTACAAATTTTTTTACTGATTCAATTAAAATTTTTGTTTGATTTTTATTTAACCAACAAAAATGTTGACAACCATTCAAAAATATAATACACGCGTTATTGGTTTCAAGTTTTCATAATTTTGTATGAAATATTTAACGCTTTTTAATGTTGTCGTCTTTTTGCATTTTTTTATTTGATCGGAAGCAACACTTCCTAATGTGAAATAAAAGAACTACAAGAAAAAACACATACAGTCTATTTTTGGACACTTTAAATAAGTACAACAGTAAGAAAGATGAAGAGGTTTGAAGTAAAAAAAAAACAAAAAAATAGCAGGTAAAAAAACGTTTCACTCTTTTTAAACAACAGAAACAGCAACAACGTTAAAAGAAACAAAATAAATTTTTGGTTGGTTTCAAAGTTGGTTAAAAAAAAACCACAATCCCGTATTCAATTTTTTCAAACTGTTTGCTTAAATACATCAAATACAAAAATATAATGATGACGAAAAACATATCGAGTCGGTCTGTCGCCGTTTTTGGGTTATATTTATTATTCATTAGCAAAGGAAAGGATACAGCAACAGTGAGTGATGACGAAAAACATTGTGTGTAAGTTAACACCATAAATGTTAACAATCAAACAGAAGCAGTTTTTTATTAAAGTCAACCTACTTTCGAAATTAAACAAATCGCTGACAATGCGTCTGCATTATTAGTTCAACTACCAACAAGACATCCGGCATGTGCAGCTAAAATTCCTAGAATAAAAACACGCCACCAGAAAGAAGTACATCAGCTATTTTGACACTATTAAAATATTGTTTTGAATTTAATTTTTAGTTAGTTGTAATTGTTTTCTTTTAGTGTTTGGTCATAAGTTGTTACTTTTAAGTTTCAAATGTGTTAAATAAAAAATGTGAAAAAAAAGTAATTAAAAATATAAAATATTTTTTTTATGTCTTTTAACTAAAAAAAGACTTAACTGGCGCCCAACGAAAAATAAGTCGTGTTTACGGTATCCTTATAAAAAAACGCCCTAAAGAAGTGCGCCCATAAAAGCCCTTAAGTAGTGCAAGTGGGAAAAAGGAATCAAGAACCGGCTAAAGGAAAAATCAGCGTTAGGATCCAAAGAGGATAAAACGCACCCCACCAAGTGTGCGCATCGAGGGACCCTTAGTAACATTAGCTGTAAAAAGGACTAATCTCCAGCGTCGTGGGATGTATTTCATAGCAGTACTAACGTAAGATACCTTATAAGTTTAAGAATTAAGTTATTGAAAATAATTTCCTCTTAAAGGAAAAGTGAATACAAGAATAAAATAAATAAAAAATTTCTCTAAATAAGGATATAAAAAGTGAATACAAGAATAAAATAAATTTCTCTAAGAATATAGAAAGTGAATACAAAAATAAAATAAATTTCTCTAAATAAGAATATAGGAAGTGAATAAAGGAATAGAATAAATAAAAATTTTTTTCTCTTAAATAGGAATATAAAAAGTGAATCGGAATTAGGAAAACATAAAAGCAAGTTCAATTCTGCGACTCTGAACTCCAGACCCTCCAGAATAGAAGAACACCCCTTCCAGTAAGGGATAAAATAATTAAAAATATATATATAACAGTAATAAAAAAAATAAATAAATAATTATGTCAAATCCGAATAACCTAATTAGACCAGGTGTTTTAGAAACACCAAGCGTAGCTAATACGCAGCGTCCACCACAGACATCACAGCCCTTGTCGCTACCAGACTTAGAAGACCTTATAGGTAATATAGTTAAACGGGTAGTGCAAGAAAATAATGATAGAAATAATCCCGATAGCATTCTTTTGACAGCAAGAGACGAAATAATTAGACCAGAACATCAGGGTCAAGTAGGGGACTTAGATAAAATACCGGACATAATACGTAGCCTTAGGGATTTTTCAGGAAATCCAGCGGAGTTTAGTTCGTGGAGGAAAAGCGTCGACCGCGTTTTAAAAATTTACGAAAGCACAAAAGGTTCGCCGAGATATTACGGTATTATTAATACCATCAGGAATAAGATTACAGGGAATGCCGATATGGTTCTGGAATCTTACAATGTTCCATTAGATTGGAAAGCCATTTCCCATTGCTTAAATTTGCACTATGCTGATAGACGCGATATCACAACTCTCGAGTGCCAACTTGCGTCTCTAGTTCAAGGTAGAAATTCTATTCCTCAATTTTATCAAGAGGTTTACAATCACCTCTCACTTATACTTAGCAAGCTTTCAAGTTTAGAAATGGGTCAAGAAGCCCTTCATTTGCTTACCCAAACATATAGGAATAAAGCACTAGATTCGTTCATTAGGGGACTCAATGGAGACCTTCCGAAACTACTAGGTATGAAAGAGCCTTCAGATTTACCGCAGGCTCTGCATTTATGCATGAAACTCGAAAACCAGGGTTACAGGGCACAATATGCATATAACCAAAATAAGAACCGAAAACCCCAGGTACAACAACAAGTACCACAAATGCATAGAAGCCCACCATTCTATCCACAAGCAGGGTTCTTTCCACACGGAACGCAACATCAACTTATTCAGAACTCCTTCTCTAGGCCACCAATAAATCAAAATAATTTTTTCAAACCCAATCCTGTGTTTCCACAGAATTCTAATCAATTCTTGCATTATCAAAATTTTCAACCCCCAAGGCCATTTGCCCCAAAACCATTACCCAAGCCAACACCCATGGAAATTGATAGTTCTCAACAGACTAGGAACTATATAAACCGACCAAATTTCAATACGTTTGCAGGAAAACGACCACCACCACCATCGAACCAGTTTAAGCAAAATGTCCCAAATAAATACCAGAGAATAAACTATATATCTCAAGAGACAGAAGGTAGGGAGGATCACGAAATCCAAGATAACAATGGTCAATTTTGGCAAGAACATGGCAATGAACAATCTTGGCAAGAGTATTCACAGGAATACGAAAAGCAAGAGGAACACTATCATGAAAATGACCCCAATCAATTCGTAGACGTTCATTTTTTAGATTAAATGCCTCATCACTACCCTATTTTAAATGTAGGACAAGTGATGGAAAAAATTTAAAATTCCTCATAGACACTGGCTCGAATAAAAATTACATTCAGACTTCGTTAGCCAAACATCCCAAACCAAATAAAAACATATTCTTTGCAGATTCAATAGGCGGTAAAACTAAAGTTTCGCACCACATCGAACTCAATCTTTTCGGACTTAAGGACAAAGCACTTACATTTTTCATTTTACCAACACTCAAATCCTTTGACGCCATTATTGGCAATGACAGTTTGAAGCAGCTTAAGGCAATCATATTTACATCGGAAGACTATATGCTTATAGAAAATAAAATTAGAGTACCAATTAAACAGCAGTTGTCAAAGGCTGTGCACAATATCGATGCAAAAATTGAACATTTGAGCTTAGAACAAAAAAACACAATAAGATCTGTGATACACCAATTTCCAACATTGTTTGCTGCACCGGACAAAAAATTAACGTATACAACAACAGTCGTTGGTGAGATAAGAACATCAACAGAATCCCCAATTTATACAAGATACTACCCGTACCCAATGTCGTTGAAAGCAGAAGTAGAAGAGCAAGTAAACAAACTCCTTGAGGATGGCATAATTCGACCATCCCGCTCTCCCTACAATTCACCTGTTTGGATAGTAAATAAAAAACCAGACTCTGCAGGAAATAAACAGTATAGCTTAGTAATCGACTATAGAAAATTGAATTCTGTAACAATTAGCGACCGATATCCAATCCCTGATATCAACGAGGTACTTGCGCAATTGGGACGCAACAAATTTTTTTCCGTTATCGATTTAAAAAGTGGATTTCACCAAATCCCTTTAAAAGAGTCAGACATAGAGAAAACCGCGTTTTCCGTTAATAATGGAAAATATGAGTTTACTCGCCTTCCTTTCGGATTAAAGAACGCTCCTGCGATCTTTCAGAGGGCATTGGATGACATTTTACGATTACATATAGGAAAAATTTGTTACGTCTACATTGACGATATTATCATCTTTAGCAAAACTGAAGAAGATCATGCAAAAGATTTGGAAACCATTTTCGGTGTATTACAAAATGCAAATATGAAGATTCAATTGGATAAATGTAAATTTTTTGCAAAAGAAGTTGAATTTTTAGGCTTTATTGTAGCTGCCGATGGGATTAGGGCAAATCCAGCAAAACTACAAGCAATTGAGAATTTTCCTATACCAAAAACCCTCAAAGAACTTAGATCATTCTTAGGAATGTCTGGATTTTACAGACGTTTCATTAGGGATTATGCTAAGTTGGCAAAGCCACTTACCCTAATTTTGAGAGGGGAGGAGGGACGACTGTCCAAGCGAATGTCCGCAAAAAAGGAAATAACTCTTAGTAGTAACGCGATAGAAGCCTTTAACAAAATCAAAAGGTCCCTTACCTCAAGCGAAGTGATGTTACAATATCCTGACTTCCAAAAGGAATTTCATCTTATCACAGATGCTTCCAATTATGCACTAGGCGCAGTACTAGAGCAGGAAGGAAAACCTATTATTTTTATTTCAAGAACACTTTCAAAATGCGAAGAGCACTACGCAACTAATGAAAAGGAGATGCTCGCAATTATTTGGGCACTAAAAACTTTGCGAGGTTACCTTTACGGTTCAGTTGACATTAAAATATTTACGGATCACCAACCCTTAACTTACGCACTAAGTAACAAAAATAGTAACAGCAAGTTAAAAAGATGGAAGGCAATATTAGAGGAATATAATTACGAACTTAGATACAAACCTTGTAGGACGAACGTTGTAGCAGACACACTTTCTAGAATCCCAGACAATAGACAACAAGTAAACACATTGACGGCAACGCAACACAGCGACGACAGTTCTTCACAAAATTTAATACAATACACAGACGTACCAGTTAACGTATTCAAAAATCAGATATTCCTTTCAATAGGAGATACACCCTCGTATCAATTCAAAATTATTTTTCCAACCTATCATAGACACATAATAATTCAACCCCAATTTGACGAAGACAACCTTGCAATCATCCTGAAGCGATATTTAAACCCGTCAGTAACAAACGGTATTTTTACCGATGACCACATTCTAGGAAAAATCCAAGCTATATACCCCTTCCATTTTACCAATTATAGGACACGATACACTAGGAAAATTGTAGAAGACTTAACAGATGAAACATTTCAAGAAGCCAAGATAATTCAGGAACATAATAGAGCACACAGAAATTCACTCGAAAATAGAGCGCAATTGTTGGAAAATTACTACTTTCCTCAAATGAATGCAAAAATCAAAAAAATCGTGAAACAATGTAAAATATGTCAAGAAAATAAATATGAAAGACACCCGTCAACGCCTGTTCTCCATCCTACTCCCATTCCTGATTATCCGGGACACATTGCACACATTGACATTTATCACACCAATAACAAAATTGTTTTAACCGTCATAGATAAATTTTCGAAATATGCACAAGCTAAGTTAGTACATTCTAGAGCAGTAGAAGACATAAGACTACCATTACAGGAACTACTGATATCGATAGGCACCCCTAAGAAAATAGTAATTGACAATGAAAAATCTCTGAATTCTGCCCCTATCACCTTCATGCTCGAAAACCAATATGGAATAGAAATATATAGGACACCTCCGTACAAGAGTACAATTAACGGACAAATAGAACGATTTCATTCCACTCTTTCTGAAATGATGCGTTGTGTAAAAGCTGAAAATACCCACGGAAGCTTTGAAGAATTACTTTTTAGATCCCTTCATAAATATAATAACTCAATACACTCGACAATTAAAAAGAAACCAATAGAAGCATTTTTTGGACGAACTGTAAGTACCGACCCAGAACAGATAGAAAAGGATAGAGTAGATAATGTAAAGAAACTTATCGACAAACAGAATAGAGATCTTGAATTTCATAATAGCAACAGAACACCCTTCCCCCACTATAACCCAAATGATGTTGTATATGTAAAAATAAATAAAAGGTTAGGAAATAAGTTAACCCCTAGGTATAAGAAGGAAGTAGTAAAGGAAGATAAGGGAGGAACGATTCTAACAGAATCTAACAGAGTCGTTCACAAGTCCCACATAAGGAACAGTAAATAGTAATAAAGGTAATAAAAGAATTAGCAAAGATAGAAATTAAGATAGCGATGAAATAATACTAATTATAATAGCATCAGTAATGAGATAAAGATTTTAATGTAACAATTAAGAATATATAAAAACATAGTAGAAGCACAATTAAAGGAGAAGGATTAAAAATTAAATAAATATATTTACTAGAGAAAATTTTTTTTAAATTAAGAGAAAAATCGAACAATACGCCATAGGCGTACGATCTCTCAGCAAAGCTAAGAAAAAAAGATGAAAGTTAAAAATATCAAATAAAATATTGACAAGAAATATTGAACAAATAAAAATCATAATATAAGGAAATGTAATTAAGAGAGAAATCGAGCAATATGCCATAGGCGTACGATTTCTTCATATAGTTAAGAAAACATAAATAAAAAGAATTAATTAAGTAAATAAAAGTAGGATATAAGAAAATTGCTGGAAAAAAAAAATCCAACATTTTTTTCATCATGATAGGAAACTAGCATACAAAAGTCTTATTAGAAACTCACTTCTTTTTACAGACTCTTCAGCACCCTATGTGCAGCCGAAGTAGAAATATTAAATTATTCAGATTCACCACTTATATCTTTTAATACTGGACATGCAAAATTGCAAATAGGATCATTCAAACTAGTGCATTCAATAAATATTTCTGAATACCAACTAGCTCTAAGTGAACTTCAACAAACAATTACCCACAAGTTAAACCCAGGAAATCCCATCCTTCCTTTCCTACACTATGAATTATCAAAAACCCAACTAGCCCTAAATAAATTAAAGTTGAAAGAAAAAAACAAAAGATCAATAGATTTCTTAGGCACGATCTGGAAATGGATCAGCGGTAGCCCAGACCACCAGGACCTTAGGATTATAAATGGAAATCTAAATGAATTATCAGATAATAACAATAAGCAAATTATAATTAATAGGAATGTTTTCGAAGCTATAAACAATTTAACTGAAAGAGCTAATATTATTTTAAAAAATGTAAGAGATAGTGAATTAATCCAAAATGCTTTAGCAATAAGTGTAAAAGAAAAATTAAAAATACTTAAGGAAGAATTAATAAATATTGAACATGCAATTAATTGGTCTAAAGTTGGAATCTTAAATTCATTTATATTATCAGAAAAAGAAATAAAAATGCTAGAAGAAAAAATTGAAAGAAATAATGTCGAATATATTAATATTGAAGAAGCTTTAGAGTTTGCAGAAACAAAAATAGCAAGTAGTATTGAAAGAATAATTTTTATTGTAAGTTTACCAATTACAAATAAAGAGACCTGTGAGTCTAAATTAATAAAACCAGTAAAGAAAAATAACGTTGTTTTTAAGATAAAATATAATGAAATATTAAAATGTAATGAAACAATTGTAGCAATAACAAAGAAATGTAAAACATTTAATGATTTAAAAATATGTTATAAAAATGATGTACTAGATATAACAAACAGCAAATGCCTGCCTAACTTATTAAAAGGAAGAAAATCATACTGTCCCACAACAAGTGGATTTCACATACCAGAAATAGAAAGTGTAGCTCCTGGACTAGTTATGCTAAATGAATTCAACGGAACCATACAAGTCAACGAGGAACGAATAAACTTAACCGGAACTTATTTGATTCAATATCGAAACACATCACTAAAAATCGCAAATCAAGAGTACAGCTTCACTGAAACAGTACAATTTAAGCCTCTACCAGCAATTATCAGGGCGCCATCCATAAACTCCTATGAAGAAATCCTTTCCCTGGAGATGATTAAAGACCTCGAGATGCAAAATAGAAATAAGATAGCAAACGTCGATCTAAGCAGCAAAATTAATCTTACCTTCAACACCGGTATAATAGTGATATTCATCATACTTATCGTACTATTACTAATAAGATTGCGGAAAAATAAATTAAAACACAACCTGATCCTAAACTCTAAGAAAAAAGAGATGACGATGCTTGAAACAAATCCTATGCCGACAGGGACGTCAGCACTTGAGAAGGGAGGAGTTAACACCATAAATGTTAACAATCAAACAGAAGCAGTTTTTTATTAAAGTCAACCTACTTTCGAAATTAAACAAATCGCTGACAATGCGTCTGCATTATTAGTTCAACTACCAACAAGACATCCGGCATGTGCAGCTAAAATTCCTAGAATAAAAACACGCCACCAGAAAGAAGTACATCAGCTATTTTGACACTATTAAAATATTGTTTTGAATTTAATTTTTAGTTAGTTGTAATTGTTTTCTTTTAGTGTTTGGTCATAAGTTGTTACTTTTAAGTTTCAAATGTGTTAAATAAAAAATGTGAAAAAAAGTAATTAAAAATATAAAATATTTTTTTTATGTCTTTTAACTAAAAAAAGACTTAACTTGTATAAAAAAAGACTTCGTTCAAAAATTATTCCAACAAAAAAATGTGTCTCAAAGCCAGCCGGCCGCTCTGCTCTCTCTCTGCCTTCATCTTCTTCTAATACAGTGCCAGCTTGTGTGCGCATCATTGCTTGTGCAAAAACCTTTTTTTTTTTTTTTATTTTGAAATTTAGTATATTTCAGTAAACTTTTTGTTTGATTCAGTTAAATTATTTGTTTGAAAAAATCAGTGTTTTTTTTTTCAATAAACAAAATGCAAATAAATTGTTTGAATATGCGAATTTGTTTATAGGACCGATTTCAGACAAAAAATTGTTTGCTTCTACAAATTTTTTGTTTGAATTGGAAAAATAATTTTTTCTGTGTAATTTATCATTCTGACAAAACAATCGAAGAAATAAATGAAAATCTTCAAAACTATTTCAACATCTTATTCGATATCACTGTAACCATTAGCCAAAAAATCCGAAATCATTAGGATGAATACAGTTTGTGGTGTTTGTTATCACCAGGGAAACCAGAAATATGCTTTTATTAGCATTTAATATGTAGTAAAAACTTAAAAATATACTGTAAAAATTGTGAAAAATATGCCAAAAAAAAAAAAACAAAATATTGCTTATTTAAAAACAATTAAAAATATTTCCCTTAAAGAAAACAAGCCTAATACCGTGTTCAGATATGCACCTTAATTGAGTTTTACGCAATAAATGCCATTATTGAGCTCAATTATCCATACAAAATTGCAATTGAGTTATTGCTCAATTAATACGAAATTGTTATAAATATTGAGTAAAATTAAAATGCGACACTGTAACAAGTGTGTTTATTAAGCGAAACACAACTTACTAAACAGTGTCTTGACATTTGGCAACTAAACACACTTGGGACAGAGTCGCATTTTAATTTTACTCAATATTTATAATAATTTCGTATTAATTGAGCAATAACTAAATTGCAATTTAATATGGATCTCAATAATGTCATTTATTGCGTAAAACTCAATTAAGGTGCATATCTGAACACGGTATAAAGTTATGATCGGTAACCACGGTATTTAAATTTTAAAGAAAGCACCTTTTGGGGATACAGTGAAACTTCGATATTACGAACTTCGTTATAACGAAAAACTCAATATAACGAATTTTTAGCTGAGTCCCTTGAAAAAACTTTTTTATTACAAAGTTTTTCATACAAAAATGCTCTGTAGCTATAACGAAGAAACTCTAAGCTATAAAGCCTCTATCAGGTATAGAGGCTCTATAGCTTTTTCGTTTTCAGTATCTTTTAAAATGGATTTTAAATACATATTCCTTTTATTTTCAGCCTTTATACTTTAAAATTTTATATAATATACGTTAACTGAAGTGTATTGTGAACGAAAATTGAAGGCTATAATTCAGAAATGGATTTTAAAATCCCTCGAAATTCATCACACCTTTTAAAAACGTTCGTTTTGAAATCGATCGATTTTCATTACATACCTGTATATAGCGAAGTATTTTTTAAAAAGAAATTATAATTGAGAAATATATACAAATAACATTTTAAGTGTGTAAGTCATTAAAATCCCGTTATCAAAAGCCTCTACATAACGAAGTCTTGAACTATAGCCTACATACAACGAAGTAAGAATAAAGCAAAATTAAATTTTAAACAAAACGGGGAAGTCCCTTTTAAAAACAACGAAAAGTAAATAAATGTCTTTGCATATGTAAAGCGCCACATATGCAGTCAGTTCTGTTTTGGTTCTTTGCCAAATAAAAACATAATTTTTTATTTACCTCTAAAATATTGAATTTTTATTATGTACATAGTATTTTCGTGTAAAATAGAATTTGGACAAAAAAAAAAAAACTGTAGTTATAACGAATTTTTTTTGTATTTCTTTAAATTTCGTTATACCAAGGTTTCACAATGCATATGTATAACGAATCAATAGCTATAACGAAGTATTTGTCGATCCCGTCTAGATTCGTCATATCGAAGTTTCACTGTATCAATATACTATTAAATTAACCCGTTCATGAGCAACATTTTTATGAGGAAATTGAAAAAAAATCTGGAAAAAATTAAAGTCCAGTTTTATACTTGAAAAAATAATATAATTGCTCTCAAGGTACATTTAACAAGACATCATTAAACCCCAGCTGTTTAACTCCAAAAAGTGTACCTCGTTTGGGAAACACGTTCATGTGATATCAAATATTGACAAAATTTAACACTTTTATTGAAAAGATGCAAGTAAACAAGCAAAAAAAATAATTATTTTTTAGAATAAATTTTTTTTTAAATCTGGCAGCATTGATTTTAAGATACGTTCTACTTATACTTTTTTTTTATTATACTTTTCAAAAGCTAAGATTTAGTATTTTGTACTAAAAAGAAAAACTTTATCACGGACACAAACCACCAGTTTGGTACAATGAATCTTAAACTGATTCAGTGTTAATTAGCTTTAAACTATATTTTTATTACACTGTGTTCTTGTTTAACAACGATGAAATTTTAGCAAATTTTGCAACCCTAAAATAAGTAACATTGTATATAAATACATCTATAGTTATTTTAACAAGGGTTCCTAGGCCTTAAAATTATTTATTGATGTAGCAAAACAAATGTTAGGAGTTTCCCTTTCAGAGGATATTATTGAAATATTTATTGTTGTACATACCAAATTATGCTTAAAACTAAAACACATTCGTAATACACTCTTTATTTGCAGGAACAAATCCAGATATTTAAATAGAAGCAAACGGAAAATTTTAAATCTAGCTCGTATATAAATTAGTCTCTACATTTAAATTTAAGGATTAGTGCAAGTTTAGTTTAGATAAAAAACAAAATCCTATGTCTGTAATTTAAACTTAAAAAAGCTATGTTGATTTACCACTGCTAAAACGCTCTCTTAGATCCTGCACTCCACGCCTTTTATAATGGTCCCAGACCAACAGTTTTTTTAAGTTTTCAATCAATATTTCGGTCAAACTTCTGCGGGACTTACAATATATCTTAAATTGTTATCATGATACATAAAGATAGAAAAAAATAATGTTGTCAGTTTTGCAGTTTCGTTTTAGGAAGAAAATCGGGTGAATATATAACCTAGACCTAATTCATATTGTCTTCCGAAAAATGATCATAGTTCTTAGAAATATGTATAATTGAAATGTTCCATACAAAAAATTAAGAAAATCTAAAAAATGTAGTCCACAGACTAAAGGTCAAATATGGTATATTCATTTCAAAATTTCATTTTGAATTAGTGTTTTTCATACGGGATTTTTATCCCGGGAATACCCGGGATACCGCACATTTTTCGGGAAAAAATCCCGGGAAATTTGTGCGGGAATTCCCGGGTATTTTTTTTATTTCAATATGGCAACTTTACTGCTGATATGTATAATTGCAATTAAGTAGTGTCAAGAAATAGATCTAAACCGTAAGGCAAAACGGTCCTAAGTCAAAAAAAACTAATTTTGAGTTTTTGATCGACTTTAATAAAATTTTTTTTTCTCTTTTGTTTGGTTTAAGTCACTTTAGTCTAGCACAATTGCTTCTAATCGTTATCATCTGATCTTAGTAAAAAAGTCTACGTAATACACCAAAGAAATATTTAAATAAATAAACTATTACATAACCCTCAAAATTTAAAATTAAACCGTTATGGACCTCTTTCAAAAATGAAGATAATAATTCGTATTTATTTCTTGGCCAATTAATTATTAATTTTCAGTTTATTTTTCTCTTTAAGCTAATAAGACCTAATGATGTTGATGTAAATAAAAACAAATTTATTACATTTTACCCGACGTTTCGTCACTTTTTTGGTGACTTTTTCAAGGGTCGTCTGTTTAAATAAAAATAATAAAAGGACAATATTAATAAAAAAATATTATAAACATTTTTTTCATTTTTCGAATTTATTCAATGAGTTAAATTTCAGTTATGTATTTTGTAAAGCTTTTTGTAATAGTTATATTCCTTTAATTTTTCAGAAATAACTTTATACACTACCAGACTATTATATTGTATAATAATATAATAATATAAAGTAACCTTCACAAGGAAATAATTCCCAATTTCTAAAAAAATATTTTTCATAACTTACAAAAATTATATATTAAGGGTAGTGCAAAGTGTGCAAACGATGCAAATGCGTGCAAAAATACACACATTTGCACAACACAACAACAAAATGTACGTATTTGCAATTTGCTCTTTTTACTTCGTTTGCACTAAAAAAACCATGAGCAAAGTTAGTAGTGCATATTTGCTCAGTTGCAAACAAATGTAAACAATAACATTTGACATATTAAGTGCCATATTGATTTCAACACTCAATTTACATGATGAATTTTATGACGTCCAATTTTAGACGTCATTTTTTGTTTGGTATCAAGCGGTGTAGAGAAGAAAGAGGAAGAGAAACCAGAAATCATCACCCTTATTCTATTTGGCGTCGGCAATAACAACGGCAATTTTAAGGCAACAGCAATTCTTTCCAAAGACAACATCAATTCTATGTTAAATTGGTATTTTGTAAGAGTATTATGACGCCGTTGACTATTTATCGATAATGTTAATAATATACAGCACACATCTCTAATATTAAAATCACCTGATTCATTTTGTTTACTGTTTTTTTATAAGAAAAAAAAAATTATGTGCTGTTTGTGCAAATTTTAAGTTAAATAAAAATTTTTTTGTAAAAAAATTATGTTTAAATGAAAATTTTTTTGTTATATTAAATTTTCCCAAGTGCCTAATGGATTTTTTTTAACCTTTTTAAGATTTGAAAGTTTTTTTTCGGCTGAATAAATTTTCTTTTAAACATGTGTTGGAAATAATAGAGCCTCATTTAAAAAAGGGAATGTTTGTTCCAAACACGATATATTTGCAGCAACATTGCGTTTTTTGGCCCAGGGATCGTACCAGCTCAGCGTTGGAAATTATTTCAACTTTTGACTGTCCCAGCCACTAGTTTAAAAATTTCGTCTGAGACTCTGGAAGTCATGAAGAGAGAACTTTGTCCACAATGGATAAATTAAAGTTGCATTTCTTTGAAAAGCAGCATTTCCAGGTGTTATTGGCTGTGTGGACGGAACCCACATCAAAATTTTAGCTAAAAAAAAAAAAAAACACCATCTCTTCTTTAATCGCAAGGGATATTTAATTTATTAGGAAAAGAGACGCTGCATAATCCTCTGGCTAGTGATGGATTTTTTACAAGCTCTTCCACAAGCTTCTCGAACTGGCACTTAGTTGTTATTTTAATTTTTTCAATTAAGTATATCCACAAAAAATATATCAAAACACAACACAAATGAAGAAAAATATCAAAACCGCCGTTGAAATCAAAATTGCAGCCAACCATAACGTAAAATTTTTAAAACACGACACAAAGCAGCACAAGACAACACTAAAAATGCCGACGACAAAATCAAGGGCAATTTAAGGCAACAGCAACGCCAATTTTTCTTAGAAAATACCAAACATATGTTAACAGTCATCGAAATATGGCAATATTGCCAACGGGAATACGAAATTGAAACAAAACATAAAAAACGGCGTTGTTTACTGTTGACGACGCCAAATAAAATAAGGGTGCATGTCTATTTTTCTACCCCTCTTTCTTCTCTACACCGCTTGCTGCCAAACAAAAAAATGACGTCCAAAATTGGAGGTCATAAAATTCATCATGTAAATTGAGTGTAAGAAAACTTATAAATTGAACATTTTCGCAGATTGTAAAATAAAATAGAGAATTAAATTTAAATTAATTAAAAAGAAAACATTTATTTTAATTTGCTTGTGTATAATTGTAAACAAATGCAGATTTTTTACAGTGCTGCCAGAAGTTTTTAGTGTTGCCAGAATACATTTTTAGAAAAAAAGCATATTTGCACAAAAATAAAAGTGGTATGCTCACGATCAATCATAATATGCACTGCAAATTTATACATTGCAAATTTGCACAATGACCACTGTTGCCAATTTAGAGATTTTCCCGCTAAATCTAGCGTTTTTGAACTGTCAAACGCGGGAAAAAATACGTTTTAGCGGTAAGCGGGAAATCTAGCGATTTTCAAACATCTCTCAGCGGCTCGTTTTCGCTACCAAAACCTTTCTCGAATTTTAAATTTACAGATTTTATAATTTTTGTTATTAAGTTTTTTGTTTTTCTGGCTGGGTTTTACGTACTTTTGTAAGTTTAGTGAACTGATTTTTGTGTGTGACATTTTTTTTTTCGATTTTCAGTTAGTATTTTATTAGGGCTGTATGTGACAATTCGCAACATTACCCAGCAAAAAACTTTGGAAGTTGTTCGAGTAGAAGGGATATTTTCATGACTTCTTGAGCTCTTAACTACTTGAATGAATTAAAAATGCATTCCAAAATTCGAATAAATTTTTAATAAGTGAACCCATGAAAAATTACATGCAATGCACCCATTCAACTCTTATGAAGGAATTACAATTTTTCACTATAATTAGGTATTCTTTGAAGATTGAAAGGGCACGAATATTATATACAATTGACTTTAATGATTGAGTTAAATTTTTTTAATATATACATATGGAGGGCTCAGAGCTGAAGCAAACCAAGTCAAAAATGAAAATTCGATAATATTTTGAGTTTGAGTAAGTGAATTTCCATTTATTTCTGGAGCCATTGACATGGGTTTATTACCGTTACCTTTGGAACGAAAAACTTTTTGATTTAGTCCGTTACAGAACTCGATAGAGTTAAACTTTGCGAAGAATTTCACACCAGTTTTATTTTATGACTTGGTTCGGTTCAGCTTTGAACCCTCCATATGTAAATACATTTAATATTATTTAAATTTGTTATATTTTTTTATTTATTTATTAAGGCCTATACAATAGGTCTGCTTACCTCTGCAACAATACAAAAGACAGCAGGCATTTTATTTGTGTAAAATTTACCCGCCGTTGTCAAAATCTTACTACTACATAGGGAAAACAAAAGTAACAATGTTTTTTATAATAAATTCCCATAATGCATATAAAAATTAATATCGAGCACCAATGAAAATACGTATTAAAATCATTATTGATTCATTGCTTTTCATTCACACTGATTTCAGTTAATATTCCAGATCAATGAAAACCCCGATCTAATCACTGAACTTTCATTGGTTCTAAGCAATATTTTTAATGACGAGCCGTTTACCTTAATGTGAACCCATGCTCGCCAACGACACGCTAATGTTAAAATCATGCATGTTTCACCTAAAAAGAACCAGTGCATTATCCGCGGAACCCATGCATTTACTACTTCTTTTGCATGTCTTTTTTTGCTGTGTAAGCTTGCTTAAAATTTTAAAACAAACAAAACTTTTTTGCGTTTTTGTAAAGGAATTGGTTTATCCTCCACTACAACTAGTTGTGATAAGGGTATTCTAAGTTTGTCATTCCGGGTGAAACTGTTTAATATTCATCTAAGACCCCATAAAGTACATATGTATATTCTGGGTCCTTGAGTAATTCTAAGTCAATTTAGCCATGTCCTTTAGTTGAAAAAAAGAATAAATATTGGTATCAATTTGTTTCTAGTTTTCCTAAGCAGTTTGGGATTGAAATCTAAGAGGCTTATTCTGAATTGCGATGCGAAAATCAATGCGATGCGAAAATGCATAAATGCGAACATTTGTTATTCTGTATTGCGATATTCGCAAAGGTATTTTTTAATCGCATTTCAAATGCGAAAAGGTGACAAGTCGGTATTCTACATTGCGAAAACAAATGTCAAATTCGCAAAATTTATTCGACAACAAAATATCATTCGCAAAGTACAAACATGGTATGAAAGATAATATTTTATTTATTTATTCATCATATATTTATTATTTAATTCAGGGAAGCAAGCAATAAGACCACCAAACCGCGTCAATTTGAAATAATGATAGAATTTATTAATTAGCACCAAATGCACGTCCGTCGGCAAATACTTTGTGGCAAACGTTAACTGAAGAACTAAATATCAATGGACCACCTATCAGAGAAGCTGCAGGATGGAAAAAGTATGAAATATATAAGCCAGTTAAAAAATATTTGACTTCAACTTTAATTTTAATAGGTTTAAGCCGATTTTAATAAATTGCGAATGCGATTGCGAAAGTCTAACAGAGTACCAATTTTCTTTCGCATCGCATTTCATTTGCGCATCGCATTGATTTTCGCATCGCAATTCAGAAAAAGCCTCCAGCAAAATCGGTTCAGTAGGGAAAGAGTTATGAATCTTAATGTGAAACAACCACCCTAAAAAAATTATCATTTTATTATAAAAACTAGCATAACTAATGGCGGAATGCCTATATTGATATAAGATTTTGCACAAATATGACTAAAAATAATACTGTTAATTTTCGTGAAGATCGGTCTGTAATTAACGATAGGCCTCATATAAAGCCCACTATCGTAAAACATTTTGTACGTCTAAAACGGTAACAAATATTGCTATTATAATAATTTTTGGTCTGTCAAAAATGTGTATGACTATTAATGACACTGTCAACTTTCGTGCCGATCGGTCCATAACTTACCATTAGCCTCATATAAAGCCCACTCTCGGAAAAAGCTTAAGTACGCGTAAAACCTTTACTCTCTCAATCTGTGTTCTATTCTAATAACATTTGGTCAGTCATAGTTTCATAAGACAATAAATAACCTGTTCAAATTTTGTGAAGATCGGCCTATAATTTACCATATGTCCCATATAAAGACCACTCCGGCAATTTTCTAACTGTATGAGCAGGGTATCAAAGTTTCGGCACAGCCGAATGTTGCACTACAACCTTTTTTTTGGGAATAAAATAGATAGGGAAGTTGAAAACGTTATTTGAGAGTCATATACATACCTTTGCAAAAGCAACACATATCTAGATTTATATAAAACTTAAAAAAGTTTAGGTTTTGGCGGTTTTTTTTAAGAAAATTCCCGCTAAATTAAATATTTAGCGGTTTCTAGCGGTTTTGAAGTCCGATTTGGCGGGAAGTGTTCAAAAAAAGTTGGCAACAGTGACAATGACCATCGTGATTACCCTTATTATTTTACATTTGAAACATTAGATTTTTATTAAAATTAGATTGCACAAAAACATTTAACAAAAAAATGTAAAGCACAACTTAAAATTATTATCACAGAACTAATTATATTGCGGTTCCATAACTAGCGCTAATGTTGTCAATATCATCATTTTGGTTCATTGTTTTCATTATATTGTTGTACATATTCTCATGCATTCTATCTCTTCCTCTCCCCTCGTTCAAAATCCAACACTCTCACTTGTTCTATTTCAGATATTTCAAAAGATAATAATCGTTTTTATTTAAAACGCCTTTTCCCCGCAACTACCTTCGTAAATATTAAAAATATTAGATTTATAAAATATTTTTTTTTTTTTGCTAAATATTATATTTTAACCTTCGCGTTGTTCCAGTTTAAGTACCGGCATTTCCAATAAAGTCAATGTTATATTATTCTGAAATTTCAAATCTTCGAATTTAAAATCTGTACTTAATTTAAAGTGTTTTATAAATTTAGCTAGAGATATTTTAGCAAACAAATAAGCATATCTCATACCTTTAAAATAAAGAACATTAAACAAATATTAGACGATAAAATAAAAAATTGATTTTAACTATTTACCCAAACAATATCTCTGTCCCTTGGTAAATGGCATAAATGCATAAGGATGTCGCAAGGCAACATTTGAGGGCAGAAAGTTGTCAGGATTAAAAGTATTCGCCTCAGGTCCCCAAATATCTTTATTGCGGTGTAAACTATAAATGTCAATAATAACCATCTGGCCAACTGGTAAAGTCAATCCGTTGCTAAGTTCAAGATCTTCATTTGAAACTTCACGAAGTACACCCGGAACAACAGGAAAAATACGCATTGTCTCATTAAAAATCATATCCAAATAGGCCATATGTTCAATCTGTTCTAAACTAATTTCATTATCATCGTGCACAATACTAGCGACTTCGTTATAAGCCTGTTCCTGATAGTTGGGATGCATTGCAAGTAGGGTGAGTACTAAATACAATGTGGTAGCTAAAGTTTCAAAAGATTAAAAAATTATTAATTTTCAATTTTATCAAGTATGCATTTACTCCAACTTACAGCGATAAAGAGATGCATCATTTCGCCTTTTATTTCTTCCATTTTTATGACATTTTGTTTAGTCCCATTAAGAACGCATTTAAGGGCACTATTTACTTTAGGTAAAAAACTAAGATCCTTTGTATCATTCCCTTTTAATGACTCTAAAGATTCTTCGATAAAATTAAAAAAACGTAGCTAATTCTTTTCTAGTAGTGTTATAGAAAAAAGTGTCGGCAATTTTACGTATAACTGGAACGTTCATAATGGGATTAAAAACTATTTCTGAGGTATACTGGATAGCACTTAAAAAACATGCAAAGTTTGATTAGATTTTAGAATGATTTTAAAACAATTTCTAGTTAAAAAAAGGTTATACAGTCTTAGCCTACATAAAGGATGTTTTTAAAGAAAAAAAATTTTTTTTTTGTATTTTAAAAACCAAAAAAATTTCAAAATGCGACGAAAATTGTGAACAAAATCAATAGTTGTGCACCAATTGGCAATGAAATGAAGCTGATTTCATCCGAAATATGTTTAACTAAATGTTTTTAGACCAAAACTGCAATTTTTGTCGCATTTTTATTTATTTTCAAAACTTCGATGATATCCTGAAACCACTGGGATAATATAAAAACAATGTAAGCACGGCTTAAAGATAATATTGTTGCCGATTTTTTTTTTACTGAATATTGTAAACCGTTTTCAAGTTATTCCAATATGGATATTTTGGACATAACGGTATATCTCGACAAGTCGAGCCGATAGAGAAAAATGAAGATAGGATTTGATATCAGCGCTTATTAAAACTTTTCAATAAAGTAGAACAAAAAAAGTTCAATTTTGTTTCCTGGTGTTATCAATTAACACGAACAAAGTTGTCCTCTAAGTGCTAATAAATCAGAGCAAGTTAAAACCAGAAAATAATCGAGTATTTTTACAGGCTGTTTCGAAAAAAAATTTTTTTTGCCAAAAGTAGGTCCACCTTTTAAAATTTTTTTTGTTATATCTTTGGCATATACAGTCGGATCTTAATGTATGAAATATCAAAGTTTTTGCCGCAAGATGTGACCAATGTGGGGTAGGGTCTGTGTTGGATGGGTCTCACTCGAGATGCCACAATTTTGGTTATTAAAAAATATCGATCGATTGATATCGATCGAAATTAAAAAACAATTTAATTGGGAATTTCGATCGATTAATCTATTCATGATCTAATTTACCAGAGTATATTAAAAAGTGAAAGAACCAGGGACTGAAAATAACATTTTTTTTAAATTTTAAAAAATTTTAAAAAAGCATATAGAAGGAAATGTCGGACAATTGATTTAAGTGTTCCATATTGATCCTTAAGAACTTGTCTATGGGTCATGTTTTGACAATCGCAAAACGCCTAATAATTCCCATTCTGACTTGAAACCGCATAATAGGTGTTCTGTTAATCGCAATCCCAAGAAGTTTGGCGACTTAAAAATGCAAAAGAATGATCAATTGAACTAGAATATTTTTAAGAAACTATGGCAGATCGCAAACAAAACGCCCGAGTTTCACAAGATCGTATGGCGTTTTGCGATTTCAAATCGAGCGATTTTTAGAAAATGCCCGTATGAAAAATATATCGCTTTATTTTTTCAAACAAGAAGTAATTTTTTATTTTTTTTTTTTTGTTTTAGCAAAAAATAACAATTTTTTATCATAGTTTTTTTTGGGACCTCAAAGCTTAAACAAAACATCAACCATATCGGAATCATAGCGGCGTTTAACTGACAGCCATTGACGACTGCTGGCAGTCAATAGTCAAACATCAATCTTTAAACCAAATTGTATTTAACCTTTGGTAGATCTAAATTTGCTTTTTAAATGATTATGTATCTATTTTAATCGATTTACATGTTCTTCCATACTTTTGTTTTTTCGTACTTTTTGTCAAGAATTATTCTCGAAGTCCAAAGTAAATTTTTTTTCTTAATTTTTTTGTCTTTCTTTTTCATGTTGTAGAGCTCGTGCCTAAACTCTTAGCAATAATTATTGTGTTATTTTTGCTGAACTGTTTATGGTTTTAAATTCAGGGCTTTTATTCGATTTATTAGATAATAGTAAGACAAAAGGTTACTTAGAGCTGGACTTTGAGAAGCTTAAGGTGGGTAAATACCAGTCTTACATTGGTTAAAAATGAGCCTAAAGGGGTCTGTACAAGTCAAGCATTTCTCATCAAGCGCTATTGTAGTATTCGTGAAATTGTATTTGTGTGTGTCACAGTTTTAAAAAAGGACATAATTTTAAAGCAATGGTGGGCGCGCCATAGCACAATTGTGCTGATAGATTTCACACGTATTCTTAGCCTCTTTAATTTAGTTTTCGATGAGACAGCGTCGAATGCACATTAAGTGGATGCTTACATATTTTCTTATATTTTTTATATTTTTTTTCAAGAAAATTTACCCAGCAAACACACGTGTTTTTTTTTAACTATTTAATTTTTAATTGAACCTTCCTTCGTTTTACATAAATTAATCTGGTTTTTACTTTTTTCTCTGCAATTTTAACTAATAAAAAAATGTTTTATTTTACTTCAAATGCGTAAAATATTAAATAAGGAAAACGCATCAATACAAGCACAGTTTTAGTTGTGCCCACTTCTGTTTTAAAGCTGGAGGTCCATACCACGTGTTTTCGCCTCCACGCAGCGCATGCTTTTGTAACCTTACTTGCGTTCTACGTTTCAAGTTACATGCAACGCTTTATATGCAGCAGCAGCAGCAGCACAAGTAAAAATAAAATTTAATTTGTCAAAATCAGCTGATTTGTTCGAACGCTGCTTGTGACGCTTACAAAAGTAGGAAGTAAACCTACTTTTCGCCTCAACGCGTTTGTGCATGTAGCTTACTACGTATAACTACACAGATCAAGGTATATTTATAACAGGTAGTCTCGGAAAGCCAGCTGGTTATTTTTTATTTGCTTGTTTTGCGATACAAACTGTCAAATGTTGTATAGTAAACAAGTAAACTAAGTTTTTTGTCTTTACCTATTGTCTTTTTTGTCTCTTTTCAACCGCTTTGCTATTTGACAGTTCGTATCACAAAACAACAATAAAAAGCCCTGTTGTTTGTTTTATTGTACAATTGTTGTAATCTCGCGGCTACCTACTATAAATATACCTTGACACAGATTCTACTTTTTTGACAGCTGCGTATGCTGCGATAAAAAGCGAGTAACGCGTGGTGTGGACCTCCGGCTTAAAGCATTGGTGTCCAGCCCATACCACAATTGTGGAAATTAATTCACACACATTCTTCACACGCATTCTTACGTTCTTTCATTAAGTCCACTAGAGTATACAATTCAGTCGTCGATTATCAACACAAAGCATACAGAGATGAAAAAAGTGAAGTTTAAAAAATGCCTAAATCATTTGCGAGGGTAGCTTTCGAAGAAAGAGAAAGAAAATGTTTTTTGGTAGTGAAGTGGTAATGTGTAAAAACAGGCCGCCACTATTTACAAGAATTGCGTAATCAAAACAAAAAATGCAAAAAGGGCAGCTTTCGAAGAAAAAGACAGAAAAAACACAATATTTTCTGTCTCGTGACGCCTCTGTATGCTCTGTGATTATCAAGCGACGAGTGCACATGCGGCGGATGCTTACATATTTTTTGTATTTTTATTAAGAATATTTGTCTCTTCATTCACCAATACTAATATAAAGCAATACAATCACAATTTACATTTTGGACATCAATGTTTTAAAGATACTCTTTATTAACTTACTGGTGACAATTTTCTACCATCATAGTGGGTGTATATTTTGAGAGCTCTAAGTTTTTTTGCAGTATCGTTTCTAAAGAGAAAAGAAAATAGTATTAAAATTGGGTTATTCATAATAACAATCAGTGATGCCAACTTAGAGCTTTTGGCACTATTTATGGTGCTTTTTGATACCTCAAAACGCCAAAATTTTATCCATAGTGCCAAACTAAAAAAAGCACTAACTTGGTGCTTTTTCAATTTTTCTTTAGTGCCTTTAGTGCTTTTTACAATTTTTATTTTTTTTTCTACCATTTTTAAAAAATACGATTATATAGAGGACGATTTAGTTGAACTTTGCTATTTGGGGTACAATTTTCAGAAGGCTTGTAAAGATTTTAAGATTTCAAACGATAAAAAAGTGATAAATCAAAGTTACCTTCGTTTTACCAAAAACTTTATTTACGAGGTTAGAGCTAGGCTTCCTAGCAATTTGGATAGTTTACGAAATGTTGCACATTTTAGCATTGACAACATATTTAGTAATCGTAATAAAATCGATGTATTTCGGTAAACAGTTTTTTAAAGATGTAGACACTGTTTCAAAAATAGAATATGGATTGAAAACTATTAGGAATTGTCAAAAAAAAAAAAAAAAAAAAAAAAAAATGCAGTCGGAAACCGTATAAAAAACGCAAAGACTTCAAAAACAAAAAAAAGAGCCGTAGCTTGGTATATGCAAAGTGTTAAATAAATTAAAATCAGCGCTTTAGTTTTCCACGTGTTGTGCACTTCTACATGTTTTTTCTATTTTACACCTTATGTGTGTTCTTTATTCAGAAGCGTAGATATGTTAAAACAATTTGATAATATCATAAGCCAATTGTTTTATAAAGCTTTGCACGGTTTTAATTTTGATTAATTTAAACGATAAAATATAATTTTTTTTTATCAAACATGGGCTGTCATTAAGTTTAATAAACAATGGCCAGTCATTGCAAATTTTCGGTAATTGCAACAGGCTAATTTTTTCGAGTGACCAAAATCGAGCTCGCACTGTATTACTTTAAAACTGCTTTTTGACGCTTTTTTTGCTCGAAATAGTGCTTTATAGTGCTTTTTAAAATTTTTAAAGTGCTTTTTGCTCTCAAAAAGTTGGCATCACTGATAGCAATAAAACAATTATGTATGTATGTATGTATGTGTGTATGTATGTATGTATACGTATATGGGACTTTAAAATATATAAAATAATTTCTCACGTGTTGAATTTTTTAAAGTCAATATCCTAAACAACATAAACATGTCAACAGTTTCTTCGTTTTTCACACTTTGCTGAATTTTTTTAATCATATTATCAATTTCTCTATTAAAAATTGGTAGAACTGAGGCTAAAGTTTTATGCTTGAAAGCTTTATTAAGCAATTTCCGATGTTGACCCCATGTTGGATCTAAAAAGTGAAGTAATTATTATTAATAATTAGATTTTTATATTTTAGTTTATAAAAGTGTACATACGATTTTCAGTTAATAAACCCTGACCAATCAGCATAGCAACTCCATCATAAATTAGCGATGGTTTATTTGTACAGTTTTTAGACGTTAAGATTTCCTTTAAGATCCCTCGAGAGAAAACCCGGAAATGGTCCAATCCAATATACACTGTTAGGACCATATTTGTTTGAATGGTTATATATATCGGAAATTAAATCTAAAAAAATGAAGAGTTGTTAAAGGCCATTTTTTTATTTTTAAACTCTTAAAGATAATATTAAATAACAAAAAATTAAATGGCAAACGGTTCATAACTGTCCATAGTTTCTGTCAGTCCTGTCACACATTTCGACCGAAATGAATCTAATAAAGTAGTTGCAATTCTGATCGATTTTTTTTTATTAAAGTTTAAACTATAAAGCTATTTTCCAAATAGTTTTTAACTGCTTTTGCAACAAGTAAACGAACGTGTTAATGATGAAAAATAACGCCTTCATGGCTGGGCACACACTATGGGCGTTTTTTTTGCGAATGTTCACTTCAACCGAGCCAGTTGAAAGAGGTTCATTCTGATCATCTGGCTTGATTTTTGCAGCTCATAATAGATGGGAAACTTCTAAGCCCATTAGAATTTGGCATATGCAAACGTCTCTCGGCATTAATTCGTGTGACACCCAATTTCCTCGCTTTTGAAAAAAAAACGTATTATAATTGCTGTTTTAGTTTTAAATTAATTTTTAATGGAAACGGCTTACATCCCAGCAAAAACTTTACTTACAATCCTACTTTTAATGACTTCAAGAATTCATTACTTTGTAGCTTTATTCGCCACTTTTTGGATTATTAGTTATATATTAAATAATAACTTTATTATTATATCTTAAATATACAGAAAAATTTAAATTTTCATTATGACAATAAAAATGTCATTATAGTCATTATAGTCAAAAAACATAGTTTTTTAATACAAAAACTACAATGCCCCGGTAGACTAGCTGGTAGCGAGCTAGTCTATCAGCACCGAGGTTGCGCGATCGAATCCCGCCAGAGACAGAAAAAAAATAAAAAATAAAATAATAAAAAAAAAAATTAAATTAAATTAAAAAAAAAATAAAAAAATAATAATAAAAAAAAAAAAAAATAAAAAAATTTTTACTTTATTGACTTTGTGTAACTATATATTTTTATAAAAATTTTAAGTATAAAAAAACATATTATTTTTTAGATTATAAAAGGCTAAATTATAAAGGATTACTTTTGGGACATCTCGAACAAAAATAAGTACTTTTTCTAGCAGAAAAGTAAGTAGTTGGCTCGTCAAATTCTCATTATTTTTCTGCTTATTTTGTAAGCAAAGTTTTTGCTGCGATGTGCGTTCTTCTTCTTCCGTCTGAGAATCATCACTTATAAATAACAGGGACGGTAATAGTTATTCCTTTTTTTCTTAAAAGTAACAGTCGGCCACAATAAACGTACCTCTCACGTGTACAAACGATCACGATTTCTTCTTAATGTTTTTATTTCGTCTTTAAATAATCCATAAATTTCCACAATTGCATCATTAATTTGTTTAAAATACTCATCAGTTAACTTTATTAAACTATTTTTATCCATTTTTAATACTTTAATGAAACACAAATTTGTTTTTTTTTTTTTCGTAAACGCGTTTAAAAACCCAATCGTGAACATATTTTACACATCAAATATATTTTCACTTGTGTCATCTAAACTTTTTAACATATTTTTTTTTCTTACCATGTGGATTTGAAAATTTACCACATCCTAACATTGTATGCCATTTATTTTTTTGAACACGCTTAAATAATTGTTAATAAAATTTTTTCAAAGTAACATAAAGCTCGATTCACCCATGCGTTCCGAACAAAATTTTTGTCCGGACAAAATTTTTTTTATATTAAGTTTGACGTTTTACTTTTGAGAGAGAGAGCATTGAATTTGTTCGAAACGTTTTTTCTTGAATTGGTTTAATTTTAATTCTTGTGCCGAACAAAATGAACTGAGATGCCACTTTTTTTCAATTTGTGCATAAAAGTTGAATTGAGCTGCCACATATTAAATTTTTCGTTTTGTGCTGAATAATTAAAAAAAAAATTAAACAAAAAATGGATCTTAAAGAAAATATTACCCTGAAACTTATGGAAGAAATAAAAAAACCAGGAAGAGAATGTATTTATAATATGGGAAATCGTTCATATAAAAATACTTACTTAAAACAAAATATATGGACGGAAATAGAAAAACCTATTAGAATTGTTCGTAAGTTAATTTTAATATTTTTTAACTTAATGCTTACCAATTATTGTAGGAAGTGAATGTTAATTATTTATAAACGATTCCACGTCATGAAAACGCATCGCAGGAACAAGTGTGTTTAAAACCCCTTTTGTTCTTCTTTTCTGTAATATTTTTCTAACTGCTATTCTTTTTACTTTCAACCTTCTTTTATAAATTTGTTTTGCTAGTAAATAAATTTTATGCAATTCAATTAAAAAAAATAAAATTAATTTTCTTCTTTCGTCCATTTTTACACACTTTTAAAAAAAACTAATGGTTTGCTAACTGTGCTGCCACTTTGTGTAATCGTTTACATCTGTAAACCATATGGTAGCTTTGTTTGTCCGGACAAATTTTCCGAGATGAGTGAATCGTTCTGCAGAACACTCTCTGTAAAAAAATTATTGTCCGGTCAAAAATATTGTTCGGAACGCATGGGTGAATCGAGCTTAACTGTAAATGTTCAGAGTATTTTTTTTTTTTTTTTTTGATAGCATGCAGCATTTTATAGTTGAACTAGCTGACTTATTTATTTTTAGTGAATATTTTGGTTTTTAATTAAAAAAATAACGAATGTATTGTAAGTGTGTGGGAACGCGAGAGCATGCCACGTATAATTGTCCGTGTGGAAAACATGTTGTGCTCAAATCTAAGCCGCAAACACGCAGAGAAAAAAACATGTTTAAATATGGTCACCTCCAACAAAACAATTTTTAAAGTAAATTTTAAATATATTATTGTTAATATAACCATATTTTTGTCAAGAAGCCGCAACCATATTATGGTTGCCTCTAAACATGTTATGGTTAAATATGACAATAATTTGTTTTAATATTAACAATAGTATTTTCCTCTTTTCCATGAGCAACATGCTATGGTCGAAAACCAACCATGCTATTATAAGTGTTAAACATGTTTTAGTTATTTTTGAACATCACATGTTCGGAGGCAACCCTTATATAGTTGTCGGTGACTATAATATTGTTAAATGAATCATAATATATTTAAAATTTTAATTTCAAAAGATTTTGTTATTCGTGCTTAATTCCCAGTTTTTATCACAGAGTATATAGAGGCGTCAGGAGACAGAAAATATTGTGTTTTTTTCTGTCTTTTTCTTCGAAAGCTGCCCTTTTTGCGTTTTTTGTTTTGATTATACAATTTGTGTAGATAGTAGCGGCCTGTTTTTACGCATTGTCACTTCATAACAAAAAACGTTTTCTTTCTCTTTCTTCGAAAGCTACCCTCGCAAATGATATAGGCATTTTTCATACGTCACTTTGATATTATTACAAGTAGAACTGTTGCTATAATTCTTATACGTTTTACAGTTTTATTTGGTTTAATATCTTTAGTTTTTCTAAAATCTTTATGGATGAAGTTTCCTGATGATCTGGCCTAAGCAACCAGTGAAATGCGCATAGGAATAGCTTATCCCATCAACAATAAATTTCAAGCGTTTTTTTCAAGAATAAAAACTGGGAATTAAGCACGAATAACAAAATCTTTTGAAATTAAAATTTTGTATTCCCAAAAATTGAAATTACTTTTTGATATTTAAAATTTTCTTATAAATTAGTTTTGTTGGAGGTGACCATATTTAAACATGTTTTTTCTCTGGGTGAACAGACATCGTTTGGCCTTGCGACTTATTGATTTTCATGGCAAATGTCAATCTAATAGGAAATTCGACGCGTGAATTCAGTTGGAACGTCTGTGGGAATCATTGGAGTTCGTGGCAGCAAAACATTATAGTCTCCGAATTTACCATTCAAAATGGTGGCTTCGATAACGTTTTTCATCAATTTTTTTAACGACCAATAGTGTACTATTGCACAGAAATTTCGAAGTAGAATAGCTGTCAAAATAGCTCTTTCTGCCAGCCACGCATGACTTATTTAATGTGTGCATACATCGGGAGTATGCGGTCAATGACAGCAGAAAGTGGGAAATTTTATGCATCCAGCATCTTCGTAGACAGCAACTATTCCATCGCCGATGTCTATTGGTTCGAGAACTTGATTAGTTAAGAAGATAGAGGGAGGGTGTGATTGCAGGCCAATGTGTCTCAGTTATGGAACGAAGTTATTAAAATTATTGAAAAATTGTGAGCTTTTACCCCTTTTGCCTTATTTGACGACCTATTATAATACCTAACAAATACGCCTCGTCGGCTTAATATTCAAACCGGCTAACTTCCTTTCAGCACTTTTTACAGGAGAGACAAAAAACTTTTTATACATATTTCATATTTGCAGCTTGAGAGGAAAACCAAACATCAAAGTTAGGGTATCTTGTAAATAAATACGTTTAATTGCCTCCCTGAGGGATTTAAACGTATTCGCTTAATTACCTCAGTGAGATAGTAAAACGTTTTCTTATAATTACCTCAACGAGGTAGTTAAGCGTATTCGTTTAAATGCTTACCCCTCATAATTACCCAACAAGCTTGGCAAATTTGGCGAGGTAATTATCCGTGGCTTATCTCGGATTAAAAAAAAAAAATAAAAATAAATGGGCCTAAGTCAGAAATATTGGAATTCAAAATGAACATTTCCAGTTTTGAACTTTGCTAAACATGTAAAGAAATTTGCGCAGCTCTTTCTTTATGCAGCCAAAGGATAGCTTAAGTAAGCCTCGTAACAGAAATATACAAACGAAAATTCTGATAGTGCATAGAAAATATTCCTGGAAAATATTGAAGGAATAATAAGACTTTTCAAGTATAAAAGCTTTTGAGGATTGTAATTTGACTTAGAATACACATTCGAATAATATGAACATTTATATAAAACCAATAATTTTAATAAGCGTTTATTCCCTTTTTTCTGGTCTATTTACTTATTAAACTTAATGTTAATTATCTAATTATATTGAATATTAAATAGTTTTTAATGACTAAAAGTTTAACATGTGTTCTGACACAGTTTTTTAATTACTCAATATCTACACGCAGAAAAAATATGATTGGCGGTAACCATAATTTAAGATCAACATACAATGGTTAGATTATAACAATGCTATGTTTGCACGTGACCATATTATTGTTCTTTTAAAATATATGTGCATTTCCTCAGGTCACGAACGTATGTTCGTACGCTTTTGATGTACAAATAATATAGAAAACAAAACTTTTCCTAGCATTTTTTTTCGATTCGATAGCATTTGGGTGCTCTATGTTTACTGCAAAATATGGCTTCATCGAGTTTAAGTTTTCATTATAAGAGTTATAAACGTGTGGTCACGAACGTACGCAAAATAGAAGTCAACTTTGGCTGACAGTAGTGAAATGTAAAAATCTGCGCAATGGACCGGAATATTCAAAAGTAATTAATTTATTTTAAAAGTGTATTAATGCAGGTCTCCATCCAGTATTTACAATATAAAATATCTCTCTTGGTTTTTGTTTAGTTGGCTAATTTAGAGAACGTACTATATTTCCATATGTTTTTTTATTGTTATCACCATGCATTTTCCCATAAATGTCTTCAAATTTCCTAAGCAAAAAAAAACTTAATACTCCTTTTACAATTGATTGTTATGGAGAGATTATGAAGAAAGAGTGCAAACATAACATATTTCTTGCATGTAAAATAAGTATATAAACATGTCTTTAGAAGTAGAAAATACAGAAAAATATAATATTTTCCAGTTTCCAGCCCAATTTCCTCAAGTAAAACAGCTGAGATATGCTATTTATAATAATAAACAATAAAAGACGATGATTATCAACATTTTATTTTTTCATCCTGGTAGACCATTCTGGGGAAATGCCCATATGTATTATGGTTAGGTTTAAAAATATTATAAAGTCATTCCTAAAAGTTTAAGGAAATGAACTATTAAAAAAAAAAGCTTTATAAAATACAGAAGTGAAATTTAGCTCATAGAATAAATTCGAAAAATAAAAAATTTTGAATATAATAAAGTAACTTATGACAAGAAATAGTTCCCAGTTTCCAAATATCTTATAATTATCTTACGCTATTATTTTTGTAAACATTTTTTTTCTTTCTTTTTTTGTTAATTTTATTAAATTTAACTTATTATTTGTTCTTTAAATCTTATTAAATTTAAAATAGAAATAACCTCTTTTATATAATTAAAAAAAAAATTACTGCACTTGAGTTTTGTTAATTTTAACTTCAATTCAAATTTAATATGCGTATCGGTTTCGGCGATATTTTTTTTGAGGCGTATCGTTACATCCCAAATTTTAATCAACAATTAAAGAAAAAACAATTCGAGAATTTTAATCGAACAACAACTACGGAGAACAAATCAACCATAATTTTGTTACTTCTGAACATATTATATTAAAAATATATAATGGCTATGGTTGTAGCTAACATTTTTTTTTAATAATATTTTTCTAGACAGCCATTTAAAGGGAGGCAAACATTTTGTGGTTCAATAAAGAAGTGTAAACTTAGGCGGTTTTTCAAGAAATAATCCAGCTACAGTAAATAACTTCCTAGCAGGTATTCAAGTTGATATAGTTGCAAATTTCCTTGATCTTGAAGACTACTTGCTAGAGGAACACTTGGATTATAACGCTGGGCAAAAGAGTTCGGTGGCCCATATATTACAAAAACCTTACAATCGGCGGTCCAACTAAAACGCACGATGTTAATTGTAAATAAAACAAAAACAGAGAATTATCTAAATATTTGTTATTATACATTAACTCTTTCTTATTCGACGTTTACAAAATTTGTTTTCGGTTAATTGAGCCCCGCTTAATTGAGTTTCCCGTTTTATTGCACTTAAAATCATGGAACGAAATCATTCAGTATCACTGTCTATGTAAAAATACCCCTTTAGTTGAGTTCCGTTTCATTGCGTTACCCGCTTAACTATTTCGCAAAATAAGACCGCATTGCGCAAAACAAGAGCAAATGTTTCGGTTAATTGTTTCAATCTACTCAATGTGTTTTTGCTCCACAAACGTAAAAAAAATTATTTTGCGGCAAGAAAGTTTGAGTTCCCGTTTAATTGCGTCAAAAGTCGTGCATTTTTAGAAATTCAATTAAGCGAGAATAACTGCATTAATAATTTAATTAAGCTTGAGGTCTCTTTTTTATAAAACATATTAAATTTATTTAAACCAATATTTCGGCACTCCGTTGTGTGCCTTCTTCAGGGTTTTTTTCTTTAATTTTTGACAAAAATTAACAATTTTTATCAAATTTAATATTTTTTATAAAAAAAGAGACCTCAAGCTTAATTAAATAATAATAATAATAATAAACGTATTTTTTTATTATGATACAGAGATCTATGACAATTATGTGAAAACAAAATAACGGCCAAATGCTCACCACGGCTTCGGTGGCATATATTCTATCTATCCGATTTCCAAAGACTCTAAGACATAATTGAGGTTCAATGCCGTTAATGTGCCGAATTATCTCATCCTTTAGCTTTTGAAATGTTCTTCTCTTATTGACTTACACGTTTTCTTTTTAATATCCCCAAACAAAGAAGCCCAACGGTGTCAAATCACACGAAATTATCATCGTCAAACATCTCGCGCAAAAAATACATTGTAACGTTGGCTGTGTGGCAACTGGCACCATCCTGCTGGAACTACATATGGACGTATAGGTCCATATCCTCAATTTCTGGCCACAAAAAGTCTGTTATCATGTCACGATAGCGAATACCATTCACGGTAACTGCTTGGCCAGCCCATAAACCGTACCAAACAGTGTTTGCACATTTACTACAGGCCCGGTTTGCGGAAATTTGAGCACAATTCTCCCGATTATGCTGACCAAAAAAATCACGAAGTGCACGAAATGCATTTTGATTTGAACGTGAATTTTTGTAAAAGGCTTCAACAATCTTAGCGCCTAGCTCAATTGTGTAAACATTTAAATTTTAAAATTAAATTTGTTGTTAAATTTGTTAAACACTGAAACAAAGAAATGTCAAATTAAGTTTGGTTAGAAACTTTACGTTAAGGTGTGACTCAGAATTGACATCGAGCATCATGGTTGGACCACCCTTTATATGCCACTTGTTAGGCCGATTATTGAATATGGATCGATTAAATATTACCTCATTTACCAAACGTATTCTATTTTAGTCGAATTGGTACAGAAAAAAAAAATCCTGCTCTTTCGGCCTTCGCTGATAAAGCATCCTACTTAAAAAAGTCGTTGAACAACGCTGACTTTGTCGTTTTTTTTTTGAATATTTTAAATAGTGATATCTGCGCTGAATTTTTAATTAATGAGATTTTATTTAGTGCTCCTCAACGATTATTCCGAAATCTATACCGTAATCCGTCAAATTTTTCAGACTTAATTATGGTTATATTATATCTTAGAAAAATGTGCAACAATTTTAATCAGTATTATAGATTTATTGATTTTTCATTGGATCCAAAGTCAATAAGTTGATTAATAAATGATTTTTTTTAATTGATATGTAGTAAAATTAATGTTATGTTATCAAATGTTACTGCCTGTTTGTAGAACGCGAGCACAAAAGTGACTCGCTTAACTTTCATTTAAAACAAAAACAAATTTTGAAATATTGTTTTTGTTTTAAATGTAAGTTGAACGAGTCACTTTTGCGCTCGCGTTCTACAAACAGGCAGTTAGTTTATAGTCTATTTTATTTAAGTGTAAATTTAAAATTGCTAAAATTTCTTTCAAGAGAAATCTATAGACAATTAAGAAAAAATAAATACAGTAGACGCTCGGTTATAAGAAGAATATGAACATCCAGAATAGTGAACAACAAAATTTTTAACACATGAGGTTCTAAAGTGTGAACACAACCTATCTCGATTGTGTGAACAACTTGCAACCGTTGATTTTTTGGTAACTATTTGTTGTAAAGGGTGTTTAGTATCACAACTTTGAGTTGGCATCACTGTTTTATTTGAGCACCAATTTAACAGCTGATAGTTGCTTTTTGTTTAGTTTGATTTGGAATTTCATTATGAATCGATTTATGACTTATTATGAATCGAGCAACGCGCAAATTGTTGAAATTTTTAATCAAAATAATTCGGCGAATGGGCTGAAGTATAAATTTATATTGATTTTGAATTTCCACTCATTTCTGGTTAAATGGCTACGTAAATAAGCAGAATTGTCGCATTCGGAGTGAGTAGAATCCACAAGCTTTTGTCGAAACACCATTACATCCACAACAATTAATATTTGGTGCGCTTTATGGGCTGGCGGAGTCATTGGCCTATAAGTCTTCAAAAACGATGATGGTCAGAATGCGAAAAGTTGTTGAAAATTGGCGCTTTCTACACGCCAGCCGTGGCGGCCGCATGGCAGAAACCATATATAAATTTCATAAAATTTTTTTTCCCGTTTCATTGATATTAAAAATATATTTCCTTGTTTTATTATGATTAAAACTTGTGTCACTCTATAAAAACCACCCTTTGTTAGAAATCTGTTCTTCCCCGAAATAAGCTAGTAAATGTGTATATACGAATGCAAAGGGAAATTTATAAGATGTGTTTGTAAAGTTATTGCTTGTAGTGAAAAAAATATACATACATATGTATATGATTATGATATTTGGCATTGCGAAAATGCAGGGACAAGGCATTACAGAAATCCCGTAAAGCAAAAAAATATAACCGACTACTTTCATGTACATTTACGGTCTAATTCATAAAAATTTCTTGTTTCTGCTTTAATGAATACAATAGTTATCAAACACTTTTTGTTTTATAAACCATTAATAAAAAGTCTAATTTATAACCGCTTAATAGGAGTGGATTTCGGCTGCATCATCCTAAATCTACAAATTGTTTTTTTAACTTCAATTTAATTTCTTATTATCGCTTTTTTGGTAATTTCTAAAATTAGTTTTTAAATTTCTGGCAGGCACATTTTTACAAAAATTTAGTTTTTTAAATCAATTCTATACTAATAATGACACCCTTTTTTAGCATTAACCGGTTAATTACCAAAAATTTAAACGTTGAAATTTTTTGTTGAAAATATCAGGAACGTCTTATAATACCATTTTTAACATTTTCTTAAAAAATTTTTTTTTTTCGACGAGTAGTTTTTCCGAAAATTGCCGTGTGTTTGACCACACGCTGGTACTGTTAAGTGTTTTGCAATCTTTTGTTGTGTACAAATTTGTTTAGTTATTTATGTTTTTTATGGTACGTATTCCTTGAACGTGTGGAACGGTGTTGTAAATAAAATTGTTTGACTTTGTGGAACAATTGTATAGGTGTATGTGGACGTTGCACTTCTCACACTAAAATATGGTGACTTTTGCTGTACACATAACGCAATGGCGACGACTGGTGCTTTTGAAAGGAACGTGCAAGCTGTCTACAATCGAAAAGTTTTGTTGCTTACAATTAGTGTATAAGTCCTCTGTAGACGAAGGTTCGATTCCATCTATTGCATCCTCCGACGAAAGCAGCAGAGACTTGGACACCGAGTTATTGAAGTCAAACTGTAAGATAGGATTCGCGTTTTGCGAAGCTGCTATGAAGAAATGCAGTTTCCACGAATTGACCATAGCGCTACCCATGCATAAGACTTAGAACGGCTACTATCATTTTTTGCTACGAATGACGATAGAGTAATTGGCAGCCGCATTGCCATGTAAATCCACTCCACCCATATGCCCGTTGTAATTTTTGATAGCGAGGGGCTGTTAAACACGAACACGAACTGCTACTACTGGATCGATTGCGTAATAATTATTTGCGAGTGTAGCTTTAGAATTGTCCGTCCAACGAATTACCAGAACGTTATTTCGTATATCGAATGCAAAGTCGGGAATTGTACTTTTCAAGGCTTTTTTTTTACTAATTTTGAAGGGGCGCCGGTACCCTGGTTGGGTCGAATAGTGCCGGTTGTGCGGAATCCTCTCCCTTTCAACAAGTACAACAAGTAATGGGAGGTAAACAAAAAATGACAAACTAGATTTATTTTATGTTCACAATGTTAAAATAGTTCTATTATGACGGATGCATCGAGTCTAATCGCCCACAGTTTATTTCCAAAACGGATTGTTTTTCACGTATCCGAATCACCGACAGTACTATCGGGGGACAAATAAATAGCAGTTTCAAACGCGAACGCTCTTTCACCTTGATGTTCATGTTCATCATCGCTCCAGTAGGGTACTCTTCGCGTGACATTTTAGCCAATCTGACTCTTAATTACAAAACAAATTAAATAATTTCAATTGCTGTAGTTGTTTCTTTGGCCAGAGCGATTAATTTATGAATGTTATTTTTGTCAAGCTAATAAGGCCTAAATTTCTTCAATGTAAATAAAATTAAATTTTTAATTACAATATTTTGTTCCCTTCAATTTCAAATTAGAAGAATAAGTATTAAGGACAATTGGAAGAAAAACAACATAAAATGCAGTCACACAAAGAAAATATAAGAAAATCTCTGTCGAATCAATCTCACTTTCAGTACCAACGTGTGGTGAAACACACGCTGGTATTTACTGCCGCCTAGCGGCACATATATTAACCAGTTTGATGGGCAAATGGCCTTAGGTTGCTTTTTGGAGATATCGTAACACACGGCAATACATATATAATAATTCAGATTATTTTATATATATAATATAATTGATTTAAAAAGAGCCTATTTTTGGACACTTTTTAAACCCCCTCTTGTGAAAGGGGGGAAGCTTGCAAAAAAAATTCAAAAATATTTTTTTTGTTGGTAAGACACCAAACTTTAATATACACGCCACACACATTAAGTTTTTTATACTTATCTGTGATTTATAATTCCTCAAAGTTAAGAAATTATAAACGTGTGTTCAAACACACGGCGGTAAGAAATGGGTTAATACCTTTTTTGATGTCTCGAATATATTTAGAGACATCGAATTCTAGCATTGCTTGATATCCTTAATTTTACATTTCTCATTGTTTTGCTTCATTTGTCACTTTTTGTTCTATGAATCAAATTTTCGATGCAAAAGTTAAAATATTCAAAGCTTGTAGAACCAAACATTTTTGTTCCGTGCGGCAAACTAGTAACCAACAAACGATATACTATGCGGTTTCTACCTTGTGTTTGCTTTAACAATTACTCTATACCTATTTAAAAGACATTTTAAAATATAAGTGTAATTTATGGTAAAAAAGAGGTTTACATTATTTGATATAAATCTTAATAGCTTTTTATATTTTATGCATAAAGCTATAACGACTTCCAGTTTCAACAGAGAACATACATAAGTATCTCGTGACCCACGTTATTTTTAACAAAAAAATCCATCGAGCAGCTTATATTTAAAATTAATTCAAATATTAGTTATCGTTTTTCTAGAAAAAAAATTTTTATGCGTATAAAACTTTTTTATTAAAATAAATAAGAAGACAACAATTTTTAATTTTTCATGCAATTATTAAAATTTTATTTTAACAAACATTGAAATATCACTTTATTAAACGCTTAAAGTAGGGTAAAGGCTACAATAAATATTTCAAATTTATGAAACGTTTATTAAACGTTTAATAGGCTATTAAACATTTATAAATACTCTTTTTTCGACTTTTGCTTATTAATGACTTATAAAGCTGCAATGATGCGTTTATGAATTAGACTGTTATTATTTACAAAATAATTTAAAATAAAAACTTAATATAGGTTATGAATGTACACATATTAAAAATGAATTGAAGTACTTATTTTATATTATCTTGATTATGTGAACTTTTCCATTTAGTGAACAGGCCCTGTCTGAATTAGTTCATATCGACCCCTAACCAGCGTTACCGTTGTGATACTAAAGTATCAATTTGACCCTTTTTCGACGGTGTTGATACCTTTTATGACCCTTCTCTTAAATTATTCTTTTGTATCATTATCACCTATTTTGTGACACTTGTTGACCCTTTTTTGGAAATAGCTCTCACATTTTGTTTTTTGTCAACACTGCTGAACAGAAGTGCTAAACAAATGTTTTCGAAATAAGCATTGCTTGATATGGAACAGACTCAAAGTATAAACTTACAATTCCATGCTTTGTTCTCCTTGATTTTTGATAGTAAAGTACAATTTCCCTTAAAGCAAACATAACTCATATACATATTTGTTATTTTTTAAGGTGGTTTCTTTTCAAAACTAAAATTTGACATTTTATTAAAAAAATGCAATTTGGTGTTTTGCTCTCTTAAAGAGGAGCATGTTTTATTCAAAAAAATTCGCCCTTAATAATGGCAAAAGGTATTGAACTTTTCGCCCCCTTTTGAATCGACAGTGTTGAGAGTGCCCTAACAGTAGTGCGATTCACTATGCTTTTAAAGCCACAATTGTTTCGTTTAGAAATGTTAACCCCAAAATGAATCATTTTGCTATTCCCTAACACTTTTGGTGTGGTTAATGCCTGTAATTTCAACAAACAGATATCTGGCCGTGTTCGTACCTAACAGTTAAATTTACCTATGCGGTAAAACTAGTTTGGTAATTTCAACGTTAAATTTACCTACGTGTTTTTTTTCCTTTAAATTTTCTTTAAAAATATGGCAACATTTGTGTTTTATTAATTTTTTGAATTAACTGTCAAAAATGGATGGTGTAAAATACACTACAGTTTAATCAGTCTTATCTAACATACATATTAAAATTATGAAAAATTCTTTACACCATAGATATCTATACACAGCTAGATATCTATTTGTAGAAATTACGGGCATTAGCCTACAATTTATCCACTTTTTGTCACACACCAATTTTCCGTGGAGCTTTTTATTTATTTATCGTAAACCCAACCATTTGACTCAAATAAAATTAAAAAAATTAATTTAATTAAAATTAAATAAATAAAATAATAAAAATTAATAATGCTTAACGCACTTTGCACAGTATCATTTAAAATCTATAAATTAAAAGGTTTTTGTTTTGTTTTTTTTATTTTTCTTTGTTATTTTATGTTTCTCTTGGCAGAGTTGCCACAATATATCAATTTGAATAGAGAGAAATATAAAACTGTTTACCGTGGTTGTAAATAAGTTAGTGAATCACATAGTGGTTAGTGCAAACATCAAAATGTGTGGTTAAAGTTAACACTTTTTAAAGTGTTAAAAGTTAGTGAATTGCACTACAGGAATGAAAACAAGGGGTAAAAATTGCTAAATTAGCGGAAATCGGAAAATTACATAAAAAGTATTAAAAAATTAGCAATAATGATAAAGAATAAACATTTTGTTAGGTGTTAAAAACAGTACAGAGCATTCCATAAAAAAATTAAGTTTTTTGAGCTCTTCCTACCTGAAATATTATTTTTTTGTTTGCTTATAAAAAAACGGTCTTATTTGTTCATTTAAATGGGAAATACTGCTTATAAAAAACTTGACCCTTTTTTTGACCCCTTTTTCTGGAAAATCCCCTTTTTGTGACCCTTTTCGAAAATTTCCAACGGTAACCCTGCCCCTAACTGCGAAAATAACGTAAGCGCCAAAAATCAAATTTTACATAGCGTCTTCACCTGACAAGTTTTTGTCATACCAAACGTCAAACTTCATATTAAAAAAACGCTGACAAAAATTTTCGATTTTTTTTTATATAGACTTTGACGTTTGGTATGACAAAAAATTGTCAGGTGAAGACGCTATGTTACAGGAGAGAGCTATTTTATTTCGTTTCATATAAATTTTGTATGAAATTTGTCGCTTACAATAAAATTGTTCTTGCTATAAAATCGTAACGGTACATTATGTGACAATGACATTTTAGGCGATGATGCAAGTGTTGCCAATAAAGTCATTTATTAAAAAAAAAAAAATTGAAAATCATGTCGCTTACGTTATTTTTGCGGTTTTGCGAGCGTCTACTGTAAAAATAAATTATATTAAAAAAAAAAAATTATTAATCCTGACAACAGCAGTGATTTCAAACAACAATTGTTAATTTAAAATAATTTTTTTGTAATCATAATTCAAACGTGTTTTCTTTTTGCGTGTACCAATAATGATGTGATTTGTTACCAGACCATTACACGCTTAAAAAATTAATTCAAATAAGCTTATTTAATAATTGTAAACATACATAAGTTTTATAATAAGACCTTTGTTAACCCCCAGAGAATAGAAAATGGATTAAAATATTCAATTTACATTTTTTGATCAACTATAACTGAATTCCACTTGAAATTAGTCCAATGTCCATTAACACGTCCTTGACACATGAAAGTGGTTCCTTGAAAGTACCATCCATATACTTACGTATTATTAACACAAATTAAAAATAAAAAATAATTGAATTTCATGAAAATTTACATAAAAGTGATATTTTATTTTCAAAATGTCGTCAAAGAGTAAACTTCTATCAGAAATTGCTCTTCTTCTTCTTTTGTTGTCTTGCTTATTTAAAGTTTCAGAGTTGCCAAGACAATGACTCATGGCGAACTTCAGGCAATCTTTAAAATTATACTGTAGTAAATAAAATAGTCAGTTGCAAAAAACACTAACTACAGTAGACGCTCGGTTATATGTATACCCAGTTATATGAACATCCAGAATAGTGAACAACAAAATTTTTACACATGAGGTTCTAAAGAGTGAACACAACGTATCTCTATTATGTGAACAACTTGCACTTTGTAACTATTTGTTCTAAAGGGTGTTTTTTAGAGTATCACAACTTTGAGTTGGCATCACTGCTTTATTTGAGCACACATTTAACAGCTGATAGTTGCTTTTTGTTTAGTTTGCTTTGAAATTTCATTATGAATCGAATTATGGCTTATAATGAATCGAGCAACGAGCAAATTGTTGAATTTTTTATTCAAGATTATTCGGCGAATGGGCTGAAGCACAAATTGGTATAGATTTTGAATTTCTACTCAAAATTTTATTTTCGATGAAGCTCATTTCTGGTTGAATGGGTACGTAAATAAGCAGAATTGTCGCATTTGGAGTGAGAAGAATCCACAAGCTTTTGTCGAAACATCATTACATCCACAGAAAATTACTTTTTTGGTGCGCTTTATGGGCTGGCGGAGTCATTGGCCATGATGTCTTCAAAAACGATGATGTTCAGAATGCGACAACAGCCGTGGCGGCCACATGGCTGAAATAATATTTAAATTATACAATTTTCTTTCTAATAAAGCCCGTTTCATTGATATCAAAAATATATTTCCTTGTTTTATTATGATTTAAACTTGTGTCACTCTATAAAAAACACCCTTTATTATAAATCTGTTCTTCCCCGAAATAAGCTAGTAAATGTGTATGTACGAATGCAAAGGAACATTAATTAGATGGTTGGTGTTTGTAAAGTTATTGCTTGGAGTGAAAATAATGTATCTGATAATTATATTTGGCATTGCGAAAATGCAGGGACAAGGCATTACAGAAATCCCTTAAAGCAAAAAAATATCTACACTAAAAACTTAATATACGTTATGTACATATGTACACATATTAAAAATGATTTGAAATACTTGTATTGTATTGCATTGTCTCGATTATGTGAACTTTTCCATTTAGTGAACAGGCCTTGTCTTAATTAGTTCATATAACCGAGCGTCTACTGTATTAATTAACTATTTTTCAAATGACTACAGATTGGTTTAAATCTCATGCAGATATCAACCAAACATATTTAATAAAGTCACACGTAAAACACAAATAAAAGCAAAATATGTAAAACAAGCATGCCATGAAGTCATATGAAAAAAAAAATATTAAAATGATTAAAAACTAAAGCAATACAAATCTTTTTATGTTTAAGCAATTATGTAGCGTATTTATTTCAGCACTATTATACGTCATCATTTCAGGCAATTTAATGAAAAATTGTGTTAAATAACTATTTCAATATAGATAGACATATGTATGTTCATATGTACATATATTTTTTTGACAAAAATTATTTAAAATTTAAATAATTTATTATAAACTGACAATACTTTTAATTAATTACAACTAGGTTGAAAAATAAGTAGTTAGTAGTCAGTTAAAAAGTCATGCAAAGATGGCCAATTGACTACTGCCTATGACATGCCTATGTTAAAATAATGAGTCGTCGACAGGGAAAAAAGTCACTTAATAAACTAGATGTGGTTATAAAAAACCAGTTTGAAGTTACTTAAAAATGTGTTTGACTTCCTACAGGGTAATATTTATTTTCATGATATTTGTACATTTTAGTTAGAATAATAGTGTTGTTAATATTTAGTTGAAAAAATATATTAAAATTCTTTATTTATATGCCAGGGATGATAAATGGTATTTTCAAAACTGTACTTAATTCAGTAGACTCTAATTGTACTAAAACTAGGGTTTTAGTTTTTAAACGGGTTTTATAATTTTGTTTGATTAAACAATTAATCGATATTTGGCATTTTTAACTTAGTTGATTCAACGAATAAAATTTTAAAATTAATCGATTAATCGAATAATTCTAAGTCCAGAAATTTTATAAATAACGAGATTTTTTTCGATTATTTTAGAAAATATTAGTGCTTGAGTAAATAAGCATTCTTTTTTAAATAAAACTTATCAATGTTGCTTCACTTTTGGGCACTTACATAGATTTTAAAATAGTCAATATAACTTTGGATTTTTTTGAAACTTTTCACGGACATTTCATCCTCTGCTATGCTTTTGCAAAAAATTTACTCTAAAGTATCGATCTAAGTATCTTGTTTAAAATATTTCTTCATTAGACCACTTTAGCCCCCTTTGATTTTGTTGGTGGAGCATCTTTTTCAAGTTATATGTTTTAGTCACTGTATAAGTGTAACGTGTGAACTATTTAAAAAAAAAAAAAAAAAAAATATGGCCGTATTCTAGAAATCAAAACAAATTCGATATAAAATCGAACAAATTTTTATAAAAGTTTATAAAAATATTCCATTTTATCTAATGGGTGATTTTTTAAGAGCTATAGGAAAGTTTAAAAAACACATAAAATTCAGAAAAATGCATAAAATCTTTAATTGAATCGATAGTACGGTCCATATAATTTAATGTTTGAAGATTATTTCATGCAAATGTTGACCGTGGCTGCGCCTTAAATGGTCCATCCGCTTTTGGATTTTGGAATACTCTTTCCAACATTTCGGCCGGTATCTCGTGAATAAATGCTTCAATGTTGTCTTCCAATGCACCAATTGAAGCGGGCATGTGTGTATAGACATGAGCTTTAACATAGCCCCACAAAAAATAGTCTAAAGGCGTTAAATCGCACCATATAGGCGGCCAATTGACCGGTCCCGAACGTGAAATAAAATGTTCACCGAACTCGCCTTTCAATAAGTCCATTGTTAAGCGTGCTGTGTGGCATGTGGCACCGTCTTGTTGAAACCACATGTCATGCAAGTCAAGCTCTTGCATTTTGGGCAAAAAAAATTGGATATCATCTCACGGTAGCGCTCACCATTCACAGTTACGTTACGATTAGCATCATCTTTGAAGAAATACGGTCTAATGATGCCACCAGTCCATAAACCGCACCAAACTTTGACTTTTTCTGGATGCATTGGTAGCTTTTGCCATGCTTCTGGCTGATCTTCACTCCAAAATCGACAATTCTGCTTGTTAACGTACCCATTGAGCCAAAAATGAGCTTCGCCGCTGAACACAACAGGCGCGCGATGAACTTTTTTAACAGAGCACGCATTTTTATAATAAAATTCAATAATTTGCAAGCGTTGTTCGTTTGTAAGACGATTCATGGTTAAACTCTAGACCAAACTGAAGATGTTTGACAGTGAAACAAAACACGAAACGTGCGTCAGCTGTTTAAACCAGTGTTGCCAAAAAGATAGTAGCTAAAAAATCACCCGATATTTTAATTTTACTGCCATGCCCACGATGTCGACAAGAAAATTTCTTTCGCTTATTTATATTGAAAACAATAATAAACAAGTTAGAGTGCTATATTCGGCTGTGCCGAATCTTTGATACCCTCCACCGACAGTTCGAATGTTTAAGGGGTAATTATGTTATTATTATCTTAAACTGTGACGATTTGTCACAGTTTAGGCGACTAAACAGTTTTCCGGTAGTAGGGTTTATATGTGGCCTAGGGTAAATTATGGACCGATTGTCACGAAATTTCACAGCGTCATTTCTAGTCCTTTAAACCTGTGACGTACCAATTTCTGTTATGCTAGCATTATTAATTATGGTTTAAGGTGAACTAAACTGTTTTCCGGGAGTAGGGTTTCTATGGGGCCTAGGGTAAGTTATGTACCGATTTTTACAGTTTTATGCGTACTAAACTGTTTTCTGGTAGTAGAGTTTATATGAGGCCTAAGGTAAATTATGGACCGATCGTCACGAAATTTCACAGTGTTATTTCTAGTCCTAAAAAACTGTGACGTACCAAATTTTGTTACGCTAGCGTTATTTTTTTACGGTTTTAGGGGTACTAAACTGTTTTCCGGGAGTATTGTTTATATGGGGCTTAGGGTAAATTACGGACGGATCTTCACGAAATTTAACAGCGTGATTTCTAGTCAAATAAAACAAATTTTTGCAAAATCTTATCTCATTCCATGCCTTGTTCCAGCATTTATGTTATTTTTTGTAACAAAATTATCAATTTTTTTAGGTGGTGGTTCCACATTTTGATTCATAGCTGTGGTCCTACTGAACCGATTTTGCTGGATTTCAATCCCAAACTGCTTAGGATAACTACAAGCAATTTGACACAAAGTTTGTCCATATCTTTTGAGTTGTTCGAAAGTGAGCGTGTTTTCAACAGACGGACAGACAGACGGACATGGCTAAATCGACTTAGAATTACTCAAGGACCCAGAATAAATATACTTCATAGGGCTGAGATGAATAATAAAAAAGTTTCACACGGAATGACAAACTTAATATACCCTCTTCACAACTAATTGTGGTGGAGGGTATAAAAACCTAAATTTGTTTTTGTTTTCAAAATAAATATCTCGAACAATTTGTACTGTGTATTACGATTTTCGTACTATTTGTTTCGAATGAACGGAAGTTGTTAATACCTTTTCGAAAACAAAAAGTCACTTTCGTAACGGCAACTCTATATTACGAGCAATAAAAATACCTTTCGAAACTCCAACTCCGTATTACGAAAACGAGCGTCAGTTAGGCAAAAAGCGTTAGGAAACTGTCCGAAAGCTATTTTGTTAGTGACAAAGTGCAAATGACAAAGTTCAAGATAAATAATAGTTTAAAACAAACAAATTAAACCTAATAATTTTATAATTTATATAAAATAAATGTTTACTAACGTTTTTATTGAAAATGTTTTAATATTTGTGGTCTTGAAATTATAAAAAAATTAAAAAAAATACATTTACAAACAAAAAGCAGTATTAAGTAACGGTTGGTTTTTCTGTTGGTTCTTAAACCGCAGGGAAATACAATACATTTTAATTAAAAAACACAATTATAATATTTTTCACACATGGAATAGTATTTATTATTTGTTTTGTTGTAGGATGTTTTCGTCCATTTTGGTATTTTAATAGCAGTGCTACCAACTTTTAATCAAATTTTTCATTTGCTTATAAATACAACTCTGTCCCTCAACAATAAATCTCAGTGTATTTATCAAATAGGAAAAAAATGGGAACTTAGCACGTCTTACGGAAATCTTATTAACTCTGTCATCGTTTCGAACGAGTTACGCAGTACAGTTTAACTTTCGAAAAATGTTGCTTTTCGAATCGAAATACGCGATAGCCCCCCCCTTGTTCTTGACGACATCGTGGGAAGGCAGTTAATTTTTTATTAAAAAAAAATAATTTTTTGTAAAACTCATGTGGGTTTTGTTTACATATGCAAAACAATGTCGCTTACTTTCAAGGAATAAACACGTCAAATTGTGCAAACTCGCAAGACAGGCAACATTGATACATGTCTAAATTTTCGTGTGAAATAATCGATGTTGCTCAGCATTTTTCCCAAATTTAAACAGAGTATGTACTAGGCTTTACACAGAAGTGCTGGGAAACTATCGATAGACTATCGATATTATCGATAGTCTTAAAATATCGAAAATATCGATAGGAAAAATATAAATAACGATATTTTTATTATTTAAAATACAGATATGAAGACATCTAACAGCAGCTATACACACACGGTATTTTTTTACTTGCTATTGTTAATTCGCGCTAAATAACAGCAATGAATACAAACAACAAGTATGGCAAGTGGTATGGATTGCTTAGCAGTGCTTTTTACTGCAAATTAAAGGCTTTTTAGTCGAAATTTGACTGAAATGTCATATATTTTTGTAATGTCGTAAAAAAAAAACAAATCCAAATGCAATTGCAAGCATAGGACAAAACAATGAACGACCATTAGAGGATATGTCCGCTAGATTGATTTCTTTTTGGGTTTAGAATTTAGAAAATTTTTTAAAGTTGCAATGGAATATCTTATAGTCCCTGTTACTTCGGTTCCTTCAGAAAGATACTTATCAATTTTTAAAAAGCTGCCATCTAAAATAACGTGCGTATATACTCACCTCTCATACATTCAATAAAGAGTGATGAAAACAACGGACTGTAGGCTTATAAAAAAAATTAAAGTTTTCCTGCACAAGTACAAACATTCAGCCGATAGCAATATCGATATATCGATAGTGAAATCTGAGCTATCGACAAATATCGATAGTAGAAAATATCGATAGTATCCCAGCACTATTACACAGTAAATTTTGTAAAATAGAAAACTAACTCTACTTGAGTTTTGTTAATTTTACCTTGAATTTAAATTTTATATTCGTATCGGTAGGGGTATCGGTATGGCCGTTATTTCCTTTTAAGTATCGGTATCGATATCGTATCAGCAAAAAGGCGTATCGTTACATCCCTATAGGAACATTCATACTTTGGGACACGTAATCTTTGGCTAAAATTGAATTATAAATTTTTTTTAAACCCATCGAAATTACGACAATGATCAAAAATAAATGCATTTATAGCTGTTTGATTTACCAAAAATATAAAAACTTGAACGGCTAAATTTTGCAAACAAACTCCAGCATTTTAAAGTTATATTCCCAATGTTTAACATAATTAGACTGTAGTAGTTCTGAAATATTGCTTAGAAATATCTAAAATTAGATCTTTAAACACTATTTTAACCAAGGATGGAAAATTACGATCTCATATGTTCAGTGTTGCCAATTTAGCCATTTAGTGGCTAGATTTAGCCATTTTTCACCCTGTTTAGCCATTAAAAAATGAGTTTTGCCATTACCCATTTTTTTTAAGCCATTTTTTCATCTTGTTTTTTTGTCGTTTTTCTTTTAAAGAATAATTTTTATTTTATTATAAAAATTTGTAAAAGTAAAATAAACATTTTGAACAATTAAAACGTCTTTAATTTAAATCACAACTTTTACAAATGTTGAAAATCGCTATAAACTATGACGCTGAAACATCTTTCAAAATAAAGAAAAAGTATTCCACTATTAAATTTATAAAATGGATCAACACAAACATCGATGTTTCTTTCTGGTTGCAAGTATTTCAATAAAGGGATGCAGGCGTTAACAAAATTGTTTTAGAAATTTCAGAATTGACTATAAAGTTGCTCTCACTTCCATGGTCTAATGCTGAAGTAGAGAGGGTGTTTAGCCAAGTAAACATCGTTAAAAGTAATTTGAGAAATAGGTTACATTAGGCAACCGTTAATTCGATTTTATCAATTAGGTAAATAGTTTTACCATAACAACACAATATTTATACCACCACCACAATATTGGAGAGTAGGGTGACCGTTATTTTTTTCGTATTTTCACTTGGCAAACCCCTTAGAATGATTCCAAATTAGAAAAAAATATGTATCGCTCATTTGCTGGAAGACCGGCATAACTCAAACAATTTAATTTTGGAGTTAGAGATGCAGAATTGTTCGCTTTGTTTTTATTTATATTGTGCATTAAATTCATCTTTATATCTTTTATACTTTCCCAGTTTGAACAGAATGTGCCTTCTTTTTTTCTAAGTAGTCAGAGCAAATTAAAAAACTTTAAACGCGTTTATCTCGAAATTGATTTTTTTGAGTTATGCCGGTCTTGCAGCAAATTAGCGATATATACAATGTTAGATCGTTTGCATAGTTATTAGCCATGCCTTGAGCCCACAAAGTTTGCTAATATGCTATTTTTTTCACTATTGGTCGCTTTAATTGTGGATAACTTCCGTAATATTTATTTCAGCGAAAAACCTTATTTACAAATATTCTAGGGCTATATGAACAATGTTGCTCTGTATTAGTTTTCTTTATCATGAATATTTTATCCAGAAAAAACTAAATTAAAAAATAACACCAAAATTTTCACATATCTTCGCATTCTTTGCCTGGTGATTACACTACGTGACAAATTTTCAATAGAGTTGTGACCAAATGGTTTTGACAGCTAATATTTATGAAAAACTCTCCCCTGAATCCGAATATGAAGTCAGAATTATCAAAAGTATAACAGTTTTTGAGATATTTCAAAATAACCGTTATTTGTGTTTTTGAAAAAGATGATATGACTGAAATGCAAATATCTTCAACAATTTTGAACGGACTATGTATTTCTTTCTTTTTATTGAGAGGTTATAAAATTAATAAAATAACCATGGGTCGTTTGAAGAGATGAGTCATTAAATGGCATAGTTATAGTGGACAAAACTTCAAAATTCATTACACTGCTTTACAAATTTTTAATTTGGAAAAATACCAAGAACGTCACATAAGTTAATTGGGATCTCCTGAACACGAAAAACGCTGTTATTTATTTTTTCTAAGTACCGTTTTTTAGATAAGCGACTTTTGTGTTTTTCGGTGTATGGTCCCACTCAAACCCTTGTGGAGCCCAACCAAAAAGCCCGATCGAAATAAATGGCATACCGTTGGAAAGGTAATTGAATACAACTTTAAATGAATTATTTCAGTTTTGTTACTGAATTTTAAAGTGTTTTTATTTAAAAAAGCTTTTAGCCATTTTTTAGCCCATTTTTAGCCATTTTTTTCCGTAAATTTAGCCATTTTTGGTCACCAAGTTTTGGCAACACTGCATATGTTGCTCTTTTTTAATTCATTTTATTGTGAGACTTAAGCTGTGAGTCGTATTGATCAGGAATAGGCGACGATTATAAAAATTTTGAAAAAAAATATTTTACGTTCCTGGCAGTAGAAAAAAGTCTAGGAAATTAATTATCATAAATAATTAAAAAAAAAAACTAATACAAAATTTATTTGTCCTAAGATAATAGCATATTTTAATTTTTTTGTAGGATACTTTAGGCGCATATTTTTTCAAGAAATAAATTAATAAAAATTCGCTCCCTACTATTTGCCATTCAATACATCACAAATGCAAATTTGTTTATAGATAATTTTTTCAAGAGTAAAAAATCACATTATAATAAAATAATGCACCATAATTCCTTAATCAAAGTTAGTAGGAGCTGGTCAGATAAAAAAACCAGCTTTAAAAAGTCTCACCGGTTGCCTAGATCGTATATTGCAATCACTAAAGAGGCATAGAGAAGATAAATATATATTTTCAATTTAAATGATAAATATTTTTTTCCCCAAAACATTTAGTGGGATTTTTATCAACATGAAATGTGGATGAGACCAACGCAATCACAAATTTTGTAACTTTGGATTCTAAATGTCATTTGCAAGTCCAAAAAGAGATGACATTTCTAAACAAAAATAAAAAAACGATAGATATCCCTGGCCTAGAAATTGCATAAATGTTGCAATAATAATATGACAATGTACAAAAAACTGAATCTTCTTCAGGCGTTTCTTGAAACCAAAATATATTAATGCGCTTTCAATGTTTAGAGTCATATTTAGGAGTTTTTATTTTATTTTCGAGCGGAAGTTAACACAGAAAAAATTCTCCAAAATTGTTTACCAACTAAAGCATTAATAAAAAAAAAATCTGTTTTAATTAGAAATTTAATGAAGTGAATTAAAAATTTAATCAAGTGAATTAAACATTTTATCAAGTGAATTAAACATTTAATCGAGTGAATTAAACGTTTAATCAAGTAAATGTATCATTTAATTGATACCATTGATTTGTTAACTAATGCAAACTTAATTAATATCACAAATTTTTTAATTTAAATAAATTTTAATTTTTTTCTATGAACGAGTGCTTTTTTATTTAACATAATTTCTAAAATGGATTTAAATGTGGTAGCGAGCGGACAACCAACATATTGGCCCACTGATCATCAAAAAATTCCAGATGTCATAGATTTCGGCGTGGTTAAAAACATTCCCATAGAAACGATTCAAGTTGAAGCCTCCCTAGATTTATCTTCCGACCACACACCTACAATTGTTACTATAATGAACCCCAATAGAATTGTACCTCCGACGACAGCTACGCAAATTAACTGGTTAAAATATAAAAAATATCTCAGTACCCATTGCACAGAAAATATTCCGCTCAGTACACCGGATTATGTAGATCGCTCTATTGACAATTTTGACAGTTTTCTGAAACTAGCTGTTCAACATTCCAATATTGCCCCCAAAAAAACAAAAACTATTAAAATATATTCCACAGATGTCGAGCATCTTTTGTCTGAAAAAAGGAGGGCTCGAAGAGAGTGGCAATTGCACAGATCCCCTCAACTTAAGAACTTACTTAAAGAGAGTACAAAAAGACTAAGAAAGTTACTGCAGACTAAGAAAACGACTTCTCTGGAAAAATATCTTAAGGAACTTGATGCAACCCCACTACTCATTATGGCGTGCAGCTAGAAATCTCAAAAGGCCAGTTGTCTCTAAACCACCATTAAGAAACTTGAATGGAAGTTGGGCAAGAAATGATGTTGAAAAAGGAAATCTGTTTTTCAATCATTTAAAAAACGTATTTACCCCAAATATATCTCACGATATTGCGGTCGGGTTACCACCTGTTGCTGCTAGAGCAGCTGTTCCGCTAAGATTTGAGATAAGAGAAATCGAAAAGGCTATTTGTGATTTAAACCCCAAGAAGGCTCCTGGTTTTGACAAGATCAGCAACAAAATGCTTTTGGAGCTACCCAGCATAGCAAAGAAAATTATTCTTTTAATTTTTAATGCTATTTTACGCCTTGAATACTATCCTCAAAAGTGGAAGGTCTCCTTAGTCACCATGATACCTAAACCTGGAAAGGATCACACAAAAGTTGAGTCATATAGGCCTATAAGCTTACTTTCTAATATATCAAAGCTGTTTGAGAAGCTGTTAGCGTCAAAATTAACCCCAATTTTAAATGACAATAGATGTATTCCTAACCACCAATTCGGCTTTAGAAGAGAACACAGCACAATTGAGCAAACCCATCGTATAGTAAACGCAATAAGAAAAGCCTTTGAAGAAAAAAAATATTGTTCCGCTCTCTTCATCGATGTTTCTCAAGCTTTCGATAAAGTCTGGCATGAAGGCTTACTACATAAATTGAAGCTAAACTTACCAGTAAACACATACAAGCTGTTAGAAAGCTACCTGGTCGGTCGAAAGTTTATTATTAAAGAAGGTGATTATTTAAGCTCTCCTCAGCAAATTGACGCTGGAGTCCCTCAGGGAAGCATCCTGGGCCCACTTTTATACTTAATATATACCTCGGATATGCCAACAAACAACTACACACAAACTTCAACATTTGCTGATGATACAGCTTTTTTGAGCGTGCACGAAAACCGTCAAGAAGCATCTCGATACCTTAAGGATCATATATTTCAACTCGAACTATGGTTAAAGCAATGGAGGATAGAGGTCAATGAGCAAAAATGCGTACATATAACATTCACCTTGCGTCGGGAATCATGCCCCCCTATTAAAATCAATAATCAAATAACACCTCAAAATTCGCATGTAAAATACCTCGGTATTCATCTAGAGGCAAAATTAACTCAAATGAAACTAAAAGCCATCCAAATTCATTGGCTTTTTGGAAGAAACTCTGTCCTTAGTATCGACTGCAAACTTCTTCTTTACAACTCCATCTTAAAGCCAATCTGGTGCTATGGTATTCAGTTATGGGGCACTGCCTCGGCCTCTAATATCGAAAAAATTCAAAGGCGCCAAAATAAACTACTTCGAATAATCACAGCTGCCCCTTGGTATGTTAAAAACTCAAATATTCACAAGGATCTCAATGTTCCATTTATGTTTACGAAATATGCAGTAAAATACTTAAAAAGGCTCGCACCCGAACCCACTAGCACGAAATATTTTAAATGATTGCGGCCACACTCGCTTAAGAAGAAGAGACACTGCAGCACTTATCCAATTAGATGAGCGATAAACACCTATTAAAGTGAACAGTACCCGCGATGAAGAAAATTTTTGTCTGGCACTGGCAGGACAAAAAATAATATTAGGTTAAGATTTGATTAATTATTGTTAGTTCATATTTAATATATGAAGATTAAATAAATAAATAATGAAAAAAAAAAAAATTAATAATCAAAAAGCCAAAATAGGCCAAAAGCGATTACATTTTAAAATTTCGAGTAAGAAAATTACACCTTAAAATAGATAACTTAGGTCTTATATTACATTATACATTCTTTATTTTACCTTTACCTTAACCGCACATCTTAAAGTTCATCATTAATAAAATAATAATAAAAAACATAAATTTCAATACAGCGAAGCAATTAGTTTTAGCATTTGCAGTGAATTTCAGAAGGCTGCTAAACTGGGATCTAAGGTAAATTATGAACCGTATATCACAAAATTGCATAACATTTTTTGTTGGAAGAAAGTTTACTGCAAAATCTATATCTACTACGGTTTAAGGCATATTTAATTATTTTACCAGAGTGGGCTTTATGGTAAATTATGGGCCGATCTTCACGAAATTTTACAGTCTTATTTCTAGTCCTATACCAAATTTTGGTATGATAGCATTATTTTAACGGTTTTAGGCGTACTAAACTGTATTCCGGAAGTAGGTTTTATATGGGACCTAGAGTAAATTATGGACCGTTCTTCACGAAATTTCACAGTGTCATTTCTAGTCCAAAATAACTGTGACGTACCAGATTTTAGTATGATAGCATTATTTTTTACGGTTTTAGGCGTACTAAACTGTTGTATGGAGCCTAGGGTAAATTATGGACCGATCATCACGAAACCTTACAGTGTCATTTCTAGTCCTATTTAACTGTGAGGTGCCAAAATTTGTCATGATAGCATTGTTAATTAAGGTTTTAGCCGTACTATACTGTTTTCCGGAGTAGGGCTTATATGGGGCCTAGGGTAAATTATGGACGGATCGTCACGAAATTTTACAGCGTGATTTCCAGTCAAATAAAACGAATTTTCGCAAAATCGTATATCATTCTGTGCATTTTTCCAGAATTCCAGAATTTTCTTCGCAATACCAATGAATTTTGACATTAATCCCATGAAAAATTGCATTAAAAAGGAACCTATGCAGCGCTTCGTTGGATCAATGAAACCTGTTTCATTAAATGGATTTAATGAAACATTACATTAGATCTATGAATATTATTCATTGGATGAAAAGTTTCAATAAAGTAAAAAATTTTATTTTTTTTTCATTATTTTTTTATTTTTTTTTTTAATTTTTTTTTATTTTTTTTATTACTGAAGCGGCTATTCGGTACGTTAATAAGTAGAATTGTCGATTTTGGAGTGAAGATCAGCCAGAAGCATTGCAAGAGCTACCAATGCATCAAGAAAAAGTCACAGTTTGGTGCGGTTTATGTGCTGGTGGCATCATTGGACCGTACTTCTTCAAAGATGATGCGAATCGTTACGTTACTGTGAATGGTGAGCGCTACCGTGAAATTATATCCAACTTTTTTTTTGCCCAAAATGCAAGAGCTTGACTTGCATGACATTTGGTTTTAACAAGACGGTGCCACATGCCACACAGCACGCTTAACAATGGACTTATTGAGAGGCGAATTCGGTGAACATTTTATTTCACGTTCGGTACCGTTCAATTGGCCGCCTAGATCGTGCGATTTAACGCCTTTAAACTATTTTTTGGGGGCTATGTTAAAGCTCATGTCTATACACACATGCCCGCTTCAATTGGTGCATTGGAAGACAACATTGAAGCATTTATTCACGAGATACCGGCCGAAATGTTGGAAAGAGTATTCCAAAATCCAAAAGCGGATGGACCATTTAAGGCGCAGCCACGGTCAACATTTGCATGAAATAATCTTCAAACATTAAATTATTTGGACCGTACTATCGATTCAATTAAAGATTTAATGCATTTTTCTGAATTTTAAAATGGAATATTTTTATAAACTTTTATAAAAATTTGTTCGATTTTATATCGAATTTGTTTAGATTTCTAGAATACGGCCATATTTTTTTTTTTTTTTTTAAATAGTTCACACGTTACACTTATACAGTGACTAAAACATATAACTTGAAAAAGATGCTCCACCAACAAAATCAAAGGGGGCTAAAGTGGTCTAATGAATAAATATTTTAAACAAGATACTTAGATCGATACTTTAGAGTAAATTTTTTGCAAAAGCATAGCAGAGGATGAAATGTCCGTGAAAAGTTTCAAAAAAATCCAAAGTTATATTGACTATTTTAAAATCTATGTAAGTGCCCAAAAGTGAAGCAACATTGATAAGTTTTATTTAAAAAAGAATGCTTATTTACTCAAGCACTAATATTTTCTAAAATAATCGAAAAAAATCTCGTTATTTATAAAATTTCTGGACTTAGAATTATTCGATTAATCGATTAATTTTAAAATTTTATTCGTTGAATCAACTAAGTTAAAAATGCCAAATATCGATTAATTGTTTAATCAAACAAAATTATAAAACCCGTTTAAAAACTAAAACCCTAGTTTTAGTACAATTAGAGTCTACTGAATTAAGTACAGTTTTGAAAATACCATTTATCATCCCTGGCATATAACAACACTATTATTCTAACTAAAATGTACAAATATCATGAAAATAAATATTACCCTGTAGGAAGTCAAACACATTTTTAAGTAACTTCAAACTGGTTTTTTATAACCACATCTAGTTTATTAAGTGACTTTTTTCCCTGTCGACGACTCATTATTTTAACATAGGCATGTCATAGGCAGTAGTCAATTGGCCATCTTTGCATGACTTTTTAACTGACTACTAACTACTTATTTTTCAACCTAGTTGTAATTAATTAAAAGTATTGTCAGTTTATAATAAATTATTTAAATTTTAAATAATTTTTGTCAAAAAAATATATGTACATATGAACATACATATGTCTATCTATATTGAAATAGTTATTTAACACAATTTTTCATTAAATTGCCTGAAATGATGACGTATAATAGTGCTGAAATAAATACGCTACATAATTGCTTAAACATAAAAAGATTTGTATTGCTTTAGTTTTTAATCATTTTAATATTTTTTTTTTCATATGACTTCATGGCATGCTTGTTTTACATATTTTGCTTTTATTTGTGTTTTACGTGTGACTTTATTAAATATGTTTGGTTGATATCTGCATGAGATTTAAACCAATCTGTAGTCATTTGAAAAATAGTTAATTAATACAGTAGACGCTCGGTTATATGAACTAATTAAGACAAGGCCTGTTCACTAAATGGAAAAGTTCACATAATCGAGACAATGCAATACAATACAAGTATTTCAAATCATTTTTAATATGTGTACATATGTACATAACGTATATTAAGTTTTTAGTGTAGATATTTTTTTGCTTTAAGGGATTTCTGTAATGCCTTGTCCCTGCATTTTCGCAATGCCAAATATAATTATCAGATACATTATTTTCACTCCAAGCAATAACTTTACAAACACCAACCATCTAATTAATGTTCCTTTGCATTCGTACATACACATTTACTAGCTTATTTCGGGGAAGAACAGATTTATAATAAAGGGTGTTTTTTATAGAGTGACACAAGTTTAAATCATAATAAAACAAGGAAATATATTTTTGATATCAATGAAACGGGCTTTATTAGAAAGAAAATTGTATAATTTAAATATTATTTCAGCCATGTGGCCGCCACGGCTGTTGTCGCATTCTGAACATCATCGTTTTTGAAGACATCATGGCCAATGACTCCGCCAGCCCATAAAGCGCACCAAAAAAGTAATTTTCTGTGGATGTAATGATGTTTCGACAAAAGCTTGTGGATTCTTCTCACTCCAAATGCGACAATTCTGCTTATTTACGTACCCATTCAACCAGAAATGAGCTTCATCGAAAATAAAATTTTGAGTAGAAATTCAAAATCTATACCAATTTGTGCTTCAGCCCATTCGCCGAATAATCTTGAATAAAAAATTCAACAATTTGCTCGTTGCTCGATTCATTATAAGCCATAATTCGATTCATAATGAAATTTCAAAGCAAACTAAACAAAAAGCAACTATCAGCTGTTAAATGTGTGCTCAAATAAAGCAGTGATGCCAACTCAAAGTTGTGATACTCTAAAAAACACCCTTTAGAACAAATAGTTACAAAGTGCAAGTTGTTCACATAATAGAGATACGTTGTGTTCACTCTTTAGAACCTCATGTGTAAAAATTTTGTTGTTCACTATTCTGGATGTTCATATAACTGGGTATACATATAACCGAGCGTCTACTGTAGTTAGTGTTTTTTGCAACTGACTATTTTATTTACTACAGTATAATTTTAAAGATTGCCTGAAGTTCGCCATGAGTCATTGTCTTGGCAACTCTGAAACTTTAAATAAGCAAGACAACAAAAGAAGAAGAAGAGCAATTTCTGATAGAAGTTTACTCTTTGACGACATTTTGAAAATAAAATATCACTTTTATGTAAATTTTCATGAAATTCAATTATTTTTTATTTTTAATTTGTGTTAATAATACGTAAGTATATGGATGGTACTTTCAAGGAACCACTTTCATGTGTCAAGGACGTGTTAATGGACATTGGACTAATTTCAAGTGGAATTCAGTTATAGTTGATCAAAAAATGTAAATTGAATATTTTAATCCATTTTCTATTCTCTGGGGGTTAACAAAGGTCTTATTATAAAACTTATGTATGTTTACAATTATTAAATAAGCTTATTTGAATTAATTTTTTAAGCGTGTAATGGTCTGGTAACAAATCACATCATTATTGGTACACGCAAAAAGAAAACACGTTTGAATTATGATTACAAAAAAATTATTTTAAATTAACAATTGTTGTTTGAAATCACTGCTGTTGTCAGGATTAATAATTTTTTTTTTTTAATATAATTTATTTTTACAGTAGACGCTCGCAAAACCGCAAAAATAACGTAAGCGACATGATTTTCAATTTTTTTTTTTTTTAATAAATGACTTTATTGGCAACACTTGCATCATCGCCTAAAATGTCATTGTCACATAATGTACCGTTACGATTTTATAGCAAGAACAATTTTATTGTAAGCGACAAATTTCATACAAAATTTATATGAAACGAAATAAAATAGCTCTCTCCTGTAACATAGCGTCTTCACCTGACAATTTTTTGTCATACCAAACGTCAAAGTCTATATAAAAAAAAATCGAAAATTTTGTCAGCGTTTTTTTAATATGAAGTTTGACGTTTGGTATGACAAAAACTTGTCAGGTGAAGACGCTATGTAAAATTTGATTTTTGGCGCTTACGTTATTTTCGCAGTTAGGGGCAGGGTTACCGTTGGAAATTTTCGAAAAGGGTCACAAAAAGGGGATTTTCCAGAAAAAGGGGTCAAAAAAAGGGTCAAGTTTTTTATAAGCAGTATTTCCCATTTAAATGAACAAATAAGACCAAGTTTTTTTATAAGCAAACAAAAAAATAATATTTCAGGTAGGAAGAGCTCAAAAAACTTAATTTTTTTATGGAATGCTCTGTACTGTTTTTAACACCTAACAAAATGTTTATTCTTTATCATTATTGCTAATTTTTTAATACTTTTTATGTAATTTTCCGATTTCCGCTAATTTAGCAATTTTTACCCCTTGTTTTCATTCCTGTAGTGCAATTCACTAACTTTTAACACTTTAAAAAGTGTTAACTTTAACCACACATTTTGATGTTTGCACTAACCACTATGTGATTCACTAACTTATTTACAACCACGGTAAACAGTTTTATATTTCTCTCTATTCAAATTGATATATTGTGGCAACTCTGCCAAGAGAAACATAAAATAACAAAGAAGAATAAAAAAAACAAAACAAAAACCTTTTAATTTATAGATTTTAAATAATACTATGCAAAGTGCGTTAAGCATTATTAATTTTGATTGTTTTATTTATTTAATTTTAATAAAATTAATTTTTTTAATTTTATTTGAGTCAAATGGTTGGGTTTACGATAAATAAATAAAAAGCTCCACGGAAAATTGGTGTGTGACAAAAAGTGGATAAATTGTAGGCTAATGCCCGTAATTTCTACGAATAGATATCTAGCTGTGTATAGATATCTATGGTGTAAAGAATTTTTCATAATTTTAATATGTAAGTATGTCTTATCTACTGATTAAACTGTAGTGTATTTTACACCATCCATTTTTGACAGTTAATTCAAAAAATTAATAAAAACACAAATGTTGCCATATTTTTAAAGAAAATTTAAAGGAAAAAAACACGTAGGTAAATTTAACGTTGAAATTACCAAACTAGTTTTACCGCATAGGTAAATTTAACTGTTAGGTACGAACACGGCCAGATATCTGTTTGTTGAAATTACAGGCATTAACCACACCAAAAATGTTGGTGTTAATAAACCAAATTTTGTTTTGTGAAAAATAACAGCTGACTTAAACAGCTGGCTTTAAACACCAGTACATGTCTTTAAAAGTGTTAGGGAATAGCAAAATGATTCATTTTGTGGTTAACATTTCTAAACGAAACAATTGTGGCTTAAAAAGCATAGTGAATCGCACTACTGTTAGGGCACTCTCAACACTGTCGATTCAAAAGGGGGCGAAAAGTTCAATACCTTTTGCCATTATTAAGGGCGAATTTTTTTGAATAAAACATGCTCCTCTTTAAGAGAGCAAAACACCAAATTGCATTTTTTTAATAAAATGTCAAATTTTAGTTTTGAAAAGAAACCATCGTAAAAAATAACAAATTTGTATATGAGTTATGTTTGCTTTAAGGGAAATTGTACTTTACTATTAAAAAATCAAGGAGAAGAAAGCATGGAATTGTAAGTTTATGCTTTGAGTCTGTTCCATGTCAAGCAATGCTTATTTCGAAAACATTTGTTTAGCACTTCTGTTCAGCAGTGTTGACAAAAAACAAAATGTGAGAGCTATTTCCAAAAAAGGGTCAACAAGTGCCACAAAATAGGTGATAATGATACAAAAGAATAATTTAAGAGAAGGTTCATAAAAGGTATCAACACCGTCGAAAAAGGGTCAAATTGATACTTTAGTATCACAACGGTAACGCTGGTTAGGGGTCGATATGAACTAATTCAGAAAGGGCCTGTTCAATAAATGGAAAAGTTCACATAATCAAGATAATATAAAATAAGTATTTCAATTCATTTTTAATATGTGTATGTACATTAGAGCGACTCAAGTTTTATGGAAGCAAAATTCGTGCTCGATGTACCCTCCTAAAAATGAACCTTGGACTTTTTAAGATTACATTTTGAATATTTTGGCTCCAGGTTTCACCTCTCGTGAGCTGGACCAGTTTAAAAAAGGGTCTATTTTTGTATGTTTTGTCAATTTGATAATCTGTTACCTTACCAACTTATATAAATTGGGTATGGTAAGAAAGGTTTTTTTAAGGCGCATCCAACTGTATATACAATTTGTCCAAGGACGATCATGCATGTGCTTTTTTTTAAGGATTTTCTGTAAAAAAACGGTTTTTGAATTTTTTGTTCGGGGTTGTTTGTAATAAAAGTGCCAAATTAACATATTTTAAACTTTAGTCGATTTAATTAAATACGTGTCTCAGCTTTTTTTGAAATTCGTGCTGGTTCGCGTTTTGGCAAAAATACAATGGGGTTGTAACCCTTCGTTTTAAATAGGGCAATATGGGTATCAAATTTTATCTTTTGTATGTAAATAGTTTAGATTTTTGCAAATTAGATGCATTTTACACGGTGCTCTGGAATATATAAAAATGCAATTTTGTAGTAACTCTAATATGATAGCGGATTTAGTTTCTAGATCATGTATGGATGAAAATATGACTTAAGAAGGAAAAAAAGAAATGAACCTTATGCCCAATATTTCCATTAATAATCAATGCATAGAAATTGTAAACACAGCAAAAAACCTCGGAATTATTTTAAATAACACATTAACATGGTCTGACCATATAAAATATGCATGCGGTCGAACGTTTTCCATGGTAAGAACACTTTGGCGAACTCAATACTGCACACCAATCAAAATTCGAATACTATTTGCTAAAACGTACTTAATACCCATTTTGTTGTATGGTTGTGAACTTTTTTGCAAGTTGTGACGCAATAAGTGAAAATAAACTAAATGTAACATTTAATAATATTTTTCGTTATGTCTATGGATTAAAACGTCGAGCACGAGTTTCAACATTTGCAATGAAATTATATGGCATTTGTTTTAAAGATCTGCTAAAAACGCGTATCTTAATTTTTGTACACAAAATCATCTACATGAAATAGCCTGAACATCTATATGTAAAACATAAATTCTCAAATATTGAAAGTAGAGGAAGAAGACTAATCTTTTAGACATTATAGCCTTATATCATTGTGGCAATTCTTTATCCATGCCGTTCATCTCTGGAACTCAATTCCATATTGTTCTCAACTTTTATGTAACGCACTTGAGTTCAAAAAGTCTATAATTAATTTGTTTTCCACATTTGATTAATTAACAATAATTACTATTTGATTTTAATAAAATAATTACTTTTGATTATTATTATTATTAATTTATTTATTTTTTATAATCTATTTCTTTTTTAAGTTTTAACATTACAACATTTTGCTAATACTTAGTTCTGTACTGCAATATGAGACTCTTAGTCTTGTGTATGGAACGACAAATAAATAAATAAATAAAATAAAATAAATAAAGTTTAAAATATGTTAATTTGGCACTTTTATTACAAACAACCCCGAACAAAAAATTCAAAACCCGTTTTTTTTTACAGAAAATCCTTAAAAAAAAGGACATGGATGATCGTCCTTGGACAAATTGTATATACAGTTGGATGCGCCTTAAAAAACCTTTCTTACCATACCCAATTTGTATAAGTTGGTAAGGAAACAGATTCTCAAATTAACAAAACATACAAAAATAGACCCTTTTTTAAACTGGTCCAGCACACGAGAGGTCAAAGCTGGAGCCGAAAAATTTAAAATGTCATCTTAAAAAAGTCCAAGGTTCATTTTTATGAGGGTACATCGAGCACTTTTTTTGGTGAGTCGCTCTTATGTACATACATAACCTATATTTAGTTTTTATTTTAAATTATTTTGTAAATAATAAATGTACATGAAAGTAGTCGGTTATATTTTTTTGCTTTACGGGATTTCTGTAATGCCTTGTCCCTGCATTTTCGCAATGCCAAATATCATAATCATATACATATGTATATTTTTTTCTGTACAAGCAATAACTTTACAAACACATCTTATAAATTTCCCTTTGCATTCGTATATACACATTTACTAGCTTATTTCGGGGAAGAACAGATTTCTAACAAAGGGTGGTTTTTATAGAGTGACACAAGTTTTAATCATAATAAAACAAGGAAATATATTTTTAATATCAATGAAACGGGAAAAAAAATTTTATGAAATTTCAATATGATTTCTGCCATGCGGCCGCCACGGCTGGCGTGTAGAAAGCGCCAATTTTCAACAACTTTTCGCATTCTGACCATCATCGTTTTTGAAGACTTATAGGCCAATGACTCCGCCAGCCCATAAAGCGCACCAAATATTAATTTTTGTGGATGTAATGGTGTTTCGACAAAAGCTCACTCCGAATGCGACAATTCTGCTTATTTACGTAGCCATTTAACCAGAAATGAGCTTGATCGGAAAATAAAATTTTGAGTGGAAATTCAAAATCAATATAAATTTATACTTCAGCCCATTCGCCGAATTATTTTGATTAAAAATTTCAACAATTTGCGCGTTGCTCGATTCATAATAAGTCATAAATCGATTCATAATGAAATTCCAAAGCAAACTAAACAAAAAGCAACTATCAGCTGTTAAATGGGTGCTCAAATAAAGCAGTGATGACAACTCAAAGTTGTGATACTAAACACCCTTTACAACAAATAGTTACAAAAAAATCAACGGTTGCAAGTTGTTCACACAATCGAGATAGGTTGTGTTCACACTTTAGAACCTCATGTGTAAAAAATTTGTTGTTCACTATTCTGGATGTTCATATTCTTCTTATAACCGAGCGTCTACTGTATTTATTTTTTCTTAATTGTCTATAGATTTCTCTTGAAAGAAATTTTAGCAATTTTAAATTTACACTTAAATAAAATAGACTATAAACTAACTGCCTGTTTGTAGAACGCGAGCGCAAAAGTGACTCGTTCAACTTACATTTAAAACAAAAACTCAAAATTTGTTTTTGTTTTAAATGAAAGTTAAGCGAGTCACTTTTGTGCTCGCGTTCTACAAACAGGCAGTAACATTTGATAACATAACATTAATTTTACTACATATCAATTAAAAAAAATCATTTATTAATCAACTTATTGACTTTGGATCCAATGAAAAATCAATAAATCTATAATACTGATTAAAATTGTTGCACATTTTTCTAAGAGGGCCAGCATCACCATAATTAAGTCTGACAAATTTGACGGATTACGGTATAGATTTCGGAATAATCGTTGAGGAGCACTAAATAAAATCTCATTAATTAAAAATTCAGCGCAGATATCACTATTTAAAATGTTCAAAAATAAAAAACGACAAATTCAGCGTTGTTCAACGACTTTTTAAGTAGGAAGCTTTATCAGCGAAGACCGAAAGAGCAGGAATTTTTTTCTGTACCAATTCGACTAAAATAGAATACGTTTGGTAAATGAGGTAATATTTAATCGATCCATATTCAATAATCGGCCTAACAAGTGGCATATAAAGGGTGGTCCAACCATGATGCTCGATGTCAATTCTGAGTCACACCTTAACGTAAAGTTTCTAACCAAACTTAATTTGACATTTCTTTGTTTCAGTGTTTAACAAATTTAACAACAAATTTAATTTTAAAATTTAAATGTTTACACAATTGAGCTAGGCGCTAAGATTGTTGAAGCCTTTTACAAAAATTCACGTTCAAATCAAAATGCATTTCGTGCACTTCGTGATTTTTTTGGTCAGCATAATCGGGAGAATTGTGCTCAAATTTCCGCAAACCGGGCCTGTAGTAAATGTGCAAACACTGTTTGGTACGGTTTATGGGCTGGCCAAGCAGTTACCGTGAATGGTATTCGCTATCGTGACATGATAACAGACTTTTTGTGGCCAAAAGTTGAGGATATCGACCTATACGTCCATATGTAGTTCCAGCAGGATGGTGCGTGCCAGTTGCCACACAGCCAACGTTACAATGTATTTTTTGCGCGAGATGTTTGACGATGATAATTTCGTGTGATTTGACACCGTTGGGCTTCTTTGTTTGGGGATATTAAGAAGAAAACGTGTAAGTCAATAAGAGAAGAACATTTCAAAAGCTAAAGGATGAGATAATTCGGCACATTAACGGCATTGAACCTCAATTATGTCTTAGAGTCTTTGGAAATATGGACCATCGGATAGATAGAATATATGCCACCGATGCCGTGGTGAGCATTTGGCCGTTATTTTGTTTTCACATAATTGTCATAGATCTCTGTATCATAATAAAAAAATACGTTTATTATTATTATTATTATTATTTAATTAAGCTTGAGGTCTCTTTTTTTATAAAAAATATTAAATTTGTTAAAAATTGTTAATTTTTGTCAAAAAATTCAAGAAAAAAAAACCCTGAAGAAGGCACACAACGGAGTGCCGAAATATTGGTTTCAATAAATTTAATATGTTTTATAAAAAAGAGACCTCAAGCTTAATTAAATTATTAATGCAGTTATTTTCGCTTAATTGAATTTCTAAAAATGCACGACTTTTGACGCAAACTCAAACTTTCTTGCCGCAAAATAATTTTTTTACGTTTGTGGAGCAAAAACACATTGAGTAGATGGAAACAATTAACCGAAACATTTCCTCTTGTTTTGCGAAATGCGGTCTAATTTTGCGAAATAGTTAAGCGGGTAACGCAATGAAACGGAACTCAACTAAACGGGTATTTTTACATAGACAGTTATACTGAATGATTTCGTTCCATGATTTTAAGTGCAATAAAACGGGGAACTCAATTAAGCGGGGCTCAATTAACCGAGAACAAATTTTGTAAACGTCGAATAAGAAAGAGTTAATTTAAAATAACAAATATTTAGATAATTCTCTGTTTTTGTTTTATTTACAATTAATATCGTGCGTTTTAGTTGGACCGCCGATTGTAAGGTTTTTGTAATATATGGGCCACCGAACTCTTTTGCCCAGCGTTATAATCCAAGTGTTCCTCTAGCTTTATTTATAATAAACGTTATATTCGAATCAAGTAGTATTCCAAGATCAAGGAAATTTGCAACTATATCAACTTCAATACCTGCTAGGAAGTTATTTACTGTAGCTGGATTATTTCTTGAAAAACCGCCTAAGTTTACACTTCTTTATTGAACCACAAAATGTTTGTCTCCATGGTAATGGATGTCTAGAAAAATATTATTAAAAAAAAAATGTTAGCTACAACCATAGCCATTATATATTTTTAATATAATAATTTCAGAAGTAACAAAATTATGGTTGATTTGTTCTCCGTAGTTGTTGTTCGATTAAAATACTCGAATTGTTTTTTCTTTAATTGTTGATTAAAATTTGGGATGTAACGATACGCCTCAAAAAAAAATATCGCCGAAACCGATACGCATATTAAATTTGAATTGAAGTTAAAATTAACAAAACTCAAGTGCAGTAATTTTTTTTTTTGAATTATATAAAAGAGGTTATTTATATTTTAAATTTAATAAGATTTAAAGAACAAATAATAAGTTAAATTTAATAAAATTAACAAAAAAAGAAAGAAAAAAAATGTTTACAAAAATAATAGCGTAAGATAATAATAAGATATTTGGAAACTGGGAACTATTTCTTGTCATAAGTTACTTTATTATATTCAAAATTTTTTATTTTTCGAATTTATTCTATGAACTAAATTTCACTTCTGTATTTTATAAAGCTTTTTTTTTTAATAGTTCATTTCCTTAAACTTTTAGGAATGACTTTATAATATTTTTAAACCTAACCATAATACATATGGGCATTTCCCCAGAATGGTCTACCAGGATGAAAAAATAAAATGTTGATAATCATCGTCTTTTATTGTTTATTATTATAAAAAAGTCTTTGTTCTTATAAAAGAATGGTTTCATAGCATATCTCAGCTGTTTTACTTGAGGAAATTGGGCTGGAAACTGGAAAATATTATATTTTTCTGTATTTTCTACTTCTAAAGACATGTTTATATACTTATTTTACATGCAAGAAATATGTTATGTTTGCACTCTTTCTTCATAATCTCTCCATAACAATCAATTGTAAAAGGAGTATTAAGTTTTTTTTGCTTAGGAAATTTGAAGACATTTATGAGAAAATGCATGGTGATAATAATAAAAAAACATATGGAAATATAGTACGTTCTCGACCGTTGAATTAGCCAACTAAACAAAAACCAAGAGAGATATTTTATATTGTAAATACTGGATGGAGACCTGCATTAATACACTTTTAAAATAAATTAATTACTTTTGAATATTCCGTTCCATTGCGCAGATTTTTACATTTCACTACTGTTAGCCAAAGTTGACTTCTATTTTGCGTACGTTCGTGACCACACGTTTATAACTCTTATAATGAAAACTTAAACTCGATGAAGCCATCTTTTGCAGTAAACATAGAGCTACCCAAATGCTATCGAATCGAAAAAAAAATGCTAGGAAAAGTTTTGTTTTCTATATTATTTGTACATCAAAAGTGTACGAACATACGTTCGTGACCTGAGGAAATGCCCATATATTTAAAAAGAACAATAATATGGTCACGTGCAAACATAGCATTGTTATAATCTAACCATTGTATGTTGATCTTAAATTGTGGTTACCGCCAATCATATTTTTTCTGCGTGTAGATATTGAGTAATTAAAAAACTGTGTCAGAACACATGTTAAACTTTTAGTCATTAAAAACTATTTAATATTCAAGATAATTAGATAATTAACATTAAGTTTAATAAGTAAATAGACCAGAAAAAAGGGAATGAACGCTTATTAAAATTATTGGTTTTATATAAATGTTCATATTATTCGAATGTGTATTCTAAGTCAAATTACAATCCTCAAAAGCTTTTATACTTGAATAGTCTTATTCTTTCAATATTTTCCAGGAATATTTTCTATGCACTATCAGAATTTTCGTTTGTATATTTCTGTTACGAGGCTTACTTTAGCTTTCCTTTGGCTGCATAAAGAAAGAGCTGCGCAAATTTCTTTACATGTTGAGCGAAGTTCAAAACTGGAAATGTTCATTTTGAATTCCAATATTTCTAACTTAGGCCCATTTATTTTTATTTATTTTTTAAATCCGAAATAAGCCTAGAAAATACTCAAAATACTGTAAACATTTTTAAGTGGTAAAGTGTTCCACGGATAATTATCTCGCCAAATTTGCCAAGCTTGTTGGGTAATTATGAGGGGTAAGCATTTAAACGAATACGCTTAACTACCTCGTTGAGGTAATTATAAGAAAACGTTTTACTATCTCACTGAGGTAATTAAGCGAATACGTTTAAATCCCTCAGGGAGGCAATTAAACGTATTTATTTACAAGATATCTTAACTTTGATGTTTGGTTTTCCTCTCAAGCTGCAAATATGAAATATGTATAAAAGTTTTTTGTCTCTCCTGTAAAAAGTGCTGAAAGGAAGTTAGCAGGTTTGCATATTAAGCCGACGAGGCGTATTTGTTAGGTATGAGAATAGGTCGTAAAATAGGGCAAAAGGGGTGAAAGCTCACAATTTTTCAATAATTTTAATAACTTCATTCCATAACTGAGACACATTGGCCTGCAATCACACCCTCTCTCTATCTTCTTAACTAATCAAGTTCTCGAACCAATAGACATCGGCGATGGAAAAGATGCTGGATGCATAAAATTTCCCACTTTCGTTATTTCGCAAAATGCTCTCATTGACCGCATACTCCCGATGTATTAAATAAGTCATGCGTGGCTGGCAGAAAGAGCTATTTTGACAGCTATTCTACTTCGAAATTTCTGTGCAATAGTACACTATTGGTCGTTAAACAAATTGATGAAAAACGTTATCGAAGCCACCATTTTGAATGGTAAATTCGGAGACGATAATGTTTTGCTGCCACGAACTCCGATGATTCCCACAGACGTCCCAATTGAATTCACGCGTCGAATTTCCTATTAGATTGACATTTGCCATGAAAATCAATAAGTCGCAAGGCCAAACGATGTCTGTTAACCCAGAGAAAAAACATGTTTAAATATGGTCACATCCAACAAAACTAATTTTTAAGAAAATTTTAAATATATTATGATTCATTTAACAATATCATAGTCACCGACAACCATATAAGGGTTGAATTAGTCCTCCATCAAGAAACCTCAACCATATTATGGTTGCCTCCGAACATGTGATGTTCAAAAATAACTGAAACATGTTTAACACTTATAATAGCATGGTTAGTTTACGGCCATAGCATGTTGCTCGTGGAAAAGAGGAAAATACTATTGTTAATTTTAAAACAAATTATTGTCATATTTAACCATAGCATGTTTATAGGCAACCATAATATGGTTGAGGCTTCTTGATGGAGGACTAATTCAACCATAATATGGTTGTAGGTGACAAAAATATGGTTATATTAACAATAATATATATAAAATTTACTTTAAAAATAGTTTTGTTGGAGGTGACCTTGTTTTGTGACATGTTTTTTCTCTGCGTGTTTGCGGCTTAGATTTGAGCACACCATGTTTTCCACACGGACAATTATACGTGGCATGCTCTCGCGTTCCCACACACTTACAATACATTCGTTATTTTTTTAATTAAAAACCAAAATATTCACTAAAAATAAATAAGTCAGCTAGTTCAACTATAAAATGCTGCATGCTATCAAAAAAAAAATACTCTGAACATTTACAGTTAAAGGCTCAGTTAGGCGAACGTTGCTGTACCGTATCTGTACTGTATCCATCAGCTGTTCGCTTTTTGTTATATGAAAACCAATACAAAAGCTTACCGAAATGGAATGTACCGTAGTTGCAACGTACCAATCTGTATAAAATAGAATTTCATGCCGTTGTTACGTGACATTTGTAAGACAGTGATGGGCGGCTTGTATGTTACATTGAATGCGGGTAATTTTGCTCTTTTTTGTTGGTACTTTTTTCAGTATATCTATGGAATTGCGACAAAACAACTTACAATACAACATATTTCCAAACATACAAATACACATATGTTTAGATGTTTAAAATAAACAAATGCATATACACAAACAATGGGAATGTGAAGCATATAAAATACTTTAAATGGTATCAAACCTTGTTAGGTGTATGCACATTTACAATATATGTATGCTAAAAATTTATATATTCTAAAATACAAATTTATTTATTGTAAATCTATAATAAAAATATTAAATTATTAAAATTTTTTACATACACAAAATACTGTTTTAATACCAATTAAATCACGTGGTACCTTTTCTGCACAACGGTCACCATTTGAACATTTTTGATTCCCACACAAACTGTCAGGAATATGGGCATACAAAATCATATTGTAAATTGCCTCACGTATGTGTGGTTTGTGGCGACGCTCATAAAACCGCCGAATGTAATCGTTCTAAAGTTGACCCAAATGTCAAGAAATGCAGCAACTGTGGCGAAAATCACACGGCAAACTATAGGGGTTGTAAAGTCTTCTTGCATTTAAAAAAACCAGCTTTAGTTCAAAAATATACTCACTCCCAATATGGTCCATCACATGCGCCCAGCCAAGCCGCTGGCTCTATTGCTAGTACTACACAAACAAACAAACAAAACCAATCATATGCCCAAGTCCTAAAAGGAAACCCTAATGCGAAAAATCCCCCGAGTACTTCCAACGCAAAGCAACCTCCATACGCTAATGTTCCTAGGGAAGGTCTACAAATGCCTACCTCAATTGAAAATTTAATTCAAACTATGAATAACTTCATGGCCACTATGCAGAGCATGTTTCAGGAAATGATGCGAAACCAGAACATGCTCCTGCAAGTTCTACTCAACAAAAAATGAACCAGTTAAAAATATGTTTCTGGAATGCAAACGGGTTATCCCAACATAAACACGAAGTTGCAAACTTTCTTCATAGGCATGAAATCGACGTACTTCTTGTCTCTGAAACACACTTTACTCATAAAAACTGCTTTAGGGTAAATGGTTACCTTACGTATGACACAAAACATCCCAGCGGACGAGCTTGTGGTGGCACAGCCATAATTGTGCACAAACACATCAGACACTTACCATTGCCAGAGTTCGAAGAAGATTGTATCCAGGCCACATCTATAAATCTGACTGATTTCAAACTAACGTTAACATCCGTTTATTGTCCCCCGAGGCACAAAATTCTACACGATAAATTTCTCAACTTCTTCTCCACATTGGGCCAGAAATTCATTGCTGCTGGCGACTACAACGCTAAACATACATATTGGGGCTCCAGACTTATTAGTCCTAGAGGTAATCAGCTATATAATACCGTAACTGCAAATAACTTTGATGTGGTATCGAGTGGTGAGCCTACCTATTGGCCAACCGACTTCAACAAGCTACCAGACCTTATTGACTTTGCTGTAATCAAAAACATCAAGCGCGATCAGGTACTAGTTAGTTCCTCCTATGATCTTTCGTCTGATCATTCACCTTCAATCCTCATTTTAAAATGTAACTCTGACGCCGCAGCTGCAAACTGGTTTTCCTATCCAAACAGAAACACAAATTGGTTAAAGTATAAAATGTATGTGAGCTCTCACCTATCACAGTGCATTCCCCTAAAAAATTCATCTGACATCCAAATAGCTGTCGACCGATTTACAGAAGTCTTGGATGCTGCAGCAAGAAATGCAACCCCAATCAAGCGGACAATTAAACGTGCTCCTTACAATACATCGACGGATATAGAGACCCTTATCAGAGAAAAAAGGAAGTTAAGAAGACAATGGCAAAACAGTCGTTCCCCAACCACTAAGGCCCAACTACAATTATGCCTGACAACTCTTCGCAACAAATTGAGACAGAACCACGAATCTGCAATAGAAGGCTATCTAAACAGCCTAGATGCCACAAAAAACTCCAATTATAGCTTATGGAAGGCTGTACGGCATATGAAATGCCCTATAACCCAAGAATCTCCATTAAGACTGGAAAACCGCACTTGGGCGAAAAACACAGATGGAACGCTTTCGCGGGCCATCTTGAGAAAGTTTTCACGCCACATGATACACATACTTGTTCCTGTCGTCCAACCATTCCTGATAAGGTAAACCATCCATTAAAATTTAACATTACTCAAGTAAAATCTGCAATAGAAAAAGTGAATATTAGAAAATCTCCCGGACTTGACCGTATCACAGGGTCAATGATAAGAAACTTACCTTCGTCTGCTTCCAGAATCTTGCTGTTCATTTTTAACGCCATATTAAGAGTCGGATACTTCCCATCCTCATGGAAGAAGTCTATAATTGTTATGATTCCCAAGCCAGGAAAAGATGCTAGCCAGGTTGCGTCGTACAGACCGATAAGCTTATTATCAATCCTATCAAAGCTTTTCGAAAAAATATTCATTTTAAGTATAACTCCTCATCTAAATGAACACGACATCATCCCGGATCACCAGTTCGGATTCAGAGCGAAACATGGTACAATAGAGCAAGTGCATAGAATTGTCACCCTTATTAGATCGGCGTTTGAGAAAAAGCAATACTGCTCAGCCCTGTTTATAGACATTTCCCAAGCATTTGACAAAGTTTGGCATGATGGGCTACTCATCAAAATAACACGAATGCTTCCTCAAAACACTCACAAGCTTCTGGAGAGCTATCTAACAGGCAGAACATTCATAGTAAGGTCGCAAGATAAATACTCCCCCCTCAAGAAAATTACTGCTGGTGTTCCCCAAGGCAGCATATTAGGACCGCTTCTATATATAATATACACAGCGGATATGCCAACAAACCTGAGCACGCATACCTCTACATTTGCAGACGACACAGCATTTATTAGCGTTAACCATGACCCAAAAGTCGCATCGCAAAATCTGCAGTCCCACATCAATGAACTAGAGGCATGGCTAGAAAAATGGAGAATAAAGGTTAACCCGGCTAAATGTGCTCACTTAACTTTCACGCTCAGAAGACAAACGTGCCCAGCAGTAAAAATAAATAACATCACTGTTCCGGTAGAAAACCATGTAAAGTACTTGGGAGTTCATATAGATAGACGTTTGACCTGGTCTCGTCATATCGAAGCGAAAATAACGGCTATGAAACTTAAAGCAGCTCAACTACATTGGCTTCTCGGTAGAAACTCAAACTTGTCTTTAGACAACAAAGTTCTTCTATACAAGTCCATCATAAAACCAATATGGACATATGGCATCCAATTATGGGGTACTGCATGCGCATCTAACATCCAAAAGCTTCAAAGAAGACAGTCTAGAATATTACGACAAATTGTCTGCGCCCCATGGTATATACGTAATGATATTATCCACAGAGATCTCAACGTCCCCACTATCCAGGAGGAAATTAAAAAATATTCAATAAGCTACATCGATAAACTAATGGTTCACCCTAACTACCTCGCTCGGGGTTTGCTTCAGTTCGAAGGTCACCAGAGGCTAAAAAGAACCGATACTTTGAGCCTTACTAGAAGACAGTCTTAAAAATTTGAATACAGCAGTTAGTGGTTACACAGGTAACAACTAATAAACAACAAGTAGAATTAAGATTTGAATACATATTGTAAATTTCGATAAGAAAGATTCAATAATAAAAATAAATTATTATTAAAAAAAAAAAAAAATCACTGTGTGTTTTGTTTTATGTATACTATTGCTTTTTGTTTAAGTATGGGAAAACATATGACACGTTTTTAAACGTTCTATAAGTGCACCAACGTGCTTACAGTTCGGTGCGGTACATTACGGGTACAGCAACGTTCGCCTAACTAAGCCTTTAAGCTCGATTCACCCATGCGTTCCGAACAATATTTTTGACCGGACAATAATTTTTTTACAGAGAGTGTTCTGCAGAACGATTCACTCATCTCGGAAAATTTGTCCGGACAAACAAAGCTACCATATGGTTTACAGATGTAAACGATTACACAAAGTGGCAGCACAGTTAGCAAACCATTAGTTTTTTTTTAAAAGTGTGTAAAAATGGACGAAAGAAGAAAATTAATTTTATTTTTTTTAATTGAATTGCATAAAACCTATTTACTAGCAAAACAAATTTATCAAAGAAGGTTGAAAGTAAAAAGAATAGCAGTTAGAAAAATATTACAGAAAAGAAGAACGAAAGGGGTTTTACACACACTTGTTCCTGCGATGCGTTTTCATGACGTGGAATCGTTTATAAATAATTAACATTCACTTCCTACAATAATTGGTAAGCATTATGTTAAAAAATATTAAAATTAACTTACGACCAATTCTAATAGGTTTTTCTATTTCCGTCCATAATTTTTGTTTTAAGTAAGTATTTTTATATGAACGATTTCCCATATTATAAATACATTCTCTTCCTGGTTTTTTTTATTTCTTCCATAAGTTTCAGGGCAATATTTTCTTTAAGATCCATTTTTTGTTTAATTTTTTTTTTTAATTATTCAGCACAAAACGAAAAATTTAATATGTGGCAGCTCAATTCAACTTTTATGTACAAATTGAAAAAAAGTGGCATCTCAGTTCATTTTGTTCGGCACAAGGCGAATTCATAAAGGTGACCGCATCATGAGATAGAGTTATGCTAGCTATCCCTTTTTTTTGAAAAATACTATGTATTTTGTTTTTGTAAAAAGTTAGAGTGACTGTCAAAATTATTTGTTGAAAATATTAAAAGGAAATTTTTTGTTTATAAAATTGGATACACAATTGCTTTAGAAAGTAAATCTTTTTCCACTATTGTAAAGTAATGGTGACTCCACTTATTCCTTACGCCTTTTTATTTCCTTGTGTTTATCTTTTAGATTCACTTTTTTATTTTATAAAATTTAAATAAGTTTTTTTTCAAGAATTTAAATTTTTGTTGAATTTAAAATTTGAATTAATTTTTTCACAAAATGTAAACAAAACTTGACATTCAGTATACACACAAAAAAATAAACAAAAAACAGATGACGTGAAAATGTCACCTTTATGAATTCGCCTTGGTTCGGCACAAAAATTAAAATTAAACCAATTCAAGAAAAAACGTTCCGAACAAATTCAATGCTCTCTCTCTCAAAAGTAAAACGTCAAACTTAATAAAAAAAAATTTTGTTCGGAATGCATGGGTGAATCGAGCTTTATGTTACTTTGAAAAAAATTTATTAACAATTATTTAAGCGTGTTCAAAAAAATGTTTATTTTTATGGGGATCATTCCCAATTACAAAATCCTATTTCTTTATAAAACGAACGGTATAAGAGATTTGTTGTGCTAGTTTCTTTGATCGTTCGTAATCTGTTCATAATGGAGTTAATTCTTTTCGTCGTTGCGTTTATTTTGTTTGCCTGGTCTTTAAATCGTTGGAAATCGAGAGCGTATGTTAGACTAGCCAAAGCAATACCTTCAAATAAATGGCATACAATGTTAGGATGTGGTAAATTTTCAAATCCACATGGTAAGAAAAAAAAATATGTTAAAAAGTTTAGATGACACAAGTGAAAATATATTTGATGTGTAAAACTATGTTCACGATTGGGTTTTTAAACGCGTTTAAGCAAAATGTTGATTTAGTTAATCAAAGCAGTTCACATTACATTTGAGATGATTAAGATGACAGTTCATTAAGAAAAAAAAAAAACAAATTTGTGTTTCATTAAAGTATTAAAAATGGATAAAAATAGTTTAATAAAGTTAACTGAAGAGTATTTTAAACAAATTAAAGATGCAATTGTAGAAATCATTGGATTATTTAAAGACGAAATAAAAACATTAAGAAGAAATAGTGATCGTTTGTACACGTGAGAGGTACGTTTATTGTGGCCGACTGTTACTTTTAAGAAAAAAGGAATAACTATTACGGTCCCTGTTATTTATAAGTGATGGTTCTCAGACGGAAGAAAAAGAACGCACATGTAAGCCGTTTCCATAAAAATTAATTTAAAACTCAAACAGCAATTATAATACGTTTTTTTTCATAAGCGAGGAAATTGGCTGTCACACGAATTAATGCCGAGAGACGTTAAAGGACAATTTTGCATATGCCAAATTCTAGTGGGCTTAAAGTTTCCCATCTATTATGAGCTGCAAAAATCAAGCCAGATGATCAGAATGAACCTCTTTCAACTGGCTCGGTTGAAGTGAACATTCGCAAAAAAAAAACGCCCATAGTGTGTGCCCAGCCATGAAGCCATTAACACGTTCGTTTACTTGTTGCAAAAGCAGTTAAAAACTATTTAGAAAATAGCTTTATAGTTTAAACTTTAATAAAAAAAATCGATCCGAATTGCAACTAGTTTATTAGATTCATTTCGATCGAAATGTGTGACAGGACTGACAGAAACTATGGACAGTTATGGACCGTTTGCCATTAAACTTTTTGTTATTTAATATTATCTTTAAGAGTTTAAAAATAAAATAATGGCCTTAAACCACTTCTCCTTTTTTTTAGATATAATTTCCGATCTATATAACCATTCAAACAAATATGGTCCTAACAGTGTATATTGGACTGGACCATTTCCGGGTTTTCTCTCGAGGGATCCTCAGACCTTAAAGGAAATCTTAACGTCTAAAAACTGTACAAATAAACCATCGCTAATTTATAATGGAATATCTTCGACGGTTGGTCAGGGTTTATTAACTGAAAATCGTATGTACATTTTTATAAACTAAAATATAAAAATCTAACTATTAATAATAATTACTTAACTTTTTAGAACCAACATGGGGTCAACATCGGAAATTGTTTAGTAAAGCTTTCTCGCATAAAACTTTAGTCTCCTTTCTACCCATTTTTTATAGAGAAATTGACAATATGATTAAAAAAATTCAGCAAAGTGTGAAAAACGAAGAAACTGTTGACATGTTTTTGTTGTTAAGGATATTGACTTTAACAAATTCAACACGTGAGAAATCATTTAAAATATTTTAAAGTCCCGTATACATATATATAGCTGTTATTTTGATATTATGAATAACTAAATTTTAATACTTTTTATTTACTCTTTAGAAACGATACTGCAAAAAAACTTAGAGTTCTCAAAATATACACCCGCTATGATGGTAGAAAATTGTCACCGGTAAGTTAATAAAGAGTATATTTAAAGTGATATCTTTTTTTAAACTGTGACACACACAAACACATTTTCACTAATACTACCATAGCGCTTGATGAGAAATGCTTGACGTGTACATCCCCTTTTAGGCTCATTTTTAACAAATGTTAGACTGGCCTTAACCCACCTTAAGCTTCCCATACTCCAAGTCTAAGTAACCTTTAAGCTTACTAAAATCTAGCCCTCGAATAAAAGCCTTACCGTAGGCTATCCTGTCCAGGCTTAAGGCCACTTTAAAGCGATCGTTTACCTTATCTTTTATTAAGGTTAGGGCTTACCTTAGGATGTCATTAGCATACCCTTGTTCAACTTGAGCTTGGTATTAAGCTTAATTTAAACTCAGCTTTCGTTAACCTCAAATTTTTCGTGCAATTATTTATCATTAGGCGTAATATTGCTCTATACATATGTATTTATAAATTATGGATGTTTGTTATGCCCGATAGAACTTACAAAAGTGTTAGCTTTAGGAATCGTTATAATTATTCCTTTTTTAATAAAAGCCGGATGAAAACGGTTTTTTTATATTATAATTTTTTCGAGCAAAAATAATAAGAATTAGAGTTGGCAGCCCTCTCGTGTAAAAGTCAAAATTTATCACGTCCGTATATGGGCAAATCCTGGGTGACGAACGCTACATTCGCACGCGTTTGCTGATTGAAATATAAACATTTTTTGGTCTTTTAGAAAAGATAGCTTCAACTTACAAATAGTATTTAGTGGCATTAATATGTACTTGCGAATGACATAGTATATCATAATTTCTTAGCAAGTATTTGTTGCAAAATAATTGATCACAAAGTTTTGTGACGCAAGCTACAAAAAGTGGAAGTAACTTCAAAGGTTGAAGTGCGTTTTCCTAATTTTTAGCGAATTTTGCATGATAAGTATACAAAATCTAATTCCTTAAAGAAAGATGACTATAAGAGAATTCTAAACGCACTTATTCGCAGCCAAAAAATGTTGTGATTTTTTGACAAAAGCCGTGAACCCTTTGTGACGCACGCTACATAACGCACGCTACAGTTTTTCCATTAGTATTGCGTTATTATATTTTATTAATTATCAAAAAGTAATTTCAATTTTTGGGAATACAAAATTTTAATTTCAAAAGATTTTGTTATTCGTGCTTAATTCAAAGTTTTTATTATTTATAAAAACACTTGAAATTTATTGTTGATGGGATAAGCTATTACTATGCATTTCACTGGTTGCTTAGGCCAGATCATCAGGAAACTTCATCCATAAAGGTTTTAGACAAACTAAAGATATTAAACCAAATAAAACTGTTAAACGTATAAGAATTATAGCAACAGTTCTACTTGTAACAATATCAAAGTTTAAACAAAACACATCAACAATAAACAACAGTGGGTTCATCTCATCTTACATTTCCCCACTACAATTAGTTGAAATTCTCTCAACATTAATTGTAGTTGTAAGTAGGTTAAGAAAAACAAAATGAAAAAAAAAACAACAACTTACAAAAGATGTTGTCAATTAAGTGTTTTTTAGGCCGTGCACTGCCTGTTTATTATCAAAAAGTAATTTCAATTTTTGGGAATACAAAATTTTAATTTCAAAAGATTTTGTTATTCGTGCTTAATTCCCAGTTTTTATTATTGATAAAAACACTTGAAATTTATTGTTGATGGGATAAGCTATTACTATGCATTTCACTGGTTGCTTAGGCCAGATCATCAGGAAACTTCATCCATAAAGGTTTTAGACGAACTTAAGATATTAAACCAAATAAAACTGTTAAACGTATAAGAATTATAGCAACAGTTCTACTTGTAACAATATCAAAGTTTAAACAAAACACATCAACAATAAACAACAGTGGGTTCATCTCATCTTACATTTCCCCACTACAATTAGTTGAAATTCTCTCAACATTAATTGTAGTTGTAAGTAGGTTAAGAAAAACAAAATGAAAAAAAAAAAAACAACAACTTACAAAAGATGTTGTCAATTAAGTGTTTTTTAGGCCGTGCACTGCCTGTTTATTATCAAAAAGTAATTTCAATTTTTGGGAATACAAAATTTTAATTTCAAAAGATTTTGTTATTCGTGCTTAATTCCCATCAACAATAAATTTCAAGTGTTTTTATCAATAATAAAAACTGGGAATTAAGCACGAATAACAAAATCTTTTGAAATTATATTTTATTAATTTTAACCAAACAAATTATATTTTTATGAATTGCATTTCTTAAACTAATTTCTTAACTAATGAATACCAATTTTGTTTTGTAACGAAATTTATATTTTGATAAGTCTGCTGTAAGTGCTATTTTAAGAAAAAAAATCACCTAAAATAGTGCTAAATTCATGTATAACATGAAGAAATCAGCTGTGGGGTAGGATTTGGTGAAAATTATTGCATTAATGTTCATTGAAATACATATTTTTTAATATAAAAATGAAATTATACATCTAGTCTTATATTCCATTAAAAAAAAATTCATTTGAAAAATGTTTGGCTGGTGGACTGTTTCTGGGATTTGCCCATATGTATAAGTTTTTTATTTATTGAAAAAATTGTTTAATTCAAGTACTCGCAGGAGAAAACATGTTAACATATGGTCACCTCCAACAAAACTATTTTTAAACAAAACTTTAAACATATTCCCCCGTATTCATTAACGATTATTAAATTTAACAAACGTTTATTAAGGAGAATTTTCATAGAAAATTTGGATTTCAAACCTTTATTAAATTTAAAATATTTATATGGATACATGCAATTATGTTTAATTAAACCATATTATTGCACCTACAGCCATATTATGGTTAATTTAGTCCTCCATCCGTAAGCCACAGCCATATTATAGTTGACTCTTAACATGTCAGAGAAGTCAAATAAAAAAAAAACTACTAAGTTATAAGCTCAATCAGTTGCCTGAGTTACATGAGGCAATGAATTTTATGTCGCAGAAGTTTGATGGAATTATACGTGGAATAGCTGAGAATAAACTTCAAACTCATGTTGTGCAAAAAGAAACCCGCTTATTAAAACTTGAAATTAAAACGTTAAAAGATTCTGTGAAACTACTTAATAATCAAAGAGTTAGTAAAGATTGCCTGATAAGTGGTGTTGAAATTAAAGAAAATTCAAATGCAATTGATACTCTATTGGAAATTTCTAAAGGTGTTGGTTTAGGTTTAAATAAAGGTGACGTTGAGAAAGTATGCACTTTTTAACAAAGAAAATATAAAAACGCAAGTGAAAAAAGAACCGTGATTTTTAAATTTAAATCCGAAAAATCTAAAGGCTCAGCCACAATGTGCTTAAGTTGGCTCAAGCGAATGAGCGAATGCATGTAAATTATATGAGGCAAATCATATTGAACTTAAGGAAACTTTTTGCTAAGTTTAATGAAACTGTCATTTGCGTAAGCAAGGTGCAAAACTAATCGCACATTCCTTACGGGATCAAATGTCTTTTTATTTTTATTTTGTTTTTGTTTACTTAAATACATTTGAGAGACTTTTTGTAAATTTTTGACAGTAGGTTAAGCAAGGCTATGCATATTATGGTTGAGCCTTAAGGATAAGCTTATGCAAGCAAAATCCAAACTTAAAGAGAATGAGAAAACTAAGTCAATTTATGTTAACGATTGCCTAGACAAGGAAACTTTTAACGTTTTTAACCATACCAAAGCTTTAAAAAAAGTTGGATACCAGTCAGTTTATACTTTCAACGGAAGAGGTTATACAAGAAAAAGTGAGGGTGATAATAAAAGACCAACAAATAATTTTTTATTTACACAAACAAAAACAAAGATTGAGTGTAGGGATCAAAGTGATGTTGTTTATCAAATTGAATGTGACGGCGGAAATAATGAGGAGACAGTGGTACAACGAAGAGACATTTAGGCGTGAGTATAGACAAACATAAAGCTGATACAAAAAGAGGAAAACAATCAACTGCACTTGCACAGCACTGCATTGAAACGGACACAATCCAAACTTTGAAAAAGTGAGAGTTTTAGATAAAGAGAAAAGGAAGAAAAAGAATACAACAAAAATCGACAAGTGCAATAAACACTAAAGAAGACAAAGACAATACAAATGCAAACTACACCATTGCAATACTTTAGTAATAATAGCAACTGTGATCAAAACAGGACAAATTTTCTATGATAATTTTTAAAATTACATACATTTATTTATGTAAATATTTTAAGTTTTGTATTGTGTTGTCCACCAATATAAAATACTGTGATAAAATTTATAAATGATGTACACTGACGAAGAAGATTATTGTTAAGGAGCATATAGACGACATGTTTTTGTCATCTGACATGTCAAATTTCCCACTGCAAAACACATACATGTCGTGTGCAGGCGCGGATTCAGGGGGGGGGGAAATAAGGAAATTTCCCCCCCGTAAATTATAAATATATGTTTTGTTAATTTCGATAATACAAGAATTCCCAATAATAATATTTTTTTTAATGTACAAAATTTTTGGAAATCGCAGCAAGGTTTTTTTTTTTTTTTTTTTTTATGAAATCTCTAACGAAATTTTCAATAAGTATCCATATCTTAATCCTTAAAGGCGCCCGTACACGACATGTACTTGTCATCTGACATGTCAAATTTTCAAGTCACATGTAATTGTTCATGTCTGTCAAAATTGCTGTTTTACATAAGGTTTATAATATTCGGTCACAAACGTACATGTAATTTGCTTCTGACAATTTCTCTGTTTGTTTTTTCGCATTGTTATTGCAGAAACCAAAGTAGTTCTCGGTTTCAAAATAGCTTGCTGCCGCCACGAAAATATTTATTTGCGCCGTAAAATAATTTAGCCATCTTAACATTTTTTCTTTTATTTTAAAGATACCAATTTAGAATTTTATAATTAAACGGTTTTTATGTTTATATTTACATAAATTCTATTCAATGGTGAGATGAGCATACATATCTTGGTATTGTAAAATATTAACTTCAGCCGGCTAATGATTCCGTCAATAGTTGACGCCGCTGCCAGTTTCTTCCAGGCATAGATTTCTGATGTCAGATGGTTTGTCAGAAGAAAATAAAGCACGCTCTAATTGAAATTTTGTCAGATGACTGCGTCTGACTTTTACAGAAGCAAAGTTAAAAAGGTAACACACGACATGTATGTGTTTTGCAGTGGCAAATTTGACATGTCAGATGACAAAAACATGTCGTCTATTTGCTCCTTAAGGCTCAGTTAGGCGAACGTTGCTGTACCCGTAATGTACCTCACCGTACTGTAAGCACGTTGGTGCACTTATAGAACGTTTAAAAAGGTGTCATATGTTTTCCCATACATAAACAAAAAGCAATAGTATACATAAAACAAAACACACAGTGATGGGAATCAAAAATGTTCAAATGGTGACCGTTGTGCAGAAAAGGTACCACGTGATTTAAATGGTATTAAAACCGTATTTTGTGTATGTAAAAAATTTTAATAATATAATATTTATATTAAAGATTTACAATAAATAAATTTGTATTTTAGCATATATAAATTTTTAGCATACATATGTATATTGTAAATGTTCATACACCAAACAAGGTTTTGATATCATTTAAAGTCTTTTATATGTTTCACATTTCCATTGTATGTGTATGTATATGTATATGCATTTGTTTACTTTAAACATCTAAACATATGTATATTTTTATATTTGGAAATATGCTGTATTGTAAGTTATTTTGTCGCAATTCCATATATAAACTGAAAAAAATACCAAAAAAAGAGCAAAATTACCCGCATTCAATGAACCATACAAGCCGCCCATCACTGTCTTACAAATGTCACGTAACAACGGCATGAAATTCTATTTTATACAGATTGGTACGTTGAAACTACGGTACATTGCATTTCGGTAAGCTTTTGTATTGGTTTTCATATAACAAAAAGCGAACAGCTGATTGATACAGTACAGATACGGTACAGCACCGTTCGCATAACTGAGCCTTTATAGTTATTTATTAGATATTTTCAATGAAACATCTAGTTTACCGTATTCAAATACTTATTATTCTACATTCAATCCCAGCAGGTGCCATCTATATCCAAAGACTAAACGTCTGACTTGATAATGCGTGGTTGAATTATTAATAAGCCTTAATATGTATATGCAATATTTATGTATACATATATGTGTTATATGAATCAAAATTCTATTCGATAATTTTGACGAAAGCACTAATTTGTCGGGGAAAAGATTTCCTTATCTTTAAGATATTTTAACATACAACAAAAAGTTTTTAGGGAAGAATTTATTGGCTTTGTTGTAAACGCATTTGAAGAGGCTTCAAAAGATATTGATGACGTTGATGTGTCAATTGATGCGAAGGCAATATCATCAATAGTTCTTAAAGCTTTGACAAATTTTGGTCCTGACCTAAAAGACTGTGTAGGAGATGGAACAGATGGGTGTCCTCTGATGTCATTAGAAAATGGAGCTGTTCAAAATTTCTGGAAAAGCGACATATGCGAAACAAACGCCTTGCTATTCCCATAAATCGAACAACTCAATTTCTAAAAGCAATAAAGTGCCATTAATACAAAAAGTTGTATCATTTGTTAAAGAAACGACAAAAATGTTTAAATATAATCATCGCAAGCGAAAAATAGTTTTAGCAAAGTATTTGGGAGCCAAACTCTCTTCATTATGCGTCTTTGCAACAAATGTACATCATATAGAAGAAGCTTTGGAAAAAATATCTGAGTGGAAAGGTATATCTGTACCTTCGTATTAAGGAACTCACTTAGTACTTTTAAATTTATTTGCGGAATATACATACAAAATTTTAATCATGTGCCTTGAAAAAAAGTTAAAGTTATTTGCGTTCAAATTAGGGTTTTTTCCCGGGATTTCCCGTCCCGGGAATTCCCGGGAATTTCACTTATTATATTTCCCGTTTTCCCGGGATTTTTGTTGCGGGATCCCGGGAAATAAAAAGTTCTTCATAGTTTCAGAAAACAGCTATTTTTACTCTGAAATTTAGTTTTCTTTTCTCTAAAAATTAGCATCTGTGGATGGGTTGTCGATTAGATCAATTATAAGAAATGTGTACAAACGTAAATTAATGTCTCCTGCGGCAATAAATCTATTAAAAGCAGAATGGGCAGTGCAACAATTGATAATTAATAACTTTAGTGAAGTGATGAATTGATAAAGAACATAAATTCAAAATAAGATGCAGGCAGTTAATTCTCATTGTCCATGGACAAGTCTTAAAAATAGGATATACATAAACATATCGCTCCGTTATTGCAACATAGTCGTATCTACAAAAAAAAAAAAAAATCGAGCTTGGTAATATATCCGGGAAGTGCGGGGAAAAAATAATGAAACTCGTGTAAGTTACTAAAACATACAATTTGAAAAACACATTGTCCTAAAGATTACAGATGGACCTAATGAAAAGAAATAGTTTGTAAGAAGTAGTCCGGATGATGCTATTTTTTGCATCAACCTTGACATCAAAAGCATGCAACAACGGTGAACTTTTAATTATTTGTCCAACCTCGGTAAAAAAGTAAACGAAATTTTTCGGAAACATGGTAATTAGTAAACAAAATCAGAAATATACTCTTTGGCGACTCACTAAACGCTTTGAGTGTGTCAGAAAGTAATTTCCTACGCCGTTAAAAAATGTTAATATATTTATTAAAATATTTTATATATTTTATGATTTTACTTTTTGATCTCATATCTTGAGTACCTCAATTGTTATGTTTATTTTATCTTGTACTAGATCATCATAATACGGAATTTACTTATAATAGCCAAAGGTAATAATAATTCAAGTTCCGCTTTCAATCTTCAATTAATTTTTGTAGTATTTAAGCATTTATTTTACTTACTTTGTAAACAAGTTCCCTCACGTTTGTTTATAAATGTTTTTTTCATTAATAAAACCAAGTTTACCTTGTATTATTTGTATGGAGCGGGATCCCGGGATCCCGGGAAATTTAAAAATTTTTCCCGCTTTCCCGGGAATCGAAAAACTCCGGGAAAAAAAAAACTCTAGTTCAAATGGAAAAGACAAGATTTTAACAAAATAATCACATCCAAAATGTTGAGGATTACTACCGAGTTTTAGGTTACATTCCTCTTAATGAATTTATTTTAGAAGATCTCAAAACACCTTTTCCAAAAGATATCCTAAATGTAATGAACATACCTAAACTTCTACCTCAAAGTGTAATCAAGTCATATACAGATACAAAACTGTTAAAACCACAACTACCTGATGAGCTGATTATATTTGATAAAAAAGATAAACACCTACTAACATCTAAACTTGAGCCTGATCTATCAGATAACATTGTAGATGCTTTAATAAACTGTGATGAAGATATCAACTCAAATCTAAGAAAAATATTTCAAATTTTCGTTTCAATGCTCGTCAGTAATGCTACGAGCGGGAGGTCATTTCCTACCCTTCGTCGAATAAAACGTGGTTAAGATCAACAATGACAGAAGATATACTGTACTGTCTTAATTTGCCTCACAAGGAAATCATAAATTGCTTATTTAAAAAAATTAATGTATATTAAACTGATCTTATATTTTATTTAACCTTTTTGTTAATTTTTTACTTTTTTGTATCATACAAAATTTCCCCCCCGTAAGCCTCAAGCTGGATCTGCGCCTGGTCGTGTGTTACCTTTTTAACTTTGCTTCTGTAAAAGTCAGACGCAAAGTCATCTGACAAAATTTCAATTAGAGCGTGCTCTATTTTCTTCTGACAAACCATCTGACATCAGAAATCTATGCCGGGAAGAAACTGGCAGCGGCGTCAACTATTGACGGAATCATTAGCCGGCTGAAGTTAATATTTTACAATACCAAGATATGTATGCTCATCTCACCATTGAATAGAATGTATGTAAATATATACATAAAAACCGTTTAATTATAAAATTCTAAATTGGTATCTTTAAAATAAAAGAAAAAATGTTAAGATGGCTAAATTATTTTACGGCGCAAATAAATATTTTCGTGGCGGCAGCAAGCTATTTTGAAACCGAGAACTACTTTGGTTTCTGCAATAACAATGCGAAAAAACAAACAGAGAAATTGTCAGAAGCAAATTACATGTACGTTTGTGACCGAATATTGTAAACCTTATGTAAAGCAGCAATTTTGACAGACATGAACAATTACATGTGACATGAAAATTTGACATGTCAGATGACAAATACATGTCGTGTACGGGCGCCTTTAGTAAATTTGTCAAAAATTAAGATTATAATTATTGTAATTATTTACTACTTTTTACTTTATGTTTTTACAATGTTGCCAGATTTTAATAAAAACTCAATCCCTGAAGAGGTTGGAAAGAATACCAACGAAACGGCGGATTTTATTGAGAATGAAATCGTGTATTTACATTAAAGTAATGACCTTGAAAGCCTGCATATATATATTTATATTTATTTAATTTTATTGCTTCTTATTTTAATTTTTAAACATGAAAATAGTCTATATTTTTCTTCTTGTAGTATTGTTGTTAGTTTAACAACAAACTTTTACAAACACACGCATATTGGGTTTCGAAAGTTATCCCATTTTGGATTGTTTTACGTGCTTTTAAGTGTTGTCCGTACTTAAATTTTTGAGTACGACTCGTACTGACACAAGAAGAAAAAAAAACTTGAATTTAGAACGAGTTTTTCTTTCTGTATACTGGTGTGTCCAACTAACCCCCCTTCCTAAAATCACTTAAAGACAAACAAATTTCATACAGATGAAGACATCTTAATAATATTCGGCACAAAAACTTTTATATGAATCTTAACCTAATAACATAATTTTGCTTTGGCGTGTACATTAGACTGGTCGCATCTTGTATGGGATTTTTTTTTTAAATTTAATTGTTTGCGCTGCTTAAAATATGAGGTTTGGTGTAAGAAATCCGGGCCGGGTGGAGCCCAAAGTTCCCCATATTATAAAAAAAACATCTTTTCTATCAGATCTTTATAGTTATACTAGTTGAAAAGCCGAAAATCAAAAATATGGCTTCGTTACGATCTTCCGCAGATAAAGTACTTCAAGTGTGCCAAATTTCAGCTTCCTATGTCATCAGATGGCTTCAGAAAGTTGCGGAAAGAATAGGACATACATGCAAACATCCTGACATACTAAGAAATTATGTATTGTATATATAGATTAACATATGTTCGCGCAACTCAAAAACGCTTTAGCTTATTGAAAAACTAAAAAAAGCGAAATTACGCAATAAAATTTACTTTAAGAAAGGTAAAACGTTTTTCTTATATGCGAAGTCGTTTTAGAAACATAATTTTTTTTCTGGAAAAAAAAATAATTTTTTTTCTGGAAAAAAAAATAATTTTTTTATTAAAATTTCGGAATTTTTGTTTTTAATAACTCATAAAAAATTTAAAAACGCAGCTATGATTCTAATTTTATGCAGACATATAAAAAACAACATTGCAAACAAAACAAGCTATAAATGATTAAAATCTGTAAACAACTTTTGATTTTATTTATTCATAAATTTATCAATTTTATTTCAATAAACTAACGCGAACATATGTTGTGCAACCTCCTTAATGTTCGAAATAACGGTATATCTCGAAAACCAAAGCCAACATAAAGAATAAAGTTTCAACTTTCTTAAAGTTAATTTTATTGCGGAATTTCGGTTTTTTTTTAGTTTTTCAATAAACTAAAGCGTTTTTGAGTTACGCGAACAAATGTTGTGCAACCTCCTTAATTTTCGAAATAACGGTATATCTTGAAAACCAAAGCCAACATAAAGAAAAAAGTTTTAACTTTCTTAAAGTAAATTTTATTGCGGAATTTGAAGTACTTTCTCAGCGGAAGATCGTAACGAAGCCATATTTTTGATTTTCGGCACCGTCGGATTGGCCTGAAAAATTAGATCATGGTTTCTTACACCAAACCTCATATTTTAAGCAGCGCAAGCAATTAAATTAAAAAAAAAAAAAAAAAAAAATTGCGACCAGTCTAGTGTACATGCTTGCCCATGGGTCTTAAATAACCTATTTAATACTTGCAAAATTTTGTTCGTATATATCAGAGATGTAAATGAATCATTCATTTTTGAATTAATTCGTGAACTATTCATGCACTGAATTAGCAAATTTTGAATTAATGCTTTTCACACAAAAAAATGAATTGAATGAAATTTGAGGCAATTCATTTGAATTGGGCAAAATGAATTGCAATTCATTTTTAATTCAAATGAGTTGGTTAAATGAATTGCTATTCATTTCCAATTCATTTGAATTGACATAGAATTGATTCAAATAAATTAGAAAAAATGAATTGAATTGATTTTGAATTAATTCAAATGAGTTAATGCTCATGCTGATAGGATTTTCGCAGCTCCCTACTAATTCAAGTCATATTCTGCCGTTACCTGCTAATTACAGTACATCATTGGAATTTCTATTCTTTTTATTTTCTATGCATTTCGACGATTATCTCGTACCAGGTGATATCCGAAATGAGTGTAATGCTGTCTGATATAATAAAATGAGTTGGATAACAAAACGGGAGTAATGCTTCTTCACATTTACTTACAGTAGTCTTTTTTCAAAATCAATTCAAATGAATTGGAAATTAATTGCAATTAATTTTTTCTAACTCATTTGAATTAATTCAAAGTCAATTCAATTCAAATGAATTAACTTAAATTTCATTGAATTCATTTTTTGTGTGAAAAGAATTAATTCAAAATTTAGCTAATTCGTAATGAATTTAAATCAAAAATGAATGATTCATTTACATCTCTGGTATATATTGTGGTGTAGGGTATTATATGGTCGGGCTTGGTCGACTACACTTTCTTACTTGTTTTTACTACATATTGTATAAAAATTATTCCAGAATCTAATTAAGACTTGTATTTAAAGTGTTTTACAGTATATCACAGAAATATGTTTAAGTCCAATTATGAACGTTCCATTTATAAGTAAAATAGCCGAAACTTTCATCTTTAAAACTGTTAGAAATGAAGCAGATGTGCTTATTAAATTTGTCGAAGAATCTTTAGACACATTAATAAGAAATGATACAAAGGATCTTAGTTTTCTACCTGAAGTAAATAGTTTCCTTAAATGCGCTCTAAATGGGACTCAACAGAATGACATAAAAATGGAAGAAATAAGAGGCGAAATGCTGCATATCTTTATCGCTGTAAGTTGGAGTAAATAATTTATAAAATTAAGAAATTATTTTTGTTTTTTTTAGTCTTTTGAAACTTTAGCTACCACATTGAATTTAGTACTCACCATACTTGCAATGCATCCCAACTATCAGGAACAGGCTTATAACGAAGTCGTTAGTATTGTGCACGATGATAATGAAATAACTTTAGAACAGATTGAACAGATGACCTATTTGGATATGATTTTAAATGAGACAATGCGTATTTTTCCTCCAGTTCCGGCTGTACTTCGTGAAGTTTCAAATGAAGATCTTGAACTTAGCAACGGATTGACTTTACCAGTTGGCCAGATGGTTATTATTGACGTTTATAGTTTACACCGCTGTAAAGATATTTGGGGACCTGAGGCGAATACTTTTAATCCTGACAACTTTCTGCCCTCAAATGTTGCCTTGCGACATCCTTATGCATTTATGCCATTTACCAAGGGACAGAGATATTGTTTGGGTAAATAGTTAAAGTCAATTTCTTATTTTATCGTCTAATATTTGTTTAATGTTCTTTATTTTAAAGGTATGAAATATGCTTATGTGTTTGCTAAAATTGCTTTAGCTAAATTTATTAAATTCTTCAAATTTAGTACAGATTTTAAATTTGAAGATTTGAAATTTAGGAATAGTTTAACATTGACTTTATTGCAAAAGCCGGTACTTAGACTGGAACAACGCGAAGGCTGAAATAGAATATTTAATCGAGACAAAGACAGAGAATATTTTATAAATTTTGTATTTTAAATTTTCATGTAGGTAGTGGCGGGGAAAAAGCGTTTTAAATAAAAAAGATTGTTATCTTAATTTTTAAAAGAGGTCCGTAACGGTTTAATTTTAAATTTTTAGGGTTATGTAAAAGTTTTTGTTCTTAACTGTAACACGATGTTAACAATTTAAAGATCGATTCAAAATTAAATTTTGTAATGTTTTGTATATACCGAATTTTGTCAAAATATTTATCTTTCTAACGGATTTAAGTAAATTTCAGCGGCGGTTCTTATACCATATTTGATATTTAATCGGTGGGCAAAATTGTTTAGAGTTTTTTAATTTTTTTATATGGTACATTTTGATTATACATATTTATAAGAATTATGGTCACTTTTTGGAAGACCATATGATTAGGTCGAGGTTATATATTCACCCGATTTTCTTCATAAAGCTAAATAGATTATCTGCCAAACTGACTTAATTAGTTTTATCTATCTTTATGTATCATGATAAAAATTTTAGATAATCATTTCAATTGGTTAATACCTATACAAAACTGTTGGTCCGGGACCGCTATAAAAGAGGTGCGGAGTGCAGGATCTAAGAGAGCTGTTGCAACAGTGGCTGCCCATGAAATCGTAAACCTAAGAAAGGATTTCATTTTTATCACAATAGAACTTTATCTAAGCCTTAATTTTAAATGTACAACATACTAATCTTAAAATGATCTAAGTTAATAATTTTCTGTTTGCTTCTTTTTAAATTCCTGTATTTGCTCCTGCAAATAAAGAGTATATGACGAATGTATTTTTGTTTTAAGCATAATATTGGTATACAACAATAAATATTTCAACAATTTCCTTTGAAAGGGAAACTCCTAACATTTGTTTTGCAACATCAATAAATATTTGTAAGCATTAGGATCCAGTGATGCCAACTTAGTGCTTTTGGCCTCAAAACGCCAAAATTTTATCCATAGTGCCAAACTAAAAAAAAGCACCAAATTTTAAATTTTTCGTTAGTGCCTTTAGTGCTTTTTACAATTTTTATTTTTTTTTCTAGGGAAATAGCTAACAAAGGAAAAGTGATAGGGCATAACAAGACTGATTACAACCATCTTGACTCAGTGGGATTACATCTAGCTGGGTAGGAGTTATAGGAACAATAGGAGATACTTATCCATCTAACTCTGCAGGATCACATCTAGCTGAGGAGGAGGGATTACGGCATAGCAAGACGGATAACATCCATCTTGACTCAGCGGGATTACATCTAGCTGGGTAGGCATAGCTAGGGCACTGGCTTAGGACTCAAACCGTAGAGGTCGCTGTGGTTTACACCCAGCCACGTAGGGTACTAGGTAGAGCCGGGATCACATCCTACAGGGTCGACAAGCTAGCTACCATAGGAGAAGCCAAAACCAGTCCGTGCGCCACGAGGTGAAGTTAAGTGGAAGTGGAATCAACCGTGGAGTATAAACGACTAAGAAAACAGTGGATTGTAAATAACTAAGGAAAAATAGTGTAAATAAAGAAGTAAAGAAAGCAAAAATAAGGTGTTATTATTAAATTTATGTAAGAACCCTGGGCGAGCTGGGCATACCCCAGCTGCAAACCCGGATAACCGGAGGTTCCTTACATTGGCGCCCGAGCAGGGACCCGAAGAGAAAAATATAGAGACATAATACAAAGGCAAAGGCGATATATATATACACACAAAACAACGTCAGATTGGTATTACTCACCGCGCCGTAAACATGGTCCGTACATCATGGGTTTACACCCTACGAAAGGAAGAATTAGCACAGTATTTGGAGGAGTTTAACATGGACACGAGCGGTACAGTGGAGGAAATGCGAAAGAGGTTTGCAACATTCACCGCGGGTGATCACAAAGGTAAGGACGTGGCCAGGCTCGAGGAGCTAGAGCAGCAACACGCACGTGGTGCCACAACACCCACCACGTCTGCGCAGGTTGAAACACTAACAATACCAAGTAGGTTACCCGATAAACAACCACAGTTGACCACTAGCCACCCAGCACGAACGCTACTAGAAGACTCCGCACCTAACGAGAGCCAAGCTGGTAACCCAACCCAAAGTGAGTACAGCTCGAATAAAACAAGTGTGTTATACCCAGCGGTGATAGACATAGTGAGGAAATGGTCATTCCGTTATGATGGCGGCAATGATCCAATATCGTTCATCGAACACGTGGAAGAGCTAGCGGAAGTATACGGGCTAGACACAAACATGCTGCCACGAACAATGCCGGAGTTGCTGAAGGATATGGCTCTCATGTGACTCAGAAACAATAATAGACAGTGGCAGACCTGAAAGGCATTCAGAGACGATTTCCTAGGGCACTTCCTACCACCGAGGTATTTTGAAAGATTGGAGGATGAGATACACCGGAGGACACAAAAACCACGTGAATCGTTTAAGGACTTCGTTGTAGCGTTACAAAATATGATGAGGCACGCGGGGTACAGCCAGCATCAGCAGACCGAAAGAATCTTTAGAAACTGTTTGGTAGAATACCAAATGTACATTCGGAGAAGGGATTTCAACACGCTGGCCGAACTTATTCAAATGGCCCAAGACTGAGAGGTCATAAGAGAAAATAACACAGAAGTAAGTCGGGAGAGCCGACAGGTGCCGCGTAGAGGTGACCACTGAGTTGCGCCTGTTGGCCCAAGTACGAATCGGGGGACAGTATAGAGAAGCCACAATTGAATTGAACTAGAGGCCTGGCTAGAAAAATGGAGAATAAAGGTTAACCCTGCTAAATGTGCTCACTTTACTTTCATGCTCAGAAGACAAACGTGCCCAGCTGTAAAAATAAATAACATCACTGTTCCGGTAGAAAACCATGTTAAGTACTTGGGAATTCATATAGATAGACGCTTGACCTGGTCGCGTCATATTGAAGCGAAAATAACGGCTATGAAACTTAAAGCAGCTTAACTACATTGGCTTCTCGGTCGAAACTCAAACTTGTCCTTAGACAACAAAATTCTCGTATACAAGTCCATCATAAAACCAATATGGACATATGGCATCCAATTATGGGGTACTGCATGCGCATCTAACATCCAAAAGCTTCAAAGAAGACAGTCTAGAATATTACGACAAATTGTCTGCGCCCCATGGTATATACGTAATGATATTATCCACAGAGATCTCAACGTCCCCACTATCCAGGAGGAAATTAAAAAATATTCAATAAGGTATATCGATAAACTAATGTCCCACCCTAACTACCTCGCTCGGGGTCTGCTTCAGTTCGAAGGTCACCAGAGGCTAAAAAGAACCGATACTTTGAGCCTAACTAGAAGACATTTTTAAAATTTGAATACAGCAGTAAGTGGATACACTTGTAACAACTAATAAACAACAAGTAGAATTAAGATTTGAATACATATTGTAAATTTCGATAAGAAAGATTCAAATAAAAATAAAAAAAAAATAAAAGAAGCTACCTCAGTAACGGGCGGCCAACGAATTGAGGGGAGTCGGAGAGGTGATTCCGATAAACAACAGGTTAGCGGACGGGGCAATGGTAGAAGTGAAGGAGGTTATCAACATGGAAGTGCGATTGGGCGAGAGAGGTTGCAGGCTGGAGATGGGTGTAATGTCATCAATGGTTGATGAAGTGCTCTTGGGGTTGGATTTTCCAAGGGCAGTAGAGTGCGAGTTGCGATGTGGAGACAAGGTGATAAAACTTACAACCGTTTCACACCAAGTGATGACGGCGTTGAGTGAACAATTGACGGCAGGGGAGGAAAAGCCACAAGAGACGAAAACGAGGTAATTGGGACGTTCCTAAGAGAGGAGCTTAGAAAATTTGATGACGTCTGCGGGCCGACGCACTTGGCCGAGCACAGAATCACCCTCAAGGATGACAACCCAGTGCGCCAAAGATATGCGCAGCGCAACCCCGCGATACAGAGGCGCATCAATGAGGAGATAGATCAATTCCTAGAGAATGGGCAAATAGAACCCTCTAACAGCCCTTATAGTGCTCCCATCGTCATGGCACCCAAAAAGAATGGTTCGTGGCGGCTCTGTGTTGATTACAGGCAGCTAAATGCTAAAACAATTCCCGATGCATACCCACTGCCGCGAATAAACGCCATCCTGGACCGACTGCGGAATGCAAGATATATTAGCAGTATAGACCTCAGGAACGGGTACTGGCAGATACCTATGGCAGAAGACAGTAAGAAGTATACGGCTTTTACGGTGGCCGGTAAAGGCCTATTCCGATGGAAGGTGATGCCCTTTGGGTTGACGTCAGTCCCAGCAGCGTTTCAGAGGACCCTGGACACAGTTATTGGTCCAGCGATGGAACCCCATGCTTTTGCCTACCGAGACGACATCGTGGTACTTGGTGCTACCTTGGAGGAACACATGGCAAACCTAGGGGAAGTTTTCAGAAGGCTACGAGAGGCGCGATTGAACATCAACAGATAGAAGTGTCAGTTTTTCAAGAAGGAGTTAAAATACCTGGGACACGTGGTAAACGAACGGGGTATAAAAACCGACCCGGAAAAAATAGCGGCGATAAAGGAGCTCCAACCCCCACTAAACGTGAAAGAGCTGCGTAGGTGTCTGGGAATTGCATCCTGGTATAGACGTTTTGTACCTGATTTTGCGCAGATTGTGCAACCTCTGACAATGTTACTAAAGAAAGGGAAGCATTTTCGTTGGAATGCTGAACAGCAGAAGGCATTTGAGAAGCTGAAGAAACTGTTGACGGAAGCTCCGGTGTTAGCATGCCCAGATTTTTCGAAAAGATTCACACTCCAAACAGATGCGTGTGATTATGGTGTTGGCGCAGTCCTGACCCAAGTGCAGGAAGGTCAAGAGAAGATAATTTCGTACGCTAGTCGACGGTTGAACCCTACTGAAATGAACTACTCCGCAACTGAGAAGGAATGCTTGGCGATAGTATGGGCGATTAGAAAATTAAGGCCGTATCAAGAAGGCTATAATTTCACGGTAATAACGGTCCACCTCGCCCTTAAATGGCTCAACTCAATCGAGAGCCCGTCGGGGAGAATCGCTCGCTGGGCCCTCGAGCTGCAGCAGTATAGCTTCGATGTCCAATATCGCCGAGGCAAGTTGAATGTGATAGCCGATGCCTTGTCGCGAGATCCATTAGATGTGTGTCAGGCCTTACAGGAGAAACCCGTAGAGTGCAGCTGTTGGCAGAGGAGGTGCGAGGCGGTCGAGAAGGAGCCCGAGAAATACCCAGATTACACCATCCTAGGTGGAAATTTGTACCGCTATCTACCATCCTCCGACAGAGACGAAGAGTGTGCGCCCTCGAAGCTATGCGTACCATCACCTCAGAGACAGCGTGTGTTGAACGTTAACCATGACGCACTAACGGCAGGTCACATGGGCATCAGAAACACGACTGGCCGCGTCAGCAACAGTTACTATTGGCCAGGTATGTTCCGGGACATAAGAAAATATATCCAAAGGTGCACAGTGTGTCAGCATCACAAGCCCAGTCAACAACTTCCCGCAGGACAGATGCTGTCGCGTATTGCGGAGGAGCCATGGGCTATCGTATGTGCCGATTTTATCCTCTTCCAAGGTCCAAACACGGAAACACCATGTTTACCGATAAATTTTCTAAGTGGTCAGTGCTAGTACCCTTAGAAAGGGCAACCACGGAATCACTGCGGAGAAGTTTCCGAGAGAGAATATTGTCGAACTATGGGGTACCTAAGATGCTTATTACCGACAATGGCACTCAGTTTACAAGCAAGGCGTTCAGGGAGTACCTTTAAGATATCGGAGTGCATCAGCAGTTTACAGCCCCTTACACGCCCCAGGAAAACCCTACGTCGGCTGCAATCAGAAGACATGGGACGAACTCCTGCCGGAACTACAGCTAGCCCTAAACGCCGCAAAGTCGGACACTACACAATACAGTGCTGCATTCCTTGTACAGCCCAGAGAACCAAGGCTCCCAGCCGCCCTATACGATGAAGTCACGTCAGGAACCGGTACGGAGGGTAGCGGGCCACACGAGAAGAGCGAAATGCTGAAAAAGATATTTGCCATCGTTAGAAGGAATCTCGCCAAAGCAGCGCAGGACCAAGGCCGTTACTATAACTTGCGTCGAAGGAAGTGGAAGCCGAAGGTAGGGGAGTTGGTATGGGTAAGGGAACACCACCTGTTAAACGCCGCAGACAACTTTGCTGCGAAACTTGCACCCAAGTTCGAAGGCCCTTATCGCATCAGCCGACTTGTATCACCGGTTATAGTAGAGTTGCGGAGGGAAGGTCAAAAGAGGACGCGCACAGCTTATATTAGCGACCTGAAAGTACACGCAACAAGTGAGGGCGATAAGGCCGATGAATAGAAACGACAACGATAGAATCCTACACGTTCCAACAGTCATGTAACAACAATAACAAAGAGCAACGATGAAGAGAAAAAAAAAAACAATCCGTGACAACAACAATGATAAGCCTTTATAACACTAGAAGCAGTTTAACAATCACCACACATGAGACAAACAAAAAAAAAAAAAACAAAGAGAAAAATTATATACAGAGATAAAAGTAAAATTTAAGAGCAACATTCCAATAGGCAATAACAACAACAGAACATGAGAAAATGTTGGTAAAAATAACACTTACCTAGCATTTACACATGCCACTGCCAGTTCGAAAAACTCAATACACTCACACTTTTTTACTAATACACTCACATTTTTCGCAATGGCAGCTCCAGTGGCAGCAAAAATTGCATGCGAGTGGAAATTTGGCACTTGCATGCCACTAAAGAGTATGTTGACAATTTGACTTTTTTCCGCGAAATCCCCAGTGTGCGCCGTCGCCTTTTTTTAAATTTTGGAGGTATATAATATTCGGCACAGCCGAATGAAACTTGTTTTGTGTTTAATTAATTTGTAAAAATGGTTTAGCGCTTTGTTTGCTCGAAATAGTGCTTTTTTTAAATTTTAAAGTGCTTTTTGCTTTCAAAAAGTTGGCATCACTGATAGGACCCTTGTTAAAAAAACTATTTATTTATTTCTTATTTTAGGGTTGCAAATTATGCAAAAATTTCAACACTGTAAAATAGGAAAAAATAGTATTTCAAGTAAACAAGTAAGAGTGATATATTTGGCTACGCCGAATCTTGTATACCCTTCACCATGGTACGATAAAAGTTATATAAATACCGTTCTTTATTTATCTACTTTGTGGCACGCGCACTTGTCCAATCCCGCCCATATTTTGTCCGATGTTGTATATTGATAATCAAAATTCTTGTACCATATTTGGAAACTTTTTCTTGCCGTTCTCCAAATATACAGAAATCTTTAATGACTTTGTATGGGGAGTGCCTCGCCCACTTGCCCGATGTTGTGTTTTGATAACCAACATGCTTGTACCTTATTTGAAAATTTTGGCTCCTGCCGTTTCCTAGATACACATAAAAAAAAAACAACAATAAGGGATTTTTGGGTAAACTTAGAGGCAGGCGTGGTTTATTGCTCATATCTCAACTATATGTGGACCAGGCTGAATTTTAATAACTGGCTGCGTTCTAAAATGTCGTTTGCAATGCAACCGAACAAAGTCATGAATTTTTAAACGCAACAATTTAAACATTGACAATGTCATACATCCCTAAATGTATAAACAATTACCGATGCGCAAATAAAAGCAAACTGTGCTTGATGTTGATGCTTTGTTGACATTTTTTTTTTTTACATAGTAAGCAAAACAGCACGTTACTTTGTATTGAAACAGTATCAAAACCGCACGACTGCAATGTGTTTTGATGTTTTGGAACTCACCCTTTTCAATTACAGCGGCAGCGCTGCACTGCCCAGCGGGAAAATGAGGAATTGATTACATAAATAATTAAAAAAATAATGCATTATTTTCGAAAGAATAATAATGCATTCATTGGAATCGAGAAGGTAATTTCATCAGACACAAAATTTAAGCACTGATTACCACGTATATTCCCACATTTGCAGAACAAGGAATGTATTGTTTCTGTTAGTAACAATTATTCGTGTTTTTGCTTTACATACATATTTCCTTAATAAAAATCTGTTATTTTTTGCTGCCTTTATGTCTCCTACTTATAATTTTTATTTTAGTCGCAGTTTGTGTTTGAAAGCGTACGGTCAAAGCACAAATTATATGTCTGTGGGTCAAAGTGATTTAAAGTAAACAGGTATTAAAAAATGTATTCCAAACGGCATTGGAGAAGACTTTTATTATAAGACTTTTGAATAATATAATTTATTCCAAAGAATGAATTATTTAATTCATTCGCAGGATACATTAAAATAATTTATTACAATCCTAGGACATGGTCTGTGTTAAGAATAATGAATTCTGGAATCAAATATCATACAAGATATGTATTACTTTCTCGATTCCTATTAATTCCATTTTCCCGCTGGGTGAATACACGGTATCAGTTTGAGAGTAATTGTACCAAACGGGTGGTTTGTATCCTTAATAAGTTTTTAATTTTATGCACAAAATTTGTTAGTGTTTAGTATAAGTAATTTTTGGAACGTAATGCTGCCAGTAATTTAAAAATAAAATTAAAAATCCCAAAAAAAATCTAAATTTTTTTTATTTTAAAAAATTATAAAAAAATAATCCTGATATTCAAACTGTCGGTGAAGGGTGTCAATGATTCCGCACAGCTGAATATAGCACTCTAAATTGTTTTTAAATGAACTGTTTTATATACATATATTAATATTAAATTAATAACTGTATTAAACAATTTTGTTGAAAATAATGAATGAATGACTAAATCTATTTTTGTAATAAGAAAAAAAATTTATATAACGGCACATATATTCAGGTAAGTAAATTTCCTTAGCAGCATTACTTATGCTGCAAACTTGAATGTGTAACTAAACGAAAAATACTGTAACATTTATAACATCAGTATTATGCTATTGGTTTTTCCTGAAACAATATTTTCTGGATTGAAGCTGATTATCACTTTTAAGGTTTTATGTTCAAACCCAAATTTTGTTGTAAGAAAAAATATCCCATTCTGGAAAGCAAAATATGAATCCTGCCGTCCACGCTTTGCATTTCAATATTTACGTCGCTTATTATTTTTAAAATACAACAACATTAATTTTGCAACAAACACATGATAACCTAAGCCTGCTATCGAAATGATCACATCACCTTAAAAAAGCGTAAAGGATAAAAAAAAGTACTGAAATCAACGCGGGGGTACAGCGGTATTTTAATATGAAAAAGTACTGAAAAAAGTACCAAAGTACTGAATTTTTCAACACTGCATATTCTTATACATCTATACATACATACATACATAATTATTTTATTGCTATTATGAATAACCCAATTTTAATACTATTTTCTTTTCTTTTCTCTTTAGAAACGATACTGCAAAATAACTTAGAGCTCTCAAATATATATATATATATTATGATGGTAGAAAACTGTCACCGGTTAGTTAATAAAGAGTATCTTTAAAATGAAGTCCTTTTTTAAAACTGTCGACACATACAAACACAATTTCACTAATACTACAATAGCGCTTGATGAGAAATGCTTGACTTGTACAGACCCCTTGTACAAGTAAGACTGGTATTTACCCACCTTAAGCTTCTCAAAGTCCAGCTTTAAGTAACCTTTTGTCTTACTTTTATCTAACCCTCGAATAAAAGCCCTGGATTTAAAACCATAAACAGTTCAGCAAAAATAACCACAAAAAAAAAAAATTAAAAAACTACTTCTTGTTTGAAAAAATAAAGCGATATATTTTTCATACGGGCATTTTCTAAAAATCGCTCGATTTGAAATCGCAAAACGCCATACGATGTTGTGAAACTCGGGCGTTTTGTTTGCGATCTGCCATAGTTTCTTAAAAAATTCTAGTTCTATTGATCATTCTTTTGCATTTTTAAGTCGCCAAACTTCTTGGATTGCGATTAACAGAACACCTATTATGCGGTTTCAAGTCAGAATGGGAATTATTAGGCGTTTTGCGATTGTCAAAACATGCCCCATAGACGAGTTCTTAACCCTTTCAGACCCAACCAGCACAATTGTGTTAGCTGTGTCTGATGGAGTTAATCCGTTTTTGTTAAAAAACAGACAAGTATACATATTTTTCGCTATAACAGAAATAATGATACTTAAATAAAACTTAAATTTCTAACAAAATTTGTATTTTTTTCAATTTGATGAATGATGCACTCTCCCAGGTAAAGTATGTTTATGCCAGCGTTAACATCGCGATTCCAACAAGTACGGCAGTTTGGGCAATACTGGTACCTGTGTGGAGATTTCGATGTTGTATTTTCGCCGAAGCAATTCGCGCATAGCTTTGTTGTGCGAAACTCATTTACTAGCAAAATGTCAGCTTTTCTTCTTCTCAATGCTGCAATTAGTTTTCTGTTGGGAGTTCTCACGTATCCCCTCATAGGTGAATTATCTGCGATTTCTGTTGAGCCAATACAAATTAGAGTTTTTTGCTTCATATCGGGAACTAGATTTTCAGCAACGGTATTTACAGTTTTTTCGACACAGATACATTTTTGTAATTTTAACTTTGTTACCTTTCTTTGTGAATGCAATGTTTGTTTTAAATGGAAAATTTCAAGTTGATATCTGGCGTATTCTATGTAATTTTCCGAATACGGGGAAAGCTGCGACTCTTTAAAATTTTTGGTGTAATTTTTTAATTTTACATTTCTAGAATGAAATCCAGACATATGATGATAGGAAGTACTACTTAGTTTTATTGGTTTGCCATTTTTAACGCCGCCATATATCAATCTTAGTCCAGGATCTAACCCTAACTTATTATCATAGGTAGTGCTTCTAGTCTTAAGTAGATTACCGCTACAATCTGCTTCGTTTTTCTGTATTTTTTTCTTCTTTTTCGTCGTACTTTCAAATCGTTTAGGTTTCTTCATCGAAAATGATACAGCGACGCAGTCCGTTTGTAAAGAAAAGTTAAACTTTTTACTACTAGTTTCTGGAAAATTAAAATATTTGCGCCATTCTATTTTCCGGTCGAAATTAAGCCAGGAACCTTTGTACAACTTTAGGCCGCACAACAGTTGGTAGAAAGCAAAAGAATCGTACTGTATGTGGTGTAATCCGTGCTTTAGAATCGGTATAAGCGAAAAATTCTTGAGATTCATTTTTTCGTTGTAGCGCTGAAGATTGTAGAATAAAGGAATGTAACTCCAGAATAATTTACGATTCTGTATTTTATCTAATTTATCTAAACGATAGAGTTCGGTACACCTTTTTTTTATCCTTCTCATCTCTAAAAAATCGACGCAATCTGCTGTAAGCGTGCATCCATAGATTGTTGTGAAATATAACTTCATATTGGTTAGCAGCTGCAGTAAATATATTCGAGCGGAAAGAGCTGTCGTACAGGGGTAAATTATTGCGTAATTCTTCGTATTCAGAATCAAGAACATATATAGATTTTTTCTTTTTTATTAGCGGGTAGTAGTACGATTGGAATTTTATAGGTTCAAAATTTCCAGTACTCCATTGCTTCATTAAAGAGAAATGGAGATAGCGTGAGACATCCACGAAAAGAGAGGACATTTCTCTAACATCGAGCTGAATTTTCTCAAATATTGCTTCATTTTTGCAAGTGCTCCGGAGCGCTCTTTTAACAACAACGGTTTCAGTTTCTTCTGCAGCAGGTGAGGATACAGCCTTACGCTTTGACATCTAGAGGACTACTAGGGAAAATGATAAGAATTTCCCGCTATATGTATATCTAAATAGTTAAAAAAGGACAACGCCCAGTTCAAAGTCCAATTTACAGGTTGCAACAAGAATGTAATATCTTATTTAGTTATTATTTTTTATTGGGTCTGAAAGGGTTAAGGATCAATATGGAACACTTAAATCAATTGTCCGACATTTCCTTCTATATGCTTTTTTTAAATTTTTTAAAATTTAAAAAAAAAACTGTTATTTTCAGTCCCTGGTCCTTTCACTTTTTAATATACTCTGGTAAAATAGATCATGAATAGATTAATCGATCGAAATTCCCATTTAAATTGTTTTTTAATTTCGATCGATATCAAATGCGGTAGTTTGGCCCCTAGACATCAGTCTTGGATGTTTTATTGCAAAATTGTGTTCAGCGATTAGCCACGTTTTTCGCTAAACAAGTTTTTTAATAACCAAAATTGTGGCATCTCGAGTGAGACCCATCCAACACAGACCCCACCCCACATTGGTAATCTTGCGACAAAAACTTTGATATTTCATACATTAAGATCCGACTGTATATGCCAAAGATATAACAAAAAAAAATTTAAAAAGGCGACCCTACTTTTGGCAAAAAAATTTTTTTTTCGAAACAGCCTGTAAAAATACTCGATTATTTCCGGTGGGGCCACGTGTAGTCACTGGTTTATGCGATATACCAGCAACAATTAACGCCTTATGGCTAATAAATCAGTGAATGTTTAAACGCTGGTTTAGTTGAACTAAACTGAAATTTATATGTAAACTCAACGGCTGTAAATCAACGCCCCATGTATTAGAAATATCTAATTTTAAAAAAATATTAATGTGGCAGCACTACGATAAATGTTGTCAAATTCATATCTCCTGTATTGGTAGTTTAAACGCCCAATTTAATGCGTTTAGAGATAGTTAAATGTTTACTGATTTATAGATTTTCTGGTTTTAACTTGCTCTGATTTATTAGCACTTAGAGGACAACTTTGTTCGTGTTAATTGATAACACCAGGAAACAAAATTGAATTTTTTTGTTCTAGCCTAGAACTTTATTGCAAATTTTTAATAAGCGCTGATATCAAATCCTTTCTTCATTTTTCTCTATCGGCTCGACTTTTCGAGATATACCGTTATGTCCAAAATATCCATATTGGAATAACTGGAAAACGGTTAACAATATTAAGTTAAAAAAAAAATCGGCAACAATATTATCTTTAAGCCGTGCTTACATTGTTTTTATATTATCCCAGTGGTTTCAGGATATCATCGAAGTTTTGAAAAAAAAATAAAAATGCGACAAAAATTAAAGTTTTGGTCTAAAAACATTTAGTTAAACATATTTCGGATGAAATCAGCTTCATTTCATTGCCAATTGGTGCACAATTATTGATTTTGTTCACAATTTTCGTCGCATCTTTAATTTTTTTTGGTTTTTAAAATAAAAAAAAAAAATTTTTTTTCTTTAAAAACATCCTTTATGTAGGCTAAGACTGTATAACCTTTTTTTAACTAGAAATTGTATTAAAATTATTCCATAATCTAATCAAACTGTTTAATGATGACTCGTTTCAAACACAGCACCCTGTAAACTACTAACGGTCCTTAAATTGTTATTTATATATTTCACATTTTGTCATTCATTCTTTTTCTTGTATTAAATTTAACTTGCAAGATCATTTTTACAAACATTGAAACTCACTCTAGTTTCGATCGTTAAAGTGCAAACATCAAAAGTAAAAAACAACAAAAACATTAAAACAAATTGTATTGTGACCCTTAACAAAAAAAAAAAAGACAAAACCCAACAAACAATTAAACTACATTGCGAACTTAGAATTAAATAAAAACTTAACATTAAAATTAAAAACCATAAAATTTCGAAGCCTTTTTATTTACAAAATCAAAGTTCGACTCCGAACATTTTGGTCCTTCGAGCCGGATATTTGTGAAAGTGAATTTTGCAAATAAAAATTTAAAAAAAGTGACTTTAGAAAATTAAAATCTAATTAATTTGATTAAGTTAAATTGTAAAAAAAAAAAATTTTCTATTAATAAAACCTATAAAAGTTAAAAAAATTTGACCATATTCAATACCTAGTGAACGTTGTGCAAAATTATAAAAAAAACTACTCGTTAATAAAAAACAGTTTTGACCCCAAAAATTAATTTAACAAAAAACAAAGTGCATAAGAACAAAAATAAATACATTTGGGGGATTCACAAGGTGTCATAAAGTCATATGTCTTAAAATAATAACATGAAAAATACGACTGTTGTGAACAACCCCTCATAATTTAGTATGCTATTTTGAATTTAAATCAGCTGATTTAAAACAAATATAAAAAATAAATAATTAACTAACATCAAAATATTTTTTAATTCTTTTTCATGAATTAATAAATTAAATTAGATCTTACCTGACTATTTTCCATTTTACAGACGCAAATCAGATATAAATTTTTTCTCGTTTGTTTACCAAATAGCAGAGTCCTAAGCCGATCTTATTTGACGCCGCAAGTGATTTGTTGCAAAAATTGCTAGCCGCGGTTCAAATTTTGATGTTAGCCGGATAACATTATACCATGAACGGCGACGGCTACTGTAACGTGGTTTTCTCTATGGCTGGAGTAGCTTAGTCGTGTCCAGGGTATACTTACGGATCCACGAACCTTAAGTGATAAAATTGTGTATTTGCCCTTTCTGGGGTTAATAATACAGTTATTCTTTATTGTATTTCTAAATTTTAATACAAAGTTAATACGAAAGATAGATACGAAAAACATAAAATAGGATACTTCGGCTAGTACACGAGCTCAACTCGTCGGGTGGTTAAATGTTCGGCACAAGTTAACTTCGGGCGTCGCAGGACTGATGTCGGCTGGCGTCGGCTCGGCTTCGGTTAATCAGGTTTTAGACAGGTTCGGGTAATCGGCCCCTTTAGACAGGTTCGGGTAATCGGCCTCCTAGGCAGGTTCGGGTAATCGGCTATTTTATCAGGTTCGGGTAACCGGCAATCTTAACAGGTTCGGGTAATCGGCTAGACGATCAAGTTCGGGTAATCGGCTATCTAAACAGGTTCGGGTACTCGGCTATCTAATTCGTCGGGTGGCCTTTGGTGTGCGCCGTTGTGTCGCTGTGCAAAAATGACTTGATTATCTTCGGGAATTCAGGAATGATGGCGGATTGGCTCAGCGTTGGATCGGCTGCGGGAACTCAATTTCATCGTTGCTGGTTTGCGCTAGTCAGCTTCGGCTCGTGCGGAAATTCTCTAAATATGTACAATATTTCTTAAGGCTAAATTCTACGATAATACAAGAAGGATTCTACTTTACTGATACAGATGACCGTGGTCACTGTAGGAACAGAAGAACTGAATCACTGTGGGAACAGATGAACTGAATCACTGTGGGAACAGATGACCGTAGTCACTGTAAGAACAGATGAACTGAATCACTGTGAGAACAGGTGAACTGAATCACTGTAAGAACAGATGAACTGAATCACTGTGGGAACAGATGAACTGAATCACAGTGGGAACAGATGACCGAGGTCACTGTGAGAACAGGTGAACTGAATCACTGTAAGAACAGGTGAACTGAATCACTGTAAGAACCAGGGCTGCCAGAAATTTTCAGCAAAAAGTCTTAATTTCAACAAAAAAAATCTTATTTTTGAAGAAAAAATCTTATTTTTGGAAAAAAGTAGTTATTTTTTATTATAAATAATACAAACAACGTTGCATATTTTACAAAATAGTTCATCCTCACCAGACGAGCTTTTCATTTTTGTCAACCAACTGCTAAATTGTAACAACAATAAATTAATTTTTGTTGCCTTTTTAACCATGAACAAAGGATATTTAAAAATAAAAGTTTAATAAAAAAACTAGTAACAAATCTAGTGTACGGACGCAGTTCTAAATAAGAAACAAAATATATAGGTTGGCAGAAAATCGAAAAATAAGACGAAAAAATAATTAAAGGATTCAAACGGGTGTGCCAAGATTTTGCATATTATTTTTTTGTCTTTTTTCCCATGTTTTATAATCCCGTACACTTTTTTTATTTGGAGTCGCCACAAATTAGTATCTTACCACAATATCTTCAACCTTTTTTAAAAAATAGAAAATTAACTTTTAATAAAACATATCAATATGTATTTCGATGCACTTAAAATTACCTTTTCGGATTAAAAATGTTTCCATTAAATGTCTTTGCTATTATTTAATTTTTGCGAACCTTACCCGGCGTTTCCACATGCAAGTAATTACTTGCAAGTAGTGTATACGTATTATCAACGAAAAATCGAGGAAACAGCCGATTGGCTGAATGAACAAAAATGGTGTGAATGATAGTGAAAAAGTGTGAGTGTATTGAGTTTTTCGAACTTGTACTTGCATGTGAAAATGCCAGGTTAGTCTAATGCTGGGTACACACTATGCAACACATTTACGCAATCTAGTGAATTAAATTCATTTTCATTCATTTCAGGTTGCATCAACATCAAAACGCTTTGATATTTTGAGGTTGCATTGAAACAGATTGCATATAGGTTGCACTGTGTGTACCCAGCATAACTTGCAATCTTTTCTGTTTTGCAAAAGAAAAAGGTTGCTTTTTAAGTATATTTTTGTTTCAGTAAACCGCAAATATGCATTATTAAGTTTTAAATTTTCAAATGTGAACAAAGAAGGTTTTTCTTAATTGAACCTTCGTCTTGACACAACAAAAAGTCTTGTTTTTGGGGAAAAAAATCTTAAAATCTTTTTTCGGTTAAAAAATCTTAAAAAATAAGGTAAAATCTTACTTCTGGCAGCGCTGGTAAGAACAGATGAACTGAATCACTGTGGGAACAGATGAACTGAATCACTGTGGGAACAGATGACCGAGGTCACCGTGAGAACAGGTGAACTGAATCACTGTAAGAACAGATAACCGAAGTTACTGTGAGTATGTATTCTATACCAAACCCAAAGGTAAGGTATTTTATTAAAAATCAACCGAAGTCACAATCGTGAAATCAGTCGGCTCTTCAATTGTTATAATTTCCGAGACTTGTATGGCAAGTTCTTGTATTGTGAGAATCGCCCCGACTGTAACCAAGCCTTTATTATTCATACTAATTCAGAAATTAACCAAATGAGAATTCTCAGAATAAAGAAATTGAAACAAGTGTATGCAATAGTATGAGTGTATGTGGTTGTTACAATAGGTGCGCTCAGTGTTGTTTTTACTGAGAAATTACAATAGGGCCGTTCACTGTTATTTCCAGATAATAATTATATTAAATGATAATAAGTCATAATACAAACAATTGAATTCATATGAACGTGAAAATAAAATACTGGGGTATTTTATTTCCACGTTACACTACAAGAACTAACGCGGTACGGCTCAGCCGCTCAGCTCTGGTCGCTTCTGATTAATTACGACAGCACAATAAACATAGCAAGCAACGTTCTATTAATTTAAGACACTTTTTGTTTACAAAGCAACAACAATATGTTTAAACCATTGTAAAATGTTAGAACATTATGACAATATAACATGATGGCGGCATGAAATAACTCCCCACGAAATAACTCAAAAAAAAAAAAAAAATGAAATTACTCCCCAAAAAAATATACAGGAAACAACAACAACAACGTTTTTCGTGGACTTATTTCATTTTTTTAGGGACTTATTTCATTATTTCATATGAAATAACTCCCCAAAAATTTTAAATTAAATAAGTCCTCAAAAATTTTTATGGGGAGTAATTTCATTTTTTTTTTTGGGGAGTTATTTCGTGGGGAGTTATTTCATGCCGCCGGTCAAGACAACTCTCTCATTTAAATTTTGAAGAACTTTTCCATTTTACATTGATTAATAGTTTTCTTATTTTTATAATTAAGAGGTAATGATTTTCCCTTTTACTAAAGTTAAGTATTGAAATCTGGCTTCGCATACTAAAGTTTTTCTGCTTGGCGGCCTGCGGCCGCGCTTAGGGGGTTTTTCCTCCAGTAGGACGCGGCAGGTGGCTTCGCTGAATGAGTTTTTCTGCGTGCGTCACAAGAATAAAAAAATGTTTTTCAATGATAACTAAGGATTTTCCCTTTTACAGAAAGTTTACACCATGCGTAACAATATTCTGGAAAAATATGGCTTTGCCTCTCATTTGGGAAAAAAAATATGGCTATATCTCTCACTTCGCAAAATTGAGCAATAAAGCCATCATGGCCTTACCTCCCATGGTAAAAAAGCACCTCCCTATTTTGAATTGATTGGATGTTTTGAATACTTTATGGGGATTTATTTCATTTCAGAAAATGGGGACTTATTTCCAATGAAATAACTCCCCAATTTTTAGGAATTTATTGATAAATTATTGGGGTTTTATTTCATTTTAAGAATTGGGGAATTATTTCATATGAAACAAGTCCCCAAAGAAATGGGGTGTTATTTCATATTAGTTTGGGGAGTTACTTCATTCCTTTGGGGTTTTATTTAATTTCTGAATTGGGGACTTATTTAATTTTTTTTTTTTTTTGGAGTTATTTCGTGGGGAGTTATTTCATGCCGCCAACATGATAGCACACCTTGTGAATACCCCAATTGTATAAATTAATAAAAGTTAAAAACAAAAAAAGCTTTATTAGAAAAAAATCTTAAAGAAAAAGATTTTAGAAAATAAAATTATTAAAAAGTGAACAATATAAAAAAATCATAACGCGAACAATTAATAACGGGACACAAATTTTTGAAGCCAACAAAAAATTTAAGCGACGTATCAGCAGCATCAGCAGACACATAGCCACAACAACAACAAAGAAGACCAAATCAACAATCAGTGACACAAAAAACAAAAGACCCAGCAACAACAAGTAAGTCAAAGTTTACAATACAACAACAAATAAATATTCTTGCTTGTTGTGTTATGCTGGGTACACACTATGCAACGCGTTTACGCAATCTAGTGAATTAAATTCATTTTCATTCATTCTAGATTGCATCAACATCAAAACGCTTTGATATTTTGAGGTTGCATTGAAACAGATTGCATGTAGGTTGCATTGTGTGTACCCAGCATTACTCTTTAATTTTTTTGCCGCTGCATTTTAAGAAAAAACCAACAGGGTTACCACCCCTATCACATTTTAATAAAATACCGGGGAAACAAATCGCTTTGTGGGACTCTTAAATTTTTTAAATTATTATAATTTTTTCGATACTTGTTGTTGTTAAATCGCTAGCAGGCACTTTTTTGACCCAATTTAATAGTTTTTTCACGATTCTTGTTTATCCAATAAATAATGGCACTCGATAAATTTGTTAATTGTACAAATGACCTTTTGGATTTCGAAAGGGAGTATTCAGAATCAAAGGCAGGTGAGGACATAGTTTAGAAGTTCTTCGTGTAGAACTAAACTCACTTTGGCAGCAAATCAAAAGGGCTTATGAAGAGTGTAGGGACAAGGAACCGGAATCTGGCGAACAACAGATAGACAGGCAGAAACTTCGCGATCGGTATAAAAAGGCCCTGGCTGCATACAAAACTTGTTTGGCCTCACTTAACGCGGAAATTCTGGCGCTTTCTGCCCCGACTGATGACACGAGTAAGCACGAGCGGGTTTCGTCTGCTGAACCCCCAACATTAAAAAAAATTGTTATATTTCGTCTATTCGGCTGCCACCTTGCGACATCGATATATTTTAGATGATTTTGTGAAATGGCCAACCTTCCGCGACCGTTTTACTGCCCTATATTTAAATAATTCGCAGCTTAGTAAAATTGAAAAAATTATTTAATTTGCTTCAAAAAACTGTAGGAGATGCTAGGAATATAGTTTCAAATGCCCCATTAACCAACGAAGGCTTCGATATAGCCTGGAAAAATTTTGTTCTTCAATACGAAAACAATCGGATTCAGGTCAACGAACAATTGAAAATTTTATTTGACCTTCCGAAAGTTATCGAAGATTGCGGCCAATCCATTCAGACTCTACAACGAACTGTTAATGGCTGCATTCAAGCTTTAAATGCTTTAAGGGTAGAAACTGGCACTTGGACCCCTTCCTGGTATATATTTGCTCGACTAAGCTCCCCCGAACACTTTTGGAGGAATTTGAAAACTCTCTTCAAGAAATAACAAAGGTTCCATCGTGGGAACAATTTAACACTTGTTTGACTCACCATTCTAAGACTTTAGAGTCAATAGCGGCCATCACACAACCTAAACCCTATCAACAAAAAAAGGAAAGTTCCAAACCGTTCACTAAACAAAAACAGGTTCACAATTTTCAAACAAACGCGACTCAAACCAATAACGAGTCGAAAACTCAGAAACTTTTTCCATCAAAGGGGGGACAAAAAGACTCTACGCACAATTGCCAACATTGTAAAGAGCCCCACCCATTACGATCCTGCCCTAACTTTTTGGAAAATAATGTGAATGACCGAATTCACATAGTAAAAGTCACAAATTCATGTTTTAATTGTTTGTCTGCTCAAGCAAAAATAGTTGTAGGCTGTGCAAACAAAAACATAACACTTTGCTGCACAAGGCAACGGTGACCCAGCCTACAGGTTTACCACCAAATAACGCAGACGAGCAAGCTAGTACAAGTGCTGCAGCGCAAGCCCATTACATACAGTCCACTTCCAGATCAGGTATTCCTAACCTGACTTCTTTGAACCTGCGGGGAAACAATCAGTCCTCGACACAACTAGTAGACAAAGAAACTTTGTTATTTACTGCAGTAGTACAAATCGAAACTAGAGGCGCAAGATACCAGGCAAGAGCAATCATCGACCCTGGATCCCAATCCACGTTTATATCGGACAAGTTGAAAAACCGATTAAACTTACCTACAAAACGTAATATAGTACACGTTTCCGGCTTGAGTCAGACAGTTTCTGAAACTTCTACCAAAGCCTGTTTGTTTAACCTTTGCTCCAGGGTGGACACATCGTTTAAATTAGAGGTATGGGCACCAGTCTTGAAGACCCTTCCATCCAATTTACCGCCCCGAACGTTAAACGCAGAACAATTTGCAGAGGCTGCAAAACTAGAACTTGCAGACCCACACTTTCATCAAAGTCGACCCATCGACCTACTAATAGGCCTCGACTTAGGCCCCGCAATATATAGTATGGAAACACCGATGCGGTCCATTGGATCCCTTTAGACACAAAAAACAGTATTTGGCTGGATTGTGGGGGGACCAATTTGTACAACAACTTCACCTAGAAAAACGATATCGTTACTAAACACATCGTCCCTGGACCGAATCCTCACACGCTTTTGGGAGGTGGAGGAGACCCCAAAAAAGGTTTTGAGGTCAGAAGAGGACACGCACTGTGAAAATCACTACAAGTCTACAACCCGTAGAAGTGATTCGGGTAGATATATAGTTACCCTACCTTTTAAAAATGGCGAGGAAATAGGCGTATCTAGAAATATTGCCATGGCCCAATTTTTGAAAATGGAGCGCATGCTTAGCCAAAAGCCAGAACTTAAGACACAATACGAACAAGTTATTGTAGAATACCTCGAGCTAGGACATATGAGGAAAATTTCTCCCATGGAAATTAATAAATACCCAAATTATTACCTGACGCATCCCGCAGTAATAAAACCCGAAAAGTTGACTTCGAAGATTAGAGTAGTTTTCAACGCATCGAGCCCGTCTTCAAATAAGAGAAGTTTGAATGACATGTTGTATCCAGGACCCATACTTCAACAAGACATAGTGCTCATAATATTGAAGTGGAGATTCTTCCGTTTTGTGTACAACGCAGATGTCACAAAAATGTATCGCCAGATACTCATTGACCCTACGCAAACAAAATATCAAAGGATATTTTTTAGAAAATCCGAGACTGATCCTATTGAAGATTACGAACTCCTCACAGTGACGTTTGGAGTTAATTGCGCGCCATTTCTTGCCATAAGAACCCTTCTTCAACTAGCCGAAGATATCGGGACAACTCACCCCCTTGCGTCAAACATCTTACAACACAACATGTACGTAGATGACGTCTTAGCTGGTAGCCACACATTAAACGATGCCATCAAATCACGAAAAGAATTTACAACTGTTCTAAAATCTGCCGGTTTCGATCTGATGAAATGGACTTCTAATGATCCTCGAGTTATTCAAGATTTGCCAAATGAGACCCTACTACCGCTCGACTGGTTAAACTTATCCGAGAACGCCGGAATCAAGACACTCGGGATAAAATGGAACATTTCCTCAGACTCTTTTACATTCACTGCCCCAGGTGTTGAATTAAAAGAAAATTACACAAAAAGGGAAATTCTATCTACAATTGCCAAATTCTTTGACCCTTGCGGATGTATAGCTCCAGTAATTGTTGATGCCAAGTTGATCATGCAACAGATTTGGTTAGATAAAGTCGACTGAGATGACAACCTAAAACCCTTTACTTGCCTCAAATGGTAGAAATTCGTCAAAAACTGCCCTGCAATAAATGCCCTGAAAATTCCTCGTTGGATCCAGTACAGCCCTAATTTAAATGTGGAAATACATGGCTTTAGCGACGCCTCAGAGAAGGCTTATTCTGCGACTCTTTACGTCCGAATACAGTCTGAAAATTGTATATTTACATATTTACTGGCCTCTAAGACTCGTGTTGCTCCCATTTAACAAATATCGCTACCACGTTTGGAGCTTTGTGGATCCGTTTTACTGGCAAATTTTGCATCAGGAATTCTGCCAAATCTACAAGCTAAGCAAATCGACACATATTTTTGGACCGACTCAACAATAGTACTGGCCTAGTTAAAGAAACCCCCCTGCACGTGGAACACGTTCGTTGGCAATCGTGTCTCAGAAATCATAGATAAAGTCGGCAATAGTCATTGGCGACATATCGAATCAAAAGAAAACCCTGCAGATATAGCCAGCCGGGGATGTACGCCCCAAGAATTAGAAACCCACAACTTATGGTGGTTTGGACCCTCATGGCTAAAATTACCTAAATATAAATGGCCAAAATCCAAAAGGACAGATGACACCATCTTAGAAGCTAAAACTGTAAGGACGTTAACTACTACTACTCAGGAGGATCAATTGAACCGTTTCTCCAATTTGTCGCGCGCCTATAGAGTATTAGCTTATGTCCTACGTTTCTGGAGAAATACTGGTGTAAACAGAACCCGCCTTCGGATATCGTCAAACGAAGTTACACCAGAAGAAATAACAGATGTCAAAACACGACTCGTTATTTTGACGCAAAAACAACATTTCCCAGAAGAATATAAGCAGTAGAAGCTCATACAGAGGATTTCGTCTTCTAGCAGCATTTTGACTCTCAACCCGTTCATGGACCAACTTGGCGTCATCCGAGCCAACGGACGTCTGGTTCAATCACCCGCGCTCACATATAACGAACGACATCCAATTTTGTTGCCGTACAACTCTAAGTTCACCAGATTGCTGACCGAATTCACTCATAAAATAACGATTCATGGTGGAAACAAACTTATGATACGAGTAGTTCGCACTGAATTTTGGATTTTTCGTTTGAAGCCCTTAGTAAAAACGGTGATTAACAATTGTAAAACTTGTGTTTTGTACAAAAAACACACTCAGAGTCAAATCATGGCTTCCTTACCACCAGAGCGCACATAACTTTCTCGCCCTTTCGCCACAACTTGAGTTGATTACGCAGGACCTTTCAACATTCGAAACTTTACTGGTCGAGCCTGCCTTGTCACAAAAGGATATGTCTGAATATTTGTATGCTTTGTCACTAAAGCTGTACACTAAGAACCAGTAAGCGATTTATCAACTCAAGCCTATCTAGCTGCCTTCTCCCGTTTTATTGGAAGACGTGGATGTCCAGCAATCATATATTCGGACAACGGCACGAACTTTGTCGGAGCAGCAGAACTCATCAAAAAAGATCGTCTAGAATTTATAAAAACTCTTCAATCCAAGTTACACACAACTATAGCCATCAAAATATCATTTGGAAATGTATACCCCCTGGTGCCCCGCATATGGGCGGACTCTGGGAAGCCGGTGTAAAATCATTCAAAACCCACCTAAAGAAAATGATACCAGATATGAAATTCACCTTTGAAGAGTTGTCAACAATTCTCACCCGCATAGAATCGTGCTTAAACTCTAGACCCCTAAGTCCTGCTAGCGATGACCCAAATGACCTTAACCCATTGACCCCTGGACACTTCCTTATTGGAACTCCATTATTGACCCCAGGCGAATCTGATGTAAGCAGTGAAAACCTGACCCTCATCAACCGCTGGAAACGCCTAAAGGTCATCTACCACTAATTTTGTAAAAGATGGAAATCCGAATACCTGGCCGAACTGCATCGAAGGTACAAGTGGAAGTCTCAGAGGGACAACGTTAAAGTCAACGATTTAGTCGTCATCAAAAACAACAACTTGCCACCCAACGAATGGCAAATGGGTCGAATTACGAAGACGTATATTGGTACTGATCAACACTGTAGAGATGTCGACATCCAGACAAAAAATGGGATCGTTACCAGACCCATTACAAAAATTGTGGTTTTGTTTTAAAATATACTTAACATTTTTTAAAATTTTCCCAACTAAATTTATATTGAATTCCTACTTACAGGTATGGCATCCCACAAAACAATTCTAAGTTTCTCATCAACAGATTTTATTGCCGTCAACATATACAACAACACGACCCGCAACCTTAAATCCTATTGAGATCCTAGATACCATATCTGTCAAATTCATCAAAACACCTTACTACAATGTAACATGTTTTGTGGGCCGATGGTAAACGGCACCAAGTCATGGGGGCCGGAATGTTAAAATTGTTATTTATATATTTCACATTTTGTCATTACATTCTTTTTCTTGTACTAAATTTAACTTGCAAGATCATTTTTACAAACATTGAAACTCACTCTAGTTTCGATCGTTAAAGTGCAAACATCAAAAGTAAAAAAGTAAAAAACAACAAAAACATTAAAACAAATTGTATTGTGACCCTTAACAAAAAAAAGACAAAACCCAACAAACAATTGAAAATTAACTACATTGTGAACTTAGAATTAAATAAAAACTTAATATTAAAATTAAAAACCATAAAATTTCGAAGCCTTTTTATTTACAAAATTTAAATTCGACCCCGAACACAAACTTTGCATGTTTTTTAAGTGGTTTACAGTATATCTCAGAAATAGCTTTTAATCCCATTATGAACGTTCCAGTTATACGTAAAATCGCCGACACTTTATTCTATAAAACCGCTAGAAAAGAAGCAGCTACGTTTTTTAATTTTATCGAAGAATCTTTAGAGTCATTAAAAGGGAATGATACAAAGGATCTTAGTTTTTTACCTGAAGTAAATAGTGCCCTTAAATGCGCTCTAAATGTGACTCAACAAAATGTCATAAAAATGCAAGAAATAAAAGGCGAAATGATGCATCTCTTTATCGCTGTAAGTTGGAGTAAATGCATACTTGATAAAATTGAAAATTAATCATTTTTTTTAGTCTTTTGAAACTTTAGCTACCACATTGTATTTAGTACTCACCCTACTTGCAATGCATCCCAACTATCAGGAACAGGCTTATAACGAAGTCGCTAGTATTGTGCACGATGATAATGAAATTAGTTTAGAACAGATTGAACATATGGCCTATTTGGATATGATTTTTAATGAGACAATGCGTATTTTTCCTGTACACAGAAAAAATTAAAAATGTTCTCTAATCACCAATTTTATACCAAAATCATAGAATCAAGCAACCCATTTGTTGATTTTGCACCTCCTACCAAAATGATTATATTGATTGCTAAAAATTGTAAAAATTTTATATTTTGAATATTTTTTTTCCAATAAATGATATTTTCAATTTTAATTAAAAAAATTATCAAAAAAACGGGCCATTTCAAACAATGTGTTGATTGATTTTGACAATTTCACAAGTTTAAATTATTTTATTTTAAACGAAATAATTTTTTGTTATTTGATTATTATTTCAATTCAAAATTTATTTCAAAACAACTAAAATGTTACTTAAATCAAAATTACATTTTTAATTTTCGTTCAACAAAAAAAATAATTGATTCAATTATTACGTTAATTAAGTATAAGTATTTTTTAAATAATTTTTTTAATTGATAAAAAACCACTAATAATTTTTTCTGTGTAGTTCCGACTGTACTTCGTGAAGTTTCAAATGAAGTTTCAACGGATTGACTTTACCAGTTGGCCAGGGGGTTATTATTGACATTTATAGTTTACACCGCTGTAAAGATATTTGGGGACCTGAGGCGAATACTTTTAATCCTGACAACTTTCTGCCCTCAAATGTTGCCTTGCGACATCCTTATGCATTTATGCCATTTACCAAGGGACAGAGATATTGTTTGGGTAAATAGTTAAAATCAATTTTTTATTTTATCGTCTAATATTTGTTTAATGTTCTTTATTTTAAAGGTATGAGATATGCTTATTTGTTTGCTAAAATATCTCTAGCTAAATTTATAAAACACTTTAAATTAAGTACAGATTTTAAATTTGAAGATTTAAAATTTAAGAATAATATAACATTGAATTTATTGAAAATGCCGGTACTTAAGCTGGAACAACGCGAAGGTTAAAATATAATATTTAACAAAAAAAAAAAAAAAAAAAAAAATATTTTATAAATCTAATATTTTTAATATTTACGTAGGTAGTTGCGGGGAAAAAGCGTTTTAAATAAAAACGATTATTATCTTCTGAACTATCTGAAATAGAACAAGTGAGAGTGTTGGATTTTGAATGAGGGGAGAGGAAGAGATATACGATAGAATGCATGAGAATATGTACAACAAAACATAATGCAAACAATGAACCACAATGATGATATTGACAACATTAGCGCTAGTTATGGAACCGCAATATAATTAGTTCTGTGATAATAATTTTAAGTTGTGCTTTACATTTTTTTGATAAATGTTTTTGTGCAATCTAATTTTAATAAAAATCTAATGTTTCAAATGTAAAATAATATATAATTTTTGTAAGTTGTGAAAAATATTTTTTTATTAATATTGTCCTTTTATTATTTTTATTTAAACAGACGACCCTTGAAAAAGTCACCAAAAAAGTGACGAAACGTCGGGTAAAATGTAATAAATTTGTTTTTATTTACATCATGAGGTCTTATTAGCTTAAAGAGAAAAATAAACTGAAAATTAATAATTAATTGGCCAAAGAAATAAATACGAATTATTATCTTCATTTTTGAAAGAGGTCCATAACGGTTTAATTTTAAATTTTGAGGGTTATGTAATAGTTTATTTATTTAAATATTTCTTTGGTGTATTTCGTAGACTTTTTCCTAAGATCCGATGATAACGATTAGAAGCAATTGTGCTAGACTAAAGTGGCTTAAACCAAACAAAAGAGAAAACAAATTTAATTAAAGTCGGCCAAAAACTCAAAATTTGTTTTTTTAACTTTGGACCTTTTTGCCTAACGGTTTAGATATATTTCATGACACTTCTTAATTGCAATTGTACATATCAGCAGTATAGTTGCCATATTGAAATAAAAAAAATACCCGGGGATTCCCGCACAAATTTCCCGGGATTTTTTCCCGAAAAATGTGCGGGATCCCGGGGCAAAAATCCCGTATGAAAAACACTAATTTAAAATGAAATTTTGAAATGAATGTACCATATTTGACCTTTAGTCAGTGGACAACATTTTTTAATTTTTTGTATGGAACATTTCGATTATACATATTTATAAGAACTATGATCATTTTTTAGAAGACAATATGAATTAGGTCTAGGTTATATATTCACCCGATTTTCCTCCTAAAACGAAACTGCAAAACTGACAACATTATTTTTTCTATATATATAGATATATTGTAGGTCCTTCAGAAGTTCGACCGAAATATTGATTGAAATCTTAAAAAAACTGTTGGGTGGGACCATTATAAAAGAGGCGTGGAGTGCAGGATCTAAGAGAGCGTTTTAGCAGTGGTAAATCAACATAGCTTTTTTAAGTTTAAATTACAGACATAGGATTTTTTTTTATCTAAACTTAACTTGCACTAATCCTTAATTTTAAAATTTAAATGTACAGACTAATTTATATACGATCTAGATTTATAATTATCCGTTTGCTTCTATTTAAATTTCTGGATTTGTTCCTGCAAATATAGAGTGTGTTACGAATGTGTTTTAGTTTTAAGCATAATTTTGGTATGCACAACAATAAATATTTCAATAATATCCTTAGAAAAGGGAAACATTTGTTTTGCTACATCAATAAATCATTTTAAGCCTTAAGAACCCTTGTTAAAATAACTATAGATGTATTTATATACAATGTAACTTATTTAAGGGTTGCAAAATTTGCAAAAATTTCATCATTGTTAAAGGCTAGATTACACTATTCCACAAGTCTTACGTATTCCATAATACTTTGTGAGATAGAAATCTGATGAGTTTTGTTGCGACTGTCAAAAAATCTAAGTTAACATGACAGTTTGTGTTCACACCATCACACAAAGTATAAACACTCACAGATGAAATAAAATGCAACCCTGATCCAATAAAAAGTATTATTGTTTAGACATTTTTCAAAAAGCGATGAAGTCGTATGGGATGTCAAATTTTTTTCATAATGCTTGTCATTTTCGTGACACATTGCATTCACACTATCACACTTTGTCATATTACTTGAGTTTTTGACATGTATTAATACAAAGTATAATAGTGCAATCGAGCTTTAAACAAGAACACAGTGTAACAAAAATATTGTCTAAAGCTAATTAACACTGAATCAGTTTAAGAGTCATTGTACCAAACTGATGGTTTGTGTCCGTGATAAAGTTTTTTTTCTTCTTTTTAGTACAAAATATTAAATCTTAGCTTTTGAAAAGTATACATAACTGATTTTTAGAACGTATCTTAAAATCAATGCTGCTAGATTTAAAAAAAAAAAATTAAATCCTAAAAAAATAATTATATTTTTACTTGTGTTTCCCAAACGAGGTACCCTTTTTGGAGTTAAACAGCTGGGGTTTAATGATGTCTTGTTAAATGTACCTTGATAGCAATTATATTATTTTTTTAAGTATAAAACTGGACTTAAATTTTTTCCAGATTTTTTTTTTAATTTCCTCTTCAAAATATTGCTCATGAACGGGTTAATTTAAAAGTATGTATCTTATGGTGTTTTCTTTTCTAAAAAATAATGATGCATTATAGTTGTGTAATATATTTATTAGGTTACACGAACCCTTACAAAGTGAAACCTTTTTCTAAATTACAATGGAACAAAATAATAGCTACGTTTTACACTCAACACTAATGTGTATTTAGCGTGTTAAATATTGAATGCAAAGTTTGTACTAAAAGCGATATTCACCACGCTTGTAGCAATTTTCAACATTACATTTTTTTACAATTCTAATAAGCGTTAACAGCACTGATTTTCAATAATTAATGTTAGCTGTTGTTAAAAATATTGCGACAAAAAAAATGTAATAAAAGTAAAACAAACGAAAAACAAAAAGTTTTTATATCCATCACAATATAACTAAAAATCACAATATAACGCAAATTGTCCGCAAACACAAGACAAAAAATACTTGCTTGCATGAAAAAGTACTTTACGCAGATGCAAAAAAAGGGTATTACCTCACACTCAGTTATAACTGCGGGTAAGAAATGGAACAAATTTGCCATTTATTGTTGCAACATGTTAAGAAAGGAAAACGACAACTTCTCACATTTTTGCATATATTTTTAGAATGGAACAAAAACCCGCACGAATGGTAGCATATATGGAACATTATTGTCAGAAAAGAAAACACCATTAATATCCCTGCGGTAAACTTGTGCCAATTGTGACCAGTTAAAACAATATTATAATAAAAAGGAACGAATTGTGATAGGAGGAAACAAGATATATCACTTGACTGGTGATAATGTGTTTAAGGTGTAGCTTTCCTTTGAAGTAAAGGTAACTGACATTAAACTAGTCATTATTTTAATCGAAGTTAAATGTGTCCATTTATGTTATTTCAGTGAGCTGTTACAAACTGTCAAAAAGTGCCAATCAAGCCCCTCGTAGGACATCGCCATGTTAAAGTGACAAGTCTCCTTCATTTAAAGTGTTAGAAATCGAACCGGTCCCTACCCTTTTCACTAGAAATATAAATATAACGTGTTTCCTGCACAAATATATGTTTTTTTGTGGTTATAAAATGAGTTTTAAATAGTGTCTAAGTGAATGTTATTAAAAGGAAGACAGTGCAGTTAAGGGGTAATTTCTTATTAAAATCTCATATTCGTTCATTCATTGATCATAAAAAGAATCAAATGCATTCGTGCAGGGCTTTACTAATTGCATACATACCAGAGAACTGCAAAATCACTATTTTTCTTGATTTATTCATACGCTCAAATTTACATTCACTCTTTGCCTGCAAAACAAAGTTCAACGTTGGTAATTTTTACATCGTTTCGTACACATCTGATTTTTGCATGTGTGCGTATTTTATTGAAAGTGCTTTGTTTGCATTTTTGTTGCGCACGCAATATAACTTATTTGTGTAAAGTCAAAAGGCGCACATTTTTATACTTTTGCATTCAAGTAGTCATTGTCCACTCGATGAGACGCTTTGTTAACATTAACAACAATAAAACACTGGATGAGACGCTTTGTTAAAATTAACAAAAATAAAAAAAAACAATAACAACAATACGTTGTACATAAAGAACTACTGTACTTTTTAAGATGATAAAAAAAGTCTTCTGTTTCTATGGGAATTGTTTGTACCTACATATGTGCGTTTAGTTTCATTTAAATTTTTTTTTCTTGTACTACATAGTAGCTGCTGAATGTCTACATGAGTAATAATTACTTGATTTCTGGCTTTTTTTTTTTGTATTTTTTTTTCTTTGCCAAAACAATCATTGTCGCACCGAACACACAAACATATTTATTAAAAAACGAAGCTAACGATTGTATAAATGACAAAGCAAGGTGTGCATTATTTGAATGACTGCAAACCAGCAGCCAGTGTTGCCAATTTAGCCATTTAGTGGCTAGATTTAGCCATTTTTCACCCTGTTTAGCCATTAAAAAATTAATTTAGCCATTAGCCATTTTTTTTAGCCATTTTTCAACTTGTTTAGCTAAAAAGAATAATTTTTATTTTATTATAAAAATATATAAAAGTAAAATAAACATTTTGAACAATTAAAACGCCTTAAATTTAAATCACAACTTTTACAAATGTTGAAAATCGCTATAAACTATGACGCTGAAACATCTTTCAAAATAAAGAAAAAGTATTCCACTATTAAATTTATAAAATGGATCAACCCAAACATCGCTGTTTCTTTCTGGTTGCAAGTATTTCAATAGGGATGCAGGCGGTAACAATTGTTTCAGAAATTTCAGAATAGACTATAAAGTTGCTCTCACTTCCATGGTGTTATGCTGAAGTAGAGAGGGGGTTTAGTCAAGTAAACATCGTTAAAAGTAATTTAAGAAATAGGTTACATTAAGCAACCGTTAATTCGATTTTATCAATTAGGTAAATATTTTTACCATAACAATACAATATTATACCACCACCACAATAGTGGAAATGGTACTATGCGTTTGTGCTGATGTCTGTAACACCTTAAAATATTGGTCCTTAGCCCACCTTTACGTGTACCGATTGACTTGGAATCACTTTCTGAGTCGAATTAACGAAGTTTTTCCGGCTGGCTGGCTGTCCATGTAAACCTTGTGCGCAAAGTACAGGTTGCAATTTAGAGATTATTTGATAAAATTTGGTACAAAGGTTCTAATGTAGTGTAGGGCATCATAAAGTTGGGTTTAACCGACTATATTTTCTAACTTGTTTTTTATTGTAGATCTGGACTCAAAAGGTTGGTTAAATGTTGTTGTGATTATGATTTACCTTCAAATTATTTAAAACTTATGATTATTTGAAACTAATGAGTGAATCCTTTGAGATGAACAATAACGACATCGAATTTTTCGATGATTTAATTCTTTAATATTAATTTATTTTAATATTAATTTACGTTTATTCTTATTTAACAAATTAATCTTAACTCACTATTTCATCGTAAACAACTTTAAATAATTTAATTATTTTTTGTTATTGATTTTTAATGTGTTTTTATTTAAAAAAGCTTTTAGGCATTTTTAAGCACATTTTAAGCCATTTTTTTCCGTAAATTTAGCCATTTTTGGTCACCAAGTTTTGGCAACACTGCCTGCCAGCAGTGAATGTTTGCGGTTGCGCAAGTTTGATTGTATGACCGCAAGCGAGTGTATTTGTTGGTGTTCATTTACTGCGATTTTTTTTGCAATCGCTGAAAGCCGTTCTCTGATACATACATTAAATTTTTACTCTACAATTGTAATCCAATACAGGTTGTAATTAAACATTAATGTTATTTAAGACCGTTAAATTTTACACATAAGCAAATATTATGGAATAAGCAATTATATACATAGAAATCTAGACCCATCTTCTAGTATGCTGCTCGACTCGGAATCAATTTTTTAAGTGATTTAACGATGTCCATCCGTCTGTGTGGCTTGTTGGCTGTCCATGAAAAACTTGTGCACAAAGTACAAGTTGCACTTATATAGATAACTAGCTGACCCGACAGACGTTGTCCTGTCCAAATTAGGAAATATGTTTGCGTTCGATTTTTAAAATCCGTTAAAAACATACGAACATTTGGAAGAAAAATTAGTCAAATCGATGGAGCCGTTTTTTTGATTTGAGGTAAATCGAAAAAAGTAGTCGTTAAAGTGGGTGGTGCAAAATTTTCTTTCCGTAAAAACTTAAGTTGGACCATAGCGATGATTTAAAAAAAATCGCCCCAATCGGTCAAGCCGTTCTCAAGTTATGCGCTTTATAGAAAAGTGGGCGTAAAAGTAGGCGTGGTCAATTTTTCTTTCGATAAAAACTTGAAATCGATTAATACAAACATTTGAAAGAAAAATTTGTCAAATCGATGGAACCGTTTTCTGATTTTAGGTAATTCGAAAAAAGTGGGCGTAAAAGTGGGCGGGTCAAAATTTTCTTTTCGTATAAATCTAAGTTGGACCATGGCGATAATTTTAAAGGAAAAATCGTCACAATTATATAGATGTAATTAGTGGTGCGATATGAAAATTGGATTTTGCCACGCCCCTCCGCCCGCATACCGAAAATCAAAAATTAGAATTCACAGTGTCACCCTGAATATTCTGAAGATTCCCTGAAAATTTCATCAAAATCGGTCCAGTCCATACGTTACATACAAACATACCCTCATACATACACACATCCTGTTTTATATATATAGATTTGATAAATTTGGTAAATACGTTTTAATTGAACTAAGAATGAAGCCTATGGTGAGAATCGGGGTGCGTTCGTAAAGGCATCACTGCATTGCATCAGTGATTTCAAATGGTTATATATTTATCATTGAAGTAAATGTGGACCAAAAAATTGTGAAATACTCCACAAAAATAATAATCACACAATAAAAAAAAAATATAATTATTTTTTTATCGCCATTAAAAAAAGTTTGCTTTTCTGATGCAGCGCAGTGGTGCATTTACGAACGTACCCTCGGTCTATAATTTCACATAGTCCTACATAACCTTCTTTCCAAAATAGACTCTTTGTGCCATAAATCATTTTATTATGTTCGTATTAATGATTGATAAACATAATAATGATAAAATTTGCCCCAAAAGTATTTTACTGCAAATTGAATATTTTTTGAATCGGTTGATATTTGATTATCAGTTAAAAGCTTTAAGTTCCTTTTTAACGTTAATATTAATATAAAATTAAGGGACCGTCTGTAAAATCCCTTTAAGACAAAAAATCTCACGTCTTATGTTCTCAGTCACTTCAGTTAAAGCTGTTACGCAACTATGTTGATTTCGGAAACCAGACTGCTTGCAAGTCATTAAGTGATTTTCATTAAGATATGTGGTCATTTGGGCACATAATAATTTTTCAAATGCTTTGAAAAGAAAACTCTATATTGAGATTTGCCTTTATTCACATAATAATTTTTCAAATGCTTTGAAAAGAAAACTCTATATTGAGATTTGCCTTTATTCAGTATTTGACTTAGGTATTGGAATTATCTTTGCATATTTCCATTTTTCAGGAAACGTACTTGTTGTTATAATGGTATTGAAGAGATGTGTAATAAAGAGCAGTAATAGATAGTCGGCCTTGTTACAAAAGTCGGTGTCGTAGTCGATTGCAAAGATTGTAAATTATAAAAATATGTTTTGTTAATTTCGATAATACAAGAATTCCCATAATAATATTTTTTTTAATGTACAAAATTTTTGGAAATCCCAGCAAGGTTTTTTTTGTTTTTTTTTTATGGAATCTCTAACGAAATTTTCAATAAGAATTTTTTTATTTTTTTTATTGAATCTCTAACGATTTTCAATAAGTATCCACATCTTAATCCTAATAGTTATTTATTAGATATTTCCAAAGAAACATTTAGTTTACCGTATTCAATTACTTATTATTCTACATTCAATCCCAGCAGGTGCCATCTATATCCAAAGACTAAACGTTTGACTTGATAATGCGTGCGGCTAAATTATTAAAAAGCCTTAGTATTTGCAATATTTATGTATAAATGTGTTATATGAATCAAAATTCTATTCGATAACTTTTGACGAAAGCACGGATTGTGTAAACATTTAAATTTTAAAATTAAATTTGTTGTTAAATTTGTCAAACACTGAAACAAAGAAATGTCAAATTAAGTTTGGTAAGAAACTTTACGTTAAGGTGTGACTCAGAATTGACATCGAGCATCATGGTTGGACCACCCTTTATATGCCACTTGTTAGGCCGATTATTGAATATGGATCGATTAAATATTACCTCATTTACCAAACGTATTCTATTTTAGTCGAATTGGTACAGAAAAAAATTCCTGCTCTTTCGGTCTTCGCTGATAAAGCTTCCTACTTAAAAAAGTCGTTGAACAACGCTGAATTTGTCGTTTTTTTTTTTTTTTTGAACATTTTTAATGGTGATATTTGCGCTGAATTTTTAATTAATGAGATTTTATTTAGTGCTCCTCAACGATTATTCCGAAATCTATACCGTAATCCGTCAAATTTTTCAGACTTAATTATGGTGATGCTGGCCCTCTTAGAAAAATGTGCAAGAATTTTAATCAGTATTATAGATTTATTGATTTTTCATTGGATCCAAAGTCAATAAGTTGATTAATAAATGATTTTTTTTAATTGATATGTATTAAAATTAATGTTATGTTATCAAATGTTACTGCCTGTTTGTAGAACGCGAGCACAAAAGTGACTCGATTAACTTTCATTTAAAACACATACTTGTGTATATTAGAAAATATGCATTAGGAACAACAATACTCTAATCTAAGGCATATTTATGATCTAAAAAACATTTTTTATTAAGTTTCTTATATAAAGGATTATAAATAGCAACATAAAAAAATTTTAAATCATGGTGGAAAAATTGTCCCGTTTACAATGTCCCGTTAAAAATTTCTTTAACAATTTATTTAAAAAAATGTAATTCATATTTTATTTTGAAATCGAAACCATTTTTAGGGCACATTAGTACGCAACATTTTAAAATTAATCCCAATAAAATATTGTGTCAGGTTTCGCAGAAATCACTGTTTAAACGATTACCCCTTAAAACCCACTTCCGTTTTTTGTCCCGTTTACAATCACTGGTTTTTTGCAATTATCTCGGAAACCACGACAGTAAGCGAAAAATTTCATTTGCGGAAATTAAAGAGCTAATTGAGAGTTAAAAGAATCATTAATTTTAAAAAATGAAAATCAGTTTGTTTTTACAGTTTTGTCAATATAAACGTGTGCGAATGTCCCGTTTACAATCTTGGAAGTGCCCATATGCCATCTATCAACAGTTATCAAATGGAAAAGTAATGCAAATTAATGGTGTTATTTACAATATTTACTAAGTTCTTTTAGTCGTAAAAAAATATTTTTTACCTTTGGTATCAGTTATGAAATATATTGTTACTATTTTAACAGCGCTGTTGCAAAACTATACCTGATGTCGGTGTAATTTATATGCATTTTTTATTTTCTATTTTCACCTAACGTGATTATATGCGAATTCGGTTATATGCCTCATAGTGTAGGGCTGCCAGATGTTTGAACCTATCAACCAGGACACATGGAAACAATTGATAAAAAATTATACCAACGGAAAAGTTTGTTTTTAATACATATGTATGTAGTATATCGCACCCTAAATACTAAAGGGTCACAACTCAAAATTTTTCAAAAATTACTTATTTTCATAAATTAATTCTCATTTCACATCTCTAGCTACTTACAAAATTGAAAAAGGCATAGCAAAACTTTCTTCAAATTGGATTTTTTTAATAAGGGAACTAATTTTTTTTTTTAAATATAATCACCATTTTTACATAAACATTTTTTTGGCTCTCCTGAAAACTTAACAATTTTGAGTTGTTACCAGTGATGTAATTACTTTATTAAAACATAAAAAAATAATTAAGTATAAAATAATACAAAACCAAAAAAAAAAATAGAATTTTTAATACTTATGACGATTTGGTGGGGCTTTGATATTGCTCTCCGGAGATTTTCGTCAAACACTTCCTGTCATCCCCAAATCTTCTGCTGCGGATGAACTTTACGCGTGCCTGTAATTAATCGTCGTCTTTGTGGAGGCATGCCCAGAAGTTGCAATTGACCACAAACATGAGAGTCGCGTTGCAGAACCCATCGGCTACTAAATTCTCGGGACAACTGCTGGGGCTTGGCAACGGCCAAATTCCTGTTGATGTTTCGAATGCATTGATATCGTTTCCTGAAAATTTTTGTGAATTCACATCGTCCAAGCAGGAACTCATCAGCAAAGTGTTCCCTGGCATTGCACAAAATTACAAAAATCTCGATTGGATTCGTGAACGGGCAATACTAGCGGCGAAGAATAAGGACGTCAACAGCTTAAACTTAATTATTCAAAGTCAAATCGCAGGACAACTGCATACATACAAATCTGTTGACTGCGTGACCGACGAAAATGAATCGACCAGCTACCCGTCAGAATTTTTGAAATCGCTTGATGTACCAGGAACTCCGCCGCATAATTTACAGCTGAAGGTGGTATCGATCATAATCATGTTGCGGAATCTCAATCCTCCAAAAATGTGCAACGTTACGCGGTTATCCGTCAAAAAGTTAATGAACAATGCGATCCAGGCGACAATTATCAAGGGCAAATTCAAAGAAGAGGAAGTCCTTATCCCTCGAATTCCAATTATTCCAACTGACCTTCCATTCCAATTCAAGCGGATTCAGTTCCCCGTTCGATTGGCATTTGCAATGACAATCAATAAAGCGCAAAGCCAATCACTAGTTGTCTGTGGGATTTATCTCTAATTTCCCTGTTTTCCGCACGGTCAGTTGTACGTTGCATGTTCGCGTGTTGGGAAACCGTCTTCGTTATTTGTTTTTGCGCCGGAAAACAAATCGAAAAACATTGTTTGTTCCATTCAAATAAATCGAAAAACATTGTTTGTTCCATTCAAATAAATCACATTGAAAATTTAAATATTTGTGTTTTATTATTACTCTAAAGTTTGTCTGAAGGCTTAAAATTGGGACGAGGCGCAGTTCGTCGGGTCCGCTAGTATAAATATATATTCGCCTCTACACACATATATTAAATCGTCAAAACCTAAGTGACTCTACATAAAAAATCGTCAATCGTCATTTTGGTAAATTCATCGAAAAAAAAATCGTCAAAATGACGTTAAATCGTCACATCTAACATCACTGGTTGTTACCTTTTAGTATTTAGGGTGCGATATGTTAAAACCATCCAATTTTTTTTATAAATCCAACAATATTTAGAGAAAAAATTTAACGTGTACTTCATGTACATAAAATCGATGAAAAATAATAAAAAGTTGAGCTTAAAATGTTCTAAACTAAAATAATTTTCAGAAGATTGCACTTTTTCTAGAACTTCATTTCAGACTTTGATATAGTTATAAAACAGGTAGCATGTTAAAATCAAACTTACATTGAATAATACTCTCCAGTGTTTCAGTCTTTAACGAGTATCTTTCTTTTGTCCATTGAGCAGACTAAGTACTCAACTTGAAAAAAATCAAACTCTTTTGATTTTTGTTCAACCAACTGGACAACTGTCAAACTAATCAATTGAAAAAGCCATACACGCTTCGATTTGGACAACGACCGACTCAGTTGACAATTGAATTGAAACGTGTATGGGCTGCCTTAGAGAAAGCAATTTTTTTTTGGTTTTCGATTGCTTATAAAAGTTGTTTACACGGTATTACGTTTTACAGCCACTAGTTGAAACAAAATTTGAAAGAGGATTGACTATCATCTAATATTATTGAAAGCTTTTTCCACCTTTACACCAGGAGGCTTATTCTGAATTGCGATGCGAAAATCAATGCGATGTGAAAATGCATAAATGCGAACAATTCCTATTCTGTATTGCGATATTCGCAAGTTTTTTTTTAATCGCATTTCAAATGCGAAAAGGTGACAAGTCGGTATTCTACATTGCGAAAACAAATGTCAAATTCGCAAAATTTATTCGACAACAAAATAGCATTCGCAAAGTACAAACATGTTAGTGAAAGATAATATTTTATTTATTTATTCATCATATATTTATTATTTAATTCAGGGAACCAAGCAATAAAACCACCAAACCGCGTCAATTTGAAATAATGATAGAATATATGAATAAGCACAGCCAAATGCTCATCAGTCGGCAAATTCTTTGTGGCAAACGTTAACTGAAGAACTAAATATCAATGGACCACCTATTAGAGAAGCTGCAGGATGGAAAAAGTATGAAATATATAAACCAGTTCAAAAATATTTGACTTTAACTTAAATTTTAATAGGATTGGGCCGATTTTAAAGTACACACAAAATATTTTCATTTTCTTCGTCGTCGAACCACAGTGCCACAAAATCCATTTTTATTATTTTTTTTTATTACAGAATGTCCTAAATAAATTATTTAAACAATTTTCACAGCGAAACACAAACAATTTATTTATTTTTTAATTTGATGTTTATTGACACTCACGTATATTTGAGCAGCGTTGCCACAATTTGAAATTAATTGCGAATGCGATTGCGCAAGTCTAACAGAATACCAATTTTCTTTCGCATCGCATTTCATTTGCGCATCGCATTGATTTTCGCATCGCAATTCAGAATAAGCCTCCAGATAACAGCTGAATTTAATTTAAGTTCTTTATACAATTATCTTATGTTAGCAGTGTTAAACCAGAAATCTTAACTTTTGTTAACAATTTAAACCAGCAAAAAACAAATTTGTTTGTCTTGACCTGTACAAAAAACCAGGACAATTTAATAGTGGACCAGGACACCAGGACAAGTAGTCTAAAACCAGGACAATCCTGGCAAACCAGGACGTATGGCAGGCCTATCATAGTGGCATATGTGAATTAGCCTTAGTCACATTAGCGATATAGTCCACATTTTGTCTGCAACTAAATGATGTGACTATAAGCAAAACGGACTGTATTTTGAAAAGGAAGTGGTTTGAATTCCGCTAGTATTATAATATTAAAAAAAAAAAATAATAAATACAATTATTTTTTTTCCTTTTGTCTTTTCAGATTTTTTAGCAAATATTTTTACTTAAACAAATTTTGTAAGGATGCTCGAATTAACAAAAGGATATTATAAATTTAGCACAGATGGACATGGACTTTTACAATGAACACATATTAACAGATTTTTGATTTTATTTGATAATTTTTGACTTTAAAAAAATATTTTAAAGCTTTTTATATGTTCGTTTATTCTGACACTTCAGTGCCGAAATTCTTCAAAAATTTTTTTTAAATCGAAAAATGTCCAATTAAACCATTTAAGGCCAATTTCACCAAGTTCAGTTATAATTCAAATTTTCTGGAATTTTTGTTGGATTTTTGTCCCGGGAAGTCCCGTATAAAAAACACTAGTGTAATATCAAATATTTGTTACGTGTGACCATAGCTTTACTGTTATAAATAATGTTATTAACAAATAAATTAAATTAAAGGAAAATTCCTAAAATATTTATTTTTTTTAATTGCAAAAACATTTTTGACATAATTATTACGTGCTGTTGTATAAATTAACTCATTTTTTGTAAAAAAAATTTATATGAAGTTTGTTATAGTTTATTATTTTTTAATATTTAATATAAATCCATGTTACGTGTTTTCAATTTGCTAAGCAACAGTTTTTTATATTTTTCTTTCTACTCCAAAATGATGACTTACATTTAAATGTATTATAGTCGGTCTCAATTCAGGTCTGTAAAATAATGATTTAAAGGAATGATGAAGGGGTTTTCCCAACATCGGAAAAATTATTTGAATTCTCTAAATTGTCGATTAGATGATTTTAGTTAAAATTATGAAGAACAGATTTACCATGGTCCCACTCAAAGAAAACCAAAAATAACGCTTAACTTTTTATTAACTATGTTGTAGCCGCGGCGTTGAGTTTAACAACTTTGCCAAAACATCACTTTGCGATATTCGGACATTTAGATGTTTATTTTTCCTATACGATACTTTCGACAAATCGCAGCCCATTGCAAAGTATTAAATGCATTTTTAAGATCAATCAATCACGATGTATTTTTCTGTTGTTTTCAATATATTTTTTTTTTTCAGAAAGCTCTATGTTTGTTTATGAGCAAAAGACTGCATGAGGATTTTCTGTGAAAAGAAATCTAAAACAATTTCCAAAAAAAAAAAAATAAAAAAAATCCAAAAAATAAGTTTTGTGATTTTTTGTCTATAGAGTCTGCAATTGAATCAGGGATGGAAAATGTTAATGAAATTTGCCGTCTTTTTCTGATCCATGCTTTGGGATATTTGAAAAAATGAGATTAAATGAAAATGTTTAAATTAAATGGGACAAATTCTTCTTATCTTACCATCCCTACATACATAAATGGTTTTCAAAAAAAAAATCATAAAAAGGACAAAAAAGGAAAAACATTTAAACTAATGTACTTAAGATTCAGGACAAAGTCTTGACAAAAAGTACGAAAAATAGAATTGAAAATTTATAATCAATTACAGCAAATTTCGATCCACCATTACCATTAGTTAAAGATTGATGTTTGACTGTAGACTGGCAATCACCACAGTGGTGCAAACAGTAGAACGGCAAAGAATTCTGATGATGAAAATGTGGTTCTTCTCGAAACTAGTAAATTCGACCCGAGTTCAATCCCGTGTTCAGTCCAGAATAAAAATATCAACAATTTTTAATTCATTTCATGTTTTAAATTCTTTCCTTAACTAAAAACAATTTAATGAAAATTAAATTTAATGAACTTAAGCCTAGTTAAAATATCAAAAACTTCAATTAAAATTAAAAATAATTCCGAGAAATTTCTTTAGGTTACGAACCAAGAAAAGTCGCTCGGGGCTTAACCTGGAAAAAAGGTTGGATGAGCTGGCAATTCTTACCCTTATGCAAGGATCTTTTGCACAGGAATGCTTAATGGGCACACGAAATTAACCTTTTTCCATTTTCTTCTCAAATCACGTGGTATTCCGCTATCAATGGCTGTCTAAACTAAATGACGTAGCTTATAAAATTTCAGACAGGAATCAACTCATAGATCACTTTGACAGGAACGGTGTTGTCCTTTTAGTTAAAAGGCGTTAAATTAAAAAAGGCATCGACTTATTAACCTGTTCTTTGTTATTTATTAAAGGAAAACTTTTTTTCGGCTACACCGATTTTGTACAACTACAAGAAAAAATCGGTTGTTTAAACAAACAATTTTAGTTTAGAATTTGGTTTAAAAAAATAGCAGTGCATAAATTGATTTTGATCAAATTTCATTTATTCATAGCAGCTTTTTAATCGAGTTTATAGGTGTAAAAGGGATGATCTTAGGAGACTCCATATCAGGGCACCACAGATATACACACAATTTGGTTTAAAATAGAGTTTTCAAAAGCCAAATTTAAAAAACGTACAAAAAATTTTATTTTTGGAAAATTTCAAAAAATTCTTGGTAATTATGTGTGTGTGTGTGTATGTGTGTGTGTGTGTATGTATATTTTCTATGCCACTAAACTTGTTAAAATAATAGCAAAACTAGATTTTAATTCACACATTTTTTTAACGATTTTAAATTGAACTTAAATAAACCAAAGACAGGTTTATCCAACCCCTCACACCACTGTCCTGCTACTACCAAAAAAAAAAAAAAACTATTAACAAATCATTTGTTTAAGGCACTATTTTGTTAATAAATATTCAGTTTATGTATAGATTTATGTAAATAAAATATGTATTTACAAACACACATACATTAACAATTGTCTTAACAACTGTCAAACCACTGTTAAATAGAAAATGAAAAGGAATAAAAAGCAAACGTAAATAAAATTCTATACTGTATTATTTGTAGTTGTTGCATTTAAAAATACACCAGAGAGAGTTAATATTGGTTTATGTGGATGTATTTACATAAATTCATGTTCTCTTACAATTTACAGTAGGAAACTTTTGAAAAAATTCGAAGCAAATCAGCAGATTGATTCTGATAAAAGTTCGCACTTCTTAAGCAGTGGTGAGGTATTCGCTTTAAAGTGTTTAAATTGTAAAATTGTTCTAGGAGGTTCAAATTATAATTTGATTTATTATATTTATCGGGTTTAGTTTACATCTTTTAAAAATCTCAATATACAACCATTTCACAGAGTACAATTCCATTGGGAAACGGAATTCATTTCGTATTTTGGCGCTTCAGAAAATGACGAACATTTTTTTCGGAATAAGACCCTTTTTGATTTCATGAAAGGAATGGGAGTTTTCTGTATCTAAAAGGCCAAAAATACTATTAAAATACACGTTCGATCAATAAACAAATATGCTTTCTTCAATTCCGAACGAAATTGTACTCTGTGACATGGCTGATATTTTTTAAATGAAGAAGGGAATACGATTTTGTTGCTCAGCTTAGCAAAGTATTTTTGTTAGTTACACACACTTAAAGTTCTTTGTACCTATTTCAGATACAAAAAGGTGCGCTTACAATGTAACATTAAAATGTGGAATAACAGAATGCAACAAAGGCAAAATAAAAATCTTATAATTTTGGCCAAACAAAGACTTATGGCCATTTTCTCATTAGGCAATTATCTTTTTTCCCAACGAAAAACTGCACATTAAAGAAATTTGGTTTTCTCAATGTTTCATTTGCTTCGATTTTATTGCAAAGCTAACCGGCACTCATCTGCCAATTATTTATTTTCCTTTTATTTGCCGTACAGATAAATTCAATCAGCTGACTCCCAACTTTTACATGTATTTTGAGTGGCGTTGCCAGCTTAAAACAATGTTTTTTGTCGGTATATTGAGAAACCCAAAATCGTTAACGGACAGTTTATCGGTCCAATAAATTTATGTTGACATTAAGTAACAGGCAGTTTGTCGATACATTGAGAAAATGGCCATTAATTAATTATGCCATACATTTGCTAGAAGGGTTATATGGTTTTAAAATATAGAAAAAACATTGCGGGCAGAGCCAAAAAAATAGCATCTGATTTACAAATCGAAATTAAAAGAGCATCTTAAAAAACATTTTGGTTTATTGCGCCCAGAGTTTGTATTACACTGTAGAACAAATAACAAAACAAAAACATATTTCCTTATTGTACAAAATTTTTAATTTTTTTTTTCGAATTTATTCCATGAGCTAAATTTCAGTTATGTATTTTATAAAGCTTTTTTGTAATAGTTCTATTCCTACAATTTTTCAGAAATGACTTTATACACTACCAGACTATTATATTGTATTTTCTTTTTACATTTTACCTTAGCCTTGGAAAATGTAATGCATTTTCTGCTGGTGTCTAAAAATTGTAAATTTTTCTGTACATTCAATATACCTCATTGCTTTCCAACGGAAGGCTAAGGTAAAATGTAAAAAGAAAGTACAATATAATAGTCTGGTAGTGTATAAAGTCATTTCTGAAAAACTGTAGGAATAGAACTATTACAAAAAAGTTTTATAAAATACATAACTGAAATTTAGCTCATAGAATAAATTCGAAAAAAAAAATTAAAAATGTTGAATATAATATAAAGTTACCTTCGGAAGGAAATACTTCCCAGTTTCTATTTGTTAAAATAGTTGAGTTAAATACATTCAATTTATAAAGTAACACTATCCAGTGAGACACAAAGAATGCTGACGACGGTCGTAGCGGGCCAGAAAATGCATTACATTCTGCTGGTGTCTAAAAATTGTAAATTTTTCTGTACATTCAATATACCTCATTGCTTTCCAACGGAAGGCTAAGGTAAAATGCAAAAAGAAAATACAATATAATAGTCTGGTAGTGTATAAAGTCATTTCTGAAAAATTGTAGGAATAGAACTATTACAAAAAAGCTTTATAAAATACATAACTGAAATTTAGCTCATAGAATAAATTCGAAAAAAAAATTAAAAATGTTGAATATAATATAAAGTTACCTTCGGAAGGAAATACTTCCCAGTTTCTATTTGTTAAAATAGTTGAGTTAAATACATTCAATTTATAAAGTAACACTATCCAGTGAGACACAAAGAATGCTGACGACGGCCGTAGCGGGCCAGAAAATGCATTACATTCTGCTGGTGTCTAAAAATTGTAAATTTTTCTGTACATTCAATATACCTCATTGCTTTCCAACGGAAGGCTAAGGTAAAATGTAAAAAGAAAATACAATATAATAGTCTGGTAGTGTATAAAGTCATTTCTGAAAAACTGTAGGAATAGAACTATTACAAAAAAGCTTTATAAAATACATAACTGAAATTTAGCTCATAGAATAAATTCGAAAAAAAAAAATTAAAAATGTTGAATATAATATAAAGTTACCTTCGGAAGGAAATAATTCCCAGTTTCTTATTGTACAAAGCAATTCAAGCCTTCTTGAACTGAATCAGCTACATAATTTTCTGTAGCGGACAATTGAAGCAAAGCCGCGAATAACGTTGTAAAAGCCAAATTTTGCAAAACCTGTTTTGATTATTGATGTTCGTTAACAAAACTCTTTTACATTTCCCAAACATCAAATCATCCAGAATTTTCCACCTTATCGCTAGAGTGAGGCAGTAGAGGAACGTTGTAAGTTACTAACAAAATTTCCTCATCTTTTAAAAACGTTGGTTTGCTCTCCTGAAAAGTAATTATTTTGTCCATTACAACGTTATTCGCGACTTTGCTTGAATTTTTATACAAATATACAATCTTGTCTATGTGACTAGTCTTTAGATGACTTAGTTTTCTTTATTATATCCTTCACCACTGGCAAAAAAGGGTACATATATGTATATGAGTTTGTTATTCTGCTTGTATTTTCTACAATATTTAGCTAAGTCCCTACACAGTATTTATATTGTGGGTCCTTATGCACGGAAAAAATAATTTGAATACGAAAATTGCATATTTGATCAAAACTTTTTTTGAATTTTTTGTATAGTTATTGTATTTAAAGTCAACAAGTAAGTTTATTGAGTTAATAAAAAAGTTGTTGCCCAAAATAATTTTTTCAGCAAAATGGTTACGTGAATTGTTAAAATAAGTTGTTGGACATTTTGAATAAATCAAACAAAATGTTTATCGAATTTTATCAAAATTACACTTTGCAAAATAGCACTCAAATAATTAAATATTTCTTCACAACAACTTATTTTAACAATTCACGTAACCATTTTGCTGAAAAAATTATTTTGGGCAACAACTTTTTATTAACTCAATATGAAGAAATATTTAATTATTTGAGTGCTATTTTGCAAAGTGTAATTTTGATAAAATTCTTAATTGAATCAGATAAAAAGTATTTTGACCTAAAATTTTGTTTTTAACGAACTGTGTGGTTGAAAATTTTGTTGAGATATTTTTTTCTGTGTGAGTAGCGAAGTTGATTTACCGATGTCCGTCTGTTTTTCTGTCGGTCTGTTGACCCCAGATATGATGATTGTTTTATATTTGTCTCACATCTGCTCCTTATAATTTTGCTATTGAAATTATACGAGCAAAAACCCACGACTACCTCTAATTTTACCCATAAATCTCTTGTTGTTGATGTTGTTTTTTTTATCCTTTTGTCTTTATATCTGGTTATCAATACACAACCTATCAAAAAAAGTGAGCAGATTACAGAAGTGGCCGTGGCACTTCCCATACAAAAACATTATTAATATCTATAAATCTGGAGAACTGAAAGAGTTAAAGTTTCCAAATAAGCTACAAACATATCGGTTATCAAAGCATCTCACAAAATGTGAGCGGGATTGGAGGAGTGGGTGTGGTACAAAATTGTTTTTTTAATCTAAAGAACGGTAAGAGCTATATTTTTCAAACTTGATACACATAGGAGGGTTATTAATACATAATAGGGTAGGCAGAAGTCTGTTTTTATAAAGATGATAATAATAAATAGACATCATAGAGATATTACTCCTAAACCATTCGAACTGTCAGTCGAGGGTATCAAAGATTCGGCACAGCCGAATATAGCACTCTTACTTGTTTTTAATTAATTATGACATGAAAAAATATGTTCCACACTCACCGACGAATGTAGTATAGACAATACAAATACATTTAGCAATTCTACTGATATCTAAAAACATAAGTTTATTAATTTTAGTTTTCAATTCTCCAACGCTAGACCAAAAAGCTTCAATGTTAAATGCTTAAAATATTTAAATTGTACTAAACATGTCATTGGAGTACTTCAGCAGTACTTTTGCAATATGCTAATAGTACTGTTTCTTTGGATGTTATCAAAACAAATTCATTTTTATCTATAAAAATTAATACATATGGCTATTTCCAAAAAAACGTCAACCACAAAAAATGGAAAAAAAATTTTTTCTTTTCAAGATTTATTTAGAGAATTGCTTATATTTTTTTAATATATGCGTATAAATTAATTGATTCGAAAAAAAGATAAATGGTAAACGAAGTACTACAACTTTTAGCACATACTTGTGTTTATTAGAAAATATGCATTTGGAACAACAATACTCTAATCTAAGGCATATTTATGATCTGAAAAACATTTTTTATAAAAAAAATTTAAATCATGGTGGAAAAATTGTCCCGTTTACAATTTCTTTAACCATTTATTTAAAAAAATTTAATTCATATTTTATTTTGAAATCGAAACCATTTTTAGGGCACATTAGTACGCAACATTTTAAAATTAATCCCAATAAAATATTGTGTCAGGTTTCGCAAAAATCACTGTTTAAACGGTTACCATTTAAAACCCACTTCCGTTTTTTGTCCCGTTTACAATCACTGGTTTTTTGCAATTACCTCGGAAACCACGACAATAAGCGAAAAATTTCATTTGCGGAAATTAAAGAGCTAATTGAGAGTTAAAAGAATCATTAATTTTAAAAAATTAAAATCAGGTTGTTTTTTACAGTTTTGTCAATATAAACGTGTGCGAATGTCCCGTTTACAATCTTGGAAGTGCCCATATCCAAGTCTGTGTTCATACGGCTCTTGTCTTATTAACGTGATTGCTACTTTAAAGGCGAGAGGGACGAGGGGAAAAGAAACGAGTACAAAGATGGGCTCCACGAAAAGCCCCCAATGAAATAACGCCCAGGAAATAGCCCCCAATGAAATAATCCCCAAAAAATAGGAAATAACACCCAAAAGCAGTGAATGAAATAACATCGAAAAATAAATGAAATAAACCCCAAAACGAAAACGAAACAACCCCCAATATTTTGATGTTATTTCATATGAAATAACACCCAATGATGAAAATGAAATAACCCCCAATGAAATTAACCCCATCAGCAACAAAAATGAAATTATGCGCAAAATTCATAAAAGAGTCAGTTTCACCAAGGATTTCATGAAGTCAATATGGACCAACAGCAAAGTCGCAAAATTATTGAAATGAATCGTGTGGAGGCCCGCAGGCGTCTTCTTAACAATAAGGATATATTCGGTTAAAAAATATTGCTGCAGTTATTTTACCTGCCCGTAGATCCTTGTAGCCCTGCTCTATTTTTGCAGTTCGGAAGACAATTTGCCTTCTACGTTTGGCCTTTACACGGGGGGGGGGGGGGGGGGGGGTGCTTTTTAACCATGGGAGGTAAGGCCATAATGGCTTTATTGCTCAATTGAATGGGAGATAAAGCCGTTATGGTCTTATCGCCAAATCATTTAGAGGTAAGGTCATATTTAAAATTTTGCGAAATGAGAGATATAGCCATATTTTTTTTCACAAATGAGAGACAAAGCCATACTTTTCCAGAATAGTGTTACGCATGGTGTCAACATTCTGTAAAAGGGAAAATCCTTAGTTATCATTGAAAAACATTTTTTTATTCTTGTGACGCACGCAGGAAAACTTCATTCAGCGAAGCCACCTGCCGCGTCCAACTGGAGGAAAAAATCCCTAAGCACGGCCGCAGGCCGTCACGCAGAAAAACTTTAGTATGCGAAGCCAGATTTCAATACTTAACTTTAGTGTTAAAAATGAAATAACCTCCGAATTAAAAATGAAATAACACCCAAATTAAACACGCTATGAAACAAGCCCCGAATTTTAAAAATTTGTTGGGTGTTATTTCATTGGAGATTATTTCATAATTTGAAAACCCCAAATGAAGAATGAAATAATTCCCAAAAAAAATGAAAAACGGCCCAAAAAAATAGGGAGTTTTTTCATATGAAATAACACCCAAAAATGTATGAAAAAAAAATTGGGGAATATTTCATTTCTCGTTTGGGCGTTATTTCATTGGGGGGCTTTTCGTGGAGCCCACAGATGCATGTACTGCCTTAACGTTTTGCTTTTTCATTCGTTGTTTAATTTTGTTATTGTTTTCAATATCAAAAAAGCACATGTCGTCAAAATGACATGAATCATTTGAACGCCAATTCATGTTCAAAGAAGAAAAAGGAAGAATCTTGTCAATAAGACATGAACCGTATGAACTCAGACCAAGAATAAGCCGACAACAGAAGAACTTAGAAACCCTAACAACACAATACATGTTGTTTTTGTATTTAGTTTTCACTGTTTTTTTTTTTTTTTAGTATGTACCCTGCAAATAATAGGACCAGTCCAAACACGCGTGTAAAGAGTAGTCCACAGGGGACCAGGACTAGTCCAAAAGTAACCCTGACGTATGGAAAAAAACTATTTAACATTACGATGTCCTAGGAGAGGACCATATAACCCACCTTTGGACCACTTAGGAGTAGTTTTAAAACTACTCCATGGTATACTCAAGAGGATTAGTTTTGAAGTCGTTTAAAAACGAAAGCATGTCGTTAAAAAACGAAGACATGTTGTCTCACTACAAACACTTTTTAACAATGACATGATCCATGCTTGCATTACATCGGACCAGTCCATGGAGTAGGCCATTTTATCAAAATGGATCAGGTTGTCCAATTTTATTTGCAGGGTATTCATAACGAAATGATGATTTTAAAAAACTTTGTCAGAGACGGAAAGATTAATATTTTATTTCTGTACATTTTTCATACTGATTCAAAAGATACGAAAAATGTCAGAATTATACATGGTAGCTGAAATCATTAAAATGTACAAAAAATTTATCTTTCGTATCCTAATGGCATCACTGGCCATAGTAAAACTAGTGGTGAATGGAGGAGTACTATTAATATATTTGTCAATCCGTGTAGAACTCTTTTAATATTCATCTCAGGCCACATAAAGTGTATATGTATCAGAGAACCTCAAAACTCACTATTTTTGTGCATTTATTCATACGCTAAAATTTACAATAACTCTATACATGCAAAACAAAGTTCAACGTTGGTAATTTTTTTTTCCTTTCGTACTCATTTGATATTTTCATTTATTCGTTTTTTATTGAAAGTGCTTTATTTGCATTTTTGTTGCTCACGCAATATAACACAACTGAGTAAAATCAAAAGAGCACATTCTCTATACTTTTGTTTACATTAACAACAACAACAATAAACAACGATGAGACGCTTTTTCAAAATCAACAACAATAAAAACAACAATAACAAAAATACATTGTACCTACTACTACTACTACTGTACTTTTATTTTTCTGTTTCTATGGAAATTGTGTGTACCTACATAAGTATGTATGTGTGTTTACCCTGCAAATAATAGGACCAGTCCAAACACGCGTGTAAAGAGTAGTCCACAAGGGACCAGGACTAGTCCACAAGTAACCCAAACGTATGGAAAAAACCTGGTCTATTTAACATTACGATGTCCTAGGAGAGGACCATATAACCCACCTTTGGACCACTAAGGAGTAGTTTTAAAACTACTCCATGGTATATAACCCACCTTTGGACCAGTAAGGAGTAGTTTTAAAACTACTCCATGGTATACTCAAGAGGATTAGTTTTGAAGTCGTTTAAACACGAAAGCATGTCGTTAAAAAACGAAGACATGTCGTCTCACTACAAACACTTTTTAACAATGGCATGGTCCATGCTTGCATTACATCGGACTAGTCCATGGAGTAGTCCATTTTATCAAAATGGGTCAGGTGGTCCAATTTTATTTGCAGGGTAGTTTCATTTAAATTTTTTTTTTCTTGTACTACATAGTTAATGCTGAATAAATACATGAGTAATGATTGTTTGATTTCTGGCTCTTTCGTTTGTATTTTTTGTTTCTTTACCAAACAATCATTTGCGCTCAGAACACTTAGAATCTGTATAAAAAAAAACGAAGGTAACGATTGTATAAATAACAAAGCACGATGTGCGTTATTTGAATGACTGCAAACCAGCAGCGAATATTTGCGGTTGCGCGAGTTTGACTGTATGACCGTAAGCGTGTGTATTTGTTGTCGTTAATTAAATGCGATTTTTTTTCAATTGCAAAAAGCTATTCTCTGATATGTATGTATGTTCGATCCTTAAGTAGGTTAGGTTCCATAGGCAGCCGCAATTAAGCACAGCTCACATGGGCCCAGTAATAAGTTCCCGTTGTGTGATTATGTTACACCGTCTCTCTTAAAGGCCAGTGGACGCATTCTCTGACAATTTGTAGAAAGGGGTGCAGAGAGAGGGTAGTCATTAGCCGCACCAACAAGGAGAAATAGCCGCTAATATACAGGGGGGAGGAAGATCTTGGTTCTAACTTTTAAAAGATGACAAACTTATATGTATCTCTCCCCCTAGGGATGCCAATCGGGACTGGTTTTCTCAAATTCCAAATATTTGCTTGATCATAAAGAAAGTATTAATTCACAATTTTGATCGCGACGTAATATTTATATCCATGCGCTGTTTACTTTTTGGTAAAGAAACGGTTGGCTTAAAAATTATTTTACATATGCCTTTATACTTTACTCAAAATCAGTTTGCTTCTACTGAAAACTTTTAAATTTTAAGTTAATATCCTCTTAATGATCAAGTGCGATATTTATTAGTATTTAAAATTCATGCCTGAGCGGCAAGCGTTTTTTTATGTCAAAAATTCTAATTTTCATAGAGTTTTCGTATAATCAAATCTAATTCAACTCCACCGGGCTGGAAAATGTTATCGAGCAGATCGCTAGAACGGTTTGTATTGACAATATAATTTTCATATTAAAAAACCCATAACCCTCTTATTAAGGTAGCTCAGTAAGTTGTATGCTGTAATGACAGAGCATTAATTTTTCTGCATTGATACCATTAAGGTTACTTAAGCGATTGGAACAAAACTGTTGCTCGCTGGCAACACTAGTTGGTGGAGCTGACAGATATTTTATTTCTACTGCCTTTAAGTTGTTAAATGGACTTGTGTTCCAATACTCAAATATATTAATGCTTCGTGGACTTAAGGGCTCATTTACATAAATACGTAATTCCTTTTGGAGAATTTTTTCATTATTTTCTTTCACTTCAATGTCAGGATTTAATTCCTGCTTTTCCCATATAGAAGCTAACATTTTTTACCATCTTTTTTCTTTCCGATATTGTAAGCTTATTTACCTGTTTTAGAAACAAGTTTTTAGTTTATTATACATACATATTTGCATGGTTTTGCAACATTTGCATATAAAGGTATTAAAAAGTTCGGCCTTCGGCACAATTAGGCCAAATTAATGTCGAACACAAATTACGCTGTGCAACAAAATTCGGGTTATCGCCGCCAGCCTCAACACTTGCAACGCGAAATAAAAGTAGACTACTAGAAGAGCAAATCTGCCAAAGTGTTTTGAAAAGTTAGCTCGGGTTCCCGAAATATGGACCCATAAGTTTTTTAAATTTTTTGAAAAGGCGTACGGTATAAGTCAAAAAAAATATACTAAATGTACTTCTGAGCTAAAAAATAATTTCTGATGTCGTCAGTAGAATCGTATGGCTATTCTTTTCTTAGAATTTATTAACCCTCTAACACTCATGTTAAGGGGTCATTTTAGTCCTTATTTATAACTTCCCCACAAAAGTATACTAAAACGGCACTTTAGAGGGTTAAAATGTTTCACGAATATTTTCTGCATCAAATTTTACTAGGGGTCTCCTTAGACCAAAAGTTCGTGCAATGTATGTTAAATGGATTTTCGAAATATCGGGCATTGAAATTATTGAATTTCTTGAAAAGTCCTTTGGTACAAGTAAAAAAATATACTAAATGTACTGCAGAGCTAAAAAAATATTTCAGATGTCTTTAGTAGAATTGTGTGGCGATTCTTTTCTTAGAATATTTTAACCCTCTAACACTCATTTTAAGGGGTTATTTGTGTCCTTTTTTAACCTCCACACTAAGGCGACTCTTTAGAGGGTTTAATTGTCCTACGAATATTTTCTGCATCAAATTTCACTATGTGATGTATGGTAAAAAGGTTTTCAAGAAATTCAAAAATTTCAAGGCCCGAAATTTCGAAAATCCGTTTAACATACATTGCACGAACTTTTGGTCTTAGGAGCAGCGTTGCCACAACCAAAAAAAATTGTAACCAAAATGTAAAAATAAAGAAACCAAAAGTGAAAAAAGTAACCAAATCTATTTTGTATCAAAAGTTATATTTAAGTCGCAATTCAGTTGAAAAATATGTCAAAAGAAGAAATTGTGTTTGTTCGTATTTTGTACGCTCATTAACCGCTTGACCGCTTTTTATAAAGTTTTGACAGTATATTACCGGTCCGGCATGAACAATCAAAAAATTTTGGAAATTTTTAGTGGACGTGGCACCTCCTATAAAAAATTAAAACTTATTTTGGTCTATTTTAAGAACATTATGAACAAGAGCTTTCAACCTTTTTATATAAAGAGCTCTTACAAGTAAAACATTTTAAGTCTTGCTATGTTATTATCAGGGAAACCAGAAACATGCTCTAAACAAGCTATATTCGGCTGTGCCGAATCTTTGATACCCTCCACCGACAGTACGAATGTTTGAGGAGTAATATCTGCATGATGTTATTATTATCTTAAACTGTGACGATTTGTTATTTATTATGGTTTTAGGTGTACTAAACTGTTTTCCGGGAGTAGGGTTTCTATGGGGCCTAGGGTAAATTATGTACCGATCTTCACGAAATTTCACAGTATCATTTATAGTCCTATAAAACTGTGACGAGCCAAAATTTGTATGATTGCATTATTTTTTACGGTTTTAGGCGTCCTAAACTGTGTTCCGGTAATAGGGTTTATATGGGGCCTAAGGTAAATTAAGGACCGATCGTCACGAAATTTCACAGTGTCATTTCTAGTCCTAAAAAACTGTGACGTACCAAATTTTGTTACGCTAGCATTATTTTTTACGGTTTTAGGCGTACTAAACTGTATTCCGGGAGTAGTGTTTATATGGGGCTTAGGGTAAATTATGGACGGATCTTCACAAAATTAAACAGCGTGATTTCAGTCAAATAAAACAAATTGTTGCAAAATCTTATCTCATTCCGTGCCTTGTTCCAGCATTTATGTTATTTTTTGTAACAAAATTATCAATTTTTTTAGGTGGTGATTCCACATTTTGATTCATAGCTCTGGTCCTACTGAACCGATTTTGCTGGATTTCGATCCCAAACTGCTTAGGATAACTACAAGCAATTTGGCACCAAGTTTGTTCATTTCTTTTGAGTTGTTCGAAAGTGAGCGTGTTTTCAACAGACGGACAGACGGACATGGCTAAATCGACTTAGAATTACTCAGGGACCCAGAATATATATACTTTATGGGGTCTGAGATAAATAATAAAAAAGTTTCACACGGAATGACAAACTTAATATACCCTCTTCACAACTAATTGTGGTGGAGGGTATAAAAACGCGTTTGATGCACATTAAATATGCGGTAAAAACTGGAATATAAACCCAGAAAATGTTAAGAATTATCATAAAAAAATCAAAAATTGCTCATTTAAAGGCAAAATATTTGACAATTTAATAAAAATATTTAAAAAAACCTAAAAATATTATCGCTTAAGCCGATATTAGGTTAAAATTCATACAAGAGATGTTTGCGCCGAATATTATCTAGATATTAACATTCATATGGGCTTTTGTCTTTAAGGTTAACATTTAAAAGAAAGTTAAAAATTTTAAGGGAGTTAAGCTCTGGGAAAATGTGAACTGACTCGAAAATAATTTAATTTGCATTAACATATTTTTGGGTCGAATTTAATTTAAAAACCAACATAATTAGATGTTTTACAGACACAGAGATCTAATTCGGAAAGAAGTTTTTATGGGGAATAGTAAAATTATAGACCGATTCTCCATATACAAACCAGACTGACGGACGGATGGACATCGTTACATCACTTTTAAAAGTGAGTCTGCGTCGATCGTTATACTAACATATTGATCTAGCTTTCTATGTTCATCGCATAACAGTTATTTTTAATGACAACCTGCTTTGTCTTACAATTTTAGAGTAAAAATTAAATGTAGATGGCGAATTGAATTGGGTATACAGATATATATTTAAAACAGGAAAGCCATTTGCTGCAAAAGCTCTTGTAGTCATCTAAAAAATTAAACATGAATCAAAATATGCCTTTAAAAGACAAAATATGCGCTATAATCTTAAAAAATGCTCGTTTAACTACATTATGCAAAAAAATGTTGCAAACGCTAAAATGTGCATAATTTGATAGTCTGTTAAAGTTTAAGCTTCTAAACAAATAATTTTTAAGTAGACGAAAAATGTATTGGTTTTGGATGCACAAATACCACCCAACACTTTAAGGGTCAAATAAGCGGAGCGGTTAATTCTTGTTCCCAAAAAACTAAAAATTGGTTATTTTTGTGTTGCATAAAAGTAACCAAAATGGAAAAAAGTACACACGTACACATTGGAAAAAAAGTAACCAATTTTGGATAAAAGTAACCAAAACGGCAACCCTGCTTAGGAGACCCCTAGTAAAATTTGATGCAGAAAACATTCGTAAAAGATTTTAACCCTCTAAAGTGCCGCTTCGGTATACTCTTTTAAAAAATAAATTTATTTAGTTAACCATAAAAATCCTATTTTAACAAAAACACATTTTTATACCCACCACCAACCAATAGTGGTACACAGAAAAAAATATCTCAAGAAAATTTTTAACAACACAGTTTGTTAAAAATATAATTTTTGTTCAACAAACTTTTTGTTTGATTCAATGAAAAAATTTATCAAATATACACTTTGCAAAATAGCACTCAATAAAACATATTTAATAATGAAATATTTAAATATTTCTTGATATTCAATAAAACAAATATTTGAATCAACGTTAAAACAGTATTTTTACAACTCTTGTCCATTTTATAATAGGTCATAATTCTCATTCGCTTAACAGTTTTATTTAGTTAAATATCTTTAGTTTTGCCAAAGTCTTTAGAAAAAGGTTTCCTGATGATCTGGCTTAAGCAACCAGCGAAATGCACATAGGAACTAGCTTATCCCCCCATAATAAATTTGTGCGTATTTATTTACAAAGGAAAAAAATTGGGAATTAAGCACGTCATCATTAATATATAAAAAGATTCGATGAACATTTTATTTGATTTATTCAACAATTTATTTTAACAAATCACGCAAACATTTTGTTGGAAAAAATTATTTTGGGCAACAACTTTTTTTATTGATTCAATTAACTTGGTTGTTGACTAAAAATTCAATAGCTATACCTACAAACTTTTTTATCAATAATGTAAAAATCGTCATCGAAGAAAATTCAAAAATTTTTTTTATCAAATATGCGATTTTCGTATTCAAATATGAAAATTATTTTTTCTGTGTAGGAATGAAGTAGTGTATAAAATGAACAATACTTAATTTCGTGCAATCGCTTCATAAATAACATTAGGTCCTATCTACGTCCACTCTCGAAAAACATTTTAATAATCCTAACCCTGTAATGAGTAAAGTCTAAACTTTCAATTTGGTTCACCAGTGGAACGTTTTGTGCATTTCAAAAGAATTTTTTTTTCATCTTATCAAAGTAATTTTTAAAAATACAAAATTTTTAATTTATAAGATTTTGTTTGTCGTTCTTAATTCCCAATTTTTATTCTTGATAAAAACACTGAAATTTATTGTTGATGGGATAAGCTATACCTATGCGCATTTCACTGGTTGCTTAGGCCATATCGTAAGGAAACTTCATCCAAAGATTTTAGAAAAACTAAAGATATTAAACCAAATAAAACTGTTAAGCGTATAAGAATTAATTATTTTCAACACTTCGGGCTCGGGTTCGAGCCCGAGCCACGTCAAAAATGAAAGATTATCAATAACAATTTTAATTGATTTTCATGTTGTAAAATTCCTTTCTTCATAAAAAATAATTTAATAAAAATTAAATTTCATGAACTTAAGCCTAATTAAAAATATTAAAAATTTGGATTAAAAACCATAAATAGTTCAATAAAATAACCACAATACTAATTATCTTTATAATTGTTAGACACGCTTAAGAAGAATAACAAAGTTTAACTTTTTTCTTTCGTTCTAAATGACAGTGTATAAACAGAGTTAATCAAATAAATATTAAAGATCAATATTGTATTCCCTATCATCTCAAGGGGAATGTCATGATGCATTTCTTTTTTTAAAAAAGGTAAATTAAGTTAACAATTTAGGGATTGACTATATCCCAAATATCCCGGGATTAAAAAAAATTCAATTGTTCGGGAGTTCGGGATTGGCATCCCTATCACCACCTTAATATACTATAGTAAAGTTAAAACAATTAAAAAATTAATTAAAATTTTAATTGTTCTCATAGTCTTTGAAGTCGTTTACAATTATAATCTATGAAATAGGGTAAATTTACTTAACCACAAATCAATTGTTCACTTGTTAAGAGAAGCAATAATGTCAATACTATTTACCTTCAAGAGGTGAAAATATTGATAAAAGTGGTTTTTATAATACAGAAATAATAACGTCTGGTGGAACAAGTAATATCTGGTTTTTCGAGATCTAGTTTAGTTTTTACATTTCACAATTGATTGGCGAGGTACGATAGAGAAAACTACCAGTACACATTTGTTTTTGCCGTTCAACTGAAAATATCATCATTTTAAGGCAGAGTATGTATTAAAAAAAAAAAAAACTGAATATGTCAAGTGATTGCCCCGGTAGGCTAGCTGGTAGTGAGCTAGTCTATCAGCGCTGGGGCTGCGACTTCGCTGCCGCAACAAAAAGTCTAACGGGCAGAAATCGCAAGATCTCGATGGCCAGTTCACATCAATTCCACGGAGATGAATATGCCCTCAAATTGCTTTTGCATAATTTCTAATGTGGCAGAAGCTCTAATCTATGATTGCATTAGTAATGCTGGGTACACACTATGCAACGCATTTACGCAATCTAGTGAATTAAATTCATTTTCTTTCATTCCAGATTGCATCAACATCAAAACGCTTTGATAGTTTGAGGTTGCATTGAAACAGATTGCATGTAGATTGCACTGTGTGTACCCGGTATAATATATAAAATATATTTGTAGATCTTAAAATTAGGCAAACGATAAACCATGAACCATTTAAAGAAAAACCAAACAATTTGGAAAATCAGCTTGGAAAATTTTGTTACGAAAGTAAAATTATCTAAGAATTATTTATAATTATAGTTAAAACTTTTAAGAAGATAACTTATAAGTTATCTTGTAAGTTATAGTTTTATGTTATATTTGTTACTTAAAATTTTCATGTATAATTTTCAACACAACTGTTATTTTGAAATAGTTCTTACATGAATTTCCCAGTCGTTTCTAGAAATGGTTTTAGAACATAATAAATTGTTATTACAGGGAGGTTCAGGAAAAATCTAGAAATAGTTATGAAATATAAAAGGGGCGATTCATGAATAGTAGTTTTAGTTTGTTTTGAGAAACGGTTCTGTTCATAACTAACAATAGTGAACAAAATAATTAATAAAGTTCGGATTTGCAATTGAAAGAACTCAAACGCGTTGATTAAAGGAAAAACGTAACAATATTTATCGAAATCACCGATCAAATGGCTGTGACAGTATTTTCGAGGCTGTACATGCAGAACAAAATAGGGTTGGAGGTAACAAAACAATATTAATGCAAAACAACAGGACGATTGCCCGCGGATTTCTGAAGCTTTCGATTGACTTGGTGGCAGAATTTTGGAAAATATTTTACTACATTAAATTTAAAAAGTGCAAAAAACTAACGTTGTAATCAAACTATCCTTCCAATACTAAATATTTTACTTTATTATTTTAACTTTTCTTTAAAATATATACTTGTATATTTTTGAACAAAATTTCATTGATTTTTAATTTTTTTAATCATTCTTCTTTTTTTTACATTCACTGGAACTGATAGCGTGAACAAATTTTTCACATGAGATTCACGATTGCTTTTTTCCCTTCAAGGGAAATTAAAATTTCATGGGAACAAAAATTCCACTTGTTATTAACGATAGGGGTGAATATCTTGTATGTTTTTAGGGTTTTAAGGGCAACATTTTATTAGGATTAAAAAAAACTGCTATTACTTTTTTAATTATTTTTTCTTTAAAAGATCAATTGCATTTAACTTATTTGGGGGATTCACAAGGTGTGCTATTAAGTCATAGCGTCATAATGTCATAAATAATATTTAACAGTTGTTTAAAAAAATACTGTTGTGTTTCAAACAAAATAAAAATTTTGATGCTGTTGTCATTGATACGTCATAAATTATAAGCGGTTGTCCACATCAGTCATACACATATATTACTTGCAATTGTTTTAAGAAATATGTACAGTACTTTTCGCTTACAGTCACATCCTTTAGTTGCAACAATAACGTCGACTATATCGCTAATGTGACTATAAGGCTAATTAACATATATGCCACTTTGCCGCATATAACCGAATTCAAATATAATCAAGTTATGTGAATAAACGAAACGAAAAATTCATATAAATTACACCGACATCAGGTGTATGGTTTTAAAACAGAGTTGCATACTGTACAAAAAATAGTTAAAATAATAACGAGATATTTCATAACTGATACCAACGGCAAAAACTAATTTTTACGAGTAGAGATGTGATGACAAAAATTAAATGATTTTATTCATTCTTTCTTTGGATAGACTTTTGATTCGAAAACTAAAAAGAACTTAATAAATTTTGCTAATATGACCATAACGCCATTAATTTGCTTTACTTTTCCATTTGACTACTGTTGACATATGGCGTATATTGCAAATGTGCTTATATCGCTAAATGGACTATAACGTTAATACTTTACATTAAATTAACTTAAAGCGGCGAAATAAACAGATTAAATGGAATATATCGCTAATGTGACTATAAACGTAGCGACTATAAACGAAAAGTTCTGTATAACTTTACGACTACCTTGTGAATCCCCCAATTATGTATGTATTTTCAATTTATACATTACAAAAAGTAAGAAAGAATAGTCGAAACATAGCCCGAATATATTGTTGCGAAATAAAATTAACTAAAAGTTTTAATTGTAATTTGTATTTGTAATATAACCGCGTTATATTTTTAGCACCACATTATAAAAAGTCAAATATTCGTAAAAGTTGTTGTCGCAAAATTATGTGTCAATACCATAATTTATAAGGAAGTAAGTGCTATTTTCGGTAGTAGTATGTGTAAGGGAACTATGGTCAAATATGGACCGATTCCAGCAAAATTTGGTAGATAGATTGCATTAAATAACTTTGGAACATAAGTTAAAGTGGGGGCTGTGGGAAATTATGAATCGATTCTCACCATTTTCAGGAGGCTTCGCCTGTACCAAATTTCATTCAATGTTAAAATGGACAGCCACCCGTACGGACGGACATCGTTAAACTTAGAGGTCGGTCTAGACCAAGTCCCAGTTGACCACGTCTTTAAGACATCCTCGAAGACGGATGCACGACAATGTTAATTCCTGCACGACATGTGAGGGACAGCGGGAACAAATCGTCAACGACATTTTCGAACAAGTGTCGCGAAAATTGTGCACGACTCAAAGAAAGACAATGTCGCCTACTTTATCAATAACGAGTACCTGAATGACAATGCCGGCTATTTCAACGTCCACGACCAGCGTTACCGTTGTGATACTAAAGTATCAATTTGACCCTTTTTCGACGGTGTTGATACCTTTTATGACCCTTTTTTTAAATTATACTTTTGTATCATTATCACCTATTTTGTGACACTTTTTGACCCTTTTTTGGAAATAGCTCTCAAATTTTGTTTTTTGGCAACACTGCGGAACAGAAGTGCTAAACAAATGTTTTCGAAATAAGCATTGCTTGATATGGAACAGACTCAAAGTATAAACTTACAATTCCATGCTTTCTTCTCCTTGATTTTTGATAGTAAAGTACAATTTCCCTAAAAGCAAACATAACTCATATAAATATTTGTTATTTTTTAAGGTGGTTTCTTTTCAAAACAAAAATTTGACATTTTATTAAAAAAATGCAATTTGGTGTTTTACTCCCTTAAACAGTAGCATGTTTTATTAAAAAAAAATTCGCCCTTAATAATGGCAAAAGGTATTGAACTTTTCGCCCCCTTTCAATCGACAGTGTTGAGAGTGCCCTAACAGGAAGGAAAACAAGAGGTAAAAATTGCTCAATTAGCGGAAATTCCCAAATATTTGGTAACAGCGGTATGATAGCAAAGTCTTATACATATTTATTAAAAATCGTAAAAGCTTTAAAAAATCCAACACTTGCAGGAAAAAATTGCTTTAATCGAGAAAATGGTTACAATTCGTGAACGATAGCAAAATTTAAAACAAACACTCAAATTTATTTGACATCGCTAAATCGGAAAATTACATAAAAAGTATGAAAAAATTAGCTATAATGATAAAGAATAAACTTTTTGTCAGGTGTTAAAAACAGGACAGAGCATAAAAAAATTAAGTTTTTTGAGCTCTTCCTACCTGAAATATTATTTTTTTGCTTGCTTAAAAAAAACTTGGTCTTATTATGTTCATTAAATGGGAAATGCGGCTTATAAAAAACTTGACCCTTTTTTTTTTATTGAAATACCCTTTTTTTGACCCCTTTTTCTGGAAAATCCCCTTTTTGTGACTCTTTCGAAAATTTCCAACGGTAACCCTGTCCACGACAAAAGTTATTATATGGTTATATAATTCAGACATTTTTTTAGTATAGTTGGAATTTAATTTTCTGTTATATGTCCTCTAAGCAATCCTAAAGTTAACAGTGAAGTACTAACTGCATGTAATCCATTTTCCAGCCCGCGAATAATTTCATCCGCATTTTCGGTTTTACTGCTTAGAACTTATTTGTAAATTTTTTGTAGGTATTTAAATTAACAATTAAAAAAAAAGAATGTGAGAATTTTAGGAAAACCAAGCAAGTGATTGAATAGCATTCAACAAAACTTTGTCGTCCGTAGCTTTTATACAAGACAACTTATAAGGCAGTGTCGCACATATTGTCTCACATTGAGTATAATAGGGGACAACTTATAAGACAAAGTCGCTTATACTGTCCCATATAAAGCTAAATAGAAGACATTTTATAAGACAATATCGCTCAAACTGTCGTGCACGAAGATATCCTGTAAATTGTCTTCTAGAAAACCTAAACAACAGGGGACAAGTCGTGCATACACCATTGACGACGATTTCGTCAACGACAATCTGGCCAACTGGGGTATTTTCACAAACGCAAAATACCCACACCACAATAGTGGAGTGGGCGAGTAATAAAAGTTATTAGAAATATGTATTTGTTGTAGGTTTTATTGTTTTCTAACATAAAAAAAAAATTTGAATTTTTTGGGATTAAAATTTTTTTTTATTCTAGTAATATTGATTTTAAGATACGTTCTAAAAATTAGTTATACAATTCACAAACCAAGATTTGGTATTTCGTACTAAACAGAAAACCGTTATCATGGACACAAACCACCAGTTTGGAACAATGACTCTTAAACTATTTCAGTGTTATTTTGCTTTAAACAATTTTTTGTTACACTAAATTCTTGTTTAACAATGATGAAATTTTTGCAAATTTTGCAACCCTTAAATAATTTATATGTAAATATATCTACAGTTTTTTATAACAAGGGTTCCTAAGGCTTAAAATTATTTATTGATGTAGCAAAACAAATGTTGGGAGGTTCCCTTTCAAAAGAAATTGTTGAAATATTTATTGTTGTATAACAAAATTATGCCTAAAACTAACTGCCTGTTTGTAGAACGCCAGCGCAAAAGTGACTCGTTTAACTTACATTTAAAACAAAGACGAAATTTCAAACAGGCAGTAAGCAAATAGAAAATTTCAGTTATTAATAAAATTTAGGGTAGTATGTACGTTTAAACTTAAAGGCCCAACAATAATATGCATAAGGTGGCTTAAGCAACTGTGCCAATAAATGTAAATCGTATGAGTCAAACCGTATTGAACTTGAGGAAACTTTTTGTTAAGTTTTACGAAACTGATCGCACACAGAATGTACAAAATCGGAAGTTTTTTTGCAGCTTAAACTTGGCTGTAATGACTGTAATATAAGCTCAGGGCAGCCAGGTACTTTTTTCGTTGTCCCCCAAAAAATTAAAAAAATATCCCCAAGAATCCACAAATTAAAAAACAAAACCTTTAAAAGTTAATATTTTTTTTTTGTTTTTTTTTCTGACCAAATTTAAAATTTTTTTATAATAAGTAGCAAAGTATAATAACCCTGCGGGAAATTATTGTCAATTGGTCCCACAGACTGGTCCTGGGAGTTGTGAAAATAGAACAGGTACAAAAAGAAAGAACTCATGACCAGTGAGAGGAGAACCAATCATGTAACTGGTTTATAAAGAATAAAAAGGTAGAAAAAGTAATGAATTACAGTACAATCTTCACCGGTGGTGTGATCAATTTTTTTGGGACTTTCTAAAATTTGGCTCTTGAATTTAATTCTAGGACTTGTTTTATTGAAATAATTCTACATCGTATTGAAATAGTACTACATTTTAGTAACTGTCACTAAACATGTTCATTGAGAATAGATTTGTGACTGGTCAAATGGTGTCAATTGACCCCCTCCAATGACAACCCCATGCAAAAGTGATAGGTCTTATTCATAGAAAGTGTTAAAACTAGAACCGGTCTCTACCACCAAAGACCTATCACGGGAATACTTTGGTGTCAGTTCGCTTCCCTCTAGGGAAGTAACACGACTTTTTTTAAATTTTATTCTCTCACATGTACATGTCCTGTGTGAATTTAACACACTTGAGAGAAACAAAAACAAAAGAAATGTCACGAATTTTTTCGTCAAATATTTCGGAAAATTGGGATTGTTCCACATTTTTATCACAACACATCTAATTGTTTTAATTTTTTATAAATATTTTACACATTTTAACATATAAAATTAGTTCTTATTGCACAAATAAAAAATATAATTTTTGACGTAAAATTTTTTTATGGTAGATTTTAAATTAGTTTATCAGAGTTGCTAATTTTAGTATTAATGTGTTGAAAAAAGGGATAAAAAAATAAAAATTGACAAAGTTTACATAAACCTTTTAAATGCTTAAATAACATTGTTCAACACATAATTTCAAAAACAAAGTAATGGTTATTGAAATGTGTAACTTTAAGATAACTCTTATTTCAAAAAACACACAGACGGACATTGTTAAATCCTCATCATAAGGACCCAGAACATATATACTTTATAGTGTCTAAGATCAATATTGTAGAAATTACAAACGGAATGACAAACTTAAATGCATACATATGCATTCATATCCTTTTTCACCACCTGTGGTGAAGGATATAATAATGGCTTATTTTTTAATGCATTCATTTTGGAACTTCCCTTGTAAAATTCATTGTTCTTTCAGTAGAATTGTAAGTAGGCTTTTCTACTTTTTTCTGATTACTCAACAGATTATTTTGTAGGCGAAGTTTTTACTGGGTTCTGTATCGCCATGAATTGCAAAGGAATTTCTTTTATTGCAGAGTAACATTTCTATAACTCTATAACTCTTTTTACAGAACACCACCAGTAATTAAATGAAATATAATTAAAAATAGTTTTAAAAAAAGTTTTTTAATGCAAATCTTAAATTTATATTAGATAGTTTTAAAACTTTAATTTTTAAATTTGGAGTGGCAGAATCTCTGTTGAAAAATTTTAAAACGAAATAAATCCGCACTCTAATAAAAAAATATATAAACTCTTTGTGATTTATGTTATTACAGCATTTAAATTTTGTGAAAGTTTTTCATATACAATTTTTGTTAAAAAATTTTTTTAATGACACACAGTATTAAATAAACTTAATTACTTGACGTATTCCTGGAAATCTTCAGGAGGTTTAACTAATGTGTTTCTTTTTAATTCCTTTTCATAACAAAAACAATACTTGTCATAAAAGGTTATATCGGTAAATTTTGGCAAATCATTTAAACAATTATGCATTTTGTATAATTTTTTATAAAGATAACCAACCACACACGTATGTTTCCGCATTGTTTTCCAAAAATATATTTTCTTCTGAATTTTCGACATCATTCAAATCATGTGAAAAACCTTCTGTATGTATATTTTGGATTAAATCTAAATTTTGTTCAATGTTAAAGTTCAGTACAGCTTCTTCTAGTAATAACTCAGGACTTGAGTTAGGTGTATCACAATTATAAATTTAATTTTCATTATATATTTGGCAATTGCCTTTTGCGACAACGTTTACAAAATTTAACCCCCACCGTTTTTGGAAAAGACTACAGAACATTGTGCGACATTTCCTGCTCCACGTCGTATGTGCCCGAAAAAGTGTTCTAAATTGTCTTGTGTTAATGAATAACATCTGCCGAGAAAAATTCATGATATTACCCTATTGAATATTTGCAAATATTTACATACATATATACATATTCTAATTTTAAAATTTTGAAGTATTATTTTCTGTTAATGATTTATTTTGGTTTCGACTTCGAGGTAAAAAAAGGTGATAAAATGTTTTCTTAAAGATGATATTAAAGGTAGCAATTTTTTTTTTTTTACATTACATTTTTTTAAAATAATATTAACTTTAAAATGATTTTTGTACACATGATACATTAAAATACGGTTTACAGTATTTATCGGATATAAGAACATCTCATATAAGAACAAAACGCTTTTAAGAAACATTTTCAAAAACACCATGTCTTTTTAGTGATTTTTCTAACAAAAAAGGTTTCATATAAGAAAAACGCTTATAAGAAAAAAACTGATTAAAGAACATTTTTCTTAAACACCAAAACCACAAAATGTATAGAAAAAGAATTTATATAAGAAACTTCCAACGGCAACACAGAATTTATGTAGTTTGCATGGACAACGCTGTTTTCTGACAGCTTTACAACAAGAACAAAGTTTTTTTTACTTTTAGTATTAGATGAGCGAACTGGTACTCATGAGAAGCTTTGTGTTTTTTGCCAATAAAAACAAAAGTTAAAATTTTTAAAGAAATACAAAACGGTATAAAAAGAAGCGAAATTGCAAAAACATCTAAAATAGTGAAAAACTCCAAAGACATAGAAAATAATTATTTAAAAGTTAGAAATGTTAACAAAAAAGAGACAGAAAACCAAAATATGAAAGTCTTATGGCCATAGCTACTTATATAAGAAACAAGTTTCTTATATAAAATAATTGTATATAAGAAAGAAACGCTTATAAGAAACTTTTTTCGTGGATTTTTTAAGTTTCTTATATCCGATAAATACTGTACTGTTAAATTTCTACGTTTTATATAAATCATATGCATAAACGTACATATTTCAAACTTAATCAATGCGATTTGAAAATATTTTTATAAAAAAAGTACTTAATAAAACAAATAAAATTTTAACATATTTAATGAAACCCTGTATGTCTGATGAAAAATAAAAATGTATCAATACATGTACATTTTTTTTCACTAACACATATTTGAGTTATGTACTACTAGGTACCTGCTGAGAGGGATTGTCAAATAGTCGTGTTACTTAGTATACTTTGATAAGTAGTATAAATTATTTGTTGTTTTTGTTTGGCTGCAGGTCCACGTAAATAAATAAAATGAAAATTCTTGAAAACATGTAAAATCAATTAAAATGGATAATCATTCAGGAAAGCAAATTTCGATCTACCAAATGTTAGAATACAATTTGGTTTAAGGATTGATGTTTGACTATTGACGTCAGCAGTCGTCGATGGCTGCGAGTGTAAGACGGCAAATCCATCTGAGGAGATTGAGTGGTTGCCGGCTGGGGTTCGAGCCCCAGCCACGTCAAGAATGAAAGATTGTCAATAACAATTTTAATTAATTTTCATGTAGTAAAATTCCTTTCTTCATAAAAAATAATTTAATGAAAAATTAAATTTCATGAACTTAAGCCTAATTAAAAATAATTAAAATTTGGATTAAAAACCATAAATAGTTCAACAAAATAACCACAATACTAATTATTCTTGATAGGTATTTTTGTTTTTTATATTTTTATTATTTTCCCAATTTTTCGGTTAGCATCGCTAATCATCTTCAGGGGTCTGGATAAATAAATACAATAATAGTTATTATTAAAATTAAACAAAAAACAAAACATAAAAAAATTTGAATAAGAAATTCCCAAAAATCGCCAAATAACAATTTTAAGTCAAAAAAATTATTTTATTTTGTTTGTAGCGACTGGTTTCGGCAGGTTTTTTTAAATCCTTTTTATGCGACTCCAGTGAGGAATAACAAGCAGAAAAATATAAAAATTTGACAGACTCAGAACCACGCAAAGAAGTTTTAGTGCCAAACAAACGTCAAAAATTTTCATCAGCATCATCACTTCTATCAATAGCAACAATATTACTGGTTTTATTTCCTTTAATCTTGGCAACACCAATAACCCTTCAACAGTTTCCAAATAAACCGGGAATTTATTTCGAAGGAATTGGTACGGTGAATCGTGTGGTTGGAGAATGGAATATCATTACGTTTTTCAACTTATCACCAATTCAAACCGAATTACAAATCTTTCAAAATGGAACAAGACTTCTCGAAAAACTCTGCCCACTGCTTCAACAATCAAATATGTGCACCGAACTGGTCAAGCATTTTACAAATATTAACTTTGAACTACAAGAGACAAAGTTAATAAAAAGACGAAGAACTAGAGGAGCATTTTTTTTTTTTTTTTTACTGTTAGGACCAGCACTCAGGGGATGACCCCTACTAATGCATTGCATTGTGTTGGAACTAGGAAAATAGGTTGTGGGAAGGAGGATAGAGGGAGTAGTGTTTGTGAACATTCGATTTGAACTTAATCATGTTGTAAGTGAGAGGGAAGACTTCTGCAGGAAGGTTATTCCACATACGAACTGTGCGGGAAAAAAATGAATTCTCTCTGTAATGCTCTTGAGGAAAAACGTGTATTACGAACAAACGTACGGGTTTCGGGAACCAGATCCCTAATTTCGTCAGAACACATCCCATTGTAGTAACGATAAAACAGACAAATACAACCCACATTGCGACGGTGCTCGAGGGAGTCAATAGAATTGGATACCCTACTGTCACCAATGAGAACCTTCGCCCTCTCCTGCACGCGGTCGAGAAGCTCCAAAATAGACTTTGAAGCACCGGCCCACACATGAGAGTTGTATTCCATACGCGGTCGGATATAGGTTATAAATAGTAAGGAGATCAGATGGAGTGAAGTATATCTTACACCGTCTTAGAAAACCGAGGCACTTGAATGCTTCTTTCGACACCTTGAATATATGTTCTGTCCATCGGACATCACATTGTACCCTCATGCCCAGAACATCAAGAGATTCTGATTCCTCAATAATTATACCACCCATATATACAAATGAGGCACCTTGATTTTTCGCGCGTTTATGCGTCAGCACGCAACATTGGGTTTTTCGGGCATTAAAATCGACCCTATTCGCACGACCCCATTCCGAGATTATGTCAAGGTCTCGGCCAAGCGTGTCATTCATATTCTGCCTCATAGCAGCGACATCGGATACGCTTGGTTTTGACAAGAGTGCACCATGCCAGACTCTGTCAAACGCCTTAGAAATATCCAAAGCAATTACCTTACTTTCGCCAAAATGGTGAATGGAATGGCACCATTTTTCCGATAACAGAGCTAGTAAGTCTCCAGTAGAGCGACCTCTACGAAAGCCATACTGGCGGTCGCTTAGTAGGTAGTTTGATTCTAAATATTTGACAAGATGGTAATTTACCATACTCTCCATAACTTTGGAAAGTGCCGAACAAATTGCAATTGGGCGGTAATTTTCAGGGTATTAGCGGTTCCCTTTTTAGGAATTGGCATTACGTTAGCAACTTTCCAGCAGACTGGAAATTCCGCGGCACTGTATAAAGTGCTGAAAAGATTTGCTAAGGGACGAGCTAGCGTCGAAGAGCACTGTTTCAAGACCAGTGCAGGTATACCATCCGGCCCAGGAGACTTGTTTATGTCGAGATCCGCAAGAACCCTTTTAACAGCTCGACCCCAAAAAAATATTCTAGGCATAGTTACGGATACTTTTTCGAGTTCGGGTAGTGGTTGATTGCTATCTGGTAGGTAAGAATTATTAGCAAATAATTCGGCAAAACAATTAGCCTTTTCAACCGGGTCCGTGAATGATCGGCCATCCTTTAAAAGAGTTGGTATTGAAGAACTAGCATTAACCCTTACTCTTTTAACGAATGACCAGAAGCTTTTACTACCCCGGGGAGCAGCAAGAACTTCAGCACGAAGACGTTGCTCGTGAAGAGTTTTTTCCCGTCTAAGTACTTTTTCACACGAAGACCTTGCCATTTTGCGTAGCAATTCAGTATCAACGTTTTTATTTTTACGCCAATTTCTGAATGCTTCCTCTCTGGATCTGACTGCTGATTTGCACGACTGATTAAACCAAGATTTGGATCGAGGTTTATTCGAAGCTTTTTTAACTGGGATGAAGATTTTCATTCCCAGCATTATTACGTTTTCAACCATTTTCGCCATGGCATTGACGTCATTGTCCAGGAAACAGAGTTTCCAATTGAAATGCCGAAAAAAGTCATTGAGCTCAGCCCAACGTGCTTTTCCGTAAACAAATATTGATCGTTTCGTAGCCCGTCGTGAAACGTTCCGAAGTTCGGAGAACGGAAAAGAGGCGGAAATGGTGCAATGATCCGAGTTGCCGAGAGGTGCTAGAACCTCAACTTCGTACTTTTGAGGGTGCGAAGAGAGGAAGAGGTCAAGGGTATTGTGTTGGTGCCCATCAACACACGGAATATGTGTTGGTTCATTCACCAGTTGCACGAGGTGGTTGTGCGCAGCAAAAAGCTCAACATATTGGCCTTCATAAGTTGTACGGCCCGAGTGGTGAAGCCAAGAAGAATTGTGGACATTAAAATCACCAGCAACAACGATTTCACTGTCGGGACAATTCTCAAGAATCTTCGCTATTGAGTCGGAAAGCGAGTCGAAGCCCGATAAGGTAATATCCCTTCCCTCATTTGGACTTCTGTAAAGAAATCCGAAATGCAAATAGTGTGCATCGATTTTGAATTTAACCCAAAGACAGTTAAATTCCGCATCAAGCATGCCCATTGATTGCTGGCATTGAAACACAACTTCATTGCGTATGCATATAGCAAGACCCCGATGAAAATTAAAGAGGGATAGAAGGTGATACCCAGGAATCTGAAAATCAAGTGGATCGGAATTTTCAGATACCTGAGTTTCACATAAGGCGAAAACATCCGGCCGGTGGAGACAAACGTGAGCATACACAGAGAAAAAATTCGCTCTCAGCCCACGTATATTGCAAAGTCGATTCTAAACCGACCTCTCATCACAACATAAAAAAAAATTCAAATCAAACGCAAAGTACCGATATTCGCTATGTTAAAAGTCGTTAAAAAACTGTTTGGTGATCAGTGTTATACCTTCATCACCAAAACAGTTCAACAACGATTAACACAAGAACATTCGTACTAACAAAAATGAAAAGGACGTTTAAAAAAGGAACACAAGGAACAATGCCATAAAAAGGGCCATAAAAGCCCTGATCTGGTCATCGTTGAAAAAAGGCCATCACTGACGAATTATTATTTTTATTTTTTATTGTTGTTATTGTTTATTGTATTGCTTGCTTTTGTTATGTTGTAATTGTTGTATTGTTTTAAAACGGTTGTTTGTTTGTTTATTATTTATTCAAGATTTGTTGTTAATTTTGTAAATAAGTGATTTTGTAATTTTGGTTTTGTTTGTTTGTTGTTCAATTTGTTTTATTTCTGTTTTGTTTTAGTTTATTGCAAAGTTTATTAATTTTTATGTTTATTTTTAATTTTTTTTTTAACTGCACGGGCACTAATTTTAATTAATTTTTTTTTTTTACAATTAGGACAAATTTAACGGACGGAACGTAAAGACGTGTGTACACGACAAAAGACAGAACACTACTCTTTGATGTAATTGGAAATATTGCAAATAAATTATTCGGTGTTTTGGATAGTGATTACTCTAAGGACGTCTCAAAGGTAATTAAGCAACTCAACAACAACGATATTGCTTTGTCAGAAATGATTCAAAATCAATCGTCAATCATTGATACTACTATATACATCCTCAAGAAAGAAACACAAACAATAGTAATAAAATTCAACGAGCTTCAAGCTGAAGCTAATATGATATCGAAGGAAATTACAAATGTTGAAAAACAGATCAATTTGCTAGAAACCTACACATCGCTGTCAACCCAGCTAGCCTTGCTATCAACAGACTTAGAAAGGTTGGAAGCCGACATATTTGATACATTAACTGGTGCAAGGCATGGCCAAATCAGCCCTTTACTGATTTCCCCACTACAATTGCAGCAAGAAATAACAAAAATTAAAGAACATTTACCTAACACACTACGCTTGCCATTTAACCAAAATGACGTCATTCATATGTATAACTTTATGAACTTACAAACTGGAATCTCACCAGAGCATATTATGTTCATCATACGCATTCCGTTAACTAACAACGAAGCATTTAATCTATTCAACATCATACCGATTCCAACCGTGATCAACGACACTATGCTTATCATTCAGCCTGAAACAAATCTTCTTGCGGTGACACCACATCATGATCAATATTTCGCGCTATCAAAGGAAGATTTGAAGGAGTGCAAAGCTATCAAAGAAACAGCAAACCAACTGCTGTGTACAAATAAACAAACAAATTATCACCAAGGTGCTCAAGAATATTTATGTGAAATTAGCTTGCTTAAGAACTTAACCAATACAAAATGCATGTGGCACGAAACTAAATCTAATTCAATATGGAGTCCTTTACAACATACAAATCAGTGGATTTTCGGAACAAAGCATGCAACTAAAATCAGTGCTTTGTGCAATGGGACAGCCCAACTTCTTGAATTACAAGGATCAAGTCTTCTCACTTTACAGAATGATTGCACCCTTAAACACAACACTGCGACGATTCAAGCGCATCAAGTATACACCACAACCATGTATACGTCACACGTGGCATTTGGAGATCTATACAAAATAAATAAGCCAATCATGCAACCCATGTTCAACGGAACACCGCTAGACTTCAACAACGAATTGACACAGCTGAAGCAACTACAAATTGGTCCAATTGCCGCAACTAGTTGAAGAACACATTAGCCCAATTCACAATCTTGTGCAAATGGTCTTGCATCGTAGCATTTGCAAAATGGTATAGTAAATACTGTAGTATACTTTTGATTGGCTTGGTTCACAGAGTGTTAGCTGTCGATTTACAATCAAGTGTTGCAAAAGTCGAGTAAATATAAACTATAGCGGTATTCAATGTTTGGTGCGTTTTAGGTTGCAACGGTTTGGTTGTGCAATAATTTTATCATTGACAGTGAGCGGTATTTTAAGCAACGTTGCAATGATAGATGCAAATTATATAACAGCTGTTTTACGGAATTATTGGTCGTGAAAATTTACAAAAAGGTGTTTGATTATTTTGTGAAATTGTTTTAAAATGTCACGAAGCAGTGCAAAAGAAAATATTATCGCAGCATAAGTAGAACTACGCCAATCGTTGGCCTTTTTATAAGATGCCTTAAGGTATCATACCTTCCACCTTATAATATCCCAGGTTGCATCGATACCGCTTTTTTCAATAAATTTTTTATAAAAGATTTGAGCTGTTGGTGTCTTAATAATAATAATAAAGAATTTGCTTTTGAAAAATTAGGGACTTCTCTTAAATACTAACCTCTATGTTTTCTGACTGCTCCAAATAATCCAAGACAGTTTTTATTTCATCTGCCGCCCACTTTTTATTGGGTTTTTCTCTTTTAAATTTTTTATTTAGAGTTGTCGGCTCCATATCTTAAATTTTGTTTCACGATTCTAAATTATTGTTTACAAATGTCAGCTGTTCGAGTATCAGTTATGTAAACGCAATACATGTAGCAAGAAAAGCTAAACAGTTTTAGTGTTGCGCAAAAGCAATGATGTGACAATTACAATTCTGTATATTTTGTTGTTGGATTGCAAACAAAAGCTATAATATTTTGCATTTGCACTTTCGCAAGACCTTTCGCATCAAACACTGAACTCCGCTTATTGGTTTTAGGCGTTGCATATTTGCAAAAGAGTAGCAAGTGCATTGCTGTATATTTTGTTGGTGTAGAGTAAAAATATACTATACCATTTTGCAAATGCTCCCAAAAGTATGCTACAGTATTAACTATACCATTTTGCAAATGCTACGATGCAAGACCATTTGCACAAGATTGTGAATTGAGCTAATATTCATCACCACATAACAAGTTATGCAGCACTATTGTTAATCTTTAGTACGATCATATGGCTAGCATGGAAATTGAAGTCAACAAGGGAGAGCAACACACTTGAAGATCCAACAAAGCCTACCCCAACAGCAAGACTATCCATAAACCCTGAAGTACACCTTTAGCTTAGTTTTATTACACATTTATTTTATAAATCCATTCATTTTATAAAATTTCTTTAACCTAAATTTTATTACACATTTTTTTTTTATAAATTCAAATCTTAATTTTTTTTTGCATAAGTTGCTCAATTCTCTTTGAATTTAATAAATTCAAGGCCGGCAGAATGTTTAGTTTCATATTTCTTTATTTTAATTTTTTCATAATATTAAAAGAAAGGCACTGAACTTATTTAACAAGTTCATTCACCCATATGTTTGTTTACATATTTAGTTTCATTATTTAACCAAAAACGCTGAATCTTTTTTTATAAGTTCTTTCACGTTTATGTTTGTTTACCTGAACAAGCATAAATGATTAATTAATGATCATTAAACCGGCAAAGAAATAAAATGCAAACTTTTCAATTATTTGATTTTACTTTATTTTTAATTTTGTTATTTTGCTTAGTAATTAAATTCTACTTGTTAATATTTTGTATATATGTCATTTATTTTCAATAAATTATGATTAATCTTTGGATAATCAACAGAAGGGCGTGTTCAATTTATTTCTGCTTGTGAACAATCAGTTTATGTCCTGTTTTGTTCATTCTATAAGAAATTGTGATAGTCGGTTACAAGTGCCGTTCTATCAGTTCAACAATTCCTTGTTGTTAATCGCAACAAGGAAACTATACAACTTATTTATTAAGAACTTAGTCACTTAAACAACCGTAGTTTATAGTTTTTATTTAAAACTCACTATTGTAATCAACACACTTCAAACGTTAATAGTTTTCTCCGCGTGATGCGCTCTTCACTTGACAAAGTCTGAACTAATACTGTTTTTTGATGCTAGCCGCCGCAAGTATTTATACTGTAATTCAGCCATCTAGAACATTCGAAATGTTTCTCGAGGGTTCGAGGCTTTACTTATTCACCACTCTATAGTCAATTATGATTGGTGGCGGCACTTATGTTTACATAATTTCACCACTTATACTAAAATTGTTTTAACGGTCATTTCTAGTTCGTTCTGCACATTGGGATTGAAATGTACTAAATTATAACAATTTTTAATAACAATAACTAACAAATACTTAATAACTAATCCATACAAGATAAATAATAATTACAACTAATTCTTAAACAATAATTACAACTAACTAAAGTTACTTTCGTAACAATATTATTTACAATTTTAACTCAACTTGAAACTCCCATACCTGGTTTAATTTCATAGTATAGAATAATGTGAATTACATTTATTTGGTTAATCTTCTAAAACATAATACTCAAAGTGAATTGGCTATGTACAAGGTGATACGTTCCATTTTTGACATGTGGCAGTACGATAAAGTAACGATACAAAAAATTTGTCGGTTTACAAATGCAAAAAACGAAAATCGAATCGCTGTAAATTGGACAAATATGTTAAAATAAAATTTCAATAATAAAAAATAAAATCAACCCGAAGCTGTATTTAAAGTACGGTGAGTAAGAATTTTCTTGAATCAAGTACAGAAAGATTGATTCAAGTACGGATTTTCAATCGCGAAATACTTAACTTATCCATATTCAATCCCGAATTCGTACTGGAATAATTGATCCGAAAATGAGATTGATTTAAGTAAATCTAAGATTGAATCGATCTCAAAATGCGCTTGATTTAAGAATTATAAAGCTGATTTAACCCAAATTCGTACTTGAAATAAACCAAAGTGAAATTAGAAGGAGAATTTTATTACGATTGATTTACTTACCCCTTTTACTCCTTACAGAATTTCAATTTTAAAACACCAGCTTCATTTCCGATATGGGTTTTACTTGGAAAACTTAAGCCCACAGAATTTCAATTATAAAACACCAGCTTCATTTCCGATATGGTTTTTACTTGGAAAACTTAAGCCCGTTTTCACAACTTACCGATAGCTAAACGTAGACTTTAACCGGCTTTATAAAAAGTGTTCCATTAGTAAAACTTTACTTTAACCTAAAGTGAACGATAAAGTAGATTAAGGTTAATCCTACCAGGGGGTCGATTCTGGTTCTGTGAAACTGTGAAATGAAAAAAAACTTTTCATTTTCGTGTTCATGAGAACTTTTCATGTTATCATTTCACAATTACACAAATTGCGATTCCCGTTCTTTTAATGTAAAAGTGTTTCATTCCATTGTTGCCGTGAAACTTTTGTAACTATGTTAATAAAATGCAAAAGTCAAATGCAGAAATCGACGCTTAGCAGTTTTGAACCGGCGGTAAGCCGCAAATGAGTTTTTTTAACCTGATTGAGCCGCATGTATATATTTTTGTTGAAAGTTTTCTAACCATGTTTCAGCCATTTTTGCCCGATTTTTTAATTAAAAATATTAAGTATTACTTACAATAAGAATGCATATACTTAACTTAGGCGTAGTATTGTAGATACATTTTATATCCACTGTACATAATATATTTGTTTTTAAAAAATATTTTTAATCAATGTATCATTTTTTTAATTGTAGAAAATTTTCATAAAATGAGTATAGTATTTGGATTTTTCAAACTAAGCACCCTTGTAATGTTTTCTAATATTAATTTTACATAATTTTTAATAAATATGTATGTATAAATGTACTTTCATTTATAATTGTTGAACCCGACGTGATTCTTACGCAAAACATTTACAACCAAGATATTATGGAAGTTTCCTAATTTCAAAACGGAATTTTGCTAAATAATAAGAGGGAAACAATATCTTTTGATCGTTTTAAACCTGGGCAGTATTCCATAAAACAACTTATCAACTTTTCACTTTGCACTTATCAAATTGCATGTTTTGGCAAAGTGATAAGTGTTTCTGTTCCACAACATTCTTTGCAAATCTCACTTTGTACTAAGCACATTTTTGCAAAAACTTTGCTCTCTTTGCAAAAAAAAAATTGGCAGCAAGTAGTACTACATAATCCCTTTTAAAATTGAAGCAAAATTGTTAAAATCGATCAACAAATGAGTTATCCAAAAAAATATTTTTGGACCCAACTGCCAGTTTGTACATGAGCTGAAACTTGCGCAAATAATTTTCGCTAAAACTCGCGCAAGTGACGAAGTTATTCGATAATAAATTTTTTGGGCAGTTAACATTAACATTGAGTAACACAATAATTTTAGTACTAGCATGACATCAGCGACAAGAATGTTGTTATTGATTTCTCTATTCGTTTTTCTGGTCGTTTTTAAACAATTTTTTTTTTTTAAATATGAAGAACAAGAATCTATCCTTACGATGCTAACAAATTGCTAGTGAAGTATTGATATAAAACTAAATAATAAAAAAACGACAATAAGATCAAAAAAAGTTAAATCATTAACAAATAAAAGGACAAATATAGATTAATTTGTTAATATGCTAAATTATAAAACATAAAAATATTAAAGGCGGCCCTAAGTTTACTTTAAGACGTCGCTAAACTTATATTTTTCACCGCCGCACAGTGGCGCCATTTGAGTTTTTTCGTTGCAAAAATCATATCTTTTGAACCGAATAAGGTAATTGAACAGTTTAAACAGCATATGATAGATAACTGTTCAGCCTATGAAATGTGCATTTGAAAAGGGTGCTACGCTGTGTAGGGGCCTACTTATGGGTTATCAAAGTTAAAATTAGTAGAAAAATCAATTTTATGGTACCTAAAAAAAAATTATTTTTACATTTTTAGATTGTTTTTATTTTTTTTTTCTTTAGGGTTCTAAATTATTACCCAACAAATTAAAAAAAAAAATTTTTTTTTTTTAAATTTATTTTTTCAATTTTCTGTATTTTCGGTATATGGGTAATTCCATGTCAAAACGACCAAGAGTGGGACACGACCCCTTCCGATTTTAATGAAATTTGGTGAGAATGTTCCTTTTATCTTATAAGGAACATATATGAACGAAAAAAAATTTTAAAATTTTTTTTTCAAAAGTTATGTCATACTCAAAATGTCATAATTTCGCCGAATTAGCCGAATGTGTTGAGCTTATTTCTTCAATAACTCGAAAACTACTTGACATACGAAGATGATTTTAATGTCATTTTAAAGAGAATACTTGGGGCTACAAACCATATATTGAAAAAATAAATTTTTTTTTGAAAAATGTAATATCTGCAAAATGTTAAATTTTAAAAACGGACTAAGTCAAAAACCTATTTTTTTATTTGGCTGATTTTTTTTTGTATAATACCTCAAACTGTTCTTTAAAAATTCTGAAACTTTGAAGGAGGTGTTTTTTTTTTTTTAAGATATGATTTTTTTCCTTTCGCAACCTTTAAAAAAATAATATTAAAATAGAATTTTAATATTGTAATTTTGAGCAATAAGTACACTGTGCAAGTTGCAAAAAACAGACCAGCCGCGCACCTGGCATTTCACCCTAATTGGGGACGCTGAATTCAGTGGTGCTAACCGTTTTTTTTAATTAGCTCTTGTTTTCAAGATATACCGTTATTTCGAAAATGTAAGGCGCTGCACAGCATATATTCGCGTAACTCAAAAATGGTTTAGTTTATTGAAATAACTAAAAAAACCGAAATTCGGCAATAAATAATAAAGTGGGGTTGGTCATACATTTGACCCATCTAGGAGCATCCTACGCGCTGTAGGGGCCAAATTAAAGAATTTTATTAAACCGCAATATTAGTATGGCAACCATGTCTTTTTAACCTTTTTTACCTCTAGAAGCCAAACGGGCACGTACGGGCAGATAAAATTTTTGAATTATGTAAAGAAATAATCAAAGAACAGATTTTGCAAATATGGCAAATATAGAAAAATATAGATTTTTGTTATTTTCCGTCAAAGTTGAAAAATAGTGAAAAAACGGATAGTTTTTAAATAGTGATTTACCAGGAGAAACACAAAGCAAACAGTTCATTTTTTTTTTATCATTACACATTTAATAAATGCATCAATCAATACAAACAAAAAATAAGGCGATTCGTTACCTATTTTTCGTGATATTACACCTGAAATCGCAACAAATTTACTAAAAATTGTGTGTTTTTTTGAAAACCGAAAGTCGGTCAACTTTGAACGGCTATATCTTCTAAACTAAAAATGTGATATTATTAAGAGTGGCAGATTTGAAATCGTTGAAAAGTTTCCTATAACATGAGTTTATTCAAAACTTCGTCGGTGCTCATGAAAATTTTGATTTTTGCAACCTCGTTTGCTCTACGGGCGCTACTGTGCGCCGATGGTAATAACATATCTACTATGTCTTCTGATCAAGTGTCAATCTATGCAAATACACAACTAAAAAATTATAAATTTAAAAAATTCAGGATATTATATTTATTTATTTTATTAAATCTATAGATATAAATCCTAACAGACCATTATTTATTTTTTAGGAACACAAAAATTTTAAATAGAGATAGTAAGTTTAATTCAAATATGTTCATTAATAGAAAAATATTTAAAAAAAATAATTGATTTTATGCAATAAATTCGCGATGAGCAAAGGAAGGAAAACTTTATAAATGTTTTAAGACAGTAATGTTATGTATAACATTAAAAATTGGCTTTAATACACTGAAAAAATTTTCTTCACAGATCCAATGAAATTTACATTAAAATTCAACCTATGTAACCTTTCATTGGATTAATGAAGGATTAATAAAATCAATGACAAAATTTTCATTGATTTTATGAATCCTCATTGAAAAAATGGATAAAATAAACGTTTGTCATTAAACTAATGCAAAATTTTCATTGATTTTATGAAACATTTCATTAATCCAATGAAAGGTTACATAGGTTGAATTTTAATGTAAATTTCATTGGATCTGTGAAGAAAATTTTTTCAGTGTACGAAAATATTGAGAGGTTTCACCGTTAAAACGAATGTGTAAAAATATGTCATAAATGAAAAGTTTTTGACACTTCTTGGCACTATTACACAGAACAAGAATCGTATTACTGTGAAATTGTGAAAACAATTTGTTTTATTCCGCTTGTTCTTTTCATATGAAATCATTGGAATTTATTTATCATTTTTTCACTAAACACGAATCAGAAACTCTATGAAAATGTGAAAAAAGTATTCATTTCACAGTTTCACAGAACCAGAATCGACCCCCTGGTAGGTTAAAGTAAAGTTGTAATAATGAAACACTTTTTACCCTGTTCCACTATCATCCCTATAAAATTAAGCCCTATGCTCCTTTTAGAAGCCAAAGAAACCAATATACATACATATGTACGTATGTATATATTATAATACAAATATTAAAAAATACATTTTTGGGTTATAGTTAGGGTGTTCAGTCGATTAATTCTTCGATTTATGAAACAATTTTATACGATTGATAACTTAAATAATTTAGAATTGCCAATTTCGGTTAAAGGATTAATCGAAGAATTTATACCGATTAATCGAATAATAGTAATAATATATGGGCATTTCCCCAGAATGGTCTACCAGGATGAAAAAATAAAATGTTGATTATCATCGTCTTTTATTGTATAGTCTGTGTTCATACGGCTCATGTGTTATTGACATAATTGCTACTTTATAGGCGAGAGGGACGAGGGGAAAAGAAACGAGTACACTGATGCATGTACTGTCTTTACGTTTTGCTTTCTTATTCGTTGCTTAATTTTGTTTTTGTTTTCAATATCAAATAAAACAAAATAAAAAACATGTCGTCAACATGACATGAATCATTTGATCGCCAATTCATGTTCAAAGAAGAAAAAGGAAGAATCTTGTCAATAAGACATGAGCCGTATGAACTCAGACTTATTATTATAAAAAAGTATTTGTTCTTATAAAATAATGGTTTCATAGCATATCTCAGCTGTTTTACTTGAGGAAATTGGGCTGGAAACTGGAAAATATTATATTTTTCTGTATTTTCTACTTCTAAAGACATTTTTATATACACTTATTTAACATGCAAGAAATATGTTATGTTTACACTCTTTCTTCACAATCTCTCCATTACAATCAATTGTAAAAGGAGTATTAAGTTTTTTTGTTAAGGAAATTTTAAGTCATTTATGGGAAAATGCGTGGTGATAATAATAAAAAAAACATATGGAAAAATCGTACGTACGCGATCCGTACGTTCGCGACCGGTAAATAAGCCAATTAAACAAAAACCAAGAGAGATATTTTATTTTGTAAATTCTGGATGGAGACATTAATACAATTTTAAAATAATTTAATCACTATTGAATAGTACGTTCCATTGCGCCATAATTTCCATCGTTCCATAATTTATAGGGTATGTTCTAGAAATCGAAATGAAGTGAAATTAAAATCGAACCATAATTTAAATTCAATTACTATTTAAAAAATTACCGTAGTTTTTCGTGGTTTTAAGTTTTGTTCTTGCAAAAGAAATAGATACTTAAAGCAGCCCATAGACGATTCAATTCAGTTGTGAACTGAGTCGGTCGTTCTCCAAATCAAAGCGAGTATGGCTTTGTCAATTGATTGGTTTGACGGTTGTCGAGTTGGTTGAAGAAAATCAAAAGATTTTGATATTTTCAAGTTGACTACTAAGTCTTTCAATTCGATTGTACTGTGTGTGCTCAAGTCTCTTGATCAGCTGTCAAAAGTAATTTTTGTAGTTAAGTATTTTAAAAATTGTCTTTTATTTCATTAAATTTTAAAATAAATTTAAAATCTTTCAATTCAGTTGATGAAGTTGTCAACTGAGTTGAAAGACTCAGTTGACAACTGAATTGAACCGTGTATGGGGCGCATAAAGACTAAAGTATCGGGTAATTTTTTACCTATTTTCTTTTTGGCAACACTGGTTTAAACAGCTGACGCACGTTTTGTTTCACTGTCAAACATCTTCAGTTTGGTCTATAATTTAACCATGAATCGTCTTACAAACGAACAACGCTTACAAATTATTGAATTTTATTATCAAAATGCGTGCTCTGTTAAGAAAGTTCATCGCGCGAGTTATATAAACATACATATATTTATAAACATACAGTCGAACTCCCATAACTCGAACTTCTCTAACTCGAATTTTCTCTTACTCGAACCAATTTGATTGGCAGTAGCTCTAAAACAATAAACTACATACAATTCTCCTTCCGTTACTCGAACTTCCATAACTCGAACCAAATACTCAAATTTGTATTCTATAACTCGAAGTTTTTTGCTTGTTTTGTTTATTTATTTCGCTTTCTTTTGCTTGTTTAGCAGGTTTGTATATTTTACTTTGCTCTTTTTTTCGGGGAAATCCCTTTTTGTACATTACGTGTGTCTTTTGGTTTGCCTAAATATGTTAAAATTATTTGTATGTGTTTATTTCATGGCAAGTAAACGTGTTTTATAATGTTTGTCGATGGAGGGAAATATAAGTTTATAAAAGAAGTCGAGGGTGGATTCAAGAAAAAGGAAGCAGACAATAAATATGGTGTCCCAGCTAGTACAGTCTCATAGATTTTTAAAAATAAAGAATTAATTATCAACTCGTTTGAGCCAGTATCTCATCTCTTTAGTAAAATGATTAAGACCCAAATATACAAAATTATCGACATAGCAGTCCTCAATTGGTTTACAGCAGCTAGAAGTCAACCCATGCCGATATTTTACTTCATTGTAACTTGTTTATTACAAATACATACCTACATGCTTAGGTATGAAGCTTTCAAATAGTGCCTGTTTTAAACAAAAAATACAAAATGTACGCAAGTTTCCAATTTATTCTCTTTTAACAAGAAAATTCTGTAACTCGAAGTCTCCATAAGTCGAAGTTTTTTTTGGGATAATGGTGATTCGAGTTATGGAAGTTCGACTGTACATATAAACATACATATGGGCACTTCCAAGATTGTAAACGGGACAGTCGCAAACGTTTATATTGACAAAACTGTAAAAAACAACCTGATTTTCATTTTATTTAAATTAATGATTCTTTTAACTCTCAATTAGCTCTTTAATTTCCGCAAATGAAATTTTTCGCTTACTGTCGTGGTTTCCAAGATAATTGCAAAAAAGCAGTGATTGTAAACGGGACCAAAAACGGAAGTGGGTTTTAAGGGGTAACCGTTTAAACAGTGATTTCTGCGAAACCTGACACAATATTTTATTGGGATTAATTTTAAAATGTTGCGTACTAATGTGCCCTAAAAATGGTTTCGATTTCAAAATAAAATATGAATTACATTTTTTTAAATAAATTGTTAAAGAAATTTTTAACGGGACATTGTAAACGGGACAATTTTTCCACCATGATTTAAAATTTTTTTATGTTGCTATTTATAATCCTTTATATAAGAAACTTAATAAAAAATGTTTTTTAGATCATAAATATGCCTTAGATTAGAGTATTGTTGTTCCTAATGCATATTTTCTAATATACACAAGTATGTGCTAAAAGTTGTAGTACTTCGTTTACCATTTATCTTTTTTTTCGAATCAATTAATTTATACGCATATATTAAAAAAATATAAGCAAATCTCTAAATAAATTTTGAAAAGAAAATTTTTTTTTCCATTTTTTGTGGTTGACGTTTTTTTTGGAAATAACCATATGATTATATTATCCAACTACAATAATCGCTTATTCCACACATTTAATTTTATTGCTTAATATTTTGTAAGAAGTATTTTTTGCTGTTAATTCAATATCAATCAGATCAATAAACTTTATGTATTTCAATGTATTTTATGTATTATTGCTTAGCACAACACTTTTCATAAATTTTTAAGAACAAATAAAAACATGATTGATTCTTTTTGTTTATTCGATAAGCGATAAAATTGCATTTTAATATTAAGATTTTTTAATCAATAAAGTCAGATTGCTTTTGGTATTCAAACGTAGAACGAGTGTTTTAATCAGGGACCGTAACTGTTATAACTTTTATAGTAAAAGTCAGAAAATAAAAGTTATTTTTTGACTTTTGTTTTTTCGAGCAGAAATATAAGTTATTTTTGACTTTTATTTTTTCGATAAAAAATAAAAGCTATTTTTGACTTTTATTTTTTCGAGCAGAAATAAAAGTTATTTTTTTACTTTTATTATTTCGAGCATGAATAATTGTTATTTTTTGATTTTTATTTTTTCGAGCAAAAATAAAAGTTATTCTCTAAATAAATGTACGTGATTTAATAATTTAGTTGACTTTAAATTTTTTTTAGTGTGTGTTATTATAATAGGAATTCCTTATGCACATTAAAATAATTATTAAAGTCATCTAAATTATTAAAACACGTACATTTATTTAGAGAATAACTTTTATTTTTGCTTTTATTTTGGTGCGGTTTATGGGCTGGTGGCATCATTGGACCGTACTTCTTCAAAGATGATGCGAATCGTTACGTAACTGTGAATGGTGAGCGCTACCATCGCAACGTCAGGAAATTAACAAATTTTAATTTCCTGACGATGCTAACCAAAGGTTAGCGAAATATTGAAGAAAATAAATAAAATAAACCTCAAGCTTAAATAATTAAAAGTAATTATAAAATAATTAATAAGCTTATTTGAATTAATTTTTTAAGCGTGTAATGGTCTGGTAACACATCACATCATTATTGGTACACGCAAAAAGAAAACACGTTTGAATTATGATTACAAAAAAATTATTTTAAATTAACAATTGTTGTTTGAAATCACTGCTGTTGTCAGGATTAATAATTTTTTTTTTAATACATAATTTATTATTACAGTAGACGCTCGCAAAACCGCAAAAATAACGTAAGCGACATGATTTTCAATTTTTTTTTTAATAAATGACTTTATTGGCAACACTTGCATCATCGCCTAAAATGTCATGGTCTTATAAGATACCGTTACGATTTTATTGCAAGAACAATTTTATTGTAAGCGACAAATTTCATACAAAATTTATATGAAATGAAATAAAAAAGCTCTCTCCTGTAAAATTTTCTAATTCAGATTGGGCCTGTTCACTAAATGGAAAAGTTCACATAATCAAGATAATATAAAATAAGTATTTCAAATCATTTTTAATATGTGTACATACATAACCTATATTTAGTTTTTATTTCAAATTATTGTGTGAATAATAAATGTACATGAAAGTAGTCGGTTATATTTTTTTGCTTTACGGGATTTCTGTAATGCCTTGTCCCTGCATTTTCGCAATGCCAAATATCATAATCATATACATATGTATATTTTTTTCACTACAAGCAATTACTTTACAAACACATCTTATAAATTTCCCTTTGCATTCGTATATGCACATTTACTAGCTTATTTCGGGGAAGAACAGATTTCTAACAAAGGGTGGTTTTTATAGAGTTACACAAGTTTTAATCATAATAAAACAAGAAAATATATTTTTAATATCAATGAAACGGGAAAAAAAATTTTATGAAATTTAAATATGATTTCTGCCATGCGGCCGCCACGGCTGGCGTGTAGAAAGCGCAAATTTTCAACAACTTTTCGCATTCTGACCATCATCGTTTTTGAAGACTTATAGGCCAATGACTCCGCCAGCCCATAAAGCGCACCAAATACTAATTTTTGTGGATGTAATGGTGTTTCGACAAAAAAGCTTGTGGATTCTTCTCACTCCAAATGCGACAATTCTGCTTATTTACGTGGCCATTTCACCAGAAATGAGCTTGATCGGAAAATAAAATTTTGAGTGGAAATTCAAAATCAATATAAATTTGTACTTCAGCCCATTCACCGAATTATTTTGATTAAAAATTTTAACAATTTGCGCGTTGCTCGATTCATTATAAGTCATAAATCGATTCATAATGAAATTCCAAAGCAAACTAAACAAAAAGCAACTATCAGCTGTTAAATGGGTGCTCAAATAAAGCAATGATGCCAACTCAAAGTTGTGATACTAAACACCCTTTACAACAAATAGTTAAAAAAAAAGTTACAACGGTTGCAAGTTGTTCACATAATCGAGATAGGTTGTGTTCACTCGTTAGAACCTCATGTGTAAATATGTTGTTGTTCACTATTTTGGATGTTCATATAACTGGGTATTCTTATAACCGAGCCTCTACTGTATTTATTTTTTCTTAATTGTCTATAGATTTCTCTTGGAAGAAATTTTAGCAATTTTAAATTTACACTTAAATAAAATAGACTATAAACTAACATTTGATAACATAACATTAATTTTACTACATATCAATTGAAGCACAGCCGCGAATAACGTTTTAAGTTACAAAATAATAATTTTTCAGGAGAGCAAAAAAACGTTTTTTGACCAGGCAGCATTATTTGTATTAAAAATTTTATTTTTTCTATTATTAAAAATAATGATAATAAAAACTTTAATGCAAAAGGCTTTTAAAACATTATTCCGCACTGCAAAACCATTTCGGTTTCATCATTTTGTTAGTAACTTGCAATGTTCTTCCACTGGCTGACACTTTGTACGCCATTTTGAAGGCGTTAAGGTGCATAGTTTTGGTTGATTTGATGTTTAAACTGTGTAAAAGAATAAGGTCAACGGTTATCTGCAAAAAAACAGGTTTTGCAAAATGTGGCGTTTACAACGTTATTCGCGGCTGTGCTTCAATTAAAAAAAGCTTTTATTAATCAACTTATTGACTTTGGATACTAATTTTAATACTGATTAAAATTGTTGCACATTTTTCTAAGAGGGCCAGCATCACCATAATTAAGTCTGAAAAATTTTACGGATTACGGTATAGATTTCGGAATAATCGTTGAGAAGCACGAAATAAAATCTCATTAATTAAAAATATCATCATTAAAAATGTTAAAAAAAAACGACAAATTCAGCGTTGTTCAACGACTTTTTAAAGTAGGAATTTTTTCCTGTACCAATTCGACTTAAATATAATACGTTTGGTAAATGAGGTAATATTTAATCGATCCATATTCAATAATCGACAAGTGGCATATAAAGGGTGGTCCAACCATGATGCTCGATGTCAATTCTGAGTCACACCTTAACGTAAAGTTTCTTACCAAACTTAATTTGACATTTTTTTGTTTCAGTGTTTGACAAATTTAACAACAAATTTAATTTTAAAATTTAAATGTTTACACAATTGAGCTAGGCGCTAAGATTGTTGAAGCCTTTTACAAAAATTCACGTTCAAATCAAAATGCATTTCATGCACTTCGTGATTTTTTTGGTCAGCATAATCGGGAGAATTGTGCTCAAATTTCCGCAAACCGGGCCTGTAGTAAATGTGCAAACACTGTTTGGTACGGTTTATGGGCTGGCCAAGCAGTTACCGTGAATGGTATTCGCTATCGTGACATGATAACGGACTTTTTGTGGTCAGCAGGATGGTGACAGTTGCCACACAGCCAACGTTACAATGTATCTTTTGCGCGAGATGTTTGACGATGATAATTTCGTGTGATTTGACACCGTTGGACTTCTTTGTTTGGGGATATTAAAAAGAATACGTGTAAGTCAATAAGAATAGAACATTTCAAAAGCTAAAGGATGAGATAATTCGGCACATTAACGGCATTGAACCTCAATTATGTCTTAGAGTCTTTGAAAATATGGACCATCGGATAGATAGAAGTATGCCACCGAAGCCGTGGTGAGCACTCGGCCGTTATTTTGTTTTACACATAATTGTTATAGATCTCTGTATCATAATAAAAAATATTTTTTTTTATTATTATTATAATTTAATTAAGCTTGAGGTCTCTTTTTTTATAAAAAATATTAAATTTGTTAAAAATTGTTAATTTTTGTCAAAAATTCAAGAAAAAAAAACCCTGAAGAAGGCACACAACGGAGTGCCGAAATATTGGTTAATAAATTTAATATGTTTTATAAAAAAAGAGATTTCAAGCTTAATTAAATTATTAATGCAGTTATTTTCGCTTAATTGAATTTCTAAAAATGCACGGGAACTCAAACTTTCTTGCCGCAAAATAATTTTTTTTACGTTTGTGGAGCAAAAACACATTGAGTAGATGGAAACAATTAACCGAAACATTTGCTCTTGTTTTGCGCAATGCGGTCTTATTTTGCGAAATAGTTAAGCGGGTAACGCAATGAAACGGAACTCAACTAAACGGGTATTTTAACATAGACAGTTATACTGAATGATTTCGTTCCATGATTTTAAGTGCAATAAAACGGGGAACTCAATTAAGCGGGGCTTAATTAACCGAGAACAAATTTTGTAAACGTCGAATAAGAAAGAGTTAATTTATAATACCAAATATTTAAATAATTCTCTGTTTTTGTTTTATTTACAATTAATATCGTGCGTTTTAGTTGGACCGCCGATTGTAAGGTTTTTGTAATATATGGGCCACCGAACTCTTTTGCGTTATAATCCAAGTGTTCCTCTAGCAAGTAGTCTTCAAGATCAAGGAAATTTGCAACTATATCAACTTGAATACCTGCTAGGAAGTTATTTACTGTAGCTGGATTATTTCTTGAAAAACCGCCTAAGTTTACACTTCTTTATTGAACCACAAAATGTTTGCCTCCCTTGAAATGGCTGTCTAGAAAAATATTATTAAAAAAAATGTTAGCTACAACCATAGCCATTATATATTTTTAATATATTATGTTCAGAAGTAACAAAATTATGGTTGCTTTGATATCCGTAGTTGTTGTTCGATTAAAATTCTCGAATTGTTTTTTCTTTAATTGTTGATTAAAATTTGGGATGTAACGATACGCCTCAAAATAAAATATCGCCGATACCGATACGCATATTGAATTTGAATTGAAGTTAAAATTAACAAAACTCAACTCACTGGGAACTATTTCTTGTCATAAGTTACTTTATTATATTCAAAATTTTTTATATTTCGAATTTATTCTATGAGCTAAATTTTACTTCTCTATTTTATAAAGCTTTTTATACCCACACCACAATAGTGGAGAGGGAATTATGCATTTGTGCTTATGTGTCACTTTCTGAGTCGAACTAACGATGTCCGTCCGGCTGGCAGGCTGGCTGGCTGGCTGTCCATGCAACCTTGTGCGCAAAGTACAGGTCGCAATTTTGAAGATAATTTGATAAAATTTAGGACACAGGTTCTCTATATGGACACATAAGCTATATAGTTTTTCAAAAATAGGACCACAAGGGGAGGTAGGGGGCAAATTCTGACTCTCACAAACTTTTAAACCGATTTTAATGACTTTTACAAACATAGATAAATCCATATTTATATGGACATATAAGCATGATGTGTTTTTTAATACTGTGGTGTAGGGTATCATATGGTCGGGCTTGACCGACTATACCTTCTTACTTGTTTTTTTTTTGATAGTTCATTTCCTTAAACTTTTAGGAATGACTTTATAATATTTTTAAACCTAACCATAATACATATGGGCATTTCCCCAGAATGGTCTACCAGGATGAAAAAATAAAATGTTGATAGTCATCGTCTTTTATTGTTTATTATTATAAAAAAGTCTTTGTTCTTACAAAAGAATGGTTTCATAGCATATCTCAGCTGTTTTACTTGAAGAAATTGGGCTGGAAACTGGAAAATATTATATTTTTCTGTATTTTCTACTTCTAAAGACATGTTTATATACATATTTTACATGCAAGAAATATGTTATGTTTACACTCTTTCTTCATTATATCTCCATTACAATCAATTGTAAAAGGAGTATTAAGTTTTTTTGTTAAGGAAATTTAAAGATATTTATGGGAAAATGCATGGTGATAATAATAAAAAAAACATATGGAAAAATCGTACGTACGCGATCCATACGTTCGCGACCGGTAAATAAGCCAATTAAACAAAAAACCAAGAGAGATATTTTATTTTGTAAATACTGGATGGAGACATTAATACAATTTTAAAATAATTTAATCACTATTGAATAGTCCGTTCCATTGCGCAGATTTTTACATTTCACTACTGTCAGCCAAAGTTGACTTCTATTTTGCGTACGTTCGTGACCACACGTTTATAACTCTTCTAATGAAAACTTAAACTCGATGAAGTCCATATTTTGCACTAAACATATTTTAGCTACCCAAATGCTATCGAATCGAAAAAAATGCTAGGAAAAGTTTTGTTTTCTATATTATTAGTACATCAAAAGCGTACGAAAGTACGTTCGTGACCTGAGGAAATTTCCATATATTTAAAAAGAACAATAATATGGTCACGTGCAAACATAGCATTGTTATAATCTAACCATTGTATGTTGATCTTAAATAATGGTTACCGCCAATCATATTTTTTCTGCGTGTAGATATTGAGTAATTAAAAAACTGTGACAGAACACATGTTAAACTTTTAGTCATTAAAAACTATTTAATATTCAAGATAATTAGATAATTAACATTAAGTTTAATAAATAAATAGACCAGAAAAAAGGGAATGAACGCTTATTAAAATTATTGGTTTTATATAAATGTTCATGTTCATGTTCGAATGTGTATTCTAAGTCAAATTACAATCCTCAAAAGCTTTTATACTTGAATAGTCTTATTCTTTCAATATTTTCCAGGAATATTTTCTATGCACTATCAGAATTTTCGTTTGTATATTTCTGTTACGAGGCTTACTTTAGCTTTCCTTTGGCTGCATAAAGAAAGAGCTGCGCAAATTTCTTTACATGTTGAGCGAAGTTCAAAACTGGAAATGTTCATTTTGAATTCCAATATTTCTAACTTAGGCCCATTTATTTTTATTTTTTTTTTAAATCCGAAATAAGCCTAGAAAATACTCAAAATACTGTAAACATTTTTAAGTGGTACAGTCTTCCACGGATAATTACCTCGCCAAATTTGCCAAGCTTGTTGGGTAATTATGAGGGGTAAGAATTTAAACGAATACGCTTAACTACCTCGTTGAGGTAATTATAAAAAAACGTTTTACTATCTCACTGAGGTAATTAAGCGAATACGTTTAAATCCCTCAGGGAGGCAATTAAACGTATTTATTTACGAGATATCTTAACTTTGATGTATGGTTTTCCTCTCAAGCTGCAAATATGAAATATGTATTAAAGTTTTTTGTCTCTCCTGTAAAAAGTGCTGAAAGGGAGTTAGCAGGTTTGCATATTAAGCTGACGAGGCGTATTTGTTAGGTATGAGAATAGGTCGTAAAATAGGGCAAAAGGGGTAAAAGCTCACAATTTTTCAATAATTTTAATAACTTCGTTCCATAACTGAGACACATTGGCCTGCAATCGCACCCTCCCTCTATCTTCTTAACTAATCAAGTTCTCGAACCAATATACATCGGCGATGGAAAAGTTGCTGTCTACGAAGATGCTGGATGCATAAAATTGCCACTTTCGTTATTTCGCAAAATGCTCTCATTGACCGCATACTCCCGATGTATGCACACATTAAATAAGTCATGCGTGGCTGGCAGAAAGAGCTATTTTGACAGCTATTCTACTTCGAAATTTCTGTGCAATAGTACACTATCGGTCGTTAAAAAAATTGAAGAAAAACGTTATCGAAATTAAAAACCAAAATATTCACTAAAAATAAATAAGTCAGCTAGTTCAACTATAAAATGCTGCATGCTATCAAAAAAAAAAAATAATCTGAACATTTACAGTTATGTTACTTTGAAAAAAATTTTATTAACAATTATTTACGCGTATTCAAAAAAATGTTTATTTTTATGGGGATCCTTCCCAATTACAAAATCCTATTTCTATATAAAACGAACAGTATAAGAGATTTGTTGTGCTAGTTTCTTTGATCGTTCGTAATCTGTTCATAATGGAGTATATTCTTTTCGTCGTTGCGTTTATTTTGTTTGCCTGGTCTTTAAATCGTTGGAAATCGAGAGAGTATGTTAGACTAGCCAAAGCAATACCTTCAAATAAATGGCATACAATGTTAGGATTTGGTAAATTTACAAATACACATGGTAAGAAAAAAAATATGTTAAAAAGTTTAGATGACACAAGTGAAAATATATTTAGTGTGTATATTAAAAATGGGTGATCTCTAATAACTTAAAATTACAATTTTTCAACTTACTGCCCATTTCAAGACACGAGCGCAAAACGCGTTCGTTTAACTTACATTAAAAACAAAACCAAATTTTGATATTTTGTTTTGAATATAAGTTAAATAAACGAGTATTGCGTTCGTGTTCTCAAAACAGGCAATTAGTCTTTGAACTACGTACAACAAGCTGCTAACTAGAATGGCGATTAAGCTTAGCAGGTTGTTGGCACAGAGTTAATTCATAACGAATTTTTCTCCATCTGCCAACTTTTAATAAATCAACTCTGAATTTTTATGATGCCACATTGTATTATTCAAAAATGCAAAACGTTTTGCATTAATCATCGCTGAATTTGTCATTTTTTTTCTTTTTCCCTTCTCATACATATAAAAATTATAAAAAGTTTTTAAAATTAAAATAAATTAAGAAAAGACAGTAAATTAAAAATAACAGTTATTTAAAAAAAAACCAACAAAATTGTTTGACATTAAACGGCTGTTTTTCACAAGTTGACAGCTCGTTAACAAGAGTTTAGCAAATCGTAAGCCAGAGTTAGGTTAGTGTATTATGAATAAACTTTTTGCTAACTTATGCCAAATTTTCATTATGAATTTTTTTTTTTTTTTTTTGCTAATTTTTGTTATTTGAAAAAAGTGCAAATTGCAAATTGATTGCTCAATACAGCTTATTTTAAATATGCTAAGCTGAGCTTCATCTTGCAAGATATGATTTATGTTATTTATCAGAGACCGAAAATAACAGTTATTATAAAATTCTAACTGTTATTTTTGCTCGAAAAAATAAATACTTAAAATAACAGCTTTTTTGTTTAAAACAATACTAAAACAACTGTTATGATCTGAGTTATGAATAAAGAAATAACTATTACGCTCCCTGTTATTTATAAATAATGATTCTTAAACGGAAAAAAGGCCGCCCAATTAAGACAAACCCATTCGAAGATGATGAATAGAAGCTGTTTCCATAAAAATTGATGTCAAACTCGGCTGAAGTGAACATTCGCCAAAAAAAACGACCAGAATATACGCCCACACATAAAGCCGTAATATTCCATCATTAAAAAAACAATTTAGAAAATAGCTTGTCCCGTGCGACATGAATTTGTTTCGATTGGTGGAGAACGCTCATACTGGCATATGAAATAGATCATAGCTAACGATGACCAATAATTTTAATGAAAAAATATTCTCAATAATAATTGTTTAATGGTTTAAATAGTTCCGAATTCTATATAAATATTAAAATTTGAAAGTAAGAGCAATTCTTGGAAAAGTTTGATATATACACCCCTGTTAAAAAAATCAATTCCGATCGAAAGTGGCAGTACTTGCGTAATTTGCTTCACCATTAAAATTTTATTTAAAAAGAAAAAAAAAATCAATCAGAATTTCAACTTTTTAATTAGATTCATTTCGAGCGAAATGTGTGACAGGACCGACAGAAACTATGGACAGTTATGGACCGTTTGCCATTAAATTTTTTGTTATTTAATATTATCTTTAAGAGTTTAAAAATAACATAATGGCCTTAAACCACTTCTCCTTTTTTTAGATATAATTTCCCATCTATATAACCATTCAAACAAATATGGTCCTAACAGTGTATGTTGGGTAGGACCATATTCGGGTTTTCTCTCGAGGGATCCTCAGACCTTAAAGGAAATCTTAACGTCTAAAAACTGTACAAATAAACCATCGCCAGTTTATAATGGAATTGTTATGACGGTTGGTCAGGGTTTGTTAACTGAAAATCGTATGTACATTTTTATAAACTAAAATTTAAAAATCTAACTATTAATAATAATTAATTACTTAACTTTTTAGAACCAACATGGGGTCAACATCGGAAATTGTTTAATAAAGCTTTCTCGGTTAAATCTTTAGTCTCTTTTCTACCCATTTTTTGTAGAGAAATTGACAATATGATTAAAAAAATTCAGCTAAGTGTGAAAAACGAAGAAACTGTTGACATGTTTATGTTGTTAAGGATATTGACTATAACAAATTCATCACGTGAGAAATCATTTAAAATATTTTAAAGTCCCATATACATATATATATATAGCTGTTATTTTGATATTATGAATAACTCAATTTTAATACTTTTTATTTACTCTTTAGAAACGATACTGCAAAAAAACTTAGAGTTCTCAAAATATACACCCGCTATGATGGTAGCAAATTGTTACCGGTAAGTTAATAAAGAGTATATTTAAAGTGATATCTTTTTTTTAACTGTGACACACACAAACACATTTTCACTAATACTACCATAGCGCTTGATTAACCAATGTTAGACTGGCCTTAACCCACCTTAAGCTACCCATACTCCAGGTCTAAGTAACCTTTAAGCTTACTAAAATCTAGCCCTCGAAAAAAGCCTTACCGTAGGCTATCCCGGCCAGGCTTAAGGCCACTTTAAAGCGATCGTTTACCTTATCTTTTATTAAGGTTTGGGCTTACCTTAGGATGTCATTAGCATACCCTTGTTCAACTTGAGCTTGGTCTTAAGCTTAATTTAAACTCAGCTTTCGTTAACCTCAAATTTTTCGTGCAATTAGTTATCATTAGGCGTAATATTGCTCTATACATATGTATTTATAAATTATGGATGTTTGTTATGCCCGATAGAACTTACAAAAGTGTTAGCTTTAGGAATCGTTATAATTATTCCTTTTTTAATAAAAGTCGGATGAAAACGGTTTTTTTTTTATATTATAATTTTTTCGAGCAGAAATAATAAGAATTAGAGTTAGCAACCCTCTCGTGTAAAAGTCAAAATTTATCACGTCCGTATATGGGCAAATCCTGCGTGACGAACGCTACATTCGCAAGCGTTTGCTGATTAAAATATAAACATTTTTTGGTCTTTTAGAAAAGATAGCTTCAACTTACAAATAGTATTTAGTGACATTAATATGTACTTACGAATGGCATATACAGTTGTTTTCGGTTAATTGAGCCCCGCTTAATTGAGTTTCCCGTTTTATTGCACTAAAAATCATGGAACGAAATCATTCAGTATAACTGTCTATGTAGAAATACCCGCTTAGTTGAGTTCCGTTTAATCGCGTCACCCGCTTAATTATTTCGAAAAATAAGACCGCATAGTGAAAAACAAGTGCAAATGTTTCGGTTATTTGTTTCCGTCTACTTAATGTCTTTTTGCTCCACAAACGTAAAAAAAATGATTTTGTGGCAGGAAAGTCATGTTTCTGTTATATACATAAATAAATGTTATATGAAAAAATAAAGAAATGAGTTTTATTTTCTATCTACACATGGGTGTATCGCTTTATTGCACATCTTGCTGAATTAAGCGATTTTCGTTTTAATTGTGTCGGCGATTCAATTAACCGAGTACTGCTTAATTGAGTTCCCGTCTAATTGTGTCAAAAGTCGTGTATTTTTAGAAACTCAATTAAGCGGAAATAACTGTATCATAATTTCTTAGCAAGTATTTGTTGCAAAATAATTGATCACAAGGTTTTGTGACGCACGCTACAAAAAGTGGAAGTAACTTCAAAGGTTGAAGTGCGTTTTCCTAATTTTTAACGAATTTTGCATGATAAGGTATACAAAATCTAATTCCTAAAAGAAAGATGACTATAAGAGAATTCTAAACGCACTTATTCGCAGCCAAAAAATGTTGTGATTTTTTGACAAAAGCCGTGAACCCTTTGTGACGCACGCTACAGTTTTAATAAATTTTATTCTTTATTATTTTCAATATTTCCCCATCCTTTGGATGGCATCTTCAGGAATCTTAAAAATATAAATTAAAAATAAAAACATAAATCATTGAAACACCCTGTAACACTAAGAATTATTGTACAGAGAAAAATAAATATATAACAAGCAGTAATAACAAAAAAGGAAAAACTCACAATAAAAAACGAGTAACAATATTAAAACACACAACGACTAATCGCGTTCACATGTAAAATTGCACTATTGATCCTTTCTCTTTTTATTTATAATATGCCTAAAGGCCTAACCAGAATGTGAATAACGTGGCTTAAGCAACTGAGCGAATACATGTAAATCATATGTGTAAAACCATGTTGAACTTAAAGGAACTTTTTGTTAAATTTTATGAAGCTGTTATTTGCTTAAGCAAAGTGCGAAACTAATCGCACATTCCGTACGGAATCATATGTTTTTTATTTTGTTTTTTTTTTTTTAAATGTATTTGAGAGGCTTTTTCGTTTGTTTTTGACAGTAGCTTAAGTTTGTTTATGCACATTCTGGTTGGGCCTTAAAGCTCTGTGCCAAGGCGAATTTATGTAAACGGTGGTGTCGATACTACAACAATTAACAACAGCAAAAACATAACAATGTATTTTGTTGCTGCTTTCGTTGGCCGATAAGTCAAAAACACAAGTAACTTTTGACATTCCTCTCTCTAATTTAAAAAAAAAAGTAGCACAGCTGTGCTTTCAACGCAACCTGAAAAATGAATTCGCCTTGCTCTGTGCTATGTTGTCTACGTCACTCTTAAAGTTAATTCTCTTATCTTGTCTTATATTTATTATATGCAGGGTTGTCATATTAATTTTGACCATTTTCGCCAAATTCATTATCAAAAATCGCCAAAATCGCCAAAGCCTTTGTTTACAAGTTTTTGACAATAAAATACATATTTTTTATATTATTAAAAATTTTTTTTATAAATCCTAAAAACTAAATTAGTTCCGTATCGCTTAAATACGCCAAAAATATATGTTTTGCTTAATTTTTATTTAGAGCGAAATAAAAATATTTAGTGAACACAAAAAAGGTACAATGTTTACTATAAAATAATTATTAGTATTTTGCGGCTAGTACTAAACAAATATTAGATATGCACTATACACAATAGTTGCAGTTTTATTATATATCTGAAACGCTTCACCGTCAAGACTCGCTATTTGTCTTCTAATTTGGAAAACATTGTGAGGGTATTACATTTATTCAACGAAAGTACAAAAGAAGTGCAACATGTACTATTCCCATTCATATAACTTATCAGCCATGTTCTGAAAATCACTTTTTGTGAAAGTAAATTGAAATCACAAAAAAGGTGTTCTGGACAAAAAGCTTTTTTCATAATTGTGATTTTAAACCAGTCAGCTAAGTGGCCGCTGATTTTTTTTACTTGCTTATTTGTTTCCACTATTTTAACTAAGTTAAAACTTTTGTGGTTTTCAAAACACCCATTAATCACAATTGTGATTTGGAATCTTGTGATTTACAGAGCATGCCTGTATAACTCCTAAGAACACGTCTAGAAGTTCGTATTGCATTGTAATTCGAAGGCGAGTTTTAGTGGAGTTCATAGTTTCACAGGCATTACTTGTTGTAATAACCACATATTAAGGACAGCCAAAGAAAAGTCCTTAAAATTTTACGTACCTGCCGTATCCTTGTAGCTTTTAAATGTTGGCCTAAACTTATTTAGTTATGTTTCCAATTAACCAACGCTTATATTTTCCATTGTGTTTCATAAACGTACAAAGGTATGATAGGATTCATAAAAATCTTTAAAATTTTTATGAATATTTTATCTGTGATAATAAATTGCCACATACATATAATTATAATGTGAAAATGTTTATAGACTTAAAATATATTAGTGTTTTAAGGAATTCTATTTATTGATTTTTTCAAAAGCAATTTTATATATAAAAAACACTTTTCTAAAAGAATTTCATTAACTTCATCAGCTATTTGAACATACCTTCAAATACATATCATACATAATATGTATGAAATTTTATTCATAAAATTACGAGAATAAAAATAATATTATTTCTAAGTATTGAATTTAACGAATTTAAAAACAAATTCATAGGTCATCAAAAATAGCCAGTTGGCGATTTTAGTTATTGTAAAAATCGCCAAATCAAATATTAGGTCGCCAAACATGTTTGAAAATCGCCTAGTTTGGCGAGAAATCGCCACATCTGACAACCCTGATTATATGTAGCATCTCCAGCAGTGTTGCAAAATTGAAATTTTGAAATGGTACTGAACTTCAACTAAAAGAGTATTTTTCCCACCAAATGGTACTTTTTGTTAAAAAAAAAAAATAATTTATGAAAATAAATGGAACAAAAATATTTTATTGGAATTCATTTATATAAGTATTTAATGGCGAACCGTATTTATATTTAAGGTACACATGTAAAAAATATTTCTTTTATACATAAGCGTCAAGCACCTCATCCATTTACAATATTATTGTATATGTTGTTCGCCGTATTATTTCTATATGGCCTCATATTATTCAATAAGTGGCACAGCGGTTTCAATTAAAATATGGCGCAACTATTATCTAAAAAAAAACACAACATTTAAAGCAAAACAACATAGTGCAGTGTTGCAATATATAGCTTTTCTGATTTCGATTCTTACCAATATATTGTGTCACCTTCGAATATAACAAACCCATTGGCGACATAATTGAACAGTTATATTGAAAGTGTAAGAGCCGTTTAAGGTACGTTTTTTCAGTATTAAAAAAAAAAAAATATTTGAAATAGTTCATATATTTATGAATAAGAATATAAATTAAAAATTTAATTTTTGTCAATATAAATTAATACTGGTTTTTATGTTTATATTTTAACTTTTACAAAGTTACATAATTCAGACTTTTACATACTTAGAACTTAGTTCCAAAAAAAGTTCAAAACAATAATGTTTAAAAAAAAAGATTTTAATTCAGTGTTTTAAGATAAAGCAAATTTACTTTAAGAAATCATAAGAAATAATCAGTATTGTGGTTATTTTGTTGAACTATTTATGGGTTTTAATCCAAATTTTTATAATTAGGCTTAAGTTCATCAAATTTTATTTTCATTAAATTATTTTTATGAAGAAAGGAATTTTACAAACATGAAAATTAATTTAAATTGTTATTGATAATCTTTCATTCTTGACGTGGCTGGGGCTCGAACCCCGGCCGGCAGGTTACCATGACATGTTTCGATCGCAACCACTCGATCTCCTCAGATGGATTTGCGTCTTACACTAGCAGCCATCGACGACCGCTGACGTCGATAGTCAAACATCAATCCTTAAACCAAATTGTATTTTAACCTTTGGTAGATCGAAATTTGCTTTTCTGAATGATTATCCATTTTTAATTGTTTTTACGTGTTTTTTTTCCTTTACTTCTGTTTTCTCGTACTTTTGTCAAGAATTCTTCTTGAAGTCGAAAGTACATTTGTAACTACAACAGCAACTACCAGTTGATTTTAATAGATCTTTCGTTTTTATCAAACTTGAAACAGTTTCTATATGTATACGATTTCTTCCTTTGCTTTTTACATCATTTTGCATTCGAAAATGTGCGTTCAATTGATGCTCAGGAATGTGGTTTCGAAAAAATACCAAAAGCATTATATGAAAGGTCAGCAAACATTAGTTTCGTTTTTTTTCAAGAAATTTAAATATATTCAGTTCTGAAATGCTTTATTTCTGAAAGATCCGCTAGAACACGGAATTGAGAATTGATATTATCATAGTTTTCTTTATCGTTTGTAAATAACATTAATAACAACAGTATTATGCTATTGGATTTTCTGGAAACAATATTTTTTGGATTGAAGCTGATTATGACTTTTAAGGTTTTATGTTCAAAACCAAATTTTGTTGTAAGAACAAATATTCCATTCTGGAAAGCAAAATATGAATCCTGCCGTCCACACTTTGCATTTCAATATTTACGTCGCTTATTATTTTTAAAATACAACAACATAAATTTTGCAGCAAACACATGATAACCTAAGCCTGCTATCGAAATGATCACATCACCTTAAAAAAGCTCAAAGGATAAAAAAAAAGTACTGAAAACAACGCGGGGGTACTGCGGTATTTTTAATATGAAAAAGTACTGAAAAAGTACCAAAGTACTGAATTTTTCAACACTGATCTCCAGTGTAAGTCGTTTATTATACCTCTCTTCTGTTTGTAATATTTGTACGGCGTCCAGTTTGGGTATGTGATTTCTTTCCGCACAATGGGCTGCAAGTGCTGTTTTATGTGTCAGTGAACTATTTATAGATTTGAAATCCGATTTGTGTCCTGCAATTCTCGTCTTTAATTTATTTTTGGTAGTTCCTACATATACTTGATCGCATACGTTATTTCCACCACCATTGCACTCTATTTTATAAATAACGTTTGACTTTTCCATTTTATCCACTTTTGTTTTTGTGTTAGAAAACAGATTTCGAAGTGTGTTTTCTGATCTTGGCGCTGTTTTGTATTTTACTTTATTGTAAACTCCTGACTTTTCTATTCTTTCTGATATATGTGGTATATATGTCATTGATTTATAAATTCGCGGTTCTACTTCTTCCCTTGTGATGTTTTTCTTTTTCTTATTATTATTTTTTTTTTAATAGACTTTTGATAATATTTTGTGGAAAAGAGTTTTTCCCTAGGATTTCCTTAATCTTTTTGATATTTTCCTTATGAAATACCCTGTCGCTAATCATTAGTACCCTGTTTATAAGATTACTAGCCGTGTTCATGATGATATTTTTGGGTTGGCATGAATAAAAATTGATAATTCTTCCAGATGAAGTCGGTTTCTGGTACCAATCTATTTTAATTGTATTGTCTTTTCTTACAATCAGTGTATCCAAATATGGTAATCTTTCGTTTTCTTCTACTTCAATTGTAAATTTGATTTGTTGGTGAAAACTATTAAGTTCGACTAGGGTGTCGTCTATTGCACTTGTATTAATAATCCCAAAGAGGTCGTCAACGTATTTTGTAAGAAGTCTGGGTTTAGTTTTAAGATTTTGAACGCAATTTTTGAGTAATTCCTCCATTACTATGTCTGCCACAATAGGTGAAGCTGGTGAACCTATTGGAAGGCCCTTACACTGAGTGTAAATTCTATCTTTGTATTTGAAATACCTATTTTCTTTAATACAAAATTTTAATACCTTTAAGAAAAGTTCCTTGGGCATCGTTGTGTGTTGTTGTATTTCTGTCCACCTATTTTTGATAACATCTATAGCATAATCAACGGGAATACTCGGAAATAATGATATTACGTCAAACGAAATTAATCTTTCATCGTCACTTATTGCAGTATTATTAATCTTATTACTAAATTGCACTGCATCCCTTATATTAAATTCAGATGTTTCCGTGAGTCTATTAAGAATATTTACTGTAAACTTACAGAGTTCTCTTGATGGCGATTTAATTGATGAGCAAATCGGTCTTAACGGAAATCCCTCTTTATGGATCCAATGGGTTCACCAGCTTCACCTATTGTGGCAGACATAGTAATGGAAATGAATTGCAATTCATTTCCAATTCATTTGAATTGACATAGAATTGATTCAAATAAATTAGAAAAAAATGAATTGCAATTCATTTCCAATTCATTTGAATTGATTTTGAATTAATTCAAATGAGTTAATGCTCATGCTAATAGGATTTTCGCAGCTCCCTACTAATTCAAGTCATATTCTGCCGATACCTGCTAATTACAGTACATCATTGGAATTTCTATTCTTTTTATTTTCTATGCATTTCGACCATTATCTCGTACCAGGTGATATCCGAAATGAGTAATGCTTCTTCACATTTACTAACAGTAGTCTTTTTTCAAAATCAATTCAAATGAATTGGAAATTAATTGCAATTAATTTTTTCTAACTCATTTGAATCAATTCAAAGCCAATTCAATTCAAATAAATTTTTAATTCAAATGAATTGGTAAAATGAATTGCAATTCATTATTCTAAATTCAAATGAATTAACTTAAATTTCATTCAATTCATTTTTTGTGTGAAAAGAATTAATTCAAAATTTAGCTAATTCGTAATGAATTTAAATCAAAAATGAATGATTCATTTACATCTCTGGTATATATTGTGGTGTAGGGTATCATATGGTCGGGCTTGGTCGGCTACACTTTCTAACTTGTTTTTACTACATATTGTATAAAAATTATTCCAGAATCTAATTAAGACTTGTATTTACAGTGCTATACAGTATATCACAGAAATAAGTTTTAATCCAATTATGAGCGTTCCATTTATACGTCAAATAGCCGAAACTTTCATCTATAAAACTGCTAGAAATGAAGTAGATGTGCTTATGAAATTTGTCGATGAATCTTTAGACACATTAATTAGAAATGATACAAATGATCTTAGTTTTCTACCTGAAGTAAATAGTTTCCTTAAATGCGCTCTAAATGGGACTCAACAGAATGACATAAAAATGGAAGAAATAAGAGGCGAAATGATGCATCTCTTTATCGCTGCAAGTTGGAGTAAATAATTTATAAAAGTAAGAAATTATTTTTGTTTTTTTTAGTCTTTTGAAACTTTAGCTACCACATTGTATTTAGTACTCACCGTACTTGCAATGCATCCCAACTATCAGGAACAGGCTTATAACGAAGTCGTTAGTATTGTGCACGATGATAATGAAATAACTTTAGAACAGATTGAACAGATGACCTATTTGGATATGATTTTAAATGAGACAATGCGTATTTTTCCTCCAGTTCCAACTGTACTTCGTGAAGTTTCAAATGAAGATATTGAACTTAGCAGTGGATTCACTTTACCAGTTGGCCAGTTGGTTATTATTGACATTTATAGTTTACACCGCTGTAAAGATATTTGGGGACCTGAAGCGAATACTTTTAATCCTGACAACTTTCTGCCCTCAAATGTTGCCTTGCGACATCCTTATGCATTTATGCCATTTACCAAGGGACAGAGATATTGTTTGGGTAAATAGTTAAAATCAATTTTTTATTTTATCGTCTAATATTTGTTTAATGTTCTTTATTTTAAAGGTATGAAATATGCTTATGTGTTTGCTAAAATTGCTTTAGCTAAATTTATTAAATCCTTCAAATTTAGTACAGATTTTAAATTTGAAGATTTGAAATTTAGGAATAATATAAAATTGTCTTTATTGCAAAAGCCGGTACTTAGACTGGAACAACGCGAAGGTTGAAATAGAATATTTAATCGAGACAAAGACAGAATATTTTATAAATTTTATAATTTAAATTTTTATGTAGGTAGTGGCGGGGAAAAAGCACACACTCATATGACTTCTTATACTAGAAAACTATTGAAATGTGATTTTGAAAGTTTCATTTATATGAGAATACTATTACAATTTTATAAAATTTTTAAATTCGGGAACCCTTCTTACCTTAAAGAAAAATTTAATTTCGGTCATTCCACTAGAACTAGTTTAATGATCATACCTAGACACTCCACTCAAATTATGAGTAGGTCGTTAACTGTCAGGGTCTCAAGACTGTGGAATTCCGTCATACCTTGTAGTGAGCGCACATTCTCTAATTCTTTATCAATGTTTAAGAAAATGTTATTAGAAAATCTGTAGGTAAGCAAGTAAGAAGTGACTGTATAGGTTGCCACAAGTTCTGTGTCCTTATATCGTTTTCAACATTTGTGCAATAGGGGGGTATTAAAAATAGTTATACATTATTTTAAGATATAAGAAAAGTAAAAATGTAATATTTGCCATATGATTATTCTGGATTAATTTGGTCTGCAGGGCTTACAATCCATATTAAATAAATAAATAAATAAAAAAAAAGCGTTTTAAATAAAAAAGATTGTTTTCTTAATTTTTGAAAGAGGTCCGTAACGGTTTAATTTTAAATTTTTAGGGTTATGTAAAAGTTTTTGTTCTTAACTGTAACACGATGTTAACAATTTAAAGATCGATTCAAAATTAAATTTTGTAATGTTTTGTATAAACAGAATTTTGTTAAAATATTTGTCTTTCTAACGGATTTAAGTAAATTTCAGCGGCGGTTCTTATACCATATTTGATATTTAATCGGTGGGCAAAATTGTTTAGTTTTTTAATTTTATGAATTTTTTTATATGGTACATTTTGATTATACATATGTATTTTTAAGAAAGGTCGAGGTTATATATTCACCCGATTTTCTTCCTAAAGCTAAATAGATTATCTGCAAAACTGACTTAATTAGATTTATCTATCTTTATGTAAATTGGGAATTAAGCACGAATAACAAAATCTTTTAAATTAAAATTTTGTATTCCCAAAAAGAAATTGTTGATAATAAACAGGCAAGTGCACGGCCTAAAGAATTTAAACTGGCAACATGCTTTTGCAAGTTGTTTTTGTTTTCATTTTGTTTTTTCTTAACCTACTTCTAACTACAATTAATGTTGGAAGAATTTCAATCAATTGTATTGGGGAATGTAAGAAGAGATAAACTCACTGTTTATTATTGATGGTTTTGTTTAAACTTTGATATTGTTACAAGTAGAACTGTTGCTTTTAATTCTTATACCTCTAACAGTTTTATTTGATTTAGTATCTTTAGTTTTTCTAAAATCTTTATGGATGAAGTTTCCTGACGATCTGGCCTAAGCAACAGTTTTTCTTAGTAAGATTTTGTTCGCTGTGCCAAATTTCCAATTTTCATTCTTGATAAATACACTGAAAATTATTGTTGGAAAATAAGCTTGTTCCTATGCGCATTTCACTGGTTTGGTAGGTCAGATCATCAGGCAACCTTTTCGCAAAAACTTATAAAAAGCTAAAGATATTATGCAAATAAAACTGTAGAGTGAATGAGAATTATAAACACTCAAGTTTAATTTGCAACGACATCCAAGCTAAAACAAAATAAACAGTGAGCTTATTTGTTTTTTACATTTTTTTGAAAGATCAAGCGATATCGTTTAAGAATCGTTTATCTTAACTTTTTTGTTTTATTTGGTTTTAAGGGCAAAAGAATTCTTCAAAAACGGCAACACTTAAGCATCCCATAACTCGGCAAATAATTATCACAAAAAAAAAATATATTTGGCACACACATTCAGAACTACGCTTAACATATAATGCCTCATATACATATGCTACATTTTGTTCATTTTTGTATTCGTTTGTACAAAAATTACAACTGTGGGAAACATTTTCAATTGCTTTTTGATGTTACTCCTCATCTACAACTGACATGATTTGCTGTTATAACATGATGTTATAAAAGCGTTGTTTAAACATTTGCATGACCAACCGTGTTAAACCATGAGAAAACCTCTAACATGGTGAGTCTATACTGAACAATCATATTAGTGTTAATGTTTAGCATTTCATGTCAGTTGTAGACTGCATGTAACCCTCACTTTTTTTAACACAGGGTCTCCACCTTACTCCCCGTCTACAATATGATATTATAAAAGCGTTGTTAAAACATTTGCATTAACAACCGTGTTATAACATGAGAAAACCTCTAACATGATGAGTCTATACTTAACACTTACATGATTTTAGTGTTAATGTTAAGCATTTCATGTCAGTTGTAGACTGTATGTAAGATATGATATAAGATTTTCATATCAGCAAACGTCAAATTTAACGTTAGTAATAATCAGGGAAACCACAAATATGCAATTGCATGTTTTTCCTTGTGCGTCCAATGAAGGCAAAAGCAATATATTTATCTGTTTTAGAACTTTTTATGAATTTTGGCATCGATTCGTTAGTGCATATTTCTGCATATTTTACCCGTTGCTGCATATTTTTGTAAAAAGTGCATTTTTGCAGCATTATTTTAGTTTTTAGCGCATAATTTAGCTTTTTGAAGCATATTTTGATAATTGCGTAATTTTTTTTATTTTTACACTAATTTAGCCCAAGGAGAATTTATTTATGGCTGCAAGGGCGAATTCACAATTTTTTTATATTAAGTTTAGGTCAAGGCGAATTCATGCAAATGGTGGTGTCGATACTACAAGAAGTAACAACACTAAAAACATAACAATGTATTTTTTTTGTTGCTTTTGTTGGTCGATATGTCAAAAACACAAGTAACTTTTGACATTCCTCTCTCTAATTAAGAAAAAAGTAGCACAGCTGTGCTTTCAACACCACCTCAAAAATTAATTCGCCTTGGTTTACGTTTTGTTTGTCAGTGATGTTTATTGTTTGTTTATATTTTGCACTTGTGAATTCGCCTTTGCTGTTGTACCACGTTTTAATATTTGTTTAAACTTCTAAACGTCATACAAAGGATTTTTTTCTTTTTGATTTCATTGAAAAATTATTAAAAAAATTAAAAACTACTGGTCTCACACTTGTTGAGCAGTATGCAATATTAACGAGACTGTTGAAAATATAAACAAGATTGAGAATTGCAATGCAAAGCATAACCTTAAAACTTAACTTATTTAAAAAAATGAAGGCTTAAATGTTATAAAAAGTCTATGTTTAAATTTTACTAAAGAAGCTAATGCTTCTGCTTCAAAAGAAGATTTTAAATATAATGTTCAGAAATCGTTATCTTTTAAATATGCTCCTATTACATCAGTCGACGTTGAACGCAAATTTTCAATGTATAAAAGTCTATTCAGAAGTGATAGACAACGTTTTTTATTTAAAAGTTTAAGTCAATATTTTGTTATTTATTGCAATAACAATTACCAATAAGACTTTGCCTTTTTTAATCTGTAATTTCAATTCCATGATCTCAGAAATTGAAGTACAAAATTTGATTTTACTCAGTTATTTTGTTTTTAGTTACATTAATTTAATTTTTTACTGTATGCAAATATTATTAAATTGTTGAAAAAAAAAACACATTTTTTTTGTTTTGAATAACTCAGTGTTATTTTAGGGCATATTATTAAGAGTTTTTAGAGCATATTTTCAAGTTTTTACTGCATATTTAATGCGCATAAAACACTTTTTTTAGAGCATATTTCTGGTTTCCCTGGTAATAATATTATAATAAATGTTATGAGACCAGGGACCGTAAATAACAGTTATCCGGAAAATTTCAACATAAAAACTCTTCATGTTAGAGCCAACGGAGACTTATAGTGTCATATACCAATATATTCGAACTGACGAGCTCTTTCAGAATCTGTAGTGATCTTAAAAAACAAGAGTTTTATGTTTTCCGTCAAAAATAAAACTCATTTTAGGAGTTTTATTTTTTACATCAAAAATAAAACTCATTTTAGGAGTTTTATTTTTTCTTCTAAAATAAAACTTATCTGAGGAGTTTTATTTTTTCCGTCTAAAATAAAACTCATTTCAGGAGTTTTATTTTTTTCGTCTAAAATAAAACTCATTTTAGGAGTTTTATTTTTTCCGTCAAAAATAAAACTCCTAAAATGAGTTTTATTTTTTCCGTCTAAAATAAAACTTATCTGTGGAGCTTTATTTTATCCGTCTAAAGTAAAACTCATTTGCGGACTTTTATTTTTTCCGTATAAAGTAAAACTCATTTTACGAGTATTTTTTCGTCTAAAATAAAACTCATTTCGCCTTCATAAAATAAAACTCTTTTGAAGAGATAAATTTTTTTGTCTTAATTAAAATTCATTTGTTTACTTTTTTTTAAAATACTTTTTTTATTTGTTTAATTTAACAAACATTATTTTTTCCAAATTTTCTGGTGAAAGATTTGACCGCAGGTCGCTCAATACCAACTTAAGAGCAGAGAATGCTCTTTCCACGCTTACTTGGGTTGCAGGAACACATTGCACAGTTTTTGCTAATTTATGCAAGTAAGGATATGATATTTTTTTTGTCTCCCAGTATTCAAAAAGAGGTTTATCAATCGATAACTGCCTTGGAAAAAAATTATCGATTTCATAGAAGGCTTTTTTTTCATCATAATTTTCATTTTCTTCCTCTTCTTGTTCCCTATCTACATTAAGGGAGTTCAAATACTGACCCAAAAGCGATGTTTGAGATTGGGATGTATCACAAACATCCGGCGAAGATGGGAAAACATCCGGTGAGGATCGTAAAGCTTCCTCGCTTGTCGATGGTCGATCATCACATTGGTTATTTTTTATCTGCAAAAAGAAAAAAAAAAATAACCATATTAAGAAAAATATTAAAAAAATATTATATAAAACTTACTTGTTTCTCCAACCTTAAAATCCGGACGATCACTTCTTTAAGATGGCTTCGAGCACACATTAATTGTAAAGGCTCCTTTGCAATGATGCACTGAAGACGCGGATCCAAATATAAAGCTGCAAGGAATGTTGGATTATTAAGCAGCATTTTTTCACGCCGTTCTAATTTTTCTATAAAAGCAGAGCTGTCGGGCTTCGACCGAATTTCAAGCTTCATTTCAAGCCATATTTTAAAAAAATCGCTAAAAAATAATTGCTCTTCTTGCAGCTTTTGTGTGGCGATGTATACCGGCTCCAAAACGGTTAGTAAGGCTTCCATATTTTCCCATTCTGACTGATGTAGAAAAAGAGCGGCATCGACATTTTTCAAGCAAAATGATTTGTAGGCCATTAAGCTTTTTATCATAAGGTATGTTGAATTCCATCGTGTCTGTACATCCATGGTAACTTGCGGTAGATTAAGAATACTAGTCTTGCTCCTAGAATGGTTTTAAGCTCATTGTGTAAAAAGTTCAATTAAATGCATCTTGTGTAAAACAAACCTATAAGTAGGAGTCCGTAGGCCCTTTGCTAAATTTCGGACGCGCTTGAGTAAGTCCTTATTAATTGTATCTAAATAATCCTTAACAACCAGTTGCAGTGAATGAGCAGCACACTTCAGTGATTGTACTGAGAACACGGTGACTTCTTGAAGAATGTCGCTAGAGGCTGTATAATCAGACTCGCTTTCATCTTCCTCGCCGAATAAGCTTACCATTTTAATTAAATTCCGGCCATTATCCGTTGTAATGGTGTAAATTTGGTTCCTTTCAATGCCAAAGCTCTCCAAAACATTTTCAACTTTAGTTTTAAGATATTCAGCTATACATTGACATTAATAGTAGTTTGTCACATACAATGTGTAATTAATATATTTACCTGTATGACGCTCCGTCAGCTCAATGCAGCCTAGCGTTTTTATAATAATCTTCGATTTGCTGAAAAACTGAACGTTTATACCCATTATGCTGCGTTGAAGCCTTGTGGCCATGTCGATTTTCAAAGACAGCAACTTATTTTTTAGTTTATCTTTTAACCAGCTTCTTTCTTTTTCGTAGGCTTCATTTACTAACTCAGTTATATTTCTGGACGTAACTGCTGGGATACCAAGTCCATCAAAAAGTTGATTCGTAATTACCTTGAACGCATCTGAATCAAAAACGGCAAATGGTAATTTTTCTGTTGTGACTAACTCAACACATGCTTTTTTTATTTCTTCAGGAGCCATTGTTACTGAAAATCTAAGTTTTTTTAATGGAACTTCACATTTGGTCTCCTCATTGTTCAGTTCCATTGTGTATTGCTGTTTATGCGTCTTGATTAAATGACGCTTTAAATTGCTCACATAATCACCTTTAAAAACTTTATTACACAGCCGGCATACATGTGTATTATCAACTTTTTCAAAAAATTTACGGCTTGTAATATCGGAATTACGACCCATATTCACAATTTTAACTTGTTGAAAAGTTAAATTAAAACACAGAAAAAATTATTTCTAAAATATTTTTAAACAAACTTATTTGTTTTAAATTTTCTATAAATTTTTTTACTGTTTCTATTAATATTTTTGTTTGATTTTTATTTTTATTTAAGCACCAAAAATGTTGAAAACTATAAAAAAAAATGATGAACGCGTTTTATTGGTTTCAACTTTTAATAGCTTTTGTATGAATTATTTAACGCACTTTAATGTGGTCTCTTTTTTTCCAAATGTTGTTTTGATCTTTAAGGTCACATTTGGCAAACAGTTGATGAAACAAGCGGAACCACGGCGTTTTTTCACTATTAGTGTAATTTATCTGATATTCTATATAACAAAACAAGATCAATTATGCTGAAAAAGGCTACATTTACATAAGTTTTAATAAATCTGAATACATATTATATTAAAAAAAAAAATATATGTATATATTAGAATCAAAGAAAATAAACTAAGTTTGTCTGTTTGTTACGCTTTATTCGTCAAATTTTTGCTATATGTGACCATACGTTAAGCAATACTACTTCATGAGATAAACACGAACAATAACAAAAAACCTTTCACACAAAGTACACCCAATCCTGTTTTAACACGGTATTTTTTACATTTATATTAAAGGGTTCTTAGTAGCACTTTTTTTTATATTTTGGCCACTATTACGTCAGTTGAGTTGTTATTAAGACAACTGGTTGTGATCAGTTGTAATTTTTGTTATGTTTTAGTTCACTGCAATATAGCAAAGTTGTAAACCATTATACAAAAATTAAGAAATTACAACTCAACTCAGTAATAGGGGCCTTTATTTCCTATTGATATTTGAACGTGGTCAAAATTAAAAAGAAATATTATATGCACACGTACACATGTATATTCTAGGTATATTTTTTACATGATTTTTTTTACATGGTATCCTTTGGAACGTATCTACCGTGTAAAAACAGGATTGGGTGTACAACAATAAGAAAGATGACGAAGCAAAAATCTCACATTTATGTTTATTAAAGTCAAAGTGCATTAGTAAAGTGACCTCAGTACAACAAAAATGCAACAACACAAAAAACAACAGGCATATTGCAAATATCAAAATGACTTTACAAAAAATATAAATAAACAAAAATTAAGAGACACCAAACGACACACCACGGAGAAAAACACTGCAAACAGCTGGCCTCGTGAGCCCACCCCCTAACTGCATCATAATTAAAACCATGGCAGAATAAATACAAGGAAAACATAACTAAATTCAAAAAAGAAACAAAAGTTGCCAAATTAACGAAAATATAGCGGACCAATCTGCTGGTGTTTGATAATTGAAGATTTATTTGCTTGAAAATATTTTTAAATGTCAAAAACAAATTAATTAATTGAAAAAATCAGATTTTTGCAATCAACTTAGTGCAAAATAAATTGTATTAATATGCAAAATTGTTTCTGACGGAAAAAATAAAACTCCTAAAATGATTTAAATTTTAGACGGAAAAAATAAAACTCCTAAAATGAGTTTTATTTCAGACGGAAAAAATAAAACTCCTAAAATGAGTTTTATTTTAGACGGAAAAAATAAAACTCCTAAAATGAGTTTTATTTTAGACAGAAAATATAAAACTCCTAAATGAGTTTTATTTTTTGATGGTAAAATAAAACTCCATTTTTAAGAGTTTATTCGACCTTTTATTTTTACGTTGAAAAATAACTGTTAAAGATTGAGTTTTTTTTTAAATTCTTAAAATAACTGTTAAAAAATAACTTTTTTGATATCACTTATAACCGTTACGGTCCCTGTATGAGACAGTTATTATAAGAAATCTTATAACAACTATCTTATAAGACGAGCTGTCAAAAATACACATACATACATAGATTTAAAACAATAATAAGACGCATTCATCAAAATTTTTAATTTTTGTGAAATTTGTGATAAGTATTTAAAAAAAGAATATTTTTAAATAAAAAAAAAGAATAAAAACGACACAAGTTTACTGTACGTGAACCATTCGATTATGAAATCTTATAAGATACGTGTTTCCCTTGTTTAAGATTAAGATAAAGATGAAGCAATTTGTTCTCGCAATCTGCCGACGTTCTCTCACATATTATATCAGTTGAAGACTTATGGCGATTTATTTTCTGAGAAAAATGTTGCATTAATGTTACATGTTCTACATTTTTGTGTTCGTTTGTACAAAAAATACAACTGTAGGGAAAATTTTAAAACATATAAAAATATTTACAAATTAAAATCAAAAAAAGTCTATTTATATTATAATCGTGTTAATTTTTATAAGCCATTAGTGATGTTAATATTTGTTTCCAACCCGTAATAGCGTGCAGAAACCGCTTAAATTGCTTTAAAAATCGCTCATTAAGTACATTAATGATGAAAGTGTAATAGTTGTAAATAAAAGCACTACCTAATTGTGTTCTATTGAAATTGCACAACATGTAACACTTCGAGTGATTATAGGTAACATTAAAAAATGTTACATGTATATACTGTAACATATTTTTCTCAAAAAAGAAATCGCCATTAGTGTAAGGTGTTCATACTGCCCTTTTTTACAACTGAGGTACTTACTATGTACAGTAGATATCGGATATAAGAAACTTTGAAAATTAAACAAATTGATTCTTATATTCGGGTTTTTCTTATAAGTAAGCAATTATTGTTTGTAAGAAAGTCATTCAGCCAAATCACAAATAAAAATTTCCTCCTATTACAAATAAAAATTTCGCATGAAATTTCTTACTTTTTCCCGAAAAAATTTTCCTTGCAAGGCAAAAGAGAGTTTATAAAAAACTGTCAGTCCCAATTTACACTATGGACATTTCTTGCCGGACAGACGAATTTTGTTGGCGAGAAAGAAAAAGAGTAAGCATACAGCGTCGCACAGTGCTTTGTCCCCATATAACGAAGGGACATAAATAGAAGGAGTTGTCAGAAATTTTTGAAATTTGGTACACTAGCATAAAATGGCTTAGTTAAGAAAAATATGAATTTTTGGACAAATCGGTCCAAGGACACGCCTACCTCCCATGTGTCCTGAAATGGAAAAATGTAATTTTAGCTTCAATAATGCCCACAAAACTACAAAAAATGCGTGTGTGCAAAACGTGTGTGCAAATTTTCACTTAAATCTGAACAAGGACTCAAGGTCCTGCCATATATCCTTTTTCTGAAAAATGCTATAACACTTTCAAAAATTATCCAATCGTAACAAAATTTGGTATGGAAATTGATATTTGTTAGAGATATATGTGTGCCGAATTTTGGTAGAATCGGACTATTAATGTGAAAAATACAAAAACATCATTTAATGAAAAATGAGTTAAAAACGCTTAAAATGCTCTTGCAAAAATAACAAGTAAGAAAGTATAATCGGTCAAGCCCGACTATGTGATACCCTATAGTATAGTATTTAAAAAAAAATTTCCTAGAGTGTAATCTATTTGGGACCCATGGGCAAACAAGGACCCGCCAGAACAAAATTATGTTATGATGTTAAGATTCGTTTAAAAGTTCTTTCTGCCGAATATTATTTAGATATCTTCATCTACATACATGAGTTTTTTGGATGAGGGTTTATATGGAACCTATAGTTTATTTTGGACCTATCTGGACAACATTTTGTCATGACTTAGTAGCTATCGTAAAAGTCATTGTCGCCAATTTGTATGTAAATACTAATACTTTTAAGGAAGCTGGCATTAAAAGCTTTTCGGGAGAATGATTTGTATGAGAGCTACGTTCAAAAATAGAAAGATTCCAATACAATTTGATAAGCTGATTTTGATTGCAATAAAATTAGTTTGGTTTGGACCAAATTTAATCTTGCCGATGTAATAAGATGGCTTTTGTAAAATTATGGACCGATTCGTTTCATTTTTAATAGGCTTGGTCCTTGTACAAGTCAGAGCCTCTGGGACAAATTTCATCAAATTGTCTCCGAATTTGCGATCTGTATGCACAAGGTTGCATGGACCGCCAGCCGGCCGGACGGACATCGTTAGATCGACTCAGAAAGTGATTCTGAGCCGATCTAATGAATTATTTCTTATTATATTCCTAATTTATTTTCTTCAATCTAACTTATTTATTATTTACATATGTATGTTCATATTTTTTAATTACAATACATTATCTTCCGTACTGAATTCTTCCAAAAAAATATTGCCGTTCAACGAAACATTTGTTTCGTCATCTTTAACTGGTTCATCAACATTTTCTCTCAGTATATATTTCTCAACTTCTTCAAAAAATATATTTGTTTAAGTCTTTGGATTCCTGTTTGAAGATAACAACGGATCTGAGGAATGTATTAAATGAGTCATTAAATCTTTATGAGTGTCGTCGTGACGTTTTTCTCGTATGGGAAAGTCTGGTTTTTCTCACGATTTTGTGGTTGGCTTCCAATGCTGTTTCGGACAAGCACCCTGAAATTTATTTTAGTTATTAGTTACGTTTCATTATAATTACATAAAGGCACTTTAATACCTTAATATTTCTTATTATGTTCCTAGTTCATTTTTTTTAAACTAATTCAATCTATGAAAATTTGAGCGAAAATCACGAAAATAGCACTTTTTTTAATTTTTTTTTCTTGTAGTTATTAGAAAACAGTCTGAATATTCGAAATCAGAAAAAAGACCCATAGACGGTATTTTGCTTTTTTTTTTTAATATTCCATCAAAGTTAGGAAATTTTTAGAGCTTAAGTAAATAATAAGCATTTTTCAAACCATTAAAAAATATGTATAGAAGAATAATTCACCTAAAATTTTTTATAGTTGATTAAGAATATAATTAGCTGTTACAGAAAAAAATTTGAATCTCGTAATCCAAAAAATTTATTTTTTACAATTATTTTCTTGAAACAATAAAAAACCAAGGGCATTTGTGATTTCAGCGCCCTCTTATGCCGTAAAATGCAGACAAACATAAACAATTTTTTATACATATTTTGATTTTTGTTGTTTTTTATTGAACGGTATAAGTTTGAATTAATATTTCACAGTATTTGTAGTTAATTGTCTTTTAAACTCCTGAAAACTATCAAAATTTGAGCAAAAATCATGAAAATAGCCATTTAAAAAAATTTTTTTTTTCAAGTTGTGGTAAAATTTTTTCAATTGTTTTTCTTGGAGTTATTAGAAAACAGTTTAAATATTCGAAATCAGAAAAAAACCCATAGACGGTATTTTTCTTTTTTTTTTTAATATTCCATCAAAGTTAGAAAATTTTTAAAGCTTAAGTAAATAATAAGCATTTTTCAAACCAATAAAAAAACACTTATGAGAAAATAATTCAATAAGATTTTTTTACAGTTAGTTCTAAATATAGTAAATTACTACAGAAAAAAATTTCAATCTCATGCTTTAAAAAACAACAGTTTTACAACAGTTCTCCTAAAGCATGTAAAACTCAAGTAGTTGTTTTGCCATTTTTACTATAAATTCTCAAACTTTGGCGCCCTCTAGCGCCGCCAAAAAGAGTTACATCTTAAAAATTGTTCAAAATTCTTTTAATTATTTTATTATCTATCGATCTGTACATTTTTAAGTACAATATAAGACTTGTTTTTTTTTTTTATTTATGTCTATGGGCCAAAGCACTGTGCGTCGTCCCCTGCCAACAAACTTTGTCTGTCCGACAAGAAATGTCCATAATAAAAATTGGGACTTAGAAGGATTTTTGGAGGGATGCAAAAAACTAGCTTAACTGGGGCCACCAAATAGTTCTGTAACTGTAAAAAAAAACACAGGAGGAATAAAATCATACGTCTAAGTTAAGCCGGCAAAGCCCGTTGGTGTTAATTTTTTTGTTAACGCGGAATTTATAATTGGAGGATTTTATCTTGAGGAAATATTTTCCGTGAGAAAAAAGTTCCTTGGGAATATTGGTGATTGGGCTGATTGTGTATATACAGTGTTTACACCAAAAAAATTTCTTATACAAAGTCTTTTTTCAAATCATTTATTAACTTTGGTGTTTAAATATTAAGTTTCTTTTATACGATTTTTTTTTATAGAACATTTTTCTCTATTGAAAGTGCAGAAAAAGACATGGTGTTTTTGGCAAAGGTTTTACCTTTTCAAAAAAAAAAAAAAATTAAATAAAAATCTTTTACGATGTTTATATGCACATTTAAGCCCGTTTTCACAACATACCGATAGCTTAAGGTAGGATTTTATCGGCCGTATAAAAAGTGTTCCGTTTTTACAACTTTACTTTAACTTAAAGCGAGCGAAAAGTTAACGGAAAAAGATTTTAGAAAAAGCCACAATTCAAAAAACAAAAACTTAATTTAAATGGATATAGGCATTTGGGAGCAACGGTGCCACAGACCCACATATTTAAGAGGATATAGCTAGAAAAGTGTATATGTATAACTTATAATCGGTTGTCAGATATGGCGATTTCTCGCCAAACTTGGCGATTTTGAAACGTGTTTGGCGATGGGATTTACCATTTGGCGACTGGATACTTTTATGGCTATTTTTGATAAAACTGGCGATTAACTTGGCTATTTTTACCATTTATATTATTTCAGCGATTTTGAAATAAAAAATTTGCATTTTTATTTATATAAGCGGAGTAAGTCCTCTCCAGCTAAATATATATAAATATATACATACATACTTATAGATTTTTTAACAGTTTGTCATTTTTCGTAATCATTACGAATTAAAAAAAAAAATTAATAATTTTTTTTACATGATATTTGTTTTATTATCATTTTAAGGGAATTTTATATTCAGCCACTATTTAATTCCAGGGTCTAAAAAACTGCAGTCGATTCGTAGTAAATTTCTTTGTACTAATTTTGTCCTGATCACATACTAAAAAAGTCCTATTATTTATCATATTATGTATAGGAAATGAAAATGAATAGGAAATCTGAAATTGCATAATTTATATATTAGGCTGGGTATCCAAATACTGTCAAATGCTTTTACAAAATCTATTAGACAAGCGCCTGTGCCAGCGTTGCCATTTTGGTGCCTTTCGGGTATTTTTTTGGTGCTTTTTTGCTTATGCAATACCTGAAATTTTGTTAAACACCCGTTTTTGAAAAGCGGGTATTTATAGTGCTTTTAACAATTTCTCACAGTGCTTTTAAGTGCCTTTTAAGTAATCTACATATATTTTTGGCACTGAACCATTTTGCTACTATTCTGTAAACACAGCGAATACTTTTTTAACCAACTGCGTATTATTTGCATTTATATTTTGAGTAGCATTCTCAGACTCTTCTAGGCTTTTCTTAAGCATCATCAGTGATGCGAACTTAGTGCTTTGGCACTTTTTATGGTGCTTTTTGATGCCTTAAAAAGCCAAACCAAGGAAAAGCACTAACATGGTGCTTTTTCAATTTTTCTTTAGTGCCTTTAGTGCTTTTTACACTTTTTTTTTTTTTTTTTTTTTTCTACCATTTTTTAAAACTTCGATTATATAGAGGATGATTTAGATGAGCTTTGCTATTTTAAGATTTCAAATTATAAACAAAAGTGATAAAAGAAAGTTGCATTCTTTTTACTAAAAACTTTATTTACGAGGTTAGAGTTAGGCTTCCTATCAATTTGGAAATTTTACAAAACGTTGCACTTTTTAGCGTTGACAACATATTATGTAATCGTAATAAAAAAGATGTATTTGTTTTCGGTTAACATTTTTTTAAAAGTTGTAGACACTGTTTCAAAAATAGAAAATGGCTTGGAAAATATTAGCAATTGTGAATGGAAAAATAAACAACGATTTTAAGTCATGTAGAAAAAACGTATTGATGAGTTAAAAATCATGCAGTCAGAAACCGTACAAAAGAACGCAAAGACTTTAATTGAATTTTATTGAAGATAATAAAAATACATTTAAAAATGTTTATATACAAATGTAAATATATTTATTATTTAATTTTAAATGAAAATGGTCACCCATCAACGCCGTCGCCTTTTTTTGTTCAAAATAGTGCTTTTTAGTGCTTTTTTTAAATTTTAAAGTGCTTTTTGCTTCCAAAAAGTTGGCATCACTGGCCTGTGCATAATGATTTGTTCAAGTTCCAACACACGTCAGAAAGTAGTACATGTATTGCCTGAATTGTTAAGTGATTAAGATAAAATTGTATTAAATTATTTATCTTTTTATTATTATTATTAGAAATTATCAAAATAATTTTTGGAAATACAAAATTTTAATTTAAAAGGTTTTGTTATTCGTGCTTAATTCCCAATTTTTATTCTTGATAAAAACACTGAAATTTATTGTTGATGGGATAAGCTATTCCTATACGCATTTCACTGGTTGCTTAGGCCAGATCGTTAGGAAACTTCATCCATAAAGATTTTAGAAACACTAAAGATATTAAACCAAATAAAACTGTTAAACGTATAAGAATTATAAGCAACAGTTCTACTTGTAACAATATCAAAGTTTAAACAAAAACATCAACAATAAACAGTGAGTTTATCTCTCCTTACATTCCCCACTACAATTGATTGAATTTCATCCAAATCGGACACATCGATTTAAAAATTGGGTCACTTGACATGAAATCCCCCATATATTGATTGTATCGAAGCATGTCCTTTTCTATGTATTTATGTGACCTAAAATTTCTGTAACAAAACTCGCTGGTTCAGTGTTTTAACCTTTCTGTTTTTAATTTCACCAAGATATCGTTAATTATATAGAGCCGAATTGAGGAACTTAAAAATTAAATTTGTAAACAAGTTGTTTTTTATTTATCGTATATTCACAAATATTTTTGTAGCCATGTTCATATATATGATTTGAAATCTCCTGTAGCTCCTGTTCCAACCTTCAAGGTGAATTATAATAGACATTGTTCCACACAGAAAAAATGTTGCCCCAGTAAACGCATTAATCAAAAATAAAATCAGTTTTAATTAAAAATTTAATCAAGTGAATTAAACGTTTAATCAAGTGAATTAAACGTTTAATCAAGTGAATTAATAGTTTAATTGATATTATTAATTTGTATACTGGTGCAAATTAATGTTGTCAATTAAACGTTTAATACACTTGATTAAACGTTTAATTCTCTTAATTAAATTTTATTTTAAAATTTTAATTAAAACTGATTTTATTTTTGATTAATGCGTTTACTGGGGCAAAATTTTTTTCTGTGCAGATATAACTTAAACCATACCCGAAAAATTGGAGAGATAATAAAGACTTGATATTTCAAATTTCGGTCTTGGACAATAATAATATTCATTATGGAACGGAAAAAAACAATGGCGAGTACACTGAAGAAAAAGATTTCAATTTAGTTGCTTAAAAATTCATATTTTTTTTAACTCTGCAGGTGGGAGATAAACTACATCAAGCCACATTTTGAAAACTTTACAGCAGACCGCAAAAACAAGTTGAAAATCACAAATGATTCTATTTCTGAATTAAAAAATTTGACTTTGTCCGAATATTTTTTGTGATCCTAATATGTTTTTTTTTATGTCGATGATATCCTTAATAAAATTACGTCATAAATGGTTCGTTACCTTTAAGGATGGTATTGGTACTGTTCCATGCCTTGAGACAATTTAATTTTACTGAGAATGATTAACAAAGTTGGTCAAAATATTCGTCTTAATAAATAAAACAAAACCAAAATGGCAGCACATATTTTAATTTATGTATGTACATTAATAATGGTATGTATGATTCTTTTGCTCTCTACAATAGTTGAATGCTTTTCTTGGTTCGCTTAAAATTCTCACATTCTTTTTCTTTTAATTATCAATTTAAATCAGTGATGTCAATTATGATTGTGTTGGTGAGATTACTCTTATCTCTTACATGCCCAGCGGGCGAAATATGCGGTTGCGAGGCCTATTGCGAGGCCTTATTAAAGACCTTTTCTAAGGGTCATCTATGTTCGATTAAATTGTTGGGAATCAGGTAAGGTATTAAAACTTACAAAACATTTTCATGAAAGGGCGATGCAAACACCAGGGCCAGCATTATGCGAGAAAATATAGTTCATGCTTTCCATTCATTTTTCATCAGACCATTTAAAGTTAACTTACATTTATTGCTATGAAGACCTAAAAGCAATAAATAATAATACAATTATCGAAAAATGTTGAGTTATGGACAGACACAATCAGTTATTATTTAAATAAATTTAATTTGGAACCTCAGAAACTTTGCTTATTTTTTGGAAAAATTGCGCAGTTCACAATATTTGAAGTCTTTTTACAACCTAATACAATTCTTTCCAATATTTTTCGTTTTTTGCTCAACATACCTTTGCGAATTTTAACAATGAAAATTCATTTGCTCATACTAATGCAAATATTAAGTTTAAAAATATTCTGTAAGTATTTACCACCATTATAAAAAGAGAAGATTTTACTAGCCTATAATAAATACTTTTATTTACCAATAATATCTTCTAAATTTATATTGCAGTTTCGTAACAACAAAACATTTTTTAGGTTTGCGGATGTTAATTTATTGCGTTGTTTTGAGCAAATGTATTTCAAATCGGAAAATATTTGTTCGCAAAGATATGTTGAGGAGAAAAGCGACAAACATTTGAAGGAATTTTTTTTTAATATAGAATATAGTGCCCCGTCTAAATTTTCCCAGAACTCAATAATATTTTCCCTGTCTGGAGGATTAATTTCGCTCCTAAGTATGATTAGTTCCGACTGGATGCTGAATTCATAACTCGCAATGTCGCACTTAAAGGGATTTTGGAATATGTTAAGTAGTGGTTTTATATCCTCAAAATCTTGAACCCGATCTTGAAAGTTGTCATATAATTGTAGCATAAAAAAGTAAGCAATAAAAATAGTGCGAAACAATAAAGTTTCATTAATACATCAATAAAACACATCTTCTTACCCAAAAATTGTATCTGCTGCCACATTTGCTTTTATGTGTATAGGTTTACGCATAAATTGTAGCAAAACAAGACTTTTTTAACTTGTTTTTTAAATATTTTTACCTACTTAAGAAAAGAGTTTTAAAAAAAAAATCCACCGACGCGATTGGTATAGAAACAAAAATATTTTTACAATCACAAAATACCAACAAATTCTTGTGGCTTTTTCTTTTCTTAATAATTTCTGCATTTAGGTACGTCTTTTTAACGAAAGAAAAAGGGACCCTGTTACAGTCATCAACGAATTTTTTTCACGAACAAAACACATATCGTTAGCTTAAATGCAAAACAATTATTTTGAAAATTTGAAATTTTTGTTGATTAGGATTCACTTTACATATATATTTTTATAAAATTTTAAAATTCTATCTTAAAAAATAACCACAATTGCACAATTGTGCAAAGAAATGGAAATCCCTGTTTTAAAATCATTGTACAATGTCAAAAACAGAAATAAAACAAAACAAAAACATAGATAATAAATAAAATAAAAAAGATAATAAAACAAAAAAAAGATGTACCTACATACAGTTATTGTATATTTATTTATATACATAAATATATTTAGAGGCCTCAAAACAGGCCTTGCAATATTTGCGATATTTCCCGCTGAATGAGAGTGTTTCTCAGTAAACAATTATATTTTACGCTCGCAAAATAAAAAAGCGTAAGCGTACATGTGAATTAATTTGCACAATTGTGCAAGGCGCTGACATCCCTGATTTAAATACATAAATTTTCGTAGAAATACAAACCAGTAAAACAGAAAGAATGCTGATGAAGGTCGTCGCAGGATGGAAAGGAAATAAAAGGAAAGCTAATTAAAGTGGAACATAACACGTAAAGAATACCCAACACAAAATAAAATTTACAACTTGACTCAATAAGCAAATTGAAAAAAGGGCTGATTATAATATCCTTAATATGGAAAACAATGACCATGCAATTATGACTAGGGATGCGATTTCCATGCAAATGCATGTTTTTTGTCGATAGTCTAAGAACGATGTCGACCAATTATCTTTCCGAATCATTAAATTTGCGTTAAAATGGCATCGATTTGTTTTTGTATATTGTGCATTTTTTGGTGAAAATGCATATTTTTGCATATTTAGGTTTTAAATCAACAATGTGGAAGGAAGAAGAGCCCGACAAATAAAAAAAAAAATCCAAAACATTTTGCAAAAAAAAAAAATTAAGTATTTCAAAATAAAATAAATTTCAAATATTTTTCATCTGATCCGAAATTGAAGTGGGATCTGAAAATACATTTTTTCAAAATGCATTGGCATTCTTTAGGTCCAAGACAAAGTTTTACTTTTAATGAAACAGTACAATACGCATATAAGAAAAACTTGGTTATAAGAAAGACATCTTCAGACACCATGTACATTTGCATACATCTGCGTGCTAAAAAAATCTCATATAAGAAACTCGCTTATAAGAAAAACTCTTCTATAAGAAACAAATTCTGAAGAAAAATTATGCTCATTGCATAGAAAATGGTACGTGTATAAGAAAGTAGTACATATTCTCACAATTGAACTTTTTTAACCTCGGTTAAAATTGATTTTTATTTTTCAAAGAATATCTAGCCGTTGACGAAGGCAACGATTCTATTTGTAAATTAGAAGATATTCTCTTTAGAACCCATGAAAATGAGCTCGTCCAAAAGAAAATTTAAGATTTTTTCAGTGTTACTTAATAGTATTTTTTAAGTAAACACATGTTTTTAAACTATGTATTCATTCTTCTTAGTGATGATGAATTAATATTTTTTTTACCAGATTACTTTTTTTATCATATGTGATTTTAAGTGAAGTGCAATCACCTGTTTTGTTTTTGTTATGTTTCTATCTTTAATTGTGTACTTATATATTTACTTATATTTGTACGACGAATAAACGAAATTTAGTACAAAATGATGTGTAGTATCCCAATAAAAAATTTTATCATTTTGCGAAGCACTAATGGTACATTTAAAAGAATAAGCGCACAAATATGCGCTACGCTATAAGACATACAGAAATGCAGTAAAGTAAGTGAAAGAACTCTTAACAACTTTTATAAAAAAAAAATAATATTTCAAGTGCTACGGCATTCCCTTACTACGAAGCAGGTTTGTAAAGGCTCCGTTAGGCGAACGTTGCTGTACCGTATCTGTGATGTATCCATCAGCTGTTCGCTTTTTGTTATATGAAAACCAATACAAAAGCTTACCGAAATGCAATGTACCGTAGTTGCAACGTACCAATCATCATATATATTATTTCTAAAGCACTTTTTTTTGTCGGTTGCAAATATCTCCCATACCACCGCATCAAATTTAATTAATGATATCTCATTTGAAAGCTTATTTCTAACACTAATGACGAAAAATAATTAGAAATTGAAAAATTAATATTTTCATTGATAAAAATTATATTTAAAAATGTATTGAAGTTACTAAAATTTCTATAAATTATTTTCATTTTATGTTACAAAAATGACAACTAACGGTGCGAAATATTCGCACGGGTCATCTAGTCTGTATAAAATAGAATTTCATGCCGTTGTTACGTGACATTTGTAAGACAGTGATGGGCGGCTTGTATGTTACATTGAATGCGGGTAATTTTGCTCTTTTTTTTTGGTACTTTTTTCAGTATATCTATGGAATTGCGACAAAACTACTTACAATACAAAATATTTCCAAATATACATATGTTTAAAATAAACAAATGCATATAGGTACACATACAATGAAAAAGGGAAACATATAAAAGATTTTAAATGGTATCAAAACCTTGTTTGGTGTATGCACATTTACAATATATGTATGTATGCTAATCGTTCTCTCATTTAACAAATAAATGTATTAAAGTTTGGTGGCATCGAAAAAGTTGTAACGACAAAAATCGAACAATGTAAATATCAGACCGACTTCAAAGAAGAAACGACAAAAATCGCAACGACAAAAATCGTATAATGTAAATTGGGACTAAAGGCTCAGTTAGCCGGGAGTAACAGCGACAGCAACCTTACCGATTAAAACGTAACATCTTACTGCTAACTATAATCGTTCTAATTGCTTTACATACAACAAAATGAAGCAGCTGATTTTCAACGTTACTGTTACTCCCGGCTAACATATAAAAAACGAAGCTATTAACAAAACAAGCCATTTATGATTATAATCTGTTAGCAACTTTTGATTTTATTCACAAAAGTCGAAACATTTTAATTAATTTAAGAATTTCATAAAACGCAATATTTGTATGGGAGCCCCCCTAAAAAGTGGGGGTAAGGGGCAAATATGTATCCAGAAAATGTTAAGGACAAAAAACTAATTGAGGTCGGTCATATATTGTATCCCACTAGGGGCAACTCCTGGGCATTTATGGGACTTTTTCTTCAATATATCTCTAGTCTGCATTGAACATTTTGTATAGGAGAACCCTTAAAGAATGGAGATAGCGCGTAGGTTTGTTAGAAATAAATGATTGAGATAAAGAATTAAGTGGGGTTGGTCATACATTTAACAAATCTAGGGGCATCCTAGGCGCTGCAGGGGCCAAATTTAAGAATTTCATTAAACGGTCATATTTCTATGGGAGCAAGTATGTTTTAAGAAAATGTTAAGAACAAAAAACTAATGGGTGTCGGTCATACATTTTATCCCCCTAGTGTAGGGCTGCCAGATGTTTGAACCTATCAACCAGGACACATGGAAAAAATGGATAAAAAATTATACCAACAGAAAAGTTTTTTTTTAATACATATGTATGTAGTATATCCCACCCTAAATACTTAAGGGTCGCAACTCAAAATTTTTCAAACATGACTTTTTCACAAATTAATTCTCATTTCACATCTCTAGCTACTTACAAAATGGAAAAAGGCATAGCAAAACTTTCTTCTAATTGGACTTTTTTTAAAAGGGAACTAATTTTTTTTTTAATATTATCACCATTTTTACTTAAACAGTTTTTTGGCTCTCCTGAAAATTTAAGAATTTTGAGTTGTTACCTTTTAGTATTTAGGGTGCGATATGTAAAAACCATCCAGTTTTTATTTTTAAATCCAACAATATATAGAAAAAAAATTAACGTGTACTTCATGTACATAAAAACGATGAAAAATAATAAAAAGTTGAGCTTTAAATATTCTAAACTAAAATAATTTTCAGAAGATTGCACTTTTTCTAGAACTTCATTTCGGTCTTTGATATAGGTATACAACAGGTAGCATGTCATATTAAAATCAAACTTACATTGAATAATACTCTCCAGTGTTTCAATCTTTAACAAGTTTCTTTCCTTTGTCCATTGAGCAGACTAAGTACTCAACTTGAAAAAAATCAAACTCTTTTGATTTTTCTTCAACCAACTGGACAACTATCAATCTAATCAATTGATTAAGCCATACACGCTTTGATTTGGACAACGACCGACTCAGTTGACAATTAAATTGAAACGTTATTGGGTTTCGATTACTTATAAAAGTTGTTTACACGGTATAACTTTTTACTGCCACTAGTTGAAACAAAATTTGAAAGAGGATTGACTATCATCTAATATTATTGAAAGCTTTTACCAGCTTTACACCAGATAACAGTTGAATTTAATTAAAGTTATGTTAGCAGTGTTATAACAGAAATCTTAACCTTTGTTAACAATGTAAACCAGCAAAAAACTAATTTGTTTGTCTTGACCTGTACAAAAAACCAGGACAATTTTATAGTGGACCAGGACACCAGGACAAGTAGTCTAAAACCAGGACAATCCTGGAAAACCAGGACGTATGGCAGGCCTACCCTAGGGGCGATTCCTTGGCAGTTATGAGGCTTTTTCTTCAATATATTTCTAATCTGTATTGACTATTTTGTATGGGAGCCCCCTTAAGGAATGGAGATAGCGGGTAGGTATCTTAGAAATAAAGGATTAAGATGAAAAATAAAGTAGGGCTGGTCATACATTTTACCTATCTAGGGGCATCCTAGGCGCTGCAGCAGCCTAATGTAAGAATTTCAACCAAACATATATGCCGGTTTAACAAAATGCTTAAATTTGGCTGCTGCAGCGCCTTTCGCGGAATTTCGGTTTTTTTCTTGTGTGTTATCAATTTAATTTATTATTTAAATAAATTTTTTTTCTCTTTTAAAATTTTTCCTTTTTCTTTTGTTTTAAAATTTTGTAATTGAAGAATTATTATTATAACAGTTTCTGCCAAAACTATATTCTATACTGTATAGAATTGAAAACAAATAAAATTTTGATGAATACATACATATTTTCCAAGCTGATTTTGCAAATTGTTGAGTTTTTCTTTAAATGTTTAATGGTTTATCATTCGCCAAATATATTTTATATTATACTAATGCAATCAAAGAGTAGAGCTCTTGCCACATTGGAAATTATGCACAAGCGAATTGAGGACATATTCATCTCACGTGGAAATTATGTGAACTGGCCATCGATATCATGCGATTTCTGCCCGTTAGCCTTTTTTTGCGGTGGTATCTAGAGTACGGAGAGTACTCGAATTAAATTCGCTCGCGAGCGTGGATAAATAGGCCTGCATACTATGCATGAATAAATGTATCATCGAAGACATACAACAACAAAACATATGGATAAAAAAAGAAAGAAAATGTTTTTATTGATACAACAAAAATGATGATGTGACAAGCATAACTAATCATGATATAGAAATATCCAAGAAAAGAATTCGTGTAAAGGAATGCAATCATGAAATACTTTTTAAAAACATAAAAAAACTATGGTAAAGGAGTTTTAATTTTAAATTGGGAAATATTTACTAACATAGTATTGAAAATAAATGTTTGTTTCTATCAGTGATGCATAAAGCTGAATGAAAAATAAGCTAAATCGGTATTTTAAAAGGGCTATAAAAGGCTTAATCTCACAAAAATAAAACCTAAAAAAGCCAAAACTTTTGTTTTTATTTTAAAATTCTTTGTTTTCTTTATTATTAAATAAGTAAAAACACCTACACATATTTTTCCAGTGCTTAAAATTTTTTTAAGACTCCATAACAACAAAACTAAAAGGAGTATACAAATAATATAAGTACCATTTAATAGAGAAACCCCTTTTTAAAGAGTTAAACAGTTAATATGAATATACTAAAAAAGTTTACATTAAAAAAAGGTATTTTAAAAATGAGGAAACTAAGAATAATTTAAATTCTATCTTTAAAATCAATAAGAATCCACTGATTTGGTTGTCACAAAACAATTATATGGCGGCTATTGCAGCCATGAAAACTCTTATATTGGTTTCTTTAACTCCTATTAAAAGTATAGTGCCGTGCACAAAAAACACTCTTACACGCAGAGAAAAATATGGTTGAGGTATGGTTAAAAAAATTATATTATGTTCTCCGCAAAAGCCACAAACAAACTATTTTTGTTTTTAACATTACTTTTGTCATGATTAATAAAATTTTTTTCAAATTTAACAATAAAATGTTTACCTCATTTGAAACTTAAAATATCGTTGGATTTAACAATAGAATGTTTAAATAAACTTAAGCTACAACCATAGGTATAATAATATATAACAATAAAATTTTTGTTTTTAACAATAAAATAATAAAAATAAACATTAAATGTTGAAATCGTCTTCGTAAAAAATGTTATGATTAAAAGCAACAAAAAATTTGAATTCTTTCATTTAGCAGGCCTAGTTGTATATCAAAATATAAAAAAAAAATAAATTAGATTTATGACATTTTTTCATTTCTGTTACAAGTTTTTCAATTTTTCAATATACAAATTTAAAAATTAAACATCGTTTGAAAATAAAAGGCGAGTCATTGGTGTCAATTTCAATGGTGGAGACGAATATTATATATTTTTAAGGAAGGTAAAAAAACAATTTTATACATACATAAATGCATTAGTTCTAAATATAATTTGCTTTCTTTTTAGTTTATAGGCTGTACGAAATTCAAGAAGAGTTGGATATAAATGTCTAAGCGATTTTGAAGTAAATTCGGACCTATAGCCATTTTGATTACTGAACTTTTTGCAAGATTTCGTCATTTAGTTTAAGAGCCAGCTTTCAGTAAAACAATCAACTTATGTAAATGTGTAAATTATATATGTAAAAATGTATGAAAATGTAAATATGTACATATGTTTGTTTTGTTATGTAAATACGTATGTTAATACCTCAAACTTTTAATTAAATATATAATTCAAATTAAATACATACATACTTATTTTTGTACATATTTTATTATAAACTACTGTTAACAAATAAATAGTATACAACAAAAAATAACTTTCTAATAACGATTTAAATAACATACATATATAATTGTAGTAAATAAAGGCAATATAATGGTAAGTATTGAATAAAATTACCAATGATATGGTTAGTTTAAACCAAATTATGGTAAGCTTTAACCATACTGTAATTAAATTTGACCAAGTTATAATTGCTTTTAACCAAATTATCAGGTATGTTCTAGGTTTCGACTCGAATTGAAAACGAAAGCTTTTTTAAATCCACATAATTCATAAATTGGTGTTCTAAAATCCGCATGTTTTTATGTATTCGAAGTTAATGTTAGAAAAAACTTTTGTTGAACTTAAGATCGCTAATTTGCTAACCTCAGCATGATAGAACTATCTAATATTTTTTAAAAAGCGTGAAAGCAGTAAAGAATCACAGAGAAAATCGCTTCTATAGCAAACATGGCAAAAATTCGCGAAAAATTGCAACTTTTAAACAAACACTAAAATTTATTTGAAATCGCTAAATGGGTTAAAAAAAACAAAATGTCGGAAAATAACAAAAAAATAGCAAAAATTCGCGAAAATTTTTAATTTTTCAAACCAGCCATAAAATTGATTAAAAGTCCCTAAGACTATAAGGAATGGCGAAAATTCAGTAAAAATTGTTAAATTCGCGGATATTCGCAAAAATTTGCTAACAGCGGTATGATAGAAAAGTCTAGAATCAGAAAACTTACAGAAACAAATCGCTTCTATTGCGAACATGGCTAAAATTCGCGAAAAATTGCAATATTTTAAACAAACCCAAAAACTAATTTGAGATCACTAAATCGATTAAAAAAAAAAAAACAAATTGTCTGAAAATAACATAAAAACCATAAAAAATTAGCTATAATTACATCATAATCAATGAAAAATTTGATTTTGAATTTATGGTTAGTAAGGGCCTTTTGCGTTTTAGATAAATTTATTTTTTTGTTAAAAATGTTATCACATATAAGAATAAAAGTCAATTCGTTTTACTTTCACCAACCCAATACTACTCTAATTGAAAACGAACAAAAACATGTGGATGTGAAATACAGAACACCAAAAATGCTGAAGTAATCCACTTTAGAGTGGATTCGGATTCTAGAACACACCCGTATGGTTAATAAATACCAAGTTTTTTTTCGAAATTTTTTTTTAGACCAAATTATGCGTAATTTTCACCAAACTATGATTATTTTTGACAAAACTATAATTATTTTTACCAAATTTTAGTGAATTTCGACAAAGTTATTTTTATATATAATAATATGGTAATTTTAGACCAAACTATGGTTAGTTTTGACAAAATTATGTTCAAATTTAACCATAATATGGTTGATATAGACCAAATCATGACTAATTTTAACCATATTATGATCACATTTAACTATAAAATGGTTACCTACAAACTTAAGTATTGTTAAAATCCAACCATAGTATGTTGCTCTTAGAATATGGTTGCCTCCAACCATAATTTTTTTATACGTGTACACAAACTTATGCACACATATGTATGCTAGTCATAAACATGTAAATAAGTATGTATGTAAGTTTAAAAATAGGTATACATGCAAAATGCTTAGTGATGTGTAATAAAATGTATGCGTTCTTCAGCGACTTACATAAAAGTGTTTAAGATTGGTAACATACATATTTCTTATCATAAAAGCTGCCTTTAATTGTGAATTAAATTAACATTTATCCACCGATTCTCATGTTTTATGGCTCATTTTATTCGTAATATACCTGGCTTTCTCATTAATGATAAAAAAATCATTATGATTTTGTTAAGAGTTTTAAAAAAAAAGTATTATTTAAAGCTTGTCGCCGCTAATTTCTAAATAACTCCGAAACAGTGAAAAACATAAAAAATGTTATTCATATGACTTAAAGGATACATTATTCCTAATCATTTGTAGGTGTTTTGATGAAAATCGGAGAAATCGTTCTCAAGTTGTGATGAAATGTATTAGCATAACCGCCTTATTTCGGGTGAAATATTAGTCAAGCCCATAAAAAAATCTAAAACTGCAAACGAATTTAAATTTACCGCTTTAAAATCTTTATATCTATAAATATAAAAATAAGTCCGTATATGTACGTCGCCGAACAACTCATAAACGCGTCGTGCGATTTTAACCAAACTTATACACTACGTAGGCAGTGGCCCATATATGGTTTATATGAAGTTTGGTTGAAATCCGATAAAGCATGTGTGTGCGGTGCGTATGTGAAGTGAGTGTGTTTTTGCCGCAGGAAAACCAACTTTATTAAAAACAAGTGTGTTTCTTTTCTTATTTTGTTTTGCCGTGCGAAGCAGGCAACGGGCCCGCTAGTTATATATATTATTATTTAAAGGCTTGAATATTTTTTTTTTTTGCTTTTGCACTATTACTCAGTGCAAAATAAATGAATTAAGCGTTTTTTATGGCAACTGAACACTTTTCTCTATAAAAAGAATGGTTGGCAAGACGTTGGGTTGTAAAAGAAATTTTTGTACCCAAATATATGGACAAACGCGATTAAACATGTAGATAAGTACGGCGGCATGAAATAATCCCCCAAAATATAACCCCCAAAATAATAATGAAATAACCCCCCAAAACGTGGGGCCTTTTTTCATATGCAATAAAGCCACATTTTTGAAAATTAAATTAGCCCCCAACGAAATGAAATAACGTCCCAAATATAAATGAAATAATTCTCTAATTTTTGGGGGCTTATTTCATATGAAATAAAACCCCAATTTCTGACAAGAAATAAAGGCCCAATATATGAAAAACAATTAATTATACAGGTTTGCTTTAAAGAATCACGCCATATATATCATGGTATGATATTCCAAACCCAAGCTTCGCCAACTAAGGCTTTTCTGCATAGCCGGCCTTCACCGGCTTCGCCAGCTAAAGCTTCTCTGCATAGGATTTTCTCCTTTATAGTATAAAAATAAAGACTCGACCCGGCTACGCAGAGAAGCTTTACTTAGCGAAGCCGGTCTTTGGTATACCACAAAGAAGAAAACATTGCGCCGGCTATGCAGAGCAGCTTTTTTTACCGAAGCCGGTGTTCTGTATACCAAAGTGGATAAATTCTTGCGCCAAAAAACGTTTTCATTAAAAATGAAATAATCCCCCAAAAAATATATTTGGGCTTTATTTCATAATGATTTTTTGGGGGATAATTTCATATGAAATAATACCCCAATAAAAAAATAAAATAACACCCCAAACAAAATGAAATAACCCCCCAAAAATCGTTTTGTTGTTCTCTGTACAAACTTTTGGGGGGTTATTTCATTATTTTTTTAGGGCGTTATATTTTGGGGGTTTATTTCATGCCGCGGATAAGTACATATGTATGTACACTTGTTTTAAAATTTTTTTGCAAAATTAATAATGATACGTAACAAAATGTATGCATTCATCAGTGACTTACATAAAAGTGTTTGCAATTCATAAGAAATGAATCAGCTACCTATTTCTGTATTGCACATTTTCGTTTGCGAATTTACATGGAAAAACCAATAAAAAAACTTCAAATTTGTTTTCAATATAGATTCCCTAAAGGACAGTTTTGTATTATACCATATTCTAAGAGCAACATACTATGGTTGGATTTTAACAATACTTAAGTTTGTAGGTAACCATTTTATAGTTAAATGTGATCATAATATGGTTAAAATTAGTCGTGATTTGGTCTATATCAACCATATTATGGTTAAATTTGCACATAATTTTGTCAAAACTAAACATAGTTTGGTCTAAAATTACCATATTATTGTTATATATAAAAATAATTTTGTCGAAATTAACTAAAATTTGGTCAAAATAATTATAGTTTTGTCAAAAATAATAAAAAATAAGTTTAAGTAATCTAAGTATTTAATAAAAAGTAAAAATTACTAAAATTTTTTATACAGTTCCCTTAAGAAAATAAAGTGAACACAAGCACAAAAAAGGGGAAAACAGTTTAAAAAAAAACGTTCACGATCATGGGAAATTTTAAAAATCGGATTATTTATGCGAATTACAAATCAGAAAAAGGGAAAACATTTAATAGGAAAAGTAATTCACGATTGAAATTATAGAAAAAGGGGGAATATTTTGTCTTAATGCAATTTCATAGTTATAATGAAGTATTTTCGTTAAAATCGCTTCATTGGATTTCGTAATTACGTTAAAAATTTTCATTGGATATATGAAAACTTAAGTTTGTCCAAGTTAAACAAATAATTTTAATTATATATATTAATTATAGTTTCCTTAAAAAAATGTTTAATTGTTAATTAAAAAATGTAAGATTTAATAATTTCATACATCTAATGTTACATGTATGCCATTAAATTTATGAAATCAAAAAATTTTTTTATAAAAGCAACATATTTCAATAATTGTCTTCATAAATTAAAATTTTCATTATTACAATAAAAATTTCATTATAGTAATGAAACAAAAACTTTCAATCCACTTTTAATCAACGTTGTTATTGTTATTATGGACAATTTAATCTCATATTTACGATCTTTATTGAGTAAAAAACATAGTTTTTGTATCCAAAAACTACACTGCCCTAGTAGACTAGCTGGTAGAGAGCTAGTCTATCAGCACCGAGGTTGCGCGATCGAATCCCGCCAGAGACAGAAAAAAAATAATAAAATAAAGTAAAATAAAAGAAGAAAAAAAAATAATAAAAAAAATAAAAAAAAAATAAAAAATTTTACTTTATTGAAGGTATTCATCCAATGAATAATATTCATAGATCTAATGAAATGTTTCATTAAATCCTTTAAATGAAACAGATTTCATTGATCCAACGAAGCGCTGCATAGGTTCCTTTTTAATGCAATTTTTCATGGGATTAATGTCAAAATTCATGGGTATTGCGAAGAAAATTCTTTCAGTGTGGTTAAAAAATAAGCCGCATATACTCTAGGTTAAAAGTAAACCGCATATACTTTAGGTAAGGCCGTTTAGAGTTGTATATCGGTAATAACGTACCCTTACATCCACGACACAAACCTTTTTTTTATATCCAGCCCAACAATATGTGCGTTCGTTTACTTTTCCAGTAAAACCCCAGTAAAATCCATTAGGTGACTAATATGAACATTTGTGTACGCGAACGCATTTCAGTAAAATCCAGTACAAATTTGCACAAATTTGTACAAATTTTGGGGTAAACGAACGCAGCTAATACTGGTTGAAATACAAAGGTTTTTTTCTTTTTTGTTTTTTATATTAAAGTTGTTTTTGCAAAATTTTGTGTATTTGGTTACAAAATGTTACAACAACAATAAAAATATGGAAAAAAATATCACCTTTTTTTCTCACCAAATCCAAAAAATTATACAAGATCCGGTTCGATTGGACCAATAAAACATCGGGCACGTTCCTCATGGGTTATGGACTGTATTCAGGGGTGGATCTGCCGATTTTGCGTTAACACTAATACTTGGTGTTTGCTCCAAGTTGGGCGACCAAACTCGAAAAAAAGAAACAACAATTGAAGCACAGCCGCGAATAACGTTTTAAGTTACAAAATAATAATTTTTCAAGAGAGCAAAAAAACGTTTTTTGACAGGCAGCATTTTTTGTTTAAAAATTTTTTTTTTCTATTATTAAAAATAATGATAATAAAAACTTTAATGCAAAACGCTTTTAAAACATTATTCCGCACTGCAAAACCATTTCGGTTTCATCATTTTGTTAGTAACTTGCAATGTTCTTCCACTGGCTGACACTTTGTACGCCATTTTGAAGGCGTTAAGGTGCATAGTTTTGGTTGATTTGATGTTTAATCTGTGTAAGAGAGTAAGATTAACGGTTATCTGCAAAAAAAAAGTTTTTGCAAAATGTGGCGTTTACAACGTTATTCGCGGCTGTGCTTCAATTGGAAAAAAATAGGTGATTTTCTGCTACTACGAGCGCTTTTCCAAATAAAAACACTTTCCTTTGTTGATTTCACACGTTACAAAATTTTATAATTTATAAAAATAAAAATTCTCGCAATAGAGCAAATTTACTTTACGTTATGGTGGTTCAACAAAGACTAAAAAACCTTTAACAACTTCATTTCTAAAACCAAAAAAAAAACCTACTTGACGAAAATACATAAAAATTCAAATAAGAACTTAAAATAAACTTCTTGATGACGGTGGCGCCGCAAGATGTCAAAGTTCAATCTAATAAGACCCCAGGGCTGGAAACACCATTGCCTTTAGTTTAGACGTAAACAGAAACCAATATATATGGGCACTTCCAAGATTGTAAACGGGACATTCGCACACGTTTATATTGACTAAACTGTAAAAAACAACCTGATTTTCATTTTTTTAAATTAATGATTCTTTTAACTCTCAATTAGCTCTTTTATTTCCGCAAATGAAATGTTTCGCTTACTGTCGTGGTTTCCGAGATAATTGCAAAAAACCAGTGATTGTAAACGGGACAAAAAACGGAAGTGGGTTTTAAGGGGTAACCGTTTAAACAGTGATTTCTGCGAAACCTGACACAATATTTTATTGGGATTAATTTTAAAATGTTGCGTACTATTGTGCCCTAAAAATGGTTTCGATTTCAAAATAAAATATGAATTACATTTTTTTAAATAAATTGTTAAAGAAATTTTTAACGGGACATTGTAAACGGGACAATTTTTCCACCATGATTTAAAATTTTTTTATGTTGCTATTTATAATCCTTTATATAAGAAACTTAATAAAAAATGTTTTTTAGATCATAAATATGCCTTAGATTAGAGTATTGTTGTTCCTAATGCATATTTTCTAATATACACAAGTATGTGCTAAAAGTTGTAGTACTTCGTTTACCATTTATCTTTTTTTTTCGAATCAATTAATTTATACGCATATATTAAAAAAATATAAGCAAATCTCTAAATAAATTTTGAAAAGAAAATTTTTTTTTCCATTTTTTGTGGTTGACGTTTTTTTTGGAAATAACCATATGATTATATTATCCAACTACAATAATCGCTTATTCCACACATTTAATTGTATTGCTTAATATTTTGTAAGAAGTATTTTTTGCTGTTAATTCAATATCAATCAGATCAATAAACTTTATGTATTTCAATGTATTTTATGTATTATTGCTTAGCACAACACTTTTCATAAATTTTTAAGAACAAATAAAAAACATGATTGATTCTTTTTGTTTATTCGATAAGCGATAAAATTGCATTTTAATATTAAGATTTTTTAATCAATAAAGTCAGATTGCTTTTGGTATTCAAACGTAGAACGAGTGTTTTAATCAGGGACCGTAACTGTTATAACTTTTATAGTAAAAGTCAGAAAATAAAAGTTATTTTTTGACTTTTGTTTTTTCGAGCAGAAATATAAGTTATTTTTGACTTTTATTTTTTCGATAAAAAATAAAAGCTATTTTTGACTTTTATTTTTTCGAGCAGAAATAAAAGTTATTTTTTTACTTTTATTATTTCGAGCATGAATAATTGTTATTTTTTGATTTTTATTTTTTCGAGCAAAAATAAAAGTTATTCTCTAAATAAATGTACGTGATTTAATAATTTAGTTGACTTTAAATTTTTTTTAGTGTGTGTTATTATAATAGGAATTCCTTATGCACATTAAAATAATTATTAAAGTCATCTAAATTATTAAAACACGTACATTTATTTAGAGAATAACTTTTATTTTTGCTTTTATTTTGGTGCGGTTTATGGGCTGGTGGCATCATTGGACCGTACTTCTTCAAAGATGATGCGAATCGTTACGTAACTGTGAATGGTGAGCGCTACCATCGCAACGTCAGGAAATTAACAAATTTTAATTTCCTGACGATGCTAACCAAAGGTTAGCGAAATATTGAAGAAAATAAATAAAATAAACCTCAAGCTTAAATAATTAAAAGTAATTATAAAATAATTAATAAGCTTATTTGAATTAATTTTTTAAGCGTGTAATGGTCTGGTAACACATCACATCATTATTGGTACACGCAAAAAGAAAACACGTTTGAATTATGATTACAAAAAAATTATTTTAAATTAACAATTGTTGTTTGAAATCACTGCTGTTGTCAGGATTAATAATTTTTTTTTTAATACATAATTTATTATTACAGTAGACGCTCGCAAAACCGCAAAAATAACGTAAGCGACATGATTTTCAATTTTTTTTTTAATAAATGACTTTATTGGCAACACTTGCATCATCGCCTAAAATGTCATGGTCTTATAAGATACCGTTACGATTTTATTGCAAGAACAATTTTATTGTAAGCGACAAATTTCATACAAAATTTATATGAAATGAAATAAAAAAGCTCTCTCCTGTAAAATTTTCTAATTCAGATTGGGCCTGTTCACTAAATGGAAAAGTTCACATAATCAAGATAATATAAAATAAGTATTTCAAATCATTTTTAATATGTGTACATACATAACCTATATTTAGTTTTTATTTCAAATTATTGTGTGAATAATAAATGTACATGAAAGTAGTCGGTTATATTTTTTTTCTTTACGGGATTTCTGTAATGCCTTGTCCCTGCATTTTCGCAATGCCAAATATAATAATCATATACATATGTATATTTTTTTCACTACAAGCAATTACTTTACAAACACATCTTATAAATTTCCCTTTGCATTCGTATATACACATTTACTAGCTTATTTCGGGGAAGAACAGATTTCTAACAAAGGGTGGTTTTTATAGAGTTACACAAGTTTTAATCATAATAAAACAAGAAAATATATTTTTAATATCAATGAAACGGGAAAAAAAAATTTATGAAATTTAAATATGATTTCTGCCATGCGGCCGCCACGGCTGGCGAGTAGAAAGCGCAAATTTTCAACAACTTTTCGCATTCTGACCATCATCGTTTTTGAAGACTTATAGGCCAATGACTCCGCCAGCCCATAAAGCGCACCAAATACTAATTTTTGTGGATGTAATGGTGTTTCGACAAAAAAGCTTGTGGATTCTTCTCACTCCAAATGCGACAATTCTGCTTATTTACGTGGCCATTTCACCAGAAATGAGCTTGATCGGAAAATAAAATTTTGAGTGGAAATTCAAAATCAATATAAATTTGTACTTCAGCCCATTCACCGAATTATTTTGATTAAAAATTTTAACAATTTGCGCGTTGCTCGATTCATTATAAGTCATAAATCGATTCATAATGAAATTCCAAAGCAAACTAAACAAAAAGCAACTATCAGCTGTTAAATGGGTGCTCAAATAAAGCAATGATGCCAACTCAAAGTTGTGATACTAAACACCCTTTACAACAAATAGTTAAAAAAAAAGTTACAACGGTTGCAAGTTGTTCACATAATCGAGATAGGTTGTGTTCACTCGTTAGAACCTCATGTGTAAATATGTTGTTGTTCACTATTTTGGATGTTCATATAACTGGGTATTCTTATAACCGAGCCTCTACTGTATTTATTTTTTCTTAATTGTCTATAGATTTCTCTTGGAAGAAATTTTAGCAATTTTAAATTTACACTTAAATAAAATAGACTATAAACTAACATTTGATAACATAACATTAATTTTACTACATATCAATTAAAAAAAGCATTTATTAATCAACTTATTGACTTTGGATACTAATTTTAATACTGATTAAATAATACTAAAAATAATTAAGTCTGAAAAATTTGACGGATTACGGTATAGATTTCGGAATAATCGTTGAGAAGCACTAAATAAAATCTCATTAATTAAAAATATCATCATTAAAAATGTTAAAAAAAAACGAAAAATTCAGCGTTGTACAACGACTTTTTAAAGTAGGAAGCTTTATTAGCGAAGCCCAAAAGAGCAGGAATTTTTTCCTCTACCAATTCGACTTAAATAGAATACGTTTGGTAAATGACGTAATATTTAATCGATCCATATTCAATAATCGGCCTAACAAGTGGCATATAAAGGGTGGTCCAACCATGATGCTCGATGTCAATTCTGAGTCACACCTTAACGTAAAGTTTCTTACCAAACTTAATTTGACATTTCTTTGTTTCAGTGTTTGACAAATTTAACAACAAATTTAATTTTAAAATTTAAATGTTTACACAATTGAGCTAGGCGCTAAGATTGTTGAAGCCTTTTACAAAAATTCACGTTCAAATCAAAATGCATTTCGTGCACTTCGTGATTTTTTTGGTCAGCATAATCGGGAGAATTGTGCTCAAATTTCCGCAAACCGGGCCTGTAGTAAAGGTGCAAACACTGTTTGGTACGGTTTATGGGCTGGCCAAGCAGTTACCGTGAATGGTATTCGCTATCGTGACATGATAACGGACTTTTTGTGGCCAGCAGGATGGTGACAGTTGCCACACAGCCAACGTTACAATGTATCTTTTGCGCGAGATGTTTGACGATGATGATTTGTGTGACGTGTGATTTGACACCGTTGGACTTCTTTGTTTGGGAATATTAAAAAGAATACGTGTAAGTCAATAAGAATAGAACATTTCAAAAGCTAAAGGATGAGATAATTCGGCACATTAACGGCATTGAACCTCAATTATGTCTTAGAGTCTTTGAAAATATGGACCATCGGATAGATAGAAGTATGCCACGGAAGCCGTGGTGAGCACTCGGCCGTTATTTTGTTTTACACATAATTGTTATAGATCTCTGTATCATAATAAAAAAAAATATTTTTGTCAAAAATTCAAGAAAAAAAACCCTAAAGAAGGCACACAGCGGAGTGCCGAAATATTGGTTAATAAATTTAATATGTTTTATAAAAAAAGGGGACCTCAAGCTTAATTAAATTATTAATGCAGTTATTTTCGCTTAATTGAATTTCTAAAAATGCACGACTTTTGACGCAATTAAACGGGAACTCAAACTTTCTTGCCGCAAAATAACGTTTGTGGAGCAAAAACACATTGAGTAGATGGAAACAATTAACCGAAACATTTGCTCTTGTTTTGCGCAATGCGGTCTTATTTTGCGAAATAGTTAAGCGGGTAACGCAATGAAACGGAACTCAACCAAACGGGTATTTTTATATAGACATGTCTTTTTTTTTTAAAGTCGAATAAGAAAGAGTTAATTTATAATAACAAATATTTAGAGAATTCTCTGTTTTTATTTTATTTACAATTAATATCGTGCGTTTTAGATGGACCACCGATTGTAAGGTTTTTATAATATATGGGCCACCGAACTATTTTGCCCAGCGTTATAATCCAAGTGTTCCTTTAGATTTATTTATAATAAACGTTATATTCGAATCAAGTAGTATTCCAAGATCAAGGAAATTTGCAACTATATCAACTTGAATACCTGCTAGGAAGTTATTTACTGTAGCTGGATTATTTCTTGAAAAACCGCCTAAGTTTACACTTCTTTATTGAACCACAAAATGTTTGTCTCCATGGTAATGGATGTCTAGAAAAATATTATTAAAAAAAAAATGTTAGCTACAACCATAGCCATTATATATTTTTAATATAATAATTTCAGAAGTAACAAAATTATGGTTGCTTTGTTCTCCGTAGTTGTTGTTCGATTAAAATTCTCGAATTGTTTTTTCTTTAATTGTTGATTAAAATTTGGGATGTAACGATACGCCTCAAAATAAAATATCGCCGATACCGATACGCATATTGAATTTGAATTGAAGTTAAAATTAACAATACTCAACTCACTGGGAACTATTTCTTGTCATAAGTTACTTTATTATATTCAAAATTTTTTATATTTCGAATTTATTCTATGAGCTAAATTTTACTTCTCTATTTTATAAAGCTTTTTATACCCACACCACAATAGTGGAGAGGGAATTATGCATTTGTGCTTATGTGTCGCTTTCTGAGTCGAACTAACGATGTCCGTCCGGCTGGCAGGCTGGCTGGCTGGCTGGCTGTCCATGTAACATTGTGCGCAAAGTACAGGTCGCAATTTTGAAGATAATTTGATAAAATTTAGGACACAGGTTCTCTATATGGACACATAAGCTATATAGTTTTTCAAAAATAGGACCACAAGGGGAGGTAGGGGGCAAATTCTGCCTCTCACAAACTTTAAAACCGATTTTAATGACTTTTACAAACATAGACAAGTTAGAGTGCTATATTCGGCTGTGCCGAATCTTTGATACCCTCCACCGACAGTTCGAATGTTTAAGGAGTAATATCTGTATGATGTTATTATAATCTTAAACTGTGACGATTTGTTATTAATTATGGTTTAAGGCAACCAAACTGTTTTCCGGTAGAAGGGTTTATATGGGGCCTAGGGTAAATTATGAACCGATCATCACGAAATTTCACAGCGTCATTTCTAGTCCTTTAAAACTGTGACGTACCAATCTCTGTTATGATAGCATTATTAATTATAGTTTTAGATGTACTGAACTGTTTTCCGGGAGTAGGGTTTATATGGGGTCTAGGGTAAATTATGTACCGATATTCACGAAATTTCACAGTATCATTTATAGTCCTATAAAACTGTGACGAGCCAAAATTTGTTATGATTGCATTATTTTTCACGGTTTTAGGCGTACTAAACTGTTTTCCGGTAGTAGGGTTTATATGGAGCCCAAGGTAAATTATGGACCGATCGTCACGAAATTTCACAGTGGGATTTCTTGTCCTAAAAAACTGTGACGTACCAAATTTTGTTACGCTAGCGTTATTTTTACGGTTTTAGGCGTACTAATCTGTTTTCCGGGAGTATGGTTTATATGGGGCCTATGGTAAATTATGAACCGATCTTCACGAAATTTCAAAGATTTATTTTTAGTTCTATAAAACTTTGATGTACCAAATTTTGTTATGATAGCATTATTTTTTAGGTTTTTGGCTTAAGTTGTTTTCCGGAAGTAGGTTTTATATGGGGCCTATGGTAAATTATGGACCGATCTTTACGAAACTTAACAGTTTAATTTCTAGTCCTATGTAACTGTGACTTGCCAAAGTTTGTAATGATAGCATTGTTAGTTAGGGTTTTAGGCTTAATATACTGTTTTCCGGGAGTAGGGCTTATATGGGGCCTAGGGTAAATTATTGACGGATCTTCACGAAATTTCACAGCGTGATTTCCAGTTGAATAAAACGAATTGTTGCGAATTCTTATATCATTCTGTGCATTTTTCCACCATTTATGTTAGTTTTTGTAACAAAATTGTCAATTTTTTTTAGGTGGTGGTTCCACATTTTGATTCATAGCTCAGATCCTATTGAACCGATTTTGCTGAATTTCAATCCCACACTGCTTAGGATAACTACAAGCAATTTGACAACAAGTTTGTTGATTTCTTTTGAGTTTTTCGAAAGTGAGCGTGTTTTCAAGAGACGGACAGACGGACAGACAGACGGACATGGCTAAATCGACTTAAAATTACTCAAGGACCCAGAATATATATACTTTATAGGGTCTGAGATGAATAGTAAAAAAGTTTCACACGGAATGACAAACTGAATATACCCTCTTCACAACTAATTGTGGTGGAGGGTATAATAAATCCATATTTATATGGACATATAAGCATGATGTGTTTTTTAATACTGTGGTGTAGGGTATCATATGGTCGGGCTTGACCGACTATACCTTCTTACTTGTTTTTTTTTGGGATAGTTCATTTCCTTAAACTTTTAGGAATGACTTTATAATATTTTTAAACCTAACCATAATACATATGGGCATTTCCCCAGAATGGTCTACCAGGATGAAAAAATAAAATGTTGATAGTCATCGTCTTTTATTGTTTATTATTATAAAAAAGTCTTTGTTCTTACAAAAGAATGGTTTCATAGCATATCTCAGCTGTTTTACTTGAAGAAATTGGGCTGGAAACTGGAAAATATTATATTTTTCTGTATTTTCTACTTCTAAAGACATGTTTATATACTTATTTTACATGCAAGAAATATGTTATGTTTGCACTCTTTCTTCATAATCTCTCCATAACAATCAATTATAAAAGGAGTATTAAGTTTTTTTTGCTTAGGAAATTTGAAGACATTTATGAGAAAATGCATGGTGATAATAATAAAAAAACATATGGAAATATAGTACGTTCTCGACCGTTGAATTAGCCAACTAAACAAAAACCAAGAGAGATATTTTATATTGTAAATACTGGATGGAGACCTGCATTAATACACTTTTAAAATAAATTAATTACTTTTGAATATTCCGTTCCATTGCGCAGATTTTTACATTTCACTACTGTTAGCCAAAGTTGACTTCTATTTTGCGTACGTTCGTGACCACACGTTTATAACTCTTATAATGAAAACTTAAACTCGATGAAGCCATCTTTTGCAGTAAACATAGAGCTACCCAAATGCTATCGAATCGAAAAAAAAATGCTAGGAAAAGTTTTGTTTTCTATATTATTTGTACATCAAAAGCGTACGAACATACGTTCGTGACCTGAGGAAATGCCCATATATTTAAAAAGAACAATAATATGGTCACGTGCAAACATAGCATTGTTATAATCTAACCATTGTATGTTGATCTTAAATTGTGGTTACCGCCAATCATATTTTTTCTGCGTGTAGATATTGAGTAATTAAAAAACTGTGTCAGAACACATGTTAAACTTTTAGTCATTAAAAACTATTTAATATTCAAGATAATTAGATAATTAACATTAAGTTTAATAAATAAATAGACCAGAAAAAAGGGAATGAACGCTTATTAAAATTATTGGTTTTATATAAATGTTCATATTATTCGAATGTGTATTCTAAGTCAAATTACAATCCTCAAAAGCTTTTATACTTGAATAGTCTTATGGTGATTTCTTTTCTACAAAAAAAGTGACATTTTATTAAAAAAAAATGCAATTTGGAGTCTGTTTTTTAAAAATTTTGCTCCCTAAAAGGGTGGCTTATTTTATTCTTAAAAACTCACCCTTTTTTGGAAGCAAAATTTGTATGAAACAGACACCAAATTGCATTTTTTTAAATAAAATGTCACATTTTTTTGTAGAAAAGAAAACAACATTATTCTTTCAATATTTTCCAGGAATATTTTCTGTGCACTATCAGAATTTTCGTTTGTATATTTCTGTTACGAGGCTTACTTTAGCTTTCCTTTGGCTGCATAAAGAAAGAGCTGCGCAAATTTCTTTACATGTTGAGCGAAGTTCAAAACTGGAAATGTTCATTTTGAATTCCAATATTTCTAACTTAGGCCCATTTATTTTTATTTTTTTTTTAAATCCGAAATAAGCCTAGAAAATACTCAAAATACTGTAAACATTTTTAAGTGGTACAGTGTTCCACGGATAATTATCTCGCCAAATTTGCCAAGCTTGTTGGGTAATTATGAGGGGTAAGCATTTAAACGAATACGCTTAACTACCTCGTTGAGGTAATTATAAAAAAAACGTTTTACTATCTCACTGAGGTAATTAAGCGAATTCGTTTAAATCCCTCAGGGAGGCAATTAAACGTATTTATTTACGAGATATCTTAACTTTGATGTATGGTTTTCCTCTCAAGCTGCAAATATGAAATATGTATTAAAGTTTTTTGTCTCTCCTGTAAAAAGTGCTGAAAGGGAGTTAGCAGGTTTGCATATTAAGCTGACGAGGCGTATTTGTTAGGTATGAGAATAGGTCGTAAAATAGGGCAAAAGGGGTAAAAGCTCACAATTTTTCAATAATTTTAATAACTTCGTTCCATAACTGAGACACATTGGCCTGCAATCGCACCCTCCCTCTATCTTCTTAACTAATCAAGTTCTCGAACCAATATACATCGGCGATGGAAAAGTTGCTGTCTACGAAGATGCTGGATGCATAAAATTGCCACTTTCGCAAAATGCTCTCATTGACCGCATACTCCCGATGTATGCACACATTAAATAAGTCATGCGTGGCTGGCAGAAAGAGCTATTTTGACAGCTATTCTACTTCGAAATTTCTGTGCAATAGTACACTATCGGTCGTTAAAAAAATTGAAGAAAAACGTTATCGAAATTAAAAACCAAAATATTCACTAAAAATAAATAAGTCAGCTAGTTCAACTATAAAATGCTGCATGCTATCAAAAAAAAAAAATAATCTGAACATTTACAGTTATGTTACTTTGAAAAAAATTTTATTAACAATTATTTACGCGTATTCAAAAAAATGTTTATTTTTATGGGGATCATTCCCAATTACAAAATCCTATTTCTATATAAAACGAACAGTATAAGAGATTTGTTGTGCTAGTTTCTTTGATCGTTCGTAATCTGTTCATAATGGAGTTAATTCTTTCCGTCGTTGCGTTTATTTTGTTTGCCTGGTCTTTAAATCGTTGGAAATCGAGAGAGTATGTTAGACTAGCCAAAGCAATACCTTCAAATAAATGGCATACAATGTTAGGATTTGGTAAATTTACAAATACACATGGTAAGAAAAAAAAAAAAATATGTTAAAAAGTTTAGATGACACAAGTGAAAATATATTTAGTGTGTATATTAAAAATGGGTGATCTCTAATAACTTAAAATTACAATTTTTCAACTTACTGCCCATTTCAAGACACGAGCGCAAAACGCGTTCGTTTAACTTACATTAAAAACAAAACCAAATTTTGTTTTGAATATAAGTTAAATAAACGAGTATTGCGTTCGTGTTCTCAAAACAGGCAATTAGTCTTTAAACTACGTACGACAAGCTGCTAACTAGAATGGCGATTAAGCTTAGCAGGTTGTTGGCACAGAGTTAATTCATAACGAATTTTTCTCCATCTGCCAACTTTTAATAAATCAACTCTGAATTTTTAGATGCCACATTGTATTATTCAAAAATGCAAAACGTTTTGCAATAATCATCGCTGAATTTGTCATTTTTTTTCTTTTTCCCTTCTCATACATATAAAAATTATAAAAAGTTTTTAAAATTAAAATAAATTAAGAAAAGACAGTAAATTAAAAATAACAGTTATTTAAAAAAACCAACAAAATTGTTTGACATTAAACGGCTGTTTTTCACAAGTTGACAGCTCGTTAACAAGAGTTTAGCAAATCGTAAGCCAGAGTTTGGTTAGTGTATTATGAATAAACTGTTTGCTAACTTTATGCCAAATTTTCATTATGAATACGGCTGTATTTTTTTTTTTTTTTTGCTAATTTTTGTTATTTGAAAAAAGTGCAAATTGCAAATTGATTGCTCAATACAGCTTATTTTAAATATACTAAGCTGAGCTTCATCTTACAAGATATGATTTATGTTATTTATCAGAGACCGAAAATAACAGTTATTATAAAATTCTAACTTTTTTTTTTGCTCGAAAAAATAAATACTTAAAATAACAGCTTTTTTGTTTAAAACAATACTAAAACAACTGTTATGATCTGAGTTATGAATAAAGAAATAACTATTACGCTCCCTGTTATTTATAATTAATGATTCTTAAACGGAAAAAAGGCCGCCCAATTAAGACAAACCCATTCGAAGATGATGAATAGAAGCTGTTTCCATAAAAATTGATGTCAAACTCGGCTGAAGTGAACATTCGCCAAAAAAACGACCAGAATATACGCCCACACATAAAGCCGTAATATTCCATCATTAAAAAAACAATTTAGAAAATAGCTTGTCCCGTGCGACATAAATTTGTTTCGATTGGTGGAGAACGCTCATACTGGCATATGAAATAGATCATAGCTAACGATGACCAATAATTTTAATGAAAAAATATTCTCAATAATAATTGTTTAATGGTTTAAATAGTTCCGAATTCTATATAAATATTAAAATTTGAAAGTAAGAGCAATTCTTAGAAAAGTTTGATATATACACCCCTGTTAAAAAAATCTATTCCGATCGAAAGTGGCAGTACTTGCGTAATTTGCTTCACCATAAAAATTTAAAATTTAATTTAAAAAGAAAAAAACAATCAATCAGAATTGCAACTTTTTAATTAGATTCATTTCGAGCGAAATGTGTGACAGGACCGACAGAAACAATGGACAGTTATGGACCGTTTGCCTTTAAATTTTTTGTTATTTAATATTATCTTTAAGAGTTTAAAAATAAAATAATGGCCTTAAACCACTTCTCTTTTTTTTAGATATAATTTCCCATCTATATAACCATTCAAACAAATATGGTCCTAACAGTGTATGTTGGTTAGGACCATATTCGGGTTTTCTCTCGAGGGATCCTCAGACCTTAAAGGAAATCTTAACGTCTAAAAACTGTACAAATAAACCATCGCTAATTGTTAATGGAGTTGTTGCGACGGTTGGTCAGGGTTTATTAACTGAAAATCGTATGTATATTTTTATAAGCTAAAATATAAAAATCTAACTATTAATAATAATTACTTAACCTTTTAGAACCAACATGGGGTCAACATCGGAAATTGTTTAATAAAGCTGTCTCGCATACAACTTTAGTCTCTTTTCTACCCATTTTTTGTAGAGAAATTGACAATATGATTAAAAAAATTCAGCTAAGTGTGAACAACGAAGAAACTGTTGACATGTTTATGTTGTTAAGGATATTGACTTTAACAAATTCATCACGTGAGAAATCATTTAAAATATTTTAAAGTCCCATATACATATATATAGCTGTTATTTTGATATTATGAATAACTCAATTTTAATACTTTTTATTTACTCTTTAGAAACGATACTGCAAAAAAACTTAGAGTTCTCAAAATATACACCCGCTATGATGGTAGCAAATTGTCACCGGTAAGTTAATAAAGAGTATATTTAAGGTGATATCTTTTTTTTTAACTGTGACACACACAAACACATTTTCACTAATACTACCATAGCGCTTGATGAGAAATGCCTGACGTGTACTTCTCCCTTTAGGCTCATTTTTAACCAATTTAAGACTGGCCTTAACCCACCTTAAGCTACCCATACTCCAGGTCTAAGTAACCTTAAAGCTTACTAAAATCTAGCCCTCGAAAAAAGCCTTACCGTAGGCTATCCCGGCCAGGCTTAAGGCCACTTTAAAGCGATCGTTTACCTTATCTTTTATTTAGGTTTGGGCTTACCTTAGGATGTCATTAGCATACCCTTGTTCAACTTGAGCTTGGTCTTAAGCTTAATTTAAACTCAGCTTTCGTTAACCTCAAATTTTTCGTGCAATAAGTTATCATTAGGCGTAATATTGCTCTATACATATGTATCAGAGATCAGCAATGAATCGTTTTTTCGCTACTCATACTGACTCATGCAGTTGTAAGTATAAGTGCGTAGAAATCATTTAAACTAAACTACACAGAAAAAAAATATCTCAAGAAATTTTTTAACAACACAGTTTGTTAAAAATATAATTTTTATTCAACAAACTTTTTGTTTGATTCAATGAAAAAATTTATCAAATATACACTTTGCAAAAGTGCACTCAATAAAACATATTTAAAATAAAATATTTAAATATTTCTTGATATTCAATAAAACAAATATTTGAATCAACGTTAAAACAGTATTTTTACAACTCTTGTCCATTTTAAAATAGGTCATAATTCTCATTCGCTTAACAGTTTTATTTGGTTAAATATCTTTAGTTTTGCCAAAGTCTTTAGAAAAAGGTTTCCTGATGATCTGGCTTAAGCAACCAGCGAAATGCACATAGGAACTAGCTTATCCCATAATAATTTTTTGTGTATTTATTTAAAAAGGAAAAAAATTGGGAATCAAGCACGTCATCATTAATAAATAAAGATCCGATAAACATTTTATTTGATTTATTCAATATTTCCAACAATTTATTTTAACAAATCACGCAAACATTTTGTTGAAAAAAATTATTTTGGGCAACAACTTTTTTTATTGATTCAATAAACTTGGTTGTTGACTAAAAATTCAATTACTATACCTACAAACTTTTTTATCAATAATGCAAAAATCGTCATCGCAGAAAATTTAAAAATTTTTTTTATCAAATATGCGATTTTCGTATTTAAATATCAAAATTATTTTTTTCTGTGTACTCTGATTCACTCATACTCACAAGAGAAATATTTATGAGTGTGACGTCGACATTATACGCATACTCATAAATGACCTCAGCTTGATTTATAATTTCAAGAAAATACTTAAAATACTCACAATGATTCAAATCATTATCTCATCCATTTACCGTTTTAACACAACAGAGAAAACACACAACTTAATAATCAGCGCTGCCAGATAAATTTGCCGAAAAATCGTCTACTTCATACATGTTACTTTAGTAAACTGTAATTACCCAGTCGTCACTTTGCTATTTCGGGGACAAATCTGGCAGCCTCGCATTTTGCTTCGCCTATACACATTGACTTGAGTAGATTCTAAATCAAACACTACAAATGTTGGTAAGTATGAGTACGATGAATAAAATGAAACTTTTGAGTGAATATGAGTTTGAATCACATTGGAATAAGTATGAGTGCGTATAAGTACAAGAATTTATGAGTCATGATTTAGCTCTACTCACTTTTTCACTACTCATTGCTGATCTCTGATATGTATTTATAAATTATGGATGTTTGTTATGCCCGATAGAACTTACTTAGCTTTAGGAATCGTTATAATTATTCCTTTTTTAATAAAAGTCGGATGAAAACGGTTTTTTTTTATATTATAATTTTTTCGAGCAAAAATAATAAGAATTGGAGTTGGCAACCCTCTCGTGTAAAAGTCAAAATTTATCACGTCCGTATATGGGCAAATCCTGCGTGACGAACGCTACATTTGCACGCGTTTGCTGATTGAAATATAAACATTTTTTAGTCTTTTAGAAAAGATAGCTTCAACTTACAAATAGTATTTAGTGACATTAATATGTACTTACGAATGGCATATATCATAATTTCTTAGCAAGTATTTGTTGCAAAATAATTGATCACAAAGTTTTGTGACGCACGCTACAAAAAGTGGAAGTAACTTCAAAGGTTGAAGTGCGTTTTCCTAATTTTAAACGAATTTTGCATGATAAGGTATACAAAATCTAATTCCTAAAAGAAAGATGACTATAGAGAATTCTAAGCGCACTTATTCGCAGCCAAAAAATGTTGTGATTTTTTGACAAAAGCCGTGAACCCTTTGTGACGCACGCTACATAACGCACGCTACAATTTTTCCATTAGTATTTCGTTATTATATTTTATTAATTTTAAAAGTAACCTTTGGAAGGAAATAATTGTTTAATTCAAGTACTCGCAGAGAAAAACATGTTAACATATGGTCACCTCCAAAAAAACATTTTTTAAACAAAATTTTAAACATATTCCCCGGTATTCATTAACGATTATTAAATTTAACAAAAGTTTATTAAGAAGAATTTTCATAGAAAATTTGGTTTTCAAACCTTTATTACATTTAAAATATTTATATGGATACAGGCAATTATGTTTAATTAAACCATATTATTGCACCTACAGCCATATTATGGTTAATTTAGTCCTCCATCCGTAAGCCACAGCCATATTATAGTTGACTCTAAACATGTCAGAGAAGTCAAATAAAAAAAAAAACAACTAAGTAATAAGCTCAATCAGTTGCCTGAGTTACATGAGGCAATGAATTTTATGTCGCAGAAGTTTGATGAAATTATACGTGGGATGGCTGAGAATAAACGTCAAATTGATGTTGTGCAAAAAGAAAACCACTTATTAAAACTTGAAATTAAAACGTTAAAAGATTCTGTGAAACTACTTAATAATCACCAAAGAGTTAGTAAAGATTGCCTGATAAGTGGTGTTGAAATTAATGAAAATTCAAATGCAATTGATACTCTATTGGAAATTTCTAAAGGTGTTGGTTTAGGTTTCAAAAGATTTTGTTATTCGTGCTTAATTCCCAGTTTTTATTCTTGACAAAAACACTTGAAATTTATTGTTGATGGGATAAGCTATTCCTATGCATTTCATTGGTTGCTTAGGCCAGATCATCAGGAAACTTCATCCATAAAGATTTTAGACAAACTAAAGATATTAAACCAAATAAAACTGTTAAACGTATAAGCATTATAGCAACAGTTCAACTTGTAATAATATCAAAGTTTAAACAAAACACATCAACAATAGGTTTAGGTTTAAATGAAGGTGACGTTGAGAAAGTATGCACTTTTTAACAAAGAAAATATAAAAACGCAAGTGAAAAAAGAACCGTGATTTTTAAATTTAAATCCGAAAAATCTAAAGGCCCAGCCACAATATGCTTAAGTTGGCTCAAGCGAATGAGCGAATGCATGTAAATTATATGAGGCAAATCATATTGAACTTAAGGAAACTTTTTGCTAAGTTTAATGAAACTGTCATTTGCGTAAGCAAGGTGCAAAACTAATCACACATTCCTTACGGGATCAAATGTCTTTTTATTTTTATTTTGTTTTTGTTTACTTAAATACATTTGAGAGACTTTTTGTAAATTTTTGACACTAGGTTAAGCAAGGCTATGCATATTATGGTTGAGCCTTAAGGATAAGCTTATGCAAGCAAAATCCAAACTTGAAGAGAATGAGAAAACTAAGTCAATTTATGTTAACGATTGCCTAGGCAAGGAAACTTTTAACGTTTTTAACCATGCCAAAGCTTTAAAAAAAGTTGGATACCAGTCAGTTTAAACTTTCAACGGAAGAGGTTATATAACAAAAAGTGAGGGAGATAATAAAAGACCAACAAATATTTTTTTATTTACACAAACAAAAACAAAGATTGAGTGTAGGGATCAAAGTGATGTTGTTTATCAAATTAAATGTGACGGCGGAAATAATGAGGAGACATTGGTACAACGAACAGACATTTAGGCGTGAGTATAGACAAACATAAAGCTGATACAAAAAGAGTAAAACAATCAACTGCACTTGCACCGCACTGCATTGAAACGGACACAATCCAAACTTTGAAAAAGTGAGAGTTTTAGATAAATAGAAAAGGAAGAATAAGAATACAACAAAAATTGACAAGTGCAATAAACACTAAAGAAGACAAAGACAATAAAACAGTGACGCCAACTTTTTAAGAACAAAAAGCACTTTAAAATTTAAAAAAAAGCACTAAAAAGCACTATTTCACACAAAAAAAGCGTAAAAAAGCACTAAGCCATTTTTACAATTTAATTGAACACAAAACAAGTTGCATTCTGCTGTGCCGAATATTATATAACTCCAAAATTTAAAACAAAGGCGACGGCGTTGATGTGGACCATTTTCATTTAAGATTAAATCATAAATATATTTACATTTGTATATAAACAGTTTTAAATCTTCAATAAAAATAATATCATCCAAATCATTTGGATCATCATCAGCTGAGTTTGAATTGGCCATAAAACAGTTTTAAAGTAATACAAAAGCGAATGAAAAATGGCAGGTTACACAACCCTACAAGAAATGAATGAGCGAGTAGTCACGTTTTTCATTTTGGTGCTGAGAAAATGATAGAAAGAAATGAACGAATGTGACCGAAAACTTTATTTCGGTCATTTCTTTCTATCATTTTCTTAGCACAAAAATGAAAAATGTGACTACTCGCCCATACATTTCTTGTAGGGAACGTTCGTTATAAAAGCAATTACTGTCAGCTGTTTTTAATTTATTTAACACTTTGCTAATACCAAGCTACGGCTCTTTTTTTTTGTTTTTTAAGTCTTTGCGTTTTTTTTTACGGTTTCCGACTGCATGTTTTTAAACAATTTCTGATATTTTCTAAGCCATTTTCTATTTTTGAAACAGTATCTACATCTTTCAAAAAATGTTTACCAAAATACATTATTTTTATTCCGATTACTAAATATGTTGTCAACGCTAAAAAGTACAACGTTTCGTAAAATTTCCAAATTGCTAGAAAGCCTAGCTCTAACCTCGTAAATAAAGTTTTTGGTAAAATGAATGAAAGTCTCTTTTAACACTTTTTTATCATTTGAAATCTTAAAATCTTTACACGCCTCCTCAAAATTGTACCCCAAATAGCAAAGTCAACTTAATCATCCTCTATATAATCGTAGTTTAAAAAATTTAAGAAAAAAAATAAAAATTGTAAAAAGCACTAAAGGCACTAACGAAAAATTGAAAAAGCACCAAGTTAGTGCTTTTTCTTAGTTTGGCACTACCCTGCAAATAAAATTGGACCACCTAATCCATTTTGATAAAATGGACTACTCTATGGACTAGTCCGATGTAATGCAAGCATGGACCATGTCATTGTTAAAAAGTGTTTGTAGTGAGACGACATGTCTTCGTTTTTTAACGACATGCTTTCGTTTTTAAACGACTTCAAAACAAATCCTCTTGAGTATACCATGGAGTAGTTTTAGAACTACTCCTTAGTGGTCCAAAGGTGGGTTATATGGTCCTCTCCTAGGACATCGTAATGTTAAATAGACCAGGTTTTTTCCATACGTTTGGGTTAGTTTTGGACTAGTCCTGGTCCCTTGTGGACTACTCTTTACACGCGTGTTTGGACTGGTCCTATTATTTGCAGGGTATGGATAGAATTTTGGCGTTTTGAGGCATCAAAAACCACCATAAATAGTGCCAAAAGCACTAAGTTGGCATCACTGAATACAAATGCAAAGTACAGCATTGCAATACTTTAGTAATAAAAGCAACTGTGATCAAAAAAAGGACAAATTTTCTATGATAATTTTTAAAATTACATACATTTATTTAAATATTTTAAGTTTTGTGTTGTGTTGTCCAGATATATAAAATTCTGTGATATAATTTATAAATGATGTACACTGACGAAGAAGATTATTGTAAGTAAATTTGTCAAAAATTAAGATTATAATTATTGTTATTATTGACTACTTTTTACTTTATGTTTTGTTGTAATGTTGCCAGATTTTAATAAAATCTCCATCCCGGAAGAGGTTGGAAAGAATACCAACGAAACCGCGGATTTTATTGAGAATGAAATCGTGTATATATGTACATTAAATTAATGACATTGAAAGCCTGCATATAGGAAACTTTATAAACTATTTAGATTTAATCCTATGTTAATAAATAAGCTCGAGGCCACAATTGATTTTTAATAAATTTTATTCTTTATTATTTTCAATATTTCCCCATCCTTTGGATGGCATCTTCAGTAATCTTAAAAATATAAATTAAAACTAAAAACATAAATCATTGAAACACCCTGTAACACTAATAATTATTTTACAGAAAAAAATAAATATATAACAAGCAGTAATAACAAAAAAGGAAAAACTCACAATAAAAAACGAGTAACAATATTAAAACACACAACGACTAATCGCGTTCACAAGTAAAATTGCACTATGGATTAGAGTTGTGTCGGTCATGAACGAACTAGTTCAATTGAACGGGTCAGTCAGATGAACGATGAACGGCCGTTCAGTTTCATCTTTCAATTCCGTTCAATCGGTCACTTGCCGATTCCGTTAGGACTTTTGAAAAGTCGCACAAAAGGTTGTTTTATAAAAATAAAGTCGCACAAAAAAGTCGTTTCAGAAAATAAAAGTCGCATATCTTTTTTTAACGTTTTTTATTAATAAAAAGCATAACAAAACAATTGAAACAAAAAGCCTATTGCAGAATTCATTTTTATCATATTTCGTAACAATGTACATGTTTGTCCATGTTTTCATGTATAGGTGAAAACATTTACTTAAGTTTAATAAATTTGTCGTATGCTGCCAAGGTCAAAGGAGTAGAATTTCTGTTTAAAGCCAAAAAAGTTAAGGTTAATATATTTTTGACAAAATTTAAACTTGTCCAATTAAAGCCGCTTGAAAATTTTACTTTAATTCCGTTCGTTTGATCTTGGCGTAATATTTCTTTTTCTTAACATACCTACATAAATACAATTTTTATTTTATTATTTTATTTATTTATTTTATATTTTATTTCTATATTTAGAAATAAGTTCATCACAGGGAATCCAGTCTTCTATATATTTGTCTATTAAATTTAAAGATGACAGCATTGAATTGCATGTTTTTACATTGCATTGCTAGTGTTTACGATTCGAAAACTACAGGTGGTGCTAAGACTACAACAATCCAAAACCAACAGAAACAACAGAGGTTTTTTGCATTGCATTGCTGGTGTTTACGATTCGAAATGTCAACCATTTCTAACAAAACACTGACAAATTAAAACAAATTGGTCCGAACTGTCAAAACTTGCCACAACCTTGAACTGAATTCGCCTCAAATACGTTGTATACATGACAAGGTTGCAAAAATGTAATAAAAGTGTTGCCAAATGAACAATACTTTATGAATTGTTTTTAAATTTTGACGAGGCAATTTTGACGAATTTTTTTTTTTGATACAAATAATAAGAATATTGAATGTTTTGTAAGAATCTTAACAAAAAGGGTAAAAAGTAGCAGAAAAATTAAAATAGTCGCAAAAGTCGGTGATAAAAAAAAGTCTCACAAAAAGTCGCAGACCGCTGAAAAAGGGTCAAATTGCGACTTTAGTCGGGCGAACGGTAACACTGCTTTTTAGTCAGTCGGTCACTTGTTTACCAAACAACTGGTTGAAAAGAAACAACAATACTATTTTGGTGTATATGTGATGCCAGTAAAATATACTTATTTAATTTACTCATTGCCACATTGCTTTACACATTTTCACAATACGATCAGGGTTGTCAAGTTTCTTGGCGACTTAATTTTCAATTTGGCGACATGGCGATTTATTTTTGGTGGATTTTAAAATATATGGCGATTTTGTTTTAAACACTTGGGTTTTTAAACGCGTTTAAGCAAAATGTTATTACATTTGATATTATTAAGATGACAGATTATGAAGAAAAAACCCCAACAAACAAATTTATATTTCTTTTAAGTATTAAAAATAGATAAAAATACTTTATAAAGTTATCAGAAGATTATTTTAAACCAGTGTTCGAAAATAAACAGTACATTATTTAACGTTCGGCTCACACACACAGGAACGATATCTAGTTTTTTAGTGATTGTGAAGACATACACAACCCTTTATACCGTTCGTAACTATTTTCAAGAAAGAACCGAACATTATATAATGTTCGGTTCTTCGTTAAAAAACAGAACAATCGTAGTGATACTGTAGAAAAACATTATCTTTAAATGTTCTATAATGTTTTTTTCGTGTGTGTATTTTGTTTTTGTAAAAAATGTTTGGTTTTTGTTACTAGCCAAAAGGGACGAACATTAACGAGCCGAACCGAACACATTGAAGTTTGTGGATTTTCAAAAAAAAAACCGAACGGAATTAAATGTTCACAACTTTTGTTGAGTTTGATAAAAACAGTAATATTTTTGTGTTCGAAAGATGACTAACGGGGAAACGTTATTTTCTTAATGATTTTCTACACAAACACTAATAGCGTTTGTGTTTTCCACAAATCTACCGAACCGAACATTAAGAAACGATATTTAGTGTTTATTTTTGAACACTGTTTTAAACATATTAATGATAAAATTGTACAAATTTATGAATTATTTAAGAAAAAAAAAAAAAAAAAAATAATAAAACGTTAAGCAGAGTTAAAGAACCCAAGTGTGAGCATAGTATATGCCATGAATTTGTTTTGAGACTCGTATACAAATTTACCGTTTGTTATTTGGAAAGACTATTTCAATGGTGGTATTCCATCTAATTTAAATTAGTTTTTGAAAAATGTATATAGCTATAAAATACGCCCGGTACGTACCAGAACTCTTTATGTGCATGTCATTCCAACTGTTAATGTCTGTGTTGAAAGAGTTTTTTTTTAATAATTAACTCCACTAAAACTCGCTTTCAAAATAGATTGCAATATAAACTTCTTGACGAGTTATAAATTATATGAATGTAAATAGCACTTTAATACCTTCACATGATATGTTGAATAAACTGAATCGTATACAATGTTTTCAAAAAAAAAAAAAAAAAAAAAAAAAAAAAAAAACAGTAAGAATTGCCCTGCCGGTGAAGTGTATAGCGTTTTATTATATATCCAATATTTATTTAATACTAACCACAAAAAAGCGTTTTGCTGCTTTAATTAGACTATTGTAAACTATTGTACCTTTTTTGTGTTCACCAATCATTTTACTTTAATTAAACAATTTACTATATATCAAGGCGACTTTTTCCCATTTTTGGCAAATTTTAGCAATTAGGAAGACATTTATTTTTTAGGATTTATAAAAAAGCCTTTGGCGATTTTGGACAATTAATTTGGCAAAAAATATCAAAATAAATCCGACAACCCTGGCTGCTATTTACAATTTTTCTACAATGTACATGAGCGTTGCCAGTTGTTCTTAATATAAAACCCGCCAAATGCAAATTTTTTATTTGAGCAGAAAGTTTTATACATATTTATTTCATTTATTTTTTAAATAAGACCTTTAAATAAATAACTAAATTGAAAAGTCAACAGCTTTATTTATTAAAGCTTAGTCAAGTTTTAGAGCACGAAATTATTATGGAAACCCCATTTTTAATGTAGATATTACTTAAGCGTTCGTTTATGAATGATGCCCGTAATTTCTAAAAAAGAAAGCTAGTCGTGTTCGTACCTAACAGTTATCTTTACCTATTTCAACATTTATTAAGCGTAGATGTTTTATGCTTCAGTTTTTATTTAAAATATGACAGCTTTTACACCATTGACTTCTATGCAATCCTAGATTTATTTTTGTAGAAATTACGGGCATAAGACTGTTAATAAAAAAAAAATTAGTTTATAAGAAACTACTTATGAATTTTAAAAGCTTTTATTTAACTTGCAATGTATGTTTGTGGGTAAAATCTTGCAACTCAAATTAAAAGCAGATACCTCGAACCGATTTAGCTGACATTTTGTAACATATGTTCTGTTTGGATGACAATGCATGTTTAACTGTGTAAAGGATTATACAACCAACATGGAAAAACACTCAAGATGGCAGACTTTTTTTGTAAATGCAATCCTACAATATGAGTATCAAATATGAGTATCAACTGAAAAGACTTACTGAGAATACGAATGCGAATTTTTATAAAAAAGACCTTAGGCTCGAAAATTTATTAATATTTGAAATAACAAAGGTCGAATAAAATACATATTATAAAATAATTTTACTTAAAAACTTTTACTATCAACTTATAACGTCGTTACATAATTTTTATGATTAAAAGCTTGTCGCGAAATTTACTTGTGTAGAAAAACAAGTAAATTAAATAACTTGCGGCCATTTTAACTTTCAGTTAACAATAGTGGTATTCACACCAAACTTGTTAATTTGTTACTCGGTAGTTTGTTAATTTGTTAAAGTTACCAACTGTGAACGACCCTCTCTTTAAAACTTTGTTAGTCTGGTAACTTTCGTAGTAAAACAACTGATTTATTGTTCTGACACAATTTATTATTCTGGAAAAAATAAAACATGCCACGAGAAAGTGTAAAAAAACAATTGAAAGCCATTTAATTACTCATGCTTTGACACAAATAACGTTTGCTGGAGGTAAGTAGTGAGTTACCAACTAACAACTATTTTATCAGTGGTGCCGTGTCGTTAATTTGTTAAATGTTATTCCGGTAGCGCGTTAAATATACAAAAACAAAATGCGTGTAAAAAAGTAACGATTAACCACTAACAAACTAACAAGCTCGGTGTGAATACCGCTAATATGTTTTTGACAGTTATAGCGGATAGTTAATTATAACTGAACTTGGCGAAATTTACAGTTGGTGTGATTGGTCTTAACTACTTAATTTCTCAAACGAAGTAAATACGAGTTCTTAAATCTCGCGACAAGCTTTTATATTTAAAAAAAAATTGTGTATTGACAAGCAACATGTTTTTTTTTAATCATATAAATTGATTAATGACATTTTAACTTCTAAAAACAGGCAGTAAAATGTTTTAAGTAATTCTTTCTCTTTGAATAAAGTAACCTAAGCATTTAGCGAGAAATCACTACATATGGCAGTCCAGATTGTACTATGAAATTGTCTAAACAATGTGGCAAATTGCCACTTGCAATGTGTTAAAAGAAACAAATATAGTATAATGGCATAACATAAACATTTTAATAGCATTGTTTCTTTTCAATCAGTTGTTGGTAAACGAAAAAACAACTGCGAATATGGTTTGCGTTTATTGTTTTCTATTCTTGTGTACACTCAAAAAGTTTTACAGTAACTGAATGTAATTTACTAAAATCATTTTTTATAAAAAAAAAAAAAAAAAAAAAAAAAAACATAATAAACAAATGTATTCAGGTTTTCAAGACAAAGTCTTGACAGAAAGAATACGAAAAAAAAACAGAGGAAAAAGGAGGCAACATGTAATTTGAAATTTAAGTGATAATAACAGCAAATTTCGAACCACCAGTACTACTGGTTAAAGATTGATGTTTGACTGCTTGGCTAACGGGCACCGCAGTGGTGCAGTGGGTAGAACTCAAAGATCTTCTGACGATAGAAAGTGGTCTTTCTTGAAACATGTAAAGATTAACCCGGGTTCAAATCCCAGCTCAGCCAAGAAAATTATCAATAAATTTTAAGAAAAAAAAAAAATTCCAAGTTGTAAAATTCCTTTCCTCAGTGAAAACAATTTAATGAAAATTAAATTTGATGAACCAAGCCTAATTAATAATATCAAAAAAAAAAAAAAAAAATAAAGTTAAAACTTAATAAAAATTTTGTTATTTTATAATTAAACTAATTCGTTAACTATTTTTACATGTTGTTCAAAAAATAAATATGTCATAAAATAAAACTGAAATACTTAAATGCAAAGTGATTTTAAATTATTTTATTATTTACATACTTACATAGGTACAGGTGCACATAAATAACATAAACAAAAATTTTTCGCTGATTTGGTAGGTAATAATGACTGTTTAAGCTATCTTAGTTTGTAATTTAAATTGAGTTAAAATTTACTGAAAAAACCTTTGAATGTATATTTTGTAGTTTGTATATTTTTATTTTATATAATAAAAAAATGTATTAATTTTTAAAGAATTTCTATGTTTTAAAATTAACATTAAAAAAAAGCCGTAAAATTCCTTTATTTTAAATGATTTTCCGTTAACTAATTAAATTTTCAGTTATTCAAACTAACTATTCTATTGAATTTACCTACATAATATTTTGAGTGTAGCATCATACAAGTATGCTATATTTGTTTCTTTTAACACATTGACTAAACAAAAGACCAAGTGACACAAAAAACCGACTGACACAAAAGACCGGCTGACAGAAAAGACCGGCTGACAGAAAAGACCGAGTGAACGAAAAGAACGAACTAGTTCATTTGTTTTAACTGAACGATAATGACCGGTCACCTAAATGAACGATTAAGCCCAAGACTACTATTGATCCTTTCTCTTTTTATTTATAATATGCCTAAACCTCTGTGCCAAGGCGAATTCATGTAAACGGTGGTGTCGAAACTACAACAATTAACAACAGCAAAAACACAACAATGTATTTTGTTGCTGCTTTCGTTGGCCGATAAGTCAAAAACACAAGTAACTTTTGACATTCCTCTCTCTAATTTAAAAAAAAGTAGCACAGCTGTGCTTTCAACGCCACCTGAAAAATGAATTCGCCTTGCTCTGTGCTATGTTGTCTACGTCACTCTTAAAGTTAATTCTCTTACCTTGTCTTATATTTATTATATGTAGCATATCCAGTGTAAGTCGTTTATTATACCTCTCTTCTGTTTGTAATATTTGTACGGCGTCCAGTTTGGGTATGTGATTTCTTTCCGCACAATGGGCTGCAAGTGCTGTTTTATGTGTCAGTGAACTATTTATAGATTTGAAATCCGATTTGTGTCCTGCAATTCTCGTCTTTAATTTATTTTTGGTAGTTCCTACATATACTTGATCCCATACGTTATTTCCACCACCATTGCACTCTATTTTATAAATAACGTTTGACTTTTCCATTTTATCCACTTTTGTTTTTGTGTTAGAAAACAGATTTCGAAGTGTGTTTTCTGATCTTGGCGCTGTTTTGTATTTTACTTTATTGTAAACTCCTGACTTTTCTATTCTTTCTGATATATGTGGTATATATGTCATTGATTTATAAATTCGCGGTTCTACTTCTTCCCTTGTGATGTTTTTCTTTTTCTTATTATTATTTTTTTTTTAATAGACTTTTGATAATATTTTGTGGAAAAGAGTTTTTCCCTAGGATTTCCTTAATCTTTTTGATATTTTCCTTATGAAATACCCTGTCGCTAATCATTAGTACCCTGTTTATAAGATTACTAGCCGTGTTCATGATGATATTTTTGGGTTGGCATGAATAAAAATTGATAATTCTTCCAGATGAAGTCGGTTTCTGGTACCAATCTATTTTAATTGTATTGTCTTTTCTTACAATCAGTGTATCCAAATATGGTAATCTTTCGTTTTCTTCTACTTCAATTGTAAATTTGATTTGTTCGTGAAAACTATTAAGTTCGACTAGGGTGTCGTCTATTGCACTTGTATTAATAATCCCAAAGAGGTCGTCAACGTATTTTGTAAGAAGTCTGGGTTTAGTTTTAAGATTTTGAACGCAATTTTTGAGTAATTCCTCCATTACTATGTCTGCCACAATAGGTGAAGCTAGTGAACCTATTGGAAGGCCCTTACACTGAGTGTAAATTCTATCTTTGTATTTGAAATACCTATTTTCTTTAATACAAAATTTTAATACCTTTAAGAAAAGTTCCTTGGGCATCGTTGTGTGTTGTTGTATTTCTGTCCACCTATTTTTGATAACATCTATAGCATAATCAACGGGAATACTCGGAAATAATGATATTACGTCAAACGAAATTAATCTTTCATCGTCACTTATTGCAGTATTATTAATCTTATTACTAAATTGCACTGCATCCCTTATATTAAATTCAGATGTTTCTGTGAGTCTATTAAGAATATTTACTGTAAACTTACAGAGTTCTCTTGATGGCGATTTAATTGATGAGCAAATCGGTCTTAACGGAAATCCCTCTTTATGGATCCAATGGGTTCACCAGCTTCACCTATTGTGGCAGACATAGTAATGGAAATGAATTGCAATTCATTTCCAATTCATTTGAATTCAAATAAATTAGAAAAAATGAATTGCAATTCATTTCCAATTCATTTGAATTGATTTTGAATTAATTCAAATGAGTTAATGCTCATGCTGATAGGATTTTCGCAGCTCCCTACTAATTCAAGTCATATTCTGCCGATACCTGCTAATTACAGTACATCATTGGAATTTCTATTCTTTTTATTTTCTATGCATTTCGACCATTATCTCGTACCAGGTGATATCCGAAATGAGTAATGCTTCTTCACATTTACTTACAGTAGTCTTTTTTCAAAATCAATTCAAATGAATTGGAAATTAATTGCAATTAATTTTTTCTAACTCATTTGAATTAATTCAAAGTCAATTCAATTCAAATGAATTGGTAAAATGAATTGCATTTCATTTTGCTAAATTCAATTGAATTAACTTAAATTTCATTCAATTCATTTTTTGTGTGAAAAGAATTAATTCAAAATTTAGCTAATTCGTAATGAATTTAAATCTGGTAATCTATCTCTGGTATATATTGTGGTGTAGGGTATCATATGGTCGGGCTTGGTCGGCTACACTTTCTTACTTGTTTTTACTACATATTGTATAAAAATTATTCCAGAATCTAATTAAGACTTGTATTTAAAGTGCTTTACAGTATATCGCAGAAATATGTTTTAATCCAATTATGAGCGTTCCATTTATACGTCAAATAGCCGAAACTTTCATCTATAAAACTGCTAGAAATGAAGTAGATGTGCTTATGAAATTTGTCGATGAATCTTTAGACACATTAATAAGAAATGATACAAATGATCTTAGTTTTCTACCTGAAGTAAATAGTTTCCTTAAATGCGCTCTAAATGGGACTCAACAGAATGACATAAAAATGGAAGAAATAAGAGGCGAAATGATGCATCTCTTTATCGCTGCAAGTTGGAGTAAATAATTTATAAAAGTAAGAAATTATTTTTGTTTTTTTTAGTCTTTTGAAACTTTAGCTACCACATTGTATTTAGTACTCACCGTACTTGCAATGCATCCCAACTATCAGGAACAGGCTTATAACGAAGTCGTTAGTATTGTGCACGATGATAATGAAATAACTTTAGAACAGATTGAACAGATGACCTATTTGGATATGATTTTAAATGAGACAATGCGTATTTTTCCTCTAATTCCGGCTGTAGTTCGTGAAGTTTCAAATGAAGATCTTGAACTTAGCAACGGATTGACTTTACCAGTTGGCCAGATGGTTATTATTGACATTTATAGTTTACACCGCTGTAAAGATATTTGGGGACCTGAGGCGAATACTTTTAATCCTGACAACTTTCTGCCCTCAAATGTTGCCTTGCGACATCCTTATGCATTTATGCCATTTACCAAGGGACAGAGATATTGTTTGGGTAAATAGTTAAAATCAATTTTTTATTTTATCGTCTAATATTTGTTTAATGTTCTTTATTTTAAAGGTATGAAATATGCTTATGTGTTTGCTAAAATTGCTTTAGCTAAATTTATTAAATCCTTCAAATTTAGTACAGATTTTAAATTTGAAGATTTGAAATTTAGGAATAATATAACAATGACATTATTGCAAAAGCCGGTACTTAGACTGGAACAACGCGAAGGTTGAAATAGAATATTTAATCGAGACAAAGACAGAGAATATTTTATAAGTTTTATAATTTAAATTTTTATGTAGGTAGTGGCGGGGAAAAAGCGTTTTAAATAAAAAAGATGGTTATCTTAATTTTTGAAAGAGGTCCGTAACGGTTTAATTTAAAATTTTTAGGGTTATGTAAACGTTTTTGTTCTTAACTGTAACACGATGTTAACAATTTAAAGATCGATTCAAAATTCAATTTTGTAATGTTTTGTATAAACCGAAGTTTGTTAAAATATTTGTCTTTCTAGCGGCGGTTCTTATACCATATTTGATATTTAATCGGTGGGCAAAATTGTTTAGAGTTTTTTAATTTTATGAATTTTTTTATATGGTACATTTTGATTATACATATGTATTTATAAGAAGTATGGTCACTTTTTGGAAGACCATATGATTAGGTCGAGGTTATATATTCACCCGATTTTCTTCCTAAAGCTAAATAGGTTATCTGCCAAACTGACTTAATTAGTTTTATCTATCTTTATGTATCATGATAAAAATTTTAGATATATGTTAGTCCCTCAGAAGTTCGACCGAAATATTAATAGAAATCATTACAATTGGCTAACACCTATACAAAACTGTTGGTCTGGGACCGCTATAAAAGAGGTGCGGATTGCAGGATCTAAGAGAGCTGTTTCATCAGTGGCTGCCCATGGAATCGTAAACCTAAGAAAGGACTTCATTTTTATCACAATACAACTTTATCTAAGCCTAAATTTTAAATGTACACCATGCTAATATTAAAATGATCTAAATTAATAATTTTGTGTTTGCTTCTTTTTAAATTCCTGTATTTGCTCCTGCAAATAAAGAGTATATGACGAATGTATTTTAGTTTAAAGCATAATTTTGGTATACAACAATAAATATTTCAACAATTTCCTTTGAAAGGGAAACTCCTAACATTTGTTTTGCAACATCAATAAATATGTGTAAGCCTTAGGACCCAGTGATGCCATTTTAGTGCTTTTGGCACTATTTATGGTGCTTTTTGATGCCTCAAAACGCCAAAATTGTATCCATACACTGACGAAATTTTCTTCACAGATCCAATTAAATTTACATTAAAATACAACCTATGTAATACTTCATTGGACTAATAAAATCAATGACAAAATTTTCATTGATTTTATGAATCCTCATTGAAAAAATGGATAAAATAAACGTTTGTCATTAAACTAATGCAAAATTTTAATTGATTTTATGAAACATTTCATTAATCCAATGAAGGGTTACATAGGTTGAATTTTAATGTAAATTTCATTGGATCTGTGAAGAAAATTTTTTCAGTGATCAGACTGCAAAGTTGTGCAAACTTAATTTCTTATTTGTGAGAATGTTTTATTGTATGTTTTCTTTAATATTATCTTCCTTAAAAGAGGTGATATTTGATAAAAATTATTCCAAAAAAAATTTCTTATATGGTCTGTAATAAAAAAAAAGAGTTCAAAGAGAAATATGTTATTCGAATTAACGGTAAATTTTTATTTTGTTTTAATCATTATTCAGTTAAATTATTATGGAAAAAATTTCATGCTCGAAATGTCACGTATCGACCCAGATTTTGGCTTAAAAAAAATAAATACAGAAGATTTTGGATTCTAACAAAAGACATTTTAATGTTACATTGCTACGTAAAATTCTGAAAGTAGTTTGACTAAAAAATTGTGCCAGGTTTCGCTGAATTACCCTTTTTATAAATGGCCACAAAAATTACTTCTATTTTTTTCACGTTCGAACCGCTACTTCTTTTGCCATTATCTTTGACGTAGAATCGCGCCCTCTATAAACTTTAACACAGCTTTTTTATAGCTTTCTTAGTGCTATAATTTAAGGGTTAATAGAACGTTAAAATATTTGTTGTTTAAAATGTTATTGCATTTTTGATGCGTACGACTGTCACGTCCAACACTTTGGATTTACCCATATGTTAAAATAATTGGATAATATCATAAGCCACTTGTTTTATTAAGCTTTGCACGATTTTAATTTAGATTTATTTAAACGATAAAATATAAGTACGTTTATTTAAATATATGCTGTCATTAAGTTTTATAAACAATGGTCGGACATTGCAAATTTTCGGTAATTGCAACAGGCATGATTTTTTCGAGTTACGAAAATCGCTCGCACTGTATTACTTTAAAACTGTTTTATGGCCAATTTAAACTCCAATGATTTGGATGATATTATTTTTATTGAAGATAATAACAATACATTTAAAAATTTTTATATACAAATGTAAATATCGTCGCAGGAATTAAAGAACGCTGTAACTGACAAAAAATCGAAAATACGTTTTTTTGCATTATTTTTATCAGAAAAAAATAGAATTCACTTATGCAAAAAAAAATCGTTTGTTGTAAGCCGCAGAATCACCGGGAACAATAGACTTGAGAGGAAATGTTTAGAGCCAATGTATAAAGCGAGATAAAATAAAAATACGTTTTTAAAATCAGTTCCTAAGTTGTATAGTTTTTTTTACTTTCTTTCATACAGGTTTTTTTTTGGCTCTGGTGAACATTTCATAGTTTGTCAGTTACAGCATTCTTTAATTCCTGCGACGATTATTTAATCTTAAATTAAAATGTTTCCCATCAACGCCGCACACTGGGGATTTTTGTATGGAGGTGAGGAAAAAAGTATATTTGTCAAAAAATATAATGATTTCATCACAAATTTAGTTTTATTTATATAGTAATACACAAAAGTAATCAAAATAATGAAAATTAGAGAAATGCATATCGTTGCCTACAATGTAAAAACGCCCTAACTAACAAAAAAATTTAAATGATTTGTTTAATTTTTAATTCATTATTTATTATAAATCTATTTTTTATTTCATCACAAACTTAGTTTTATTTATATTGTTACTTAATGTTGAATTTATTAGTGTAAACTCAGATCAAACACATAAATTTGATCTGACACTAATTTGTTTATTTTTTAGTTACTCTTCAAGCACTTGGAACTTGAAGAGAGGGCTGGTCAATAAAAATGCAGTAGTTTGAAGTACTTGATCTTAATGACCATGTTTAAGAATTTTATTACGATATTTATACTAAAATTAAAAACTAAAAATGTTAAGTTGACAAAATACTAAATTGCTAGATATATTAATTTTATATTGTTACAAAATAACAAACAGAAAGCAATGAACTAGAAGAAAATGAGTTAAAACACGTCAAACCATCACGAAAAAATGGAATTTTCGGCATCATCACCTCCGATTTGAATGAAATTCAACACAAATGTTGTATGTAATTGGACTTTAACAAAACATAATTTTCAGACCCCAGATTCTTTCGGCTTCCGAAATATGACGTCATAAAAGATGTGAAAAATGTGAAAAAACACAAAAGTCTCCTAACAAAAGGGGATAGAACTCTTGAACTACGCAAGATAATTTAGTTTTTTTGGTATCGTTTTAAAGGTGAAAGTGCACCCTTTAAAATGATAGGCATTTTTTTGTACGGGAGGTACCACGCCCACTTCTCCAATCCCGACCACATTTTGTGAGATGGTGTGTATTGATAACTCAAATTTGTGTACTAAATTTGGAAACTTTGGCTCCTGCCGTTCTCCAGATATACTGAAAAAAATAATTAAAATACAACAACAAGGGATTTTTGAACACAAAACATACTTAGAATCACGTTCTGGTATATAACTCTGACACCAATAGAGTCTCCACCTTTAAATTTTCTGCAAATGTTGAAGAGGGTATAATACTTAACGTATATTTTTTTTAAGAATTTTAAAAAATATACTTTTCCAGATATGGTCCTTTGAACTCAAGACCCCAAAAATTTACCATTGACCTCTTCTTACAAAAACACAATATGCCTATCATTTTAAAGGGTGCACTTTCACCTTTAAAACGATACCAAAAAAAACTAAATTATCTTGCGTAGTTCAAGAGTTCTATCCCCTTTTGTTAGGAGACTTTTGTGTTTTTTTCACATTTTTCACATCTTTTATGACGTCATATTTCGGAAGCCGAAAGAATCTGGGGTCTGAAAATTTATGTTTTGTTAAAGTCCAATAACATACAACATTTGTGTTGAATTTCATTCAATTCGAAGTTGATGATGCCGAACGACTTAATGGTTTGACATGGATTCACTCAAATGTTAAGTAAGCAGAAATAATAACAAACAACAAATTAATAAAAATAAATAATTTTAAAGACAATGAACTTGAGGTACAATTACAATTAACAAAATAACTTTAAACTAGTGTAACTGAACTTTATTAGTAAACAAATTATGAACAATGGTTAATGAACTTGAAATGCTGTGTATGCAGTTGACGAAATTAAAACATTGGGTAATTTGATATAAATGTGTGTTCTTAAAAGTAGCAAATAAATAATTGAATAGGTGTATGGATGTGTGTTCTTAACATTCTCCCCCGCGTTGAACGGATGTTCAACAAAGTTGTGGTGAGTGGACAACCTGATCTGGATAATAATGTTAGGCTACATCTATGATGAAACTATGCCGTTGTTGACGTGGCATTGGTAAGGGTGTCATCCTATTATGTTCATTTCGACATGATTGAAGTTCATAACTCTCTGCGTGTGCTTCAATGGATGTAGCTGGGAGTGTTTTTCGTGCACTTCTATTTGCCTTGTAGTTAAGTAGCAATATGATTAACGCGATGAGACTGAATGATAAGGCCAGGTAACCAATAGCGTAACTGTGCTGTGAGGTCCAATTTGTTTGGTAGCTCGATAATGTCGTGTTTTTCTAATGACCTTTGCAATGTTATAAGGTCTCTTATGTTATTGGCATACATAGCGTCCAGTTTAGTTGCATTTGATTGCTTGCTGTGAGCACTGGCTGTGGGTAATGACATGTCCGAGATTTTGCCAAGGCTTGTATATGACGACCTCACTGTGCTGAATACAGTTTGTCGCATTCCGGTTTGAGCGTAAGCAGCCCGGAGCCTTTTTAAGGAATGGGAATGATTTCCCTGTGACAAACTGCTGTGGCAGTCATGCACTAAAAAATCGAAAATATGCGCATTAAATATGCACTAAAAAGTCCAAAATATGCATTAAAAAAATAAAAAATATGCACTTAGAACTTAAACATTTTCAATAAAAATGCGTTTTTTTTTAATTTTATTTAAAAGGTTCAATATTTTTTAAAACTTAATTTCAATTACTAATTTAAACATCAACAAATAAATACTTTTTTTATATTATCAAAAGTTAACCTATTCGGACACAAAAAACTTTTGCACATGAAAAATAAACTCTCAAAGTCAACCGATGTTATAGGAGCATGCTTGAAGGATGCTAATTCATTTATAGACTATACATATATTTTCTAATTCAGGAAACGTTTTTTGAAAAAACGTTTTGGATTTTTTGTTTAATTTGCAGGGATATTCTTCATTCCACATTGTTAATTTTACTTTCTGCAATATCAATTAATTTGAGCTGTCTATTTAGTGAACTAGATTCCTCCTATTTAGTGAACTAAATTCCTTTAATTTAGTTATTGTTTCACCAACATATCCGTAGTTGAAAAATACAAATACTAATTGATCTTTTACTTTTTTAGTTGCATAAGCATCGGTAGCAACAAGTTCTTTTATAACATTTTTAAATTGCTCAAAGTTTTTTGAATATTATTCTACACCCATCTTGTTAATACTGGCTGCGGTGGTAACAGTACTAAAGATACATTTCATTCAAAAAAAAATTAATTTTTTGATTTGAAAATGTTTATTGATAATCAGGTATGTTCTAGGTTTCGAATCGAATTGAAAACGAAAAATTGTTTAAATCCACATAATTCATAAATTGGTGTTCTCAAATCCGCATGTTTTTATGTATTCGAAGTTTATGTTAGAAAAAACTTTTGTTGAACTTAAGATCGCTAATTTGCTAACCTCAGCATGATAGAAATATCTAATATTTTTATAAAAGCGTGAAAGCTGTAAAGAATCACAGGAAAAATCGCTTCTCTCGCGAACATAGCTAAATTTCGCGAAAAATTGCAAACTTTTAAACAAACACTAAAATTTATTTGAAATCGCTAAATGGGTTAAAAAAGAAACAAAATGTCGGAAAATAACAAAAAAAATAGCAAAAATTCGCGAAAATTTTTAATATTTCAAACCAGCCATAAAATTGATTAAAAGTCCCTAAGACTATAAGGAATGGCGAAAACTCGGTAAAAATTGTTAAATTCGCGGAGAATCGCAAAAATTTGCAAACAACGGCATGGTAGAAAAGTCTACTATTTATTAAAAATCGTGAAAGCTGTAAAGAATCAGAAAACTTACAGAAACAAATCGCTTCTATTGCGAACATGGCTAAAATTCGCGAAAATATGCAAAATTTTAAACAAACCCAAAAACTAATTTGAGATTGCTAAATCGATTAAAAAAAAAAACAAATTGTCTGAAAATAACATTAAAACCATAAAAAATGAGCTATAATTACATCATAATCAATGAAAAATTTGATTTTAAATTTTGTGGATAGTTAGGGCCTTTTGCGTTTTAGATAACGATAACTTTTTGATTTAATTGGATAAAGAAGATTTTAAGCTAAAAACATAATTTATTTTTTTGTTAAAAATGTTATCACATATAAGAATAAAAGTCAATTCGTTTTACTTTCACCAAGCCATTACTACTCTAATGGAAAACGAATAAAAACATGTGGATGTGAAATGCAGAACACCAAAATTGCTGAAGTTAACCACTTCCGAGTGGATTCGGATTCTAGAACACACCCGAATATGTAAATTAAAAAAATATATCCCTCAAAAATAATAAAATATGCAAAAATATGCATTTAAAACCAAAATATGCATAAATATGCATTTTAACCAAAATATGCAAAAACAAATCGATGCCATTTTAACCCAAATTTGTTGATTCGGAAAGATAATTGGTCAACATCGATCTTAGACTATCGACAAAAAACATGCATTTGCATGGAAATCGCATCCCTAGTGATGAGGTAGCGTATATCCATTGGTTTCTTTTATTGAGTGGTGCCCATTTGGTGGTAGTTTTTTCTAAGATGCATAATGGTGTCGTTTTGTTGTTGAAAATATTAATCTCACATGCACACCTCTCTGATCCATAGTTGTACCGCATTTGCACATTAGAGCAAAGGAACACGTCTTGTTGCACTACATCACAAGAGCTAAGCTCTGATTCTGCAAGTACGATATATTGCTTGCGAGAACACGGTGTGATGGCTACCATGGTACCGTTACTTGCGTTGGGTATTTGAGTCATGTAGAACGTCTTAAAATCCTCTTTTTCTACCAATGGTATGGTTATTTTGAAAACAACATGCTGATGCGTAAGCCTACCTTTAACCTTCATCAGTTTGAATAGTTGCAGCAGGTCATTCTTGTCTGTCACAGGAATTTTCAAGGAAGATGGTGAATGAAGGTTAATTTGATCAACTGCCTTTTGTAACTGTTCTGGGGTTAATAATGACGGACTGTTCTTGCCATGTTGCGTATTCATTAGAGTGTTGAATATTAGAGACTGCATCTTCAGTAAGTTATTTGCTGTTAGTTCTAATTGTAGAGCTCCAGAATTGAATAGCTGGGAAAGGTCTACTTGAAGTAACGCCTTGTTGACATTCGTGATGTCCTTGGAGTACAATGTAATCTCCTGCTCTAGACGTTCAAATCTGGCTTTTGTCACCAATTGGTTCTGGCGCATTATATTGATTGTTGAATCGACAACTGATGTTTGGTGTTGTAACAAGTGCAACAAATATGCTTCATTTAGTCTCTGACATCTGGTTGGCATACTCGGAATCCAATATGCCAAATAAGGAGTGAGCAACATTACCAACTATGTTCATTGCTCCCCTTTTACTTCGTAAGAGTCGATTGTCCAGTTGTAATTCGCCTTCCATATTCTCGAAGTGATCGATGATGTTGAGACATGACGTGTTTAGGGTTAATATCTTACAAAGTTCGCGTAGTGATCTTGTGCATTTGATTAAACTTGCTGTTTCAGACCAATATGTGTTCAAACCGTAGTATACTAATAGATTTCATTCGCTGGTTGATTGGAGTGATTGTGCCAATATGCTCGAAATGTATTCCTGCCTTTGTTCCAAATTTTTTGATATCAACTGGAGTTCCAAGTACTAATGGTAAGCAGAGTAGAATTGCGAGGAGTGACAACATGAGATGATTTGTTAGCATTTTCTTTCTTTTGGGCTTAGGTTCTAAATTAGTATCAGGATTGCAGCTGTTGGATTCCTGTTTGCCGTCATCAGTGGTAAGGGTTGCTTCTGGATAAGTGTCGATGGGTAGTAGAGCGAGTCGCTGTATTGTGCGTTTGAAAACTCCCCTGGCGGTTTTGACGTCCACAACTCGTGTCGATCCATCAGGTCCTTCATGTACGTCAACTATTCGACCTAAAGGCCATTGTAGTACTGGCACGTTGTCCTTCTTAATGATTACCATATCTCCTGGTTTGAGGTTGGCACTTTGTTGCTTCCATTTGTTCCGCTGCTGAAGTTCATTTAAGTACTCGGCAGACCATCGGTTCCAAAATTTCTGTTTTAGCTGTGATACAAGTTCCCAATGACGTAACACTGGCGTCTTGCTGGTTATAGCACTGCTGTCTATTTGTGAAGTGAGAGCCTCGCCGATAAGGAAATGTCCAGGAGTTAGTGCTTCAAGGTCCGTCGGATCGTTAGACATGGGGGTTAGCGGGCGAGAGTTAAGTATTGCCTCAACCTCCACTATGACCGTCTCCGGTGTCATTAGGGATTTGAAGTTGTTGCATGAACTTGGGTGGCCACATTTCTTCTTGTCCATGGAGAAACAATGGTCCATAAAACCATAAATTGCATTCAGAGAGTTTATGTGCTGGCAAACCCCTGGACTATATATCAGCTGGGTTGTCCTTTGATCTGACGTGGCGCCATTGATCGGGCAACGTCAATGATTGAATTTTGGAGACTCGATTTGCTACAAAAGTATGGTACAAAGAAGATTGGGCGTAGATCCAAGATAGCACTATTTCGGAGTCAGTCCATAAAAGTATAGGTTGATTTTTAATCTGGAGATCCGTTTTGATTCTATGCACAAGTTAAGCAGCCATGACTGCAGCACATAACTCTAGTCGAGGTAACGTTTGTTGTTTTAATGGAGCAACCCGTGTTATGGCACAAAGGAGTTGTACAATAACTCGTTTATCCTTCAAAGTAGCTCGGATATATGCAACTGCACCAAAGGCCCTTTCAGAGGCATCTGATAATATATACAGCTCTGTTTTTGCTGGGAGGTTCCCCTTAAATATGTGTCGAGGAATCTTGAAGTTGTTCAAACTGTCTAATTCATTTCTGAATTTTTTCCATATTCCTTGAAGGTCCTCAGGCAATGAATCATCCCAATCTAACTTCAATTGCCATAACTTTTGAATAAACATCTTCGCCTTGACAACTACAGGTGCTAGTAGTCCAAGAGAATCAAACAGTTTTGCCAGATCTGAAGTTGTTGTACGCTTTGAGACAGTCTGTAAATGATTTATTTTTACCTTGACGCAAAATTGGTCTGTCTTAGGCAGCCATAACAATCCTAATGTTTTTATGGTGTTGGTGTTGTTGCTATTAAAGTCTAAATCTACCTCTTGATCACCGGGTGGAATGTTCTTCAACAGTTGTGGGTGATTTGCACACCACTTTTTCAGATTGAAACCATGCATCTTCAGAATTGTTATAAGTTCCTTTTGTGTCTCAAGTGCAATGTTGAGACTGTCGGAACCACCAAGGCCGTCATCAACGTAAAAATTATTTTTAAGCATGTGAGCACCGAACGGATAATTTATAATGTTTTCATCAGCGATTTTTGTTAAACATCTAGTGGCAAGATAATGTGCTGCTCGAGTCCCATAAGTGACAGTGTTAAGCTTGTAATAGCTGATCGGCAACCCTGGGTCTTCTCTCCAAATTATTAGTTGATATTGTTGATTATCGGGATCAAGTTGTATTTGTCTGTAAATTTTTTCAATGTCTGTGGTGAATACAAACTTTGGTAATCGAAAGCGCAGGAGGATCGAAAACCATTCACTTTGGACAGTGGCCCCGTATACATTAGATCATTCAAAGAAAGCCCTGAAGATGTCTTTGCTGACGCGTCAAATAGTACTCTTAATTTCGTTGTAGTGCTATCAGGTTTCAATACACTATGGTGCGGGATGAAGTATTTTGGATTTGACACTCTATCAATGTTTACCTTTTGCATGTGTCCTAGTTCCTCGTACTCTCGCATGAACTTTATATATTGCGTTCGAATATCTTCATTTTTTAGGAGTCGACGCTCTAATCCCATAAACCTGTTGTAGGCCATTGCATGGGATTCTCCTAATGCTGTTGGGTTTTCCCGAAAAGGGAGGCTGACTGTGAAACGGCCATCTACATCGGTGTGCGTGTGTTGTGTAAAATGTGACTCACATTGTTTTTCTGACGGCGAAAAAACCTTTTCGCTGGTTTCAATCTCATCTAGTTTCCATAGATGCTCTATGGCTTCTTCCAATGAATTGTTGTTTTCAAATATTGCACATGTAAGTGCACATAATGGATTAGGAATTGGATTTTTTCCTATTGCACCCCCTACAATCCATCCTAATGTTGTGTTTTGTAGGGTGGGGAGATCATCAGCAAGATGTATCGTCCCATTTTTGGTTAGTTTGTAATAGAACTCTGCTCCCAGTAGCAAGTCTATTTTTTCTTGCTGGTCAAAATGTGGATCTGCAAGATGAATGTTGTTGGGAATGTCCCATGATGAAATGTCAATATGTTGACTTGGTTGTGCGGGAATTATACTTGGTAATACGTATGCTTCCACCTTTTCTGAGAAGCAAAGAGCCCTGGACTTCATTTGAATGTTTGTGCGATATTTGGAATTCTTTTGGATTTCACCGACGGCGTCAAGGCAAAGGGACGCCCCTGATGGTGAAATGGATCATTTTTGGCAAAGACGTTTTGATACAATATTCACTTGTGATCCTGAATCCAATACCGCTCTAAATTCGTTTGATGCACCATTTGGGGCTATAATTATCACTCTTGCCGTTGCTAGCAAGACATAGCCCTGGCGGCCCGCAGCGACGTTGGTGGTTGCTGATGTAATTGCTATGACATTTGAATCTGGCGTCTTTTTTGCCGTATGCGGATCTGATTTTTTATCTTCTTGGTTTTTGTTTTTCCGATCCAAGTGAAGCATTGTGTTGTGCCTTTTTTCACATTTTCTGCAATTACTTGATTTGCAGTGCGTTACACAATCCAAACGGCATTCTTGTGAATTGGTACAAAGGCCGATTAGGGATTGTGAATGCAGTCTTCTGCCGCGATTCCTCATCCAATTTAATTTGCCAAAAGGCGTCCTTGAGATCAACTTTTGAAATAAAATAAATTGGAGGAAGTCTTGAAATAAGTCCGTCTATGTTCGGTATCGGGTAAGAGTCCTTTATAGTCACAGTATTCAATTTACGACTGTCCAAGCAAAACCTCACTTTCCCAGGTTTGACAATCAAAACCCCTGGAGATGACCAAGGTGATGTTGGGCATTCTTCAATAACACCTAATTGCAGCATCCTGTCCACTTCACCACATAAAAGTTTTTCCCTGGCTGGTGAAATAGGGTAGTACCTTTGTTTGATAGGGGAGGAATTGCCAGTATCGATTTTGTGTTCTAGCAATGTAGTGCATCCTAAACCATCGCGGTCAGAATTTGGGTAATAATCAATCACTTTTTGTGCATCCTAAACCATCGCGGTCAGAATTTGGGTAATAATCAATCACTTTTTGTAATTGTTGATTTTGGGATGGAGTCAATAGTATTTTGTCCGGATCCACGTCGGAAACCCAAATTTCTCCCAGAAGTCCATCCCACATATTACGTCTTGGGTAATAGAAGGTATTACCAAGAAATCAATTGATTTCTGTTGACCACTATACGTTATATCTAACGTCACCGTACATAAAACTTGCTGTCGTTGTCCGTCTGCTGTTTTGACGTTACCCATACCACGTCTGAAATGGTGAAAATTTAATATTTCCGACCCAAGCTCACCACCAATGACATTTACATTCGCACCACTGTTTATTAATGCCAAGTAATTTTTATTTAAAATATTCAATCTAATGTAGGGTCTATTATCGTCTTCCTTATTTACTAAAGAAGAAACAACATACGTTCTAAAATTTTTTTTACGCTTATAAAATTCACGAATCCTTAAAAAGGAACGGGTTGGCCTAGATTCTGTATTTGACTCGTTGAAAATTCTTGCCCTAATACGATTATATTCCCCAAGACGAATGTGGTAAGGTCGTTGTAGAGGGTGTAATTTTGGTAAGTCAGGTCCACTTTTAGTATTATCCAGTTCATTACGTAAGTCGGGTAAATTAGAACATCTCGGTGTAATATCCAAAGAAACGTCGCGTGTTAATTGGTTTTCGGATGTCCGTCCTTCGTCGCACGAACATCCCATTTCTCGTTTCCCCGCTTCGACAAACAATTAAGACAGTTGGGCTTATATACATTCTTAGCCCCACAACCGTAACAAAAAACTGTCCTTGGTTCTAAACAAACTATGAAACTGTGACCAACGTTGTCACAATTCCAGCATTTCCCCGATTTAACCCCACAGCAAATTCCCAAATCATTCTCGTCAATGTTGTCTGTTATTTTGGTGTCGGTAACAACGATCTCGGACAACTGTTTCTGAAAAGAACGTTTGCTCGAAGTTGAAGAACAATCCTTAATAAACTTTTCGTACCTTCGTACTGCACGTCTCAATTGGGATAACCGAGTAATTTCGAGATGTAAGATCTCGTGTCTTACTTCAGGTCTTAAATTGCGTTGGATAGTCTCGCATAAGTCATATTCTGAAAAGGGAGTTCGCAATTTGTCACAGAGAGTCATAATTCCGTCATAAAAATCATCAAAAGACTCGTTCGGTCTTTGTTTACGTCGTAAAATATCGTCCTTAATGTCAAAGTTTGTTGTAAAGTCTTTATATTGACGCTTCAAAGCGTCACATAAATCATCCCAGTCCATCAGTTCAGTTGTCCTGTGGTACCGCCAATACCATTTTAGGGCTTTACCCTCGAAAAGTAAATGAGCATGCTCACATAGCAAATCAAAACCCCCCCTAAGGTTGGATCTTGTGAGAGTATTGACTCTATAAATAAATTCTTCAATACTGATATTCGATAATTCACCGGTGAATCGAATTCTCCAGTTGCGAATAATGTTCAGAATTCGTTCCGAACTTGAACCGAAGTCCCTGATACCACGATCGTCACGTCCTTGTCTAGAAGTTACACTTCGAGCATCCTCCTCAGCAGGATTTCTGTCCATTCGTCTAGTCAAATTCCGTAGTCTGTCTGCCCATTCGGTATCTGACCCGACAAGTCGAAATTTCTCAAGCCATTAGTAATCATGTTAGCTATTTCGTCCCTAAAACCGCTCATTGTCTCCTGGACAATTTGTCGAACACGGGCATCATTCGCAGTCTCCTGTTCGACTGCTTCCCGACGAGCTTGTTGACGGGTCCAAGGTCGATGTGTAGGTCTAGATGCGTCACCACCGGCGGCCTATAACGTCATGGTCACGTCAGCAGTCCCCTGTCCCACGTTAGCAGGAATGTCTTCACAGCTTCGAACCACAAACATTGTTACACGTCAAGGAAAAATTTGATGTTAAGTCAGTTAATTGAAATCAAGTAAAAACAAAAAAAAAAAGAAATACCTGACTGAAATATATTCAGTTAATTTAAAAAAAAAAACTAGTTAATACGATATATAAATTTACTACTACTCGGTGAAGTAAAATGGGTAGAAAATATTCAGCTGACAAAAAAAAATTAATAAATAAATAAAATAAAAGAGATAAATAATTTAAACAATCATCAACCACTGCAAAATAACAAAGTTGTTTGTTGCTCACTTCAAATGGAAACTTTTGACAGAAGCCAAAAGAATGAAGTCCAAGGTTAAACTGAGACAACGGTTTGGAATGAGGGAGTGATTATCCGGTGCGGGAAAGTAACAATCTATCATCATTAACTTTACGTTCACACATCCGGAAAAATCAAACAAGAAAACTTAATTTTGAAGCAAGAGAAAAGTTACCAAACGAAAAGATCAAAGACTAGAAAGAGAGGAGAGAATGAGTCAAACGAGTATTGTACCGAAACCGTCTAAAACAACTTCTCTAGTTCGAACCCAAACCCTGATAACTAAAGTCCTATCAAATGAAAACTGGGGAATTGGTAACTATATTAATAATGACCAATTAAGTCCTCAGATCCAAGTAATAAAACAAAAGCAAAAAAAAAAAAAAGAAACGGAAAAATGAAAACATAAGAGAAATGAAAAACTAAGCAAATCACTACCCCAAAAAGGATTCAAAGTGGCCTCAGCATCTAGATAACAACTGCACAAAAAAAATCTTAAACTAACGAAAGCTGAGGCCCCACGTTGGGCGCCAAAAATCTCCTGTAACGATTCTGTTTGGGTGTGCTGAGTTTGGAAACGAGGCTACCTAATATATTCGGCTGTGCTCGTCGGATGGGGAGGGTTGTGTAATGTTCCCAATAGCAAAAGTTGGAATAATTTAAGAATCGAAACCGGAAACTTTACTTTAGGTAGCATATCTAAAAATAATGACCTACAGAGTTAGAGGGAGAAGAGAGATGAAAGAAGTGGTTGCCGCTTGTAGGGTAGCTTGAGATGGTATACACTACCCTATGACCTATCCCGCCCACAATGCTGACAGTATGTTAAAATTTCCCTGTCAGCCCAAAATAAAAAAAAAAATTAAAGCAAACGAAAACTAAATTAAATTACATACCTCAATATCCTACTTCACCTTTCGTAGTAAATAAAAAAAAAATTTAAGATTTCATGTTATTACACATTATAATATTTAAAAATTTTTATTATAAAAAAAAAAAAGTTTTTTTTTTAAAATGAATCACCAAGTTTTAAATAAATATCTGTTTAAAAATTGTAGTTTATAAATAACAAATTAAAATGGCTGAGATTAAAATTTAAAGGATTTATATTTCCATTCAAATAAACTTCCCATTATTTATGTTAAAGGAATACTAAAAAACTAATAATAAAAAAAAGTATTTCGTGTGCGTAGAGTGTTCTTAATTCGTAATATGAATATCTAAATAACAAAATAAACTTAAATGTTTAATTGTTTAAATAAGCAACATTTGTTGATTTTTAAGTTGTTGTTAGTAAATTATTTCAGGCAAAATAATAATATCTGCAACATTTGTTGACCATTTATATTTACTTGTGTTTATAAACAATGAATGTATAAATACAGACTGACATAAATGGTTTTGAAAAATTTGAATTTATAAAAAATATGTTAATTGCATTATGTATAGATTCAAATGTTGCTATTCATATAAATTCATATTACGAAAAACAAAAAAAAATTAAATATGTAAACAAAAAAAACTACCACTGACTTAAACATGTTCCATCGTAGTCAGCAGCAGCGTTACCGTTATGCGACTAAAGTCGCATTTTTGCCCCTTTTTTAATGCCATGCCACTTTCTTTGCCCCTTTATTTTAAATCCCCTTTTGTATCATTTTATATGTTTTTGTGCCCCTTTTGCCCCTTTTTGAACTTCCAGCTTTTATATGATTGTATGTTTTTACTTTACCGCATAGAAGTGCATCCGCTAAACGGATTTTTTTTTTTAAATTAGCATTATAAAACAATAAGTGATCCAATAGACTGAAAGTTGATACCCGGCAGTCCATGTTGAACTTATTAATAAATATGTATATATAGATGCATATTTTCGGAAACTAGATACTTATATAACAACTAAAGAAACAGCATAGCACTGTAATGCATTAATAAAAAGTGTACCACTACTAACTTCTCCTAATAAGAAATATCAGAACTAAATTTGGTCCACCTATCACTCATAATAAAGGCGCTATTGTGACAAAGCCCTTATTTTGGGAATATTAACGTGGTTATAAGTCTATTACTAAGTCAATTAGTAACCGATTTTGTTAAATTAAAAATGGAACGACAAACTCATATAATAACGAACTTATATATTTCCAGCTGTGGTGAAGGATAAAATTATATGTAACAGTTCATACACGTTAACTTGCAAACAAGAAGTGTTTTTTCACTGTGTATATATACATTCGAACATCTCTATAGTGAAGTTCTATAAAATGAAGCTTTCTATATAATAAACAAATTTAAAAATTATTATAATTTGATCTCCTTACACACAAAAAAAAAATCATAGGTAAGATTACCTAAAAATATGGTATACAATTAACAATTAATTCTTGATAACGATTTTAACAACAGTCGCTCGTTTTAGTGGACAAAAATGTAGCAGTATTTCTTATAAAATAAATTTGATCATTAAAAGTTAAATAAGCAGCACAAAAGGTTTTGTAGCCTAGCAGATTATTTTCCAGCACCTTATTTCTTACAAGCAATTAAACACTTAACGCAAAAGTCTTCAAACTGTTCCTTATATGGATATTATTGAAGCAAATGTTAATAGATAATCGAACTAATACCAGTTGTTATAAACAAAAGTAAAAAAAATGTTAGTTCTGTATAATATAGGGAAGTTCGACTATATATGGATGTGCCAAATGATAGAAGGCCTTACTCCACAAAATAAAGACTAGAGAAAATTAGTATTGTTTGAAAAATGGAGTTTCAAAATTTAAAATGCTATGTATGTAATAAATGTAATAAAATTATTACAGTAACTGTTTGTGAGTTATTAAATTCGTTTTCCGTACTGTTAAATTTGAATAAAAATATAGTTATTTTACGAATAATTTTATTTTTTAACATTTTTGTTTGTTATTCAAAAAACAAACTACCAAAAAATAATGTTTTTTCGTTTTTATTTTTTTATGTAGTTTGATTTTTGTCGGTTAAAATTTATTTTTTTAAAGTAAAAACTATTCAATTTTAAGGAATATGCTGTTTAATAAATAAAAAATTTTAAAATGACTGTAAAAATCATTTGTTTTAAATGAAATGTAAATGATCCGTTTTTTAAATGAATTTTAATTTGTTTAAAATGAATTTTCGTTTGAATTTAACTACATAATATTTTGAGTGTACAAATAGAAATTTGCCAAACACGCGCAGCTTAGCAATTCATATTTAAGCAATATATAATGGCCTAATTTTGTTATGTATATTTTCCTTTTATCCGGCTGGTAGCTTCGGAAAAAATCATATACACTCAAAATATTATGTAGTTAAATTCAAACGAAAATTCATTTTAAACAAATTAAAATTCATTTTAAAAACGGATCATTCACATTTCATTTAAAACAAATGATTTTTTCATTAATTTCAGCATATTCGTTAAAATTGAAAAGTTTTTACTTTTAAAAAATATATTTCAACCGACAAAAATCAAACAAATTAACAAAAAAATACGGAAAAACATTATTTTTTGGTAGTTTGTTTTTTAATAACAAACATAAATGTTGAAAAATCAAATTATTTGTAAAATAACTATATTTTTATTCAAATTTTAACAGTACCGAAAACGAATTTAATAACCTACAATCAGTTACTGTAATAATTTTATAAGTGTAAGATTAAAACCCTGCACCAATTTTTCATATTTTTTAAAGGAAAATATTTAAATTATAAAAGAACCAAATCATTTTCAAAGAGTTCACATCTAATTAGATAGTAATATAACAAAATTGAGAAATTTTCGAATAGTGGAGTTAGGCCTTTTATTTATACATAAGAAGAGGCTTATTTTTTGTAACGTTTATGTTTTCCGTGAAAATAACTTAATCAGGTATGTGATGGAAAACGATTTTGAAAACAAAACGATTTGAAAACGATAATATCGTTTTTGGTATCTTTAAAAATTGATTTCTAATACATTTTCCTCCGTTTTCATTTATATATTCTGTTAAATTCTTTATTAAATATATTTATTGAAATGTATTTTGAACAAAAAATTAAGACTTTACTTCAGAAATGGATTTTAAAATCGGTCGAAATTCATCACACCTGCTCAAAACTATCATTTTGAAAACGATCGTTTTTCATCACATACCTGATTAAAAATGAAAATGGTCTTGTTTTTAAAGTTGCCCCTTTTTTTTCTCAGAATTTCCCTTTTTGTGCCACTTTTATTTTGAAAATCCCCTTTTTGTGCCCCTTTTTGAAAATTTTGAACGGTAACGCTGGTCAGCAGGCGCCGGATGACAAAGGACTGTTACGCAGTTGGTTTAACGAAGATTGTTTATTATATCGAAGGGTGTTTGTTGTGTGGAATTAGCTACATTTGAGAATGTTGCTTAAGGCCGTTACACACTATAATACAAAGTCTTTCGTATTTTATAAAAATGCAACCCTGCCTTGATAAGTTGTTATTGTTTTTTGAGAATTTATAAACAATAATTACATCAGGGAAGCATTTTCATAAAATACGTAAGACTTTGTGGGATAGTGTGTAACGGCCTTTATGGTTTAGATAATGTGTTTATGTGTATATGTATGAATGTATAAGTGTATATAAATGTATGTATATTGAGTAGGTTTATGAATTTGATTCTATTATGGTTGAATTTGAATGAAAATAAGAAAACTAAATTAGGTGACCATATAAGAAATTAAGAAACTACATATATAACAATTGAAGTTCAATGTGTTTTAACACAAGATAAAGTAAAATTTGAAAATCAAAGATAACAATTAATAGTATTTAAATTTTTATAAACAATAAGTAAAATTAAGTAAATTTAAAATTAAATTAAGCGAAAATTAATTGAAATTTATATACATGTGTATGTATGTATATGAAGTTAACAACTACAACTAAATGAATTAAAACATAATTATGTGAAGTTATTAAATTTGCAAATCTTTGGTTACTTTAGAACCCACGTTTTTTTTTTAAATTGAAATGTTTGTAAAGAATTGTTTTTTTTTTTTTTTAAATAAGTGAGGTCCCAATAAGAAGGAATATATTGTAATATAAATACTTTGGATGCTAATTAGATCATTTGGTCACCCTATTATCACCAAAAAGGGTAACAAGATTAATATCCTCACACAAATGGATAGATGGAGGCGATGTTGTTGCATAAACCCATTGCACATAGGGGTATTTCTTTCGTGATCTAGCAAACACTTAAGACCAAACAAACTTCACTTAGGTATTAATAAAAACAATTCACACGTGACGAAGACAGGCACTATGGATACAAATAACTGCAAACTTTTCTCTTGAATTAGCCTTAGGAGATGGAACTCTAACAGGCAATAAAAAAAAATCACGACAAAAATCCCTCGAACAATTCTAAAAATCAAAAATACTCATTATAGTAACGATCAGGCACAGAAAACAAGATCCTTACCTCACAATTTACGACTCAAAATTCACAAATAGCACGGTCCACAAACAAAAAGATGAGCTCCTATAGACTCTGTCCACAGTTCTATCTTCCTTTCCAATTTTATTATTTTTTGATTTATTCCCCTGTCCTTTAGTTTATACCTTTTCCTTCCTTTTCAACCGACTCACTCAAAATAATATTTACAAATGAAAATTTTTCCCTCAAATATAAAAAACTTGAAAATTGAAAATTCAAAGCCTGCCACTTTTGAAAATTTCGAAAATAAATAAATATAAAAATTAATATGAATTTTCCTACAGCCGAAATTATATGTTAGTAAAATGTAAACTTAAATTCAGTATACCGATCGTCTTAGGATCACTTTCTGAGTCGAACTAACGATGTCCGTCTGGCTGGCTGGCAGGCTGGCTGGCTGTCCATGTAACCTTGTGCGCAAAGTACAGGTCGCAATTTTGGAGATAATTTGATGAAATTTGGGTTGTAGGTTTTTATTGACACAAGGACCAAGCCTATTGAAAATGGGCCGAATCGTAGGACCACGAGGGAAGATAGGGGGAAATTTCTTCCTCTCAGAAACTATCAAACCGATTTCAATGAAATTTAAAACATGGATAGAACCATATCTATATAGACACAAGATGTATGCATTTTTTAAAAAAATAGGACCACGAGGGGAGATAGGGGCAATTTCTGCCGCTCAAACCGATTTTAATGAAATTTAAAACATAGATAGATCCATATCTTTATGGACACATTGGCTATACAGTTTTTAAAAAATAGGACCACAAGGGGGGGCAGGGGGCGATTTCTGCCTCTCACAAACTTTCAAACCGATTTTCATGAAGTTTATAAACATAGATAAATCCATATTTACAGGGATACATAAGCATGATGTGTTTTTAAATACTGTGGTGTAGGGTATCATATGGTCGGGCTTGACCGACTATACTTTCTTACTTGTTTAACATTTATGTTTGTTATTCAAAAAATAAACTACCAAAAAATAATGTTTTTTCGTATTTATTTTGTTATTTAGTTTGATTTTTGTCGGTTAAAATGTATTTTTTTAAAGTAAAAACTATTCAATTTTAAGGAATATGCTGTTTAAGGCTGTTTTACACTATCACACAAGTCTTTAGACTTTTGGTCTTACAAAATGAAATGATTTTTGGTCTGATTGTCAAAAAATCAAAGAGAAATTTTTTTTCATTACATTTTGCTTCTACACTATCACACTTCAAATAAAAAGTAAAATCTTTGTGATTTATGAGATCCTATATAGATTACAAAATAAAGACGAAAAAACATTTTATTAAGCATTGGAACATTGTTAGCTGGCGTATTATTCACTAACTTGCACATTTAAACTTGCACCTTGGTCCTCAGATATATTTTTGCTTTATTTTTAATATTTCTTTAATATTTAATAATTTTTATTTTGATGTGGCCGGCAAATTATTCAACAGCTGTTTTTTTATTTTCTTCTAGGGTGGAAAAGTTGATACAATCATATTTTTTTATTTATTTTTTTCGTCTGTGTACCGTATTTAACGATTTTTTACAACAAATATTTGTGATTTATTTAAATTTTAAAAGAATTCACTTGAAATTTTATATTTTTTTATCGTTTTGCAATTTTTTATTAGAAAAAATAATAGTGAATATTTGTGCACAAAATTTTAATTTTCCATCCCTGATTTTCTTCTTGTGCTTTTGTAAAAACACAATTCTGATAAAATGAAAAATCTAATCGTTTAGAAAAATTTCAAAAAATAGAGAGAACCATACGACTGCCAAATTTCTTTACGTATTTTTTGACATTTCATTACAAAATGTTTTTACACTATTATACATTATGAATGATTTGTAAGTTTTTGACATGTCTTAACACAAAGTATTATAGTCTAAAATGGCCTTTAATAAATAAAAAATTTAAAAATGAATGTAAAAATCATTTGTTTTAAATGAAATGTAAATGATCCGTTTTTTAAATGAATTTTAATTTGTTTAAAATGAATTTTCGTTTGAATTTAACTACATAATATTTTGAGTGTACGGCTGAACATTTCACGAGTTGTAAAATAATACCTACATGAGTCTCATACGACTCTTCGCATGCTTTTTGAAAGACTCGTCAGATAATCTCTACATACATCATAAACGATTCCATTTACGATTAATATAAGCGAATCAGCACGTGTAACAGTTTCTCCTGTGCGGGGAATTGCCCACATTAAAAATCCACTCTTTGTAAGATTCCCAGTAGTCTCCTAGACGATTGAAAATGCTAGCTGGGTTAGAATAAAATTTTAATAAAATATAAACTTATGTATTAATAAAATAATTTTTTTATTCTACTTTTAAATCAAACACTTGACTTTAGCTGCACTTTTGTGCAGTTAACCACAATTTTGTACCTGCACATTAAGGCAGGTGAATGCATTTAAGATAACTGCATTTTTGATTTACCTGTACAAAAAATCGTGCAAAGGAGATTGAGCAGCTAAGTCAAAACAGCTATATATATATGTCCTTTATTTATCTAAATATTAATTATATTTAAATAAAAAGTTCACGAAGAACATAGGGCGTTAACAAATTCTCTCCATTCGCTTCCATTATTGGCAAGGACTTTGATTTGTCTCCATGTTTTATTAGCTGTTGCGAGTTCTTGTCTTGTGCAGCGTGTCCAAGTATTAAGTGGTCGTCCCTGATTGCGGTGTCCTTGAGGATTCCATTCGAGGGCAGTTCTGGCTATTTCCGTTACTGGACGTCTAAGAGTATGACCGATCCATGACTGCTCCATACATCATGCCGTAACTTTGGAACGACGTCCTCGATTTTGTTATGCAATACGTCAAGAAATTTCAAATTACACCAGATTTAAGTCATTCTAATATCATTTGTCTTGAGCAACATGTTGCAAACATATAATGAACAAGTTGCTCTACACAAATTTTCGATAAAAATTTTAAAACTAGGTACTTTCACTTTATCGGAAATAAAAAACGAATTTATTCATGGATTTTCATGAAACAAAATTTATTTTATTTCTATTATATGCAGCTTTATGAAAAAATAATTATTTAATAATAAAGGATTAAAAACAAATATTGTGTTATAAAAAGTTAAAACTTTGTGATTTTTAGCTCTACACAAATTTGCGATAAAAAAAGGACAAAACTAGGTACTTTCAGTTTATTGGGAATAAAGCAGGAATTTGTGCATGGATTTTTATGAAATAAAATTTATTTTATTTCTAAAAGATGCAACTTTACGATTTAGTACTAAAACTGGGAAGTATTTTTTATGAATTTTTTGAATTCAAAAATTTTATTAAAAAAAAAAACAAAAAAAAATAATTTTTTTGCCCATTCGGACTCAATAACTCCCAAAATAATGGCTTAATGAAAAAATGATATTTGAGAAACTTAAATCTGGCGTAATATGAAATGCTTTGGCGGATTGCATAACAAATTCGAGGACGTCGTTCCAAAGGTACGATAAGATGTAAGGAGCAGCCTTATCAAAAATGTCGCAAGCGCGTCAAAATGGGTTTATTTAACTATGAAAAACACTTGTTAATATTTTTTGACAGAAGTCTACAGCGCGCTCGCGCGTTACGTTCTTCTACCTTCACTTCGACTTTTGGTTGATGACAGCAAATGTTCGAATTTTTTTTATCCCACTGTCTCATCGATTTTTTTTGTTTTTAAAAATTTTAAGAAAAAAAAAAGATTTAAACAAATTAAGTGAAAAGGAAAGAAAAACAAGAAAACGCATAATTTTAAAAGTCTTGTTATTTTAAAATTGATCGTAATTATCCTGATTTTGTTGTCTTTTTGGCCATGTGTGTATGAGAGTGCGTGTATGCATCCTTTTATGCCATATTTTTTTGGTTTTGAATTTTTAGCATTTCTTTAGTTTTTTTTACCATTTCACATTTAGTGTCAGTCCCAAATTGTGGCCCAGACTATATAATTACAACAGACAACAAACAAACATACACACATAGATTTTTTTAAATTTCTTTTTTTTCGGTGTCTTCCTTTTTTAGAGTTTAAAATATTGTTAGCATAAATGTTACTTTTACGTAATTGCGTTTTGTGCAAAAGAGTTTAAGAAATTAAATTGAACTTGACCCAGAGCTAGTGGGAATTCTTTGCCTGGTTTTCTTTAGAAAATTAAATACATAAATAAAAGTGAAGCATATGTGTTTTACTTTGGTACAACTAAAACGTCTCTTTGTATAAATTCAAATGTATAAACATTGTATATGAAACATATTTGTATAATATGCGTCGTGGAACCAATCCAAAACATTAGTGAGTTATATATGCACTTACCAAATGCGCCTGTGTGTGCCTAGATAATTTCTCACACACGGGTTGCAATTTAAGGGTACAATCTGACAAAAATTAGGAGCCGGACCTATCTTACCACCACTGCTGTAGTAAATCCAGCCGTTTCTGTTGAATAGCAACAACACCTAGGGATCACCACTTTTCCAAAAGGGTGAAAAATCCTGCCTATATAGGGAAGAAACCAATCCCGCGGATTTGGATATAATTCACAGGCACTACATGATCCCGAAAAGTATCCCTTCAAGATTTCCGCAAGATTATCCTCCTGCGACATAAAGCATTTCTTGCGAAAAGCATGCTAACGTAGGACACAGCCAATAATCAGACAAGTACTGAAGTACCGGCGGCTACTGACTCCCTTAGGAGCCCGAGCTATCTTATCTCCACTGCTATAGTTATTCAAGCAGTTTCTGTTGAATAGCAACAGCACCCAGGGATCTCCACAGGCCGAACTTTCCTACAAGGGTGAAAAATCAGCCCTCTATGAGGAAGACTCTCTTCCCGCGGTTTTGGGTATAAACTAGTCATCACATGCTCCCTGAAAGTATCCCTTCAAAGAAAGTCAAGACAATCTTCCTGAAACATGAAACATTTTTTGCGAGAAGCATACTCATTGAGTCCTTAGAAAATTAGCTGCCGTAGTGCCAAATGAAAATAGGGTACTCTGGTGAGAACTTCAAAAGCCCTGTTAATTCAGATGTTTGCCGCATCCTTGGTAAACATGCACCATAATCGCTCTCCATGGACTTTCAGCTTTCGAGGGGAGTTTATCAACAGAACAGAAACTGTTCCTCTAGCCCGCTACTATTTCTCTGTTACAAAAAGAACTTTATGGCAGTGCGACTATGAAGCGGAAAAGAAAAATCTTCCAGGTTTTTTTTTTGTAAATTAACAGGCACTGTTCGAACCTTTATATACCCCAGAAGATTTAACATCGAGAGGATGAAGCTCCGCAAGCTGCTTAACTTAGAAGAAGAGGCAGGAAGGGGGGTGGTAAGTATGATACTGGAACCTGACAACATATTTTTCAGAGAAAAACTAAGTAAAAACCAAAAGTTGCAGGCTATCCTAATCGATAAATTTTTTTTTATCGCCGGTCTTGTTTCTCTCCAACAATTACTTTTTTAATAGCGTTCAAATGCCATTTCAGACATGGAAAAAAGGTAAAAAAAATATCAGCTGCTTTTATTATTAGAGGCCTCGTCTACATAAAAAAGATTGTGAAGGATGATCCAATCTGCATTAATGATTTTAAATTATTGGATCAGATGTTTCGTTCACCAAACGCTGATGATGCAAGTATACCGCCTAACCAAGATATCAATTTTCACGACTCAAGCTTAAGTTTTTCATCATATTTTTCAAAAATATATTTTAATTGAAATAAAATTGTTTGTTTTTCTAATTCCTTATTTTGTTTTTAAGCTTCTATTTTCTAATAATGCGATTTTTAAATATATTTTTATAAAATTCATATGTAATAAATCTACTAAAATTATTTTTTGTGCTTGCATTGCTCCTAAAAAATTTTTTTAAACTATGGTTTTACAATCTGTTAATAGGAGAGTTAGTTCTAGAGAAAACCTTTACACTATGATCAGAATACTTTGTAAAAGAACTTCTGGTTTAAACATCTGCCATATAAATGCCCAGAGCCTAAACAACAAAATGGATGAATTTCGACTGATCTTTGAGGGGTCAGGTATGGACAAAATATGTATTTCGGAAACGTAATTTCACTTTGAAATTCACGAAAACTACTTTAAACTGAGAGGATATATGCTTTTTCGATCTGACAGATATTCAAACGCTGGTTGTGTGGCAATATATGTTAAATCATCAATTTCATGCAAATTTAAATGCCAAACGTCCGATGAAGACAAAGTTAATGACGAGGAAGTCGTTGTTGATGAAGATGTTAATACCTATAATGACGAAATAAATGAAAATAATGGAGCATCTGCCTTAAATACTCAGACTCCAGAATATTTGTTTCTTGAAATTTTCAATAACAACCAAAAACTTTTTCTGGGAACAATTTATCGGCCAAATAAACAAATACAAATTAAGCCATTGTTAAATAAACTATCCATGCTTACTCTTGGTTACACAGATGTTGTTATTACTGGTGGTTTCAACGCTAACATACTAATGGATACACGTTTAATAGAGGATATGAGTGCCATTGGTATGATTTTGATAAATAGTTTAAGCCCTTATGACACTACATTTTTTATGCATTGTTCAAGTGTTGGTGAACAGTGCAAATATAAAGTAATAGAAAAATTTACCAAGTGCGAGGGGTTCAGCTGTATTAAGATAGAATGGCAAACTGTCAAACATTTTACTAAAGTTATCGATAAAAAATTAAGTTATGTCAAAAATGTAAAATTGTTCAACTTAAAATTGACATTTCAAGCTTGAAATATTAAAAGTGTTCCTAATTCAGCGGTTTATGGTCAAATTCAGCGATTTACCGCTTATTGTTTATAGGTTTCTCATAAACAAAAAGTTGGCAACATTTAATAAAATCAACAGAACAGGGATGGCTAAGTTGTTTCAATTGTACTTTTTTATTGATACTTTTTAAACTAAGATTTATAATACCTTTTTGTGGTATTTTTTAAGAACATAAATAAAATTAATTTCAACTAAAAAAATCTTTTAGTACAAATAGGTACAATTTTTAAAGGTTGATGGTACAATTTTAAAAATTCTCAACGCCATCCCTGAAACAAAACCATAACAAGAGAAAAAAAACTAAAAAACTTTGTTTACATTTTTTATAGTTTGCTCTTTCTAGCATTTACTGTTTCTTTCTATCTATTCTATATCAATTAATGAATAAAAAAATGTAGTGTCATAAGCGCTTTAACACCGACACATTTTACATCCACTGCCAGTACTCTTCTTGACCTTTGTTTTGTAGATAATCTTAATCGAATGCTCTTATTTGACCAACTTTCTGCCTCTGTTTTAATTTTTGTGTCTTATAATTTTGAAGAAATAGCGCAAGAACAAACAATAACATTTCGAGATTTTAAAAACATAGATCTCCAATCCCTGGAAAAGGAACTAACAACAATACCATGGAACCAAACATTCTTAATGCCTACTGTAGATGAACAGGTAACTGTTTTGCATTGCAATATACAATTGGGGTATTCACAAGGTGTGCTATCACGTTATATTGTCATAATGTTCTAACATTTTATAATGGTTTAAAAATATTGTTGTTGCTTTGTAAAAAAAAGTGTCTTAAATTAATAAAACGTTGCTTGCTATGTTTATTGTGCTGTCGTAATTAATCAGAAGAGACCAGAGCTGAGCGGCTGAGCCGTACCGCGTTAGCTCTTGTAGCCGTCGCCGTTGATGGTATAATTTTAACCGGCAAACATCAAAATTTGACCTGAGGCTAGCAATTTTTGCAACAAATCACTTGCGGCGTCAAATAAGATCGGCTAATGACTCTGCTGTTTGGTAAACATACGAAATAAAATTTATTTCTGATTTGCGTCTGCAAAATGGAAAATAGTCAGGTAAAATCTAATTTAATTTATTAATTCATGGAAAAGAATAAAAAATATTTTGATGTTAGGTAATTATTTATTTCTTATATTTGTTTTAAATCAGCTGATTTAAATTCAAAATAGCATACAAAATTATGAGGGGTTGTTCACAACAGTCGTATTTTTTCATGTTATTATTTTAAGACATATGACTTTATGACACCTTGTGAATCCCCCAAATATTTTTATGAAAAGTATGTGTCAGTTAAAGTAAAAAAAAAATAAGAAATGAGAAACCCTGGTTTTCAAACGAATCAATGAAAGAAATGATGCGTATGCACGATGGAAAAGATTTAAAACCCCGGAACTCTATAATTTTTTCAAGATATGCAGAAGAAACGTTAATTTAAAAATTAGAACTGAAAAATCAAAATTTTACGAGGGAAAGTTCAAATCAGCTGTTTGCTCAAAAAAGAAATGTAGGGAAATTCGTACGATGGGTATCGTTAACAATTGCATGAAAACCGAAAACGCAATTGATGTTAATCAACTTAACTTAGAATTTGCCAATATACCAATCCCAGAAGCAAATCTCAGATATTACAACTCTACAAATCCCTTTAACAACGCTAACAATACTAATCAACAACTTTCATTATTTTTTGATTTCATACATGTTACCCAGGACGATGTTCTTAAATCTATGCTAAGTATTAAATCTGACTCTTTGGGAAATGATGTGATTCATTCGAAATTTATTAAATTGATAGTTACATATATACTACAACATATAACACATTTGATTAACACAATAATTACAACATCTACTTTCCCATCAATGTGGAAACAAGCAAAGATTATACCTGTTCCAAAACCTGATAAAAATTACCGGCCAATTGCAATTTCGCCCTATTTGTCAAAAGTATTTGAAATGTCAATACCAAGGCGAATTTACTTTCAGGTGGTGTCGATACTACAACAAGTCAACAACACGAATAACAACACTGTTTTTTATTGTTGCTTGAGTTGGTCCGTATGTCAAAAAACATAAACAAGGCGAATTCAATTGTAACCAACTTTTGACATTTCTCTATATTAGTTTGAAAAAGTAGTGTACAGCTAGTGTTGCCAGAATTTGAGGAAAATCCTTACATGTACATATGTAGGTAGTTTTGATACTTACACACAATTTTCACGATGATTTAAAATACATGTCTTTTTTGTTTCTTTTTTTTTAAAGATACTTCCAAAAACTTGTTACATTTTCACCATGTTTCTTTTTTTACAGTCTAAGTTGATTTTTTCTTAATTTCGTACTTCCTTATTCGTATAAAAATTCGTTATTCCACATAATTTTGATACACTTACAATATTATTACAGTAACGGACTGTAGTTTATTTAAGAAATATTTTGTTCAGTCATTTTTAAATAAATAAACAATTTAAATTCCAAGCAAATTTATTTTTAACTGATTCTAACAGTTATTCAAAAAACTAAGTGCATATTAATACGGAATTTCAGTTGCAGTTAATATTGTCCGTTGTTTGAGTTAAATTCTTCTTTATGTTAAATTAAATAAAAATGTAATTTAAAGCAACGAAAAGTTCATTTAATTTTTACTGTCAAATATTCACCCGCGAATTCCGTAAAACCAAATGAACATTCAGTTATTTTATATATATTAATTGTCAAAAAATGAACTACATATTCCGTAAAAGCAAATACCCAGCAAAAACTTTGCTTACAAAATAAGCAGAAAAAGAATGAGAATTTGACTAGCCAACTACTTACTTTTCTACTAGAAAAAGTACTTATTTTTGTTCGAGATGTCCCAAAAGTAATCCTTTATAATTTAGCCTATTATAATCCAAAAAATAATAGGTTTTTTTTATACTTAAAATTTTTATAAAAATATATAGTTACACAAAGTCAATAAAGTAAAATTTTTTTTATTTTTTTTTAATTTTTTTTTTTTAATTATGTTTTTTATTTTTATTTTTTTTAATTATTTTTTTTTTTATTTTTTCTAATTTTATTTTATTTTACTTTATTTTATTTTTTATTTTTTTTTCTGTCTCTGGCGGGATTCGATCGCGCAACCTCGGTGCTGATAGACTAGCTCTCTACCAGCTAGTCTACCGGGGCAGTGTAGTTTTTGTATTAAAAAACTATGTTTTTTTACTATAATGACTATAATGACATTTTTATTGTCATAATGAAAATTTAAATTTTTCTGTATATTTAAGATATACTAATAAAGTTATTATTTAATATATAACTAATAATCCAAAAAGTGGCGAATAAAGCTACAAAGTAATGAATTCTTGAAGTCATTAAAAGTAGGATTGTAAGTAAAGTTTTTGCTGGGTAAATATGCAGTTATTTTATAAAATTTTACTGTCAAAAATTGAACACCATATTCAGTAAAAACAATTAAATATTCAGTTATTTTATATAATTTTACTACCAAAAATTAATTTTTACTTATCTATAAAAAATGAATTGCTTGTTTTGTGTAAGCAATTCCCATTTTCTATTTCCCAGCAAAAACTTTACTTACAATCCTTCTTTTAATGACTTCAAGAATTCCTTACTTTGTAGCATTATTCGCCACTTTTTGGATTATTAGTTATATATTAAATAATGACTTTATTATTATATCTTAAATATACAGAAAAATTTAAATTTTCATAATGAGAATAAAAATGTCATTATAGTAAAAAAACATAGTTTTTTAATACAAAAACTACACTGCCCCGGTAGACTAGCTGGTAGAGAGCTAGTCTATCAGCACCGAGGTTGCGCGATCGAATCCCGCCAGAGACAGAAAAAAAAAATAAAAAATAAAATAAAGTAAAATAAAGTAAAAAAATAAAATAAGAAAAAATAAAAAAAAAATAATTAAAAAAAATAAAAAAAAAAATAAAAAAAAAAAATTAAAAAAATATAAAATAAATTTTACTTTATTGACTTTGTGTAACTATATATTTTTATAAAAATTTTAAGTATAAAATAAACCTATTATTTTTTGGATTATAATAGGCTAAATTATAAAGGATTACTTTTGGGGCATCTCGAACAAAAATAAGTACTTTTTCTAGTAGAAAAGTAAGTAGTTGGCTCGTCAAATTCTCATTCTTTTTCTGCTTATTTTGTAAGCAAAGTTTTTGCTGGGTTGTTAGTATAATTTAGTTAAATATGTACCTATACAAAATTTTACAAGTAAAATAATATAATTGAGAGTTCTTCTGTAAGTCTGCTTTCACACGTTTCATCTTTTGATGCTCAACTCTTATGTTTTTAGGTGAGAGAAGAAAGAAGAAAGGGGGTTGGTACGAAGATGCCTGTACTCGGTCAGTACGCTTTGTATTTTTTTTCGTTAGCATATGCACAACGATGGATGGATGTAAATTTCTTCGTTTCTTTTTGTCTTTAATTCGCTGTGAATAAAATTGTTATTGTTTTGAACCCAAAAAAGTTGAAACCGATTGCTGCGTGTGATCATATTGGCATCTTCAAAAGGGAATTGAAAATAAGTTGAGCATCAAAAGATGAAACTTGTAAATGTAGACTAAACAACGTGGTCAGTACAACAAAAGTAAAACAAACGTGTGTAACAGGGTAAGTAAATAATAATATTCTCCCTCTCTCGCTTATAAGGAAAACAAACGGACAGGTGTCTGTCTGGTATTTTTTAGAAATTCGGCTCTTTTGTGTAGTAAACGAAAAATACTGAATTTAATAAAATAACTGAATATTTAATTGTTTTTACTGAATATGGGGTCAATTTTTTGATAGTAAAATTTTAAAAAATAACTGAATATTTAATTGTTTTTACTGAATATGGGGTAAATTTTTTGACAGTGAAATTTAAAAAAATAACTGAATATTTAATTATTTTTACTGAATCTGGTGTTGAATTTTTGACAGTAAAATTTTACAAAAGAACTGAATATTTTTTTGATTTTACGGAATATGGTGTTGAATTTTTGACAGTAAAAATTAAATGAACTTTTTGTTAAAAATAAATTAAAAATATGTAGACCGGTTTTTAATTGAATTTTCATTTATTTTATATAACAATTTCAGTTAATTTTACGTACAGAATATTGTGAGTGTATGTATTCAACGTGTAGGAAAAACTCGGATTTTTTTGTGTAGGTATTTTTTCAACAAATCCACTGGCAGCACTGTCTACAGCACGTGTCTAAAAAAAGAGGTAAACATAAAAATTTTTTGACATTTCTCTACATAATTATAAAAAAAATGTAAACAACTTTTGACATTCGACTCTTCCCAATTATACTAGAAAAAAGTAGCACAGCTGTGTTTTCAACACCACCTAAAAGTCAATTCGCCTTGGTTAATACATACGCAGATGACCAGGGTTGTCAGATGTGGCAATTTCGCGCCAAACGTGGCGATTTTTAAACATGTTTGGCGACCTAATTTTTGATTTGGCGACATGGCGATTTTTTGGCGATTTATAAAATTTTTAAAATCGCCAACTGGCTATTTTTGATCACCTGTGAATTTGTTTTGAAATTCGTTAAATTCAATACTTAGAAATTATATTTTTTTAATTCTCGTATTTTTATGAATGAAATTTCAGGCAATCATATATATGATAGGTATTTGAAGGTATGTTTAAATGGCTGATGAAGTTAATAAAAATCTTCTAGAAAAGTGTTTTTTATATATCAAATTGCTCTTGAAAAAATCAATAAATAGAATTCCTTAAAACACGAATCTATAAACATTTTCACATTATACTTATATGTATGTGGCAATTCATTATCACAGATAAAATATGTTGTTGCTAGTGATATTTTAAAGATTTTTATGAATCCTATCATACCTTTGGAAAAAATAAGCTTTGGTTAATTGGAAAGATAACTAAATAAGTTTAGGAAAACCTTTTTAAGCTACAAGGATACTGCAGGTATGTAACATTTTAAGGTCTTTACTTTGGCTGTCCTTAATATGCGGTTATTACAACTAGTAATGCCTGTGTTGAAACTATGAACTCCACTAAAACTTGACTTCGAATTAGAATGTAATACGAACTTCTAGACGCGTTATTAGGAGTTATACAGGAATGTTCTGTAAATCACAAGATTCCAAATCACTTGTGATTTTGAAATCACAATCGTGATTAATGGGTGTTTTGAAAACCACGAAAGTTTTAACTTAGTTAAAAATGGTGGAAACAAATAAGCAAGTAATTTTAAATTGGCGGCCACTTAGCTGACTGGTTTAAAATCACAATTATGACAATAGCTTTTTGTCCAGAACACCTTTTTTGTGATGTCAAATCACATTCACAAAAAGTGATTTTCAGAACATGCCTGATACGTTATATGAATGGGAATAGTACATGTTGCACTACTTTTGTACTTTCGTTGAATGTATTCCACAATGTATTCCAAATTAGAAGACAAATAGCGAGTCTTGACGGTGAAGCCTTTTAGATATATAATAAAACTGCAACTATTGTATATAGTGCATTTCTAATATTTGTTTAGTACTAGCCGCAAAAATTCTTTATTTGTTGCTTTAAGTAGACTACTATAAATTATTTTAGAAACTGGGAATTATTTCCTTGTGAAGGTTACTTTATATTATATTAAACATTTTTTCATTTTTCGAATTTATTCTATGAGTTAAATTTCAGGTCTGTATTTTATAAAGCTTTTTTTGTAATAGTTCTATTCCTACAATTTTTCAGAAAAGACTTTAAACACTACCAGACTATTATATTGTATTTTCTATTTACATTTTACCTTAGCCTTCCGTTGGAAAGCAATGAGGTATATTGAATGTACAGAAAAATTTACAATTATTAGACACCAGCAGAATGTAATGCATTTTCTGGCCCGCTACGGCCTTCGTCAGCATTCTTTGTGTCTCACTGGATAGTGTTACTTTATAAATTGAATGTATTTAACTCAACTATTTTAACAATTAGAAACTGGGAATTATTTCCTTCTGAAGGTTACTTTATATTATATTAAACATTTTATATGAAAAAATGTTTAATTTTAAAATTTTTAAAATTTAACATTTTGCAGATATTACATTTCTCATTTTTTTTCAATACTTGGTTTGTAGCCCCAAGTATTCTCTTTAAAATGACATTAAAATCATCTTCGTATGTCAAGTAGTTTTCGAGATATTGAAGAAATAAGCTCAACACATTCGGCTAATTCTGCGAAATTATGACATTTTGAATATGACATAACTTTCGAAAAACAAATTTTTAAAATTTTTTTCGTTCATATATGTTCCTTATAAGATAAAAGGAACCTTATCACCAAATTTTATTAAAATCGGAAGGGGTCGTGTCCCACTCTTGGTCGTTTTGACATGGAATTACCCATATGTATGTGGCAATTTATTATCACAGATAAAATATGTCGTTGTGAGTGATATTTTAAAGATTTTTATGAATCCTATCATACCTTTGGACGTTTATGAAACACAATGGAAAAAATAAGCGTAGGTTAATTGGAAACATAACTAAATAAGTTAAGGTCAACATTTAAAAGCTACAAGGATATGGCAGGTACGGTAAATTTTAATGACTTTACTTTGGCTGTCCTTAATATTTCAGGCAATCATTACAACTAGTAATGCCTGTGAAACTATGAACTCCACTAAAACTCGCCTTCGAATTAGAATGTAATACGAACTTCTAGACGCGTTATTAGGAGTTATACAGACATGCTCTGTAAATCACAAGATTTCAAATCACAATTGTGATTAATGGGTGTTTTGAAAACCACAAAAGTTTTAATTTAGTTAAAAATGGTGGAAACAAATAAGCAGGTAAAAACAATCAGCGGCCACTTAGCTGACTGGTTTAAAATCACAATTATGAAAAAAGCTTTTTGTCCAGAACACCTTTTTTGTGATTTCAATTTACTTTCACAAAAAGTGATTTTCAGAACATGCCTGATAAGTTATATGAATGGGAATAGTACATGTTGCACTTCTTTTGTACTTTAATAATAATAATGTAATACCCTCACAATGTATTCCAAATTAGAAGACAAATAGCGAGTATTGACGGTGAAGCGTTTTAGATATATAATGAAACTGCAACTATTGTATATAGTGCATTTCTAATATTTGTTTAGTATGTACTAGCCGCAAAAAATCTTTTATTGTTGCTTTAAGTAGACTACTATAAATTATTTTATAGTAAACATCGTACCTTTTTTGTGTTCACTGACTATTTTTATTTCGCTCTAAATAAAAATTAAGCAAAACATATATTATGGCGACTTTTTTGAATTTTTGGCGAATTTAAGCGGAACTAATTTAGTTTTAAGGATTTATAAAAAATATTTTTAATAATAAAAAAACTATGTATTTTATTGTCAAAAACTTGTAAACAAAGGCTTTGGCGATTTTGGCGATTTTTGATATTGAATTTGGCGAAAAAGGTCAAAATCAATCTGACAAATCTGGACACAGCTGTATTTCTACTCTCATCGATGTTTCAGAAGAAATATCAAAAATTCATAACAATATGATATCTTTTTTGGATTTGCTTGACCATTCTAATAGTGGAAGGCCAATGTACGCGGCATGCGGCTGCAGGCGGCGATCAGCTGATTAGTTTTTCGCTTGACATTTTTTTGTAACTGCCCGTCTACAACTAACATGACTTGCTGTTATAGCATGAATTTATAAAAGCGTTGTTCAAACATTTGCATTTATAACCGTGTTATAACATGAGAAAACCTCTAACATGATGAGTCTATACTTAAAACTATTATCATATTAGTGTTAATGTTAAGCATTTCATGTCAGTTGTAGACTGCATGTAAGGCAAATGAAAGCGGCACATTTTAAAGCGGCAAATGTTAAATAAGCTGTTAAAAAATGTTCAATCTATAAAAAAAAACGAGTTATTTGAACATAATAGCAATTTACTTATCAAATTGGATTATTTTTCAACTTCATTGGTAATGTTTTTTAAATTTCTTTTGTTAAGTGATTATGTGTGTGTATGGCAACGTCTCCTTCACGCGGCTTAAAACAAAAGTTGAAAAAATTCAACTTTGCCGCGCGGCACCTTTCCAAGTAATACCAAGTCTTAATTTTTGTGATGTCTTTTTTTTTTTGTATGAACATTTTTGTCAACAATGCTAACGTTTTTACAATGGCAATGCTATTATCGCCCGCAGCTGCATGCCGCGTACATTGGCCCTCCACTATAAGGCGTTTGATACCGTCGAACACACAATACTTTGCCAAAAACTGAAATACATGTGCCATTTTTTCAAACACAGCTGTAAAATTACTTGCTTCATATCTATGTATGTGATAGAAGTCAATTCGCTTCTTTTGGTTCTAATAAATTAAACAGCTGCTTAATGACAAGAGGTGTTCCACAGGGCTCGATACTTGGCCCACTATTATATTAAATATACTCCAACGACTTGCCGTCCAGACTCAACTACTGTGGTATACAGATGTATGCAGATGACGTTCAACTTTACATCAGCTGTTCCCCATCAGGTATTATTGATTGTATCAGCAAATTAAATCAAATTCTCGATAACGTATTAAGATGGGCGTCAGTGAATGGCCTTTGCCTCAATGCGAAGAAATCGAAGGCAATTCTTATAAGCAAACCAAAATATTTACCGTCTAGCTTGCCGCCAATCCAAATTCGATATTCTACTATTGAAATCGTGAAAAGTGCCAAAAACCTTATTTTTAACAACGATCTCACCTGGTCAAATCATGTAAATGCCATATGTGGCATAACTTACGTTATGTTAAGAAATCTTTGGATGACACAGTATATTTTACGCCAATTAATATGCGCATGCTACTCGCTAAGACATATCTACTACCCACTTTAATTGAGCTTATTAATTAATGTCTGGATCAAATAGAATTAATAGTAGTTCCAATGTCACAACAATGAATATGGTTAGAATACTAGCTAAACAGAAAACTGGTGTAAAGATTTGCCACTTAAATGCCCAAAGTATTAAAAATAAAATGGATGAATTTCGTTTCACCTTTGAAAACTCCGGTGTCGATATAATATGTGTTTCTGAGACGTGGCTCCATAAGAAAATTACAAATAGTATTGTTTCGCTTAATGGCTACAAAATGTATCGTGCTGATCGTGCTACTCATGCTGGTGGCGTCGCTATCTATATCAAGAATAACATTACAAGTAAATTCAAATGTAAATCTGATGGAAAAGAGAGGGTGGAGTATATTTTCATTGAGGTCCTATCGTTTGGTAAGAGGTTGTTAATTGGCTGTGTCTATAGACCAAGTATAAGGGTTAAAACCGATGTTTTCTTTGAAAAATTAGAAGGAATAATAATGCCTTATGATGATGTTATAGTGTCTGGCGATTTTAATTGCAACACACTTGTGGATAGATCGCTTGATCTAGATATGTGTACTTTAGGTCTTTTGCCAATTAACACACATCTGCCAACCCATCATACTGCTACAAATAGCACATTAATAGATCATTTTTATGTAGGAAAGAAGTCGTGTGTTTTATTGTACGATCAAATATCGGCATCGTGCTTTTCTAAACACGACTTGATATTTCTTGCGTATAATTTTGATCTAAAACTACAGGAACTAACTTATATATATCGTGATTTTAAAAACATAAATTTTCAACAGTTACAGGAACATGCCACTAGTATAGATTGGAACACACTTTATTACTTGGTATCAGTCGACTCTAAACTAGAATTTCTTGAATCAAACGTGTTGTCAATGTATAACTCAGCAGTACCGGAAAAATCAAAGGTTATAACTCATAAATCTAGACCGTGGTTTACTTCAGACATCAAATCTTTAATTGATTTAAGAGACTTTTCTTACCTGCGTTGGAAACGCTTTAACACAACTGTTTTACGCAATGAGTATAATATTGCGAGACGTAATGTGACCAATAGAATAAAAAAAGCTAAATGTGACTACTATTCGAATCGTTTTTCAAATGCTATTAATAGTAAACAGACTTGGCAAACTATCAGGGAAATAGGTATTGGTAGGGATAAGGATAATTATAATTATTCTGTTGATGTCAATGAAATTAATGAGTCATTTGTTAATGTACCAATGATACTGTCTAATCCAAACTTTTATGATATTGACAATAATGCAGACAATGATAATGACGACCTAATCGGTAGATTTAACTTTCAATGTGTTGATCAAATGGATGTCTTATCTTGCTGTTTAGGAATCAAATCGAATGCAGTTGGTGCAGACAATATTCACCCTAAGTTTGTTAAATTAATGCTGCCTCTACTATTACCATACATAACTCATCTGTATAATGCTATCATTACTACAAGCTCTTACCCGGCCAAATGGAAACATGCAAGAATAATACCGGTTCCAAAGCAAAATTCGGAATTTAGACCAATTGCTATATTGCCATATCTTTCTAAAGTACTTGAGAGATTACTACATAATCAACTTACAACTTTTTTGAACCAACACCAACTACTTTCTGAATACCAATCAGGTTTCCGCCCAAAGCATAGTTGTGTAACCGCTCTTCTTAATGTTACTGAGGACATACGACGGCATATTGATGATGGTTTTGTTGACTTTTTAATACTTCTGGATCACTCAAAAGCATTCGATACAGTGGACCACAATATATTATGTTTCAAACTTAAGAATATGTTTAATTTTTCAAGTACCTCATGTAAATTAATGTTTTCATACCTTGCAAATCGCACCCAATCTGTATGTATGAATAAGAACTCGTCTAATTCTATATCTGTAACGAGAGGTGTTCCTCAGGGATCAATATTGGGACCTCTTCTATTCGCTTTGTACGTTAATGATCTCCCTTTACAGTTAAGGCACTGCAAAATACATATGTATGCTGATGATGTACAGGTCTACTTAAATAGCACTGTGCAGTCAATTGATGAATCGATAGTGAAAATTAATGATGATTTAAATCGAATTCATCATTGGGCTTCGGGAAATGGGCTAAGCCTTAATCCTGGTAAATCTAAATGCATGGTAATCCATAAAAGAACCCTTAATCTAAATCGAGATTTTAATGTTCTTCTAAACAACAAGAAGATTGAAATTGTTACTTCGGTAAAAAATCTTGGCATAATTATTAATGACACTCTATCATGGTGCAATCATGTAAATAGAATTGTCGGCAGGATGTATGGCATGCTACGAACATTATGGTCAACACATTATTTTACACCACTAAAAACAAGAATTCTTATTGCGAAAGCTTATCTAATGCCTTGTTTACTTTATGGCTGTGAAATATTTGCCAATTGCGACTCGGCCAGCATGGGAAAACTTAATAAGGTAAACAATAATATTATTAGATATGTTTATGGTCTGAAAAAGTATGACAGTATTTCTTCGCATAAAACTAAACTTTACGGTGTTACTTTTGAAAATTTTCTCAAAATTAGAAGCCTCATTTGTATACATAAAATTATATATGATAAAGTACCCGCCTACCTTTATGAACGAATTTCATTCACAAGGTCAAATAGGGGAAATAAGATAATTCCTTTGAGATACCGAACTCTTGTCTCTTCCTGGCAATTTTTCACCGGAACTATTAGACTTTGGAACTCATTACCTCACAACATTCAGCAAAATAGTAACGCATTCAAGTTTAAAAAAGAAATTTTAAAATTATATTCTACAGCTTAACTTTTATATTGTTATTTATCATATTTTTCGTGTTTTTACAAAGAATCTGCATTTTAATTATTCAATTTCACATCACTTTTGAATAATAATCTTTTAACCTTTAAACTAATTAATTTATAAGTATTAATATGTAAACTCTCTAGAATAAATTATAATCAACATGCTTATTCTAATTAAAAATTTCTATGCTGTAATAATAAGATTTAATCTTGTTGCATAGGAAAGACACAAATAAATAAATAAATAAATAAAAAAAAAAATAATGAATGGATGTGAATTATTTTCCAGTTGTGATTCAATAAGCAAGAATAAGCTCAAAGTGACCTACAACACCATTGCCAGATATATGGACATACAAGATATAGTAGTATAACTCAGTTTTCAAACCAAATCTATAAAATATCTTTTGAAAATCTATTGAAATGCCGAACCCTCATATTTTTACATAAACTTATATTTAATAGACAACCTACTTATCTCTACAAAAGAATAACATAAATAAATAACTCCATAAGATACCGTAAGCAAATATCTGAAAAAAACTTTCTCGTTAATGCCATCCGTCTCTGGAATGAACTTCCTCCTATATATTTACCCTCTTGGGTTAACGAAAAATAACATACATACATAACAAAAAATTTTTTATTGTTATAATTATTACTTTTCTTTCGTATAAAAATCTGTAACTCATAACTAATTAATTTGTTTTTAAATTGTTCTTAGTTTTAAGATAAACCTTTGTAAATGCTACAAACTAATGTGCCATTATCTCCCCAGTACTATTAAATAAGATAAAGTCTTGTTGTACTGCTTATTTTTCAAATAAATAAATAATAAAAAAAAAATTTCTTGCAACGTGTCTCTTCATCTATTTGTGTGGTACCCAATTTCTGCTGTTAAACATTTTGAAATAAATGCTTTAGTGACTGGCAATTAGTAAAATGTTACGCACATTGGTTTTCGACTCGCGATTACAAGAAAAAGAAATGTATTCAAGCTTATATAGCTTTGAAACTCTCACGAATGCGCACGCTAACTAACAAAGTATTTATTACCACGCGCAATCCTTCACGAATCAACCTGCAGTTAAATTCCTAACTAGTTAGGTTTTGGAACAGTATATTACTAGTTGTAACGAGGCTAGTTGCAATTTTTCACGAAACAACCAGCAGCTAAATTCGTAACTAGTTAGGTTTAGGAACAGTTTATTACTATGTAGTTGTCAGTTGCACGTTCATTTGGCAAAGCCATCAAAATTTTTGAAATTAATAATATAAAGAGCGATTGTCATTAGACATTGTAATGCGACAGAATTACCAATCAGTTAAACAAGATAACTTTACTTCTCTTTATTTTTGATTTAGAATTTTAATTAAGAACAAAACTGATTTTAAATATCGTTTGTTTGTTCGAAAAGAAAAATTAGAAGTTCCATTTAAAAGCAATGGTAATAGTTAGAGGCTTTTGATGTCAATACCTTAAAATATCAACTTTAAAAAATTAGACAATATCTATTTATAAAGGGTGGTTAAATTGTAAGGGCCGATGTTGAATGTGAACCACACCTAAACGCCAAGTTTTTTCCGAATTTTATTTGACATTTCTCTATTTCAGACTTACTCAATTTGAACCATGGAGAGATACAAAATCCAACAACGTGTTAAAGTTATCCAGACTTATTATGAAAATGGGCGTTCAAATCAAAATGCATATCGTGCACTTCGTGATTCAGTGATAAGGCACATTTTCACCTCAGTGGATTCGTCAATAAGCAAAATTGCCGCATTTGGGCGAATGAGAATCCAAGAGTGATTGTCGAAAAACCAATGCACCCACAAAGAGTGACTGTTTGGTGCGGTTTATGGGCTGGCGGCATCATCGGGCCGTATTTTTTCCAAAATGAGGCCGGTCAGGTAGTTACTGTGAATGGTATTCGCTATCGTGAGATGATAACGAACTTTTTATGGCCCGAATTGGAAGATATGGATGTGGACGATATGTGGTTTCAGCAGGACGGTGCCACTTGCCACACAGCTAACGAAACAATGGCTCTTTTGCGCAGCAAATTCAATGGCCGTGTTATCTCACGTAATGGCGATGTCAATTGGCCGCCAAGATCATGTGATTTGACACCGTTGGACTTTTTTCTTTGGGGTTATTTGAAAGAAAAGGTGTACGTCGATAAGCCAGAAACAATTCAAGAGCTAAAGGATGAGATAATTCGGCACATTAACGGCATATAACCTCCATTATGCCTCAGGGTCATCGAAAATTTGGACCATCGGATGGAGGTGTGCCAACGTGGTCGCTGCGCCCATTTGGCCGATATTTTGTTCCATACATAATTGAGTAGTACCAATATATCATAATAAAATAAAATTACAATAATTTCCTAAATAGTTTGTGTTTTATTCAAAATCAACATCGGCCATTGAAATTTAACCACCCTTTATAACAGGGGTGTTCTGGAAATCGAAATTATAAAACGCAAGAATTTTAAACGTCGTTTTTTTTAAAAGATTTCTGTAATAAAAAAATTTAATGACAAATATTATACAAATATTTCTCTATTGAATATAATTTTTTAACAAAAATTATAAAAACTAGATTAAAAGTGTTTTAAAAATGACTTCCAAATTTTAGCGTTTTTCGTTTTCGATTTCCAGAACAGCCCCGTAAATTCCAATTAAAAATTTTTAATTTTTGCTTAATAAAACTACAAAATCAATCAAAAATGTTTTTTAGCTCGTGCTTAGCACGTACCAAGTCGAATTTATTTCAAAGCTCTTCCAAGGATTTCATAATCTAACTGCATTTAAAACAATTTTGGTAAAAGCTAAAAAAAGGAGCCACATTTTGTTTAATATTCGAAACAAATAATCGGCAAAAATTCATTAATGTTGTCGGCTTTATAACGCCATGATTTTCATGATGATGGATTACTGACAAAAATCAGTTTAAAATCATAAAAATTAAAAAAAAATTACTTGAAATTCATTCATTAAGACTTAAGTTTGGTTTCTTTTTTGAGTTAAGTCATTGACTATAATACCCTGCACCACAAAAAGGGAACAACAGTGGATTCTATTAGTTTGTTAAGTCGTATGGTTAAAAGTTAAAAAAAATAACATGACTAAAAAGGTATTTGTACGTGAAAGCAATTAAATAATTTTAAAAATACTTATATTTATTAGAAATTTTTAAGTAAAAAAACGTTTTTTAATTAAATTAAGAAAAGTTCTTTTCGAAAACTAAAGAATCGAAAAAAAGTTTTCAGCAAAAAGTACCTTACGAAAAGTAATTTTTTAAGAAAATTTAAAAAAAAGAAAGGAAACTGTATCTATTTAAGAAAAAAGTACATTTGTAAGAAGAAGCAAATCCAAGCTTAAGAATAAAAATTATTTTTAAGAAAAAGTAAAATGTTTTTGACAAAAAGTACCAAAGAAATAAAAATATCGTTTTAAAAAAGTACCTTTAAAAGTAGTACACTCAAAAGAAAAATCAATCCATCCGTATTTAAATCAATCCGTAGTGGTATCAATGGTAAGGTAAAACAGAAAGATTTATTCAAGTACGGATTATTCGAGTGCGAAATACTTAACTTAACCATATTGAATCCCGAATTCATGCTTGAAATAGTCCGATAATGAGATTGATTTAAGTAAAACTAAAATTGAATCAATCTCAAGTATACTATAAAGTTGATTTGATCACGAATACGAAAGTGAAATTAAATTGATTCTTACCTAAAATACTTACCCCAGAGAACCAAAGGCAGAAGGAGAAAATTATTATGATTGATTTACTTACCCATTTTACACCATACAGAATTTCAATTATAAAACTTGTTGTATTTAAATAAATGTAAACTAAATGGGAAGTTTTGCTTTTTATTTAATTTTTTTAACATGAAATTAATGTATGTTTTCTTACCGTTCTGTTGTTGTTGTTGTTGTTTGTACACAAAACAAGGAAATCGGTTTTTACCTACGTGTGCGGTGTTGTTGTAGTTTCCACAATAAACTTTGACAAACCCACAAACCCATGTAGAATGCAATGCTGAGAGAAGAGACTAATAAGCAGGGAAACCAGAAATATGCTCTAAAAACACGTTCTATGCGCATTTAATATGCAGTAAAAACTTGAAAATATGCCCTGAAAACTGTTAAAAATACGCCCCCAAAAATTCAAAAATTTCTAATTTGAAAACAATCCTAAAATTATAATCGGTAAAGCTTAACTCCATAGTATTTACAGACCAATTTTCAAGATTTTACTCTATTTGGAAATGATGGGCCGTCATCGGCTCACAAGAAGAGAGTTATGTTAAGTGGTTGAAATTCATATAAGAGTTATTTGTGCCGAATATTATCTAGATCTAAACATCCAGATTTTTTGTCAAAAAGGGATTTTAGAGACGGTTGCTAAATTGTTTATTAATGTTAACATTTAAAAGGAAGTTAGTGCTATTTATTAATGGGAGTTTTGTGCGAATGTGAACCGATTCTAAAAGAATTTAATTTGCAGTAAAATATTTTTAGGGCGAATTTAGTTTAAATACCAACATAATTAAATGGTTAATCAACACAAAGAGTCTAATTTGGAAAGAAGTTTTTATCAGGGACCGAAAATAACTGTTAATTTTGCATTTTTTATTAAAAAAAAGCAACCTCAAGGAAATGTCGGAGAATGAAACCAAGTATACCATTTTGAAAGTCTTGGACCAAATTGTCAGAAAATGCGATGCTTTTTAAAAATCTGATTTTAATTTTTTCAGGCAAAAATAACAGTTAGTTTTTTGATTTTAGTTTTTTTGATCAAAAGTAACAGTTATTTTTTAAGTTTTATTTTTTTGAGCAAAAATAAAAGTTATTTTTTAACTTTTATTTTTTCTAGCAAAAATTACAGTTATTTTTGACTTTTATTATTTTGAGCATGAATAAAAGTTATTTTTTGACTTTTATTATTTCGAGCATGAATAACTATTATGTTTTGATTTTTATTTTTTCGATCAAAAATAACAGTTATTTTTTGACTTTTATTTTTTCGAGCAAAAATAAAAGTTATTCTCTAAATAAATGTACGGGTTTTAGTAATTTAGATGACTTTAATAATTATTTTAATGTGCATAGGGAATTCCTATTATAATAACACACAATAAAAAAAAATTTAAAGTCAACTAAATTATTAAATCACGTACATTTATTTAGAGAATAACTTTTATTTTTGCTCGAAAAAATAAAAATCAAAAAATAACTGTTATTTTTGATCGAAAAAATAAAAATCAAAAAATAACAGTTATTCATGCTCGAAATAATAAAAGTAAAAAAATAACTTTTATTTCTGCTCGAAAAAATAAAAGTCAAAAATAACTGTTATTTTTGCTCAAATAAATAAAAGCCAAAAAATAACTTTTATTTTTGCTTGAAAAAATAAAAGTCAAAAATAACATTTATTTTTTATCGAAAAAATAAAAGTCAAAAAATATATATATTTCTGCTCGAAAAAATAAAAGTCAAAAAATAACTTATATTATCTGACTTTTACGATAAAAGTTATAACAGTTACGGTCCCTGGTTTTTATGGGGAACATGTAAAATTATAGACCGATTCTCACCATTTACATAGATTTCGTCCTTAGTACAATTAAAAAATGTATTTGCCGAATTTGATCAAATTATCTACAAGATTTCACCTTGTACTTTGCGCACAAGGTTAACATGACCAGGCAACTAGCCAGACGGAAGAATGGATATCGTTATATCACTTTAAAAAGTTATTCTGAGTCGATATACTAAAATATTGGTCCAGATTTCTATGTATTCCACATATCGTTAAAAACTTTTATACTTGCTTTTTCCTTCACTTTTTCTTATATATAAAATTGTAAAGTTGAAAATAACATTAATCTTCAAGACAACCTGCTTTGCCTTACAATTTTCCAGTAAAAATAAAATGTTGATGGTAAAACTAAAGCAACTCATTGGAAATACAGATAGAAATTTAAAACAGAAAAGCCAAAATATTGCAAAAAAAAAAAAAAAAAATTGTATGTTCCGAAAGCTCTTGCAGGCAACTAAAAAATTTAATTTGTATCAAAATATGCCTCAAAAAGGCATAATATACGCCAAAAACTTAAAAAAATGCTGCAAAAATGCTCTTTCAACCAAATTATGCAAAAAGTTCTCCAAACCGTAAAATATGCAAAAATAAGCACTAACATATCGATGCCAAATATCATAAAAAGCTCTAAAACGGATAAATATATTGTTTCTGCCTTAATTGGTAGCACAAGGAAAAACATACAATTGCAACGAAAAGTTCAATCTTTTTTTTTTTTACTTGATTTAAGAATTTTAAGAACATATTTTAAGAAATTCCGGAATTCGTGCTCGTAAGTAATTCTATTTGGGATAAAAAAAAGTATAAAAAAGCTTTTCATGCCTTTTTAAGAAATCACAATTCTATTTTCTAAATATAAAATTATCCTTAAAAAATGTGTTTTTTAAAAAGTATTCTTTCGAGATAGTATGACTTTTTAAGCAAATTCTTTTTTAAAATTGTTGATTTATTTATAACGTCTAATCAAAAGAATACTCTGCGTTTTTGAAAAGAATCAAGAAAGTACCGTTATAAAATGTACAGCAACTTCTTGTTATCTTAACCAACACCTGTAGTACGATTCTGTAATTAATTTTAACAATAGTTGTCATTGTTAAAAAAAATAACAAGCAAATTAACGATTTTGCTATTCTGTAACATTTTAAACAGCACTTGTTATCGTTAAGTCAGCTGCTTGTGTTAAGTACACGACAACTTTTTTAGTGTTGCTTATTTATTGTTAAATGTTGAAAAAATAAAAAATATTTAGTTAAAAGAAATAATATAACTTGAAAATGGCAATTAAATAATCTTCATAAAAAAACAAAAAACTAAAAAAAATTCTGTTTAGTTTTAATAATTTTATTTGTTTTTTGTTATTCCTCTTTGTGTTTTTCGTTATTTTGCCCTTTTTTTGACAGTGATGCCACTTGACGTTAATTTTTATCAATGTTTTTAACAACAATTTACAGAATCACATAATCGTTAGTGCAAACAACAAAACATCACAAAGTATACAGAGATGAAAAAAGTGACGTATGAAAAATGCCTAAATCATTTGCGAGGGCAGCTTTCGAAGAAAGAGAAAGAAAACGTTTTTTGTTAGTGAAGTGACAATGCGTAAAAACAGGCCGCTACTATCTACACAAATTACATAATCAAAACAAAAAACGCAAAAAGGGCAGCTTTCGAAGAAAAAGACAGAAAAAAACACAATATTTTCTGTCTCGTGACGCCTCTGTATACTCTGTGAAAACATGCTGACAATTACAACAACTGTTGTTATTGTTAAAAGTTACAGAATCCCACTACTGCTTAACCCTGCGGCCACACGGTCAAGTTGTTCTTGATAGTCTTTTACTTATTCTGCTTGTCAAAATTTACATAAATTGAAAGCTGTCACGTAGGCTGCATTCAATTTTTGAGCAATTTACTTTCAAGGTGTCATTAAGAAAACAATTTATAAAGATAAAGAAAAATTTGCTCACCAACCTTGAAATCAGCTGTTTTCTTGAACGTAAATTGAAACACTCACTGGCAAGAGAATTTTAAAGGTAAGTTCGTATCAATTTTTAAAAGTATGATTGGCTTGGTAAAAAAGTGTGAGTGTATTAAAACTTAATAGGCAAAACTTGATCGGGTAACCCTCAAATAAAGAAAGGGCCTTACTAAAAGTACCATTCATTTGGGGGATTCACAAGGTGTCATAAAGTCATATGTCTTTAAATAATAACATGAAAAATTACGACTGTTGTGAGCAACGCCTCATAATTAAGTGTGCTATTTTGAATTTAAATAAGCTGATTTTAAACAAATATGTATAAAAAATAATTATTTTCCAAAAATAAAAATATTTTTTATTTCATGGATTAGAATTAATAAATTAAATTAGATCTTACCTGACTATTTTCCATTTTTCAGACGCAAATCAGAAACAAATTTTATTTTGTTTGTTTACCAAACTGCAGAGTCATAAGCCGATCTAATTTGACGCCGCAAGTGATTTGTTGCAAAAATTGCTAGCCCCAAGTTAAATTCGGATGTTAGCCGGATAAAATTTTTCCATCAACGGCGACGGCTTACAAAAACTAATGCGGATCGGCTCGGCCATTCAGCGCAGGTCTCTTCGGATTTATTACGACAGAACAATAAGCATAGCAAGCAAAGTTCTACTAATTTAAGACACTTTTTGTTTACAAAGCAACAACAATACTTTTAACCTATTGTAAAATGTTGGAACATTATGACAATATAACATGATATCACACCTTGTGAATTGCATTTGGTGGTTTATCATAGTCATTTTTAGACTGGGGGGTTTTAAGAAATTTTGACTCATTTCGTAGAAACTATGCCGATTCGATGTTACTGGACTGACCAAGTGTTAAATATAATGAAAATTCAGTCTTAAAAATTAGGGGAAAAACAAACCGGCCCGCCTCGTCTTAGTAGGTTGCTTTCTTGTATAGACGTTCGCAAAAAAGAAGTACTAAGAAAAAAATTTTTCGGAAAACAGCTATGATATTAAGCATTTGCTCTTTTGCAAGACCATTTGCACCACTGCTATTGTGAATATATTTTTGCACTTGTTTATTGGGCGATTGCATATGCCACATTTTTAATTTAGTATCACAGCATAATAAGCGTGCATTTTCTGATGATATTGACAAGTTTTTAAAAGATATAGGACACCACTTCTGCAAAAGTTCTTGTAGAAGAGACTACTTCCTCTCATATCAAGATTATTATGGAACAAACACATCATATTTTGAATTTTGAAACAGTGGGAGCCGCTTCGAATGATTTTGAAACAGAGTTTACAAACTCTAAGTTAAATTTTATTATATCCGGTCTTTCTACTCCAGCTTATAAAATGTCTTTCCTCTTTCTGCAAAACATGTTAAAAATTTTAAATACAATAAATTTGGAAATGCCATCCGAAGATTTTTTGTATGCACATATTTTTAGAACGCTAAAATTTTTTATTGTCGTTTTAAAATTTGAAATGGCATTTTGAGAAATATTTATCCATTTTCACAACATTTTCGCAAATTTTCCACAAAAAAATCGATAAGTTCTAAAAAGTGAACGAAAGCTCTCTCTGGCGGCAATTAAAAATAAATTGATTTCTCGACCCTAAAAACTGCGTCATATTTTGGAAAACCACCTATTTTGAAAACTGCAGGGGCTCGAAATTCATTTTCGAACCACCCTATTTTGTATGTATATTGGGGTCGAGGAAGTATGATTTAAAAAAATTTGTTGGTACGATATTGGTTTTCTCATTTATCATCCCTGCTGTCACGTAAGGAAGCTCGCCAGTTTACAGAAAAAGTGTGTCTGTAACATTTTTATGAGAAAAGTTCCCGCTTTGAACTGTCAAATAAACTCACGAATAAAAATGGAGCGAGAAAAAATGTTAGCACTCAAAATCAAAAATAATAAAACAATGCAAAATGCAAAGAATAATAATAAAATTTTGTTCTTGGCACATTTTTTCATTGTTTTATTATTTTTCTTTAAACATTTTTATAAAATATACGATTGTTTTTAAAGCTCGTTTGCAAACAACAAACATCAAAGCCGCACTTAACATTATTTGGTATTTTTTGATATTTTTAGTTAGGCTTGGTTTCATCAAATTTAATTTCCATTAAATTATTTTTGCTAAAGGAAGGAATTTTACAACATGAAATTTATTAAAATTTATTGATAATTTTTATTCTTGGCTGAGCTGGGGATCGAACTCGGGTTGATTTTACATGTTTCAAGAATCACTACATTCTATCATCAGAATTCTTTGACGTTCTAATCACTGCGGTGCATGCCAGCCAACAGTCAAACATCAATTTTTAACCAGTGGTACTGGTGGTGCGAAATTCGCTGTAATTATTATTTTAATTTATTTACATGTTGCTTCCTTTCTTCTGTTTTTTCGTTTTCTTACTGTCAAGACTTTGTCCTGAAAACTTGAATATATTTATTTATTATGTTCTTTGTCCACTTTTGTGGACATTTTATTTGTACAACTTGAAGTACAAATGTAAACTAAAGAGCTTGTGCCACAGCTATTTGAAGAACAATTGTGATTTTTAGTTGAACTGTTAATTTTTCAATTTTTGATATTTTTAGTTGGGCTTGAGTTCATCAAATTAAATTTTCATTAAATTATCTAATTTTTTAAAAAAAAGTACCTTTATTGGAAACAGATTATGCCGATTATAGTACCCCACCGATTAAATGCCGTTCATTGTGAATGGTTTTTTTTTTTGTTTTTTGTTTTTGATATTCATATCTTAAGGGTTTTTTATGTGCTTAATTACCACATCGGTTTGTGCCTGTTTTTTTTTTTTTTTTTTTTTTGCAAAAAGGCCACAATTTTTTTTTGTTTTGTGGTCTAAATGGTTGATCATTTCCGTTAATGCTTTAAGCGTTATTTGACGAGGCAGACAAAACTAAAAAAAATGCCAAAGAAAGAAAAAACAACAACGACAAATAAGACAACTGTATAAAACCGCGTCTTGATTTAATTATAAATGTCTGTTAATACGGTTGAAATATGACCCTTTTACTTAAAAATTTCTTTAGAAATGCTGAAATGAAATCCACTAATTCATATTTAAAGTCTGCCCAACACAAGTTTTGCGTGAGCCAACCGAAAGATAATTCATTTCTAAACAAAATATTTTGAAAAAAGAAGATCTAACTGTTTTAGGGTTTTTTTTAGGGAATTATAGAGTGGGTTTGAAAATTAAAAATAAAAACTTAAAATGTTTAATCATAACACAGTGCAAAAAACACACTGTTTGGACAGTACACAGAAAAAAATGTTGCCCCAGTAAACGCATTAATCAAAAATAAAATCAGTTTTAATTAAAAATTTAATCAAGTGAATTAAACGTTTAATTAAGAGAATTAAACGTTTAATCAAGTGTATTAAACGTTTAATTGACAACATTAATTTGCACCAGTATACAAATTAATAATATCAATTAAACTTTTAATTCACTTGATTAAATTTTTAATTAAAACTGATTTTATTTTTGATTAATGCGTTTACTGGGGCAAAATTTTTTCTGTGTATTGATTTGTTTGTATTACCAATCGGTAGTAAAGCTCTATATGTACTCAGTTTGGCGATTTTTATGACCAATTTCGTTTATGGGCCTCTAAATATTCTTCAAACCGTTGGACCCTTAAAAGTAGGTGGCATTAGTTTTTGGCCAACAGCTAATTTAGACATCATGATACCCCTTTACTATATCTGGCAATTATATGGCTACAGAGAAAATATTCTCGTCAATTTTAGTTTCAATTAAACCATTAAACAAAATATAAATCAGTTTTAATTAAAAATTTAATCAAGTGAATTAAACGTTTATTTATATCAACAACATTGCTGCACAAAGCGTTGTTAATATCAAAAAATATTTAATTAAGTCCCCCTATTACGGTTCAATTAACTCACTGGTTGAATTGTGATTTTTTGATGTTTTTGTTCGCCGCAATATAGCAAAGTTCTAAACCATCACACAAAAAATTAAAAAATTACAACTCAACTGACTTGCCAAACTCCATGAGAGCTCGATACACGCTTTCGCAAATTTAAATGGTTGGGGCACACGATGAGAAAACCTGCACACGATATCACCAGACAATCCATAGAATACAATAAGGCGCCAAAAGACCCGACAGACCTGCCAACACCTGGAGACGCCAGACCGAGAACGAGCTTCAGAAAGTAGGTGTGTCATGGAGCGAAATGAAAACAAAATGGCAAATGATAAAATTTCTGGAAAGCATTTGTAACTGCCCTATGTTCCACCTAGGAGTTCAAAGACTAAATATATATTAATTTGTTAACTGGTGCAAATTTAATAAATTTTTAATAATTGAAATAAATTTTTATTTTTTTCTGTGTAAAAGTTCGAATAAATTTTGTTAAAATTTAAATTCTTACAGAGACTTTTTCACTAACAATATTCAGCAAAGTTGTAGGCTAAGGTAAAGCTGAACGAACAACTTTTGTGAATATGTAAGTATATCTATTAACTCCAAATAGCTCATAAAAAGCAAATTACAAATTGTCGTTTTTGACGATTTTTTTACACCAAAATTTAGATTTTTTGTTGTTAAAACGCACGATGTTAATTGTAAATAAAACAAAAAGGTTTTCAGAGAATTATCTTAATAGTTTTCATTACGATAGAATAATCTATGAGCATTATGTGTGAAACAAAATATCGCTCAAATGCTCTTGAATTGTTCTTGGCCTATTGACGTACAATTTTCTTTTAAATATCAAAAAAAAAAAATAAAGAAGTCCAACGGTGTCAAATCACATGATCGTAGCGGCCAATTAACATCGCCACGACGTGAGATAACACGGCCATTGAATTTCTCGCGCAAAAGAGCCATTGTTTCGTTGGTTGTGTGGCAAGTGGCACCATCCTGTTGAAACCGTTCAGGTCCATATCCTAAATTTCTGGCCACAAGAAGCCCGTTATCATCTCGCAAAAGCGAACACCATTCACGATAACTGCATGGAGCGATTACGAAATAGCAAATGTAACTTTAACAGAAGAAAAATCTAGAAATAAAGAAACTCAAGAATTTATTTCAAAAGCCAGTCTAACTTTTTTTGAAGTTTGCAATTTTTCAATCGATTTTTTAAAAATAGATCCGGAGAATTGGAAAGCTAACAAGTAATTTCAAGAGGCAAAGAAAAAAGTTCAACAATTACAATGGTAAATGATGATACTTATATTAATGTCACAACTTCTGAAACTGATTACCACACACCGAGAAAAATCAATGTAAATTCGTTCAAAACAAGGTTGATTTTACATTTTTCAGTAGTGATTTTGCTTCATTGTTGTTTAATGTTAATTTAACATGATATTACAATAACTTGCAAACAATATTTTTTTCTTTTAAAATAACTATTATTCATGTTGATTTAACATTGCAGTAAAGTTAGAGCAAAATGTCATTTATATTGAAATAACAATCCGAATCACGTTGAATGCAAGTTATTTCAAGTTGAAACAGCGTGAATTTCATGCAGAATCAAATTGGTTGGAGTATGATATAACAGTGTGGAGACAACATATGCATTTATTTAATAACTCAAAACACTTACCCTGTAACACATGTTTCACTTATTTTGTATCTCCTTTGTTAACAGCAGAATGGCCCGATATGGGTTTCGTCATCATTCTACTTTGAAAACTTGATGTACTATTTAACTAAATAATTTAAATTAAAAGAATACGGGAATTGTCTTCTTTTGTAACATAGTTTAAACATGAAAATAAAAAAATGTACATACTTAAGTAGGTATGCATGTTAATTTAACAAGAAAAACTTTTAATTTTAATATAAAACAGGTTTTTATGGATGAAATATTAAACAATGTTACTTTAACAGTGAATAATATTAAATAAACGTGATTTAAGGTTATTTTAATATTTTTCATTTAAAATTAATATAAAATAATGATAAATTTAAATAAAGGGCATACTTTTGCAAAAATTTACCATGATTCTCAATCAACATTTCGCCATCTTATTTTAACATTGGTATTTTTTTTCTGTGTGCTGAACTTGTTGTAAGGTATAGAACTACATCGCAAGAACCTCAATAAATGATTTTTCACAGAGCTGGCAAACAGCTTATAATAACATATTTTGGGTATAAAGATAAAAACGGGTATAACTCAGGAATGGTAGGAACAAATTTAAAAATTGTTTATTCGTAATAATTAGAATTAATTTGTCTTTCAAACTGCATCATTAGTTTTAATACCTTTCATATAAATTTGAAAAGTAATAAGCCGTTATTTACAGAATTTGTTAAAAAATTACGAAAAATTTTAATTAAGGGTATCTAAATGAGTACACTCATCACCAAAACTTATAATTTTTTCACACAGGAATAAAGCTTGGATACTTTTCTTCAAAACTGTTGCCTCAAAAGTGAAGAAACTCGTGGTATTAACCAAGTTATGAGTAAAGTTAAATAAATGGCCGAAAACTCCGTTCTTTTATGAAAACTCCATTTGCGCGACCTATTCCGAAAATTCTAAAAAAAAAAAATCAAAAATACTTCACCCTATAAGCTTTTAAATTTTAGTTGAGCACCTATGAAAATCACAAAAAAAAAAAAATTTGGGACACCCTAATGTACATATGTATAAAATGTCTTGCCAACATTCTAATAATGCAGTTTCTTATTTAACGAGAACAAAACACAAAACAGCTGACAAAAAGTGTGTTCTTCAAAATTTATTAAATAAATAAATCAAAGAACAAAATGAATGACGAAATTGCAATGTCGTTTGTTTGTTTTTAATAAAATACTATGTAAACAAGAAAATAACTTTGCCAGATTGCCGATACATTAACATCAAGTTTTTACGATTTCTTGATTTAAAGTTTTTTTTTTTAAACAATTTTATATCACTGACAACCTACCATTAACAATGTAAGGCTTTCTTATGTTTTTTACTGTAAAATAATAGAAAAATAACTATTAAAATTCTAAACTTTTACTGTCCTCTGGTAGCCCTTTATATAACAGAAGTCACCTTTTACAGGGCATTACCAACACTGTCGATTTATACGGGGCGAAAAGTGCAATGCCCAATGCCATTAGTAATGGTGTTTTCTTTTCGACAAAAAAATGTGACATTTAATTAAAGAAAAAAAATGTCTCTTAAAAATTTTTACGAAACAGACACCAAATTACATTTTTTTTTTAAATAAAATGTCACATTTTTTTTGTAGAAAAGAAAACACCATCAATAAGAAGAAGAATAAAACTCGGCTTTTGTCTGTGCATAACCTATTTTTCGCCACATTCCTGTTCATCGATGTTGAAGATAATAACGAAATAAGATTCTAAGAAACTAAGAAAAAAAAAACTTCAAAGAAACCAGTGAGAGTACTCGTAATTTGTATCACTGGTCGGCGAACAATGGCATAAAGAAAGGTCTAAACTCACCTTAAATTGCTATAGTGGGGTAAAATATTTTTTTACCATATTTTCTAAGTTTCTCACTTTTATTAAGGTATTTAATTAATAATTGCATGTGCTGCTGGTTTGTTATTAGATTTAAGGCCTTCAGATTATAGTTTGCAGCTGAACTTCAATTTTTCTTTCAATAGGTCATTTAAACGAAATTCAACTTTCTCGTTTTGGGTTTCTTATTTTAAAACCAAAATTTTCTATTCTACCGTGGGTAAATATTTTCTAAAATTAAATAACAAAACAAAAAATAACTTTAAAGAAACGTTAACATTTTTAAGACACCTTGTTTGAGCACAAGAAAAGAAATAAATATTTCAAAATATAATTATGCTATTTTTTTTTAGTTTTGTGTTAAAACTAAAATGTTAATGAATGAAGTTTGTTCTTGAGACTTTTAGTTAATGAATGAAAAAACTTTTTTTTTCATGTTTTAATTTTTTTCCATGTTTTTTTTTTTTTTTTTTTGTTATTTAAGTTGAAATGACAAATGATTGTTATCGGGGACTAAACATTAATTAAAAGTGCCAATACAAAATTATAATTATACGTTTAAAACTGAAAAAGAAATGCAGAAAAAAAATTTCAATAAAGTGTTTTTATAAGAATTTCTCTAAAAGAATAGAGCAGAACAGGGTTCGCAACAAGGTAGTTTCGAAACTACGCGCTAAAGTTTCATGAAATTAAAAAACAAAAAACAATATTAAAGCCAAGAGGAGAGTTGATTCGCTTTTCTTTGTTCGAACTTGAATAAAAATTATTCTGCACTTCATATCTAGCTAAATTGCTTATTGGGTCCTATAAAAAAATTCTTTTCAAAATATACAAAAAATCGTAATTTTACTAGCAAAATAACTAAAAATTTTAAATAATATTTAAAAAAAAAAAAGGAAACATAAAATAATCTATCTATATTGTATGTATATGAAATAGGATGTATGTATGTATGTGTGTATGTAACGTATGTAACGTATGGACTCCAAAACGGCTGGTCCGATTTTGATGAAATTTTCAGGGAATCTTCAGAATCTTCAGGCGGGTGACACTCTGAAGTCTGATTTTTGATTTTCGGTCTGCGTGGCAAAATCCAATTTTCATATTGCACCACCAATGACTTCTAAATAATTTGGACGATTTTTTCTTTAAAATTATCACCATGGTCCAACTTAGATTTATACGAAAATAAAATTGTGCCCCGCCCACTTTTTTCGAATTACCTAAAATCAGAAAACGGCTCAATCGATTTGACAAATTTTTCTTTCAAATTTTATTTATTTTGTTTTTTTTTTGTTTTTAACAATTTCTATGGATTTGCTTAACTTTATTTTTTTTTTTCAATTGCCTATGCTAATTCACGCGAAGCTTGACGCTTGTCTGCAGGAAAGAAACCAGAGTCTCTGGCGGGGATCGAACCCGCAACCCCGGGGTTGATAGACTAGCTCACTACTAGCTAGCCTACCGGTTCGTATTAATTCATTTTAAGTTTTCTTCGAAAGAAAAATTTACCACGCCTATTTTTACGCCCACTTTTTCTATTAAGCGCATAAGTTGAGAACGGCTTGGCCGATTCGAACGATTTTTTCTTTAAAATGATTGCCATGGTCCAACTTAGGTTTTTACGGAAAGAAAATTTTGCCCCGCCCACTTTTTTCGATTTACCTAATATCAAAAATCGGCTCCATCGATTTTAATAATTATTCTTTTAAATGTTCGTATTAATCCATTTTACGTTTTCATGTACCACGCCTACTTGTACGCCCACTTTTTCTATTAAGCGCATAACTTGAGAACGGCTTGAGCGATTTGGATGATTTTGTCTTTTACGGTAAGACAAATTTTGCCCCGCCTACTTTAACGCCCACTTTTTTCGATTTACCTAAAACCAGAAAACGGCTCCATCGATTTGACTAATTTCCTTTCAAATGTTCGTATCTTTTTAACGCATTTTAAAAATAGAAACATTTTTCCTAATTTGGACAGGACATCGTCTGTCGGGTCAGCTAGTAATTCATAAAGTGGAAAATCACCAATTTCTCAATTATTACACCAAAATCTGCTTAAGCCCTTATGATACTACATTTTGTATTCATTAATTGATATAGAATTGATAGAAAGAAACAGTAAATGCTTGAATTTGGAACTGATTATCAAGAAACGTATTCACCAGTAGCAAAATTAACAACACTGAGAACAGTTTTGGCAGTTGGTGTGGAAAAAGGTTTTAACTTCTACCAGATGGATGTCAAGTCAGCTTTTCTTCATGGCGAATTAGAAGAAGATATATATTTAGAGATTCCTGAAGGTTTAAAAACGAAACCTGGGATGGTTATATGGTTTAAAGCAGAGTCCGAGATGCTGGAATAAGAAATTTAATTAAATTTTGATAAACTTAGGCTTCAAAAGATCTCAGCATGACTACTGCCTCTACATTCGAAATAGCCACAAAGGTGTGATATTTTTATTGCTATACGTAGATGATATTTTAATTGCTGGAGATATCGAAAAGGAAATTACATTTGTAAAACAAAAGTTAGTATCGACGTTTGAGATGTCCGATTGTGGATTGTTAACTTACTACCTTGGGATTAGAATAGAATACGACCAGAAAAATGGGAAAATGTTATTAAGTCAATCAGCATCTGTTGAAAAAATACTTAACAAATTTGGAATGCTCGATTGTAACACAATAGAAACCCCAATGGAAAAAGGATTACAACTTCCACGTAGTTTGCATAATTGTTCTGATCTACCCTATAAAGAATTGTTGGGAAGCCTCATGTTATGCGTACCTCATGTTATGCGTACGTCCAGATATTTGTTTTGCTGTTGGATACATGGGAAGATATCAAGAAAATTTTAGCGAAGTTCATTTTACCGCATTAAAAAGAATTTTAAGATACCTAAAGGCAACACAAAATTTAAAATTGAAATTTGAGAAAAATAATTCAAAAAATATTTTTATTTTGTATGGATATGTTGACGCTGATTGGGCTTCTGATGTAAAAGACATAAAATCGACCAGTGGTTATATCTTTTATGTTTATGGTTTCCCTATTGCATGGTGTAGCAAAAAACAAACCACTGTAGCCACATCTTCAAGTGAAGCCGAATATGTCGCCTTAAGTCTTGCAACTTCAGAAGGTATATGGCTTAAAGGTATATTGGAAGACTTGGGTATTTTAAAGAAGGATTATTCCATCATACTGTACGAAGACAACGTTGGATGCATTGCTATGTCAAAGAATGAAGAATCAAAGAGAACCAAGCATATAGACATAAAGCATCATTTCTTGAGGGATCATGTAATTAAAGGAAACAAAGAACCAAGTTGCTGACATTTTACCAAAATCCTTGGATAAAAAGAGTTTTATATCAATTAGAAATTTATTAAAATTGTATAATTGAGAGAGGGTGTTATATTGAATTTATATTCTTTATTTTGTTATACTTGTATGTATTTTAATCTAGTTTGATTTGTAATTAATTTAGAAATTACCTTTTGAAGTTATGTCAGTTGAAGAAGATTATTTGTTGAACGAAGCAGAATAAAATATATAAACGTTTCATTTTTATATCAGTGGAGTTATTATTTAATTTGGAATTCCTTCATTTGATTAATTAAATAAGATATGTATGAACAAAAACAAAATCCTAAATTTAAAATTTACGAAAAAAGCATATTAAGAACAAAAACAAAATGCTAACCCCCGTATTTATAAACGACTAGCAAACCTGGCGAACTCCGTTCCGCCACCAGATGGCTTCGTTTTAAGTAACATTTCGTTTGGTGATTAAAAGATGAAGAAAAATTTTTTTTGTAGCTGACCCGACAGACGTTGTTCTGTCCCAATTAGAAAAAATGTTTGCGTTCGATTTTTAAAATCCGTTAAAAATAGGAAAAAAGTATTTTTAAATTAAAATGTTGTTCATATACATACATATATATGATTAACATTTGATTTGAAAATACAAATACATATGTTTGTATATATATGCTGTGAATCTTATAGTATTCTATTTACATTTTAGTTGATAAGATCAATATTCAGGTAAACAGTAAAAAAAGTAAAACTTATTCGGTTGCTTTGCTAGGATATCATAATTTTTTAATTGCAATGCTTTGTAAAATACAACATTTTTTGTTTGGTTGTCTGATTTGTTGATTGTCATTGTATATGCGAGCCTTACTGGAAACTAACTGCAAGCGTTAAAATTGAATGCCATGTCGGTTGGAAGAATGGGATCCGAGGTATCAAAACATTTTCTCCCTTGTACTTTCCTTTAAGCATTGTTGCTTCGATGACGTTATTCATCAGTTTTTTACCGTAAGTCGGGTGCCATTACAAAGACGTGGTTGGTTTTTATTTCGTAACATTATGATTACCGATCCAACTTTTAGCTTGAATTTATGAGGAGGTAATCCGGGTAATCCCAGGGAGTTCGATTGGATAGTTGACGACATCGTTCTGAGAAGAAATGGAATCTACCGGTTTTTTAACGTCTCCAATTTGCCAGCGATTTCACTTTGAATCTTAAAATTCAGTTCGTCGACATCAACGTAGCTAATATAGCACGTTCGCTCAACAAATTATGATTTCTGTAATTTTGTGTAATGTTTGAAAACACCTTTCAGATGAGTTCGGACTTTGATTCGGTGAACCGGCAGAAATTGAAATATCCACCGGGATTTTGTCGTTTCCTTTGTCCAGCAATAGTTTGGAAAATACGTCTCGAGATTGATTGTTTTGCAGCTCGACCCGCATTTTCAGAGTCAATTTGAGCTTCCTAACGTGTTTCCACAAAGCAGACAACTTCAAACATGCATTTAATTCATCGGCGGGCGTTGATCGTGGTATCACTGGAAGTGTTTGCCAAAAATCACCTGCCAACAAATCATCGTACCTCCAAATCGGCTTTGATTGTTTCGTAGTAGGCGTAAAAGTAGGCGTGGTAAATTTTTCTTTCGATGAAAACTTAAAATGGAATAATACGAACATTTGAAAGAAAAATTAGTCAAATCTATGGAGCCGTTTTCGGATTTTAGGTAAATCGTACAAAGTGGGCGGGACAAAATTTTCTTGCCGTATAAACCTAAGTTGGACCATGGCGATCACTTTAAAGAAGAAATCGTCCAAATCGGTCAAGCCATCCTCAAGTTATGTGCCTAATAGAAAAAGTGGGCGTAAAAATAGGCGTGGTAAATTTTTCTTTCGATGGAAACTAAAAATGCATTGATACGAATATTTGAAAGAAAAATTAGTCAAATCGATGGAGCCGTTTTCTGATTTTAGGTAAATCGAAAAAAGTGGGCGTAAAAGTGGGCGGGGAACAATTTTCTTTCCGTATAAACCTAAGTTGGATCATGGCGATCACTTTAAAGAAAAAATCGTCCAAATCGGTCAAGCCATCCTCAAGTTATGTGCTTAATAGAAGAAGTGGGCGTAAAAGTAGGCGTGGTAAATTTTTCTTTCGATGGAAACTAAAAATGCATTGATACGAATATTTGAAAGAAAAATTAGTCAAATCGATGGAGCCGTTTTCTGATTTTAGGTAAATCGAAAAAAGTGGGCGTAAAAGTGGGCGGGGAACAATTTTCTTTCCGTATAAACCTAAGTTGGATCATGGCGATCACTTTTAAGAAAAAATCGTCCAAATCGGTCAAGCCATCCTCAGGTTATGTGCTTAATAGAAGAAGTGGGCGTAAAAGTAGGCGTGGTAAATTTTTCTTTCGATGGAAACTTAAAATGCATTGATACGAACATTTGAAAGAAAAATTAGTCAAATCGATGGAGCCGTTTTCTGATTTTAGGTAAATCGAAAAAAGTGGGCGTAAAAATGGGCGTAAAAGTGGGCGGGGACAAATTTTCTTTCCGTATAAACCTAAGTTGGAACATGGCGATCACTTTAAAGAAAAAATAGTCCAAATCGGTCAAGCCATCCTCAAGTTATGTGCTAAATAGAAAAAGTGGGCGTAAAAGTGGGCGGGGAACAATTTTATATGCTATAAACCTCACGGAGCCCGAGACCTTTCCAACGAATGCAAAACCGTGGAAATCGGTTCGTGCGTTCTGGAGTTATAGCGTCAGGAAGGAAAACCCGACTTATTTTTATATAATAGATTATTAAATTTAACAAACGTTTATTTAGGCAAATTTGCATACAAAATTTGTTTTGTAAACCTTTATTAAATGTTAAAATTTTTTATAAATACAGGCGTAAATGTAAAATTCACAAAATAAAAATATAAAAACCATAAATTAACCCTTCGTCTTACTCATGAGTCTGGCCAGACCATTTTCAATGTATTTTGAATGAAAAAACATGAGTAACAAGGGGTTAACAATTTAATTTGTTTTTATTTTATTCTCTTTTGTGCTTTTCGTGTTACAAATTTACAGCTGTTTACTACCGTTAAAAAAAGTTACAGCATCACACTATCGTTACTGCAAGCGAATATATATGTATGTCGACAAATGTAACGAATGTCGATTCGCTAAAAGTTAGTGAATCGCACCACAGGTAAAAATCATACAAAAGTTGAGTCATATAGGCCTATATTAGCTTATTATCAAATATGTCAAAGCTGTTTGAAAAATTATTAGTTTCAAAATTAACAGCGATTTTAATCAGTTCGGATTTAGAAGAAAACACAGCACAATTGAACAGACTCATCGAATAGTAAGTGTCATAAGAAAAGCATTTGAAGAAAAAAAAAAAATATTGCTTAGCACTCTTCATCGGTGTTTCCTAAGCTTTTGATAAAGTCTGGCATGAAGGATTATTACAAAAATTGAAGTTCACCTCAGCCCATTGGCGCTGAAGTCCCACAAGGCAGCATCCGGGGCCCTCTATTATACTTAATTTATACTTCGGACATGCCAACAAGCAACTACACCCAAACTTCAACATTTGCAGACGATACAGCTTTTCTAAGCGCCCACGAAAACCGTTATGAAGCATCTCGCTACTTACAGCATCATACATTTTAAATAGAAATATGGTTAAGACAATGGAGGATAATGGGCAAAAATGGGTACATATGTATAACATTCACCTTGTACCGGGAATCTTGCCCCCTATTAAATTCAATAATCAAATAATTCCTCAACATTCGCATGTAAAATATCTCGGTATACATCTGGATCGGCGATTCACGTGGAAATGCCATATAGAGGCAAAATAAACTCAAATGAAACTAAAAGCCATTCATTGGCTTATTGGAAGTAATTCTGTACTAAGTCTCGATTGCAAGCTTCTACTTTACAACTCTATCTTAAAGCCTTTCTGGTGCTACGGTATTCAACTATGGGGCACTGCCTCGGCGTCAAATATCGAAAAAATTCAAAGGCTCCAAAATAAATTTCTTCGAATAAAATTGTAAATAATTTAAATTAAAAATCAAATTTATCACGCAGAAATTCGCTAAAGAAAATAAATTATGCAAATAATCTTTAAGATCTTACTTTACTTTATATATATAAAAAAAATAAGGGGGATTTCATATCAAGTAAACCCAATTTTTAAAACGATGTCGTCCGATTTGGATGGAATTTGCACCAAGGTTAGTCCTATTGGATTGTAGTATAGACACATATTTTCAACAAGATCGGTCAAAAGGTTTCTGAGTTAGTTGACATTTTGGCCATACAGTGCCCATGTTCTGTAACTCTCGCGTCGAGAAAGTTTTCGATTGAAATGTGTGAAATGAAACAAAAATGCCATAAATTGAAACAAACAGCTGTTTATCTCACTTAACTATGTCTGTAACTTTTTTTGGTGAGTACAAGCTGTCACGTAAGCAAATTACTCGCCAATTTACAGAAAAAGTGTGTCTGCAACATTTTGGTGAGAAAAGTTCCCACTTTGAACTGTTAAATGAACTCACGAATAAAAATGGGGCGAGAAAAAATTTTAACACTAAAAAACAATTAAAAATGCAAAGAATAATAATAATAATATTTTATTCTTGGCACATTTTTCATTGTTTTATTACTTTGCTTTTAACATTTGAATAAAATATACGAATGTCTTCAAAGCTCGTTTGCAAACAACAAACATTAAAGTGGCTCTTTACACAATTTGGTATAGCCGACGGTTGTATTTTCGCCGCCGTCGTTGAACAATTTTCAATTTTAGTAAATTTTGGTCGCCGTCAACGATATGTGTTACTGGCGTTCTGAACGTCTGCAATGCCACATCGGCTTCGAGTGCAATATTATTACATTTATAACGTAACGACGTAATCTCTTCTCATAGTTTTCGACATGAGTTACAGACACACATTTTCACCTCACTTTTCGAGAAACGACGGAACATTTTGTTTCACATCTTTTCGATGCAAGAAGTTCTCACTAAAGTTACAGAACATGGGTACAGGTGTACTTTCTCATCTTCCATAGCTATTTGATCAATATTTTTAATTTAAAGCTTATGTCTTTTCCTTTAAGGAAGTTTTGGTCGCTAGTTGGGATACGAGTGGCTTATGTAAAAAAAAAAATCATTTCTAAATCTCCCATTTATTATTTTACAAGGAAAAATCGATGTATTTTTTAGTCTGTGAAAATGTAAAATTGTCGAAAATTAAGATTGTGAGAAAAACAAATCAAAAGTGTATCACTGTATATTTTTAGATGACGAGCGCGAAATTCGTTCATTTAACTTTTAGGTTTTTAAAACAAAAACATAATAAGTGTGAACGAAATTTGTGCTCGTCATCTAAAAAAAGAAAAGGATATTACAAAACCGATGATAGTAAAAAATTTAAAAAACAGCCCCTTATTAAAGAAATGTTAATAATCGCTTATTTGACAACACAACACATAAAAACTAGTTAATAAAAAAAAATAGCTAGATTTTTAAAAATATATATTGTTAATCGGGCCTTTTCTGAAAATCACGTGATTTCAAATCAAGTGCTTTTAAAATCACACGTCTGATTTTGTGGTGTTCTGAAAGTCATACCGTTTTTGTGGTTCTCACACCGAAACACACCAAAATATCACACGTTTAGGCATATGTGATTTGAGTTTAATTGATTTTCAGAACAGGCCTGAATAAATCAAATAGTTAATTTATGTTAATGGTCAATCTAATAAATTAAAATAACAAATTTTAAATAATACTGATTAAAAAAAAGTACTCAAATAATGGAAAAATCTGTCAAATCAGAAAACTAATTGGTAAAATATTAGAGGAATTCACACCGAGCTTGTTAGTTTGTTAGTCGTTAATCGTTACTTTTTTAAACGCATTTTGTTTTTGTATATTTAACGCGCTACCGGATTAACATTTAACAAATTAACGACACGGCACCCCTGATAAAATAGTTGTTAGTTGTAACTCACAATCAGCTGGCGCAGTTTCTAAATAAATATAATAAAAAAGTAATTTGTGATTGTGTTTTGGCAATTTTCATGTACATTGAGAGTAAGTATGTTAATTAAATGATTTTTTATTTATTTAGTTACCAGACTAACAAAGTTTTAAAAAGGGGGTCGTTCGCAGTTGGTAACTTTAACAAACTACCGAGTAACAAATTAACAAGTTCGGTGTGAATACCACTATTCTTGTATTTAGAAATATTCAACAATTAAACAAATGTTATTTTACACATGAAAAGTTTTCTCGCTATGACCAGATTAAGGTAGATTTTAAAATTGCAATCCGTTATTTTAAGTTTATTTTAAATTTATATCTGCATTCATTTTTTTTTTTGTCTTAACTTAATAAAGTAGCATGTTTAAAAGGAGTTTATTTGCTTAGATATTTTACAAAATGAAAGTACCGACTGTCTGCAATTTAGAAAAAAAAAGAAAATGTTTTCTATTACAACTTTTGTATAAGCCTTACGATTACAACACCTACGCACATGAGCGTGGCAAAATATTTTGAAAGGAAAAAGGGTTGGTTGTTAACAATATTATTAAACCCAAAAAAGAAAAGTGGCAAATCTATTATTGAAATAATTCTAAAAGTTGTTAATAACTTTTTAAATGTACGTTAAATTGGGGAAACCAAAGGCTGACTTAAGCAAACAAGTATGTGAAAAATTGAGGGAAGAGGTCTTTTGCCAGAAAGCTTTATAAATTGCAATTTGATTGAACACATTCTAAAAATAAAAAAATTGTTAATATAATTATTTTATTATTTCGAGGGTTATTTTTCAAATAGTGCTATCAGCAAAATCACAAACCTGATTTTTTCGATATCTCTAAGAGTATTAACTAAACTTTATTTTACAATGTAATCTAAAAACAAAGTCTAAATCATACATATGTTAAATTTTTTCTTAATTCCAGATATTCGCGTTTATATGTCTGATAGCACTATTTACAAATTAAAATTTTATCGATTTGAATATTGAAATAAGCAGATAGCACTATTTGTACAAAAATGAAAATGAGCTGTAATGAGAGCTATTTGACACTTTAGTTTAAGTTACACGACATTTTATTAAAACAATTAGTAAAATTTAAAGAAACGCTTAATCATGTTAACAGAACTCTAAATTAAGTTAAAATTTTACACTTACGTTTATTGAAAAGCAATAAATAATTAAACTTTATCCACATATTTTAAATTATCATAAAAATAATGATATTCTTGCGAAATAGCAGACTTCAATGCTTTGGAATGCATCCGTTTGCTTAGTTACAAATAACGTGGGACAGATTGTAAAGGTTTCGCTTCTATTTATATGACCGCTGTACAGTGTGGGAAGTTTGGAAAAAAGTCTATATTTTATAAACGGATGGTCCGATTGGAATGCAGTTTGAGGTGACAATTAAAAAGTTGTAGTCGAGTTTTAGTCTTGGATTTGAGCTCTATAGATTTAGCAGGAGAGGTGCTATAGGTTCCCAAATTAGGACATCTCGGGTATAACAAAAACTAAATATATCCTTAGTTCTTAAAAATAATTTTTTTGTGAAATGCGCTTGCCAAGTTCTTCATAATTTATAATTGGTCTAGTATTTTGGAAATATAAGACTCAAATTTATTATACCTATAATTTGTTTGAAATATTTTTTTGTTTGTCGTGCTTTATTCCCAATTTTTGATAAACACACTGAAATTTGTTGTTGATGGGATAAGCTATTCCTATACGCATTTCACTGGTTGCCTAGGCCAGATCATCAGGAAACTTCATCCAAAGATTTTAGAAAACCTAAAGATATTATACAAATAAATTCGCTTAATAGTTTTATTTGTATAATATGTATCATGTAAATGTTGGCCATGACTTCGTCTGAGGTGGTCCTTTCGGGCGGTCCAATTTTGAGCGACTCGTTCGAGTTCGATGTTTAAAATAATTGTGCAATACGAATACTAAGACCCGTGCTTGGTAGCCATTATATTTCTAAACAACACTAATTTTTAGAAATTCGGCTGTTTTTTGGGAATTGTAGGATTCGTTTTGTTAGTTTAATAAAATTGAGCTGGTATGTATTAAGCATCAAAAAATGCATTTACTTGTAAAATTTCATTAAATAATATTAGCTAACAAATATTTTATTGCATAAATTAAAATGTATATTGTTTACAAAAACTCATAAACAAATTTTTGCAAAATTTCTGCAACGAATTTTAAAATTATATTAGTTTATGAAATCTAGACACTATTTTCAACCCTTTGATGTATAATATGTCTACTTTCTAATAACCATTTTTATAATTTTATTATATGAAGTAACATTTTTTATGTAGATAGCACTTTTATCAAAAAAAAAAAAAAAAACCTTTGTGTGTTAGATAGATAGCACAATACAATATTTATGAAAAAACGTTTTGAACTCGTTTCTATAAAAAACACATTTTCGAAAAATTGCAGATAGCACTATTTGAAAAATAACCCTCGATATTAAACATTTTTTCGAAAGTTTCAAATAGAAGGACAATCGAAAAATTTTTAATATAATAAAATAGCTTACGAAAAAGAAATAATTCCCATACAATGATTTTCTTATACAAAGACTTATATTGTATTATTTTTAAGCTTGTTATTTGAGGTAAAATCGATTATTTATCTTTAATATACATTAATGATATTGTGTACATTTTTTGGATTTTCAAATTAAACTATAAAATACAAACCCTTATACCATGTTATACAAAATTTTAGACCATCTTATACAAAGATTTTTACTTTTCTTTTACAAATATGTATTAACATTGTCTTATACAAAGGCTGTCAAAAACTTTTGTATTTATACAGACTTTTTGAATGATCTTCAAAGTTTTATATGAAAAACTATTTTCTCTTATACAAATACTTCAGTATTCGCGTATGCATGTATTATTTTATAAAGACTTATGCCGTCTTATACTAAAACATCAGCCCTCCTATAACAAAATTTGCACCATCTTTTATATCTATAAATAACATAAACTATGTTGTATAAACGAACATACAATTTAGTCTTATACTGTGATATCGATGTACTAAAACATCAGCCCTCCTATAACAAAATTTGCACCATCTTTTATATCTATAAATAACATAAACTATGTTGTATAAACGAACATACAATTTAGCCTTATACTGTGATATCGATGTACTAAAACATCAGCCCTCCTATAACAAAATTTGCACCATCTTTTATATCTATAATTAACATAAACTATGTTGTATAAACGAACATACAATTTAGCCTTATACTGTGATATCGATTTACTTGAGCACCTGTACAATAGCCCACTTTCATGGTGGTTCTCAACCACACGGTGTGCTAATATTAAGCACTCACCAAATGCCTTTGTGTGTGCACGGCTAGCACAACAAGTGCCAATTAAGTGTATAGCCCTTCTTCTAAATTCTCTTCGAAAAAGCACGATTTGTCAATAAGCATCATTCTGTTCAAAACACAATCTATGTGTGTAGCAAACGCTTTGCCACCACTCCACACACTCTAACATAAGACCAACGCATATCCAGTAGATAGGACTTTTCATTAACCTTATGATTTCAAAACGATACTGACATGCTCGCGCCAATGCACTGGAACACCACCAACAGCATCGACTATGCACTCTACTAAGAAGACTACAAAGTCCTCACTACAGCACCAACCCTCAACACTTTAACTCCACAAAAAATGTATATTAACTCAACAAAAATACTCACTCCATAAAAGGCAATCTTTTCGAGTCAAAAATCATGCTCATTATAAAAGAGTATATAAAAAAGGGGACCCTAATCAATAGTCAGACCGGTGCCGTGTCAACGAGGGCTATTGACTCCCGTGGTACCAGTTAACCGCGGGTACTCTCGGGAGTACCCTAGACTCATGAAATTCGAAAACTTCAAGAATCTTCGCATTCGATTGGTAAACGCAATCTTGGTATGCATCACCAATTTTCCCCAGTGGATGTACACCAATAGGTCTAATTCCTCAAGGTGCTTTAACTGCGTCCCAGCACATACTCCGTGGGAAATATACTTTATACTGATACTAATTCTATCTAATGTAAAGTCGTTTACCTTCTTGCATAGGTAGACTTACGGCATTATACAAAGACCTTATCTGCTTATACAAACCCTTATACTGACTCATTTAAAAATGTATTATGTAACTAGTTTTATAGTCTTAAACCAATGATTCTAGCATCTTATACTGGGACTTCTGCTGTCTAATGCAAATTTTTAAACCATTTTAAACAATGCCTTTTATGTTTTGATTGCCATAAACAATAAAATCATGTTTTTAAACGTGGCTTCATATATACTGTCTTATACCAAGGGCTCTACAATCGTATACTGAAACTTAGTCTGTGTTTATACGGCTCATGTCTTATTGACATGATTGCTACTTTATAGGCGAGAGGGACGAGGGGAAAAGAAACGAGTACTCAGATGCATGTACTGTCTTTACGTTTTGCTTATTCATTCGTTGTTTAATTTTGTTATTGTTTTCAATATCAAAAAAGCACACATGCATACGCACGACTATACAAAGAAAAAACATGTCGTCAACATGACATGAATCATTTGAACGCCAATTCATGTTCAAAGAAGAAAAAGGAAGAATCTTGTCATAAGACATGAGCCGTATGAACTCAGACTTGTACTGCTCTATACTAGGGCCATCTTCAGAGTAAACTCAAAATTTACACATTTTCCCTTGTAGCAAAAAACTAGAAATAGTGGTCATATCTACCCATTGCAAAAATCTCAGATCTATTTTTCTAGTTTATTGACAAAAAAAAAAAAAAAAAAAAAAAAATAAAAATAGTTTTAATGTGCCAAATTCCCAATTCTTACTACTGATAAACTGAAATTTATTGTTGGTGGGATAAGCTATTTCTATGCCCATTTCACTGGTTGCTTAGGTCAGATCATCCCATGATTTAAGAAATGCTAAAGATATTATTCGAAGAAAACTGTTTAGCGAATGGGAATTATAAACACTCAAAAGTTTTACCCGTAATAATACCAAAGCTTGAACAACACACCAACAACAAACAGTGAGTTGGCCTTTTCTTACAATCCCGACTACAACTCTAAATGAAGTTGTAAGGGGAAAACAAAAATAAAAACAAATTACTTTATTTCATTGTTGCCAGTTCAGTTTTTTGCACGTCCACTTGCATATTTGTTAACAAAGGTTTTCTTAGGAGTCTTTCAGGTTAAGCATCTCTGAAGTTAATTTAATGAGAGCCTTAAGCTTAAATCAAAGAAATATTTGTCTGACGGAGCCAGATCTGGACTATAAGCCGGCAAAACTTTACAACTACTATTTTCTTATTAGTTTCTAACTGATTTTGTACCATGGGCTCAATGCATTTTAAAGGTGTGATCATCTGGCTTGATCGAAGCCTCTTATAAAAAAAGATGTGACTCTTTTGTTCCCGCCATATAAAGATTATGGAGTTTATTCCGCTTGTTCGCTGGGCTTTACATACGACTTCTTGCACTTTGGATTAAGATGTACAAATTTGTAATCGCCACACAGTGGCGCCATTTGAGTTTTTTCGTTGCAAAAATCATATCTTTTGAACCGAATAAGATAATTGAACAGTTTAAACAGCATATGATAGATAACTGTTCAGCCTATGAAATGAGCGTTTGGAAAGGGTGCTACGCTCTGTAGGGGCCTAATTATGGGTTATCAAAGTTAAAATTAGTAGAAAAATCAATTTTATGGTAACTAAAAAAAATTATTTTTACATTTTTAGATTGTTTTTATTTTTTTTCTTTAGGTTTTTATGTTTTAAATTATTACCCAACAAATTAAAAAAAAAATTATTTTTTTTTAAATTTATTTTTTCAATTTTCTGTAAAATATTCATCACAGTTCGTAAGAGAAGGTATATCTAAAAGACTAACCATTTCTAAACTATAATTATTTTCTAACTCTATTCGTGACTTCACATGCCGCAGGGAAGATATAAGTGGATCGGAAGATGCTGCCAACATGTTGAAGAGGTCCTCATTTTGCCTTACCCTTGATGCTTTGAATGTGTTCTGCAATCTATATTTTTTATAAAATTTGTTAAGAGACTCCTGTGCTTCTTCAGAAAGCTCTCCAATTGGCAAAGACTGGTACTCAATTATATCTTTGCCATGCGCCAATATTTTATGGACGGTCGGGGTCAACTTCTTCTGTGGATACATTTCTGCTAAAAGAGATGCAGTTTTCGACGCATATTCTCCATATTTTGTAGAATTGACATTTTCTTTGCAGTTTAAAACATCCAAGATCGTTCCCAATCTTTTCACGATTTGATTGTCAATTCCAGTGATTCTAGTTACTGCCTCATCATTTTCAAAAAATCTCCTAGAAGTGTTTCCATCGTTTGAGTTACCGTATCCGTGCTTGGGACAGTCTACTTTTAGTCCAACTTGTTTAAAAAAAGCATCCTGTATTTGCTTCTTTCTGATCTTTTCCTTATCCTTTATTGATGTATTTTCATCGAAGTTTTCCTCCTCTTGTGGTAGGGTATACGCCAGTTTTAGCAAGAATTCCATACACCTTATCCTTGCGTGCAATGGTGACATTCCATATTCGTAATTCTCCTCATTTGTAGAATCGTTTAAATTACCAAAGTTCTTCTGACTCTTTTTGCAAATCGGGCATGACATTGTTGAGGTTGTTCCTGTCAGTTCGTTTACGACTTTTCCGTCAACCATGGTCAGATGGAACTCGTAATTGCATTCAATATATTTTCCTTCTCCAATTTGCAGCTTTGTAGGCTTAATCTTGCTTATTTGTTCTTCAATGTTCTTCACCGTGGTCCTTATGAGTTCTGCCGATTCCCTTGCAAACTGAAACATTATTGGTCGGCAATAATGCACTGATGACGGACGTGGATTTTTCCAGTGAAGGGAAACATCCGATTTAAGCCGCAAAGGAACAACAGATGCCATAAACATATTTCCGTCCGATATTGTAGCGTCATCGGAAGATATCCTTTGCTTATAAACGCTTTGTCCGGATGATCCATCGCAGCCCCATTTGCTGATCAATGTCAACTTCTCAGGAAGAATTTTCACCTCATTTTCAGGAAGACTCTCCAACAACCGTTTTGCTGTATGGCCCATGAGATCCTGCAGATTGGCTTTCGCAGAGACTTCCGTAAATTCCGTATGCAGTGGTCGTGAATTTATTTTGGCTTGCGTAATATGCTTGTATCCGGGTAAAACGTCAGCGCCGTGTCGCGTTAAAGATGCCCGTAGTTTCTCATATTTCTCTTTGGAAAGTTCTAAGTCCATAAACAAGGCCAAGGCTTCTTCGGAACCATACTTTTTAATGTGTGCGTTTGTGGGCGTGGGAATGCTTTCCTTAATCCTTTTTAGTCGCAGTGGGCTTGCATCAGCAACAGATTTGGTTATGTGCGACCTAACTCTTTCACTATCCTTTGTAAATTTAATAGACAGCGCTTCCGATAATTGCTTCGTGGTCAAGTCATTGGTGGCATCGGCAAGTTTCCTCTTTCTTGTGAAAATTGAACACTCCTCAATACTTTTTTTTGGCCTTCCTTTTGCTCCTCTGGTTGATGTGGTGGGTTTATCTACTGCCAATATATCCAGGATGGTATCTTCATTAAGCCAGTCCTCGTATTTGGAGTTGAAGTTCTGAATGGTTCGATTAGATTTCACCCATTTTGCCTTAATATTTGCATATATCAGATAAAAATTATTTTTTATAATTTCGCTTCTCTCAATATTTCCGTATAAGCTATCAAGTTCTTCTAAAGCAGCTTCCGTGAAAAAATTTGGTGTGGTTGACTTTCTAAACAGTTCAAATAATTTAAAATTGTTCAACGCCATGTTTTCAGTACTTAAATTGTTTAATGGTTTCAGTAATTGTTGCGCCAACTTTCAGTCGTAGACTAATCCAGGCATTATGCTTATTTTGCAATATATAGGCTTATGCTACCATGCCGAAAAATGTACCTGTTCCCTACATACATATGGATTTAGGCTGAATAATGCATTTTTATATTATGCACGTGTCCAAATAAGATTTGTGCCTACCTGTAGTCAATATTGTTCTTGACCATTTGCAATATATAGGCTTATGCTACCATGCCGAAAAATTTACCTGTTCCCTGCATACAAATGGAATTAGGCTGAATAATGCAATTTTGATATTATGCACGTGTCCAAATAAGATTTGTGCCTACCTGTAGTCAATATTGTTCTTGACCATTTGTACGCCAAAGTATTGTTTAAGTGAGGTACGTACCTGCTAATTTCAATGAGTAGTTTTTTTAGATTTTAGATCAAACTACTGTCATACAATTTCTGCAACCATGTCTTTTTAACCTTTTTTACCTCTAGAAGCCAAACGGGCACGTACGGGCAGATAAAATTTTTGAATTATGTAAAGAAATAATCAAAGAACAGATTTTGCAAATATGGCAAATATAGAAAAATATAGATTTTTGTTATTTTCCGTCAAAGTTGAAAAATAGTGAAAAAACGGATAGTTTTTAAATAGTGATTTACCAGGAGAAACACAAAGCAAACAGTTCATTTTTTTTTTATCATTACACATTTAATAAATGCATCAATCAATACAAACAAAAAATAAGGCGATTCGTTACCTATTTTTCGTGATATTACACCTGAAATCGCAACAAATTTACTAAAAATTGTGTGTTTTTTTGAAAACCGAAAGTCGGTCAACTTTGAACGGCTATATCTTCTAAACTAAAAATGTGATATTATTAAGAGTGGCAGATTTGAAATCGTTGAAAAGTTTCCTATAACATGAGTTTATTCAAAACTTCGTCGGTGCTCATGAAAATTTTGATTTTTGCAACCTCGTTTGCTCTACGGGCGCTACTGTGCGCCAGTCATGATTCAATGGAGAAAATAACTAGAAATGCAACTTCTGTCTTGTATTTATATCATTATACAAACTCTTATACCGTGAAATAAAAACGAATTCAAGTCTCTTTTGCAATTTACGCTCCTGCTTCTGTCTAAAATTCTTGCAAAACAGAAAGAAACACTAAAAATTTTAGTTTTTTGCTTATTGTAGGCTGCAAAATAAAAAAAAAAATAGACTAATGTAAAAGATAATAAATAGTTTGTTTTTTTCGCCATTTCCCTTTATATCGGAGAATTTTATCGCCAACCAATTGCAATATGTTTGCAATTTTCAAACCATAAATGTGTGAGAAACTCAATTTTATTAGAAGGATATTGCAGATGGTCGATTAACATGCAAACTAAACAAAAATAAAATCTTTTTCTACTTTTTTTTTTAAATTTTGTTTAAGCACAATCAAATAGGAAAAATAAAAATATTTCAGCCCAAAAACTTACAGATACAATGGAATGTTTTTTTGGCTTTTTGTAAAAGGAAGTAACAAATTTATAGTTTGGCGGTAAAATACCACCAAAAAGGAGTAAAATAAAACTTTGTAATTAAACTATCAAACCAGGATTTGTTTCAAATACCAAAAAATAAGAAAAAAAATTGAGGAAAAAACAAATTTTTTATTTTCAAATTGTAGTTTAACAAACTTTTCGTTATGGTAACTGGTAACACAACGAGGAATATTATTTGAAGGTACGATTTTAAGCAAATCTAAATCCAAGAACTCTAGCACATATTTTTTATTTTGTTTTTGCTTAACTGCAGCGGTGTAGTTCAGCAGTGATCACCCCTATCATTAAAATGTTGGTTAGCTGGGACTCTTTGACAGAGGACGATTGATGGCCAGCCATATACGTGATGCCTAAATGTTACTCAGGGTTTTCCTTTTTTTTCTTTTTATTTTGAATTTTATTTATTTTTTTCTCCGTTTTTTTTTTTATTCATTATTGTGCAACGTTTTTAAAACGTTTGAGTTGTAGGCTGGGTGTAGGTTCCATAGCAGATAAATTGTGGTACCATTGGTGAGGAACTTAAAGGAATTAAATTGTTTTTATAAATAATTAGTATTGTGGTTATTTTGTTGAACTATTTATGGTTTTTAACCCAAATTTTTAATATTTTTAATTAGGCTTAAGTTCATGAAATTTAATTTTTATTAAATTATTTTTATGAAGAAAGGAATTTTACAACATGAAAATCAATTAAAATTGTTATTGATAATCTTTCATTCTTGACGTGGCTCGGGCTCGAACCCTGGCCGGCAGGTTACCATGACATGTTTCGATCGCAACCACTCGATCTCCTCAGATGGATTTGCCGTCTTACACTCGCAGCCATCGACGACTGCTGACGTCACTAGTCAAACATCAATCCTTAAACCAAATTGTATTTCGAGCCCGAGCCACGTCAAGAATGATAGATTATCAATAACAATTTTAATTGATTTTCATGTTGTAAAATTCCTTTCTTCATAAAAATAATTTAATAAAAATTAAATTTCATGAACTTAAGCCTAATTAAAAATATTAAAAATTTGGATTAAAAACCATAAATAGTTCAACAAAATAACCACAATACTAATTATTGTTAAAGCTAAGGCACGAGCTCTATGTGTACATTTGTCCTTCAAGTTGTGCTGAAAAAGGTCAACAGAAAAGAGAAAGAAACAAGTGAAAAAACAAAAAAATGTACTTGGACTTCAAGAAAAATTCTTGACGAAAGTACGAAAAAACAGAAGTAAAGGAAAAAAACATGTAAAATCAATTAAAATGGATAATCATTCAGGAAAGCAAATTTCGATCTACCAAATGTTAAAATACAATTTGGTTTAAGGATTGATGTTTGACTAGTGACGTCAGCAGTCGTCGATGGCTGCGAGTGTAAGACGGCAAATCCATCTGAGGAGATCGAGTGGTTGCGATCGAAACATGTCATGGTAACCTGCCGGCCAGGGTTCGAGCCCGAGCCACGTCAAGAATGAAAGATTATCAATAACAATTTTAATTGATTTTCATGTTGTAAAATTCCTTTCTTCATAAAAATAATTTAATAAAAATTAAATTTCATGAACTTAAGCCTAATTAAAAATATTAAAAATTTGGATTAAAAACCATAAATAGTTCAACAAAATAACCACAATACTAATTATTGTTAAAGCTAAGGCACGAGCTCTATGTGTACATTTGTCCTTCAAGTTGTGCTGAAAAAGGTCAACAGAAAAGAGAAAGACAAAGTGAAAAAACAAAAAAATGTACTTGGACTTCAAGAAAAATTCTTGACGAAAGTACGAAAAAATAGAAGTAAAGGAAAAAACATGTAAAATCAAATAAAATGGATAATCATTCAGGAAAGCAAATTTCGATCTACCAAATGTTAAAATACAATTTGGTTTAAGGATTGATGTTTGACTAGTGACGTCAGCAGTCGTCGATGGCTGCGAGTGTAAGACGGCAAATCCATCTGAGGAGATCGAGTGGTTGCGATCGAAAAATGTCATGGTAACCTGCCGGCCAGGGTTCGAGCCCGAGCCACGTCAAGAATGAAAGATTATCAATAACAATTTTAATTGATTTTCATGTTGTAAAATTCCTTTCTTCATAAAAATAATTTAATAAAAATTAAATTTCATGAACTTAAGCCTAATTAAAAATATTAAAAATTTGGATTAAAAACCATAAATAGTTCAACAAAATAACCACAATACTAATTATTGTTAAAGCTAAGGCACGAGCTCTATGTGTACATTTGTCCTTCAAGTTGTGCTGAAAAAGGTCAACAGAAAAGAGAAAGACAAAGTGAAAAAACAAAAAAATGTACTTGGACTTCAAGAAAAATTCTTGACGAAAGTACGAAAAAACAGAAGTAAAGGAAAAAAACATGTAAAATCAATTAAAATGGATAATCATTCAGGAAAGCAAATTTCGATCTACCAAATGTTAAAATACAATTTGGTTTAAGGATTGATGTTTGACTAGTGACGTCAGCAGTCGTCGATGGCTGCGAGCGTAAGACGGCAAATCCATCTGAGGAGATCGAGTGGTTGCGATCGAAACATGTCATGGTAACCTGCCGGCCAGGGTTCGAGCCCGAGCCACGTCAAGAATGAAAGATTATCAATAACAATTTTAATTGATTTTCATGTTGTAAAATTCCTTTCTTCATAAAAATAATTTAATAAAAATTAAATTTCATGAACTTAAGCCTAATTAAAAATATTAAAAAGTTTTTATAAATATTTATCTTTAAGATTATCTTGTATAGACTTAAACATTAAACTACATTTTTATAAAAAAGATTAGCATTTTCTACAAAACTGCTGCCGTATCCAAATAATCATACAAACAGAAAATTATTACAATGACTTTCTTAATAAATAAAAAGTAGTATACTAAGGCTGGGTTTTTGAGATCTCAGTTAAACTAGGTTTAGTTAATCTGAAAATTGATTTGTGCCGCCAATAGCAAGTTTTAAAACAAAATGTTGCCGGAACAGCGCAGTCTTGCTTAAAATGTGGGTCTTTAATGAAATAATAGAACAAAAAATCAAATTTCACCGTAAAATCCGAGTTGCAGAGAACGTTAAACTAAGTTTAAACCTAATCCCCATCTTAAAAACCCGTCCTAAGTATTTTGTGTTATACAAACACTGTAATCTAATGCAAAGACTTTGGTCATTTAATATGAAACGATTTTATTTTTTAAATAAGATAATATTTTTTTATCGACATAAAGTCTTATACAAAAATTAAAGTCTTTTAAGAGAGACAACCGTTATACAATTACAGAAACTGCAGTATTTGAAAAGAAACTAAAGTAAATAAAACAATTTTTCTTTAATTTAAGATTACAGTCTTACATCGGCAAACTTAAGCTAAAGTCTTATACAAAATTTAAAATCTTTAATAGGGAAAACCGTTGTATACAAAGACGGAGATTACAGCATGTAAACAGAAATATGCAAAGATTTGAGATTATTTTAAGATTAAAAAAGTCTTGTATTGAGATTTTAAAAGAAAAGTCTTATACAAATATTAAAATCTTTAAGAGGGAAAACAGTTTTATACTAGGACGGAGGCTACAATATGTTGACAGAAACTAAAGTATGTTAATTTTTAAAATTTAAAATTAAAATTTAAGACAACAGTCTTATATCAACACATTAAAACAAGCCTTATACAAATATTAATATTTGTAAAAAAGACAACCGTCTTATACCAAAACAAAAACTACTATATTATACATCAGAGTCTTTATAAGGACAATATTCTAATATTAAGACTATCGTCTTATAAAGGAACAAAACGAAAGTCTTATACCATGAACCAATGTCTTATACAAAAGTCGCTAAAACAATTTTTTTTTATCAATTTTTGGATCAAAAATAAAGAACTAACGTTTAGTGAAAAAACTTTTACGAATCTTTTATAAAGGTTAAAGTATTATACAAATACTAAATAATATACAAAGACTCATACATAGTTTTTCAATCCATAATTGAATCAAAAAATAAATAATAATTACAAACAAATCATATTTTGCATATAAATTATCGTCTTATACAAATAAAACCTTTTTATACAAATACAGATACTAAAACCTTATACAAAGATTTTTGACACAGTCTTATACCTGCGTCTCTTCGAAAACTCGTATACGTCAAGACGTTATGCTTTTTCTTACAAGATTTTATTAGACGTTTGAATCATAAATTTAATTTTATTAGTCAATTTTAAAAATTTTTACGAATCATAATAAAAAGAACATCAAATTGTTGCTTGGTTTTACATTGCATGCGATATTGTTTACCCCACAAGCGTCTCTACACTCACAGTCCCAGTCGTTTGCTTCATGAAATATTTCTGTGAGCCATTTCGCATGATCTGAATCAGGTATTAGACAAAAATGTCGTATAAAACGAATCATGTAAAGATATTCAAGTATATTGAATCAAGAAATAAATGATTACAAGATCTGAAATAAAAATATAGTACTAGCATATACCCGCTACTTCGTGAGCGTCTCCTTTTTCTTCGTGGACATATTTTTATGCCAAAGTTTATTTTTCTAGGTTTAAACTTGCATTTAACCCGCCACTTTAGTATTAAAAAAGGTAAAGAAAACTATAAAATTTCCCGTATTTCCTTTTTTGGGTACTTTATTTTTCCCCCATTAAAGTATCAAAAATTTCAGTATTGTAGTGGCAGCCCATAATTTAGTACGAATATGTCAATGAATGGAGGAAAATGGTTTTTAAAAAAAGTACCAAAAATAGTTACGATTTCAACCCTTTAAATGTTCGAATTTCGAAAAATTACCAAACTTGTGTTCGTATTTTTTTTGATAAGTATCGAATGTGGTATATGTGGTTCAAAAAATAAATGGGGTGTCAAAAAGTTCCAAAATTCAGGTATTACCCGTTTACTCCCTAAAAGGGCCGAATTTCAGAAAAGTACCAGACACCTGTCCGCTTATTTTTCTAAAGAACAACAGTAAGTTTTAAATTTTTTTTGTATCTCTTTTAGTTTTGAAGATATATGGTTACCGAATTTTCCCGTTTTTACCCCCTAAACATTCGAATTTCCAAAAATCCCGTCTCAGTGGATCGGTTTGGGGAGTGACCAATCTATGGTCTAAATTTTAAGTTTCTAGGGTCAGCGGTTTGGGCTGGGCGATGATGAATGAGTCAGTCAGTCACTCACACAACTCTTATATATATAGATATAGATTTAAAAGTTTTTGAAAAGTCTTATACAAATACTTTAAGCAGAAACTACAAGCATCTTTCTGTCCACATATTGAATTGTCAAAAAAATAAAAATCATTTTCGAGTCTTTACAGCCCTTTGAAACTCTGACTTTTAAATATATGAAGTACCCAAAAACCGGACATAAGTTCTTTTTATCACAACTCTAGTTGTTGTTGTCCAATACACCTCATATATTTCTTGTTGTTTTTGTTTCAAGTACAATTTAAGTTAAACAACAACTTGTAAAACTATATTTCTTCTTTGTTTGTACGAGTATTTTTTATTTTTTTATTTTTGGTGAAACCGATTATTAACTCTGTTTTAGTTTTTTTCCTCTGTAGTTTCAGTTTTTTAGCATGATCCTTTTTGTTACTAACCATATTGTTAATGTTGTTGTTGTCTTTGTTAGCCAATTGTATAAAACTTTGGGCCACGTTAAGTTCACTATTTGTTGCATTGGCTAAAGCTGTGTGCAATAGACTCCAATCCAATAGATATCAATATCCATATATCACTGGTGTAAAATTCCGTCACGTATCAATCTGCAAATTGCTATGAACCGTCTAAATATCAGTGCGTAGGTAGTTTTGTTTTTTGTGGATTTTTCATAAAATTTATTGATCTGATTTTGTTTCTTTAGCATTTTGAATATGTTTATGATATATTGTGGTTTTTATTCGTTTTGTATTTATGACCAGACTGATTTCTGTTCATAAATCAAATTCGTTGCCAAATAATAAAAGAAAAAAAAATTGAGACAATTGCCTTAAGGGATTTTATTTATTAATATGAAAGTGTATGACTAAATATTTTTTTCTTAAACAAAACATACATATTCCGATTTGACTAATGTTGATATAAATTTTAAGATTTTTGGTGCCAATATTTAAAAAGACTATGATTAAAATGTTATTTATATTAGACTCTAATAATTAGAGAAAAACTTAGAAATAAGTGCTTTTTAATTCTGATTTCACATGTTTATTTTTTCTTAAAGTATCGATTTTCTAATCAAAATTTACGGAATTACAAAATGAGGCGGTTTTCTTACCCTTTTTTATTCTTTTACATGGGCTGCAAGAAAAACATCCCCTGAGTCGTAGTGCTTTTATGGCCTTCTACATACAATACAATATTATTTTAATAACGTTTCGCGAACATATTGGGCTGTCTTTAAATGGAACAAAGAATGAGTAATTACAAAAAACTTTCATATTTTCCATAAATCAATGAAGAGTTTTTATGTAAAATCAATTAAAATGGATAATCATTCAGGAAAGCAAATTTCGATTTACCAAATGTTAGAAAACAATTTGGTTTAAGGATTGATGTTTGACTATTGACGTCAGCAGTCGTCGATGGCTGCGAGTGGAAGACGGCAAATCCAACTGAGGAGATTGAGTGGTTGCAATCGAAACATGTCATGGTAACCGGCCGGCCGGGGTTCGAGCCCCAGCCACGTCAAGAATGAAAGATTATCAATAACAATTTTAATTAATTTTTATGTTGTAAAATTCCTTTCTTCATAAAAATAATTTAATGAAAAATTAAATTTCATGAACTTAAGCCTAATTAAAAATATTAAAAATTTGGATTAACATAAATAGTTCAACAAAATAACCACAATACTAATTATTGTTTTTTGTCATAATGAAACAATTCCTGTCTATATATTGAATTCTTTAAAAACTTTCTTCGAATCTTAAGCTGATGGCAAAGTTTATACAATATCAATGCTATTCAACAATCTGCATGGCTGAACAATAAAATACAAGGGAGCTGGAAAGCAAAAGTGATTGTGACTATTCCTAAGAAACTGTTACTCAATGTCATCAAAAAAGTATTTGCTCTGCTCCTATTACAAAGGATTACGCCAATTATAGAACCTCTATTACGCAGGGAGCAAGCCGGTTTTAGGCGCGGAAGATCATGTGCAGATCACATTACCACCATCCGCATCATAATCGAGCAGTCTAAAGAGTATAATAGTCACTTGTATATGCTATTTGTCAACTCTGAACGTGCCTTTGACACCGTATACAGACCTGCCATATGGGCGGCCCTGAGTAGCAAAGGTATACCAGACAAGATTGTTGACCTAATCGGCGAGCTATATAACGTGGCTGAATCTAATGCAAATATGAGAGCTGCCACACACACCTTAGGTGTTAGACATGGTTGCGTTTTATCCCCCACACTAGTCCTTATCCTCCTAGACAGGGTTATGGATCAAACAAACATCGTTGCTCCTTATGGTATACGCAGGAATCTAAGCGAACGTCTAAACGATATAGACTATGAGGATGATATATGCTTGTTTGCCCACCGATTTGGTGATATACAACAAAAACTCATACGGCTTGTTAAGAACTCAAGGAAAGTTGGTCTTAAAAAACGATAAACGTAAATAAAACAAAACTCATGCGGATTGGCACCATCAACTCAACTCCTCTTTCACTACATGGGGCTGTAATTGAGGACGTTGATTCTTTTTGCTTTCTGGGAAGTCGCATTTCGAAGGATGGCGGTTCTGGTATGGACATAACTGACCGCATCAACAAAGCCAGAGTCGCATTCCACTCGCTAAATAAAGTCTGGCGAGCGAACAACATTTCTATACCCACAAAAATTAGAATATTTAATTGCAGCGTAAAATCCGTCCTACTATACAGCTGTACTACATGGAGCACAACTCAAACCACAGTCTAAAAGCTGCAAACATTTGTGAATCGTTGCCTTAGGCAAATTCTGCGCATATTCTGGCTACATTGGGTGACTAATGAACAACTTTTGTACTTGGCCAAATGTGTACCGATTGAGGTAGAAATCAAACATCGAAAGTGGTCTTGGATTGGCCATATTCTACGTAGGCCATGAATGAAATTTGCAGAGATCGGTTGGAATCCGCAAGATTACCGCTTAATTAAAGAACCGCCCTTGCAAGGTACGGTTGTTGGATTCTCCCTTAATTGGAACGCTCAAATATCCCATGTCACCAGAAAAGCAACAAGAGCAATATATGCCTGCCAAAGCCTCTTTGGGAAGACATGGGGGCTGGCCTAGAATGAGCTACTGGCCTTTTAATTCGATAATGAGTTCGGCCTAGCGTGCTCGAACAGGTCAAAGCTTGACTGATACTTGATTAGGTTTATCGCCTGATCTGCGTATCGATCACGGGCGTCATGAAGACCTGTTCCACTCTGGCTTTAAAGGAGGGGGACGGCAGGGGCGATAGAAGGATGCCACGCATTGCTGAGTTTAGGGCAGTGACTTTAAAGGGCACATGCTGATCCTTAAAATTCTTGGGAATGATCCTTCTATTTTGGTTGGCGATCATATGCAGCCTAGTCTGGTATTGGATAGGAATGTTAATGTCTTTATACCTGTTTGGGACCAATGGGAGGGCTAATCCTAGTAGAGGGTTCGCGCGGACCAGGTCTAGTTCGCCGACAGTTCGAAACATACGAACGGGTGGGAATAAGGGGCTCGGGTATGGATAAACAGCCTAAGATTCTTCAGGCGGACGTCTACACTATCTCCTAATGCACTGGGGAATGACTGAAGAGAAGCCAAAGGGCTTCGAATTATTTATTTCGGATAGCCAGGCCGCTCTTAGAGCGCTTACTTTTTAGAGGTGGAGTCTAGGTTAGGTTTGCACTGTTTTACATATCTGAACCATCTTGGGAAACACAATTGTGTTGGCTGACTGCTTGGCTCGCCGTCCATTATCGGTCGCATTAAAGGGATGATACAATCATGGTCCGAACGTGAATTCTTTCACACATGGACGTCTATTTTCGAGTTGAGAAAGTTCCAGATTTTTGTAACGCTGTCTCGTGACGAATCAGGCAAGCTACTTCTGCTTGAGAAAAGAGAACTTATGCTACTTGCTGGCCGTTTTGCTGGGCACTGTGGTCTCAGTTACCATCAGTTTGCAACGGGCAATGATAATACAAGTTTGTGCAGATTTTTTTAAAAACGACGACGAAACTTTAGAACATCTGCTCTGCTGCTGTCCCGTCTTGGGGACTTCAAGGCGGGCATTTTTAGGGGGCAACCAATGTTATGGCTAGATTTTTTATGACCGGAAGGTCTAGAAATTTGTTTTTTTCATATCCATTTTTCTTTTAATTTTTGTAACATTTTTTTAAGACAATTTGTTGGCAATAATCCAACTTGTCTGACTGCACTACTGGCTTGCCAATCTACGTACAATTCGAAAAGTTTTTGAAGATGAGTTGGTAGAAATGCTTTGTAAAGAAAGTAACAGTAAAGCAGTATACATATAGTGGAAAAGAGAACCCAAAAAACCGATAAATGATACAGGAGTTTTTCTTAGTTGCCTAATTGTTACAGATTATGCTTCCGTTCCTTCAAAGCCAGATTATTGTTCAAGTGAAAGCGATCTTAAAAATAAAATGGTTTTGGATACTATTCTTAGAAATTGTTTTGATACCATATTTCGTCATTTACATATAAGAGTAATTCACCTCACCATTTTTAGTCTTGCAAGAATGCGAAAATGTGAAGTTTTTTATAAACATACCAACAACTTTGCACTGACTCTTGCACCTCGCACTACCCATGAGCAAAAACAAAAAATCAGTGAAAGTTCTTGCACAAAACATATGTTCTACGTCAGTTAAATTGCGTTGCCAATCTCATAAAATATAGCGTCTTTATCTAAAAAAAAATAACAAAAAGAGCAACTATGTATTAATGTAATCACCGTTAATTTTATTTTTGTGCAACAAGCCAAAACCAGATGGGCATTTCTTTTAATTTAATCAAAATGAATGCTGCAAAATATGCATTTTTGCAAGACTAAAAATTGTGACGTGAATTACTCTATTATTAACAATACAAAATAACAAGATGATGATTAAGTCTGGAAACTTCTTTATTTCTCTTTTGTGTAATAGTGTTTTCACACCTTAAGCTAAAACCTGGTCATAACAATAAAACTTACAACAGCTGATTTTGCGTTCACATTACAAGTTTTACTAAATCAGGTTTAAACTGATAGTTTGTTTAAACCTTTAGTAGGTTTTTATTAGTAGATTGAAACTAATACTTTGTTTAAAAATTTTGTGCAAAATAAAATTAGCTTCTCGTAGAAATAAGTGCATTTTATAAGACATGAATGAAGTTAATGCTTGGAAATTAAAATTTGTTTTAGAATATTACCTCAGTCTGACTTTTTTTTTATTTGTTTTTTATTGAGCGCTATCCCAGCTAGCATTTGGGTGATGATTTTTTGTAAATATTACCTAAATGAGTCTTCTTAGATCCTATTTGATGATCTTAAATGAATTTATCACTTTAGCGATAGAAAAAGGATTCATATATGAGCCATTGATACGTTCAAATAATAAAGTCAAAAGGCCTTGTTTATTAAGAATAAACCCCTCATTAACCTGTTTTCTTTTTTTATAAATTAGGCCGTAAATGTTTTGAATTTTAGACTTATTTATCATTTGAGCGATTAAAAAGGATTCACATATCGTTACCTTAAACGCAAAATCCCCTTAGTGACGGTTCACAAACGTCAAGTTTGACTCTTCAAGTATTAATCTGTTAAGAGAGAAGGGAAAAGAGAATGCCATTTCTTTTTCCATCTCTCTTAAAAACTCAAGACTTGAAGAGTCAAAGTTGACGTGTATGAACCGGCACTTAATAACCAAGAATTAAAAATCGTGTTTTTCATTCGACAAAAATTAGCAATTTTTTCTACAAAAGATTAAATGATAATCGCTAAAACGCCAAACTTACCGTTTGCCTAACATTGTCAATTGTCCTCAGAACGGTAGGTTTTATAGGAAAACTGGAAGAAAACTAAATTATAAACAGTCTAAGGCAATTAATCAATTTAAATACGTTTTTGCTTCTCCTGTAAAATTTTCAAAATGTTAGAAAGGGCCGTTAGCGTTATAGGTAACTATATGATTCGTCAAACAATGTTAAAATAATGATTTCTAAATATTTTGAACTTTTGTTCCTTCGTCTTGTCAATAAAAAGAAAAAAAAAATAGAAATTTTCGTGTCAGCCAAACAAATAAAAGCATTGGCTAAAACGAAGCACAAAAATTACTGGCAATTAATGAAAATAAATGTTACTGCAAACGTTTTCTTTTGTTTGGTTCAAATAATCAAAAGACATAATGGTTCTGCTTTTATCGGAGAAAAAATTTAAAGGATGACAATTAAAATATGTTTTAAAATATAGAAAAAACTATATAATTTACGATTAAAAAATGAGACGATAAATACCAACTAATGATTATAAAAACAACTACCATTTTAAAGCTTGCAAGAGAATCAGAAAATTGTATCACGAACGATTCTTTAAGGTGATTCATCGGTAGTGTATTATTTTCTCATAACAAGAGTAGAATTTATGATCGAAAAAATAACTCATATGCGGTTATGTGAAGCTGATTCCTTAATCATTCGATTGTGATATAAAATGCTAGATGGGAGTAAACATTATCAGCTGTCTTTAATCTTTTTAACTTGGTAGCACTGAATTTAGTACAACCAAAACATGGTTGTATTTAACAAAATCTACTTAAAACCAAATCAAAATAGGTTTTAAGATACATAGTTCTAACAAAATTATTTTGTATGGTAAAACCAAAATTTGTGTTAAAGCCTTAAGTGTGAAAACACTATAAAACGCATTTAATTAAAACAAGTAAGAGTGCTATATTCGGCTGTGCCGAATCTTTGATACCCTCCACCGACAGTTCCAATGTTTAAGGAGTAATATCTGTATGATATTATTATTATCTTAAACTGTGACGATTTGTTATTAATTATGGTTTTAGGCGACTAAACTGTTTTCCGGTAGTAGGGTTTATATGGGGCCTAGGGTAAATTATGGACCGATCATCACGAAATTTCACAGCGTCATTCTAGTCCTTTAAAACTGTGACGTACCAATTTCTGTTATGCTACCATTATTAATTATGGTTTTAGGTGTACTAAACTGTTTTCCGGGAGTAAGGTTTATATGGGGCCTATGGTAAATTATGCACCGATCTTCATGAAATTTCACAGTGTCATTTTTAGTCCTATAAAACTGTGACGTACCAAATTTTGTTACGCTAGCGTTATTTTTTATGGTTTTAGGCGTACTAAACTGTTTTACGGGAGTATTGTTTATATGGGGCTTTTACCCTAAATTATGGAGGGATCATCACGAAATTTAACAGCGTGATTTCCAGTCAAATAAAACAAATTTTTGCAAAATCTTTTCTCATTCCGTGCCTTGTTCCAGCATTTATGTTATTTTTTGTAACAAAATTAACAATTTTTTTAGGTGGTGGTCCTTCATTTTGATTCATAGCTCTGGTCCTACTGAACCGATTTTGCTGGATTTCAATCCCAAACTGCTTAGGATAACTACAAGCAATTTGGCAGCAAGCTTGTTCATTTCTTTGGAGTTGTTCGAAAGTGAGCGTGTTTTCAACAGACAGACAGACGGACAGACAGACGGACATGGCTAAATCGACTTAGAATTACTCAAGGACCCAGAATATATATACTTTATAGGGTCTGAGATGAATAATAAAAAAGTTTCACACGGAATGACAAACTTAATATACCCTCTTCACAACTAATTGTGGTGGAGGGTATAAAAAAAAAATAGTTTCTGTTAGCCTTTAGTAACAAATTATAGTTTTGGTTAAATTTTGATTACAATTAATGTAAGTCAAAGTCAATTTTTGGGAATACGAAATTTTTAATTAACAAGATTTGGTTTGTCGTGCTTAATTCCCAATTTTTATTCCCGATAAAAACACTGAAATTTATTGTTGATGGGATAAGCTATTACTATGCGCATTTCACTGGTTCATCATCAGTAAACTTCATCCAAAGATTTTAGAAAAAAAAAAACGAAACAAAATCTTTTTAATTAAAATTTTGTATTCCCAAAAATTACTTTGATAATAAACTGGCAAGTGCACGGCTTAAAAAAACTTAACTAGCAACATGCTTTTGCCAGTTGTTTTTTTGTTTTGCATATTTGTCTTTCTTTGTTTATATTCATTGCTTAGTGTTTTACAAATTTGTATGAACGATGGATTCTGACGATGAGTTTTTCATGTCAAAGGAGCAGACGACTTCTGTTATTAATGTTTCCGTTCTCGATTCTCATAACTTCAAAAGTATCTGTTTTAATTTTTATTTAATTTAATTTTACGAAATTGTTACAAATTATCCCAGAGAAAAGGAATGCCAAAAACACTTGGGGTTTTAAACGCGTTTAAGCAAAATGTTGATTTAGCTAATCAAAGCCGTTCACATTACATTTGAGATGATTAAGATGACAGATGATAAGAAAAAAAAAAACACAACAAACACACAAAAAAAAAAACAACAAACAAATGTATATTTCTTTAAAGTATTAAAAATGGATAAAAACACTTTTATAAAGTTATCAGAAATTATCTTAATCATTTTAATGATGAAATTGTGAAAATTTATGAATTATTTAAGGAAAAAAATAAAAACATTAAGCAGAAATCTTGGCCGGTTGTACACGATCGTGTTGGCGATTCTACATTTGAGGTATGTTCAGTGGATTCTATGTGGTTTATGAAGTGATTTAGTTGTAATCATGTCGATTTGAAGTGTTTAACAAATCACTTCAATGTATGGGTAATCATCTCGATTTTGAAGTTATTAGAGCTTAATCACGTTCGAGCTGCTTAAACGCGTTTAAGAACCCAAGTGTGAACATAGTATTAAATGCACAAAAAGGAACAAAAGTAAAAACGCCATGCCAGAAAAAAAAAACAAACCCCAACGTGCTAGAAACCAATACACAACCTGGTTTTTAGCACACACTTGTATTAAGTTTCGCTCTGATTGTGACATCTTTTGAGCACATACATAAGAAAAACATAAGCATTGGCTACTAGCGCCTTTTTTCAATAAAGTTTCTAGCTGCTGCTGTTGTCGCTATTAACTTTGTATATTTCTAATCTAATTCTTATTCATAGCGGTGCGGCAAAATATTTTGAAGATTTGGAAGCAATCAATAACTTTACCGCATCACAACCGCTTCTTTTTTGCTTCTTAAAAGGCAAACAACCCTATAATTGTTAAGTGCGGTGCTAAATATTAGAAGAGTAGCGCTGAAACAGTTTAACTTGTAGTTGTATATAAAAGAATAACCCCCTTATTCATGAAGACGGTCAAGCATTTTTCATCAAACGCTATGGTAGTATTTGTGAAAATTCGTATGCAAGTGTCGTAGGTGTCACATGCTGGATGGAAAATCAAAAAAATGTACATAAAACGGCGAATATTACGACCAGCACACGAAGGAATTCGCCTGCATGACAAGTATTTTGACCGCATGCAGAAGACCCCTTTAGAGTTAATCGCTGAAATTATAATTTTTCCAATGCATAATTTTTTCCACTTAAATAATGTCAGTTTTCATAGCGGGAAATAAGCAAATGTTTGGACCTCTTAAAAATGAGCTTTTACGCGAGGAATTGCAAACATAAATCATCATATTTTTCATAAGAAGTATAAGCGCTACACATCGCATTCTCCCTTAAACTACTACTTTTGAGGAAGTAGCATTTTTACTGGAAAAGCAAGTTATTGGATAATTATCAGAAGAAACTGCAGAGTCCGGAAATGAGCACTTCAGATTATATCCTAAGAATTATTTGACGAAATTTTGCAGAAGAAATACAAATCTAGATGTCCTGAATAGATACTTGTTGAGCAGTGACCATTTTTAAAGCTGCAGACTGCAGTACATAAAAAGGACGAAAGAACAAAACCCACTTTCTTTGCAGATACTATTTAACTACTTCTTCCTAATACGGATGATGCCACTTACAATGAAATACATATGAGATAATAATGATTTCGAAGTTCTTAATAAGTTCAACTTTTATCATGTCGCACCCTAGATACAAAAGAGTCACAACTCAAAATTTTCCAAAACTGACTTTTTTCCATAAATGAATTCAGAATACACATCTCTAACTGCTGCAAAAATTTCTTTCACATCACTATCTTCTTTAACTGGAAAAATACAGTTATGTCTATTTTTATATTAAGTGTGTTGCTTCTGCACGATGAACTAAAGAGAATTATTTTTATTTACGTTAATGTGTTCAAGAACAACTGATTACTTTTATTACACATAAAGAGTTTTATTTTGAGTTTTGACTCTATTACTGTAAAAAGTGATAAATTTCGTGGTATATTATTTTGAATTGTGCTTCTTTAGTTGTAAAAAGTAAGTTCAATTAACAATATTATTTATTTATGTACCTTCTTTGATTAAATGATCGTGAGCGTTGTAAGTTTTATATATTTTTTTTTAATTTAAAGCAGAAAAAATGTGACAATGAAATGAATAAAGCTTTGTTTTAAAATAGAAATAATTGAATATAAACATACATTTCATCACTCCTGTGGATTTTTTAAAATTATTCTTCTTGCTATTTAGTCGGCGGTTAGGAAACTTACAAAATTAAAACATTTTATCAGTTAAAGAGACACAACTTGAGATAATATCACTAGTTAATCGAAAAAATTTCAGTTAAAGAGTCATAAATCAAAATTTTGTTTTATTTTTGCAAATATAATATAAAATTGAAAAAAATATAGCAGAACCTTCTTCAATATTGCATGTTTTCATAATGGAACAATATTTTCTTTAAATATTACAATCATTTTTACATAAACAGTTTTTTGCCTCTCCTGAACATTTTAGTATTTTGAGTTGTGACTCTTTTGTATTTAGGGTGCGATGTGTAGTCTTACACAAAGACCTACAACACTATTTGAAAAAAGTTGATGAAAAGTTCTGGACTATTTTTTTTTTTTTTGTAATGCTATGACTTTAGTTCGAAGACATTAACAACTTAATTGTCATCGGTAAAACGACCCTAGAAAATTACAAATATGTCTCTCTGGACTTAGTGTTTTTAGTTGTTTATAAAACTCTAATCGGATCTTAATTGAAGACATGTGTTATCGTCTTTGTACAAGCTTTCTTCTCACTTATGATTATACTTACGTTTAAGTCAAAAATTTTGCAATACAATTGTGGCCATAAATCTTAAGAATTTCAGTAAAAAATCATATTTTCGCTTTTATTGTGAAAGATAAATAACTGATGTAAATAAAAATAAAGTTACATTGGATGCAGTTTCGTTGGTTTAACCAAAAAAAGCATGACGTCAAATCGCATATAATGATACATATAAAAGGCATTTGCCCATAACAAATTGGTAGCATAGACGAATTTTTAACTCCCTATAGTTAGGGACTTTTTTTTTTAAGATCAGAACTTCTTGAGATCTTGAGAGACGAAACAATTACAAACAATATTGAGTTAATATGGACTAGACTATAGAATATGATAGATTGAATTTACTAGACTAGACTTAAGACTAGATTATGGTTAAAGTATAGTCGAGACCAAATACTGTTTTATAGGCGAGGCTTTAGACTAGTTTATACTCGGCAATGTTCCTCACAAAAGATCCTCTGGGCCGTAGTGCTTATGACAGTATGCCTACTTACATACATACATGCATACATACTAGGCAATGTAGACTAGTTCATAGATGAGACTATTAACCGGTTTATAGTTGTGACTTTAAACTATTTTCAACGTAGTTTATAGTCGAGGCTATGAACAAATTTTTAATCGAGACAAAATTCTAGTTTATGGTGAAGACTTAAATAATTTGCAAGCAGACTTTAGACTAATTGAAAGCCAGGCTAGTTCATATTCGTGACTATAGAAGAGTGTACAGCTAAGTTTTTTGAATAAGTTATATTCCAGACTATAGACAAGTTAAAAATCGAGACTTAAGACCTGTTTTTAGTACACTCGTTATTGTAGATACACTGGTTTATAATTAAATCGAGACTTAAGACTAATTTAGAGTCGAGACTATATTCTGGTTAATAGTTGAGACTATAGACGAGTTTAAAGTCAGGACTTTACCATAATCAATAGTCCAGAATATAGAACAATTTGAAATCGGCAAAGATCAGTGATATTAAATTGTTTTTAAAGGATTAAAAATCTGTTTGTATGGAATCAAATTGTTTTAAATTTATTAGAGGTTCCGCCCGAGCTTAAAAACTGATACCATCATCTGTATTCCGAAATCTAAATTCTATTTTAAATTCAGTATTGTTTTAAATTTGCAAGAAATATTCGAAGTCAGAAATTAACGTTAAGAAATTATTTATTTATTAAATTAATCAACAGAATAAATTCTGGGACTAAATATGGGAGTGGGCATGTCCAATCCAGCACCCCTTTCTTCTTAGGATTTCAATATTTGTTGGGCCGGAGGCGTGTCTCTCACCAAATCGATCCCGCTTACCTTAAAAATACAAAACTAAAAGAGAAAAGATTAACACTTGTTGTTGTTCAAAAAAAAAAAAAAATAAGGGGACAGGTGTCAGGTACTTTTTCGAAATTTGGTCCTTTGGGATGTAAGCGCGTAAACCTGTACATATTTTGGAACCTTTTTGTCAAGAACGTACTAAATAATAGGCTCCCACTACAACACTGAAATTTTTGTTACATAATGGGGAAAAAAAAGTATCAAAAATGATAATACGGGAACTTAACTTTCTTTCATTTGCTTTTGTGTTCTACGAATCGTTCTTTTCGAATTTTCTATAATTTTGAACTTAGAAGCACAAAATTATAGGTGCAAAGTCCTGTGTCAATATCAACCTATGAGAAGAAAAATGTTGGAACTATTTTGCTAAAACCTATTTACATGAAAGAAAAGGCCTGATTATAAAGAAGTGGGTTAAATGCTTGAATTTAAGCAAATTTAAACCTAGAAAATTAAGCGTTGGCATACAAATATGTCCACGAAGGAAAAGGAGACGCTAACGAAGTAGGGGGTTACCGTATTTTCCCGTTTTTACCCCCTTAACATTCGAATTTCCAAAAATCCCGTCCTAGTGGATCGATTTGGGGAGTGACCAATCTCTGGTCCTAATTTCAAGTGTTTAGCTTCAGGCGTTTGGGCTGTGCGATGATGAATCAGTGAGTCAGTCAGTCAGTCAGTAACGTTACAATTTTATATATACAGATAAGGATCCCGTCGATCCTCTAACGTTCAAAGGGCCATAATAAATCTGTTCCATTCAGTTCTGTCCTCAACTAGTGCTTTAAGTTTTTTCTGGCAGGTTACATTTCAATTTGACGGCGCCAAGTATAAGATGGTCTTTCCTTTCTACGACTACCTTGTGGATTCCATTCAATGGAGTTTCTTGTGATGTTTGCTATTGGTCTTCGCAAGGCATGTCCAATCCAGCACCCTTTTCTTCTTAGTATTTCAATATTTATTGGGCCTTGTTGCGTTTCTCTCTATAGTCTCTCATTTGATATAAATTGCGGCCAGAAAATTCTTAATATTCTGCTCAGGTTTATGAAACCTTTAAGGGATCCAGAAAGCATTACAGATTTGATACAGGAGGTAAATATATAGATTTTTGTTCTTCTGGATGTTTGTGTAGACCGCCAAATGGGATTTGGGAGACCAAAGGAGTAATTACCAGATTTAAAGCGATTTTTAACATCATCGCTGGATGATGCAAAATTTGCAAACATTTTATATTTCAACTACGTTCATTGAGAATGGTTTGTTGGTAGAAGAATTTATTCGCATCAACTCTTCATGCGGGATTTTACTGCTTCATTGTGAAACGGATTAAGTATTTGCCGCCATATCATATAAGATAGGGAGTAGCAAGCAGATGTAATCAGCGTAATCGAGATCCTCTAACCTTCTATTAAATCCCTAGATACTAATTTTTCCTCTCGGGTTGCTCTTGTCATGATAGCGTCTAAGACTACGTTAAATAGAAGAGGTGACAGATGACGCAACTTTGTCTAACCCCTGTGTAGTCAACATTTTCGACAAGGGCTTGAATAATAGATATAATCTTAGTGGGCGTACCTTTGCGTAGAAAAGCATTCCATATAGCTAGATGTGAAAGAGTACACAGAACAAATTCTCAAAAATTAGTCACAAATGAATGCGTTAATCAAAAATAAAATCGGTTTTTATTAAAAATTTAAACAAATGAATTAAACGTTTAATCAAGAGAATTAAACGTTTAATCAAGTTTAATCAAGTGTATTAAACGTTTAATTGATACTACTAATTTGTTTAATTATGAAAATTTAATAACTTTTTAATTAATATCACCAATTTTTTAAGTGAAACCAATTTTTATTTTTTTCTGTGCATAGAATGCCTTCTCGAAATCTATTAAAGTCAGATATAAAGGAGATTTTCACACTACGTTCGCATGATGAAGAACATTTGTGGACGAAAATCGGCCTAATCACTTCGGGGTTCAGGATCGAATGCGGCTATTGGCCTTTTGTTTGTTCGCTTTGTTTATGAGTGTGATTCGGAGAAAAGAGTAGATCTGTTAACATTTTTGACACTATTCCAAATTTATTCATTTTCTACGATTAATTTAATAAAGATCACCTCAATATAGAGTGCCTTCGTATACTATGGGAGATATTAAGTTTTAAAAAATTACAACCGACAAACGTTCATTTTGTATATAAAATTTTTTCTTGTCATTTTTTTTTTAGGTTTTAACTTCTCTGTAACACAAAATGAAAAATCGTTAAAGTTTTAAAACGTTTTTGTTGTTGTTGTTGTTGTTATTTTTGTTATTCATGGCTGGCTGTTGTTGGTGTTAAGATTAGCGTGATTGATGTGAATTGAATGTCTTAAAAAAAAATCAGACAACTTTAAGTTTTTGAAACAAAAAAGTATCTGCTGGTATTTGAAACCAATACGAATGAAGGTATAAATAATTTGTTGTTATTGTTGTTGCCGTGTTTTATCAGAATATCAGTAATTCAATGCGAATAGAATTGAAAGCTTTTGTTTCTCCATACTGCACCACCGACAACCACACCACACAGCTGCAATCGAAACCACGAAAATGGCGTCATGGTCCAAAACGTCATGAAGCTGTGTGCTATGCCTTCAAGTTCATTTTTATTATTGTAGGTAGATTGTATTTGTTGCTATTGTTATTATTGTATCTGTCTTAACTTTAAGCATCCATTGGATGCTTTATCATTTTTTGTAAATCTTTGCACGTTTTCTTAGTTGTGTTTAAAGTTTTTTTTTTATTTATTTATTTTTTTTTTGCTTTTATTAGCGTTTTTTGCATTTTGTAGCATTTTATTCATATATTGTTTTATTTGAAACCATGTTTTAATACCTGGTTGGCCCTTGAGCCTTGTTGGCATGTAACCTCTTTGGCCATGCAATGGATGATTATACTGCATTTGACTGTTAACAGTTTCAGCTGAACAGAGATGAGCGGAGGAGAATTGAAGTATTGTACAAAGTATCGATACATGCACACTTTAAAGATACTAACACCACCGCTTTGTATGATACGAGGGTGCGGAGAAAAGTCTGAAAAAAGTAACATCTCTATCTGATCTGAACTTCGGTCGAAATTGAAGTCGACTCTGCAAAGGCTTCCGTTGCGTCTATAGAATGTTGTCCAAAGACAAACTATAGATGAGTCTATGACAAGTTTTTAATCTGTATCTGATCATATAGGCGAGTTTTCTACTAGTATAGATTCAACTCAATGTTAGAATTAAAAGCCGATATGTAGTGGACTTTTATGTCGAGTTTAAAAAAAGGTTTATACAGCCATGTCACGGAGTACAATTGCGTTCGGAATCGAAGAAAACACTTTTATTTATGGACTGAAAGTGTATTTTGATAGCTGTTTGGCCTTTTAAATACAGAAACTCTCATTCCGTTCATGACAACAAAAACGGTTTCATTCCGAAAAATGTTTTCGTCATTTTCTAAAGCACCAAAATACGGAATGAATTCCGTTTCCAAACGGAATTGTACTCTGGAACATCGCTGATAGTCATGGAAATGGCCGAGTCTATAATTGAGTTTTTAATGCAGTCGAAGAAACGTGCAGTTACTCAGTTAAAAGAGAAAATTAAACTCGAGTTTAACGACAGGATTATAGTCGAAACTACAATTCATCAAGGGTTTGGACGATTTTATAGTCAAGTTTTTAGCAAGAGAGAGACTAGAGAATATTGTGGTGTCCATAATCGTGGGACTATAGTTGTCTTGATTCTAAAACCCAGTATACAGTAGAGTTTATACTCGAGCCTGAAGACGAGCTATAGTCGACTTTATAGTCGAGACCATAGTTGAGTCTATAGTCAGGTGTCTAGTCTTGTTCAGTGGTGTCCATATTTGAGTATACAACCCGGTCTTCAATCGTGAGACTTCACTCAAAAGAATAATCAATCCAGCCGTACTAAAATCAATTAGAAGCGGTATTAATAGTACGGTGAGTACGGATTTTTTTGAATCAAGTACAATAAGGTTGTTTCAAGTACGGATTTTCAATCGCAAAATACTTAAATTATCCATTTTTAATACCGAATTCGTACTTGAAATAATCCGAAAATAAGGTGGATTTAAGTAAAACTAAGATTGAATCGATCTCAAAATGCGCTTGATTCAAGAATTTTAAAATTGCTTTAATCCGATTTAATCCGCATATAGTCGATACTTTAGTTCTCAGTGCTGATTATATCGGATTGAATATTTAGGTCTATAGACCTAAATTTATTTAAGTCTATAGTGAATTTCACTGTGCAGCTTTATTCTCTCAGTTGGGCTACAATTAATAGTCTAGTTTCTAGTATACCCCGTGCTCTAGTCTACATTTGTACATTTCTATCCATCCTCGTAAATTACAATAATGATTTTCATTTTTCTGAACTTAAAGTAACTGATGTCTGTCGTTTTCATATTGGACGTGGTCTTGTCTGGTTTCTTTTAAGATTTTGTTTTTTTTTTTATTATTGTTGCTGTTGTTTTGTTTTTTAACTTTAAACCACCAACACAAATTTATTTGGTATTTAGTCAGGCCTGTCGGTTTACCTGTCCGTATGTCTGTCCATTACACTATTTACGTTGCCAGTTGTTTCTGTTTCCCTTGTACTTTCGCATTTGTGCATATTTCTCCCCTTTTTGCAATATATTTCTGTACTCACTATTAAAGTTTTATGCTTTTCGTTCGTTGTATATTATTGTTAACATCTTTTGAAGGCGTGGGAGCTTAATATATGAGCAACATATTGTTGCTCATTGTTGGCAATTGCTGCAGTCGTTGTGAATATTTCTGTTGATTTTTGCGAAATTTATAAAAGCCATTGTTGTGGCAGTCGCCATTTTTCTTGCATTTGTCTGGATTTTTTTTTCTTTCTTCTACTTTTGATCATCATGATGGCCCTGAGTAGAGAGCTGATGAAGTTCTTTTTCTTTGAAATTGGCAGAAAATATTTGTAAGACAAGAAGAGAGAAAACAATTCCACAACACTATTGATTTAATATGGAATAGACGGAATTTACTAGTCTAGACTGAAGACAAGACTATAGACTAGACTATGGCTAATGTTATGTCGAGACCAAAAACGAATTTATATTCGAGACTTAAGACAAGCTTATAGTCGAGAATTTAGACTAATTTATAGTCGAGACTATTGACTGTTTTATAGTTGAGCCTATAGACTAGTATATTGTCAATACTATACACGAACTTGTAATCAGACTTAAGACTAGATGGATGTCAATACTAGTTTATATGTATTTGTGATTATGAACTTGCTTAAAGTCAAGATAATGGAGTTATGCAGTTATAGCCCAGATCTTATGACTAGTTAAAAATCAAGACTTAAGACCAGTTTATAGTCGCAACTATAATCTGGGGTCTAATTACCGCATACGATATCGAGCAAAATTGATCGAAATTTTTTATTTTCGTATTATGACTCTCGATATCGAATGTAATGTATCGTAATTTGAGATTATAGCATTCGATATCGAGTAACCAAAGCCATTACAACTCTCTAGTTTTCATTCGATACGTAAGTGTCTATCGAATGCAGAAAAATACGATAGTTTACTCGTTACGATAGCTTACTCGATATCGAATGCGGTAATTAGGCCCCTGGTTTAAAGTTGAGACTATAGACAACTTCAATGTTGCAACTATAAGGCCCGTTTTCACAACTTGCCGATAGCTAAAGGTAGGATTTAATTGGCCTTATAAAAAGAGTTTCATTATTAAAACTTTACTTTAACCTACCAGGTATGATGATCCTCAATCTACTATATCGCTCAGTTTAGGTTAAAGTAAAGTTTTAATAATGGAACACTTTTTATAAGGCCGGTTAAAGTACACTTTAAGCTATCGGTATGTTGTGAAAACGGGCCTAAGTTTAGTTTATAGACTATAGTAATTTATAGCAGAGAATATAGACAAGTTAATATTTGAAACTATACACTAGTTTAAAGTCGAGACTATATTGTAACTCTCGCGTCGAGAAAGTTTTGGATTGAAATGTGTGAAGTGAAACAAAAATGCCATAAATTGAAACAAACAGCTGTTTTTCTCACTTAACTGTGTCTGTAACTTTTTTTGGCGAGTAAGTAAATTATAGCTAATTTACAGAAAAAGTGTGTCTGTAACATTTTGGTGAGAAAAGTTCCCGCTTTGAACTGTCGAATAAACTCACGAATAAAAATGGGGCGAGAAAAAATGTTAACAATTAAAAATGCAAAATGCAAAGAATAATAATAATAATTTATTCTTGGCACATTATTCATTGTTTTATTATTTTGCTTTTAATATTTTTATAAAATATACAAATGTCTTCAAAGTTCGTTTGTAATCAACAAACATTAAAGTCGGTATTTACACAATTTGGTATAGCCGACGGTTGTGTTTTCGCTGCCGTCGTTGAAAAATTTTCAATTTTAGTAAATTTTGGTCGACGTCAACGATATGTGTTACTGGCGTTCTGAAAGTCTGCAATGTCACATCGGCTTCGAGTGCAATATTATGACATTTATAACGTAACGACGTAATCTCTTTTGATAGTTTTCGACATGAGTTACAGACACACATTTTTCTCACTTTTCGAGAAACAATGGAATATTTTGTTTCACATCTTTTCGATGCAAGAAGTTCCCACTAAAGTTACGGAACATGGGTACAGACTATAGACAAGTTTATAGTTGAGTCTTTTTAGACAAATGACTAGTTTACACTCTAGAATATAAATTTATTTTTAATCCAGACCTTAAACCAGTTATAGTGAAGACTAGTTTATTTGTTTTGTCGAGAGTCTATCTAGACTAGTTTACGAGTATGTTGTCTATCACACTACTGCACTTAATGATAAGCAAATAAACTATTGAGAATATTTAACTTAAATTCAAATTTTCAGATAAATAAGAATTATCGAATAATAAATTTGTTGTAAAAATTTAAATGCAACAATATTTTCAATTCAAAATAAAATTGTATTTGTATAGTAAGTCAAGACCACATGTCTGCCATGTTATTTGTCATCGCATGACAATTTTATTGGTGGTTTTGTACAGAAACAGCAACAACAACAACAACATAACACCCCATTTATATTCATGGGAATGACAACGTACAACTATCTACGTTCACCAAAATAACAAATGGATGGATGGATAGATGGACAGACAGACACTGAACACAGACATTTGCATTTCAATACACAAGTTTCTTTCTTTCACATGCTGTTCAAAAAAAAAAAAAGGTTTGTCAGAACTACGAAATGAAAGAATAAATAAAATAAAAACCATTAATTCCAATATGCAAACTTAATATTGTAAAACACATAAGCACATACATATTTACACTTTTTATGTTTAAAACATTTTGTACACAAACACACACACACAGCCACATCAACATACCCTGCAAATAACGCGTGTTAAGAGTAGCCCACAAGGGACCAGCACCCTTATTCCGTAATTCGCTTAGCTAAAGCTAATTCTCGATCGCTAAAATGCCTAAGAGAATACAAAATTTAAACATTTTAGCGGTGACATTAAAAGCTAAAATTGCGGCGAATTTAATTGTTATGGCATTGCCAAATTTAGCAATGCACGTTACAGTATTGCATTCGTAGCCAAAAAACGATAAATCGACTTTTTAGATTTTTAGCGATAGAGATTTAGCTTAAGCGAATTACAGAATACGGCCACTAGTCCAAAAGTAACCCAAACGTTTGGAAAAAACATGGTATATTTAACATTACGATGTGCTAGGGCAGGACCATATAACCCACCTTTGGACCACTTAGGAGTAGTTTTAAAACTACTACATGGTATACTCAAGAGGATTAGTTTTGAAGTCGTTTAAAAACGAAAGCACGTCGTTAAAAAACGAAGAAATGTAGTTTCACTAAAAACACTTTTTAACAATGACATGGTCCATGCTTGCATTACATCGGACCAGTCCATGGAGTAGTCCATTTTATCAAAATGGTTGAGGTGGTCCAATTTTATTTGCAGGGTAGTGCACACATCCACACAGATTAGTTTATGGCAAGACAGTTTGTAAAAGGATGTCTTTGTAAATTAAAAGTTGTCCATTAATATTGGAATTTTTTCCTGATGTATTTCCTCCTGATTTATTCCGAATGACCAAAACAAGAAAAGGAAATATTTTTTAAATCGCGAAAATTTGCATGCGATTAACTAGAAAAAATTAAATAAATTAGTTTTACTTGAAGCTTTTGAAAATTGTGCAGGATATACATATTTTCTGAAAAAAAAACAAAAGAAATTTTGCTAAAAATATCAAAAAATATAAAATCGTGTAAATTGAACCTCGATGTACATGAAAACCAAAAAAAATTATGAAATCGTGCAAAAAAAGATCGTGTAAATCGAGGTATAGGTGTATTTTATTCGTATTTAGTAATAAAGAAACATTTTGCTTAAACCAAAGCCACACATAAATTAAGAATACGTAATTTTTGGCTTGGACGAGAATCATGCAAAATTTTCCTTAGAATCATCTGGAGTCTTATTCTGAATTGCGATGCGAAAATCAATGCAATGCGAAAATACATAAATGCGAACCATTTCTATTCTGTATTGCGATATTCGAAAAGTTTTTTTTTTATTCGCATTTCAAATGCGAAAAGGTGGCATTCTACATTGCGAAAACAAATGTCAAACACATGTCAAATTCGCAAAATTTATTCGACAAAAAAATAGCATTCGCAAAGTACAAACATGTTAGTGAAAGAATATATTTTATTTATTTATTTATCTTTAATTCAGGGAAGCAAGCAATAAGACCACCCAACCGCGTCAATTTGAAATAATGATAGACTTTATGAATAAGCACAGCCAATTGGCAAGAGGCCATTTGAAAACACCAAATACACGTCAGTCGGCAAATACTTTGTGGCAAACGTTAACTGAAGAACTAAATATCAATGGACCACCTTTTAGAGAAGCTGCAGGATGGAAAAAAACTATGAAATATATAAACCAGTTCAAATATATTTGGCTTCAACTTTAACATGTTCAAACATTTTCATTTTGCTCATGCCCTTCTTCGTCGTCACCACAATAGTGGAGAGGGTATTATGCATTTGTGCTGATGTTTGTAACGCCTCAAAATAGTGGTCCTAGACCCACCTTAAAGTATACCGATCTACTCAGAATCACTTTCTGAGTCGAACTAACGATGTCCGGCTGGTAGGCTGGCTGGCTGGCTGTCCATGTAACCTTGTGCGCAAAGTACAGGTTGCAATTTTGGAGATAATTTGATAAAATTTGGGTCATAGGTTCTTATTGGCGTAAGGACCAAGCCTATTGAAAATGGGCCGAATCGTAGGACCACGAGGGAAGATAGGGGGAAATTTCTTCCTCTCAGAAACTATCAAACCGATTTTAATGAAATTTAAAACATAGATAGATCCATATCTAAAGGGACACATTAGCTATGCAGTTTTTAGAAAATAGGACCACAAGGGGAGGCAGGGGGCAATTTCTGCCTCTCCCAAACTTTCAAACCGATTTTCATGAAGTTTATAAAACATAGATAAATCCATATTTACATAAACACATAAGCATGATGTGTTTTTAATACTGTGGTGTAGGGTATCAAATGGTCGGGCTTGGCCGACTATACTTTCATACTTGTTTTTTCTTACAGAATGTCCTAAATAAATTTTATAAACAATTTTCACAGCCAAACACAAACAATTTATTTATTTTTAATTTGACGTTTGTTGACACTGACGTATATTTGAGCAGCGTTGCCATGATTTGAAATAAATTGCGAATGCGATTGCGAAAGTCTAACAGAATAAAAATTTTCTTTCGCAAAGCATTTCATTTGCGCATCGCATTGATTTTCGCATCGCAATTCAGAATAAGCCTGCTGGACTATTATATTCTGAATAAGTTTTACTAGAAATTCATAACAGTAAGGAAATTTAGCTCATTCGCCTAAATAGGGCAAAAAAAAATAGTTTTTTTCCAAAAAATCGAAAAATGTAAGTCGCAGGTATACGTAGACGGAAAAACTATGGGACATAATTTTTTCATATTTTTATTCTCTATTATGCCTCAATAGATCCCAATGTGATGATCAAAAAATACTGAAATTTGTTTAACAAATTTTGGAAAATTTGAAATTGGTCGTACCTGCGTGCCCCGGTAGGATAGCTGGTAGGGAGCTAGTCTATCAGCGCCGGGGTTGCGGGTTCGATTTCTGCCAAAAACTCTGGTTTCTTTCCTGCAGACAAGCATAGAGTTTCGCGGGATTAGTTTAGGGGAAATAATAGGTTAACGGTATCCGACAAAGACAAAAACTCATAAACAAGTCGCGACCTAAGGACAACAAGGTTCTATTCGCACAAACAGAGCTTTTGGGTAAAACTAAGGTTGAATATTGTTATTCGCTTTACTAAGCCCGTTTCCAATTAACTTAAAAAGAGTTTTTTTTTAATAATTTATATTTAGTCCTGAAATATTATCCATGCTACTTTATTAGTTTTTACAAAAATTCGGTCTCAAAAAACCGATAGAACTCTGTTGCTCAACGATGAGGCATATGAATTTGGGACAACATGGTTCAAAGTACCAAATAGAACTTTATGGTACGGTAAGAAATAATTTTTGTGGATAGAACCATGTGTTATTGGGAAAGTTCAAATACCAAAAGTTAAAAGAGTAATAAGCATAAGGAGTCAAAGTCAGGGAATAACATTTATTATTTACTTACCCGTTACACATTTTTATTTCACTTGTTTTGTATTCCGCCCTTTGTTTACCGAAAAATTTTCAATTATAAGACACTACCCAATAAAAAATGGAGCTTCCAACGAAGCAGGTTTGTAAGGGAGAAACATAAACGTTTCGCTGACCATTGGGCTTACGGAAGACATGAATTTTATATGGCGAGTTCCCACTTTAAAGCAATAAATTTTTGACACATAAAGCGCATTATTCAGCGCATATAAAAATTGTTCCATGTAACGATCAGCCTTACACACTGAATGTTTTGATACAGTTATTTTTTAGTTTTCTCCCTTACAAACCTGCTTCGTAGTAAGGGAATGCCGTAGCACTTGAAATGTTATTTGTTTTATAAAAGTTGTTGAGAGTTCTTTCACTTACTTTACTGCATTTCTGTATGTCTTATTGCGTAGCGCATGATTGTGCGCTTATTTTTTTAAATGTACCATTAGTGCTTCGCAAAATGATAAAATTTTTTATTGGGTAGCAGCATGCCCGACATCGTCTTCGTAATCATTCTACTTTGAAAATTCGACTTATTTAACTAAATAATTTTAAAATATAGAATATGAGAATTTTTGCTTCTTATTTTCCTTTTTCAGATTTCGCAAACTACATGACAAAATTTTATGATGACGTTCGTCATTGGATTGGTGTCACCTTTTGCCTCATTGATGCCATTTGTAATAACAGTGTTGTCACAATGTTGATGTTGGGGCATCATCAACATGACGGTGGATGCATTTTCTATGAGTGTATACAACAAACTTATTTACCTTTCCACCTGTGGGTTAGGGTATAAAGAAAATGCCAAAAACTGAAAACGCATAACAAAAGAAGTCAGGGACCTAATTCTGGCAGTCGTGATCGAGTACTTTCTCGATTCGAAAACAATTTTATTTCTAATTCTTTCAGTCGATACTGAACGAATCGAAATTATTTTTTCAGTATTGTGAAACTCAAATTAATGCTTTACAACACTGAAAAAACAATTCCGATTCGTTCAGTATTAACTGAAATTATTTATATATTAAATTGCTTTCGAATCGCGAAAGTACTCCATCACGCCTGCCAGAATCAGGCTCCAGATCGACTGTATCTTTTTAATAAATCGCAAAACAAGCAAAATTTTATTTAATTTAAAGAAATAATTCTTTGAAACATACAGCATTTAAAAGTAAGAATGTGTGTCTGTTTGTCGTTGCCACATGCAATTTGCAATAGCAACAAAAGGGGGCAAAACCAAAAATGAATACTAAATGTTTGTAGAGTTTATTTTGTTTTTTTCTATTTAGTTCGCATTTCTACCTTATTTTGTCGGTTGTTGTTGTTGCTGCTGCCATTGCCACCAACACTTGAAATTGTACTGTATTTTTCGAGTTATTGTTGTTGCCAAGTTTTTTTTTTTAACTTGAGTCTCCCGATATTTTGCTGGTTGATTGCACAACCCAACGAAACCGCAAGTTGATGGACAGTTTAAGGTTTTAAGTTTTTTTTTCGTAAATTTCTGTTTTTGGTGTGGCAAATGTTTTTTTTGTTCGGCCGAAACCCGATTCGATCCTTAATGCAAAATTTAGCTTAAAACGAATGTAAGAAAGTGGAAAAATTTAAGAAGCACGACAACAAGGGTAACAACATGCAACAAAATTGCAAAAAAAAACTCTTGTTTGTTGGTTGTTGTATGCAAAATAAAGTCAACAATTTTTCTGTTTCGAGTAGAAAGTTCTGTGTTTTATTTATGTATTTCACCGTAATTTGTCTATTGGTGGAAAATAGTTGCCGAAAGGGTTTTAATACTTTTTGCGGGAGACAGACATTTGTTAAGGGAGTTGGCAGTAGTTTAAAAGGAATGTTGTTGCATGTTAGACGTTTATTTTTTGGTTTTTTTTTGTGTTAGGAATAACATTCTTGCCTGGTTTTTTTTCTTTGGATTTGTTTTATTTCCCATAACTAAAAATAATACTATTGGGATAGAAATGTTATTATTTGGTTTAATTAAATAAATGTGTTTTTCTTGTAGGGAATTTTTTTAATAGAAACCTCCACGAAACACAGAAATAAATTATTGAAATAAAAAATGGTTTAAATAAATTTTTATTTTTATAAAGTTTATTCGAATAGTAAATTATTTGAGGTGCTGTCATCACAAATATTGGGTGTATAACTTAAAAATGCAAATGTGGCCGCCATGATTTCAAATATTTCGATCTAGTGGATTCGGGTGTTGTTCAAGCCTTTTTAAATATTTTACTGCATATTTTGTATAGTTTTTACTAATGGAACATTGAGATCCTTATGAATGTTTGAGTTTTTAACATACCAGGGAGCTGCTGTGATTATTCGAAGAAGTTTATTTTGGATCCTTTGAATTTTTTCGATATTAGAGGCCAAGGCAGTGCCCCATAGTTGCATACCGTAGCACCAGATAGGCTTTAAGATAGAGTTGTAAAGTAGAAGCTTGCAATCGAGACTAAGGACAGAATTTCTTCCAATAAGCCAATGAATTTGAATGGCTTTTAGTTTCATTTGAGTTAATTTTGCCTCTATGTGACATTTCCACGCTAATCGCCGATTTAGATGTTTACCGAGATATTTTGCATGCGAATGTTGAGGAATTATTTGATTATTGATTGTAATAGGGGGGCAAGATTCCCGGCGCAAAGTGAATGTTATATGTACGCATTTTTAATCATTGACCTTTATCCTCCATTGTGTTAACCAAAGTTCGAGTTGAAATATATGATCCTGTAGGTATCGAGATGCTTCTTGACTGTTTTCGGTTCGAAAGAACCGTATTTAAACTTTCTGCTCTTATCGGGTGAAGGGGTGAAGGGTATATAAGATTTGGCATAGCCGAATATAGCACTCTTACTTGTTTTCTTTGCCTTTACCTTTTTAAAGCGATTTTAAAGAATATGATCCATAAGAAAGGGTGAGTCATATATGGGTCCATCCTTTTACAATTTTCTTAAATTATTAAGCAAAATAATGAACCAAATTTCAATTGCCTACACCCAGAGAAAAAACATGTTTAAATATGGTCACCTCCAACAAAACTATTTTTAAAGAAAATTTTAAACATATTATGGTTAATATAACCATATTATTGTCACCTACAACCATATTATGGTTGAATTAGTCCTCCATCAAGAACCCACAGCCATATTATCGTTGACTCTAAACATGTTATAGTTAAATAATTTAATGAAAATAATTTAATGAAAATTAAATTTCACGAACTTAAGCCTAATTAAAAATATTTAAAATTTGGATTAAAACCCATAAATAGTTCAACAAAATAACCACAATACTAATTATTGTTAAAGCTAAGGCACGAGCTCTATGTGTACATTTGTCCTTCAAGTTGTGCTGAAAAAGGTCAACAGAAAAGAGAAAGACAAAATGAAAAAACAAAAAATGTACTTGGACTTCAAGAAAAATTCTTGACAAAAGTACGAAAAAACAGAAGTAAGGAAAAAACATGTAAAATCAATTAAGATGGATAATCATTCAGGAAAGCAAATTTCGATCTACCAAATGTTAAAATACAATTTGGTTTAAGGATTGATGTTTGACTATTGACGTCAGCAGTCTTCGATGGCTGCGAGTGTAAGACGGCAAATCCATCTGAGGAGATCGAGTGGTTGCGATCGAAACATGTCATGGTAACCTGCCGGCCAGGGTTCGAGCCCGAGCCACGTCAAGAATGCAAGATTATCAATAACAATTTTAATTAATTTTCATGTTGTAAAAATTCCTTTCTTCATAAAAATAATTTAATGAAAATTAAATTTCATGAACTTAAGCCTAATTAAAAATATTAAAAATTTGGATTAAAACCCATAAATAGTTCAACAAAATAACGACAATACTAATTATTGTTAAATAATTTGTTTTAAAATTAACAATACTATATTCCACTTTTCTAAGAGCAACATGCTATGGTTGAAAACCAACCATGCTATTATAAGTGTTAAACAGGTTTAAGTTATTTTTGGCCATAACATGTTCGGAGGCAACCATAATATGGTTGAGGCTTCTTGATGGAGGACTAATTCAACCATAGTATGGTTGTCGGTGACAATAATAATTTTAAATGAATCATAATATGTTTAAAATTTTCTTTAAAAATAGTTTTGTTGTAGGTGACCATATTTAGACATGTTTTTTCTCTGGGTGTAGGCAAGTGAAATTTGTTTCATTATTTTGCTAAATATTTTAAAGAAAATTGTAAAAGGATGGGCCCGTATTTGACTCACCTTTTCTTATGGATCATATTCTCTAAAATCGCTTTAAAAAGGTAAAGGCAATGAGAACAAGTAAGAGTGCTATATTTGGCTATGCCAAATCTTATATACCCTTCACCCCTTCACCCGATAAGAGCAGAAAGTTTAATAAATGCGGTTCTTTCGATATAAATAAATCTATTTTGTGCCACTCCCACCTCCCAATCCCACCCACATTTTGTCGGATTTTGTGTATTAATAATCCATCTTAGTGTACCAAATTTGGAGACTTCAGTTTTTACCGTTCTCCAGATATACAACAATCTATAATATCTTTATACGGGATGTGCCACGCCCATTTCTCCAATCCCGCTCGATTTTTAAAGAGGCTGTGTATAACCCAGCTATGTGTACCAAATTTAGACAATATTGCGCAACGTCAAATTAAGTTTTCTCTAATTTGGCCAATTGTATGATTTTAGAGATTTTTAAAATTTTCGGAATTTTTTTTTAAATTTGTTTCTGTATCTATCTTCTATATATATAAAAATAAGTTGCATTGCGTAAGTAATTGATGTTCTCTGAAATGCGTGAACCGATTTTGTTACTGTAAAGTTCACGTGGAAGGTGACGTCAATACCAAGGTTTTTATGTATCAACGGTTTTCAAATGTGTATTGGTTCATATGTCCCCATACAAATATCAACAAAAGGCTTCAATTTTGAACTCCTCCGAGCGGCTTGACCGATTTTTATGAAATTTTGTATGTGTATTTGTTAGGTATGAGAATAGGTCGTAGAGTATATTTTATATCGCTAGAGGGCGCAAAATATTGCAATAGGGGTAAAAGCTCCCACTCCCCAATCTTCTAAACTAATCAACCGGTTTTCTGGCATGCAGACAATGTAACGTCTGAAAGAGAATAAGGAATAGGGTATGAAATATTGTAAGAGGGCTAAAAGCTCCCCCTCCCTATATCTTCGTAACTAATCAACCGATTCTTTTGAAATTTCGCAGGCAAATAGTGTTACAGTTGGAAAGAACTATAGCCTATAGTTTTTATTATTTAGGGCGCGAAATAGAGCAAGAGGGGTAAAAGCTCCCCCTCCCTCCCTCTATCTTCTTAACTAATCAGCCGGTTTTCTGCATACACTGTAACATCGCAAAGAGGACAGGGCATTAAATAGGGCAAGAGGGGTAAAAGCCTCCCTGTATCTTCTTAACTACTCAATTTCTTTTCTTGAAATTTGGCAGGCAAATAGTGTAACATCTGAACAGAACTATTGCCTATAATTTTTTCTTAAAATCTGGCTTGCAGACACTGTAACATCTGAAAGAAATAAGTTATGTGGCAAAACAACGTTTGCCGGGCCAGCTAGTTTATATAAAAATATTAAAGCGATTTTTTTTTGATTATATTAGTTTTTTGATTTTGCCATTTCTTTTTAAATTAAAAAAAAAAATTACGAATTCCTTGACAATTTTGCCGAAATTTCGATTTCAGTTTTTTAGTTACAATTTTCTAGTCTAAGACCCCTTTCAGGCTGGGCAAGTTAGTTGCACAAGTTACTTGCCAAGTACAACAAAGTCTGTGCTCTTACCGTTGACGTCTACAAACCAAGAGTTGCGCAAGAGACTTGCGCAAGTAACTTGCCGAGTGTGAAAGGGATCTAACAATTTAATAATAATGTTTTTTTTTATTTGGTTTATTTTTTATTTTAAATTTAACAAATTTTAGAATTCATATGTATAAAACTTTTGTTATTGATAGACTTTGCCAAAATTTTTCTCTGGGAACTCCCGCAATAAGGATTTCAAAGACTTCTTTGAATTTAATGTTGTTTTCTTTTTAATATATTTCAATAAATCTCCAATTTTAAAACGAAATATTTTAATTTAGGTTAAGTAACAAACAATAAAAATACGATAAATTTTCTAAAACTTAAGATTTATTTCTGCTTTGGGCCATCATTGTTCACCAAAAGTTTAAGAAAAATTTATATAAATATATTTGAGTGCTTGACTTTGGAAACTTTATTTATTTTTTTTTTTTTTTTTTGTTATCAAAATGTTCGTCCCAAAATAAAGCTCAACCTCTGAATCGATTGATTTATTACAAATTTTGTTTAATTTTAATCGAGTGTTCGGTAACGATTCTAAACGCACACACACCTTCCAACAGGAATAAGGAATGGAAATGATTGATGTTTCTATGATGGAGAAGACAGGCTGGCAACCAGCCCTTTTTCTTTAGCTTAAATTTTTTTTTATTTTTTGACATGTCGTCTTCTTGTGCCCGTTTCTTATGACAACCTTTTGCTGTTTGATCACGATGATCGCAAACAGCTGTCCCTTCTTGTATCCTGTTAAGTTTTTTGAAAAAGTGTGTATGACTAAGAATACGAAAGAGTTTCCTTTGAATGTCCCGAGTGTAAAAAAATTTATGAATATGAATAAAATCTAAAACACTTTGTCAGCTGGAGGTGTTTTTTAATAAAGTTTTTTCTTTGCGGGTTCTTGGTTAAGATCAACTTTTTGGAATATTAATTAAAAGCGATCAAAGTAAAAGATATTTTTGAAAAGTAAATATTAAAGTAATATACATATTTATTTTGTGCTTTTAAAATGTGACCAACTAAATTAAATTTTGGGATATAAAAATTTTAAATTAGTCGCACAAAGAAGCTAAATAAAAAAGCACTCGTCATAGAAAAAAATTAAAATTTATTTAAATTAAAAAATTTGTGATATTAATTAAAAAATTAATTAAGTTTGCATTAGTTAACAAATCAATAGTATCAATTAAATGATACATTTACTTGATTAAACGTTTAATTCACTCGATTAAATGTTTAATTCACTTGATTAAATGTTTAATTCACTTGATTAAATTTTTAATTCACTTCATTAAATTTCTAATTAAAACAGATTTTTTTTTATTAATGCTTTAGTTGGTAAACAATTTTGGAGAATTTTTTCTGTGTTAACTTCCGCTCGAAAATAAAATAAAAACTCCTAAATATGACTCTAAACATTGAAAGCGCATTAATATATTTTGGTTTCAAGAAACGCCTTAAGAAGATTCAGTTTTTTGTACATTGTCATATTATTATTGCAACATTTATGCAATTTCTAGGCCAGGGATATCTATCGTTTTTTTATTTTTGTTTAGAAATTTCATCTCTTTTTGGACTTGCAAATGACATTTAGAATCCAAAGCTACAAAATTTGTGATTGCGTTAGTCTCATCCACATTTCATGTTGATAAAAATCCCACTAAATGTTTTGGGGAAAAAAATATTTATCATTTAAATTGAAAATATATATTTATCTTCTCTATGCCTCTTTAGTGATTGCAATATACGATCTAGGCAACCGGTGAGACTTTTTAAAGCTGGTTTTTTTATCTGACCAGCTCCTACTAACTTTGATTAAGGAATTATGGTTCATTATTTTATTATAATATGATTTTTTACTCTTGAAAAAATTATCTATAAACAAATTTGCATTTGTGATGTATTGAATGGCAAATAGTAGGGAGCGAATTTTTATTAATTTATTTCTTAAAAAATATGCGCCTAAAATATCCTACAAAAAAATTAAAATATTCTATTATATTAGTACAAATAAATTTTGTATTAGTTTTTTTTTTACTTATTTATGATAATTAATTTCCTAGACTTTTTTCTACTGCCAGGAACGTAAAATATTTTTTTTCCAAATTTTTATAATCGTCGCCTATTCCTGATCAATACGATTCACAGCTTAAGTCTCACAATAAAATGAATTAATAAAGAGCAACATATGCAGTGTTGCCAAAACTTGGTGACCAAAAATGGCTAAATTTACGGAAAAAATGGCTAAAAATGGGCTAAAAAATGGCTAAAAGCTTTTTTAAATAAAAACACTTTAAAATTCAGTAACAAAACTGAAATAATTCATTTAAAGTTGTATTCAATTACCTTTCCAACGGTATGTCATTTATTTCGATCGGACTTTTTGGTTGGGCTCCACAAGGGTTTGAGTGGGACCATACACCGAAAACACACAAAAGTACCGTTATCTAAAAAACAGTACTTAAAAAAATAAATAACAGCGTTTTTCGTGTTCAGGAGATTAACTTATGTGACGTTCTTGGTATTTTTCCAAATTAAAAATTTGTAAAGCAGTGTAATGAATTTTGAAGTTTTGTCCACTATAACTATGCCATTTAATGACTCATCTCTTCAAACGACCCATGGTTATTTAATTAATTTTATAACCTTTCAATAACAAGAAAGAAATACATAGTCCGTTCAAATTGTTAAAGATATTTGCATTTCAGTCACATCATCTTTTTCAAAAACACAAATAACGGTTATTTTGAAATATCTCAAAAACTGTTATACTTTTGATAATTCTGACTTCATATTCGGATTGAGGGGAGAGTTTTACATAAATATTAGCTGTCAAAACCATTTGGTCACAACTCTATTGAAAATTTGTCACGTAGTGTAAGCACCAGGCAAAGAATGCGAAGATATGTGAAAATTTCGGTGTTATTTTTTAATTTAGTTTTTTCTGGATAAAATATTCATGTTAAAGAAAACTAATACAGAGCAACATTGTTCATAAGATATAGCCCTAGAATATTTGTAAATAAGGTTTTTCTCTGAAATAAATATTACGGAAGTTATCCACAATTAAAGCGACCAATAGTGAAAAAATAGCATTTTAGCAAACTTTGTGGGCTCAAGGCACGGCTAATAACTATGCAAACGATCTAAAATTGTATATTTCGCTCATTTGCTGCAAGACCGGCACAACTCAAAAAAATCAATTTCGAGATAAACGCGTTTAAAGTTTTTTAATTTGCTCTGACTACTTAGAAAAAAAGAAGGCACATTCTGTTCAAACTGGGAAAGTATAAAAGATATAAAGATGAATTTAATGCACAATATAAATAAAAACAAAGCGAACAATTCTGCATCTCTAACTCCAAAATTAAATTTTTTGAGTTATGCCGGTCTTGCAGCAAATGAGCGATACATATTTTTTTCTAATTTGGAATCATTCTAAGGGGTTTGTTAAGTGAAAATACGAAAAAAATAACGGTCACCCTACTCTCCAATATTGTGGTGGTGGTATAAATATTGTGTTGTTATGGTAAAAATATTTACCTAATTGATAAAATCGAATTAACGGTTGCCTAATGTAACCTATTTCTCAAATAACTTTTAACGATGTTTACTTGGCTAAACACCCTCTCTACTTCAGCATTAGACTATGGAAGTGAGAGCAACTTTATAGTCAATTCTGAAATTTCTAAAACAATTTTGTTACCGCCTGCATCCCTTTATTGAAATACAGTGCCACCTCGCTAGTCCGAAGGTGTGTAATCCGAATTATCCAGTAATCCGAATTGAATTTATGACGTATAACATACTCTATAGTCCGCATTGATTGCAAGCTCGCAAACCGAATTTTTAATTTTCTGCTTTTTTATTATTTCAAGAAGCGAATTTCTGTGCGAACTTTGAAAATATGCGGCGAATCCTTATCTGTTACACCTGATCTTGTACCCGATTTTCAAAATAAGCTGTTATAGAGACTGAAAATCTGATTTAGGGCCAAATTTACAATACTGATAAATCTGGACTTTTTTGAAAAATGTTTCCAGACAAAACTTGTGTGCATTGTAAAGGAAAGCCTACTGCGGCTACCAAAATGAGCAAAGTGAGAATCACCTTCTTGTGCAGTGCTTATAAATCTAGAACTCTCAAGCTTAACATTGTAGTTGGGAAGTGAAAAAACACAAATATTTTTATCGAATGGTTTTTTAAATCGTAAAAGACTATCAAATTGAAAATAATTTTCCCAAAAAAGCTTTATTGTTATTGGATAATGCAAAATGTCATTGAGAGCCGCTGGTATCTGAATGTGGGCAATATAAAACTTTTCCTTTACCCCACAAATTATAAGTTGTTTTACAAAAAAGATCTCTTATGTGAATTAGTAAACTCTGTAGCGGACAATTCCGAAATTTTTGAAACAATTCAATTTAAAGGACGCTTGTGAGTTGCTTAAACGATATTATGTCAGGGTGCCCAATTCTTCTATAATGTCTTGTTGGAAGCATATTCATTTTCACAGGTGGGCTTCAGATGGTAACATCCCACTGTCATTATTAAAACAAGAATTGCCTGAGAATTTTTGTGCTGAAGAAAAAGAAGAATTTCGCACAATAACCAACTAATTTCACCGCAATAATCCCGTGCGAATTTCTGAAGATGAAACTCTTAGCTGTATTATTAACTCTGACAATACTTTGTGTAGTAGTTCATAGACAGACACAGAAAATGTGGCATCAGAGCCTGTAATTATGAAACACCTTAAAAATCGTGAAGCTGCGCAGGCCCTTAATTCTTCAATAGATTGACCAAAGGAACGATGTATGCAAACAAATTACATATTGAATCTTAATGAATTGCGGAACAAGGCTTTCGAAGCATGTGCACGGAAAGATGTTAAAAAAAAATAATCAGCCTTATTCCAGTTGTCGTAATCGATCAAGTCGTTTTTTGGAACACACAACCAGTGTTCTATAATCTCTTTCAAAAACCAATTGATCGATTACGACAACGACAACCGGAATAAGGCTGAAAATTTAAAAATACGTTTGAAATCGAAATTATTTTTTATGAATGCTAAATTTAATTTTTTCATTCTTGACTAATAAAACTCCAATAAATTTTTTTTTAAATCCTGGCTTATGTTTTATTTGTGGATATAGTGAATTATAATACATAATAACAGCACATTCAGTAATCCGAATTTCTCGTTAATCCGAATCAGGGTCTGCAATCATTAATTCAGATTAGCAAGCTGGCACTGTACTTGCAACCAGAAAGAAACATCGATGTTTGGGTTGGTCCATTTTATAAATTTAATATTGGAATACTGTTCCTTTATTTTGAAAGATGTTTCAGCGTCAATGTTTATAACGATTTTCAACATATGTAAAAGTTGTGATTTAAATTAAAGGCGTTTTAATTGTTCAAAATGTTTATTTTACTTTTACAAATTTTTATAATAAAATAAAAATTATTCTTTTAAAAGAAAAACGACAAAAAAATTGTATGGCTAAACAAGATGAAAAAATGGTTAAAAAAAAATGGCTTATGGCTAAACAGGGTGAAAAATGGCAAAATCTAGCCACTAAATGGCTAAATTGGCAACACTGAACATATGAGATCGTAATTTTCCGTCCTTGGTTAAAACAGTGTTTAAAGATCTAATTTTAGATATTTCTAAGCAATATTTCAGAACTACTACAGTCTAATTATGTTAAACATTGGGAATATAACTTTAAAATGCTGGAGTTTGTTTGCAAAATTTAGCCGTTTAAGTTTTTATATTTTTGGTAAATCAAACAGCTATAAATGCATTTATTTTTGATCATTGTCGTAATTTCGATGGGTTTAAAAAAAATTTATAATTGAATTTTAGCCAAAGATTACGTGTCCCAAAGTATGAATGTTCCTATAGGGATGTAACGATACGCCTTTTTGCTGATACGATATCGATACTGATACTTAAAAAGAAATAACGGCCATACCGATACCCCTACCGATACGAATATAAAATTTAAATTCAAGGTAAAATTAACAAAACTCAAGTAGAGTTAGTTTTCTATTTTACAAAATTTACTGTGTAATAGTGCTGGGATACTATCGATATTTTCTACTATCGATATTTATCGATAGTTCAGATTTCACTATCGATATATCGATATTACTATCGGCTGAATGTTTGTACTTGTGCAGGAAAACTTTAATTTTTTTTATAAGCCTACAGTCCGTTGTTTTCATCACTCTTTATTGAATGTATGAGAGGTGTAACAGGGACTATAAGATATTCCATTGCAACTTTAAAAAATTTTCTAAATTCTAAACCCAAAAAGAAATCAATCTAGCGGACATATCCTCTAATGGTCGTTCATTGTTTTGTCCTATGCTTGCAATTGCATTTGGATTTGTTTTTTTTTTTACAACATTACAAAAATATATGACATTTCAGTCAAATTTCGACTAAAAAGCTTTTAATTTGCAGTAAAAAGCACTGCTAAGCAATCCATACCACTTGCCATACTTGTTGTTTGTATTCATTGCTGTTATTTAGCGCGAATTAAAAATAGCAAGTAAAAATTTGCGGCAAAATACCGTGTGTGTATAGCTGCTGTTAGATGTCTTCATATCTGTATTTTAAATAATAAAAATATCGATATTTATATTTTTCCTATCGATATTTTCGATATTTTAAGACTATAATATCGATAGTCTATCGATAGTTTCCCAGCACTTCTGTGTAAAGCCTAGTACATACTCTGTTTAAATTTGGGAAAAATGCTGAGCAACATCGATTATTTCACACGAAAATTTAGACATGTATCAATGTTGCCTGTCTTGCGAGTTTGCACAATTTGACGTGTTTATTCATTCCTTGAAAGTAAGCGACATTGTTTTGCATATGTAAACAAAACCCACATGAGTTTTACAAAAAATTATTTTTTTTTTTAATAAAAAATTAACTGCCTTCCCACGATGTCGACAAGAACAGGGGGGGCTATCGCGTATTTCGATTCGAAAAGCAACATTTTTCGAAAGTTAAACTGTACTGCGTAACTCGTTCGAAACGATGACAGAGTTAATAAGATTTCTGTAAGACGTGCTAAGTTCCCATTTTTTTCCTATTTGATAAATACACTGAGATTTATTATTGAGGGACAGAGTTGTATTTATAAGCAAATGAAAAATTTGATTAAAAGTTGGTAGCACTGCTATTAAAATTCCAAAATGGACGAAAACATCCTACAACAAAACAAATAATAAATACTATTCCATGTGTGAAAAATATTATAATTGTGTTTTTTAATTAATATGTGTTGTATTTCCCTGCGGTTTAAGAACCAACAGAAAAAACCAACCGTTACTTAATACTGCTTTTTGTTTGTAAATGTTTTTTTTTTTAATTTTTTTATAATTTCAAGACCACAAATATTAAAACATTTTCAATAAAAACGTTAGTAAACATTTATTTTATATAAATTATAAAATTATTAGGTTTAATTTGTTTGTTTTACACTATTATTTACCTTGAACTTTGTCATTTGCACTTTGTCACTAACAAAATAGCTTTCGGACAATTTCCTAACGCTTTTTGCATAACTGATGCTCGTTTTCGTAATACGGAGTTGGAGTTTCGAAAGGTATTTTTATTGCTCGTAATATAGAGTTGCCGTTACGAAAGTGAATTTTTGTTTTCGAAAAGGTATTAACAACTTCCGTTCATTCGAAACAAATAGTACGAAAATCGTAATACACAGTACAAATTGTTCGATATATTTATTTTGAAAACAAAAACAAATTTAGGTTTTTATACCCTCCACCACAATTAGTTGTGAAGAGGGTATATTAAGTTTGTCATTCAGTGTGAAACTTTTTTATTATTCATCTCAGCCCCATGAAGTATATTTATTCTGGGTCCTTGAGTAATTCAAAGTCGATTTAGCCATGTCCGTCTGTCTGTCCGTCTGTTGAAAACACGCTCACTTTCGAACAACTCAAAAGATATGGACAAACTTTGTGTCAAATTGCTTGTAGTTATCCTAAGCAGTTTGGGACTGAAATCCAGCAAAATCGGTTCAGTAGGACCACAGCTATGAATCAAAATGTGGAACCACCACCTAAAAAAATTGATAATTTTGTTACAAAAAATAACATAAATGCTGGAACAAGGCATGGAATGAGATAAGATTTTGCAAAAATTAGTTTTATTTGACTAGAAATCACGCTGTTAAATTTCGTGAAGATCCGTCCGTAATTTACCCTAAGCCCCATATAAACCATACTCCCGGAAAACAGTTTAGTACCCCTAAAACCGTAAAAAAATAACGCTAGCGTAACAAAATTTGGTACATCACAGTTTTTTAGGACTAGAAATAACACTGTGAACTTTCGTAACGATCGGTCCATAATTTACCTTAGGCCTCATATAAACTCTACTACCAGAAAACAGTTTAGTACGCCTAAAACTGTAAAAATCGGTACATAACTTACCCTAGGCCCCATAGAAACCCTACTTCCGGAAAACAGTTTAGTTCACCTTAAACCATAATTAATAATGCTAGCATAACAGAAATTGGTACGTCACAGGTTTAAAGGACTAGAAATGATGCTGTGAAATTTCGTGACAATCGGTCCATAATTTACCCTAGGCCACATATAAACCCTACTACCGGAAAACAGTTTAGTCGCCTAAACTGTGACAAATCGTCACAGTTTAAGATAATAATAACATCATTACCCCTTAAACATTCGAACTGTCGGTGGAGGGTATCAAAGATTCGGCACAGCCGAATATAGCACTCTAACTTGTTTATTATTGTTTTCAATATAAATAAGCGAAAGAAATGTTCTTGTCGACATCGTGGGCCTGGCAGTAAAATTAAAATATCGGGTGATTTTTGAGCTACTATCTTTTTGGCAACACTGGTTTAAACAGCTGACGCACGTTTCGTGTTTTGTTTCACTGTCAAACATCTTCAGTTTGGTCTAGAGTTTAACGATGAATCGTTTTACAAACGACCAACGCTTGCAAATTATTGAATTTTATTATAAAAATGCGTACTCTGTTAAAAAAGTTCATCGCGCGCCTGTTGTGTTCAGCGACGAATCTCATTTTTGGCTCAATGCGTACGTTAACAAGCAGAATTGTCGATTTTGGAGTGAAGATCAGCCAGAAGCATTGCAAGAGCTACCAATGCATCCAGAAAAAGTCAAAGTTTGGTGCGGTTTATGGGCTGGTGGCATCATTGGACCGTGTTTCTTCAAAGATGAATCGAATCGTAACGTAACTGTGAATGGTGAGCGCTACCGTGAGATGAAATCCAACTATTTTTGCCCAAAATGCAAGAGCTTGACTTGCATGACATGTGGTTTCAACAAGACGGTGCCACATGCCACACAGCACGCTTAACAATGGACTTATTGAGAGGCGAGTTCGGTGAACATTTTATTTCACGTTCGGGACCGGTCAATTGGCCGCCTAGATGGTGCGATTTAACGCCTTTAGACTATTTTTTGTGGGGCTATGTTAAAGCTCATGTCTACACACACATGCCCGCTTCAATTGACGCATTGGAAGACAACATTGAAGCATTCATTCATGAGATACCGGCCGAAATGTTGGAAAGAGCAAGCGGATGGACCATTTGAGGCGCAGTCACGGTCAACATTTGCATGAAATAATCTTCAAACATTAAATTATATGGACCGTACTATCGATTCAAATAAAGATCTCATGAATTTTTCTGAATTTTATGTGTTTTTTTTAACTTTCCTATAGCTCTTAAAAAACCACCCATTAAAATAAATATGGATTATTATGTTATATTAAGTATCAAAATAATTTTTGGGGATGCAAAATTTTAATTTTAAAAGATTTTGTTATTCGTGCTTAATTCCCAATTTTTATTATTGATAAAAACACTGAAATTTATTGTTGATGGGATAAGCTATTCCTATGCGCATTTCTCTGGTTGCTTAGGCCAGATCGCCAGGAAACGTCATCCAAAAAGATTTTAGAAAAACTAAAGATATTAAACCAAATAAAACTGTTAAACATATAAGAATTATAAGCAACAGTTCTACTTGTAATAATATCAAAGTTTAAACAAAACACATCAACAATAAACAGTGGGTTTATCTCATCTTACATTCCCCACTACAATTAGTTGAAATTCTCTCAACATTAATTGTAAATAAATATTTAAAATAAAAGTAAGCAAAAGATTTTAAATCCCATTTAAAAATGGAGCTTCCAACGAAGCAGGTTTGTAAGGGAGAAATGAAAGAGTTTTGATCATCATCGCGCTTAAGAAAGGCCTGAATTTTAGATGGTGAGTTCCCACTTTGAAGCCATTAATTTTTGATACAAAAGCGCTTTATTCAACGCATATAAAAACTGGTGAGCGCAGCTTAACACACTGAATGTTTCTTTAGTTATTTTTTAGTATTCTCCCTAACAAACCTGCTTCGTAGAAAGGTAAGTGCAATTTTATAAAATTTGTTATTGGGTGCAAGACTTATCAATGAGAGAACACTTAACTACATATTATGGTGCAAAGCAAAACGGCTAAATTATGTATATGCGTTTATGCATCTTTCCAAAAAGCTTTAGTGTCAAATCGTGTTGACAAGTTACACAGCAAACGCGTAGAATGTATATACTTACGTGTCGAAGGCATTAAGTGGGATTACTATATACTTTAGCATGCGTCTTAAAAAAAGGTCAAAAAGGAAACATAAGCATATAACGCGTGTTGTGGACCTCCAGGGTAAGAATTACAAGAATCCATTCAATTTTCTTTTGATTTTATGCTCTGCTTTTGAATGTGTTATTGCTCTAGGCTGTTATGCAAAAAATAAGAATTGAAAATTAAACTGTTTTTAAAAAAACAACAAAAAAAGTATTGTCGTATCGGCAGTAAAATATCGCCGATGCCGATATATCGGCAAATCAGAAGTATCACCGATATATAGGTATCGGTATTCGTTACATCCATAAATGTTCCTTTCTTTTAAAACTGCACTTATTTTTTGAATTTCCTTATGAAAATTAGTTAAGAAAAAAATTTTTTTTCCTAACAAAAATATCAACAAATTCAGGTGTGAATATAAGCACATTTTTAAAACAATATATGCACAAATATGCACAATGCAGTTTATTCTAAGCAAAAAATGTGATTTGAATAAAAAACAAGTTAGAGTGCTATATTCGGCTGTGCCGAATCTTTGATACCCTCCACCGACAGTTCGAATGTTTAAGGAGTAATATCTGTATGATGTTATTATTATCTTAAACTGTGACGATTTGTTATTAATTATGGTTTTAGGCGACTAAACTGTTTTCAGGTAGTAGGGTTTATATGGGGGTACTAGGGTTTTTATAGGGTTAATTATGGACCGATCATCACTGTGACGTACCAATTTCTGTTATGCTAGCATTATTAATTATGGTTTTAGGTGTACTAAACAGTTTTCCGGGCGTAGGGTTTCTATGGGGCCTAGGGTAAATTATGTACCGATCTTCACGAAATTTCACAGTATCATTTATAGTCCTATAAAACTGTGACGAGCCAAAATTTGTTATGATTGCATTATTTTTTACGGTTTTAGGCGTACTAAACTGTTTTCCGGTAGTAGGGTTTATATGGGGCGTAAGGTAAATTATGGACCGATCGTCACGAAATTTCACAGTGTTATTTCTAGTCCTAAAAAACTGTGACGTTCCAAATTTTGTTACGCTAGCGTTATTTTTTACGGTTTTAGGCGTACTAAACTGTATTCCGGGAGTAGTGTTTATATGGGGCTTCGGGTAAATTATGGACGGATCTTCACGAAATTTAACAGCGTGATTTCCAGTCAAATAAAACAAATTTTTGCAAAATCTTATCTCATTCCGTGCCTTGTTCCAGCATTTATGTTGTTTTTTGTAACAAAATTATCAATTTTTTTATGTAATGGTTCCATATTTTGATTCATAGCTCTGGTCCTACTGAACCGATTTTACTGGATTTCAATCCCAAGCTGCTTAGATTAACTACAAGCAATTTGGCACCAAGTTTGTTCATTTCTTTTGAGTTGTTCGAAAGTGAGCGTGTTTTCAACAGACGGACATGGTTAAATCGACTTAGAATTACTCAAGGACCCAGAATATATATACTTTATGGGGTCTGAGATGAATAATTAAAAAGTTTCACACGGAATGACAAACTATATATACCCTCTTCACAACTAATTGTGGTGGAGGGTATAACAACGTAACTTAAAACTTTAGAGAAAAAAAATGTATTGGCATATTAATCCGGCCCCATAAACATAAACAACAAGAAGTTTGGATCAAACACCATCAGCATATTCATAAGAAGATGCCATTTCCCGCTGCCCAGCCTCAGCCGAGCAGAAGGTAATCAACTTTTTGACATGTCGATGATAAATTTGTTTTTTAGCTGTTTTGAATTGATGATGCAAAATTTGTTGTCCGATCTTGTAAAGCACATCATATCAATCATACAATACATGTTCTAAAAAGTGGTATGAGAGATGTGTGCTCTGTTAAAAAAGTTCATCGCGCGCCTGTTGTGTTCAGCGGCGAAGCTCATTTTTGGCTCAATGGGTACGTTAACAAGCAGGATTGTCGATTTTGGAGTGAAGATCAGCCAGAAGCATGGCAAAAGCTACCAATGCATCCAGAAAAAGTCAATGTTTGGTGCGGTTTATGGACTGGTGGCATCATTGGACCGTACTTCTTCAAAGATGATGCGAATCGTAACGTAACTGTGAATGGTGAGCGCTACCGTGAGATGAAATCCAACTATTTTTGCCCAAAATGCAAGAGCTTGACTTGCATGACATGTGGTTTCAACAAGACGGTGCCACATGCCACACAGCACGCTTAACAATGGACTTATTGAGAGGCGAGTTCGGTGAACATTTTATTTCACGTTCGGGACCGGTCAATTGGCCGCCTAGATGGTGCGATTTAACGCCTTTAGACTATTTTTTGTGGGGCTATGTTAAAGCTCATGTCTACACACACATGCCCGCTTCAATTGACGCATTGGAAGACAACATTGAAGCATTCATTCATGAGATACCGGCCGAAATGTTGGAAAGAGCAAGCGGATGGACCATTTGAGGCGCAGTCACGGTCAACATTTGCATGAAATAATCTTCAAACATTAAATTATATGGACCGTACTATCGATTCAAATAAAGATCTCATGAATTTTTCTGAATTTTATGTGTTTTTTTTAACTTTCCTATAGCTCTTAAAAAACCACCCATTAAAATAAATATGGATTATTATGTTATATTAAGTATCAAAATAATTTTTGGGGATGCAAAATTTTAATTTTAAAAGATTTTGTTATTCGTGCTTAATTCCCAATTTTTATTATTGATAAAAACACTGAAATTTATTGTTGATGGGATAAGCTATTCCTATGCGCATTTCTCTGGTTGCTTAGGCCAGATCGCCAGGAAACGTCATCCATAAAGATTTTAGAAAAACTAAAGATATTAAACCAAATAAAACTGTTAAACATATAAGAATTATAAGCAACAGTTCTACTTGTAATAATATCAAAGTTTAAACAAAACACATCAACAATAAACAGTGGGTTTATCTCATCTTACATTCCCCACTACAATTAGTTGAAATTCTCTCAACATTAATTGTAAATAAATATTTAAAATAAAAGTAAGCAAAAGATTTTAAATCCCATTTAAAAATGGAGCTTCCAACGAAGCAGGTTTGTAAGGGAGAAATGAAAGAGTTTTGATCATCATCGCGCTTAAGAAAGGCCTGAATTTTAGATAGTGAGTTCCCACTTTGAAGCCATTAATTTTTGATACAAAAGCGCTTTATTCAACGCATATAAAAACTGGTGAGTGCAGCTTAACACACTGAATGTTTCTTTAGTTATTTTTTAGTATTCTCCCTAACAAACCTGCTTCGTAGAAAGGTAAGTGCAATTTTATAAAATTTGTTATTGGGTGCAAGACTTATCAATGAGAGAACACTTAACTACATATTATGGTGCAAAGCAAAACGGCTAAATTATGTATATGCGTTTATGCATCTTTCCAAAAAGCTTTAGTGTCAAATCGTGTTGACAAGTTACACAGCAAACGCGTAGAATGTATATACTTACGTGTCGAAGGCATTAAGTGGGATTACTATATACTTTAGCATGCGTCTTAAAAAAAGGTCAAAAAGGAAACATAAGCATATAACGCGTGTTGTGGACCTCCAGGGTAAGAATTACAAGAATCCATTCAATTTTCTTTTGATTTTATGCTCTGCTTTTGAATGTGTTATTGCTCTAGGCTGTTATGCAAAAAATAAGAATTGAAAATTAAACTGTTTTTAAAAAAACAACAAAAAAAGTATTGTCGTATCGGCAGTAAAATATCGCCGATGCCGATATATCGGCAAATCAGAAGTATCACCGATATATAGGTATCGGTATTCGTTACATCCATAAATGTTCCTTTCTTTTAAAACTGCACTTATTTTTTGAATTTCCTTATGAAAATTAGTTAAGAAAAAAATTTTTTTTCCTAACAAAAATATCAACAAATTCAGGTGTGAATATAAGCACATTTTTAAAACAATATATGCACAAATATGCACAATGCAGTTTTTTCTAAGCAAAATATGTGATTTGAATAAAAAACAAGTTAGAGTGCTATATTCGGCTGTGCCGAATCTTTGATACCCTCCACCGACAGTTCGAATGTTTAAGGAGTAATATCTGTATGATGTTATTATTATCTTAAACTGTGACGATTTGTTATTAATTATGGTTTTAGGCGACTAAACTGTTTTCAGGTAGTAGGGTTTATATGGGGGTACTAGGGTTTTTATAGGGTTAATTATGGACCGATCATCACTGTGACGTACCAATTTCTGTTATGCTAGCATTATTAATTATGGTTTTAGGTGTACTAAACGGTTTTCCGGGCGTAGGGTTTCTATGGGGCCTAGGGTAAATTATGTACCGATCTTCACGAAATTTCACAGTATCATTTATAGTCCTATAAAACTGTGACGAGCCAAAATTTGTTATGATTGCATTATTTTTTACGGTTTTAGGCGTACTAAACTGTTTTCCGGTAGTAGGGTTTATATGGGGCGTAAGGTAAATTATGGACCGATCGTCACGAAATTTCACAGTGTTATTTCTAGTCCTAAAGAACTGTGACGTTCCAAATTTTGTTACGCTAGCGTTATTTTTTACGGTTTTAGGCGTACTAAACTGTATTCCGGGAGTAGTGTTTATATGGGGCTTCGGGTAAATTATGGACGGATCTTCACGAAATTTAACAGCGTGATTTCCAGTCAAATAAAACAAATTTTTGCAAAATCTTATCTCATTCCGTGCCTTGTTCCAGCATTTATGTTGTTTTTTGTAACAAAATTATCAATTTTTTTATGTAATGGTTCCACATTTTGATTCATAGCTCTGGTCCTACTGAACCGATTTTACTGGATTTCAATCCCAAGCTGCTTAGATTAACTACAAGCAATTTGGCACCAAGTTTGTTCATTTCTTTTGAGTTGTTCGAAAGTGAGCGTGTTTTCAACAGACGGACATGGTTAAATCGACTTAGAATTACTCAAGGACCCAGAATATATATACTTTATGGGGTCTGAGATGAATAATTAAAAAGTTTAACACGGAATGACAAACTTAATATACCCTCTTTACAACTTATTGTGGTGGAGGGTATAACAACGTAACTTAAAACTTTAGAGAAAAAAAATGTATTGGCATATTAATCCGGCCCCATAAACATAAACAACAAGAAGTTTGGATCAAACACCATCAGCATATTCATAAGAAGATGCCATTTCCCGCTGCCCAGCCTCAGCCGAGCAGAAGGTAATCAACTTTTTGACATGTCGATGATAAATTTGTTTTTTAGCTGTTTTGAATTGATGATGCAAAATGTGTTGTCCGATCTTGTAAAGCACATCATATCAATCATACAATACATGTTCTAAAAAGTGGTATGAGAGGAGGCATTCTTCTATGGTTCAATTTTTTTTGTTCTTCTCTGTTTGGGTTCGTTTTGGCTTCATAAATGTGCGATGGATGTTGTCAGTATGTCCGTTTGATGTATTGTGCCGTTTTTCACACATTTTGTATTGATTTCAAAATTATAGTAATTTTCACAATTTTCTAATTATTTAATCGTTTATTGATTTTTAATGTACAAAATAATAAACTGTTGCATATTATTTGCACTCAACTCTCTCAACTGAACTTCAAAGTGGCAGTTGTATTTGTGTATAACCCACTTGTATCTGTTGGCTTCGATTAACATTTTCATATTCAACGATTCATCCATCCATCACATGCAACATTGAAGTGTGTCCCAATTATTAATGGAAAAATTATTTTGTAGAACATTTCAATGAGGTGTTGATTTAATGTTGCATTTCGCTCAATTTATTACAAATTTAATTGTAGTAAACAAAGAAGAAGACTTACAAAAAGGTAATTACTTTAATTTAATTTAATTTAATTGTTTTGCGTTGATAATGAAAGTGGTTTCGTAGAGTTTAATGAACTTTTGTATTTTATAAATAAGCTAAAATCAATTTTTCATTTATATTTTTTTTGCCATCTTTTTTTATGGAATTACAAAATTTATTCAAATTAATTCTTGACCCTTAAAAAATTCACCGACGGCCTTTTTACAGAAATTTTTAAACTAAAACGGGAAAACAGAAATAAAAAATTACAACAATTGAAAATCGAATATAGAAATATCTGTCAATATAAAATTTAGTTCCTGCAAATATTTAATTCTTCCGTTTACACAATAAACCTATGACCGCCCTTCAAAAAAAAATGGACCCAAACTATCGTTTTGTTGCTTCTAGACATTTTACATCACTTTTTTACTTTAAACAACACTCAGGGGATGCCCCCAACTAATGCAATTGTGTTGGTATTAGGAAAATACAAAGAATGGATGTGATCTGCTGGAAGAAAGGCTTGTACTACGGGCATTTAACCGCATCTCAGGGATGAGTTCGCCCATCTCTACTGAGCACGTACCGTGGTAATATCGATAGAACTATGACACACAACTAACATTCCGACGATGCTCCAATGAGTCAATAGAACTGTAATTGATGAGCTTCAACTCACTCTTTTACAACCGATCCAGAAGCTTCAAGATAGACCTTGAAGCACCTGTCCAGAACTGGGAGTTGTACTCCATTTTCGGTCGGATATAAGTAGGTGGCATAAATAGTGAAAAGATGAGAAGGAGTGAATTAGTTCTTGTACGGTTTTAAAGAACCAAGACCCTAAAATGCTTCTTTCGACACTTCTGCTTTGGAAAGCAATTCATCGTAAGTTTTGATGGTGGTCTGGATTTGTGATTTGATGATTTTAAACCAGATTTTGGCAATTAGTTAAGTGAGATTATGAAAAATATAAAAACATCACAAAATGGTGACTTTTAATGAAAGCAAAAAACGATTACACAACTGTTCTGTGTAAAAGCTCAAGCAAGACAAACATGTATGAATTAGTCTTATTAGATGACCGTATCAGAAGAGTCATGCTGGCTTGGCTGTCCCTATTTTTCATGTAATTTTATATTTATTCTGAATGTCAAATACATTGACATTTATAATAAATACATATAAACTACATTTAAGATAATCAACTATGATTCTTTAAACTCCATTTTTATTAAATCAAATTTTACTTTTTTTAAAACGTCGTTTTTCAAAACTAAATTAAAAATGAATTCTATACAAAAAAATATAAAAAAAGAACTTAAAAATGGCGTGACAATTAAATAATCAATTAATTAAATTTTAACTCTTTAACTTTACTTGGCATCTTGAAAAATATCAATTACAGTCAAATCCCGATAATTCGTACCCCGATAAATCGTAATTCCCGATAATTCGTAATAAACTGTCGGTCCCTTGAAAAAATCTCGTTAATTCGTAAAATTTCCATACATTTTGGTCCCCTCGATAATTCGTAATTTTTTTCCAATTAAAATCTTCTTTACCTCTTATAAATCGTAATTGTTTGCTAACTACCACTTATAATTCGTAATAAAAACAACAGAAACATGGAAATAATGATTTTTTGTTTACCGTTTTTTTTTTGCGTGGGTTTTTGCTTGTTCGTGTGTTTATTTTCTTAAGATCAGTTTGTTACATAAATAATTTTTATAGGTATATTTTATTTTTAACAATTGTCTTTTATGTGTTTATTATTGTTTTAATAAATAAATTGAAAAACCCCGTTAATTCGTATTAATTTTATTTAAACCCCGGTAAATCGAAATCCCGCTAAATCGAAAACCCCTATAATTCGTAAGAAATGGCCGGTCCCTTGCGATTACGAATTATCGCGATTCTACTGTACTTCCAAGAATTATATGACAGATTTTTGTTTTTGACAGTTTTGTACATTTAACTAAAAAAAATACCGTTCACGTCAATAACTGCCCGTCTATACCAGAGATAATTATTGCGACATATATTGCAGTAAATGTCAAAATTATGTTATCTTTAATGTAGACAGTAATTTTTTGTACATACCCAGCCAAAACTTACATTGCAAAGTAATGAGTTAAAAAGCTAATATAACGACTCTTCACTACTTATACATTGGCATTTTAACTCATTATTTTAACACGGTGATGTCATTGGAGGCAAGTTCTTACCACCCTAGCTTACAAATAGGGAGTTAAATAAGTCATTACCACATTCGCTTAGAAATAGGGAGTTAAATAAGTCATTACCACATTCGCTTACAAATAGGGACTTAAATAACTTATTACTCCGATGTCACCAAAATTACAACTAACATGTCATGACTATAAAATTTCAGTACAGCATAATTTTTCATATTCAAATTTATTACAAATTGTTTTTTATTTATAATAAAAAAAAACAAATTGTAAGAACAAATATTTTAAATCAATTTGTATTAGATTTGAAAAAACTTCAACCGTAGATGCATTTTATTACGAATGAATTATAAATTTCGTTAATCAACCCATACACAAGTACTTAGGTATCAGATTATATGTCAGCCATTACCAAACTACTTCTATGTTGCAGATGGTATGAAGTAGTCATTGAAAAGTAAGTTGTTCAGTAATGGCAAGTCATTACCACGTTTTTGCTGGGTATTTATTGCCGACAATTTATGTTGCAATAATTGTTAGTCCATTTTCGTTGACAATTATTGCTTACATAAAACGTCATATTTGGTTGTCAATTGAAAAAAAGAAGCATAAAACTAAAATATAAAAGCAAAGAAATTAAATTTGTGAAATGGTAGCAAATTATAATTGTAGTAAAAGAATTAAATTAATGAGTTTAACAAACACATGAAAATGAATTAGAATACTTTCTTAAAAATAAACAAATTGATGTCATGATGATTTCTGAAACTCATTTGACCTCAAGAAATACGTTTAAAATCAATGGTTATATGATACCAAGGACCCACGAGATAGAGCTTGTGGAGGTTCTGCCATTTTAATAAAAACCCGAGTTAAACACTACCTAATATGTGATCATCGTGAAGATTATCTCCAAGCAACGAACATTCGCGTTGAGGAATTAAATAGAAACCTAGTAATTTCATCGTTAAACTCCCCGCCTAGATTTTCAATATCGGAGGACCAATATTGTAAATATTTTAAATCATTAGGACCGTGTTTCCTAGCCGCTGGCGATTATAACGCTAAACATACCTTCTGGGGGTCGCGACTTATAACACCAAAGGGTCGTGTTTTATTTAACACAATTTCTAAAATGGATTTAAATGTGGTAGCGAGCGGACAACCAACATATTGGCCCACTGATCATCAAAAAATTCCAGATGTCATCGATTTCGGCGTGGTTAAAAACATTCCCATAGAAACGATTCATGTTGAAGCCTCCCTAGATTTATCTTCCGACCACACACCTACAATTGTTACTATAATGAACCTCAATAGAATTGTACCTCCGACGACAGCTACGCAAATTAATTGGTTAAAATATAAAAAATATCTCAGTACCCATTGCACAGAAAATATTGCGCTCAGTACACCGGATTATGTAGATAGCTCTATTGACAATTTTGACAGATTTCTGAAACTAGCTGTTCAACATTCCAATATTGCCCCCAAAAAAACAAAAACTATTAAAATATATTCCACAGATGTCGAGCATCTTTTGTCTGAAAAAAGGAGGGCTCGAAGAGAGTGGCAATTGCACAGATCCCCTCAACTTAAGAACTTACTTAAAGAGTGTACAAAAAGACTAAGAAAGTTACTGCAGACTAAGAAAACGGCTTCTCTGGAAAAATATCTTAAGGAACTTGATGCAACCCCACAATCAGACTACTCATTATGGCGTGCAGCTAGAAATCTCAAAAGGCCAGTTGTCTCTAAACCACCATTAAGAAACTTGAATGGAAGTTGGGCAAGAAATGATGTTGAAAAAGGAAATCTGTTTGTCAATCATTTAAAAAACGTATTTACCCCAAATATATCTCACGATATTGCGATCGAGTTACCACCTGTTGCTGCTAGAGCAGCTGTTCCGCTAAGATTTGAGATAAGAGAAATCGAAAAGGCTATTTGTGATTTAAACCCCAAGAAGGCTCCTGGTTTTGACAAGATCAGCAACAAAATGCTTTTGGAGCTACCCAGCATAGCAAAGAAAATTATTCTTTTAATTTTTAATGCTATTTTACGCCTTAAATACTATCCTCAAAAGTGGAAGGTCTCCTTAGTCACCATGATACCTAAACCTGGAAAGGATCACACAAAAGTTGAGTCATATAGGCCTATAAGCTTACTTTCTAATATATTAAAGCTGTTTGAGAAGCTGTAGCGTCAAAATTAACCCCAATTTTAAATGAAAATAGATGTATTCCTAACCACCAATTCGGCTTTAGAAGAGAACACAGCACAATTGAGCAAACTCATCGTATAGTTAACGCAATAAGAAAAGCCTTTGAAGAAAAAAAATATTGTTCCGCTCTCTTCATCGATGTTTCTCAAGCTTTCGATAAAGTCTGGCATGAAGGCTTACTACATAAATTGAAGCTAAACTTACCAGTAAACACACACAAGCTGTTAGAAAGCTACCTAGTCGGTCGAAAGTTTATTATTAAAGAAGGTGATTATTTAAGCTCTCCTCAGCAAATTGACGCTGGAGTCCCTCAGGGAAGCATCCTGGGCCCACTTTTATACTTAATATATACCTCGGATATGCCAACAAACAACTACACACAAACTTCAACATTTGCTGATGATACAGCTTTTTTGAGCGTGCACGAAAACCGTCAAGAAGCATCTCGATACCTACAGGATCATATATTTCAACTCGAACTATGGTTAAAGCAATGGAGGATAGAGGTCAATGAGCAAAAATGCGTACATATAACATTCACCTTGCGTCGGGAATCATGCCCCCCTTTTAAAATCAATAATCAAATAATACCTCAAAATTCGCATGTAAAATACCTCGGTATTCATCTAGATCGCCGTTTAACGTGGAAAAGCCAAAATTAACTCAAATGAAACTAAAAGCCATCCAAATTCATTGACTTATTGGAAGAAACTCTGTCCTTAGTCTCGACTGCAAACTTCTTCTTTACAACTCCATCTTAAAGCCAATCTGGTGCTATGGTATTCAGTTATGGGGCACTGCCTCGGCCTCTAATATCGAAAAAATCAAAGGCGCCAAAATAAACTACTTCGAATAATCACAGCTGCCCCTTGGTACACTGAAAGAAAAATGCTTCATATATTTAATGAATCATTTTCATAAAAAAGTTTTCCTTGGGTAAATGAAAATTTTCATTGTCTAAATGAAATTACATAGGTTTGATGAAGTATTTTCGTTAAAATCGCTTCATTAGATTTCGTAATTACGTTAAAAATTTTCATTGGATATATGAAAACTTAAGGTTGTCCAAGTTAAACAAAAAATTTTAATTGGGAACTTAAAAAAACAATATACAAACATAACTATATTCATAAATTAATACAAAATTATAGTTTCCTTAAAAAATGTTTAATTGTTAATTAAAAAATGTAAGATTTAATAATTTCATACATCTAATGTTACATGTATGCCATTAAATTTATGAAATCAAAAATTTTTTTTATAAAAGCAACATATTTCAATAATTTCCTTCATAAATTTAAATTTTCATTATGACAATAAAAATGTCATTATAGTAATGAAACAGATACCTTCAATCCACTTTCAATCAACGTTGTTATTGTTATTATGGACAATTTAATCTCATATTTACGGTCTTAATTGAGAACAAAACATAGTTTTTTCATACAAAAACTACACTGCCCCTGTAGACTAGCTGGTAGTGAGCTAGTCTATCAGCACCGAGGTTGCATGTTCGAATCCCACCAGAGACAGAAAAAAAATAAAAAATAAAATAAAATAAAGTAAAATAAAATAAGAAAAAAGAAAAAAAGTAATTAAAAAAAAATAAAAAAATTTTACTTTATTGAAAGTATTAATCCAATGAATAATATTCATGGATCTGATGTAATGTTTCATTAAGTCCTTTTAATGAAACAGGTTTCATTGATCCAACGAAGCGCTGCATAGGTTCCTTTATAATGCAATTTTTCATGGGATTAATGTCAAAATTCGTTAGTATTGCGAAGAAAATTCTTTCAGTGTATGTTAAAAACTCAAATATTCACAAGGATCTTAATGTTCCATTAGTTAAAACTATGATTAAGAAATATGCAGTAAAATACTTAAAAAGGCTCGAATTGCACCCGAACCCACTAGCACGAAATATTTTAAATGATAGCGGCCACACTCGCTTAAGAAGAAGAGACACTGCGGCACTTGTCCAATTAGATGAGCGATAAACACCTATAAAAGTGAACAGAACCCGCGATGAAGAAAATTTTTGTCTGGCACTGGCAGGACAAAAAATAACGCATTAGGTTAAGATTTGATTAATTATTGTTAGTTCATATTTAATATATGAAGATTCAATAAATAAATTATGAAGAAAAAAAAAAAAAAAAAACAAACACTAAAATATAATATAATTTTTTTCTCATTCGACCTATATTATTTAAATTTATATTAATTTGTTTAAGTTTGAGTTCTTTTTATATAAAAATATTTATTTTATTTTTTTTTTGTTAAAGTAAAATTAATATTTTTATATATAAAAAGACCTCAAGCTTAAACAAATTAATATACTTTTCAATAATAAAGTCGAATAAGAAAGAATTTATATCAATAAAAAAAATTTTTGCAAGATAGCGCCAGTTTTTACACTGCACCTTCTTCCTTGATTTTTTTCAAATTATGAGTTAACATAAATGCGTGTTCCCATGCCTTTAACATAAGATGAGCCATAAGAAATATTGCTTTGTTATTCTGCCGACGTTATTGCCAACTGGCTGAGATATTTATCTTTAGTGTAAACCTAGGGTAAGGTGTAATTTTCCTTTTTTCCATTTTTCCAACCAAAATAATTTTGAAATGAATACCCTTAGTGTAAACATAACATATTTTTTGCATGTAAAATAAGTATATAAAAATGTCTTTAGAAGTCGAAAATACAGAAAAATATAAAATTTTCCAGTTTCCAGCCCAATTTCCTCAAGTAAAACAGCTGAATATGATATGCTATGAAACCATTCTTTTATAAGAACAAAGACTTTTTTATAATAATAAACAATAAAAGACGATGATAATCAACATTTTATTTTTTCACTCTGGAAGACCATTCTGGGGAATGCCCATATACAAATTCATTTAGTATCCATTTGCTGCCAATCCGATAAAATTTTATATAGGAATATTGTTTGTTGATAAAAAGTTTTTTAAGGAAGAAAAATTTAAACGGCATCTGACTTAGAAAGCTCGAATAAGATGACAAAGCTATCCTTTATAAAACTAACACCGTCAAAGTAACTTCCCTGCAAACAATATGAGTCCTAAAAGAGTCTTTTAGGACTCCTTTTTATGAGCAAAACGCAAATAAAAAAGCTCCTAAAACCCTCAGATATGAGCGTGTTTTCCTATGAAACCGTCAAAAAAATGTTCACTGAATATGAGCGTTTTAGGACTCCTAAATTTAACGATCTGTATGGAAAATTGTGAGCCTTTTTGCTCACAAATCAATCATAACAACCTCTTAAAAGAGTCATAAAAAAGGGATTTCGGAGCCAAAAGAGTGTTAGAGTGTTTCTTTTTCTTGAAATTAGGGTATTCATTTTATATGTAAATTTGTGCTTATTAGCTTTTAATGGAAAAGCTTTATTAATATATGTTTTGTGCATGGAAATCATAATCATTTTAAACAAATTTCAGCGGATTAAACCACCTAATTTTCTTTTAACAAAGCCTTCAAATGGATAGTTTTTTATTTAAAAACACAAAAATAAACTTACTTTTACTTTTTTACCACAACCGAACAGCGCAAAATGATCACAATAATGACAGACAAACGCAAAATATTGAAATTATCAAGAAAAAGAAAACAAGCTACCGTTGCCCCTCAGAAAACCCTGATAAATAAGAGTTTTCTAGGAGTGTCCTCCTAAATTGCTCATAAAAATGAGTCTTTTCGGAGTCCTGAATTCTAATAGGCTCCGAAATCAATCAGAATTGCTCATAAATTAGGAGGGTAATCATAAAACACTCAAGAAAAGGAATCTTTTAAGAGTCATATTTAGGAGCGCTCCGAAAATTGTTTGGTGGGTTGCTCCTAACGTAATATCAATGCCATATCCATAGTTTCATCAACAATCAAAAAAAAAATGTTTGTGTTTGGTAAAAAAGCTATGAGATTTGTAATTGTCTGCTATCCGTCCAATTTTCTAAAACCGACCAAAATTAGGTTTGGCCTACCATCCGACCAAACCAAAAATATCCGACCAAATTTGGTCGGAAAAGACCATGTTCGGCAACCCTTATTGTGTATGACGCTGACATCCCTGTTAAAAAACGATTTGCTTGTTGTGTGTAGAAACAACAAAAACAACAGAACAAGACGAAAACACATTAATTTCATGTTTTTTCATGTCAAGTAAAATTGAGAACTCTTGCTTCTCATTTAGTTTATATTTTTAGTTTTATCTGTACATTAAGTTTCTAAAGTAAAAACCATAACGGGAATGATGCTGGTGTTTTATAATTGAAATTCTGTACGGTGTAAAACGAGTAAGTAAATCATAATAAAAGTCTTCTTATAATTCCACTTTTGGTTTATTTCAAGTACGAATTCGGTATTGAATCAACTTTATAGAACTTGAATCAAGCACATTTTGAGATTGATTCAATCTTAGTTTTACTGAAATCAATTACATTTTCGGATTATTTCAAGTACGAATTCGGGATTGAACATGGAGAAGTTAAGTATTTTGCGATTGAAAATCCCTACTTGATTCAATCTTTCTGTACTTGATTGAAGATAATCACCGTACTATTAATACCGCTTCGGAATGATTTGAGTACGGACGGATTGATTTTTCTTTTGAGTGTAGGGTCACGTCAATCTGATGTATCTTTCAAATTGTGGCCTGTTCTTAAATAACAATATTAATTAAAGCCTTGTAAATTTAATTATTTGATAATAAAAATAAAACTTTTATAAAATCGATTTAAATCAAAAAAATTTTATTATTTCTAATGAATTTCGTTAATTAAAAATTTAATTTTTAATATGCAGCAAATTTATTAAAGAAAATTTTTAAATTCTCCATTTTAAAATTACTAGTTTACAAAAGAGTTAGTTTTTAGCATTGTCTGATTTTTTTATTGATATCATGTCACTAAATGGAAGAAACAATTCAAAAGAAATTATCTATTATTATAAGTATATTTAATGTGTGCTATTTCTATACTACACATGACTAAAGGCTCTATGAAAGTCTTTAAGAAAAACAGTAAAAAACAAAATTATCTTATACATATATAAAACTATTTTGAAAAAAAAACATTTCTATTCAATAAACACATACATATGTACATATATTTAAGTAAATATCTTTTAATATAATCTCTAGAGTCTAAACTAAATCGAATAAATCTACAAAATTAGTTAGTCTTAAATTATTATTCCTTAATATTATTACTCCAATTTTGACCGGCACTGTAATTTGCTTTTGCTTGCAAATGTGTTGGTCAATACAATTTATTTAACTCTTATAACAGTTTGCTTTATGAATTCATAATGCATGTCGATGCAATCATGTGCCTGCAAATACAGGATAACAACAAAAAATAAATAATTTATGTATACCCTACACTATTATAATTGAAGAGTGCTGATAGTTGTAACGCCTAAATACAGCTTTAAATATAATGATAGATTTAGAGTTTGATCTGAGTTGATCTAAGTATACCCGATCGTCCGACCGTTTGAGGTCTGTGATTGTCCACCCACTGGGTCGAATAACTAAACCATTTTTAGAGACAAATACTTAAAAATATTATATATTATTTAACAATAGTATTGTTATAACAACCATTTTCTTAAGTCAGTCCTCCATAAAGGTATCACAACCATATTGTGGTTGCCTACACGCAGAGAAAAAGCATTTTCCACTATGGTCACCTCCCGCAAAACTACTTTTAACGAAATAATTTAAACATATTATAGTTGATTTAACCATATTTCTGTCACCGGCAATCATATTATGCTTAAATTAGGCCTCCATAAAAATTCCTAAGATACATTTTTTTTTCTAAGATTTGGTGTTTTTGAAGAGGCTGGTCCACCGATTTTATCATAACTTAGGAATTGGTTATCCAATTTAACTACAAGAAACTTTTTATAACTTTAATTAAAATAATTTGTTAATACCCCAACGGTTTCGGAATAATTCAGACCGCAAAGATAAAAAATATTTTTTTTTTTTTGTCAAAATTGGAAAATTTTTATTTGTTAAAAACTTATAAAATAAGGAAAATAGAAAAAACTTAATATTTTTAATAAGCTCTATTTCATGAAAATGGATGTTGGTTTTATTCAGAATAAAGTGAAATATCCTGATTTTAGAAAAAAATTTGTTTTATGTTCAAATAATTTGCATATAAAACCAACCCTTAATGAATAAGAGAGTGTAAATAAATAAGTAAGAAAGTATAGTCGGTCAAGCCCGACCATATGATACCCTACACCAGAGTATTAATTTTTTTATGTCCATATTAATATGGATTCACTATGTTTATAAACTTCATTCAAATAGGTTTGAAGGTTTGTGAGAAGCAGAAATTGCCCTCTACCTCCCCTTGTGGTCCTATATGTACATAAAAATATGTTTCCATCTATGTTTTAAATTTGATTAAGATCGGTTTGATAGTCTCTGAGAGGCAGAAATGTCCCCTATCTTCCCTCATGGTCATACGATTCGACCCATTTTCAATAGGCTTGGTCCTGGTGTCAATAAGAACCTATGTCCCAAATTTTATAAAATTATCTCCAAAACTGCGACCTGTACTTTGCGCACAAAGTTACATGGACAGCCAGCCAGCCGGACGGACATCGTTAGTTCGACTCAGAAAGTGATTCTAAGACGATCGGTATGCTTTAAGGTGGCTCTAGGACCAATATTTTCAGACGTTACACACATCAGCTCAATTGCATAATACCCTCTCCACTATTGTGGTGTAGGTATAAAAATTAATAATTAAAATGCCACTATCTCGAAAACTCCACTTAATCTGACAAACGGTCAACGCCATTCGATATCTTGGCGCTATAAGATCAACTAAACGGTGGTTATATTTTAAGGGCCGATGTTGAATGTGAACCACACCTAAACGTCAAGTTTACTCTGCATTTCATTTGATATTTCCCAATTTCAGAAAAACTCAATTTGAACCATGGTAAGATACACAATCGAGCAACGCGTTAAAGTTATTCAGGCTTATTATGAAAATGGGCGTTCAAATTAAAATGCATATCGTGCACTTCGTGAATTTTTCGGTCAATTTAATCGTCCAAATGTGTGTACAATCGGAAAAATCGTGCAAAAATTTTAGCAAACCGGGTCTGTAGAAGATGTGAAAACACCAGTGCAAGCTCGTACAGCGCGTACTGCAGAAAATATTGCTGCTGTTCGCGATAGTGTGGCTGAACAGCCGTCCACCTCAACTCTTCGTCGTGCCCAACAATAGCACCACTCACGTTCGTCGCTGATGAACATTATGCATAAATACTTGCATTTACACGCTTACAAGGTGCAATTGACTCAAGCCTCTTGACCATACCAAACGTCGTCAATGGTCAGAATGGTGGCAAGACATGGCAACAGTGTAGGATCAATTTTCGAAGAAAATCATCTTCAGCGATGAGGCACATTTTCACCTCAGCGGATTCGTCAATAAGCAGAATTGCCGCATTTGGGCGAACGATAAAAGTGATTGTCGAAAAACCAATGCACCCACAAAGAGTGACTGGTTGGTGCGGTTTATGGGCTTGCGGCTTCTTCGGGCCATATTTTTTCCAAATTGAAGCCGGTCAGGCAGTTACTGTTAATGGTGTTCGCTATCGTGGGATGATAACGAACTTTTTATGGCCCGAATTGGAAGATATGGATGTGGACGATATGTGGTTTCAACAGGACGTTGCCAATTGTCACTCAGCTAACGAAAGAATGTTTTTTATGCGCGACAAATTCAATAGCCGTGTTATCTCACGTGGTGGCGATGTCAATTGTCCGCCAAGATCATGTGATTTGACACCGTTGGACTTCTTTCTTTGGGGTTATTTGAAGGAAAAGGTGTATGTCGATAAGCCAGCAACCATTCTAGAGCTAGAAGATGAGTTAATTCGGAACATCAACGGCATACAACCTCAATAATGCCTCAGCGTCCATTTGGACCATCGGATGAGGGTGCCGCCGAGGTTTCGGCTGCCATTTGACCGATATTTTGTTCCATATATAATTGGACCATACCCATATTAAGATAATAAAAAGAAATTACAATAATTTGCTAAATAATTTGTATTCAAAATCAACATCGGCCTTTTAAATTTAACCACCCTTTATCAGTACAATTGCCCGAATTTTCAACTACCACAGAGTTATAAAGCGTCCGTCACGAAATTTAAAAACTTAGCAACACAAATCGACAAACTCAGTAGTGGCAATTCACCACTGTGGCTGTAAAGGGTATCCATTTAAATGCACCATATTGGTAGCGTCCCAAGTGTATATCCTTGTTCAAATATACTTTCTTACTTGTTGTAATTTCTATACAATTCAAAATCTATAAATGATTTAGACAACAAATGACAATTTCAAATGAGAATTTAAAATTGTGTTCTACAATCATTTGAATACAAAAATATATAAAAATACTCATACGAACACATTAAAATTTGATAGATACGCATTTTATTGTAAACGTAGACATGTCAAGTCTTTTGCTGTTTTACGTACAATTTCGAGTGGAGGATAGCAAAAAAAAACCGAACTTTTAAATAATTCAATTGGACAATTTCTATTGTTCTTGATTTATTTCCTTTTTTTTTATTCTTGTGGTACTTTTATACTTGGCATGATGTTGTGGTAAGAATGTTGTAAGATTATTAAAAATTTACAACCGGGCAATTATTGTCGTTTGAATGTTGATGTCGCATTGTAGGACTGTCATTTTGAATATGCGTGTTATGACGAAAGCGTGACACATTAAAGTTGTATGTGGTTACGTAAGTTGGTTTAAACGTACATATTTAGTAAAGTACCCAGTAGTTCGAATTGGAGAATTTTTTTTCATATTGAAATCCAGCCCAATCAGGTTGGTAAGAAAAGTGTTGTGGCTCCATGAAATATTATTATGAAAAAAAAAAATACAAGGTATGTGGTTACAGATTTACATGAGCACCAGCCGTGTTTTTTTTTTTTTTTTTTTTTTAATAATTTATTTTTATTATTGAATCTTTCTTATCGAAATTTACAATATGTATTCAAATCTTAATTCTACTTGTTGTTTATTAGTTGTTACCTGTGTAACCACTAACTGCTGTATTCAAATTTTTAAGACTGTCTTCTAGTAAGGCTCAAAGTATCGGTTCTTTTTAGCCTCTGGTGACCTTCAAACTGAAGCAAACCCCGAGCGAGGTAGTTAGGGTGAACCATTAGTTTATCGATGTAGCTTATTGAATATTTTTTAATTTCCTCCTGGATAGTGGGGACGTTGAGATCTCTGTGGATAATATCATTACGTATATACCATGGGGCGCAGACAATTTGTCGTAATATTCTAGACTGTCTTCTTTGAAGCTTTTGGATGTTAGATGCGCATGCAGTACCCCATAATTGGATGCCATATGTCCATATTGGTTTTATGATGGACTTGTATAGAAGAACTTTGTTGTCTAAAGACAAGTTTGAGTTTCTACCGAGAAGCCAATGTAGTTGAGCTGCTTTAAGTTTCATAGCCGTTATTTTCGCTTCGATATGACGAGACCAGGTCAAACGTCTATCTATATGAACTCCCAAGTACTTTACATGGTTTTCTACCGGAACAGTGATGTTATTTATTTTTACTGCTGGGCACGTTTGTCTTCTGAGCGTGAAAGTTAAGTGAGCACATTTAGCCGGGTTAACCTTTATTCTCCATCTTTCTAGCCATGCCTCTAGTTCATTGATGTGGGACTGCAGATTTTGCGATGCGACTTTTGGGTCATGGTTAACGCTAATAAATGCTGTGTCGTCTGCAAATGTAGAGGTATGCGTGCTCAGGTTTGTTGGCATATCCGCTGTGTATATTATATATAGAAGCGGTCCTAATATGCTGCCTTGGGGAACACCAGCAGTAATTTTCTTGAGGGGGGAGTATTAATCTTGCGACCTTACTATGAATGTTCTGCCTGTTAGATAGCTCTCCAGAAGCTTGTGAGTGTTTTGAGGAAGCATTCGTGTTATTTTGATGAGTAGCCCATCATGCCAAACTTTGTCAAATGCTTGGGAAATGTCTATAAACAGGGCTGAGCAGTATTGCTTTTTCTCAAACGCCGATCTAATAAGGGTGACAATTCTATGCACTTGCTCTATTGTACCATGTTTCGCTCTGAATCCGAACTGGTGATCCGGGATGATGTCGTGTTCATTTAGATGAGGAGTTATACTTAAAATGAATATTTTTTCGAAAAGCTTTGATAGGATTGATAATAAGCTTATCGGTCTGTACGACGCAACCTGGCTAGCATCTTTTCCTGGCTTGGGAATCATAACAATTATAGACTTCTTCCATGAGGATGGGAAGTATCCGACTCTTAATATAGCGTTAAAAATGAACAGCAAGATTCTGGAAGCAGACGAAGGTAAGTTTCTTATCATTGACCCTGTGATACGGTCAAGTCCGGGAGATTTTCTAATATTCACTTTTTCTATTGCAGATTTTACTTGAGTAATGTTAAATTTTAATGGATGGTTTACCTTATCAGGAATGGTTGGACGACAGGAACAAGTATGTGTATCATGTGGCGTGAAAACTTTCTCAAGATGGCCCGCGAAAGCGTTTAATTTTTCATCTGTGTTTTTCGCCCAAGTGCGGTTTTCCAGTCTTAATGGAGATTCTTGGGTTATAGGGTATTTCATATGCCGTACAGCCTTCCATAAGCTATAATTGGAGTTTTTTGTGGCATCTAGGCTGTTTAGATAGCCTTCTATTGCAGACTCGTGGTTCTGTCTCAATTTGTTGCGAAGAGTTGTCAGGCATAATTGTAGTTGGGCCTTAGTGGTTGGGGAACGACTGTTTTGCCATTGTCTTCTTAACTTCCTTTTTTCTCTGATAAGGGTCTCTATATCCGTCGATGTATTGTAAGGAGCACGTTTAATTGTCCGCTTGATTGGGGTTGCATTTCTTGCTGCAGCATCCAAGACTTCTGTAAATCGGTCGACAGCTATTTGGATGTCAGATGAATTTTTTAGGGGAATGCACTGTGATAGGTGAGAGCTCACATACATTTTATACTTTAACCAATTTGTGTTTCTGTTTGGATAGGAAAACCAGTTTGCAGCTGCGGCGTCAGAGTTACATTTTAAAATGAGGATTGAAGGTGAATGATCAGACGAAAGATCATAGGAGGAACTAACTAGTACCTGATCGCGCTTGATGTTTTTGATTACAGCAAAGTCAATAAGGTCTGGTAGCTTGTTGAAGTCGGTTGGCCAATAGGTAGGCTCACCACTCGATACCACATCAAAGTTATTTGCAGTTACGGTATTATATAGCTGATTACCTCTAGGACTAATAAGTCTGGAGCCCCAATATGTATGTTTAGCGTTGTAGTCGCCAGCAGCAATGAATTTCTGGCCCAATGTGGAGAAGAAGTTGAGAAATTTATCGTTTACAATTTTGTGCCTCGGGGGACAATAAACGGATGTTAACGTTAGTTTGAAATCAGTAAGATTTATAGATGTGGCCTGGATACAATCTTCTTCGAACTCTGGCAATGGTAAGTGTCTGATGTGTTTGTGCACAATTATGGCTGTGCCACCACAGGCTCGTCCGCTGGCATGTTTTGTGTCATACGTAAGGTATCCATTTACCCTAAAGCAGATTTTATGAGTAAAGTGTGTTTCAGAGACAAGAAGTACGTCGATTTCATGCCTATGAAGAAAGTTTGCAACTTCGTGTTTATGTTGGGATAACCCGTTTGCATTCCAGAAACATATTTTTAACTGGTTCATTTTTTGTTGAGTAGAACTTGCAGGAGCATGTTCTGGTTTCGCATCATTTCCTGAAACATGCTCTGCATAGTGGCCATGAAGTTATTCATAGTTTGAATTAAATTTTCAATTGAGGTAGGCATTTGTAGACCTTCCCTAGGAACATTAGCGTATGGAGGTTGCTTTGCGTTGGAAGTACTCGGGGGATTTTTCGCATTAGGGTTTCCTTTTAGGACTTGGGCATATGATTGGTTTTGTTTGTTTGTTTGTGTAGTACTAGCAATAGAGCCAGCGGCTTGGCTGGGCGCATGTGATGGACCATATTGGGAGTGAGTATATTTTTGAACTAAAGCTGGTTTTTTTAAATGCAAGAAGACTTTACAACCCCTATAGTTTGCCGTGTGATTTTCGCCACAGTTGCTGCATTTCTTGACATTTGGGTCAACTTTAGAACGATTACATTCGGCGGTTTTATGAGCGTCGCCACAAACCACACATACGTGAGGCAATTTACAATATGATTTTGTATGCCCATATTCCTGACAGTTTGTGCATTGGGAGGGACCCTTTCGTTTTATTGGCTCCTCAACAGTTATTCTTCTGTTGAGTAGGTAGCGCAAGTTGTATATGGGATGAACTGAATTTTTGGTTTTGAGAACCGATGAATCAAACGATATCTCAATGCGGTGCAGTGGTTGGGGAACTTTGTTCCTGTTCAAAATGTTATGAACCGATTTTACCTCGTACCCCTCTTGCTCTACGGCAGATTTTATTTCATCTGTAGGAACGGAACTATCTATGCCTTTTATGACAATAATCAATCCCTTAGCACTTTTTAATTGGTATGTATAGTAGCTTTTATTTTCTGCGTCCAGGTGTCTTGATATAATACGAAAGTTCGTTTCTGTACTGGCTTGAATTTTGGTCTCTTGAATTTGTCCGCGTCGTATAGAAACGACGTAGAAATTGTTCTTACCTACAAGTTGAGTCAACATGTTGACTATGCTATTTGATGTTTGCTCCCGCAGATAGATAGGTGGCGGTTTAACTTCTTTAGTGGCTGTCCCATTAGCTAATTCTGCTTCTTCATCGTCAGGTATGGATAGTACAGAGAATCTGTTACCATTTGTTGGCAAAGAGACTACGTTAGAGCCTTTGTATTGTTTGGCCACGCGTTCCTGTTGGGTGGACCTAGGGCTAGCCTTTCTCTTAGTTATTGTTATATATCTGTCCATGCCTGTTTGCACTTTAGTACTTTTTGGTACAGCTCCTGTATTTGTTAATGCAAATCGTGATGTTCCAGGTTTTTCGTTATTATTCCTCTGGTCAGACGGCTTCACACTTTGAACCACATTTACGGTCGGATCAACACACTTGCTCAGGTTGGGCACACTTGAACTTAAATTTCTGTATGGAAAACCAGTTGCGCTGGCAATTTTTGCACTTAAAAGATGTTTGTTTAATTCAGGGTATCGAATGTTTTCATTGCTCACGCTCGGGGAGCTTACCACAATATACGCATTTCTGCTATTTGTGCTGGGCCTACTCTCCTTATTGGGAGTATTTGTGAGGCTCATTCACAAATCTCTTCGGGCACACTAGTTATTGTTCTTTTTTTTTCACCTATTACAAATATTTTTTTTTCACCTACGATAAATATTTTTTCACTTTTTTTTTTTTTTTTATTATATTATTTTTTTTTTTTTTTTTTTTTAATCACTGATACACGTCCGTACTCGTCAAGAGCTAGCCGTGTTGGCCTAATTTAATGGTGAATCGAAACCACTGGATGAAAAACAATGCTTTTACCAAACGTAAGAGCAACCAACACACTCAGGAAGCAATTTTTAGTGTATAATCCGACAAAGATTATACACTCGACAATTGTTTAGGAGGTGGAGCTGCCTATTCTCCGCTGCTTTAGGAATATCCAGCAGCATTTGTATGAATAATAGCAGCACCTACGCTAATAGCAAAAGCGTGAGGGCCTGTTCGTCGATTACGAACGAAGACTTCGTTCACTAAAATGACATTTAAAATAAAAATAAATTATAAAGTTTTTTGTTTTACAAGCAGGTTAAGCGAACGAAGTATTCATTTGTTATCGCCTTCACAGAAAAAATTATTGCCGAATTATTTTCAAACAAACGCTTGTTTGAAAATTTTTTTGATTTCTACCAATTTTTTTACTGATTCAATCAATATTTTTGTTTGATTTTTATTTAACCAACAAAAATGTGGACAACTCTTCAAAAATTTAATAAACGCGCTATTGGTTTGAAGTTTCCATAATTTTGTATGAAATATTTAACGCTCTTTAATGTTGTCGTCATTTTGCATTTTTTTATTGATTGTAAGCAACACTTCTTTATGATAAATATAAGAACTACAACAAAAAAAACATGCAATCTATTTTTGGACGCTTTAAAAAAGTACAGCAATAAGAAAAATGATAAAACTGCGTGACGAGGTTTGTAGTAAAAAAACAACAAAAACAATATCAGGTAAAAAAAAACGTATCATTTTTTTTAAGCAACAGAAAAAAGACATTATAAGAAACAAAATAAATGTTTGGTTGGTTTCAAAGTTGGTAAAAAAAAACAAAATCCCGTATTCAATTTTTTCAAACAGTTTGTTTAAATACATCAAATACAAAAATAGAATGATGGCGAAAAACAATCGAGTCGGTCTGCCGCCGTTTTTGGTTACATTTCTTCTTCATTAGCAAAGGAAAGGATGCAGCAACAGTGAGTGATGAAGAAAACCATTGTGTGTATAAATAAGAAAGACTTCGTTCAAAAATTATTCCAACAAAAAAAATGTGTCTCAAAGCCAGCCGGCCGCGCTCTGCTCTGCTTCATCTTCGCCAACAGTGCTGGCTTGTGTGCGCGTCATTGCTTGTGCAAAAACTTTTTTGTTTGATTCAGCAAAATTATTTGTTTGAAATTTTTGTAAATTTCAGTAAACTTTTTATTTGATTTTGTAAAATTATTTGTTTGAAAAAATCGGCGTTTTTTTCAACAAACAAAATGCAAATAAATATGCGAATTTGTTTGTAGGACCGATTTCAGGCAAAAAATTGTTTGATTCTACAAATTTTTTGTTTGAATTGGAAAAATAATTTTTTTCTGTGTTTGACAAGGTATGACATAAAGGTCTGGCCATTTAAATCAAACGTCTGCTGTCGCCAAACACCTACAAATTACTAGAGAGTTTTACATCAGACCGTTTATTAAGGATACAAAACAAAGAATATTTGACAAGAGAATATAATTTAAAAGCTGTTATTTAACAGGAAAATGTTATTGGACTCACTCGCTATAAAATATACCACTCCGATTTGCCAATACGAGACAAACAGGCCATTTCCACATTTGCGGCTGATGCAGCTATTCTCAGTTCGCATATGAACTCGCAAGTGGCTTTTCGTCATCTTAATAACCATGTTATTGCAGAGGAAACTTGGTTGAACGGAAGAGTAAACGACTGTTTTTTCATACATTTGGATAGACAGCTGGCTTGACTTCGACATATAGAAACCAAGAGACTTCACTGGAAGTTAACAGCCTCTAGACTTTACTGGTTAATTAATGTTGAATCTAATCTTTGGCCGGACTATAAAATTATCCTGAATAAAACCGTTTTGAAAGCGATTTGAACATATGGTGTCTAATTATGAGGAACGGCTAGCAGTTGCAGTATCGTGCTCATACAGAGATGATCGTCGCAGAATTGTGAAATACAAGAAATTAAAACATCCATAGGGACTTAGAGATTCTACAAAATTAATTAAATGGTACCAGGAATGGAAACAGTTCGAGAAATGAGGAAATCTGTATCCCTTATCTATATTCATTTATGTTTTTTCTACTTATTCTCAAGATCACATTAAGTCACGAAACTCCAACTTGTAATTCCTTTTTTGTCGACATCATAAAACAAATCTATACAACCGGTTTTTCGAGAAAGTACATTCGCCATAACCTTCATCAAGAATAAGATTACATTTCAAAGCACTTTTCTTAAAAAGGCAAAAGTAACAAAAATTTTGATAATATTTTGCGAATAACAACAGTATTTTACTTAAGATTTTGGCTAAAATTAAAATATATTATGCAGTTATCCGAACTACTGGGTACCTTTTCTGCTACAAAAATATATTAACTGAATGTCCATGAATGTGTGTATGTATGTATGTATGTTCATGTGAATAATATACAATTTTCCAACACATACCTTGAAATGAAATTCCGTTTGTAGAAATACAAGTATTTGCCTTAACACAAAAATAACCACAATTTAAAGTTCCGTACATTTAATGTGTTAGTATTTTGATATAAAGTGGTGAAGAAAAAAAAAATAAAGCTGTCTTAATATTTAATACACACTGTTTAACTGAACTGCATTATCAATTTGTTGGCGAGTCGACAATCATTAATACAACTACTCTCCAAGAGATGACGCCAGCATATTTAAAATGAGCTGAAAATGTAATCATACATAAGCCGGTCGTTACTTAAAGCAGCTACATAAACACTTTAATGAAACCTTATTTCTTATACAGGGTGGCCAAAAATGGGCCAAGGGGTTTAATTAGTACACAAATGCTTGATTTTTAAACGAATTGAATGGAAAGGGTTTTTATTGAGCGCTTGTGCTGATGTCAGGTATACTGATCGACTCAGAATCACTTTTTGACTAGATCTAAAAATTTTCGTCAGCTGTAAATCATGTAATCCATGTAAGCCTTGTGCGCAATTTTGGAGGTAAAATGACGAAATTAATTTCTCAAGTTCTTATTGGCAAAAGGATTAAGCCTATTGAAAATGGTGAGAACCGGCTCATAATTTAACACAGCCTCCACACAAGCTTCTTTCCGGAATAGAGTTCTTGTGCCTAAAAACCATTTTATTATTTTGGTATTTCGACTTAATTTGGTCCAAACTGATTTTATTTCAATCTAAATCCTCTAACCAAATTTTATTGTAATTGGCCCATATTTGACAATACATATTTAAAAACGAAAACAGCTTTTAATGCCATAACTTCCTTATAAATATTGGCGACAATAACTTTTACGATAGCTACTATGTTATGACAAAATATTAGGCTGCTACGTCCAATATAAGTCATAGGTCCCATATAATGACCCTTCCAAAAATCACTAAAAAGTAAACAAATTTGGTACAAGGAAAGATCTGTGTTTTTCCTATTTTTCAGTGGGTCCCGAATAGGGTGCACTTTCGAAAGTTTGCTTAAAAATATTGTTGTTTAGGGTGTCATAAGTTCGGGCTTTTTTATTTAACTTTAATAATGAGAAAGAAATTTTTTTTTATTTGTACAAAGAAATAAAGGCGTGTTATTTTTAGCATCTGAAAGACGTTATTCATAATTTTTTTCTCAAGATTTCCGGGGCTATCGCTTAAATTTCTTCTCGAATATTATTTTTCGTTAAGGTATGTTTTGTGGCTTCTTCACGTACAGATCAAAAAACCCCAAAAGGGAAAAATCGGTAGCGGTTACACCTTTCAGGAAGATTGGATTTGCGGAAGTTTTACCTTTATTGGTGAAAGAAGCTATTTACGCACAAAGAAGTACTTTTTACCCAAAAGTAACTTTTAATGACAAAGTCAAAATGGGTGATGATGGAAGATGAAGGGAGAAGAGGATGCAAAGTGAATATGTAGAGAAACATGGTGGTTGAAGAATGAATGAATGATTGAGGGGTTAAAATGCAGTGTTCACACCGTGTATGTTTGCAAATTCAAGCCCGACACATGTATGCTAAACGAATGTAGGACATCCTCAAGGCTAAAGCGAATGTATGAATGGACTGATTGAAGAATTTGTTTAGATGATGAACGAAGAAGAGGTTGATGGTGACGAGGAAGAAGATGATTGACTATTCTCAAAAAATGTGCCCTTAACAAAAGTATGCTCTTTTATTAAAAAAGATATTTTTCATGAAGGGATACTTTCGAGGATCACGAGGTAGTTGTAATAAGTAAAAAATTAAATTTATAGGTTATAAAAAAATTAAAAATGTATGGGTAAAATTAGAAGTTGGCGTGGTTTTTCACTCAAATCTTCGCATTGTTTCCATCACATCAGGGCCTTCTAAAAACACATTTCAACATACTGCAGGACGCCCCCGGAGTTGTAAAGAATCTTCTTAAGGATTCTCAACCTTTTAAAGTTAAATTTTCCGGGGAAAACAGGTGCAGTCTATACCTGGGATTCAGTCAAATCCAAAATTATATGTATTATATATGTTCCTTTAACTCCCACTGGAGCATAGGGCGCCAAAAGTAGGAGATCGCGAATACTGGATCCTCTGAAACACTGGCACCAAACACAGCACGTTTGGGTGCTTAGATAGCAGCCCTATCACCAAATTAGGGAACGAAGGCTAGCAACCTACGTTTCTGAACTTAAATTGCTAACGAATCGCTAAAAATGAATCAAAATAAACCGAATTACTTGATGACGACATTTGGCTATCGTATACGAACTATGATTGGATTCTGGAACGTAAGAACCCTGAGAGACAACGACAACATCAACCCAAATATGAAATCCAAAATAGATCACCTGAAAATCTCAATAAAGGGTCGATTTTTAACCACTTGTGGAGGGAGGACTATCCTTAGGCTGTATTGCTACTCAACAGCTGCTGTTGACATTTATCTAAAAGATCTGAAACAATTGGCGTGTGTATGATTTTGCCGGATAATGCACTCAAATTGCCACCTGTGTGAGTGAGATGGTGCCTCTCATACTACGGCCACCACATTGTTTAAGACCACCTTGAGATGATACCAACACTGCTGGTGCTCAAGATAATTTTTGTGAATTTTCAAGGGTCGTCTATTAAAATAAAAATAATAAAAGGAAAATACAACTTACCCCCTTTACCTCTGGCGAAAGATTTCAAAACATTCAATTCAGTTTGTTTAAAACGTACAAACTGAACATAGTTTTAATCTTTAAATAAAAATTAAACAGTTTCCCACCACAGTTTCACAAAACTTGTGTGCACTTAAAAACATTTGTTACCAACCACATCAAATATGTGACAGTTTTAGAACGGCAATGTAAAGAATTGTTCTGCCGAAGAATTACAAATAAAAGCCATTTTCGTTAAGACACATGCAAATTCTAAATCCAATGAACTATTAAATGCGCCATACACCACTCACTAATTTAGAATCTTTCAAATTGGTTGTCTGTAGAGGTTGTAGGCAACCACTGAGTGAATGACTGAGTTGATGGACTGGTGGTTGGCTGGTAATGGTTAGTAAGATGATGTTTATAGAGTGGCCATATGATGGGAATATAAGTGTTAAGGGAAAGGTGTTGTTAAATGCTGGGATTCTAGATGAAGTTTCTTCATTGTTCTTTCTAGATCTGCTTTTACTTGTATAGAAATGGGAGGAATTTGAAACATTATTTCTTTATTGATGCCTTGACCAAAAAAGGCAGTTAACCTGTTTTTAAATGCGTCACTTGTGCTGAATTATTTTCAAAATCTTATAAAACTAAAATGGTAAGAATATCTTTTTAAAATCATACTTTATAAATATCTTAAATAAGTGATTTTATTATTTGGTCACTTGGGGGGGAGAAAAAATTTCATTGATTCAAAGATCCAACTTTTTTAAAAATATGTTTTAACTTTTCTTTGCCATGTGATCTGCGCTTCAGTAGTTTCTTCTTTTAATTAAAATTTATTTTTAATCATAAAAAGTATACTTACATGTGTTATATAGTTGCCTGTATCAAATCTCTATTAAAGTTAAACATACAGGGTGTCCGCCTCGAAGGTATACTACTTTGTTTTACTGCTATTTTGTTAAACATTAGTCTTGACCAGGCGCGGATTCAGGGGGGGTGAAATAAGGAAATTTCCCCCCCGTAAATTATAAAAATATGTTTTGTTTATTTCGATAATACAACAATACCCACTAATATTATCTTTTTTTAATGTACACAATTTTTGGAAATCCCAGCAAGGTTTTTTTTTTGTTTTTTTTTTATTGAATCTCTAACGAAATTTTCAATAAGTATTTTTTTGTTTTTTTATTGAATCTCTAACGAAATTTTCAATAAGTATCCAAATCTTAATCCTAATAGTTATTTATTAGATATTTTCAATGAAACATCTAGTTTACTGTATTCAAATACTTATTATTCTACATTCAATCCCAGCAGGCGCCATCTATGTATAACCAAAGAGTAAACGTTTGACTTGAAAATGCGTGCGGTTGAATTATTAAAAAGCCTTAGTATTTGTAATATTTATGTACATACATATATATGAGTTATATGAAAAAAATTCCTATTTGATAATTTTTGACGAACGCAAGGATTTGTCGGGGAAAAGCCAGATTTCCTTATCTTTAAAATATTTCAACATACAACAAAAAGTTGTTAGGGAAGAATTGTTTTGGCTTTGTTGTGAAAGCATTTGAAGAGCCTTCACAGGATATTGATAATGACGCTGATGTGTCAATTGATGCGATGGCACTATCATCAACAGTTCTTAAAACTTTGACAAATTTTAGTTTTGACCTAAAAAATTGTATAGGAGTTGGAACTGATGGGTGTCGTTTGATACCAGCAGAAAACGAAGTTGTTAAAAAATTCTGGAAACCGCGACAAATGCGAAACAAACGCCTTGCTATTTCCCGTAAATCAGGCAAAACACGTTTTAAGTAAAGTATTTGGGAGAAAAACTCTCTACATTATGCGAGACAAGATGGGTGGACCGTCACGACTCAGCTTTACACTTTGCAACAAGTGTACATCATATAGTAGAAGCTTTGGAAAAAATATCTGAGTGCAAAGATAGTATCTCTACCTTTATATTAATTAACTAACTTAGTACTTTTGAATTTATTTGCGGAATATAAGTGTGATACTTATTGTAACACAGCCGCTTAAAAGTATCAAAGGGAATCAAGCCTTTTTAAAACTTTAATCATGTGCCTTGAAGAGAAAAGAAATAAAGCCGAAGAACAATTTAAAGCGATTTTTAAAAAATTTACAGTTATTTGCGTTCAAATCGAGGTTCCAATCGAAAAAACAGGATTTGAACGAAAAAATCACATCCAAAATGTTGAAGATTTCTACCGAGCTGTAGGCTTCATTCTCTTATTGAATTTATTTTAGAAGATCTCAAAACACCTTTCCAATAGATATCTTTAATGTATTAAACATACCAAAACTTCTACTCAAAGTGTAATCAAGTCGTATACAGATATAAAACTTTTAAAACTACAACTCGAGATAAACACCTTCTAACATCTAAACTTGAGCCTGAACTGTAGCATTGGCAACAAACATGGAAATTATCTGAAAATCTATCAGATAACGTTGTAAATTATTTAATAAACTGTGATGAAGATATCTACCTAAATCTAAGAAAAATATTTCAAATTTTCGTTTTAATGCTCGTAAGTAATGCTACGAACGAGAGGTCATTTCCTACCCTTCGCCAAATAAAAACATGGCTCAGATCAACAATGACAAACTGAACATAGACTGTAATATCTAAATTTGCCTCACAAGGAAATCATAAATTGCTTATTTAAAAAGATAAGTTTATTTTAATTTATATCAAGGCGAATTTATAAAGGTGACCGCATCATGAGATAGAGTTATGCTAGCTATCCCTTCTTATTGAAAAATACTATGTATTTTGTTTTTGTAAAAAGTTAGAGTGAATGTCAAAAATATTTGTTAAAAATATATTTAAGGAAGGACATTTTTTTGTTAATAAAATATACACAATTGCTAAAGAAACTCCGCAGTTGCAAATTAATTGTAGCTCCACTTATTCCTTACGCATGTTTAATTTCTTGTGTTTATATTTTTTAACTTTTTTTTTTTGTTTTATTAAATTTAAATAAGTTTTTTTTTTAACTATTTAAATATTTATTGAATTTAAATTTGAATTAATTTTTTCACAAAATGTAAACAAAGCTTGACATTCAGTATACACACAAAAAAATAAACAATAAACAGGTGACTGGAAAATGTCACCTTTATGAATTCGCCTTGATTTATCCTGAATATTTTATTTAACCTTATTGTTGAGTTTTTTTAATATAATATACACAAATTGCTTTTAATAAACTTTTAAAAACAAATTTTTTTTTGTATCATAAAAAATTTCCCCCCCCCCCCCCCCTAAGGCTCAAGCTGGATCCGCGCCTGGTCTTGACAGTTCATATTTGGCAGTCGCGAAGTGGACACGTGGCAAATTTATTATGGAAAAATATTCGATGTTTTAGTGGTTTAAACATTTTATCAAAAACAATCATCGATTACTGTGACGATGAGAAAGTTACGTGAAATTTTTTGGAGAAATCGTAAAGTGAATGATTTCAAAGAAAGAGGGTCTGCAGGTGATAGGTCACAGCATGGACAACAACATACTGCAAGATCGGCGGAAAACATAACTGCTGAAGACGGTGCCACATCGCATACAATGGATTTACTGCGACAAGTTATTTCAAGAAATGGTGATGTTGAATGGCCTCAACGGTCGCCTGATTTTACTGCTCCGGACTTATTTTTGTGGGGATATTCGGAAAGGAAGGTTTATGCAAACAAACCAGAAATGCTTGAGCAACTCAAACAAAATATTCGTGATGAAATTAATGAAACACCGAGTGAAATGTGTGAGAATGTAATGAAAAATGTGTTCAAAAGGGCTCGCTTTTGTGAGGCTAACAGAGGCGGACATTTATCTGATATTGTATTCCATACATAGTTGCCGACATTAAATAAAACCTTTATCAATATAAAATCCATTCTCTTTCATTTCATCAAAAATTATAAACAAACAAAGTAGTATACCTTCCCGACGGATACCCTGCATAAGCTACCCATTTAAATTCCTTTTCCAAGGTTACTCCACCGAAAATTAATTTTTGGTTTTATACTCTCAGAAAATAAAGGAGCAGCCAGTACTGGATCCTCGGCAGAAACAAAATTGGAAAATCTCTTGCATATCACAGCTTAAGAGAGATAATCTCATCTCATAAGTATGCCTTGGATCTAGTTGTTGGTGAGGTTTCTTCGGGAATAACGTGGTGGCTGTTGTTTACATATAAAAGCCGACACTAATGGCTGATTTTCTACCTATTGTAGGGAATTCTGGAGGATCTTCCTAGGTAATGTTACTTTTTTTAAGAAGCTGCTGTGTTTCAGCAATAAAGGTAAGATAACTTTAGCTGCTTAGGAAGTGGCGACTGTACTAGTTCTGCCGGAGCAGTGGATGCCTTGTGTGCATTTAACCATCGTTTTTGGACACCGTAGGGTTTGGCCAATATGCCAGGTACTTACGCAAATCCTAAACATCGTCCAAATTCGTCCGATTCACTTAAGAATCAAAAAATACTGTAAGAAAAATATATCCGAAGTGTCGCAACATTTTATTGATTAAATCATCACTGTAAGACAGTCTAGCGGGAATCCAAATTAAATTTTACGCAGAAGAAGTATCAAAGCTTCAAATTTTAAGAATTACACAAAGCAAATTTTGCGTTTAATAAAAAGCAACGCTTTTAGTTTGCAATAAATATATACAGGGTACCGCAAAATGAGCTATCTAGTTTAAATTATCGATCAAATTTTTAATAATGTAAATTTTTTTTTTTTATTGTTTTTTTAATACAGTTGGGGAATCCTTTTTGATAAGCCAAGAGAAATAGGAAAAATTCCACAAAAATTTCATGATCCATTTTTCTCTTTTAGATCCTGAAATATCTGGGACTGACCAATGTCTTTAATAACCAAATTAAAGTAAATGATATACTATTTTGGTTTGACTTTTGTAAAGCAGAATTTGTATACAATTTTCTAAAAATTTTAAAAAGGTTTATAACTTCATCATCCAATATGAAATTAAATTGAATCAACATATTTATAATTGAAAAAAATCTTTCTAAATAAAATCTCCCCGAATTTTTGAAGGGTCGCAACTTGGCAACTCTTTACCAAAATAGTTACACCACAAGCAACCATGGAACCGTTAAACTAAAATCATCGTATGCTAAAAATCAAACCATCAAAATGATGTTGACATTGAGTAAAGATCAAATGGGATTTACGAGTTGCTTGGGAGAGTAAATTTTAATGAGCGCAAACATAAATTCAAGGCTAAACATGATCTTAACGTGCAAAATCTTAAAAAGAATTCAACTCGAAACTCCAACTGAAAAAAGAGGAAGATAAAGCAAATGGTATAAAAAAAATCTAAAGAAAATGAACAATTTCAGTTTTCGTTACTTTTTGGGTTGATCATGAACACGACAAATGTCCAAAGTTATTTGATTATCATTCATTCAACTTGGTACATGGTTTTAGTTTAGAGTCGTCCGTCTACTGTTGTTTGACAGTCATCCGTTTCATGCCCATCCATCCATCCAACCATCCATCTCGCTGCTCTGAAAATCCAATCAAAAAACAACGTGTCACTTGGGCTTAAAGCGCAAAACTTTTTTTGCACAAAAGCTTTTTACCGACGAATTTTCCATTGTCTTTGATGGCTGCTTCAAATTGCTACGTTGCAACTATACACGTTGGGGAATTGTGAGAATTTCCTAGATTTTCTTTGCAGTGGCTGTCTGCTGTAGCTGTTGCTTTCATCCGCCATTCATCACGAGCTATTCGAATGTGGATGTGAGTGCATGTGAATTGTTGTATGCAACAAATCATCTTATTATTAGTAATTGTATTGGCTAAGTTACTCTTACTCCTAGTACAAGAGCGGTTTATATTAAATTAGAAATTTAGCTGTTTTAAAAGCTCTTAATTAGGGTTACCAACAAAATGTATGAATGAATAAAATTCCTTATAATTATCAATTAAAAATTGTTTAGTAAATGTTGCACACCGTCCAGGCCATGTGGGAACAAGAACAAAATGTTGACAGAATTAGCGACGCAATTTTTCATGTTCTTTGATGTAGGGAAAACATATGGAAAGACAGCCCATATAGAAAGCAACAAAAATAATCAAGATGAAGTGTATGTATTTATGTAAATGCTTCATTGATGTGGTACATTCTTGTGAGAACAAATTTTGAACGCCGTCGTTTGAACAAGAGCAGAACATCAACAACAGCAGTCTTCATTATCCAAATTCATGTGCACGCTTAAAAATTGTTTGTTGATTGAAGATAGCGATAACCGGTCAAGACGGTATGTGAGGAAATATTAGATTTGTTTAAAACTTTGAATTTTACCCATAATTCCCTAGTCGTTTTTCTATTTTTAAAATCTGGTGAAAGTTTACAAACTAAGAACTTTGTTATCAATACACAACATCCGAGAGAGATGTAGATGGGATTAGTAAAGTGGGCGTGGCACTTTTTAAAGACAGATATTATAGATTCTAGACCAAAACTTTCCAAATTAAGTTCAAACATCTTGGTTATCCATATACAATATTCGACAAAATGTGGGTGGTATTTAGGAAGTGGGCGTGACACAAAATTGATTTTTTTTATATCTTAAAATAGGTAAAAGAAAAACTGTCCAAGTTTGATACACTAACTGGATTACCAAAACAGAACCTCTTTAAGGATATGGGCGGGATTAGCGAAATGGGCGTGACACCTCCCGTACAAAGACATTATAGATTTTTTTATATATATACAGAAGGGCAAAAGCCAAAGTTTCCAAATGAGGTACAAGAATATTGGTCACACCGAATTCGACAAAATGTGGGCACGATAGGAGAAATGGGCGGGATAGGAGAAGTGGGCGTGGTAAAAAATGTATTTATTTATATCTAAAAAACGGTATTAATGATTTATAGTGAAGGGTATATAAGATTCGGCGCATATAGCTTTTCTACTTGTTTTTGTAATTATTCCTGATTTCGGCGAAAATCCCCAAGTGCAGATTTCATCATTTGAGAAAGAGACGTATTCTCATAGAACCACTTTACGGAAAATTCAAAAACCCCTCGCAGTATCGTTTAAAGGTCGTATCGTACTGAAAACTATTTTTCCTTTAAGCTAAACATGCTAGAAACTATTTGCATTTTAAAATTATAAATTGCTTTTTAAAAAATATTTGATTGGTAGTTGAAAAAAGACAGTGACAGTTAAATTAAAACAGTGTTTAACTCAACATCTGTTTCATTCATATCTTTTAAAGGAGCAACAGCATTTCGTCAGTATTCATCCGCTTAGCCAAACAGCTCTTTCCTAAATTCCTACAATTGTAAAATATTTTTCATTCATCCTACCAACGAATCATACGTCCACATTATCATCATCCTTATCCATAGATACATGATCGTAGTAGTAGCAGTAGTATGTAAAAAATATTCATTAGTTCTTATTCCGTTGTTTATTTGTGCATATTTTCATTTGTATGTGACATTTTAACCGTTTGACGAATGTGTTAAATGGCGGCCGCACTTCAAAGACATTCTCTTAGCGAATAAAGCAACTTGCGAAAGCAACGTTCAACTAACGAACTAAATATTTCGTTTTGTTCGAAATATTCTTTTCAGTTGGCTTCCGCCGCAACTGAAGAATATCAGTCAGCAAGTTTGGTCAACCGATAGTCAGTGGAAGCAGCCATTGAGCCAGTTGAGAACGACCAAGATGGGTTGTTTTTATTTTTTTTTATTTAAAAGGTTCAAACAACAAAGTACACTGGAATACATTTCTTAGTTTTTTGTATGACCACAATTGGCATTTGAGGAATTTGTGCAGCACTGCCAACGGCCAGTGCATGAGGAATAAATGATGGTTCGTTGGTCTTTTTACTTCAGAATTTGTATTTTTTTTGAATTTGCGGTCTTTATTTATTGCATTTCTTTGCGGTTTTTTTCAAGTTCTCAGGTCGGGGTCGATTTTTTTTTTCTTTTACATTTTGTTGAAAAAAAAAAAAACATTTTGCTTGCATTTAGAAGTTAAAGAAACACACGCACTTTTTTTGTAATTTTGAAGGGGTCATGTTTGACAAAAAGTTTTCAAAATATCAAGAGACCACTAGCTGGGATTATTTTTTTTATATTTGTTTTTATTTCCCAGTTGCTAATCAATTCCTATTTTATTTAAATTATAATTATTGCGGTTTTTTTTACGTTGTTGCCAATTGAAAAATTTATTTTATTTTAATTTTTTTTTTTTTTTTTTTTTTTTTTTTGTTAGAAGAAACACGGGGGTTTCCTTTATAACTAGCAAAATATGTTACATAGCAGCAAATACAGCTGTGTGAATAAAATTAGCAATAATTAAAAAAATGAGTTAAGTAAATAAGTCAAATAAAAGTTTTATCTATTGTAGGTTGGGTTAAGTCTACAGCAGTCTTAAGTCTTTAATTTACAAACAAAAGTTTTTAAGCCAAATTTCGATATTTTAATCAGACTAAAGCTCATTGAATTTAATTTTCATTAAATTATTTTTATAAAGAAAGTAATTTTACAACATGAAATTAATTAAAATTTATTGATAATTTTTAATTTTTGACTGAGCTGGTAATCGAAACCAGGTTTAAACGGACAGGTTACCCTGACATGTTTCAATTGTAACCCCACAATGTCTTCAGAGGGGTTTGTCGTCTAACACTGACCGCCATTGACGACGGCTGGCAGTCAATAGTCAAACATCAATCTTACAACCAAATGGTATTTTAACTTTGGTAGATCGAAATTTACTTTGAATGATTATCCACTTTGATTTACATGTTCTTCCTTACTTCTGTTTTTTGCACTTGTTATCAAGAATTCTTCTTGAAGTCCAAAGTACATTTTTCTGTTTGGTTCATGTTTTTGTCTTTCTTTTCCTTGTTGAAAAGTTTATACTATGCATATATAAATTTCGCCTTGACTTAGTCCAATCAAAAGTATTTATTTTCTATAGTCTTCCCAAAATACGAATTACACGGATGTATTATGTAAGACTCGATATGATGTTGTAACTTGACTACTCACTTAACCGCCTTTCCGTGCACGAACCACTCACACTCGTGAGACTGCTGCACAGTATTAACTGTGTTTTCTTAGCCATCGGAAAAACTAGGCTTATGTCAATTAGGAAGTTATTGCAACCATTATATTATCGACCTCTTCTCTGGAATCTAGGACGCATGAAAATATACAAGTTTTGCATACTCTCGAGTCCAAGCAGAGTGTAAAATTTAATAAATCCTCGAGGCGATATTTTAAAATATAATTTCTGTATCCTTTATGCCCTGTTAAAAAGCTGAGATTGGTTTAATCTAAATCTTCATCTTACTTTCTTCTCCGCCAGTTATAAGGGGAGTTTTTTTCAGACGTAAGAATATAGAAACTTCCGATAAGGATAACTGTTAAACTAGCTGTCATAGTAATAAAGTGTGTTTAACTTTTTTCAGCATACTTTTGCAAGTAATCATGCAACACATACAACAGATCAACGTTTGCAAATCGTGGAAATTTGTTTCCCAAATTTGCGCTCTGGTTTTCAAACTTATAGAGCACTTCGTTAAGTTTACGGTGCGGTCCATCTGAGCAGCTAATACGCAATGCTATGGATCGATTAATGACAAAATTTTCGCTTTTGGATAATATTCATGCAAATCAAGCCCGTACAGAAGAAACCTTCGCTGCTGTAGATAGAAGTGTAAAATAGGTCTCAAATTTATCTACAGCAACTCGGTCTCTACCCGCCCACTTCTTAGAACATTTTGAGGAAAGATCTCAACCTTCACACATATAAGATCCAACTGATGCAAGAATTAAAGCCAGCGGACCATCACTTGCGTCGTTTGATTGGTGAATGGGCTGAGAATCAACTGGAACTTGAACCAGACTTTTATTGGCTTAACGGGTATGAAAACAAGCGGAATTCTCTTTTTGGAGATAGCGCACAATCCTCAAGAGATTCCGGAGACTCCATTATATCCAAAAAAAAAAAAAAAACAGTTTGGTGAGTATTACATACCGAAGGCGCCATCGGCCCATTTGTCTTTAAATCCGAAAGCGATGCCAACATAACCGTGAACGACGAACACTACAGGCAAATGGTTTGTGATTTTTTTTTTTTATTCCTCATGTCACTGCAAATCATTTGGAGGAGATATGTTTCCAACAAGACGGCGCAATATGCTATACAGCCCTTGAAACTATCACTCTGTTGAGCCAAACGTTTTACGGAAAGAATAATTTACAAAATCACTAGAAAATATGGCTAGAACCAAGAAAATTTAGCTTGATCTCGTCCAAGTTAAAAATTACTTTTTCCAAATATATGTGTGGCTTGGTTTAAGCAAAATGTTTCCTTGTTTAAGAAATTTTTTGCTAAAAACGAACGAAATAAATTAAAATCAAGAAATTATTATGGATTTGCTAGTTTTAAGAAACAAAGTTGATTACTTTAGAACAGTGATAGCCACTGCATAGCCTCGCGAGGCAGTCAATAATCGTATTTTTCACACAGACACGGTCGGCAATTCACACGTATACAACAACTTTGTTCATTTTAAATCATCCGACTGCGACCGCACACAAGCACATAATATCTTTCTGTGCGTGCGTTCGGGGCTTGGTTATCACTGCTTTAGAAAATAAACTTTATTCCGTTTTGATGGACGAATTATCTCAAGAAATGGACTAGTTTTTGTAAGGGTACGTCAAGATTGGAAGATTGGACCGACAGGATGGCGTCCATAAGACGCAGTCGCGGCTGCCATATGCCAGAAGTTTATTTTAAGCATTAAATGCTCTGAAATATATGAGCTAATTTAGCTACAATTTTGTTCATTCCATTGAATTAATTGTGTTTTATATTTAAACAAATTGCATTGCTTCTTTAAAATATACCTTTTAACGTCCGGCTTTGTTCGAAAAGTCTTCATTTTTCTTCTAGGGCTATGGTTCTGTATCCGCTGCAGGCCTTCTCTCAAACAACATTGTTAGGAGTGAAAGAACGTTCTATCCTGATGAACTCATAGTACCCTTCTCTTATAGATTAAGTGTAGAGTAAACCAGGGATCAAAAAATGGTTCTAACTCCGACTCCAACCGCTGAAATTGTTAAAGTCCGACTCCAACTCCTACTCTAACCATGATCCTAAATGCATCATGTTTTAATGGAATACCTTTTAAATGGTTGAATATAGCAAGAAAATGATTCTGTAAAAATTTTAAAGCGATATTTTAATTATAATATATAAAATAGACTGGTCCTTATTTTCGGACTTCAAATTTTTTTTATTTTGGAAAATATTAGAAACAATTTGTATGCCGAAAAAGTTTGCAGTTGGTTTCGGACTCGCAAATTTATGTGGGTACTTTGACTCCGACTCCGGTACAAACACCTCAACTCTACAGCCCTGGAGTAAACCTATCATTAATTATTACTTACTTAGGTGACTAATAGAGAATGTTAGTCCCTTAAGCCGAAAGTAAAAAAGATTTCCAAGCACTGCTATTCTTGTGAATCCAATCTTAGAGATGCATTCCTCTCCTTGATTTTTCCATCGAAGTTTTGGTCTTCTCCTTTTGCTTTAGTCGTCACCGGGCTTGTGTTTAAATGATTTTTTAGCTGGAGCACCGTCATGCCTTCTCACAACATGACCTTGCCAACGTAATCGTTGTATGTATTTTAATACGCCTAACAATATCTATGTCTGTATGTATTATAAATTAATAAGCTATATAACTTAAACTTATATTAAATTTACGTGACCGATTTCAAATCTTTCTTTGTGTCCTTCTCAGAGATAAATACACCCTCCGTTTTAGGAACATCGGATTCCAGACCTAATTTTTTTAGCAAATCGTCTAAAAAAAAGTTCGAATTACAAAAGCATTATCGGCGGAAAATGCTATATTGCTGGCCTCTTTTGGTTTTTTACAGCTCCAACACATTGTTTTTGACTTTTTATTGTTTATTTCTGCAGATGTTCCATATTCTTGTTTTCCGATAAGACAAATAATACAGACAAGCCTAGACTTATAGTCAGGTATATAATCAAGTGTGTAGCCAAGTCAGAATTCTTGTGTGTAATCTAGCCTTTAATCAAGTCTTAAGTATTAACCTATTTTTAACCTTACCGCTACTTTTTCTACCATTTATTTACATTTTGTTGGCTAATTTTCTTAACCCCATTTATCATCGACATCGAAATCATTTTCATCAAATTTGGGTGTGTGTGTGTGCGAGGATTTGTGGCCTTTTTATTTTGATGTCTGCACGTGCTACAGATTACACGTTTCAATGACTTCAACGACATTCGATGATTTTCTTTGCTGCGCTTCTTTATTATCATCTCTTTAATCCCATTGTACGTTATTCATTTGCACAGCCAGTATTTCAATTCATTCAGTCTCTTACTCATGCCTTCGTGTCGTCATTTGATCATTTGGCAAGTAGTTGAACTTTTTAGTCGACACAAAAGTTAATATTGCTTTGGCTTTTGTTGTTATTGTTGGCTCAAATTGTTGCTATTGTAATTTAATTAAGATTATTCAACACCGAACTACAATGTTGCAGGAATAGGGGAACACACACACAGTGATTATTGTTAATAAACCCAGCAGTTTTAAAGCCAATACTTTTTAAGATTTTGCTCAACAGCCCAAAAGTTCTACAAAGAAATACCTGGAGTATTTTGTTTAACCAAAGTAATGAAGAGAAGGAACAATTTTGGAGAATGGTTATGCAGTAGTTGGCAATATACTTTATTGCAATCCAAAACTTTAGTCAAAGTGTTAGGAACAATTTTTGTGCACGTAACCAGCAACATGGACTGCTGGGTATAGAGAAATATGTCTGTAAAAGTTCGCCACCCAGAGTGTTTTTGTGCACAAAACGTCCAAGGGACTGAAGATAAACATGAATTGGAGCAAAGAGATGAGAACTCGTGTATCACAGTATGCAGCATCAGATAACACGCGCAGCCTAAGAAATCTAAATTATCAATGGAAATTTGACCTACTGGAGGGTTGTTATTGGTCTTGTCTTTAATGCTATTAAAGTCAATTGTACATTGTGATAATTTTGTTTCTTGATATTTTTATAAGGAAATCTGATTGATTTGTTAAGTTGAATGATGTTTTATGTAATTGATTTATATTTAATAATAACCGACTTTTAAGAGATATAGAAGAAATATAAATACATTCCCGCATCAAAGATAATTTTTGGTTTGAGGAAACTGATGTAATGTATAACACAATTAAGAATGCCAGCTGAATATATCGATTAAAGCATAAATATTTTATAAAACAATAATTATTTTTGCCGATTACCACTAAAATTCAGATTAATGAGTTGTCTTAAAATTATTTGAAATAATATAAAAAAAAACATTTAGCATGTTATAAATAGAACATATTTATTCAGCAAGCTGAATATGCTATAATTGGAACATATGTATTCAGCTAGCTGAATATGTTATAAATTAGAACATATGTATAATTATAACATATTCAGCTAGCTGAATGTAAATAAATTCAAAAATTAATAAAAGTATACTAGCAAAATTTTTATTTTTGATCAAAACTGTAATTCAGCTAGCTTAATTTTTTAAAAAATAATCGAATAACAATAAAATCAATTAAACTAGCAAAAAAAGCTAGATGAACTTAAGTAATAATCAAATTGGATAAAAACTACAAAGTAAAATGATGATATAAAGAAAGTTTTTTATTGAGCTTGCTGACTTATAAAATATTATTTTTTTTTTTATAAAAATAATTGTTTTCAAGTAATTCAGCTAGCTGAATTCAATTTAAATCGATCATAAAAAAAATTATATATGACCCTTATGGCCGATTTCACCAATTTATTTAAATATCAATTTATGTTTAAAACTCGTTTTTTATGTCAAATAAAAATATATGAAAAATATTTAAATAAAATTGGTGAAATTGGCCATTACCCTCGTTAAAATAAGCAGAAGGCCGAAACTAAAACTACGAGCAAAGAAGGGAGAAAGTATAGTCAGTCAAGCTCGACTATATGATACTGTACAGCACAGTATTTACAAACAAATTATCGAGGATGTACCTTGTTCTGCGCCCATAGACAATCATAGACCCACCAAAACAAAATTATGTTATGACATTTAGATTCATAGAAGAACATTGTACCAAATATTATCTAGATATGTATAATTAAATATATACATATTTCGGCTTGTAATACGCAATTTTGTCCCGCTCGCTTAACAAAATCCGGGGTTTTAACTTTGGCTTTCATCTTATAAAATAGTAGCCCCCGGGGTTTTGTAGGGATAATATCCAGATATTTTGCCTTTTGGTGTGAAATTTGAGGTGCAGTCAATACCTAGGATTCGAAAAAAATCAAAAATTTACAGATCCCAGAATCGTGACTGACCAAAAATCGTATCTGGTACCACGGGAGTCAATAACCGCTAGGTGGCGCGGCAACGGACTGACCTCCGTTAGTATGCGGGAAATGCTTTTTGTTTTTCAGGAAGATTGTCTTGGCGGAAGTTTTGTTTTCGTCGTAAAGATACTTCGGTGAATACGTCGTGGTTGTGGTTTACTATCTAAAGTCGCGGGAATATTTATCACGGATAATCCTACTAAATTTTTTTCACCACTTGAGGGAGAGTTCGGCCTGAGGGAGTGCTGTTTCTAGCTAATATAGTCTGCAAGGCCCTGGGTCAGGTGTCCGAAGTTGAGTTTTTGCATTAAGATGTTCGTTGTTCAATCTCGATCATCTGTTAAGGCTTGCAACCGGCTGGGCATTGAAGCAACTAAAGTTTCTAATTTAGAAGGTGGTATTTTTCCAATTCTTCTTCAAGCTTATTTTTCAGCAGAATTTCTTGCACGTGCTAAATAATGTTTAGGTCAGGGCTTTGCGGAGGTGTAAAAAGTTGCTTTTATTTTTTTAACGAAGTTTACGTACTAGTCTATTTATTGGGCACCGTGGTTTCAGATAAGACGAGTTCACACTCGGTAATATTTATACCAAGCTATGCAGATTCTGTGAAACTGATGACGATTCGTCTGAACATCTGCTCTGCTACCGTACTACGGACTGCTAGGCGGAAATTTTATTGGGGGTGGGACTAATGAGCCCACCTAAACTTCCACCAGGCAGGAAAATCGGCTTCATACAGTGCCTGAACCTGATATGGTAAGAAATTTACAGGCTTATTGCCTTCCACATATCTTTTTATTTAGTAACTTTCCTGGCATGATGCAGAAGGCAGTCATTGACCAACTGAGTTGCATGCTTTAAATAAATATCGTGCTGGAAGATATAAAGCTCTCCTGGAACTACAATGTCCACGGATGTCTTAAGATGTTGTACTTTTGTTTAATTTTATTGCTATTCGATTCATATACCCCTAAATAAATGCAAGCCTACTTTATTCTAGCGTTAATTCTACCTTGTTGTAAGGTTGTGAGCCGTAGAATGCTGTAAACATGATCCATTCATTAGCAACACGCCTGCTGATTTTTTGCAGAGTTGTGTGTTTTCGTGCAATTGTTTTTGTAGCAATTGCTTTTGACATTAACATTCGGGATAAATTAAGTTTTTTTCTACTTACTTTAAGTGCGAGTCGTGCTCAAAAAAACAAGAACGAATAGCACTAAAATGTACTTAAAACAATCTTAACTGAGATAACTTTCGAAAATTAATCCCGGAATTTCTTAAAATACGTACCAAATTCTTAAACCAAGTAAAAAAAGGCTTTTCGATGGTAGTGCCACCCTGAGAGTAAAATTACTAAATGAGCGTTTTAATCTCATTTAACTTATGAAAGTTTGTTGTGGATACTACAACAACACCACACAAAGAAGTTAAAAAACGATTTGCTTGTTGTGCTTAAAAACAACAAAAACCACAGAACAAGACGAAAACACTTTATTTTCATGTTTAAAAAGTAAAATTGGGAACTCTTGCTTCTCATTTAGTTTATATTTTCAGTTTTATCTGTACATTAAGTTTCTAAAGTAAAAACCATAACGGAAATGATGCTGGTGTTTTATAATTGAAGTTCTGTACGGTGCAAAACGGGTAAGTAAATCAATCATAATAAATTTTTCTTCTAATTCCACTTCTGTACTTGATTCAAGAAAATCCGTACTCACCGTACAATTAATACCACTTTGCATTGATTTGAGTACGGATGGACTGATTTTTTTGGGTGTATCATATGTTTGACATCGTTATCATGTTTTACACAAACAAAATGTGTATTGTTTTTCTATTGGTGGGTTGTTGTAGTTTTGCATAGACCTAATAATTGCACCACTACTACAAAGGATATTCATTTTCTTTACGTATTTATCCACAAATGCTTAAGAAAGATACTACGTGTGTTTTGCCCTCAATAATATCCAACACTCGTTTATGGCCAGAAACAGAAACAAATCCGCAACCTGTCGATCTTAAAATCTGTCTACGTAAATTACGTTGGATAGGCCATACTCTGCGTAAACCATCCTCAAGGCAGTCCGAGTATAGTACGACCATCGCACAACTGGAAACGCCAACTAATAATTGAAATTCCCACACTTCACCTATATTGGAATGAAATAAAACTCTGAACATTTGATCGAGAATATTGGAATCTCAATTTGTTACGGCCCTACGCGGCTTGCAGTAGTAAAATGGCAGGTTTCCAAGTCCGAATGTTGCAACAGCTCCCCAGGTCATTGTGCTTCGAACACCATGCTTTATAATAGCAAACAAATATTCCATGGCCGTATTAGCTTTTCGATACTCTTCGCACCTTCCATTACTTCAAAATTTGATGGATTTAGATTCAAGCCCAAAATAAGGCTGGCCTTCAGAAATCTATCTCCTTATCAAGGTGAAGCCTGCGATCTTTTCACTTAATAGTGCTTATTTACGAGGAGTTCTACTATAATATACAAACTCCCTTGAATTGGTCGTTGTTGTTGTCGTCGCTGAGATGGAAGACGATGCCAAAAATTGACTGCAAAAACCTATTTTGAGACCAAAAAGCATGAAAAAGTTTCCCTTATTAAATAATTTTAACAAACTACTTGGATAACCTGCACCATTTATTTAATTACAATAATTATGTTTTACAAACTAAACTTGGCATATATCCAGTTTTATATATGGCAATCTAAGGGATGCATGAATGGTCAGATGTACATATTTCATAAAAAAGAATTGGTGAATGGTCAACAACCAAGAAACCAAAACCAAGACCTTTTTCTAAGCCAACTGTCGAATAGTTTTAGTCGTTTCGAATCTTTATGATCAAAGCCGACATTGGTGGTTGCACGCACAAATATACAAAGTCACATGCACACACACACACTCTAACAAATAAAGATAGACAACATTTTGTAAAATGGGAAAAAAGTAGTCCTTTTACATCTCATGCTTGAATGAATTTTTATAAAAAAAAAGTTACATGAACACAAAACAAGCGAACGAACAAACAAGAGACTTCTATCAAACACGAAGTACAAGAGACATTCCCGTACGTACGTAATGAATGAATGACATTTGAATTTGTAATGAATGAAAGAAGGAATGAGAGTGTATTTGTGTGTTAAAATACAAATAGCAAAAGGAGGCGTCAACTTGCAGCAGCTAAATGTGACTACGGAACTGACACTAATTATATGCCGCATTATTTTTCTTTAAAGATTAAATTTTTGTATTCGTTAAAATTTTTCACTAGACAGAGTTTTTCCATTTTTTTTTTTCTTCCCAGTTCGTGTTTTCCAACATCTTCCCCCATTTTTGTTAGTCAAGTCAATGGTAACAATTAGAAGGTCATAAGCATCCACCTTTATTTAATTTTCCCTTGCTGTTGTTGTTGTACGACCTTTAAACGGATGTTGTTTTTAAAGAGGAACTAATTTTTTTTTGTTTTTTTTTTTGAAATTTTGTTTTATTCAAAATTGTTTGTTAATTTCGAAGGTGGACTTGAAAATGAATTAATTGCCATACAATTATAGCCAATAAATGTTGATAATCTATTTTAAATAAAAGAAAAGGTTATGCAAAATGGGGCCACCCACATTTACAAGAGTTTGAGGAAGCTGAATTTTGGATGATCTAAATAGATTTAAATTTTTTTATGCAAATTTCTTTACAGGTGATTTATATAAGAAAATTTTAATATAAGAAAATTTAACACAATGAGGGCCAAGTGTTTTTGATGAAAACCTTCCGAGGAGGCCCATTAAATTTTCTTTTTAAAGGGGAGTATCCCTAAAATCCATTTTGTTGCTTAATTTTTATTTCATAACTGGTTTTTATGCCGTACGTTTTTTTACGACATGACACTGCATAATGAATACCCCACAACGTACGACGTGGCATTGAATGTCTCCCTAAGCTACACTGAAAGAAAAATGCTTCATATATTTAATGAATCATTTTCATAAAAAAGTTTTCCTTGGGTAAATGAAAATTTTCATTGTCTAAATGGAATTTCATAGGTTTGATGAAGTATTTTCGTTAAAATCGCTTCATTAGATTTCGTAATTACGTTAAAAATTTTCATTGGATATATGAAAACTTAAGTTTGTCTAAGTAAAACAAAAAATTTTAATTGGGAACACAAAAAATCAATAAACAAACATAACTATATTCATAAATTAATACAAAATTATAGTTTCCTTAAAAAAATGTTTAATTGTTATTTAAAAAATGTAAGATTTAATAATTTCATACATCTAATGTTACATGTATGCCATTAAATTTATGAAATCAAAAATTTTTTTTATAAAAGCAACATATTTCAATAATTGCCTTCATAAATTTAAATTTTCATTATGACAATAAAAATGTCATTATAGTAATGAAACAAAAACTTTCAATCCACTTTCAATCAACGTTGTTATTGTTATTATGGACAATTAATTGAGAATTGAGAACAAAACATAGTTTTTTCATACAAAAACTACACTGCCCCTGTAGACTAGCTGGTAGTGAGCTAGTCTATCAGCACCGAGGTTGCATGTTCGAATCCCACCAGAGACAGAAAAAAAATAAAAAATAAAATAAAATAAAGTAAAATAAAATAAGAAAAAAGAAAAAAAAGTAATTAAAAAAAATAAAAAAAATAAAAAAATTTTACTTTATTGAAAGTATTAATCCAATGAATAATATTCATGGATCTGATGTAATGTTTCATTAAGTCCTTTTAATGAAACAGGTTTCATTGATCCAACGAAGCGCTGCATAGGTTCCTTTATAATGCAATTTTTCATGGGATTAATGTCAAAATTCGTTAGTATTGCGAAGAAAATTCTTTCAGTGTACCTAAACAAGAGCGGCAAGTGTTTTTTTAATTATGCAAATTCTTTTGCCAATACATTTTCAATTAAATCAAATGACCAAGCGATCTATTAAATAAGATTTTCCAGCCGGTTGGTGTTTAATTCGCGTTCTAAAGGTTTGTTTCGCATAAACTGTGTGAAAATTAAAAGTTTTGGCATAAAACAGACGCTTGCCGCTCTCTTATTTAGGTAGCTCAGTTAAAGTGTTTGGGATTCGAATTTCGGAAATTATAACGGAAACTTTATAACATTTATCAACACTGCTATCAATTTCCGTACAATTTAACGTGATTTCCTTATGAAATTTCGTGGTACGATTGTTAAATTTATCAAACAAATTTATTGAACTTTATTGACAATCGGTGAATTCCGCCACCGATTCACGTTAGTTTTTGCCAATTTTTAGGGCGGTTATTTTACACATGGGTGAATAACTCTTTTCCTACTGGTCCAATTCTGCTGGGTTTCAATTCCAAAATGCCTAGGAGCAACAATTTGACACCCAAGTTTCTCTTTTCTGTTGAGTCGTTGGGAATTAAGCGTGATTTTAACAGACGGCCATGGCTTAATCGACTAAGATTGGCTAAAGTGGGGTCATTAGGTAAATATTCAAAAAAAAAATTCATATGGAATGCCAAACTAAATAACAAATTCACCACTGCAGGTATAAATAAATATCTTATTTAAAACAGTAAATTGAATCTCAGGAAAGTGATTTTTGTTCCCCGCCTTCCCGAGAATCAAAAAATTAGGGGAATTCAAAATTCCTAGTTTCCATACATCTGTCGAATAGGCTTTTATTTTCTCCCCCTGTTTTTCATGTCACCGTTTAGGTATATAGCATTCAACAAAACGTGCAAATAATAATAGCTTAACAAATTTAGACTTAACATAATTTACAAATAAAAGGGTACGTCAACAAACAAAATTGAGATCAACATGAGATCTAAGAGCAACATATTATGATAAGATTCATGATTCTAGTCACTATATTACGATTATTATTGAATCATATTATGACCAAATATATTCGTAATATTATATAAAGGGTGGTTAAATTTTAAGGGCCGATGCTGATTTGGAATTAAACACAAATTATTTAGCAAATTATTGTCATTTCTTTTTATTATGATAATATTATTATAGTTCAATTATGTATGTAACAAAATATCGGTCAAATGGACGCTGCGATCTCGGCGCCACACCTCCATCCGATGATCCAAATTTTCGAAGACGCTGAGGCATAATTGAGGTTCTATGCCGTTAATGTGCCGAATAATCTGATCCTTTAGCTCTTGAATTGTTGCTGGCTTATCGACGTACACCTTTTCCTTCAAATAACCCCAAAGAAAGAAGTCCGACGGTGGCAAATCACATGATCTTGGCAGCCAATTGACATCGCTACCACGTGAGATAACACGGCCATTGAATTTGACGCGCAAAAGAGCCATTGTTTCGTTAGCTGTGTGGCAAGTGGCACCGTCCAGTTGAAACCCCACCCAGCTGTTACTCTTTGTTTTTTCCACAATCACTCTTGGATTATCATTCGCCCAAATGCGGCAATTCTGCTTATGGACGAATCCACTGAGGTGAAAATGTGCCTCAACACTGACGATGATTTTCTTCGAAAAATGATCATCCACTGTTACCTTTCCTTTTTTTCTTTTTAGGTCTTGAATCGATTGCACGTTTTAAGCGCGTAAATGCAAGACTTTATCTACCACAAGCGGGAGAGGTGCAATTGTTGAACAGGACGACGAGTTGACGGCTCTTCAGCCACACCATCGCGAACAGCAGCAATATTTTCTGCAGCACGAGCTGTACGAACATGCGCTGGTGTTTTCACATCTCCAACAGAACCGGTTTGCTCAAATTTTTGCACGATTTTTCCGATTGTGCGCACGCTTGGACGATGAAATTGACCACGAAATGCACGATATGAATTTTGATTTGAACGCCTATTTTCATAATAAGCCTGAATAAATTTAACGCGTTGCTCGATTGCGTATCTTTCCATGGTTCAAATTAAGTTAGTCTGATATTGGGAAATGTCAAATGAAATGCAGAAAAAAGCTTGACGTTAAGGTGTGGTTCACATTCAACATCAGCCCTTAAAATTTAACCATCCTTTATATATACATACATTAGAATGGGTCAATTTGTATGCATTAAAAAAATTCACCAAGCGGTTGTCAAAATCGTAATCTACGACGAATTCTAAGAAGGTTTGCCAAAGAAACCATGGGTCTAATATCAAAATCGAGCTTCCCGTTTTTAAAGAGAAACTTTTCTTTTCGTTTATACTAAATTACAAAGAGGTTATGTTTGTTTGTTTGTTGTTTGCAGAAGGTGATCTTCGTAACCACTGAACAGATCTTTATGAAACTTTTATAGTATATTATTGATGGTCTGGGAGATGCTATACGATATATATTTTTTTTGGCATTTTAAGTGGGCGGTGCACCTCACATACACAGACATAATAGATTTATGTTTGTCTGTAGAACGACAAGAGCTAAAGTTTAAAAATTTGGTACTAATTCTTGGTTATCGTTGTGTCAAAATCTTGGCGGGATTGGAAAATTTTTCAATAAAATTTTAGTATATTTTAAAAATCTGTAAAATTCGAAAAGAGAATTTTGTTGTTAAAAACGGGAAGCTCGATTTTGATTTAAGATCCATGGTTTCTTCGGCAAACCTTCTTAGAATTCGTCGTAGATTACGATTTTGACAACCGCTTGGTCGAAAAAAAAATTTACCCACTCTAATATACATACATATTTATTATTTTATAATAATCATATTCTTTTCATGATAATCATAATAAATTAAGAAGTGATCATATTATGATACAGCACCAGTTTCACAACAATAAAGAAAAATTAAAATTTGTTGGCATTAATAACACTACGTGACAATTTTTTGCCAAATGAATTTGACACCTAATCTTTATGTAAAATTTCCGCTGAATCTGAATATGAAGTCAGAATTGTCAAAAGTAGAACAGTTTTTGAGATATTCCAAAATAACCGCTATTTGTGTTTTTAAAAAACATGCTGTGACTGAAATGCAAATATCCAAAAAAAACAATTTTAGCCTATTTCAATACGAACATTTTGTGCCCAATAGGATCTAGATCGGTGCAAAAATGACAAAGTTTCAGAAGATTAATTGAACTAACCCACAACAAATAAATATACAAAGCTAAATTTTTAGTAACAATAAATATTAAAAATTGCTTAAAAGTATTGATTTTCTATGTGGGTTAATTTACTAAATCTTCTGTAGCTTTGTCATTTTTGTACCAATCTATGTCTTGTTGGGCGCAAAATGTTTATATTAAAATAGTCTAATGTCGCATGGAATAAAACCTTAGGCTTTTTGAATCATTGGTTTAAAAAAAATAACTTGAATTGAGCAAAATTGAACAAAATCATAAAATTTTCAATGATGCTTGAACTTTTGTCCCCTGTAACTCTGTCATTTCTTGACCATTCTTCACGAGCAATCCATGGTTATTTTAGAAATTTTATAACCTTTCACTAGAATTATATACTCCGTTTAAAATTTTAGAAGATATTTGCATTTCAGTCACATCATCTTTTTTAAAATTACAAATAACGGTTATTTTCGAATATCTCAAAAACTGTTCTACTTTGTTGAAATTTTGTCACGTAGTGTTATTAGTATTGCGGTTATTTTGTTGAACTGTTTATGGTTTTTAATCCAAATTTTAATATTTTAATTACGCTAACTTTCATCAAATTTAATTTTCATTAAATTATTTTTATGAAGCAAGGAATTTTACAACATGAAAATTAATTAAAATTGTTATTGATAATTAGTATTGTGGCAATTTTGTTGAACTATTTATGGTTTTTAATCCAAATTTTCAATATTTTTAATCAGGCTTAAGTTCATCAAATTTAATTCTCATTCAATTTTTTTTATGTAGAAAGGAATTTTACAACATGAAAATTAATTAAAATTGTTATTATAATCATTCATTCTTGACTGACCTGAGATTCGAACCCAGGCGGCTGGTTACCCTGACATGTTTCGATCGCTACCACTCGATCTCCTCAGAGGGATTTGTCGGTTTACACTCGCAGCCATATCGACGACTGCTGACGTCAATAGTCAAACATCAATCCTTAAACCAAATTGTATTTTACCTTTGGTAGATCGAAATTTACTTTTTTTTAATGATTATCCATATTTAATTGATTTTACATGTTTTTCCTTTACCTCTGTATTTTCGTACTTTTTGTCAACAATTCTTCTTGAAGTCCAAAATAAATTTTTTTTCATGTTTTTTTCTTTCTTTTTCTTGGTGACCTTTTTCAGCACAACTTGAACTTGTTATTGATATTTTTTTTTTTTGCCATCGAAACATGCAAGGGTCACCTGTCCGTTAAAGCCTGGGTTCGAGCCCCAAGCTGCAGTCGAGAATGCAAAAAAAATTATCAATTATAGCTCTCACTTACAAAGTCCTAACCGAAAAAAATTATATTCTTAATTAAAAAATATCGAAAATTCGGCTCAATCAAATACGTATATCATTCGTCGTGTCTTAATTTTAAAATTTACTTTCGAGTTAAATTTAAATACAATTAAATAATTCACAGTGTTCTATTGCGTCATATTGGTTGTATATGCTTTATTTTTATTAATGACACATTCATAAAATAATAGTACATACAACAACGATATGAGACAGTAGAACAATTCGTTTATTGCCTAAATTATGAAGTGTTTGAAAAATTAAACTCACATATGAGTTTAAAAACTGTTCAAAAGTTTTTTATTTAAAATGGATTTTTATAAAAAAAGAATATTTATATAAAAGAATTACATAAAATCAATATAATACCTTATCATATGTAAAAAATCTACTACTTAATTTGAATTCAGTGAATTAAACGAATAATCTCTAATGCTTGGCAATCAATTGAAACTCTTAAATCGTATGGGGGAAATGCTAAACAATGTTTCCATTAAGTTGGTAAATTACCAAACAAATGAACTCAATTATAAAGCCGAAAAGATTATATCAAACAGCAACCCCAACAACAATAGCGAAAATAGCAAAAAAAAACAAATCTCGAATTGATAAAAGAAATTGACTTTTGAACTAAAAATAAAATTCTACCCAAAAGTAAAAATACAATTACTTTTGAAATGAACTTCCAGCGGATACGGATGGGTCAAAAAAAGGAACTTACGCACACACACGCAAATAACGTTCGAATGAACAACGTTTTTTAAATTGTTAAAACAGCACGCACAGATTTACGCACACACACACACAGTCATAAATTTACCCAACGGGAAAACTCAGAAGACCTTCTTACTTCAGGCCTGCTTTAAAATTTGTTTGCTTCAATTACTATTCTTATCTAACTGCTAAAGAATGCCTGATAGAAGGCCTCGGCTCTTTCGTATAAACAATAAAATACACAATCAGTGTTACCGTCGGCTATTTTAAAAAAGTACCTAAAAAAGGGGATATCTACAAAAAAAATGGCACCAAAAAGAGGATTTAAAAGAAAATGAGCACATCTTTTAAAATGAATATAAGTACACCACATTATGTATTTTTTACTTCTTTTTCTATTTATTCTAATTTTAAATGGAATAAAAACATAACAAAAAACATTGTATAGTAATTATATGCACTAAAAAATAATTGATCGTATTACAATAGACATGTAAAAACTAAAATAAATATTTTGTAAATATTTGTCTGGAGAAGTAAATTTTATAAAATATTTACTTAAATGTTTTGGAAATTCAGAAACGTAAAACTTGTTTTCTGCCAAAACATGTTTTTTGGATCATGACATTGTTGCAGCGAATAGAAGATATTTATGTAATGTGTTTTATAAATACATTTATTAATATATTTCTTGTACTTTTCCTTCTGAATCCATGTTCCAATTTCACGCCAAAAATCTTCAGCATTCGAAATTTTAAATATGTGTTCATAATTCGTGTTATTTACTTTACTCTCTTGAAGTTTTAATTCATGTATAAATGCATCTGGATTAGTTATAATATATTTAAGCTCTGAAACTAATTCGAAATAGTTTATACCTTCATTAGACACTATAAATACTGGGTCTAAATACTTCAATATATTGAGCTTTTTGTTTTTTTATATCAATTCTTGTTATCAATTCTATACACAATTTTTGATTTTTAATGTCAATTACACAAATTTTAGAAAAGTTTTCGGTACACAACAGTTCGGTTTCTGCTTCACGAGCAATATATGCGAGATATCTTTACCCCCCCCCCCCCCCCCCCCCTATTCATAATAAATAAAACAGGTTAATAGAAAGTTTATTCAACCGATTTTCAGCTAACCACGCATGACAAGAAAAAAATTCTTATTAAAGTGTCTTTTCTAAAACATATTGTTGTGGTGCAAAAAGTACCACATTTGGGTGTATTTTGTAAAAGTGGCCAAATAGTATCCAAGCAGCCGAAAAAGTGGCAAATTGCCACTTTAATGGCACCAACGGTAACGCTGTTCACAATCAACATTCGCTTCTATGAGAAGGGAGTAGAGAAAGCGTAACATTTTTTGTATTGTTTTTTTTTGGCACAAGCAAGAGCAAAATAATTATTTTTTTTTTTTTTTTGATCCCGTTACCATGCTTATGTATCTGCTAAAGAAGCGAGAGCGGAAGGTCTACTCCGCAATAACAAGTGTGTAAAAAAGATATGAAAATGGAATGGAGCGATTAGGCCTTGTTTATCCAAAAGAAGGAGTGCAGAGGCCTTCCAGAAGGCATCCGTACTCCTTTTTCCCCCGCTGGGTATTTTCCCTAAATCAGATGAAACCAGTGAATAAGCAAGTGTGTGTGCGTGTGTGTGTGTGTGTGTGAATGCGGTAGAAAGCTTTTCCCAATTAAGTTTCAAACAAAAAAGTTGTTAAGCGTTACATGTTGCCATCATCATGCGGCCGTTGTTGTCTGCATTAATCAGAGTGCGTATTTTTTTTTGTTTGACACCACAGAAACACGACGATGTTAACATCGTTGTCGAAGAGAAGCTGATGTGAGGATTTTGTTACCTTCCATTGTTCTGCATTTTATTTCTACTAATTTCTGATGTATTGTGATGCCTGAATAAAAGGCTTGTTTTACACTTGACTAAATCTGAATATGAACTAATGGATTTTGGATGAAACATGAGAACGGGAACGTCGCCTGTTAACCCCGCCATCGAATTAATTCGTTGGTCTAATTTAGGAGCAGGGTGTTAAGGTATGAAATCTCAACAAAGACTAGTCTGGAGTCTAGTTTTAAAAAAAGAAGTTATAGAATTTCTAATATACATTGCCAAGTCTAGCGCATAGACAAGTCTTAGTCTAGGCTAGTCTGTAGTCTAGTCCATAGAGTAGTCTATAGTATATGTAGTTCAGAGTCTTTAGTCTTGTCCAAAAAAAAAACTCTCTATACGTGCACTGAAGAATGGCAAGGCACCAGTCATAGACAAGATCAATCCTGAACTGCTTAAGGCTGACATCCCACTGTCTTCCTGCTGAACAGGGTTAGGAAGTGATAATCAAACTACCTAGGAAAGGTGACTTAACAGAATTCAAAAGCTGTAGGGTTAATACTCTTTTGGCCAAGATTAATAAGGTGTTTGCTAATATTATCCATGCTAGATTGTCATCATCAATTGCAGCAGAATCTTCGAAAAAAGCAAGCCGGTTTCAAACCACATCGAAGCGCTACGGATCATAGTTGAGAGATCGGTGGAATGGCGATCTCCACAATGTTTGATATTCATCGACTTTGCCAGGGCCTTCGATACACAGAAAAAATTCTCCATAGTGTTTCACCAATTAAAGCATTAATCAAAAATAAAATCAGTTTTAATTAAAAATTTGATCAAGTGAGTTAAACGTTTAATCAAGTGAAATTTATTTGATACTATTGTTTGTTTACTGTAACAAATTTAATTTACATCGCATATTTTTAATTGAAATCAATTTTTATTTTTTTCAGGCAATTTGGCAGGCACTTCGATGAAAGGGAATCCCACGTGAGCTAATCAACCTAATTAAAGCCCTGTATGGCAACTCAGCCAGCGGAGTACTGCATGATCTCATGTTAGGCAACCCGATCGATGTTAGTACTGGTGTGCGACAGGGATCTTTCCTTTCTCCGCTCTTATTCTATATTTTGTATTGGACTCAATTATGCAGCAATTAATCCGTATTAAATGATGCATCGCATGGGGTATGAACGTTCGACTGGAGGATCTGGGAAATTTTGCTGAAAATTACAGCCAAATTGGATCAGATACACCTGCTAGCAACGGGTGTTGTTCTTCATATTAACATCGACAAAACAAAGGTTCTTCGCATCAACACAACCAATCACCCTACCCAACTTAGGTATCAAGGATTTGCAATCGTTTGATACTTAGGATGCATAATGTCCTCCAGAGTCGGCTCACGTGAAGATATTGCATATCGCATAAAAAAGGAAAAACAGTCATTTGGTGCATTACAAAGAATATGGAAGTCACAACAAATACAAACAGGTACACCTTTTCTTCTCAAATGTTTGCTCTACCCTGCTATAGGGCTGTGAGGCCTGGAACTATACTGCAAGCGACATACAATATCTGCAAGTATAAATTAACCGTTGCACATTTTTTTGGCCGGTTTTAGTTTCCAATAGAGACCTCTGGCAAATAACTGGCTTAACACCAATCCGCATAGAAATTGCAAAAAGGAATGGGAGCTTGGTTGGCCATATTATAAAAAGATTACATGTTGATATATCGAAGACGGCAACTAACTGGAACCCTTAAGGCAAGACCTGGAGAAGTCTACTAGAATCCAAAGTAAGCAAAACAGAAAAAAACATGGTCTGATATAAAACTAATGCCACAGCACAAATTCGGATGAAAAGTTTTCTTTAGAGCCCTTTGTTTCAACTTGGAACCGTAGGAAGAAATAGTTCCACTAACATCTGGAGAAGGCTTCTCGAATCAGAAATAAGCAAAACAGGAACAACCTGGCCGGAAATAAAACTAAAGGCCCAGCACAGATCCGGATGGAAGGATTTTGTTACTACACTTTGTTCCAAGTTGGAACCATAGGAAAATATAGATCCGCTTACATCTGGAGAAGGCTACTAGAATCCGAAATAAGCAAAACAGGAAAACCCTGGTCTGAAAAAACTATTGGCACAGGCCAGATGTGTGGATATAGTTCAGTTCAATTGACTAGTCTTAGGTCTAATTCATAGACCTGTTTTTTGTATAGTCCATAGAATCTCTAATTTGGTCCTAAGTCTAGTTCATGGAAGTGTCTAAAGTTTAGCCTATGGCCTATGGCAATACTCTAGTCTAAAAACTTGTCTTTAGTCTTGTTTTAAGTTCTGTATTTAGTTCTGAAATATTTATAAAATAAATTCTTTAAAAAGTTCCCATCTTTGATTAAACACATTCGTTTGTGCATGTGTGTGTATTGGTGTGTGAGAACTGTTGTGATGGGTTCCAATTGAAATCCAATTTGCAACATTATTGTGATTATTGTTGTTGTTATTGTCTTTTGATAAAGCTTTGTGTCATATTGTGTCGCTAATGATGTCGTTAGACGACGGCAGATACAAATAAGAATCTAAATGTATTTTGTTCATTCAAGTGAAGATAGAGATGAGAAATATTGTATACGGTCCTTTGTAAAGTTGTGGGTTTATGTTGGACATTTTTTTATAGCAGCGACGCCTTTAGATTCGTGCCTTCCTTTGAATATTTGTGTGTATGTGTGTGTGTGTATTGTTTGTGTGTCGGGTATTGTTTGTTTATTCCTCACTTGTATTGCGTGTTGCATACATTTGATGTACATACTTTTTGTCTATTGCCTATTTTTTTTTTTTTTTTTAAATTTTATTGGGGAGTATTTACCAAATTATGTCCTTTAATCAAATGTTTCTTTTATTTAAACAGCCCATAAGTGTATTTATGGGTCCTCTATTAAATTTGTATAAATTTTTCAACAGTTCTTCAACTATGATTGGCCTCTGGCATTACAAAGCAGATGTACTTATTTGTCATGTCCAATATTATTAAGGCATGTTGATATAAAACAACATATTTGTTTAACACTCGTCTATTTTTATTTTTTATTCAAAAAGTCTTTTGATATGTTTTCTTTTTTAAGGAAAAATTTTTTTGTGAATTAAACTTTAACGTAATATAAATAATAAAAATGTATTAACTCAGGAACCCTATTTTTATTTTACATATAATATTTTCTTTGGTAATTTTATCGAAATTTCTTTACTTAATGAAGTAGGAAATTAAAAAATAAACTTTCTTGTGGACAAAGTTTTCTTTTATAAGATTTAATTTGTGGATTGTTTTAAGGAAATAATTAATGTTCTTCCTGTACAATTACACGTTCAATTGTTTAAACTTCAAGAACTTTTTTTTCGGAAGATACTTGAAATAAGTAGAAACTTTTTTCTTTTTTATTTAAATTCAATAATTGAATTGAGAAATTTAATTATTACTTTTATCGATACTTAAAAACTAAAGGAAGTATTATAGGCGAAATACTACACAGAAAAAATCATCAATTAAATCATTAATCAAGAACAAAATAAGTTTTAATAAAATATTTAATCAAGCGAATAAAACGTTTAATCAAGTGCATTTAACGTTTAATCAAGTGTATTAAACGTTTAATCAAGTGTATTAAACGTTCAATTGATACTATAAATTTGTTTACTGGTGCAAATTAAATTAATTTTTTAATTAATATCACGAACTTTTTAATTGAAATCCATTTTTATAGACAAGACTAAGTCCTAAACCAAAGGCGAGACTACAAACAAGACTAAAGAAAAAAGTATAGACGACGCTAAAGACAAGACTTAAGGAATATTAGGACTTAAAACCAGACTTATGAGACTAAAGACGAGTTTTAGGCAAAACTTTAGAGAAAGCAGTTGAAGATAAAGATCGGAGAACTAGCAAAAACAATCCAACTAAACGGAAAACTGCACTACATGCACCCAGTCTCCTGCTGCGCAGCCAGGTCATTCCCATTACGCAGCCCGAGACATCACCCAATTCGCACAGGAATCTATTACCCAGTCAGCTCAGCCAGCTGTTCTGTAGCGTGGGACCGTGGTACAAAAAGTGTTCAACTGTCTACAAATATAGACGAAACTGAGGGCGAAACAAAGTTCCGAGAGAATAGACTGGACCACAACCAGACTAAAGGCGAAACTGTAGACGAGTCCAAACACTATAAAAAACTATAAAAAATAGTAGACTATAGACGTGTCTAAAGACAACGTATCGCCCTACAGCACATAGATCTTAATATAGGCAACACATAAAATGACGAAACTATTGGTGAGACAAAAAATTAAACTATAAACAAAAAATGCGAGAGCTTAGAGGAGACTTAAGACAGGACACGATACTATAGAAGAGTCTATAGCAAAACTATAGACAATACTAACGACGATACTTAAGATATTAGGCGAGAGCATAGGCAATACTTAAATCAAAACTAAAGGCGATATTATAGACGAAACTTAAGAAGACACTAAAGAAGAAACTAGAGACGAGACTAAATGCGGGGTCATAGACGAGACGAGAGAAAACCAGACTAATGGTGAAACTAAAGACGAGTCTAAAGCAAAACTATAGACGAGACTAAATACGGGAATAAAGGCGAGACTCAAAACCAGACTTAAGGCGAAAATCAAGATGAGTCAAAAGATGAAACAATAAAAAAACTAGACTATAGACGAGTCTAATAACGGTACGTTAGACAACACTATAAAATACGAGACTGTTGGTGAGACAATAAATAAAACTATAGAAGAGAAAAAATGCGAATGTTTAGAGAAGAGTAAAGACAAAACTATACACGAGACTGTAAACAATACTAATACTTAAGGCAAGACATAAGGCGAGAATTCATCCAAAACTAAAGGCGAGACTAAAGTCAAAACTAAAGAAAAGACTCAAGGCCAAACTATTTTTTTTTTTTTTAATTCCCTAAGCTAACTTAGACAAGACGAGAGAAAGCCAGACTAATGGTAAAACAAAAGACGAGTTTAAGGCGAAACTATAGGCGAGACTAAAGACGAAACCAAAGTGGAGAGCCAATTCGATACTCAAAACCAGACTAAAGGTGGAAATATAAAGATGAGTCAAAGGACGAAACTACAAAAAATACCAGACTATAGCCGATTCTAAAGACGGTACGTTAGACAACATGCAGACAACACTATAAAAGACGAAACTTTTGTTAAAACAATAGATGAAACTATAGACGAGAAAAAATGCGAGTGTTTAGAGTAAACTTAATACATGACTATAGACGAATCTTAATCCTAAACTAAAGCCGAGAATATAGATGAGACTAAAGACGAGATAAAGGCGAGCTACACTTTAAACCAGAATAAAGGCGAAACTATTGATGAGTCGAAGGACGATCTATAAAAATACTTTCCTATCTAAAGTTCATAGAAGAGACCAAAGACGAAAATTATACACGTCACTATAGACGATAGTAAATTTTTAGATTTCTGGCAGCACAAAAACTAGATGAGCGCTGATATACACCATTTAAATGAATTTTTGAATTTAAGTTCACCTCTGAACAGATTGAGGGGTTGCAATTGAAACTTGTTCAATTCACGCGGCAGTCAAGAATTAAAAATGTTCAATAAATTTAAATTAATTTCATGTTGTAAAATTCCTTTCTTCATAAAAATAATTCAATTAAAATTAAATTTAATGAACTTTAGCCTAATTAAAATATCAAAATTTGGATTAAAAACCATAAACAGTTCAACAATTATTTTTAATTTAAGTTTATAAGTTATCCCTTTTAAGGTTGTAAGTGAATAAATTAAAATCATTATTTTAAAGAAAAAATTCATGAACAATGTTCTAAGCGCTTCTGTTATTCCCTTACATGGAAACAGGTTGTATTGCAATGATTTTAAAATGTGTTTAAGATCATTTCCGAAATATTACGGAACATAGAAATTAAATTTTCAGTCAACAAATTGTTTTTTAGCAGAAAGGAAAAAAGTAGTGCCTTCAAGTGGGAATTCGCCATATGAGTATCATTCCACTTGTACCCAGGTTTGTAAGGTGGTGTTGTGCTTCTCTTCCTTCTCCTGCCGCTTGTACGCACGTTTGTAAGGGGGTGTTGTGCTTCTCTTTCTTACAAAACTGCTTACCAGTTATTCCATTTTTTACTGGATATAGACAAAACATAATACGAGACTATAGACGAGACTTAATCCTAAACTAAAGGCGAGAAAATAGATGAGACTAAAGGTGAAACTATAGACGAGACCAAAGACGAGATAAAGGCGGGCGAGACTATAAACCAGAATAAACGCGAAACTATAGATGAGTCAAAGATCGGCACGTCAAAAAATAATTCGCTTTTCTATCTAAACACGATACGTTGACAAAAAAATATATCACTTTTGGCGAGGCAATAGATGAAACAATAGACAAGAAAAAAATCACCCCAATCGCAAACAACTACTCCCATGAAAATATTCCCATATTTTTTTTATTTTGTATTGTGAATGATTCCCATAACAAATTTTTTGGTAATGAATCCCCAAACTTAAAAAATTTGGCATCGCCAATGTTTACTCCCGCGAGTATTTTTACTAAATAAATTCCCAACAAGTGTTAATGTGAACGAGAAGGGAACATGTAAATTTTAATTTGTATTCTAAGGTAGGACTCAATTAAATTTATTTTTTTTAAGTTTTAATTAAGAAAGTGAAGATAAACACTATTCATTATTAATTTTATTATATTTTTATTAGTATTTTATATTGTATATATTTCTTTCACAATACAAGCACTGACAATTTATTCACAATAGAGACTTTTGTTTATAAAGCACTGACAAATAATTCACAATAGAAATTTTTACTCCCAATATATTGGCGATACCGATTTGTTAGGGATGGGAATATAGGTTTGCTCCCATATTACATATTCCCATAACATTCGCGATAGGGGTGAATGCTAGTTGATAGAAGAGACTAAAGACGAAATATACACGAGACTATAGCCGAGACTATAGTCAAAACCATACACTAAAATTTAGACGTTAACATAGACGACACTTAATACAAGACATAAGGCGAGACTAAAGACGAGACTTAAGGCAAGATCACAGACTTGACTTTAAACCAGAATAAAGGCGAAATTATTGACCAGTGAAAAGACGAAACTATTAAAAATACTATACTATAAGATAAAATAATACTATACTGTTGGCAAGCCAATAGATAAAACTTAGACGAGAAAAATTGCGATTGTATACACTGAAAGAAGAATGCTCCATATATTTAATGAATCATTTTCATACAAAAATTTTCCTTGGGTAAATGAAAATTTTCATTGTCTAAATGAAATTTCATAGTTTTAATGAAGTATATCCGTTAAAATCGCTTCATTGGATTTCGTAATTACGTTAAAAATTTCCATTGGATATATGAAAACTTAAGTTTATCCAAGTTAAACAAAAAAATTTAATTGGGAACATAAAAAAACAGTACACAAACATAACTACCCAGGCAGAAAAAGACAATCACCACGACGCTGTGCCGACGTTGCAGGGGGTACTATCAACATCAATACAACGTACTGTTAACCAAATTTACAACGTTATCACACTATTAAAATGATAACGCCAAATGTGCGTCTTCCGACTCTTCTTTTTAGTGTTGTCACAGTACTGTAAATTTAAATTTACAATGTTGGATTCACGAATTTACAACGTAGTCACAACCGTCTTCCGACTCTTTTTATTTTCAATATTATTACAAATATAAATTCGCTAAATAAACAAGCAAACATTTTTATATTTTCTAACCTAAAATAGTTTTTGTGTTTTCATTTTAATACGACTCTATTAAATTTATAAGACAAAATGTTTGTATATACAGCGTTGTAGCGGTATAGTATTATTAAAAACGCGGTATAAGGAAATAAAGGTTTAATTCTTATATATACAGTGTTGTAGCGGTATAGTTTTATGGTAAATACGACTTTAAAAAACTTAAGTCGTATATTTGTATTTAGGGTGTTGTACCGGTGTTGAATCTTATTTAAAAACGGTATTAAAAAATTAAGGTTGTAATTTTGTATCTACAGTGTTGTGATGGTACCATATTTTTTGGTAGAGTCACAATTTTGTATTTACAGGGTTGTGGCGGTACATAATAATTAGAAGAGTCGTAATTTCTGCCTGGGTATATTCATAAATTAATACAAAATTATAGTTTCCTTAAAAAAATGTTTAATTGTTAATTAAAAAATGTAAGATTTAATAATTTCATACATCGAATGTTATATGTATGCCATTAAATTTATGAACAATTTAATCTCATACTTACGCTTTTAATTGAGTAAAAAACATAGTTTTTTTTATCCAAAAACTACACTGTCCCGGTAGGCTAGCTGGTAGTGAGCTAGTCTAACAGCACCGAGGTTGCGCGATCGATTCCCGCTAGAGACAGAAAAATAAAAAATAAAATAAAAATATTAATTTCAAAAGATTTTGTTATTCGTGCTTAATTCCCAGTTTTTATTCTTGAAAAACAAACACTTGAAATTTATTGTTGATGGGATAAGCTATTCCTATGCGCATTTCACTGGTTGCTTAGGCCAGATCATCAGGAAACTTCATCCATAAAGATTTTAGAAAAACTAAAGATATTAAACCAAATAAAACTGTTAAACGTATAAGAATTATAGCAACAGTTCTACTTGTGACAATATCAAAGTTTAAACAAAACACATCTACAATAAACAACAGTGGGTTTATCTCATCTTGCATTCCCCACTACAATTAGTTGAAATTCTCTCAACATTAATTGTAGTTGTAAGTAGGTTAAGAAAAACAAAATAAAAACAACAACAACTTACAAAAGATGTTGTCAATTAAGTGTTTTTTAGGCCGTGCACTTGCCTGTTTATTAACAAAAAGTAATTTAAATTTTTGGGAATACAAAATTTTTATTTCAAAATTAAAAAAAAAATAAAAAAAAAAATACATTTTGTTTTACTTTATTGAAAGTATTCATCCAATAAATAAAATTCATAGATCTAATGTAATGTTTCATTAAATCCTTTTAATGAAACAGGTTTCATTGATCCAACGAAGCGCTGCATAGGTTCCTTTTTAATGCAATTTTTCATGGGATTAAAGTCAAAATTCATTGGTATTGCGAAGAAAATTCTTTAAGTGTAGAGGAGACTAAAGGCGATGCTATACACGAGACTAAGGATAAGACTATACGCTCATCTTTACTTAAATTTCTGTTAAGTAAATAAAATAATTTAGTATATTAAGTAAAGGTTTTCTAAGTTTTACACAAACTATTATTTAATAAAAAATATCGAATAACTGCATTACACTACATCAAATGTTATTATCTTCTTGAATAACTTCCTAATCAATTATTTACAAAAAAAAATATTCAAAATTACATTTTCAATCAATTCTGTAGGCCTTGTTTCAATAATAACGAGTTGACTATCTGTTTTTAATAATTTTGTTCGTGTTTCTTTTTTTTTTTTTTAATCAAATTAACGAAGTAATTAGTTAAAATTATCATAATTATAAAGGTGTTAAAATCCAAACAAATTAGTTGAATATAAAATTTGAAAATTGTAATTATTTGTTGTGTAATATTGTATTCTTTTTTTTTTTTTTTTTTTTGTAATAACTTATTTTTGTTAAAGTATTAAGGAAATTGTTTTTCTATACAAATTGTTGTATAAAGTTCTTTTACGTAATTCTTGATAGCATTATTTAACACACATGCTTTTTTTTTTTTTGAAAATAATTTAAATAAAGAAATCATGAAGATAATTACTATTAAAATGAATAAATACTGAAGTAAGTATGTAATTTTTCCTGTAATTAGGAAGCCCTAACTTCTCCCCTTCATTTCATTACAATAAAATTTTTCTAACAGTTTTTTTTTCTTTTTCCATATGAATTTGTTTGTTGCTGTAAAGATTTTGATATTGTGATACGGAAAATCTTGTTTTATGAGTAAAAACCATAAAAAAAACAAGTTAAACTTCTACATTCGACTGTGCCGAATCTTAAATACACTTTACCATAGTAGTGCAAAAGTTATTTTTTCCTAGCTCATATAGTATGGGCGCTATCGTGTTAAAATCCTAATTCCGGGAGCATATTTCTACACTCATGGAATAATGCATATTCATTTTGACAAATGGCATCAATGAGGCACAAAGTGACATCAATCCAATGACGAATGTCATCATAAAATTTTGTCATATTTATGTGTCATCTATAACATGACTACAGTGACATCATTTCGATGCCACATTTTGTGCATTGTTTATATTATTTTCATGTTTAAAACTAAAATAAGATGCAAAAATTCCCATATTCTATTTGTTTAAATTATTTAGTTAAATAAATCGAATTTTCAAAGTAGAATGATTACGAAAACCATATCGGATATGCTGCTGGTGTCTTATAATTGAGAATTCTTCTGTAAACAAAAAGCGAAATAGAGGGTGGCGCAGAATGAGTTATATGGTTCATAACTTTTTTATTTATGCGATTATTATAATTTTTTTTTTAAATACAGTATTTTATTGGGAAATTTGTTGCAATTAGCTTTGAAAAATGATATCCTGTAAGTGATTTACATTTACTGCTTCGCAAATATGAGCTCTTTTTAGCATATTTTACATTACTTTTCGCAATATATCGGGTGTAATGGCCATTGTTTCATTTCGAATATTGATTTTTAGTAAGAGTATGGTTCTTGGTTTCTTAACAGACACTCTTTCTTTCAAATATCCCCAAAGAAAACTGTCAGGAGCTGTTAAATCGGGTGAACGTGGAGGCCAGTTAAAATCGCTTGTGCTTAACAAAGCCATGGAGGCATCTGCAGTATGTGCTGTAGCTCCATCTTGTTGAAACCACAAGTTTGGATGGTTTTCCCCAGCTGGCCTTACAAAATTTTCCAACATCGTACGATATCCACCACCGCTGACAGAGACACCACTTTCATTTTCAAAAAATATGGGCTAATTATCCTTTCGGAGGTAGCACCACACCAACCAGTACACCTAAGTGGCTGTGATTGTCGCTGATGAACTATTCTTGCATATTCCGTAGCCTAAATCCTGCGGTTATGCTTGTTGATATTACCATTTAATATGAAATGGGCTTCATCGCTTATTACCAAGTTGTGAATTAAGTCTGGATTTTTCTCCAATTATTTATTTAAATTATTTTTTTCGTTGTTCGGTCGTGTAATGATTCATAATTTATTCCCCAAGTCTCCTATAAAATGCTGAAAAAAAACTTAAAAAGTTTTAGAGAATTTAAGCCATATAGCTCATTCTGCGCCACCCGTACAACAAGAGTTAAACAAACATGTTTAACGGGTAGGTTAGGTTAGTTTAGGTTCGGTTAGGTTGGGTGCCACTGGCAGCCGCAATTTATCTTAGCTCACGTGGGTCCAGCAATCAGTTCCCGTTGTGTTACCATGTTACACCGTCTCCCAATGTTCCAATGTTACTTGGCTATTGATATTCTCACCCAGTCATCCGGTTGATTCAATGAAGGAAAGAATTCTGTTCAAATCAATGTCAGGGAGACAGATTTTGTCCCTGATTATTCTTTGACCAAACAGCTCAAGTCGAGCAGTGACAGAAAAGAAGTTCCGTTAACTCCTTCTCAACCTTGATGCCGCAACTCCTAAAAAGGTCATTGTTAGGGAGCCCCTACCTTTGGGCGTGTTTCCCAATGGGCCAGCGGCCAGTTATAACCTCAATTCGGTTTCTTAGGTGATGTCTTGACAGCATTAATGCACGCCGTGTCCTCTTTTCATCTATGATGGGCCTGATTTTTCTTGTTTCCCACATGTAGTTTTATCAAACCACCTCTGATTGGCAATAAGATGAAATTTGTTTGCAATAATTTTTTTTTTTTTTTTTTTTTTTAATTCCCTATGCTAATCCCCGCGAAGCTTGACGCTTGTCTGCAGGAAAGAAACCAGAGTCTCTGGCGGGAATCGAACCCGCAACCCCGGGGTTGATAGACTAGCTCACTACTAGCTAGCCTACCGGGGCTTACACCTTGGGACCGTAACACTTATATCATGGGTCGAACCGCTAAGACAGTACAGTTTCCATGTATGCCCCTGTATCCAATGACCCACTTAAGGGTAACCACTGAATGTGTCGCTATCTCCTCTAGAGACATCCGGCATTCTCAGAAAATTTTCGATGTGATGAACACACACTCCTGGGATCTGTTTAACGGGTAAGTAAATAACAATATTCTCTTCTTTTGACTTAAGGCAATCCAATGACTCAGTTTAATGACAGTTTGTCTAATGTGTCCTTTCTCTGATGTTACTGAGTCATCGCACTGATGCCATTTTTTTATTAAACTCACTCCGATTTGTCATTTCTGTGATCCCATTCTGTGACATCACAATGGTGACATAATTTCAACTGAGGACAATTTGGTCAAGTGATGTTAAGGCTAACAACACAATGATGAAAAGTGTCATGGGGTCAAAAACGAAGACACTTGTCATATAACTGATGTCAAAATACATCAGCGTTATGACACCTTTTTTAACAGTATATGGTCACTAGGTGAAATATTAGGTCGATACCAAAACCCAAAATTCCTAAGGACACTTATTAGGGGGTCTTTCGAAATAATGAACCGATGTAGCTAATTTTAAATTTCTGAGCAAAATTTTGTCCTCCTGGCTGATGTTGTTTTGTTGCTATTGTGCCATATAAATAGATAACAATCTAGACCCAATGATATCTAAGGTCTTCAGAAAACCAATTTCAACCAAAAAATAGACGGACGGTTAGACAAATATACGGATATCGTTATTTCAAGATCAAAATTGTAGGTTTTACGAATGAAATGACAAACATATATGTATACCCTTTTCGCCTGTGGTCTAGGGAATAAACAAAAATAACTGAAATTTAACAATTATCTATTTTAAGTGTACAAATATATTAAAGAAATACTATAATTTCAATTAAATATTTATAACATAATTACATTATTTACTAAAAAAGAAAGGAACAAATATTTTTAGTTTCTTGGGAATAAATAAGTTGGATTTTTTGGTTAGATAGTTTTTAATATTTCCAGGAAATTCTTCAAAACATATTTTATTTCTTTGTTTAGGATTACTTTAGATTAAGTATTGTTATTATGAACTAAAGTCTTCTCTAAAGCCACTTAATGTTTCAAACAAAACAAAAAAAGAACAAATGCTTACAGAGTTTTCCAAAAGAAAATGAATTTTATAAACTGACCGTGTCCACATGTTCTTTAAACGTCTAATCAACATTTGCATACATGATTTTTGAAGGAGGGATGGGGTAAGTATGTAAATGCATGTACACATATGTATTTTTTCCTTGTGGAGACATACACATAACCCTTTCCACGAACTTTTATATTATAAAAGTTTCTAAAAAGGCCTTTGATATAAACAATATTAAATAATTGCTATACCAACAAAATTTTTAATGTTCAAAAATAATCTTTAAATTTGTTAAAAATAATTCAAATAAATATATTTGTATAACAATTGTTATTTTATTGAACTGTTGGTTTTCAACTGCAACGAATTTTGATGAAGAAGTCTGGTTATCCTCGAAACAGGTAAATTCGGTCTGAGTTTGAGCCGGTGTTCGGTCAGGAATAAAAATCATCCATATAATTTTAATAAATTTCATGTTGTAGAATTCCTTCCTTTATAAAATTAATTTAATGAAAATAAAATTTGATGAACTTTAGCCTAATTTAAGGCCCAGCTAAAATATGCTTAAGTTGGCTTAAGCAATTGAATCATATGTGTCGAACCATATTGAACTTAAAAAAAGTTTTTGTTGAATTTTATGAAATTGTCATTTTAATTTAATTTGTCATTATAATTTAATTTACAAAGGTATATTGTTCCACTGTTTCAATAATGGAACGGTACATTCATGTGAAAAAAACGAAACACAAAAAACTGAAAATTTTGTATTGTTTTATATTTATTTTATATATCAACAAAACATTTAAGAACACTAAAAAAATATTCGTTAACATTGTGACCAAACACAAAATAACTTACATTTTGCGTCAAGAAATTTTTTTTTTTTTTTCAAAAAACTTAAACAAACAATACGCAACAAAACAAAAATTTAGTATTGAAAAAAATAAGGGACCTTTAGCTTGTTAGGTGACCACCTCAGCATAAAAATAATTGGAACTGCATTCACACAAAAAAATATATAAATTCTAAAAGTAACTGTTCCAAAAATGGAACACAAGGGTGATATGGGTTAACCCATATCCCATGTTTCGCAAAGTGCGAAACAGATCTATCTCACTTTCTGTACGGAATCAAATATTTTTTGATTTGGTTTTAGTTTTTTTTTTTTAATGCATTTGAGAGGCTTTTTGATAATTTTGGTATGTAGCTTAAGCAAGCGTATGCATATTATAGTTGGAACTTTAAAAATATTCGTCTAACCGGAACAGAGCTGGCAGTAGATTTTTTGAAAGATGCCAGCTCATACTAAAAAATCAGATTTTTCCTTACATAGAAAAAAAAAACTCATACTGTTTCAATTTTTTATTTTGTATTGGGATCGACCCGGGCCCAGTTTCTTTAAACTACAACACTAAAAGAAATTTATTCAAAGATCCAATAAATTTTGACATTAATCCAATGAAAAAGTACTTTAACAGACAACCTATGTAACCCTTCATTGATGAAGAATGTTACATAAGCCCCCCGTTGATGAAATGTTTCATAAAATTCATGAAAATTTTGCATTATTTAAATGTCAAACGTTTAAAGAATTTTTTTTTATTTTAATATAAATGTTTTTATATTTGTATGAAATTTTTAATTTATTTTTTCCATTTTTTCAATGTGCGTTTTGAGTTGTTGTGATTTTTATTAATTTTTTATTCCTGTTTCAAATCATCAAGTTTTATTAATTTTATTTGGTTTTTATATTTCGTTTACATCAATTTATGTTCGACTTTCAAAAGCTAACCCTAAGGCAAATTATACTTCATTCAATTTCCAGCCCTCGACGACCTTCATCTGCCATCTTTCCATTTGTCTGGCTTCAACTATTGCGTAAATTTTGTGTATTTAAATTAACAATTAAAGAAAAAAGAATGTGAGAATTTTTTGCTCTTGTTTTTTCTTTCGCATTGTTTGTTTTTGAATCTAAATATTTCTTACATTGAGCTAAATTCAGTATTTCGTTTTCGTAATGAATTTTTTTTCATTAATGTTATGAAACATTAAAATTAACAATTTTTCATATGTTTTCATGTCTACCGCTAAAAATTTAATTAAAAAAACGTTTTTACAACAGTTATAGAAAGAATATTTTTTAGTTATAAGTAGTTATAAGTTAAAGAATCTTATCTCGTTTCCATTGATTTAGTGGCATTAATATGGAAAATATGAAGTTACAAAAGATTCCTCTTTTTCATAACCTTAAAAATATTTAAATATTTTAATTAATATTTCAATTTAATCTTAAAAACCCTATTGAAATTATGTATAACAATAAGTTTAATTTTTCTTTTGAAAGAGATATTAAGTTGTCATTAATTTAATGAAAAATGTTAACGAAATTACGAAACTCAATTTCGTAGTGATAATGTAATTGTTTCTTTATATTCGTAAAATTTTACTCACGTAATGAAATTTTTCATTGGATTAATGAAAAAAAAAAACAAATGAAATTGATTTAAAAGGTTTTGTTATTCGTGCTTAATTCCCAATTTTTATTCTTGATAAAAACACTGAAATTTAGGGTGCGTTCGTAAATGCATCACTGCGCTGCATCAGAAAAGCAAACTTTTTATAAAGCCGATAAAAAATAATTATAATTTTTTTTTATTGTATGTCTATTATTTTTGTGGAGTATTTCACAATTTTTTGGTCCACATTTACTTCACTGATAAATATATAACGATTTGAAATCACTGATGCAGCGCAGTGATGCATTTACGAACGCATCCATATTGTTGATGGGAATGATGGGAATTGACAACAAAACCTTTGAAATTAAAATTTTGTATTCCCAAAAATTGTTTTGATAATTAATGAAATTGTTTCATTAGATTTATGAAGAATAATTCCTTCATTGAAGTTACAAATCTACAAGTAAAATACATTAAAAAAAGCAACAATTTTACAATTTTTGTTTTTATTTCAAATTTATTTTACTTGTAGATTTGTAACTTGTAGTTTTGAGGGACCTGGTTTAAAGTAGGATGTATGTGTAAAACGAAAAAGGAGCTCAGTTTCGAGGCGTGTCACAAAAGTGAGTATGTATATTAAAAAACTTCGCATACTATGTTTAAGCAGGGCTTTCTTGGCACTTGCAAAAATTTGGCCATTGGGGTAAAGGATCCGATATGACGTAATTGGCTCTCAGAGGTTGATGCCGGATTAAAAAGTCTTTCCAGGCAAAAATGAAGCCATAGTTAAGCCATAAACAAAGGTATGCGATGTGATGCGATCGAACTTTAAATGGCAGCGCTGAAATTAAAAAATTAATTTGTATTTTTTTCTGTTTTAGAAACTTTATTGACATCTATCTTTCTAGGGGTGACTGGCACACCTTTTTTTTGTAAGGAGGCCGACCTGCGGTAATATGCGTGCATAAAATAATAAGACACAGCTTATAAACAGGTCCACTTCAAACCAATAAGGCTTTTTTCAAAACTTTGCTGGGTTATTCACAGTACATGTGTATGTATGTAAATATTATATAAAACTCTATTACACACTTCAACATGTAAGTCCACATATTTGTTTACGCCCCTTTATATGTCCAAAAATGTGCTGCGTGTTATTATTTTATGTTGTAGACCTTCTGTATTGTTATGACAAAAATGTAGAAAAAATACATATGTCAGGCGACAATTTTTAACTCAATATCCCAACCCAATACCAATACATGCTACTAACATTACAAGACCATGTTAACAGACCTTATGACCACATATTCATGGCTAAGTGTAAAGACATACATAAGTACATACATATAAGTTCAAATATATATGTACAAGACTTTCATAACGTAAATCTTAAGGGTTGTTTACACAAGTAATGACCAAAGAAAATAAAAATGGCCTTAATATATTTATAAGTATGACTATAATGCCAATAGAGAAACACTTGTCATTCGAAATCCTTTAATGTCCTCGAGTGGTTACGGAAATAATGGTTACTATGATTAGTAAAAATTTCATTACATGTTTATATTTAGAAAATTATAAGGTTCATACTGAAAAATGTCTATCTCTTAAAAAAAAACAAAAAGGATTTCAAATTAGTTAATATTGTTGAAATTATATTAAAATTTTAATGCGTTAAGAGAGAACGGAATTCTTTATAATTATGGATGAGATTTTCATAAAAAAACTAAAATATGCACAAAAAAATCCAAAATATGCACTAAAAAAATAAAAAATAAATATCTTTAAAAAACTTAAATAACTAATTTAAATGTTTGTTTGTTTGTTTAAAAAAATAAGTACTGTTTTATTAAAAGTAAAACTTTGTCTTGTACTTGAAGAACGCCAATGCAGTTTGAAAAATCAGATTAAAAATATTTAAAATTTATTAATTTTTTTTAATCCTTAATTTTTTCTGCAAAACTTATTTTGATTTTTTTTTTAATTTGTCGGGCTATTCTTCCTTCCACATTGTTAATTTTACTTTCTGCAATTAAATTTTAATTTGACTTGTGTATTAAGTGAACTAAATCCCTCTTGATTAGTTAATATTTCACCAATATATCTGTAATTGGAAAATTCAAATGCTAATTGACTTCTGATTTTATTTAAGTTTAATAACTATATTTCTTTTCCTTTTTTAATTGCACAATCATCGGCCAGACCACCATCTTGTTACTACTGGGTGCGGTGGAAGGGGTATCATTAAACATTTCATTAAAAATTGCAATATTATCGCATGGGCTTCTTAATTCTCTGCAATGCTGTATAACCCAAGTGCCAAGCAATTTGCTTGTAACAGTTTTGTATACAAATTTTTAAATCCATTGGAACCCTTAACTATGTAAGGTGCTACATCGGTTTAAACAGAAGCATCTTTTGTTGAAAGCTTGAAAATCTTGTATTTTTTGCAAAGCTCCAAAAGAATTTGGAAGGGGTTTTTGTGTGTATTTAAAAAATTTTTTAAGAACTTTTTTATTATATGGAAATTTAAAAAAAAAATACCTTAAAAATGTCAAAATATGCAAAAATATGTATTCAAAACCGAAATATAGAAAAATATGCATTTTCACTAAAATATGCAACAATATGCATTTTTACTAAAATATACATTTTCACTAAAATATGCAAAAACAAATCGAAGCCATTTTAACGCAAATTTAATGATTCGGAAATATACCCTAGAGGGAAGCGAACTGACACCAAAGTAGACCCATGATACGTCTTTGGTGGTAGAGACCGGTTCTAGTTTTAACACTTTCTATGAATAAGACCTATCTATCACTTTTACATGGGTTGTCATTGGAGGGGGTCAACTGACACCATTTGACTAGTCACACATCTATTCTCAATGGACGTGTTTAGTGACAGTTACTAAGATGTAGTATTATCTCAATGCAATGTAGTATTATTTCAATAAAACAAGTCCTAGAATAAAGTTCAAGAGCCAAACTTTAGAAAGTCCCAAAAAATGTGTCACACTACCGGTGAAGACTTTACTGTAATTCATTACTTTTTTACCTTTTTGTTCTTCATAAACCAGTTATACTATTGGTTCTTCTTTCACTGGTCATGAGTTTTTTCTTTTTGTACCTGATCTATTTTCACAACTCCCAGGACCAGTTTGTTCGACCAATGGACACAAATTTCCCGCCGGGTAGTTGGTCGACATTTTTAGAGTATCAACAATAAACATGCGTTTGCATGGAAATCGCTTCCCTTCCTAATTAATGTCGATTCTGAGTTGATCGGTATAATTAAAGGTGGGGCTAGAATCAATATTTGTATGTCTTACATACATCAGCACTAGAGTTTTTTTTCCCCGGAGTTTTTCGATTCCCGGGAAAGCGGGAAATTTTTTGGAATTTCCCGGGATCCCGGGATCCCGCTCCATATAAATAATACACAGTAAATTTGTTTTTAAATAAAACAAAGTTTTATAAAAAAAACGTAAGGTAACTTGTTTACAAAGTAAATAAAAGAAATCCCTAAATAATACAAAATTAAATGAAGATTAAAAGAGGAACTTGAATTATTATTACCTTACGGTTTTATATGTAAATTCCGTATTATTATTATCATGCTCTAGATACAAGATAAAAAATTAAGATAAACATAACAATTTAATTCATAAAACAATAATATAAACAAACACAAATTGAGGTACTCAAGATATGAGATCAAAAAGGTTATTCATAAAATAGATAAAACATTTTAAATAAATATATTAACATTTTTTAACGGCTTAGGAAATAACTTTCTGACACACTCAAAGCGCTTAGTAATTCGTCAAAAAGTATATTGATTACTTTATTTACTAATTACCATGTTTCCGAAAAATTTCGTTCATTTTTTTACCGAGGTTGGATAAATAGTTAAAAGTGCACCGTTGTAAAGGGTGGTTAAATTGTAAGGGCCGATGTTGAATGTGAACCACACCTAAACGCCAAGTTTTTTTCCGAATTTTATTTGACATTTCTCTATTTCAGACTTACTCAATTTGAACCATGGAGAGATACACAATCCAACAACGTGTTAAAGTTATCCAGACTTATTATGAAAATGGGCATTTAAATCAAAATGCATATCGTGCACTTCGTGATTTTTTTGGTCAATTTGATCGTCCAAATGTGCGTACAATCGCAAAAATCGTGGAAAAATTCGAGCAAACCGGGTCTGTAGAAGATGTGAGAACACCAGTGCATGCTCGTACAGCTCGTACTGCAGAAAATATTGCTGCTGCTCGCGATAGTGTGGCTGAAGAGCCGTCCACCTCAACTCGTCGTCGTGCCCAACAATTGCACCTCTCACGCTCGTCGTTGATGAACATTATGCATAAAGACTTGCATTTACACGCTAACAAGGTGCAATTGGCTCAAGAACTAAAGCCTCTTGACCATTCCAAACGTCGTGAATGGGCAGAATGGTGGCAAGAAATGGCAACAGTGGATGATCAATTTTCGAAGAAAATCATCTTCAGTGATGAGGCACATTTTAACCTCAGTGGATTCGTCAATAAACTGAATTGCCGCATTTGGGCGAATGAGAATCCAAGAGTGATTGTCGAAAAACCAATGCACCCACAAAGAGTGACTGTTTGGTGCGGTTTATGGGCTGGCGGCATCATCGGGCCGTATTTTTTCCAAAATGAGGCCGGTCAGGCAGTTACTGTGAATGGTGTTCGCTATCGTGAGATGATAACGAACTTTTTATGGCCCGAATTGGAAGATATGGATGTGGACGATATGTGGTTTCAGCAGGACGGTGCCACTTGCCACACAGCTAACGAAACAATGGCTCTTTTGCGCAACAAATTCAATGGCCGTGTTATCTCACGTAATGGCGATGTCAATTGGCCGCCAAGATCATGTGATTTGACACCGTTGGACTTTTTTCTTTGGGGTTATTTGAAAGGAAAGGTGTACGTCGATAAGCCAGCAACAATTCAAGAGCTAAAGGATGAGATAATTCGGCACATTAACGGCATAGAACCTCCATTATGCCTCAGGGTCATCGAAAATTTGGACCATCGGATGGAGGTGTGCCGCCGTGGTCGCGGCGCCCATTTGGCCGATATTTTGTTCCATACATAATTGAGTAATACCAATATATTATAATAAAATAAAATTACAATAATTTCCTAAATAGTTTGTGTTTTATTCAAAATCAACATCGGCCCTTGAAATTTAACCACCCTTTAGAAGGCTCTTGATTCACAATAAGATGAATTTTTTTATAAACATATCAGTCAAATGTATGTCAAGGTTCATGCAAAAAATAGCATCAACCTCTTACAAACCTTTTCATTTCATTAGGTCTATCTGTAATCTTTAGGACAATGTGTTTTTCAAATTGTATGTTGTAGTTTCCAAATTTTTTTTTATTTCCGTTTCCCCGCACTTCAAGGGTATATAAACCAACACAAATTGAAAAAAATTTGTGTTTATCACCTAATAAACATATCGCTCCTTCATTGCAACATAGTCATATCTCAAAAAATCAAAAATTGTACGTTATTTAAGCAAAGTGTTCCTTCATGCCTTCTCGTATTTTATCTCAAACTGAACCGAAGTTATAGCAAAATATATCTTTACATCGGTACATTTTGAAAACTTTAATCGCATTTTGCCAAGTTCATTTGTTTTTGTAGATATGACTATGTTACAATAAAGGAGCTATATGTTTGGGTATCTGCTATTTTAAAGACTTGTCCATGGACAATTAAACTTTACTACCTGTATCTTATTTTGAATTAATGTTCTTTATTAACTTCACTAAATTCATTAATTATCAACTGTTGCACTGCCTATTCTGCTTTAAGTAGATTTATTGCATCAGGAGACATTGATTTACGTATGTTATCACTTCTTGTAATTGATCTAATCGACAACCCATCCACAGATGCTTATTTTAAGAGAATAGAAAACTAAATTTCAAAGTATAAATAGCTGTTTTCTTAAACTATGAGGAATTTTTTATTTCCCGGGATCCCGCATGAAAAATCCCGGGAAAGCGGGAAATATAATCATTGAAATTCCCCGGAAATCCCGGGAAAAAACCCTAATCAGCACAAACGCATTGTACTTTTTAATTTTATTGTGATTGCGCAAGTTTGGTTATAATATGGGTTCCAAGCCACAAAGGGCTTTAATGGAAACCAAGAGGCGGACCGGCTTTCGAAAATGGGGACATACCTGAACACCGTTCACCTATAGAAAGTTGTAGCTTTTTTAAAGTTCATATGTTAACTCAAAGAATGGGCGTTTGGCAAACACGTTAAAATTGGCAGGGTACTTCAGGGTTCACGAACGTCCCAAAGAGAAACCTAAATCCCAATAGGACAAAGGAGATTAGAGGTTTGTAGAGGTCAACACTTAGCAGGTTAGTTAATGTATTAGGTCGCACAGGATTTTCTAACAGTTCAATATGTTGAGCAAGTGGCGAAGAGGACGAGACACAAGACAACTACTTATGCAAGTGTCCGGCATTGAATCACGTTAGGAGCGAACAAATTTTAAAGGGGCCATATACCAAATCTGAAATTCTTTAGCGAATTGGAAATTGAATGTAAAGCCTACTATTTTTAAGCTTGTATAGCATTTGGTTTTTGCCTTATGGCTGGGGGAAACTCTCCATTTAAAGCGTTCAATATGCCAAATCGAAATAGGCATACCCAAATGAGTATGGGAGATACACCTCTTTTTATACTAACCTTATAACATATTGCCATCTATGATGGTGTGGGTATCATTATTACTTGATAATTAATTATTCTTCTTCTATACTATAAAACGTTCAACATTTAATTACTTTTTTTTCTTTATAACATTTTTCATTGTGAAGTCGAATTTTTTTGAAATTACTTTAATTCAAATAATTACGACAAATCGAAAACCACCTTTAATAACAAAACGCTATAAGTAAATTAAAGTAAAGGGTGGTCCTACCTTATGAACGATGTTAATTGTGAGTCACACTTTAACGTCAAGTTTTTTGCCCAACATAATTTGACATTTCTTGGTTTCAGGGTTTGAAAAATTCTACCATGAAGAGGTACACAATTGAGCAGCGCGTTAAGATTGTTGAAGCCTCTTACGAAAATGGACGTTCAAATCAAAATGCATTTCGTACACTTTGTGTTTTATTTTTTTTTTAATCAGAATAATCGGCCAAATGTATCCACCATCGAGAGAATCGTGCACAAATTTCAGCGAAACCGAGTGTGTAGGAAATATGGTGTTTGTGCATGGTCGCCCAGATCGTTCTCCATCATTGGGCCGTACTTCTTCGAAAATGAGGTCGGCCAAGCAGCTACCGTGAATGGTGTTTGATATCGCGAGACGACAACGGACTTCTTATGGCCACAAATTGAGGGCATGGACCTGGACGATATGTGGCTACAACAGGATGGTGCCACTTGCCACACAGCCAACAAAAGAATGGCTCTTTTGCACGAGAAATTCAATTGCCGTATTATCAGACGTCGTTGCGATGTTAACTGGCCGCCACGATCATGTGATTTGACACCATTGGACTTCTTTCTTTGGGGAGATTTAAAAGAAAAAGTGTACGTCAATAAGCCAAGAAAAATTCAAGAGCTAAATGATGATATAATTCGGCACGTTAGCAACATTGAACCTCAATTATGTCTCAGAGTCATTAAAAATATAGACCATGGGATAGAAGTATGCCACCGAAGCCGTGGTGAGCATTTGGCCGATAATTTGTTTTACATAAATTGTCATAGATTCTCCTCTAATAATTAAAAACTACCCTTTATATTTCTTAAATGTAACGGAATTTACTAATGCGTAAGTTTTTAATAAGAATTTTTTTTTGAAAACAGTTAAGAAAGTATAGTTGGTCATGTGCGACCATAAGAAACACTTCATCACCGTATTTAAGAAGAAATTTTCGAGAGTGTAACCTCTTTGGGACCCATTGACAATCTAAGACCCGCCAAAACCAAATTATGTTATGAGGTTAAAATTCATGTAACAGTTTTTTGCAATTACATAAATATGTTTCGACCAAATTAAATCTAAATACCAACATAATAAGATGGTTTATAGAATCTAAGACTATATTTCGAAAATAAGCTTTGATGAGAGCTTTGTGGAATAATAGACCAGTTTTTCTCTGGTCGTATATGTGCTAATATATGCCGAATTTCATCCAATCGTCACGAAAACTTCGACAGACGGACGGACATAGTTAGATCGATTCAAAAAGTCACTCTTAGTCGATCGGTCAATTAGCAATATTTTAAGGAGTTGTTAACATCAGCACAAACTCATAATCCTCCTCCAACATTGTGGTGTAGGCAAAAATATTCGAAAAACTTCTTAAAACATAAAGTTGATTTGTTTTTTAACCATTTGACTTTTTCCAAAGTCCATATTGATAAAATTGACCTTAATTCCATTTATTTTTCTTTTTAAACATAATAAACTTATTATCTTTTACCGGTAATTTTAAATCTATTATCATTATAAAAACATTAATTAAAAAATTATAAACAATTTAAAAATAAAAAAATTATATTGAACTACGCATGGCGAGAGTATTTATTACACAAAATTGAACTAAAAAGAAAATATTAATAAACTATTATTAATTAAATATCTTAATTATTTAATTTTTTAATTATGGTTGTCAAAGTGAACACTCGTTAAAATTTATAATAAACAATTTTTTAAATTAAACCATTAAGTGTTAAGGCATAAGTAAATAAAAACAAGTAAGTACGCTATTTGGTTTACCAAATCTTATATCGTTGGCCGAAATGCCAAACCACGTAACTAACAAAAGATGCGAAATCTGTGTTTTGATTGATTATGAATAAAAAAAAACTCGACGTTTTGCGAATACACAACAAATTTTCTTTTAAACTTAAAAAAATGTTCATTGCAGTATGTGTTGTTGTTAAAAAAATATATGCGTTCAAAATAACGTAATTTCTTTTTATTATTATTATATTGCATTAATTCTCAAAATATAACATAATCTGTTTCTACTGTTAATTATAAAAAATTGTATTTGCGTGGTTTTGCATTTCAGCTAACGATATACTCTTGATTATATATACACATATTTTTAAAAATCGAACCAAAACCCTTAATTAAGGGGTATACTTGTATAGGTGTCCAGGTGAAATAATGGACCGAACAGAGTAAAACTCTTTGCCGACTGAACTGATTTTGCTTGATTTCAGTTCTCAACTGCTTAGGACAAGCTGAGCAACTTTTTTAATAGTTAGAGAGAGAAAAGTCATAAATTGCATATCTTTTTGGCAACGCACTGAAAGAGTTTTCTTCGCAACACCAATGAATTTTGATATTAATCCCATGAAAAATTGCATTAAAAAAACCTATGCAGCGCTTCGTTGGATCAATGAAACCTGTTTCATTAAAATGTATTTAATGAAACATTACATTAGATCATTGAATATTATTCATTGGATGAATACTTTCAATAAAGCAAAAATTTTTTTTTTTTTTAAATTTTATTTTTGCTTATTTTATTTTTTTTTCTGTCTCTGGCGGGAATCGATCACAAAATCAAAATCACTATTTTTCTTGATTTATTCATACGCTCCAATTTACATTCACTCTTTGCCTGCAAAACAAAGTTCATCGTTTCGTACACATTTGATTTTTGTGTGTGTGCGTTTTTTATTGAAAGCGCTTTGTTTGCATTTTTGTTGCGTACGCAATATAACACAATTGTGTAAATTCAAAAGGCACACATTCTTATACTTCTGCATTCAAGTAGTCATTGTCCACTCGATGAGACGCTTTGTTAACATTAACAACAATAAACCACTTGATGAGAAGCTTTGTTAAAATTAACAACAATAAAAACAACAATAACAAGAATACATTGTACATACACAACTACTGTACTTTTTAAGATGATAAAAAAAAAGTCTTCTGTTTCTATGGAAATTGTTTGTACCTACATATTTTTTTTCTTGTACTACATAGTAACTGCTGAATGCCTACATGAGTAATAATTGCTTGATATCTGGCTTTTTTGTTTGTATTTTTTTTTTTTTCTTTGCCAAAACAATCATTGTCGGACCAAACACACAAACATCTTAATTGACAAACGTAGCTAAACGATGGTATAAATAACAAAGCACGATGTGCATTATTTGAATGACTGAAAACCAGCAGCGAATGTTTGTGGTTGCGCAAGTTTGATTGTATGACCGCAAGCGAGTGTATTTGTTGGTGTTCATTTACTGCGATTTACAGAAAGCCGTTCTCTGGTGCTGATAGACTAGCTCACTACCAGCTAGTCTACCGGGGCTGCGTAGTTTTTGGAGAAAAAAAACTATGTTTTTTACTCAATTAAGAGCGTAAATATGTGATTAAATTGTCCATAACAACAATAACAACGTCGATTGAAAGTTTTTGGTTCATTAGTCTGGGTTTACACTATGAAAGATTTCTTTAAGAAAGTCTGAGTTTATTGGTGAGAGGGGAAGAGAACATGCTTTTCTTTTTTCCTCTCTCACCCATAAACTCAGACTTTCTGAAAGAAAACTTTCATATTGTGATCCTAGACTTACTATAATGACATTTTTCATTGTCATAATGCAAATTTAAATTTATGAAAGCATTATTGAAATATGTTGCTTTTATAAAAAAAAATTTTAATTTTCATAAATTTAATGGCAAATTACATTAGATGTATGAAATAATAAAATCTTACATTTTTTGATTAACAATTAAAAAATTTTTTAAGGAAACTATAATTTTGTATTAATTTATGAATACAGTTATGTTTGTATATTGTTTTTTTATGTTCCCAATTAAAATTTTTTGTTTAACTTGGACAAACTTAAGTTTTCATATATCCAATTAAAATTTTTAACGTAATTACAAAATCCAATGAAGCGATTTTAACGAAAATACTTTATTATAACTATGAAATTCCATTTAGACCGCATTTACATCTATGCAATTAACGTCGAGTTTTTTTATATTTTCTTTTAAAGTAGTTTCTACGAAACTCTTTTCACATTTAAATTTACATTTTTTTCAAGCATTTTTTCAACCCCGTTTTCTTCTCTAGACCTCTTGCTAACAAACAAAAAGTTGCATGCGAAAGTTGCGGCAAGTTGCGGCGTTAATTGCATAATATAAATGTGGTCTTAGACAATTAAAATTTTCAGTTACCCAAGGAAATTTTTTTATGAAAATGATTCATTGAATATATGAAGCATTTTTCTTTCAGTGCGCGACCAGCGAAAGCAACAACAAAAAAATATATAATGTCGAATTTTTATTGTTGTATTTGTTGTAGTATTGACACACCGTGTACATGAATTCGCCTTGACTTAGGAGAACTAGCAACAGTTTGACATCAAAACTGTTCTTTTCTCTTGATATGTTTAAAAATATGCGTGATATCAACAGAGAGACGGGCAGACAGACGGACATGGCTAGCTCGACTTAAGTCAAATTTAAAAAGTAAAAAAAACATTTCTTTTAACCTTTTTAAAAAGTTGTACATGTTATAGGTAAACGAAATTTTTCTTTAATTTTGGTTTATTTTTTTAATTTTTCACCGAGTTTTTTTTTAAATATTGTTGCTAACTTATCTCGACTTTAGATATATTTTATGCGGCCTTAGATTTCTATAATATTATAATTTATAATTAATGCAGCAAATGTTAAATCGATAACCGCCGCACGTCAGGCGCGGATTCAGGGGGGGGGGGGGTAGTATAAGGAAATTCCTCCCCCCCCCCTAAATTATTATGGAAGTTCTGACGAAATTTTCAATAAGTATTTTTTGTTTTTTTTTTTTTTTATTGAATCTCTATCGAACTTTTCAATAAGTATCCATATCTCAATCCTAATAGTTATTTAAAAGATATTTCGAATGAAACATCTAGTTTACCGTATTCAAATACTTATTATTCTAAATTCAATCCTAGCAGGTGTAATCGTTATCCAAAGGCTAAACGTTTGACTTGCTAATGCGTGCTGTTGAATTATCAATAAGCCTTTGTGTATGCAATATTTATGTATATATGTGTTACGTTATTTCCGCTTAATTGAGTTTCTAAAAATGCACGACTTTTAACGCAATTAAACGGGAACTCAATTAAACAGTAGTCGGTAAATTAAATGGCCGACGCAATTAAAACGAAAATCGCAAGATGTGCAATAAAGCGAAACACCTATGTGTAGATCGAAAATAAAACTCATTTCTTTTATTAAGTTAAAAATTAGTTTAGGTTTTTTAAAACAAAATAAAAATCAGGTCGTTCATCGTACAATCTTGTTTGCCGCAAAATAATTTTCTTACGTTTGTGGAGGCAAAAACACATTAAGTACACGGTAACAATTAACCGAAACATTTGCTCTTGTTTTTCGCAATGCGGTCTTATTTTGCGAAATAATTAAGCGGGTAACGCAATTAAACGGAACTCAACTAAACGGGTATTTTTACATTGACAGTTATACTGAATGATTTCGTTCCATGATTTTTAAAGCAACAAAACGGGATACTCAAATAAGCGGTGCTTAATTACCCGAAAACAATTGTATATGAATCAAAATTCTATTAGATAATTTTTGACGACAGCACGGATTTGTCAGGGAAAAGCCAGATTTCCTTATATTTAAGATACTTCAACATACAACAAAAAGTTGTTAGGGAAGAATTTATTGGCTTTGTTGTACACGCATTTGAAGAGGCTTCAAAGGACATTGAGGGCGTTGCTGTGTCAATTGATGCGAAGGCACTATCATCAATAGTTCTTAAAGCTTTGACAGTTCTTGACCTAAAAAATTTGTGTAAGATTTGGAGCAGATGGGTGTCCTCTAATGTCAGCAGAAAATGGAGCTGTTAAACCATTCTGGGAACAGCGACAAATGCGAAACAAACGCTTTGCTATTCCCATATATCAAACAACTCTATTTCTAAAAGCAATAAAGTGCCATTAATACAAAAAGCTATATCATTTGTTTAAGAAACACCAAAATTTTTTAAATATAATCATCCCAAACGAAACGCAGTTTTAGGAAAGTATTTGGGAGCGAAATTCTCTACATTATGCGGGACAAGATGGATGGACCGTCACGACTCGATTTTACACTTTCCAACAAGTGTACATCATATAGTAGAAGCTTTGGAAAAAATATCTGAGTGCAAAGGTAGTATCTCTACCTTTATATTAATTAACTAACTTAGTACTTTTGAATTTATTTGCGGAATATAAGTGTGGTACTTATTGTTACACAGCCGCTTAAAAGTATCAAAGGGAATCAAGCCTTTTTAAAACTTTAATCATGTGCCTTGAAGAGAAAATAAATAAAGCCGAAGAACAATTTAAAGCGATTTTTGAAAAATTTACAGTTATTTGCGTTAAAATCGAGGTTCCAATCGAAAAAACAGGATTTGAACGAAATAATCACATACAAAATGTTGAAGATTACTATCGAGTTGTAGGTTACATTCCTCTTATTGAATTTATATTAGAAGATTTTAAAACACCTTCCCCAATAGATATCCTTAATGTATAGGAACATACATACCTAAACTTTTACCTCGAAGTGTAATCAAGTCATATACAGGTACAAAACTTTTAAAACCACAACTAGCTGATGAGCTGATTACATTTGATAAAAGAGATAAACACCTACTAACATCTAAACTTGAGCCTGAACTGTTGCATTGGCAAAAAACATGGAAATTATTTGAAAATCTATCAGATAACGTTGTAGGTGCTTTAATAAACTGTGATGAAGGTATCTGCCCAAATCTAAGAAAAAAATTTCAAATTTTCGGTTCAATGCTCGTCAGTAATGCTACGAGCGAGAGGTAATTTCCTACCCTTCGTCGAATAAAAACATGACTCAGATCAACAATGACAGAAGATAGACTGTACTATCTAAATTTGCCTCACCAGGAAATCATAAATTGCTTATTTAAAAAAGTAATTTATTTTAATTTAAATTTTTTACTTTTTTGTATCATACAAACTTTCCCCCCTAAGGCTTAAGTTGGATCCGCGCTTGCCGCACGTGGCAGTTTTATCTCAACTATAATACCAGTTTTTATAAACAAAAGTGGAAAAAATGTATGTTCTCTACAATGAAGGGATTTTTTGTTCCCATGCAGATTCATTATAGGAACTTCGACTGTATATGGACATATATTATGTATTATTTATACATAAGAAGAGGTTTATTTTTTGTAACGTTTATGTTTCCAATGAAAATAACTTAATAAATATGAATATGTTCTTATTGAAATAGAAACTGGGAATTATTTCCTTCCGAAGGTAACTTTATATTATATTCAACATTTTTCATTTTTCGAATTTATTCTATGAGCTAAATTTCAGTTATGTATTTTATAAAGCTTTTTTGTAATAGTTCTATTCCTACAATTTTTCAGAAATGACTTTATACACTACCAGACTATTATATTGTATTTTCTATTTACATTTTACCTTAGCCTTTCGTTGGAAAGCAATGAGGTATATTGAATGTAAAGAAAAATTTACAATTATTAGACACCAGCAGAATGTAATGCATTTTCTGGCCCGCTACGGCCGTCGTCAGCATTCTTTGTGTCTCACTGGATAGTGTTACTTTATAAATTGAATGTATTTAACTCAACTATTTTAACAAATAGAAACTGGGAATTATTTCCTTCCGAAGGTAACTTTACATTATATTCAACATTTTTCGAATTTATTCTATGAGCTAAATTTCAGTTATGTATTTTATAAAGCTTTTTTGTAATAGTTCTATTCCTACAATTTTTCAGAAATTACTTTATACACTACCAGACTATTATATTGTATTTTCTATTTACATTTTACCTTAGCCTTCCGTTAGAAAGCAATGAGGTATATTGAATGTACAGAAAAAATTCGAAAAATGAAAAATGTTGAATATGTTCTTATTTTTAAAATTCACCCTTTTTTCTCAGAATTCCCTTTTTTGTGCCACTTTTCTTTTGAAAATCCCTTTTTTGTGCCCCTTTTTGAAAGTTTCGAACGGTAAAGCCATTTATTGGGTACCACAGGTCTAAGATCAGGAATGTATAAAATACAATCGGAATCCCGCGGCGTTGCCTACCCAGAATGCATTTTTGATTTAATTTAAAGAAATATAAAGCCTGTGTTTTATATTGTGTGTAGATCGATCTACGTAACTTTTAAATTTCTTCAAAATCAAAATTGCCCTTCTGTCCCTTCATATTCCTTGCTTTGAAAAACATATAAACGCTGTGTGATTTAATTACGCCGATCTATATTTAAATTTCATACAAATTGGTTAGATATTTTCGGAGTGGCAGTAACTCTCCCTTTGTCCCCTCGTATTCGGTCAGGGGACGGTCGAGGTTAAGCGGCCAGTACCAGTTAGAAAAACACACAATATCAAAAAACTCCTCTTACAGATTCTCAATCACTCCGGACCTTGCATGATTAATTTGATGTTTCCAGGTCCAATACAAATGACAATTAAAAAGTACCAGTTAAAGAACAAAAAAGTACCAAAAAGCCCTGTTACAGATTCTCATCCACTCAGGACCTTGCTTGTGTGATTTTATATTCATAGGTCCAATATTAACGAAAATAAAAAAGGTACCAGTTATAGGACAAAAAATTGCCAAAAAGATCCCTTCAAAGATTTTCATTCACTTAGGACCTTGTATGTTTAATTTCATGATTTAAGTCCAATACTAACGGAAATTCAAAAAGTACCAGGTGAAGACCAAAAAAGTACCAAAAAGTTTCTCCATAGAGTCTTATCACTCAGGACATTGCATGTTGAATTTTATGTTTCGAGGTTGAATGTTACCAGTAAATTATAAAAGTACCAGTTGTAGAACAAAAAAGTTAAAAATTTAATTTAAATTTCTTTGGTACATTTTTCTCCCCATTAAATTATCAAAAATTTCATGTGGGAACCCATTTAATGCGTATATGCTAAAGAATGGAGAAATTCTTTGTAAAAAAGTACCAACAATAGCTACGAATTTTACCCCTTACACGTACATATTTCTAAAAAGTACCGAATTTGTACTTGTATATTTTAGATAAGTTTCGAACATGATATTATGTTTATTTTTACATTTATTGGTTTAAAAGACAAAAAAGTACCAAAATCTAGGTTTTACCCGTTTACTCCCTAAAAGGGCCGAATTTTAAATTAGTACCAGACACCTTCCGCTTATTTTTCTAAAGAACAACGATAAGTATTACATTTTGTTTCTGTCTCTTTTACTTTTGGATATATTAGTGAGGCTAGAATAGGAGCTTTACCAACCCTGGACTTTAGTGGAACCTTATATAACCTATATCTGTTAGAAGGTTCCATTCTTCAATTTGCTGAGGAAATTTTTTAAATCCAACCGGCAGTTCCAGAGATTAGTCTAACAAACATACAAACTGCCCAGCTTTATAATATAAGTATAGATATACACATGGATTACCTGGATTATGAAAACTGATACATGAACAGCAATTCCTTAAAGTGATTATAAGGGCACTATTGTCAATTTTGAGCTCATTTTCAGGAAATTCGTTTTTCTATGCCTAAGAAAGTTCTATTTCTGGCTTAAATCGATTTTAGGCTTCGGGTCTTATATGGATTCTGTGTTTCAGCGTGTTTTTTGTTTTGGTACAAATAATTTTTACAACATGTATTTTCTTTTTGTGTAAGAGTGATTTGCGGAAATAAGTCGTATTTAAATGTAAATTGCAAGCTATGGACCTATCCGATCAGTGATGTTAGATGTTTTTTTCGAATTATCGTCAAAATTTGAAAAAAATATCGTCATAATCGTCATTAGTTCTGAAAAAAAAACCGTCAAAAAATCGTCATATAAAAAATCGTTTTTTTATCAACACGGATTATTTATTATTTATTAAGACATGTTCATTAATTACAATTCATTACAAATTTAAATTAGAACTTAGTCTATTTACAAATGTTTTTTACATATATCTTCCAGTCTTCCCTCTCCCTAGCTATGTATCGCAACTGGTTGTAGGATTTACTTGTTTCCTTGGCCACTGTATTCCTCCAAGATGCTTTCGGTCGGCCGACGCTTCGATACCCCTGAGGGTTCCACTCAAGTGCTGCATGTGGGACCTCGGATCTTTCTTTCCTTAGTGTGTGCCCCAACCATCCATATTTACGTTTCTTTATTTCGCTTTCAATCTTTAGTTGATTAGTTCTTTGTAGCAGATTTTCGTTAGTTATTATTTGAGGCCACCATATTCTTAAAATATTGCGAAGACATCTATTGATGAATGTCTGTAATTTCTGAGATAAATCTTTTGTGAGAAACCATGTTTCACATCCATATAACAGGATGGATTTTACGCAGGCGTCAAATATTCTTATCTTCGTTGCTGTGTTAATTGTGTTTGACCTCCATACCTTAAACAGCATTGCGAACCTGCCCTTAGCCTTCTTAAGTCGGCTTTCAACGTCAAGTATTGTTCCCCCATTAGTGCTTACAATGCTGCCGAGATACTCAAAACTGGTTACTTCACTGATCTCCTGCTGATTGACTGCGAACTGGGATGTGTTTACCGCATTAATTCTCATAGTTTTGGTTTTGTTAATATTGGCTTTAAGTCCTACTTTATTTGATTCCTCCGTAAGGGATGTTAAAAGGGATTGCATTTCTGAGTTTTTGTTGGACAGAAGGACTACATCGTCGGCATACTCTAGATGCGCTAATTTGTTGCACATACCCCAATTCATTCCCATTGATAATGTATCAGCAGCGTCGAATATTACATCCACCACAGTTATAAATAAAAGCGGTGAGAGAGCGCACCCTTGTCGAACACCACTCTTTGTTTCAAAGCTATCGCTTAACATGCCATCATGTAAAACCCTACACGTAGAACCTTCGTAGCTATGCCTAAGAATGTTTATTAACTTTTGAGGAATACCCCTTGCATCTAGCGCCGTCCAAATAAATTCTCTCTTCAGAGCATCAAAGGCTTGTTCATAATCAACAAAGGTCAAGTACATTGTTGCATTAAATTCTGCTGCCTGTTCAATTAAGATTCGTACCGTATTGATTTGGTCTATGCATGACCTACCAGGACGAAAGCCCGCTTGGGTGTTTCGGATGTTTTTATCTAGAGCTCCTGCTATTCTGTCTAGTATGATTTGGTTAAATATTTTAAAAACTGCCGGCAATAACGAGATACCACGCCAGTTATTGCAAATCTTCTTATCACCTTTTTTCGGGATTTTAATAATTATGGCCTCTTTCCAGTCGGAAGGAAAATCTTCAGTAGTCCAGACTAGTTCGTAGATTGGGCGCAAGATTTCTGCCATTGCAATGGGATTAGCTTTGAAACATTCTATTGGTAAATTATCGTTACCCGCCGCTTTTCCGCATTTCATATTTCTAATTGCTGCACAGATTTCGCTAACAGTAGGGGGGTTGGTGTTAATATTTCCGTTAGGGTTTAAACGTCTTCGTATTGTAAAACTGTCCGATTCATTGTGCATTATGTTCAAAGTTTTTTCGAAATGTTTTCTCCAAACATGTAATTGATCTAGATTGGAGGTCATGGTTTCACCACTATCACCATCTATGACAGGAGAGCTACCATTAATATTACCGCTGCAACCAGAAAGCGTACGGGTTAACTTAAAAAGTTCCTTCATATCTCCTTTTTCGGATGCTGTCTGTGCCTCTTTGCCAATATTTTCATAAAATTGCCTCTTATCTTTTTTCACTTGTCGCTTGATGAGTTTGCTTATTTCCCTGTACTCCATGGCATAATCCTCTTTACGTTGGGGATCATTCTCGCCTAACATCGCTAGTTTGATTGTTCGTCTTCTTTCTATGAAATCCCAAGCATCGTTAGACATCCATGCCTTTTGTTCGGATGAGCGGAAACCGAGAGTGTCTTTGCACAGATTTTGGAGTCTTATTTTTAAAGCTGCCCATAGGTTGTCAGCAGAAACGTTGCCGTTGCCATAATTTGCATTATTACTCGTGTTAATGTTGTTTATACCCTCTACGAAACGGGTTTTGACAGCAGCAGCTTTCAACTTCTGAGTGTTGTATGTCCTTCTGGTTTGAGTGGTATTACACCTTTTGGGCCAAAGTTTCAATTTCATCTCGGCAACTACTAAGTAATGGTCACTGCCAATTTCTCCGCTCCTCTTATTACGGACGTCGCATAGCAGATTACACCATACCCTGGAAATGCATATGTGATCTATTTGTGTTTCGTAGTTACGTGGAGCCTTCCATGTTGTTTTGTTATTCGTTTTGTGGGGAAATATTGACCCTCCTACTTTAAGATCGTGGTTCAAACAGGTCTCCAAAAAAAGTTCACCATTTTCATTACATGTACCTAATGCATGCCTGCCCATTATTGATTCAAACCCCGTATTATTATCACCTATTTGGGCATTAAAATCCCCCATTAGTAGCTTAACATCGCTCCGCGGTGTATCTTGTAGCGCCGGATTAGTTACTCTTAAAACATAAAAAAATAATTAAGTATAAAATTATACAAAACCAAAAAATATAGAATTTTTAATACTTAAGACGATTTGGTGGGGCTTTGATATTGCTCTCCGGAGATTTTCGTCAAACACTTCCTGTCATCCCCAAATCTTCTGCTGTGGATGAACTTAACGCGTGCCTGTAATCGTCGTCTTTGTGGAGGCATGTCCAGAAGTTACAATTGACCACAAACGTGAGAGTCGCGTTGCAGAACGACCCGTCGGCTGCTAATTTCTCGAGACAACTACTGGAGCTTGGCAACGGCCAAATTCCTGTTGTTGTTTCGAATGGATTGATATCGTTCCCTGAAAATTTTTGTGAATTTACGTCGTCCAAGGAGGAACTCATCAGCAAAGTGTATAAAATTGATGCCAGTTTAAAGTTTAAAATAAATTTATTGACGGGGTTAAATCGTCAAAACCTAAGTGACTCTACATTAAAAATCGTCAATCGTCATTTTGCTAAATTCATCGAAAAAAATAGTCAAAATGACGTAAAATCGTCACATCTAACATCCCTGTATCCGATGTTTATTCTAAAATTTTTGAGCGATTTATACACACAATTCAAAGACTATTTTGGAAAATATTTTGTATGGGAGCAAAAATCATAGACTGAATTTTACTAGTCTTTAGGTTGAAGAAAACCTTAAACACGAAACATTTTAAAATTATATAGAGATTCACGATCTATTTATTGCTAACAAATTTTTTACGTTTACTTAACACTAAAACTATGGACCGGATTCTTTACAATTTCAGCTGAAAAATTCTTTGTTAAAAAATTATCTAATTATTTTTTTCAAATACAAACTGTATCTTGATTATTTACGTTATTAACATTTTGGAACTCCAATAAAAAAAAAAATAAAAAGCACGATATATTCACAATGGGTTAATATGACATTTAAACGCTTTGAATCAATAAAACTGTATTTTCTTATTAAACATAATTAAGTTATAATGATTTCTTAATGTACTCTTAATTTAACAGAAAATAAAAGAGTTCATTTAAATATCCGTACGTGGTATTTGTTACATAATTGTTCACATGTTCACAAATAATAATGCATCTTAATTATTTCAATAATTTTTAAATGCTAAAGAAACTGTTTTTTTTTTTTTATTTCTAATGTCATCGAAAAGATGTCCAGTTGTCCGTTGAGATGATAGAAGTAAACGGTAATAATGTATAGGTTTTTATCTAGATAAAACAGTAACAAGGAATATCAACGGAAGTTGTCCTACAGTTACAAGTGTTTTAAGTCAGAAAACATCGATTAGTTTATAGAATAATTGTAGGGAAGAAAAAATGTGCATACACTTAGGCAAAATATATGTTGAAATCTGGTAAATTTCTTAGGGCCCAAATACACTGATGAATACACTAATGAATGTGTTTATATGTGTCACACAGAAGATGCTGGATGGAAAATCTAAAAATTAAATATGACGAATAGTATGCCCAGCACACGTACACGAGTGAATTCGCCTGCTGGACAAGCATTTGACAAGTGTATTTGGCTCTTTTGACAATCCAGTCTAGTAGTTTTTTTAATTTAAATAAAACAAAAACGCATTATGGTTTGTACAAGCTCAAATTCACTACAGGTGTCGACAATGCTACAAAAATCCCAAAATAACAGAGGGTTTTTGCTTTGCATTGTTACACTCAATCTATTCGTACTCAAATCAATCCGAAGCGGTATAAATAGTACGGTGAGTACGAATTTTTTTGAATCAAGTATAGAAAGATTGATTCAAGTACGGATTTTTAATCGCGAAATACTAAAATTATCCATATTCAATCCCGATTTCGCACATGAAATAATCCGAAAATGAGATTGATTTAAGTTAAACTAAGATAGAATTACAGTACTTTTCGCTTATAGTCACATCCTTTAGTTGCAACCATAACGTGGACTATATCGCTAATATGACTATAAGACTAAAGCTACGGTCACACTAGTCAAATATTTGACGAAAAAAACGGGACCAACAAGCAAACTAAATAATTATTTCCTTTAGTTCCAATATTTATGATGATTTTAACACCACATTTTACAAAAAACGGTTTTTTGCTATGTCTATTAGTATAATTAGTTCATTTTGTGATATTAACGCCAATTTAAATCTCACTAACTAATAACAAAAGTAGTGGTTATGCTTATTTGGTCAAATATTTAATAAGTGTAACCGTAGCTTAATTCACATATATGCCACTATGACGCATATAACCGAATTCGAATATAATCAAGTTATGTGAATAAAGGAAATTAAAAATGCATATAATTTACACCGACATCAGGCTTATGGTTTTACAACAGAGTTACATACTGTATTAAAAATAAGTCAAATAATAACAATATATTTCCTAACTGATACCAACGGCAAAAACTAATTTTTTACTAGTTGACCCTTGATGACAAAAATTTAATGATTTAATTCATTCTTTCTTTGGATGGATTCTTGATTCGAAAACTAAAAAGAACTTAGTAAATTTTGCTAATGTGACTATAACGCCATTAATTTTCTTTACTTATCCCTTTTATGTCTGTTGATAAATGGCATATATGGCAAATGTGCTTATATCGCTAAATGAACTTATAGCGGCAAAATAAACAGATAAAATGGACTATATCGCTAATGTGACTAAAAGCGTTGTGACTATAAACGAAAAGTACTGTAATACCAACATGCGTTTGCTTTAAGAATTATAAAGTTGATTTTATCCCGAACTCGTACTTGAAATAAACCAAAAGTGAAATAAGAAGGAACATTTTATTAGGATTGATTAACTTATCCGTTTTACACCCTACAGAATTTCAATTATAAAACACCAGCATCATTCCCGATAAATTTAATGTTCATATAAACCTGAAAATATAAACTAAATGAGAAGCGGAGTTCCCAATTTTACTTTTTTTAACATGAAAATAATGTGTTTTCGACTTGTTCTGTTGTTGTTGTAACAGCTCGACTTGTATTGGTGTTGGTGTTGTTGAGTTGACAATCTTTGGTCGGTGCAGTTGATGCTCCGAGTCGTTCCGGTACGTAGACCCAATTGTCTGTTGTTTTTGTTGTTTCTACACACAACAAGCAAATCGTTTTTTTAATTACTTGTGTGGTGTTGTTGTAGTATCTACAACAAACTTTGATAAGTTAAATGAGATTAAAATGCTCACTTTGTAATTTTACTCTCAGAGTGGCACCACCAACGAAAAGTTTAATCTTTTTTTTACTTAGCTTAAGAATTGTGTACTTATTTAAAGAAATTCTGGGATTGATTTTCCAAATTAGGATTGTTTTAAGTTCGTTTTAGTGTTATTCGTTATGGCCAATTTCACCGATTTATTTATATATCAATTTTTGTTTAAAATTCGTTTTTCATGCCAAATAAAAATAAAATTGTATTGAAAAATTTTTTTAAATATGAATTGATATTTAAATGGAATTGGTGTAATTGGCCATAAGTATAAAAAGCTTAATTTATTCCGCGTGTTTTTCTTGCCGTGTAGTGTTTACGGTTCCAAATGTCAACCATTTCTAACAAAACATTTTAAAACAAAAAAAATGGGTTCGAACTGTCAAAGTCAGCAGGCTTTTTGGCGCCACCTGTAATAAAATCGCCTTGGTCTGTGTCAAGTTAAACTTTAACAATACTTCAGATTAAGGTGTTCTCGATGCGTTCTTTTTTTGCTTTAACATAATTTTCTTCGAGTGCAATTTAATAATCATTAAATATTTTTGTAAATTATTTCTCATTTAATCATGTTTACATTGTTGGCACTCTCCGATTGGTATTACAGTTTTATTAAACTAATTTGTTGAATTAATGACAGATAGTGCATTCAAGGTTTGAATTTCAAACCACAACCCGTCAGCAAATACCACTTAATCAAACTTTTTTTTTTTTTTTTAAACAAAAAGAAAGAAGCACGCGTTTTTAACAAACAACCAGGCAGGCACCTTTTACTCACCAACTTCATACTTCGTTAATTGTAAAAGTTTGTTTGTTAAACTATTTAATTTAATTGAAATTAACTCTAATTATGAAATTATCAGTCATGTTAATGTGGAATTAACTTTTGTAATAGAAACGTAAAGAAACGGAAGTTAGTGGTACAAAGTAAATTAGCGATTAGAATAATTTGTTCAACATTATTCGATTAGATCAGTTATATAGAAAAAAAAAAAAAATCCAGTAAATTCTTAAAACAGATTTTTTAAAGAAACTGTTCATAAGACAATCGATGAAATGCGACAAAGTGGAAAGCGTTGGCTAAAAGACCTTAGGAAAAGGGAAATGGGAGTGTTTTTGAAAGAGGATGTTGTTTTGAAATTACTGATCGATTGATTGGAATGATAAAGGAAAATATGTTTACAATGTTGTTACACAAACTGTAAAAACAAATTTAAATATAACAAAAAAAAAGTTTTCAATATTTCCAATCAGGCTTAAGTTCATCAAATTTAATTTTCATTAAATTATTTTTATGAAGAATTGAATTTAAAAACATGAAAATTAATTAAAATTGTTTGTGATAATCATTCATTCTTGACCGACCCAAGATTCGAACCCAGGCGGCTGGTTACCCTGACATGTTTCGATCGCTACCACTCGATCTCCTCAGGGGGATTTGCCGTCTTACACCCGCAGCCATCGACGGCTGCTGACGTCAATAGTCAAACATCAATCCTTAAACAAAATTGTATTTTAACCTTTGGTAGACCGAAATTTGCTTTTTTGAATGATTTTTAATTGATTTTACATTCTTTCTCCTTACTTCTGTTTTCTCCTACTTTTTGTCAAGAATTCTTCTTGAAGTCCAAAGTACATTTTTTGTTTTGTCATTTATGTGTTTCTTTTTTCTGTTGACCTTTTTCAGCACAACTTGAAGGACTAATGTACACATAGAGCTCGTGCGTTAGCTTTAACGATAATTAGTATTGTGGTAATTTTGTTGAACTATTTGTGGTTTTTAATCCAAATTTTCATGTTGTAAAATTCCTTTCTTCACAAAAATAATTTAATGAAAATTTAATTTAATGAACTTAAGCCTGATTGGAAATATTGAAAATTTGGTTTAAAAACCACAAATAGTTCAACAAAATTACCACAATACTAATCAAAAAAAAAAAGTTAAAAATTAAGTTCAATATGCAGATAGATATCCTTCGATTTAGGCGGTACTTCTTTTTTGATTCACATCCCAATAAAAAATGGAGCTTCCAACGAAGCAGGTTTGTAAGGGCACTGCTACACGTTCAATAAATATCGTGATATTTGGATCACGATCCATTTTAAAATATTGATGGATCACGAGCGTATGCTACATGTTCAATATTTATCGCGTCAGTATTTATGTTATTTTTAAGTATTTTGTTTATTTTAATATTTTTTGCAGTGCAGTCGCTCTTTTTATTTTGTCGGAATAAGCTTTAGCCGACGAGTCCCACAATTCCGGCAATGCCTCCAAACTAAAAATGAAATCTTTTAAAATAATTTTTTCACTGGTTAATTCCGATTCCACCGGCAGAACCCACTCGATTTCACTGTCTTCTGCCATTACCCTTTATTTCAATAAACTTTTCACAAATTTTGTCAATTGTTTTACTTTTTATTTGTTTAATTTTTTCCACTGCGTATTTTATTTCCTTTATTTTGACACTTTTTACTGACGTATCATGTCAATTATTTTACTTTTTAATCCAAATTTTTAATATTTTTAATTAGGCTTAAGTTCATGAAATTTAATTTTTATTAAATTATTTTTGTGAAGAAAGGAATTTTACAACATGTAAAGGAAAAAACATGTAAAATCAATTAAAATGGATAATCATTCAGGAAAGCAAATTTCGATCTACCAAATGTTAAAATACAATTTGGTTTAAGGATTGATGTTTGACTAGTGACGTCAGCAGTCGTCGATGGCTGCGAGTGTAAGACGGCAAATCCATCTGAGGAGATCGAGTGGTTGCGATCGAAACATGTCATGGTAACCTGCCGGCCAGGGTTCGAGCCCGAGCCACGTCAAGAATGAAAGATTATCAATAAGAATTTTAATTAATTTTCATGTTGTAAAATTCCTTTCTTCACAAAAATAATTTAATAAAAATTAAATTTCATGAACTTAAGCCTAATTAAAAATTTGGATTAAAAACCATAAATAGTTCAACAAAATAACCACAATACTGATTTTACTTTTTATTTGTTTAATTTTTTCCACTGCGTATTTTATTTCTTTTATTTTGACACTTTTTACTGACGTATTAATTTTTATAATTATTATTTTATATCATGAAAATGCTACACGTTCAATATTTATCACGCGATCCGCGATCTGGATTTCTGGATTTCATATTTTAGGCCATTCTGCGATATGGATCGCGATCCATCAATATTGCATGCTACACGTTCAATAAATATCGTGATACTAGAAATATCACGATATTTATTGAACGTGTAGCAGTGCCCTAAGGGAGAAACATAAACGTTTCGCTTACCATTGCGCTTACGGAAGACATGAATTTTATATGGCGAGTTCCCACTTTGAAGCAATACATTTTTGACACATAAAGCGCATAACTCAGCGCATATAAAAATTGTTCAATGTAATGATCAGCCTTACACACTGAATGTTTTGATACAGTTATTTTTTAGTTTTCTCCCTTAGAAACCTGCTTCGTAGTAAGGGAATGCCGTAGCACTTCAAATGTTTTTTTTTTTTATTAAAGTTGTTGAGAGTTCTTTCACTTACTTTACTGCATTTCTGTATGTCTTATTGCGAAGCGCATAATTGTGCGCTTATTTTTTTTAATGTACAATTAGTGCTTCGCTAAATGAAAAAATTTTTCTTGGGATAACTTAACAGTTGAGGCAATTTTTTTTTATATTGCGCCTTCTCTTTACTCGCTTGAAAAATGAGAAAAATAACAATTTAAAATTGCATCTGGGAATTATTCCTTTTCAAAAGTTACTTTATTGTATTCTATGACAGTGACGGAAATTTGAAAAATCGAGATGGTACTGAACACCAAGCAAAGAAGTACTTTTGTCAATATTTTGGTACTTTTTTCAAACATATATTTATTGAAAAACAAACTTGAAAATAATAAACAAAAATACATTAAAAAAAACCAATTAATTTTAATAAAAAAATATAAAATATTTTGGTTAAGAAACTAAAAATAATTTAATATTTGAAATAAACATTTATGTAAAAGCGTATGTATGTATTTACATACATAATATGTATTTGCTTATGATTTAATATAACCCAGCTAGCAACAGCTGTTTGTTAGACGATTATGTTTAATATACAACTCCTAAAAGAATCTTCTGATGATTGTCTGACTAGTAACAAAAACTTCAAAATTTTTTTTTATTTATTACTTTTTTATTCATATTTTTAAAACGCTCGTCTTTTTATCTTGGAATGGACCTTTTGCGACTCTCTGAAAGAGTCGTATAACAATTACTGAGCTACCTAAATAAGAGCGTTTATTGCCTATGTCCAATACAATTTCAATAAAACATACCGGCCTAAGGATTTGTGAAAGGATTTTCCGACAGGATGGTGTTGAATTCGCGACCTTAAGGTTTGTTTTATAGAAATTGTATAAAAAATAGAAGTTTTGGCATGTAAAATACGCTTGATTTCCTTCTTTAGGTAGCTCAGTTATACGGCTAAGTATTTCACGAGTTGTAAAATAATCCCTACATGAGTCTCATACGACTCTTGGCATGTTTTTTGAAAGACTCGTTTCATAATCTCTACATACATCATAAACAATTCCCTTTATGATTTATTTGAGCATCTTTCGGAATCGTCTTCAATTAAAAAATGAGCTCGTCGTCTATCAAAAACACTCTTTATTAGATTCCCAGTAGACTCCTAGACGATTGAAAATGTTAGCTGGGAAGGTACACACATTTCGATGACTAATGGCCAATTTTCAGGATTGATATTAAAACACATTTTTTTTTTTTAAATCGTTTTAAATACAAAATTCTCTTCTTCACTTAAAGTTTAAGTGAAACTTAAGTCACCGATGTGGTACACTTAATTTCAACTTAAGCTTCCATTGTAATATTTTAGCAAGGTGGCGTCAATATCACAACAATACAACAACAACAATAGGCAAAGCATTAACAGTCAGCTTTCTTATATTTTTTTTGTATTTTCAGCTATTATCTTTTTGGCAACACTGGTTTAAACAGCTGACGCACGTTTCGTGTTTTGTTTCACTGTCAAACATCTTCAGTTTGGTCTATAATTTAAACATGAATCGTCTTACAAACGAACAACGCTTGCAAATTATTGAATTTTATTATCAAAATGCGTGCTCTGTTAAAAAAGTTCATCGCGCGCCTGTTGTGTTCAGCGGCGAAGCTCATTTTTGGCTCAATGGGTACGTTAACAAGCAGAATTGTCGATTTTGGAGTGAAGATCAGCCAGAAGCGTTGCAAGAGCTACCAATGCATCCAGAAAAAGTCACAGTTTGGTGCGGTTTATGGGCTGGTGGCATTATTGGACCGTACTTCTTCAAAGATGATGCGAATCGTAACGTAACTGTGAATGGTGAGCGCTACCGAGCTTGACTTGCATGACATGTGGTTTCAACAAGACAATGCCACATGCCACACAGCACGCTTAACAATGGACTTATTGAGAGGCGAGTTCGGTTAATATTGTATTTCACGTTCGGGACCGGTCAATTAGACCTATGGGGCTATGTTAAAGCTCATGTCTACACACATGCCCGCTTCAATTGGAGGACAACATTGAAGCATTTATTCACGAGACCTGCCGAAATGTTGGAAAGAGTATGCCAAAATCCAAAAGCGGATGGACCATTTAAGGCGCAGTCACGGTCAACATTTGCATGAAATAATCTTAAAACATTAAATTATATGGACCGTACTATCGATTCAATTAAAGATTTAATGCATTTTTCTGAATTTTATGTGTTTTTTTAACTTTCCTATAGCTCTTAAAAAATCACCCATTAGTAGTGCTACCACACTTTTATCTTAATTAAATGAGACTTTTCAAATAAAACTCAAAAAACCAATCTGTTTTAAATACACTCAAAAAACTATTACAGTAACTGATTGTGGGTTATTAAATTCGTTTTCCGTAATGTTAAAATTAAATAAAAATATAGTTATTTCACGAATAATTTTATTTTTTAACATTTATGTTTGTTATTCGTTTAAAATATATTTTTTAAAAGTAAAAACTATTCAATTTTAAGGAATATGATGTTCAATAAATAAAAAATTTAGAAATTAATGAAAAACTCATTTGTTTTAAATGAAATGTAAATGATCCGTTTTTTAAATGAATTTTAATTTGTTTAAAATGAATTTTCGTTTGAATTTAACTACATAATATTTTGAGTGTACGATTTAAGTTTGTAATGAAAATAACTTAATATTGATTTAAATACTATCCTGAAAATTGGGCATAAGACTGTTAGGCATTTTGTTTAATTTACTTAATGAGATCATTAGTAATATTATAATTTAATCTTTATTAAATCTTTAGTTTTAATTAAATTTGAAAGAGTTTGTACTTGCAAACGATTTCTTTTTTGCTTTTTTGTATCATTTTCAATTAAAAACGTGCGCTTAACTGCTGCTGATGAATGGGTTATTGAAATATCAGTAATCATAAGTTCGTCCATTTCGTTCTTAATTTGGCTTACATTTTTCCAAAAAATCGAAATATCTTAATTTTTTAAATGTTTTATTTCTGGGAAATCCGCTAACGCACGAAATTGGGAATAGATTCTAAAAATTTATGACAAAATTAAAAAATACATCTTTGTTTCAACGTTTAAAATTTAAGTTCCAATAAATTTAAGGCTTTCATTTTTATGTCCGCTCTCAGAGTTATTTTAATTAAAAAAATACGTTAGCGCTTCCCATTGCTCCAAAAATCTTACTACCACAGCCTGTCTCGAAAGCCATCTAGTTTGGGCGTACCTTTAAATAACGTGAACTTCTGTTCCAAAAAAGACTTGAAAATTTTGAAGTTCTTCTTTTCGGCTTCAGCTATTACAAAAGTAAAAAATTATTTCCTTCACAAATTTAACAATTTTTATAGGTAGACATAAATAAGCTGCAGACGAAGCTTAGTTTAAATTATGGCCTGCACAGTCATTTACGAACAAATTTGGTAACAATTCTTTTAATCTGAACACTACTAAATTGCCCCATCATTACATTGCAATTATCAGCCGTAAGCCCAATCGTTTTTTCCAGAGGAATATTGTTTTTCCTCAAAACGTCTACAATTTTGTCTGTTATTCCATAACATAAAAAGGAAAGAGTACTAAAACTGACGTGGGGGTACCGTGGTATATTTGAAATGAAAAAGTACCGAAAAAAGTACCAAAGTACAAAATTTTCTATCACTGTTCTATGAGCTAAATTTCAGTTTTTTTTTTTTTTTTTTTTTTTTTTTTTTTTTAATTCCCTATGCTACAGCCAGAGTCTCTCGCGGGAATCGAACCCGCAACCCCGGGGTTGATAGACTAGCTCACTACTAGCTAGCCTACCAGGGCACTCATTATGTCATTCCTAAAAATTTAAGAAATAGAACTTTTACAAAAAGCTTTATAAAATACATTTTACTGAAATTAAGCTCATAGAATATATTCGAAAAAATAAAATATATAAAATTGCTGAAAGAAGACTACTAGTGGAGCAAATCTGCCAAAGGGTTTTGAAAAGTAAGCGATCGTATGGCGATTCTTTTCTTAGAATTTTAAGTGGTAATTTTTGTCCTTTTTCCCAACTCTTACACAAAAGTATACTAAAACGGCACTCCTAAGTTTGAGTTCATACGGCTCATGTCTTATTGACAAAATTGCTACTTTATAGGCGAGGGCGACGAGGAGAAAAGAAACGAATACACAGATGCATGTACTGTCTTTACATTTTGCTTTTTCATTCGTTGTTTAATTTTGTTATTGTTTTCAATATCAAAAAAGCACATGTCGTTAACATGACATGAATCATTTGAACGCCAATTCATGTTTAAAGAAGAAAAAGGAAGAATCTGGGCAATAAGACATGAGCAGTATGAACTCAGACTTAGGGTTAAAATGTTCTACAAATATGTATATTTCCTGCATCAAATTTCACTAGGGGTCTTCTAAGCCCAAAAGTTCGTGTGATGTATTTAAAACAGATTTTCAAAATTACAGGCATTGAAGTTTTGTACAAGTCAAAATTCTTTTCTTAGAATATATTAACCCTCTCTAACACTAATTTCAAAAAATTCAAAAACTTTAGAAGCCCACATTTCGAGAACCCGACCTAACTTTTCAAAACCCTTTGGCAGATTTGCTCTACTAGTAGTCTACTTTCATTTTGCGTTGCAAGTGTTGAGGCTGGTTTTTTTTTTTTTTTTTTTTTTGCTGCACAGTGTAATTAGGCAAGAAATTTTTCAAACTGTCATAACAATTTTAAAATTAAACACCTGGGTTCGAGCACAGATTGAGTCAAGAATGAAAAATTATCAATAAATTTTAATTGATTTTCATGTTGTAAAATTCCTTTCTTCATAAAAATAATTTAATGAAAATTAAATTTAATGAACTTAAGCCTAATTAAAAATATTAAAAAAATTTGGATTAAAAACCATAAATAGTTCAATAAAATAACCACAATACTAATAATTGTTAAAGCTAAGGCACGAGCTCTATGTTTTCATTTGTCCTTCAAGTTGTGCAGAAAAGGTCAACAAGAATAAGAAAGACAAAAAATGAAAAAACAAAAAATATGTACTTTGAACTTCAAGAAGAATTCTTGACAAAAGTACGAAAAAAACAGAAATAAAGGAATAACATGTTAAAATAAATTAAAATAGATAATCATTCAAAGCAAATTTCGATCTACCAAAGGTTGAATACAATTTGGTTGAGGGATTGATGTTTGACTAATGACGTCAGCAGTCGTCGATGGCTGCGAGTGTTAAGCGGCAAGCCCTCTGAGGAGATTGAGTGGTTGCAATCGAAACATGTCAGGGTGACCTGTCCGTAAACACCTGGGTTCGAGCCCAGATTGAGTCAAGAATGAAAAATTATCAATAAATTTTAATTGATTTTCATGTTGTAAAATTCCTTTCTTCATAAAAATAATTTAATGAAAATTAAATTTAATGAACTTAAGCCTAATTAAAAATATTAAAAAAATTTGGATTAAAAACCATAAATAGTTCAATAAAATAACCACAATACTAATAATTAAAATCAAACTTTTAAACCAAAACAACAATTTTTCAAATTGTATAAAAAAAACTGATCCCCATATTCAGAAAAAAGTTTCAGGTTTACAAAAGGTTGATGAAACGAATTTTCTACAAAAATTTGTTCAATAAACCTTTTAGAAATTAAAATTTTTTTTATGAATATGGGGGTTAATCCAAAGTAATTGAGTCGTTCGTCGAATGAACGTAGGACGTAACGCCGTAAATTTTTAAAATTTCAAATTATTGTTTATTTTTCCTTCCTTTTATTTTGTTCTCAAATATTCAATTTGAAAATACAAAATAAATTTCACTTTATATTTTTCTTTTTCTATGACAATACGGTCGTATCCGAGTAAATAAAAAAAAAAGATATAAGTCGACGTATTAAATATTATAAGTTTTAATTTGACAACGTATCTGAGTCGTACGCTACTACGTTCATACGCTGCAATAGTATTCCTAATGTATACTTTATTCAATTCAAAATGAATAAGAAAAAGTTAAAAAATCATATAAAATTGACTTGAGAATCTTACAAATTAATCAATTACTATTTGTATGTTAGATTTAATTAAAATTCTAATTAAATGAATTCATATGAACAATTGAAATTTTAGTTAAAAATGAATTAACAAAATCATTTTGCTTAGTTAACAATAAAAGTCCAATTTAAACAAAAACCCATTTATAAATATGTATAAATCGCACTACTTAGTTTCGTGAAATCGGTTCATAATTTACCGTAGGCCCCATGCCCACTCTCGGTAAAAAATTTAATACGCTAAATCCGTATACAGTTTGCATTTTGTAGTTGGTGCAGCACCAGTTTAAGCAATTAGGAAATAAAATCACACAGAATTTTTGGTATTGCTTTATGTATTTTGCATTTCAAACAACATTTTTCTTTAATTATTTTAAGCACTTCTAACAATAAAATTTCTTTATTACATTTGTACGCGCCTTCGTCTTCAAGCACAGTATTAACAGGGTAATCAAATAAAGGGGGAAAGTCAAGACGAGTTTGTTATATAAAAACAGGAAAAACAAACAAAAATTCAGTAAAAATCCCGGAATTAAAATATATAAATCCCCGGATTCGGGATTTACTGAATCCCGAAAATCGTGGGATTATTCGGGATTGGCAACCCTATTATTCTCCTTTGAATTTCCATAAAAAAATTATTCATTGGAGTTTTTCATGATTGCAAATATGTAAAAAGGGAAAAATTATGAGGGAAAAATAATTCACGATCAGGCGCGGATTCAGGGGGGGTGAAATAAGGAAATTTCCCCCCCGTAAATTATAAAAATATGTTTTGTTTATTTCGATAATTCAAGAGTTCTCATTAATATTATCTTTTTTTAATGTACAAAATTTTTGGAAATCCCAGCAAGGTTTTTTTTTTGTTTTTTTATTGAATCTCTAACGAAATTTTCAATAAATATCCAAATCTTCATCCTAATAGTTATTTATTAGATATTTTCAATGAAACATCTAGTTTACTGTATTCAAATACTTATTATTCTACATTCAATCCCAGCAGGTGCCATCTATGTATAACCAAAGAGTAAACGTTTGACTTGAAAATGCGTGCGGTTGAATTATTAAAAAGCCTTGGTATTTGCAATATTTAAGTTTATATTAATGTGTTATATGAATCAAAATTCTATTCGATAATTTTTGACGAAAGCACGGATTTGTCGGGGAAAGCCAGATTTCCTTACATTTAAGATATTTCACCATACAACAAAAAGTTGTTAGGCAATAATTGTTTTGGCTTTGTTGTAAAAGCATTTGAAGAGCCTTCACAGGATATTGATTATGACGCTGATGTGTCAATTGATGCGATGGCACTATCATCAACAGTTCTTAAAACTTTGACGAATTTTAGTCTTGACCTAAAAAATTGTATAGGAGTTGGAACTGATGGGTGTCGTTTGATGTCAGCAGAAAATGGAGCTGTAAAAAAAATTCTGGAAACCGCGACAAATGCGAAACAAACGCCTTGCTATTTCCCGTAAATCAGGCAAAACACGTTCTTAGTAAAGTATTTGGGAGCCAAACTCTCTACATTATGCGAGACAAGATGGGTGGACCGTCACGACTCAGCTTTACACTTTGCAACAAGTGTACATCATATAGTAGAAGCTTTGGAAAAAATATCTGAGTGGAAAGGTAATACTTCATCAAGAGCCTTATATTAAGGAACTCACTTAGAACTTTTGAATTTATTTGCGGAATAAACATATTAAGTGTGATACTTATTGTAACACAGCCGCTTAGTATCATTTTACAAAAGCACGATATAGATCTTCAAAAAGGATCAAGCCTTATCAAAACTTTGATCATGTGCCTTGAAGAAAAAAGAAATAAAGCCGAAGAACAATTTAAAGTGATTTTTAAAAAAGTTAAAGTGATTTGCGTTCAAATCGAGGTTCCAACCTAAAAAACAAGATTTGAACGTAATAATCACATCCAAAATTTTGAAGATTTCTACTGAGTTGTAGGTTTCATTCTCTTATTGAATTTATTTTAGAAGATCGCAAAACACCTTTCCAAAAGATATCTTTAATGTATTGAACATACCAAAACTTCTACTCAAAGTGTAATCAAGTCATATATAGATATAAAACTTTTAAAACCACAACTCGGGATAAACACCTACTAACATCTAAACTTGAGCCTGAACTGTAGCATTGGCAACAAACATGGAAATTATCTAAAATCTATCAGATAACGTTGCAGATGCTTTAATAAACTGTGATGAAGGTATCTGCCCAAATCTAAGAAAAATATTTCAAATTTTCGTTTTAATGCTCGTAAGTAATGCTACGAGCGAGAGGTCATTTCCTACCCTTCGTCGAATAAAAACATGGCTCAGATCAACAATGACAAACTGAACATAGACTGTACTATCTAAATTTGCCTCACAAGGAAATCATAAATTGATTATTTAAAAAGATTAGTTTATTTTAATTTATCCTGAATATTTTATTTAACCTTATTGTTGAGTTTTTTTAATATAATATACACAAATTGCTTTTAATAAAGTTTTAAAAACAAATTTTTTTTTGTATCATAAAAAATTTCCCCCCCCTAAGGCTCAAGCTGGATCCGCGCCTGTTCACGATAGAGGTGAATATGTTACGCAGATGATGCAATTCTTGTAGGCAAAACTAAAGACAACTTCCAATTATCTTGCTGCGTGTATTTTTCATTCCTTGGTTCATTTTTTAGATTATTTTTTATACCAGCACTTTTACTATAGTAAAGCATTTGATTTTTACTTCTACACGTTGACACACTTACGTTAATTCGTTGTCTACACTTATCTTCAGTACCTATTTGTTTGTCCCAGCGACACTACAGTATAGATATAGTGTGCAGGCCTATACTTTATACATATCGATCGTCATATCAAAGAGCAGCTTAAGTGAATTGTGATTCCCTTAAATTTTTCCCCTAAATCTTCAACCAAATGAACAAATAAACCCCTAAATCGGGGAAAAATCTCAATTATTGCAACTCTGTAGCTATCGATAGCCAATACCTTGAATGTGTACTTCATTTTGGTTTCTGTTTTTTATAGTACTTATCGAAGATAGCCAAAATATTTTAGAGGATTTTTCTGGTTTAGCTCGGATTTAGAGTTTATGGTATCATTAATGTTTTTGATGAAACTTGATTTTGATCATAAAGACGTAGTTTTTCTCAGGCCTACATCTCATAAGCCGATTGGTAGTTTGTTTTCTCGTCTTTAACATTGTTGTAGGTATAAAGTTAGTGCAAGAAAATGTGAGGCAAACTGATTCGAAAAAAAACTGCATCTAGTGTTAAAAAATTTTAACCCACGTTAAGCTAGTTTCGATTCAGAAAATGAAGTAAATTTATATTGTAACAATGTTTTTTATAACCAGTGAAACCAGAAAAATGCTCTTAAAACACGTTTTATGCGCATTAAATATGCAGTAAAAACTGGAAAATATGCCATAAAAAATGTTAAAAATATGCCCTGAAAATCAAATAAATGGCTTATTTGAAGAAAAAATATTCAACAATTTAATCACGCAGAGAAGCATGGTTACGGCAACAACACTATGTTTAATGTAACAATATATTGTTATCGTATACAAATAATTGTTATTTTTATTAAATATCAACTATATTATAGTTACTGTAAACATATAAATGTTTATCGCAATTATAAATTTGAATATTGTTGACCGAAAAATAATTATTTTTCTAACAACTTAATTGTGATAGCTTTCAAAACATAGTATATTACTCACAACCATATCATGATGTTTACTTTCTATAAATTTATCATATTATGTTTAAGATGCAATCAAACTATTTTTACTCTAATAATATTATTATTATTATTAGCGCCATTTGTTAAATAATTTTGAATCAGTTGTGTCGTTTATTTTATATGTGAGCGGTTAAACAATTTAAGGTTTCCCATTCCCATAAAAAAATAAGTTTAAAGAAATTAAAAAAACTAAAATATTAGCGGAGTACATTCAGTATTAGTGAAGTAATAGTGCAAATGCAATATATCGTAGTTTTTTTGTAAAATCCAACAACAAAACACACAGAGATTTTATTATATTTTATAAAAGTGTTACGACATTTCTGTGGTTTTCATGGGCAACCGCGTATGTATTAAAACAAATTTTTCAGGAAAGCCGAAAAACCATTCTAGATCAAACTATGGGCACTTTTTAAACTTTGTCATTAAGTTGAAAAATCGAAATTGATCAATCTTTTTTCAAACATTTTTAGTAACATAGAAAGAGCGTTTAAAATTAGGCAAAATGGCATCAACATCTCAAAATAGGCAAAATGAACATACGCGGTTGCCCATGAACACCACAGATTTTGCATTTGCTCTTTTGCAAGCCATATATTGAACTCCGCTATTTGATTTTCATAAAGAAAAATTCTAAAAAGCCACAAAATAAAAAATCTATGCAAAAAAATTTTAATTTATTTTGTATTTTTATGACAGTTATGAAAGGTGCTGTATCATTATATGGTTGCTTCTAAATTTACTATGATTAGCATGTCAATAATATGATTAGTTCTTAGCTTATTATGATTAACATGACAATAATATGGTAAATTTCTTAGCTTATTATGATAAGCATAACAATAATATGATTAGTTCTTAACTTATTATGATTAACATGACAATAACATGGTAAATTTCTTAGCTTATGATTAGCATAACAATAATATGATTAGTTCTTAACTTATTATGATTAACATGACAATAATTTGATTACTTTCTAACTTAGTATGATTAACAGAATAATAAAATGATTAAAGAAGAAATGTTATGATGTTATAGAACGAGTATATTAAGTCATAATATGATTCAATAATAATCTTAATATGGTGACCACAATCATGAATCTTATCATAATATGTTCCTCTTAGACCATGTTTATCTTTGCGTGATAAATACAATATAAAACTAAAAACAAATCTAATAATATTATCGCTTAGGCCCATATTAGGTTAAAACTCATGTTAGAGATGTTTGTGCCGAAAATTATCTAGATATTAAAGAAATTTTAGGTACGGTCGCTAAATTGTGAACAAATGTTAACATTTAAAAAAGAAGTTAAAACTTTTTTATGATGGGAGCTTTGGGCAAATGCGAAACGATGCGAAAATAATTTAATTTGCAATAAAATATTTTTGGGACGAATTAAATTCAAATACCATCATAATAAAATGGCTTTAACTCCGCCTATGCCGGTCCCAAGCCCGGATGAGAAAGGAGGAGGGAGTGTCGCAGTGGATTTATAAAGAACTTCCCATGCAATAAACATCGTGCAAGTTTCTGCGAATGGTTCATCCTGGGGAACCTCAACTGGGAGCAGCCCTCTCAACCAGGATAGGAGACAGTGTGTCAATCCCTCACTTCTCCGAATTCAAACAACAATTAAACAAAACACGCAAAGAAAAATAAATGAAAATGGCCCGAAAAACAGATCACCGACCTGGCGACGAAATAGGACTATTGATTACGGAACATGGAACGTAAGAAGTATTAATGGAAAGGAAGCTGAACTCGTCGACGAAGTTAAGAAAACAAATGTTAAATACCTTGCCATAACCGAGACAAAGAAAAAGGGACAAGGATGTGAGATCATTAAAGATGGTTTCGTTTTACTGTACTCAGGAGTGGCAATGAATGACAGAGCTAGGGCTGGGGTTGGATTCTTAATCCATAAGGAAATGGAAGAATCCATCTGCGAATGGAAATTCATAAATGAACGGATTATGTCTCTTAAAATCAAGGAGGGAAATAGGTTTCTGACCATGGTTGTGGCCTATGCACCAACGAAAGATGAGAACGCGGAAGAAAAGGATAGATTCTTTGACACACTCCATAACGTAATTGGTGAAATAACAACAGACATAATACTGCTAGGAGATCTAAACGGAAGAGTCGGCAACAATCCCGAAAAATTTGAAAACGTTATTGGCAGATATGGAGAAAATGAATTAAATAACAACGGTACTCGTCTGCTGCAACTTTGCATTGCTAACAACCTTGTTGTAGCTAATACAATGTTCCCACATAAAAATATCCATAGATATACAAGAGAGGAACCTTCGAGAAACGAAAAGTCTATAATAGACTATATTGTCGCAAGCAGGAACCAACTATCGAGATGCCGAGATGCTAGAGTAAAACGCGGACCAGAGATAGGGAGCGATTATTACCTACTGGTACTACGTAAAGTAGTTGAAAAGACGTCAAATAGGAAAAGTCGACAACGGAACATGAAAACAAAGATTAGGATAGCAAAACTAAAATCCAGTGCAGTTCAAGAGCAGTACCATAAGACAGTGTCTGAGAAGAGTAGGGCAAGACCACATATCACAACCGATAACGTAGACACCATATGGAATGAATTTAAAAACATTATATTGGATTCTGCGAAAGAAGTTTGCGGTGAAACAAAATGTGGTGGACGACATGTAAAAGCCACAAGATGGTGGAACGATGCTCTTAAAGAGGAAGTAAATAAAAAAAGAAAACGAGATAAAAGGACTATTTAAGCGACAAAACCACTGAGAAATACAACTACTACAAAGAACAACGTATAAAAGTTAAAGAATTAGTGCGGTTGTCAAAGGCAGAAGCATGGGAAGAATTTGGACGTTTTTTGGAAGAAAATCATAGTGAAAACCAGAAACTTTTCTACAGAACCCTTAAAAACCTTAGGAGACCCAAAGATTGTCCAATTAAATTTATCCGAAGTAAAGAAGGAGAACTCTTGAGAGATGACAATAAGATAATGGAGCGATGACGTGAGTATTTTATACATCTATTGAATGGCGAAGGCACCTCAGTTTCAGCAGATAACTTTATACTTCCGGAGGACGAAGAAGATCCTGGCCAAATCACAATGGACGAACTCCTCAATGCACTTCGCAAAATGAAGTTAGGTAAAGCTGCTGGACATGATGGCATAGCTCCTGAACTTTTGAAATATATGGGTGATGATGGACAGATTTTTCTACACAACGTGATCAATGCAGTATGGAGGCAGGCAACAATTCCCAGCGACTGGCAAGTAGCCATAATCAACCCTATTTTTAAGAAGGGAGATAACCAGCTATGCCAAAATCACCGCGGCATAGCACTTCTTACTGTAGCGGGAAAAATATACTCGAGAATACTCACTGAAAGACTGAAGAGCAAGATAGAACATCAACTTGAAGAGGAACAATGTGGATTTAGACAAAATCGTGGAACCCAAGATTTTATATTCACGATGAGACAAATTTCGGAAAAAACCGTTGAATTTAATAGGAAAACTCACTGCTGCTTTATAGACCTGGAGAAAGCTTTCGATACAGTAAAATGGCAACAAATATGGGAGGTGCTTCAGAAACGGAATATTGACAACATATTGATCAGACGAATCAAAAGCTTTTACGAAACATGCCGAAATTATGTAAGAACCGGGAACATAACATCCGAAAAATTTATAACAACACAGGGAGTGCGACAAGGCGACATACTAAGTCCTTATCTGTTTATAATACTGATGGATGACGTAATCAAGTCTTGCAGGGACTCACTTATTTCAATGACGGTAGGATATTGGAACATGCAACCAGTGAAAGTTTCCATGCTGGCATATGCAGATGACGTGACAATAGTTGCAAAATCCGCGGAATCTCTACAACGAAACCTTGATATCTTTGTGAACGAAATGACAAGGAGAGGCCTCCACATAAATACCCGGAAAACGGAAACCATGATAATAAGTCGCGATAGGAATCATCATCAAATTAACATAGGATCCGAAGCATTAAAGCAAGTTGAACACTTCCGCTACTTGGGAGTCACAATTAGCGAAGACGGAAAAGCGGACAGGGATTTAAACCGCAGGATAGCTACAACTGCTAATTTATACTTTGCTTTAAACAAAAATTTTATCAGTAAGAGGGAAGTTTCAACGGGTACAAAACTTGCCGTATACAACTCCACGTATATACCAACCCTTACATATGGCTGCGAATCATGGGCGCTAACCACAAAAAATCGGAGCAGAATTTAGGCGTCAGAAATAGTACTTACTTAAGACGTGTAGCCGGTAAAACAAGACGAGACAGAATACGAAACGACACTATACGAGCCAGCTTAAATACAGAACCGCTAAACAACAAAATCGAACGCAATAAGCTAAGGTGGTTCGGACATGTAACCAGAATGCCAGAGAATCGCCTGCCGAAAAGAGTGTCAGAAGCAAGACCGAGTGGTACGAGAAGCAGAGGAAGAGGAAGAATAACGTGGCAGGACACTATTAACAACATTCTGACAGAACAAGGAATCGAGCCTAGAACTGCCAAAACAGCGGCACAGGATAGAACGAAGTGGAGAACAGAGATCAGCAATGAATCGTTTTTTCGCTACTCATACTGACTCATGCAATTGTAAGTATAAGTGCGTAGAAATCATTTAAACTAAACTACTCTGATTCACTCATATTCACAAGAGAAATATTTATGAGTGCGACGTCGTCATTATACGCATACTCATAAATGACCTCAGCTTGATTTATAATTTCAATAAAATACTTACAATACTCACAATGATTCAAATCATTATCTCATCCATTTACCGTTTTAACACAACAGAGAAAACACACAACTTAATAATCAGCGCTGCCAGATAAATTTGCCGAAAAATCGTCTTCTTCATACATGTTACTTTAGTAAACTGTAATTGCCAAGTCGTCACTTTGCTATTTCGGGGACAAATCTGGCAGCCTCGCATTTTGCTTCGCCTATACAATTTGAGTTGAGTAGATTCTAAATCAAACACTTCAAATGTTGTTAAGTATGAGTACGATGAAAAAATGAAACTTTTGAGTGAATATGAGTTTGAATCACATTGGAATAAGTATGAGTGCGTATAAGTACAAGAATTTATGAGTCATGATTTAGCTCTACTCACTTTTTCACTACTCATTGCTAATCTCTGGTGGAGAAGTCTTTGCAAAAACCTCTACACTGCAAGGTAGAAAGAGGTCCGGAATAAGTAAGTAAGTAAGTAATAAGATGGCTAACGAACACAAAGAATCTTATTTAGAAAGAAGTTTTTATGGGGAATATGTGAAATTATACACCGATTTTCACCATCTACATAAACTTCGACCATATTTGATCGAATCATCTAGAAAATTGGAACTTATACTTTGCGCACAAGGTTAACATGGGTAGACAACCAGCCTGACGGACGGATGGACATCGTAAGATCACTTTAAAAAGTGATTTTGAGTCGATCGGTATCAGTGATGGAAAATTCAGTAGTATGGTACTATTTTCAGTACTTTTTCGTTTCCAAAATACCACGGTACGCCCACGTCCGTTTTAGTAGTCTTTTCTGGTTATGCTTCTTTGTTTAGAAATTTAGTGTTGATATTTTTGTTTAACATTAACAACTAGGGCTAGGGAACTAATTCCGACTCCAACCGCTGAAATTTCAACTCCGAGTCCTAATCTAACATTAATGCCAAATGTATATGAGTCTGGTACTTATTTGCCTTTAAACTCTTTTTTTAATGAAGTACCTTTTAAATGGTTAAACATAGCAAGAAAAGGATTCAGTAAAAATTTCGAATCAATATTTTAATTATTGCATAGCCAATTTCGAAGTCTTTTTATTTTGGAAATTATTAGAATATTTTTTTAAATTTTTAATGCCGAAAAATTTTGAAGTCGGAGTCGCTATTCTTAAATTTTGGATTTCAGTACTTCGACTCCGACTCCGGTACAAAAACCTCAACATAAACTCCGACACCACAGCCCTGTTGACAACATTGAATACACAAAATTTATTCTTATCAAACGGTTATGGCAACACTGTTGAAATTTAGCCAGCTTGGTCCATAGATAGGTGAGCTTTGAGCAAAAAAATATGTATTTCAGTTTTTAATTTTTAAGTTTAATTTCCATAAAAAAAAATATATTTTTAAAAAAGTACCAAAATGTTGAAAAAGGTACTCTTTTGCTTGGTCATCACTGATCGGTATTCTAAAAGATTGGTCTAGATTTCTATGTACATATTATACACAGCGCATGACATTTACCCTTAATGACAACCAGCTTTGTCATACAATTTTAGAGTAAAAATTAAATGTAGATGGCGAAGTTGATGTAACAGAATTTAGAAAAAAAAAATTCTTATTTGCTGCGAAAGCTCTTTAACGCATCTAAAAACATTGAACATTTATCAATATATGCCTTAAAAAGGCAAAACATGCGCATTAAACTTATTAAACTTAAAATGCTGGAAAATGCTCGTTTAACTAAATTATGCACAAAAATGCTGCAAACGGTAAAATATGAAAAAATATGCACTAACAAATCGATGCCAAAATTCATAAAAGGCTCTAAAACGGATAAATATATTGTTTGTGCCTTCATTCGTCGCACAAGGAAAAACATGCAATTGCATATTTATGGCTTCCCTGTTTATAATAAATGCTCAAAATATAAACTGCTTCAGCAGACCAATAATTGTTCAGAGATCTAGGAAAGAGTTATACAGTACTTTTCGCTTATAGTCACATCATTAGTTGCAACCATAACGTGGCTAATAGGCTAATTCACATATATGCCACTATGACGCATATAACCGAATTCGAATATAATCAAGTTATGTGAATAAAGGAAATTAAAAATGCATATAAATTACACCGACATCAGGCTCATGGTTTTACAACAGAGTTGCATACTGTATAAAAAATAATTAAAATAATACAAAAGATTTCTTAACTGATACCAACGGCAAAAACTAATTTTTTACGAGTAGAGAATTGATGACAAAAATTAACTGATTTAATTCATTCTTTCTTTGGATGGATTTTTGATTCGAAAACTAAAAAGAACTTTGTGACAATAACGCCATTAATTTGGTTTACTCTTCCCTTGAATACTGTTGATAAATGGCATATATGGCAAATGTGCTTATATCGCTAAATGGACTATAACGTAAAACCTTTATATTAACTTAACTTATAGCGGCAAAATAAACAGATAAAATGGACTATATCGCTAATGTGACTATAAGCGTTGTGACTATAAACGAAAAGTACTGTACTCAATAATTTTTGTTTCAGTACTAACAAGTGGACTAAAGTACACAGAAAAAAAAAAGAAATTGATTTCAATTCAAAAATTTGTGATATTAATTAAAAAAATTATAAAATTTGCACCAGTAAACAAATTAATAATTCAAATAAATGTTTAATTCACTTGATTATATGTTCGTTTAATTCACTTGATTAAAAGTTTAATTCACTTGATTAAACTTGTAATTAACTTGATTAATTAAATTAAATTGATTAATTAAAACTAATTTTATTTTTGATATTTTTGAATTTTTTCTCTGTATCAAAAGGTTTGTTTCTAAGCGACTTATTTAATGCTTTCTTTTAAGATTAAATTTTTTAAAATCTTTTAAAATCTCTTAAAACCATACCACCCTATTGAATTTCATAATTTCTTAGTCCCAAAGTCCTAAAAGTTACTGTTCGTTCTGCTTTGCCGTCTTATTAAAACTTAAATACATGATGGATGCCATTATGAAAATATCAATATCGTACATAAAACTTTATGTTTGCCAACACCCAAAAAGACTACAATTTTTTAATATACATATTTCTTCTGGGCGATTTTATTTTGTGCAAAAAACGCTTAATATAAATATATACTTTTACAGCAAAACAAAAACTTTTTTATATAAAATTTGTATGTAGTAAAATATGAAAAAAAATTTTTTTTCCAACATTCGCATGTCTAAAATCCATAAAAAAAACAATACATGGGCTTACTGTGAAATGCGGCACAGCACAAACACACTTATAGATACGAATACATGCCAGTGAAAAATATCCATTTTAAAAATTCATTTCTATACATTTTTACAATCTTTAATGCCCAACACGCTCCTCCGTATTGGAGAAACTTCAATGATGGCGGTAAATAAACATGCGCAATTTTTTTCTGCTTCTGCTTTTCGGTTTTAACTCCCCATCGATAACGATTTTTGTTTTATAAATAAGTTTTGTTGGTAGTTTTTGTCGATTTTTGTTGTTGCTGCCTGGCTATTGGGGGGTTGTTTCCAGACTCAGCAGTATTAAAAATTTTATATTCAAAATGTTCTTAAAGGTGCCTGGCATTCACTGAATTTTAAACTTTGATTTTATTTCACTGATAAAAAACAAAATGTTGCCTGTCTGACTGGAGTTTGCCTGCCTTAAGTTGAGTTTTTTTTCTTTTCTTTTATTTAAAAAAAGTTTTAGTGCTTTTTATATAAAAAAAAAATATCTTTATTTTTGTGGTTACTAAAAGTTTCTTAAAGTTGTGGTTCTTTTTGCGGAATAATAAACGAATTTTGTTCTTGCGCACATAATAATTCTTTAAAGCTTATTTTAGCATATTTTTTTTAATATATAAGAGGGTGGTGTGAGAAGGTTTGAGAAAGCATTTAAGGGAATTTAAGTAAACGTTTGCTTTAGAATTGAGTTCTTATGTTTGTTACTTTACAATTGAGGGTTCAATAATATAAACAAATCAGAAAGTACTAATTGAAAAAACAAAAAAGTACTTAAAAGTCTCCTCTTATTACTTCTCAATCACTGTGGACTCAGCAGGTTGAATATTATGTTTCTAGGCTCAGTATTAATAAAAATTCAAAAAGTAACAGTTAAAAATCGAAAAAGCACCAAAAAATTCCCTTTTACACATTCACATTCACTCAGGATCTTGCATGTTTAATTTTATGTTTCTAACGGAAATTCAAAAAGTACCATTTGATAAGCAAAAAAGTACCAAAACGTTCCCTCTTATAGATTCTCACTGCAATATTAACGAAAATTAAAAAAGTACCAATGGAAGAACAAATAAGTACCAAGAAGATCTCTCTTAAAGATTCTCACCCACTCAGGATATTGCATGTTTAATTTTATGTGTCTAGGTGCAATATTATCGAAAATTCAAAAAGAACCAGTTGAAGAACAAAAAAGTACCAACATTTTTCATCTAAAAGGTTTTTATTCTGTCTAGACCCTGCACCTTTAACTTTTTTATCACATGCAGCATGGAAAAGTTAAATAAAGAAATTTAATTTCCCCTTTTTCCCCTTTTTGAAAACTTTTTTTCTCCCCATTTTAGTGCTAAAAATTTTAAATATTATAGTTTGAACCCAAAATTTAATACGTATGTATATGCCAATACATGAAGAAAAATGTTTTGTAAAAAAAGTACCAAGAATAGGTACAATTTTCCCCTATTAAACGTTCGAATTTTAAAAAAGTACCAAATTTATGTTTTTATTTTTTAGATAAGATGGGGTGATAATGATATTCCAAAATTCTGGTTATACCCCTTTACTCCAAAAAAGGGCCGAATTAAAAAAAAAAAAAAAAAAGCACCAGACACCTGTCCGCTTAATTTTTCAATGAACAATGATTTCTTTTAGTGTATTTGAAATTAGCAAATTTACACGTTAACCCTCTTAAAATTTCTATCTTTTGAGAAATGTTAGAAAATTCTTTATGCCGAAAATTTGTGAGTTCGGAGTAGAGTTTCTACACGGGAAGAATTCCCGGGAATCCCGGGACATTTTTTTTAAATTAACCCCGGGAAATTTTTATCGGGAATTTTAAAATGAATTTTTTGAAGTTTTAATACATATTCTTTACTCAAATTACTAAAAACTACCAACAAATCGAACTATTTTTCCTACTCCAATAAATCAACGGTCTTTTTAATTGCTGATGAAATGTCTAAAAAGATTCTTAAAGTAGAAAATGTACACGATACACCATCCCCAACACCAGAACCATCTAAAAATACTAAACAAATAAATGTAAAAAAAATACAAAAATTAAAAAAAATAATTTGACGTCTATGAAGTCACGGGTAACAGGCCAACAAGTTTATAATCTTTGTATGGTGCGCTTCTTATTATAAAACCAACGACTGTAGAGAGCGAGAGCACGCTTTCGGTAGCAGGTAGTATAAATATCAACAAGGATTAAAAGAATTTCTTAAAAGAATATTTATTTTACCAAGTTGCTATTAATTGTAGCTACTAAATATTAATAAGTTTTAATAATTCGTGATCTCCAAAAAAAAAAAATAAATATATACGTACATCAGGGTTGATAAAGTTGGTACAATTGTACTTTTTTTGGTACAATTCAATACTAAAAAGTACGCTGGTACCCCCGTTACTCATTTGGTACTATTTCCAAATTTTTCAAACCTACATATTTATAATTGATAAAAATGGGAACTCGGATTTGCTGTCCAATGAATATAAACGGCGTTTAGTGTTTGGTGCAAATAGTCTTGCCAAAGTGCAAAACGTTGCAGCTTTTTTTTATCAAATCTAAGGGAAACTCTATTTTTTGTTGTTGGATTTAATAAAACAGCTATGATATTTTGCATTTGCTCTTGCAAGACCATTTGCACCAAACACTGAACTCCGCTACTGTGAATAGATTTTTGCACTTGTTGATTGAACGATTGCCTAGTCTGAGTTCATACGGTTCATGTCTTATTGACAAGATTGCTACTTTATAGGCGAGAGGGACGAGCGGAAAAGAAACTAGTACACAGATGCATGTACTGTCTTTACGTTTTGCTTTTTCATTCGTTGTTTAATTTTGTTATTGTTTTCAATATCAAAAAAGCACATGTCGTCCCCATCACGTGAATCATTTGAACGCAAACGCTTGTTTGAAAATTTTTTTAATTTCTATAAATTTTTTTACTGATTCAAACAATATTTTTGTTTGATTTTTATTTAACCAATAAAAATGTGGACAACTCTTCAAAAAAATAATAAACGCGTTATTGGTGTCAAGTTTTCATAATTTTGTATGAAATATTTAACGCTCTTTAATGTTGTCGTCTTTTTGCATTTTTTTATTTGATCGTAAGCAACACTTCTTTATGTGAAATATAAGAACAACAACAAAAAACACACACAGTCTATTTTTGGACGCTTTAAAAAAGTGCAACTACAAGAAAAACAATAGCAGAAACAACATTACAAAAAACAAAATCCCGTATTCAATTTTTTAAAACTGTTTGGTTAAATACATCAAATACAAAAATAGAATGATGACGAAAAACATATCGAGTCGGTCTGCTGCCGTTTTTGGTTACATTTCTTCTTTAGCAAAGGAAAGGATACAGCAACAGAGAGTGATAAAGAAAAACATTGTGTTGCGTGGTATAAATAAGACTTCGTTCAAAAATTATTCCAACAAAAAAAATATGTCTCAAAGCCAGCCGGCGGCTCTGCTCTGCCGTCATCTTCTCATACAGTGCTTACTTGTGTGCGCTTCATTGCTTGTGCAAAAACTTTTTTTTTTTTTTATTTTGAAATTTAGTATATGAATTTCAGTAAACTTTTTGTTTGATTCAGTTAAATTATTTGTTTGAAAAAATCAGTGTTTTTTTTTCAATAAACAAAATGCAAATAAATTGTTTGAATATGTAAATTTGTTTATAGGACCGATTTCAGACAAACAAATTTTTGATTCTACAAATTTTTTGTTTGAATTGGAAAAATAATTTTTTCTGTGTACATGTATCTGTGTACTCGTTTCTTTTCCCCTCGTCCCTATAAAGTAGCAATCATGTCAATAAGACATGAGCCGTATGAACACAGACTAATATTTTTCAAAATAAAGAAATTTTAAGAGGGCGGTCTGCTTTAGAAATTTTGAAGTCAGAAAAAAGAAACAGTCTATGTTACATATGTAAATATCTATGTATTTAAGCTCAATGCGGCACGTGTTGGAATTTAAATATCGATTTGAAGTTTTTGCAGAATCTTTTTATTTAACCATTTAAAATGTACTGCATTTAAGTCAAATAAAGGCTAGTCTTATATACATTTATCATCAAGGTAAGAGTAGGAATCGGAGTTGTACTAAAAAAATTTCAGCGGATGGAGTCAGAGTCGGAGTTGCTTTTAACCCCCTCAGATTTTAATAAAATCTATATTGTGCACTTCTGTAAGTAAACACCTTTCATATGGGGTATTTGTTCTTTAAATCGGTTGACATTAGGGTAATCAATTAATCGGGCTTTTGCTTTAATCGGTTAATCGCACGATTACTTAATCGAAGTTAAGGTTTAATCGGTTAATAATCGTTTAATTTTGTTAACCGATTAATAAAGTTTTTTTTTTATAAATTAAGTATTTTGAATAAATAAAAATTGAAAAATTTCAAAAGATTTTGTTATTCGTGCTTAATTCCCAGTTTTTATTCTTGATAAAAACACTTGAAATTTATTGTTGATGGGATAAGCTATTCCTATGCATTTCATTGGTTGCTTAGGCCAGATCATCAGGAAACTTCATCCATAAAGATTTTAGAAAAACTAAAGATATTAAAACAAATAAAACTGTTAAACGTTTAAGACTTATAGCAACAGTTTTACTTGTAACAATATCAAAGCTTTAACAAAACAAATCAACAATAAAAAAGTGGGTTTATCTCATCTTACATTCCCCACTACAATTAGTTGAAATTCTCTCAACATTAATTGTAGTTGTAAGTAGGTTAAGAAAAACAAAATAAAAAACAAACAACAACTTACAAAAGATGTTGTTAATTAAGTGTTTTTTTAGGCCGTGCACTTGCCTGTTTATTATCAAAAAGTAATTTCAATTTTTGGGAATACAAAATTTTAATTTCAAAAGATTTTATTTGGTTTAATATCTTTAGTTTTTCTAAAATCTTTATGGATGAAGTTTCCTGATGATCTGGCCTAAGCAACCAGTGAAATGCATAGGAATAGCTTATCCCATCAACAATAAATTTCAAGTGTTTTTATCAAGAATAAAAACTGGGAATTAAGCACGAATAACAAAATATTTTGAAATTAAAATTTTGTATTCCCAAAAATTGAAATTACTTTTTGATAAAAAATTTAAAAATTTTTAATTATTTGGAGTTTATTAAGTAGTAAAAAAAAACAATAACATAACAAAACTTGAACTATAACGAGCAAACAAAAAAATAGTTCATAAAAATGTTAAATATATGTCTAATTTATACATATTATGTATATTTTAAAAAATAAACTGTGAGATCAATTTATTAGTAATTTCAATAGTTTACGGAGAACTTATAAAATAATCTTTTAGAAAAATAATTTGGTTCAAATGTTTAGGATTTAAGCGACTCTTTTCTTTAGTTTTGATAAATTTTGACTTGGAAAAAACTCTTTCACTTGTCGTAGATGCTGGAGAAATCGAAAGCAACCCATAATACAGAATATCTAACTTATCAGTCATTTTCCTGGATTTGTCTCATCATATCAAATCTTCCATTATGCCATTAGAGTACTGTTTTATTTTTTTTTTTTAAATTTTAAACACTTCTAATTGTTTCGGGTAATTTTGGGGTCTAATTACCGCATACGATATCGAGCAAACTTTATCGAAATTTTTTATTTTGCTACATATTATGACTCTCGATATCGAATGAAATGTATCGTAATATGAGATGACAGCATTCGATATCGAGTAACCAAAGCCATTACAACTCTCTAGTTTTCATTCGATACGTCAGTGTCTATCGAATGCAGAAAAATACGATAGTTTACTCGATACGATAGCTTACTCGATATCGAATGCGGTAATTAGGCCCCTGTTGTTGTTTTACTATCGAGAGTTGTTTCTGTTGTCAGGTCATCATCTAGCTCATCCTGACAAAGCTCAGCACCAAACATTCTGCAAAAAGTTTATTTCCGAATTTCTTAATTTCTGCTTTTCTACTGTATTTTATGAAAAAATTTTTTGAACACAACTTTTTTTGGTGCACTTTGGTAACTTTTTTGGTTGTAGAATGCATGTAAAAAAGCGAACTGCTTTGCAATTGAAGTTTTGGTACTTACTTATAATTAAAGACACAAAAAATATGGTTTAATACTACAAACAATTTAAAGTTTTGTTGTATCGGTTAATCGGTTAATCGACTGAAATTAACCGGTTAGTTAATCGGGTAGTTATTAATCGGTTAACCGTTAACCGTTAACCCTAGTTGACATACAGAGGAGGAAAGCGTTCTTAACTGTTTTGCCTTAGCCGATTTATGTATAAATAGATGTATGTATGTATGTATATTTATACCCACACCACAATAGTGGAGAGGGTATTATGCATTTGTGCTGATGTGTGTAACGCCTTAAAATAGTGGTCCTAGACCCACATTAAAGTATACCGATCTACTCAGAATCACTTTCTGAGTCGAACTAACGATGTCCGTCCGGCTGGCTGGCTGTCCATGTAACCTTGTACGCAAAGTACAGGTCGCAATTTTGGAGATAATTTGATAAAATTTGGGTCATAGGTTCTTATTGGCACAAGGAAAGTATTGAAAATGGGCCGAATCGTAGGACCACGAGGGAAGATAGGGGGAAATATCTTCCTCTCAGAAACTATCAAACCGATTTTAATGAAATTTAAAACATAGATAGAATCATATCTTTATGGACACAAAAGGGATGCATTTTTCAAAAAAATAGGACCACGAGGGGAGATAGGGGGAAATTTCTTCCTCTCAGACACTATCAAACCGATTTTGATGAAATTTAAAACATAGATAGAACCATATCTATATGGACACAAAATGTATAAATTTTAAAAAAAATCGGACCACGAGGGGAGATAGGGGCAATTTCTGCCTCCCAAACCGATTTTAATGAAATTTAAAACATAGATAGATCCATATCTATAGGGACACATTAGCTATACAGTTTTTAAAAAAATAGGACCACAAGGGGAGGCAGGGGGCAATTTCTGCCTCTCACAAACTTTCAAACCGATTTTCATGAAGTTTATAAACATAGATAAATCCATATTTACATGGACACATAAGCATGATGTGTTTTTAAATACTGTGGTGTATGGTAGCATATGGTCGGGCTTGACCGACTATACTTTCTTACTTGTTTTATATTTTTATTATGGTCCAACATAATGCACGATCTTAATCTTCAATCATCTTCACCTCAGTGGATTAGTTAACAAGCAGAATTGCCGCATTGAACAAAGGATTATCCACGAGTGATTGTTGAAAAACCAATGCATCCATAAAGAGTGACTGTTTGGTGCGGTTTATGGGGTGGACGGCCTAATGCCACCGCCACCCCATAAACCGCACCAAACAGTCACTCTTTATGGATGCATTGGTTTTTCAACAATCACTCGTGGATAATCCTTTGTTCAATGCGGCAATTCTTCGAAAATGAGTTACCGTGAACGGAGTTCGCTATCGCGAGATGATAACGGACTTCTTATGGTCGAAAATTGAGGATATGGACCAACAGGATAGTGCCACTTGCCACACAGCCAACGAAACAATGGCTCTTTTTCGCGAGAAATTCACTGGCCATGTTATCTCACGTCGTGGCGATGTTAATTGGCCGTCACGCTCATGTGATTTGACACCGTTGGACTTCTTTTTTGGGGATATTTTTAAAGAAAAAGTGTATGTCAATAAGCCAAGAACAATTCAAAGGATGAGATAATTCGTCAAATTAACGACGTTGAACCTCAATTATGTCTCTGAGTTATTGAAAATATGGACCATCGGATAGAGGTGTGACACTGAAGTCATGGCAACTATTTGGTCGATATTTTGTTTCACATATAATTGTCATGGATCTTTCTTCCAAAATAAAAAATATCAAGATAATTCTCTGAAAACTTTTTGTTTAAATTACAATAGCGCGTTTGGTAAGATTAATTGCATGATGAGAGACTCAACCTAAACAAAGGGAATGAATGCTCAAGCTTGTGATCAAAAGTTGGAAAATGTTGTTTCTGTCTACTGCGTTCAAAATTCGACTCTGCAAATCACTCAAAGCAGCATTTTTTTTTTTTTTTTTTTTTGACTAAATTTTTAACTTAGTGTGTGTTTTTTAATTTAAATAAAGTGTTTTTTTTAATTAAAGAAACTCGTTTCGATTTGGCGACTTATTCCTGTTAATCACCATTTAAAGTTTTGAAATTACAAATGTAATCAACTTAGTGATTCTTCCAGTTTTACTATTATTTTTAAAAAACCTTTTATCAATGTTAACAATCTATTGTTAACTTAGTACTTTTTTTATTAATCGGTGATTCATTATGAGGTACTATTGCAGTATTGGTCTTTCAGCTTTCTTTGAAAGTACACCCAGAGAAAAAACATGTTTAAATATGGTCACCTCCAATAAAACTATTTTTAAAGAAAATTTCAAACATACTTTGATTATTTTAACCATATTATTGTCACCGACAACCATATTATTGTCACCTACAACCATATTATGGTTAAATAAGGCCTCCAGCAAGAATTCACAACCATATTATGGTTGCCTCCGAACATGTTATGTTTAATAATAACTAAAATATGTTTAAAGTTTATAATAGCGTGGTTGGGTTTTAACCATAGCATGTTGCTCTTTAAAAACAAATTAATGTTATTTTAACCATAACATGTTTATAGGCAACCATAATATGGTTGTTGCCTCTTGATGGTGGACTAGTTTAACCAAATTATGGTTGTCGGTGACAATAATATAGTTATACTAAACATAATATGTTTAAAATTTTCTTTAAAAATAGTTTTGTTGGAGGCGACCATATATAAACATGTTTTTTCTCTGCGTGAAGAAAATATCTAGTCAAACAAATGTATATAGATGTATGGAGGTATGTAATACAAGTATCAGATAAATTTGACTGCATCCTAAAGACATGTTACAATGTGCCATTTTTAGATCCATCAACGAATATTGAAAACAACACTCAAGTCAAATATTGTTGTAGTAATAAAACAAACAAAAAAAAACCAACAATTCAAACGACTAATTGCATATTTGCATACAGCATGTTGTACATACTACACCAACAATTACATGTTCGTTCATACCATGCAATAACAACTACAAGTAAAACAGCAAAAACCTCAGCAGCAAAAACAAAAATGCAACAGAAAAACTTTTAAACTTTTTATTTCACATTCTAGCGTATTTTTTTTTTTTTTTTTTTTTGTGGAAAGTGTGTGAGTTTGGGTATTTATTTGTGGATCTTTTGAAAGTGAACACCATTGGCACCATGTATACACATATTTAATGGTAAAAAACCTTTCATCAGAGATTTGTTGCAACTGAAAGGGGCAGGAATGATGGTCATGGGGTTTGAAACGTTTCTTGCAAAAGAAAATATGTATTTAAAAGCTTAATCTGGTAGAGTTTTGCTGTTCGTAATGCTCGTTTAAGTCGTTGCTTACCTTCAGTTTGATTATCACCTGTGGCAACTTTTGTTAAATGGCATTTTCAAACACGTAACAAATCAACGATATTTCGCTTGCTATTATTGTTGTTGTTTTCTATTTTATTTTTCACGAATCCATCAATTTTTGTTGTTATTTTTTTTTATTCGTTTTTCGTTCATGTAACATTTACATATTTATCCATTCACTTACGACACTCAACAGTAAATGGGGGGAAAAAGATTGTAGTTAATAAAAGACGACTTGAAAACAAACTATTAAAAAGTACTTTTCATAAAGGTAGAATTTTCTTAAGTATCATATAAATAACTATACGCTAGACCAACCAAGTGATACGTACACCGTGTAGAAATATATCGCAGCTGATCAACAAGAGTACAATGGTGGACGATGTAAGATCGATACTTTAAAAAAATCCGATGTTTTTTAACAGATCTACCTCGAATAAACATCTGATGGTTTTTTTTTTTCGATGCATCGAAGCACCAAAATTTGATTTTATTCTTCGTCGAAATTTAAAACACGATTTGCACCTCTTTCCTTACAAAATCAATAACTAGTCCAAAAACTAAATCCTGAAGACTTCAAAATGGGCTTGGAATATGCTAGAGCAGTTTTAAATCTCGTTGATCAAAATTAAAACTTTCAGTCAACAAAAAAAATAGAATAGAACTTTGTGAAAAATATTTTAAAAATCCGTATTAAAAAATTATATGTTATTATAAAAAAATACTTAGTGTTGGTGTGTAAAGCAAAATTTCGTTTAATAATTTAACAAAATGGCTTTGTCGACAACCTCAATGCACCAGCGGGAAAGCTCAGAAGATCTTCTTACTTCAGGCCTTTTTAAAGGCTTGCTTAAACATTTTTTTGATTCAATTACTATTCTTATCTTACTTCTAAAGAAGGCCTTCTAGGCTCTTTGGTATAAAAGATAAGATACACCTCATACTCGTTTCTATGAGAAGGGTGTAGAGAACGGAGGGGGAAAATTTTTTGTATTGTTTTTTGCACAAGCAAAAGCGAAATAATTCTTCTTTTGATCCCGTTACCATTCTTATGTAATTGTTTAAGAAGCGAGAGCGGAAGGCCTACTCCGCAATGACAACGTGTGTAAACAATATATGGGTATGGAATGGAGCGAGCAGGCCTTCCATATCCAAAAGAAGGGGGCCTTTTAAAAGGCATCCGTACTCCTTTTTGTTCCCGCTGGGACCGTGACCAGCTTTGACATTTGTGGTCGCATCATATTTCTTAGTGGGCCGCAAATTTGTATAAAAACTGATACGTTATCTTTCGTTTGCATGGTCGATCGGCATGTCGTACTAAATATTGTTACTGGGTCGAAAATCAGCTGTTTGTCTTTGAAAATACAAACGTACGATAGCGGTCGACATCGTTGGCAGGTAGTAAATTAAAAAATTGCTTTGCACGGGGACATATAGCGAAACTGCATGGCGGATTCGTTGGCGTATGCAGGCACCACCTCTCAACATATAAGAGTCTAAAACCAATATTTGCGGTGCGGTGCGATTTCTCGTTGCGGGAGAGAAAAATAAACATAATACAACGGAAGACGGCGACGGAAATAGTTGTAATTTTTTTTTTTTTAATTTTTATTAATTTATTTGTGCACACATTTTTATCATGTTGTTTGTTTTCAATAATGTTGTGAACATAGCCAATTATTCAAAAACTATGGCAACATCAGAAAGAGAACGAGTATCAAAAATTGAGAGACAAGGCGAATTAAATTCGCTTTGTTGAGAGAGAAAGAAAGTCCGCAATGAAAATAAAATAGATTTTAATTTTATGCCGTTCCGCACTGCGGTTTTTTACTTCAAAATCGTATGAAAAATCGCACCGCAATAAATTATCGTTACATTGTGTTCAGACTCTAATGCAGGTGTTTCACTCCCAAGCAGAAAGCAACTTATAGCGCACAAGTAACATCTTATTTTCAGTCAGAGGTGGCACGGTGAAATTACCTGTGGGGAAACCAGGAAAATCTGGATCATCGTAGATGAAAAAAAGGGACACGGCGGGCATTACAGCTGTCCAGACATCCCATAAGATACCAATAACTGACCGGCCAGGGCTCCCTTATTATGACTTATGTAGAAGTTGCGGCGGCGAGGAGGATTAAGAGTCAACGGAACGCCTTCTCTGCAATTGTCCGGCATTCGGAGATTTAGGACTTGAAATATTTGGTCGAAGAGCCCTTGGGGGCAAAACTTGTCTCTGTGATATTGATTTAAACAGGATCCACTCCTTTATTGAATCGAGCGGGTGGCTGCGAGGGAACACTAGCAGCCAGATAACATAGGACCCATGAGAGACGGTGTAACATGGTAACACAACGGGAACTAATTAATGGACCCACGTGAGCTGTGCTTGATCACGACTGCCATGGATCCTAACCTTGCCTATCAATACAATATTGTTGAACAAGTACGATATATTACAAAATGCTCACATTCTACATCGCAAGGCGAAGGAAGTATGTCCCAGCTGTGCTTTCACCTACCTTAGAGTTATCATATTTAAGCTTCAGACACATGTAAAACTTTTCAAATATGTGGAAAGCACATTAAAATATAAAAAATATGAAAAAATTATATTATAATGAATAGTTATTTTTGAATTCCCTTCTTAATTTAATAAAAGTAAACTTGCTTAAAGAGATCTATGCTTTAATCTGTTGCAAACTTTTAAGCAAATTTTATATATTCCCACTTTGTTTGTAGGTGAATAAAAAAAAAAGAGAGCCTCGCAACCATGGCTGCCAGATTGGAGGATTTATCGTAATTTGGGAATTTAGCACATTTAAACAAAATAACATTTCTTTGTCTAAAAAGCACACAGAATTAAGTCATACATACATAAGTATGTACAGACAGTCTAACCTCGGTTAAAGCAATCCTCGATAAACGCAACTCCTCGATAATCACACCACTCAAATTCTTAACACTGGTGACTCTCTTAACGCACCTTTTCAATAAACGAAATCTCAATTAATGCAACTTTTCAAACAAAGTCTTGTTTTCCAGAGTTGGCTTTTTATGGGGCCTTTGGTAAATTATGAACCGATCCTCACCAAATTAGGCAATGTGATTTCTATTCTTAAAAAACTATAACGTACCAAAAATTATTACAGTTGTATTATATGTTACGGCTTTAGGCTGTCTAAACTTTTTTCCAAGAGTAGCCTTTAGCTGGGCAACATGGCAAACTATCGTCCGATCTTTACAAAACTTAACCGTGTAATTTGTAGGCCTTTAAAACTGTGACGTAGCAAATTGTATTACAATAGCATCATTTGTTACGTCTTAGGCGTGCTAAAGATGGACAGACGGACCTATCTAAATCGACTTAGAATTATTCAAGAGGAATAACTGGGGTCTGAGATGAATAATGAAAAACTTTCACACGGAATGACTTGCTTAGTATACTCTCATTTACCACAAGTGGTGGTGGAGAGTATATAAACAGAACATACTACTTAATGTTTGTTACTTTCGTGAAAATAGTTATGGATAGTATTAGTGGTTGCGTATAAGTGCAAACACCGTGAACCGAACGCTAAGAAATGTTTGATTTATTTTTAAAACATCACACTCGTACTTAATATACAAAAACTTTATACATAACAGCCTTCAATAATGACAAGGTATTTCAAAATTCTTAAAACTCAAAATAAGTACCAAGAAGAACAAATGTTATCTTTATAACTCTTAAGTACACACACAGAAAAAATTCTCCAAAATTGTTCACCAATTAAAGCATTAATCAAAAATTTTTAATATTTTTAATTAGGCTTAAGTTCATTAAATTTAATTTTCATTAAATTATTTTTATGAAGAAAGGAATTTTACAACATGAAAATTAAACGGCAAGCCCTCTGAGGAGATTGAGTGGTTGCAATCGAAACATGTCAGGGTAACCTGTCCGTAAACACCTGGGTTCGAGCCCAGATTGAGTCAAGAATGAAAAATTATCAATAAATTTTAATTAATTTTCATGTTGTAAAATTCCTTTCTTCATAAAAATAATTTAATGAAAATTAAATTTAATGAACTTAAGCCTAATTAAAAATATTAAAAATTTGGATTAAAAACCATAAATAGTTCAATAAAATAACCACAATACTAATAATTGTTAAAGCTAAGGCACGAGCTCTATGTTTGCATTTGTCCTTCAAGTTGTGCTGAAAAGGTCAACAAGAAAAAGAAAGACAAAAAAATGAAAAAAAACAAAAATATGTACTTTGAACTTCAAGAAGAATTCTTGACAAAAGTACGAAAAAACAGAAGTAAAGGAATAACATGTTAAAATAAATTAAAATAGATAATCATTCAAAGCAAATTTCGATCTACCAAAGGTTGAATACAATTTGGTTTAAGGATTGATGTTTGACTAATGACGTCAGCAGTCGTCGATGGCTGCGAGTGTTAAACGGCAAGCCCTCTGAGGAGATTGAGTGGTTGCAATCGAAACATGTCAGGGTAACCTGTCCGTAAACACCTGGGTTCGAGCCCAGATTGAGTCAAGAATGAAAAATTATCAATAAATTTTAATTAATTTTCATGTTGTAAAATTCCTTTCTTCATAAAAATAATTTAATGAAAATTAAATTTAATGAACTTAAGCCTAATTAAAAATATTAAAAATTTGGATTAAAAACCATAAATAGTTCAATAAAATAACCACAATACTAATAATTGTTAAAGCTAAGGCACGAGCTCTATGTTTGCATTTGTCCTTCAAGTTGTGCTGAAAAGGTCAACAAGAAAAAGAAAGACAAAAAAATGAAAAAAAACAAAAATATGTACTTTGAACTTCAAGAAGAATTCTTGACAAAAGTACGAAAAAACAGAAGTAAAGGAATAACATGTTAAAATAAATTAAAATAGATAATCATTCAAAGCAAATTTCGATCTACCAAAGGTTGAATACAATTTGGTTTAAGGATTGATGTTTGACTAATGACGTCAGCAGTCGTCGATGGCTGCGAGTGTTAAACGGCAAGCCCTCTGAGGAGATTGAGTGGTTGCAATCGAAACATGTCAGGGTAACCTGTCCGTAAACACCTGGGTTCGAGCCCAGATTGAGTCAAGAATGAAAAATTATCAATAAATTTTAATTAATTTTCATGTTGTAAAATTCCTTTCTTCATAAAAATAATTTAATGAAAATTAAATTTAATGAACTTAAGCCTAATTAAAAATATTAAAAATTTGGATTAAAAACCATAAATAGTTCAATAAAATAACCACAATACTAATAATTGTTAAAGCTAAGGCACGAGCTCTATGTTTGCATTTGTCCTTCAAGTTGTGCTGAAAAGGTCAACAAGAAAAAGAAAGACAAAAAAATGAAAAAAAACAAAAATATGTACTTTGAACTTCAAGAAGAATTCTTGACAAAAGTACGAAAAAACAGAAGTAAAGGAATAACATGTTAAAATAAATTAAAATAGATAATCATTCAAAGCAAATTTCGATCTACCAAAGGTTGAATACAATTTGGTTTAAGGATTGATGTTTGACTAATGACGTCAGCAGTCGTCGATGGCTGCGAGTGTTAAACGGCAAGCCCTCTGAGGAGATTGAGTGGTTGCAATCGAAACATGTCAGGGTAACCTGTCCGTAAACACCTGGGTTCGAGCCCAGATTGAGTCAAGAATGAAAAATTATCAATAAATTTTAATTAATTTTCATGTTGTAAAATTCCTTTCTTCATAAAAATAATTTAATGAAAATTAAATTTAATGAACTTAAGCCTAATTAAAAATATTAAAAATTTGGATTAAAAACCATAAATAGTTCAATAAAATAACCACAATACTAATAATTGTTAAAGCTAAGGCACGAGCTCTATGTTTGCATTTGTCCTTCAAGTTGTGCTGAAAAGGTCAACAAGAAAAAGAAAGACAAAAAAATGAAAAAAAAAACAAAAATATGTACTTTGAACTTCAAGAAGAATTCTTGACAAAAGTACGAAAAAACAGAAGTAAAGGAATAACATGTTAAAATAAATTAAAATAGATAATCATTCAAAGCAAATTTCGATCTACCAAAGGTTGAATACAATTTGGTTTAAGGATTGATGTTTGACTAATGACGTCAGCAGTCGTCGATGGCTGCGAGTGTTAAACTGCAAGCCCTCTGAGGAGATTGAGTGGTTGCAATCGAAACATGTCAGGGTAACCTGTCCGTAAACACCTGGGTTCGAGCCCAGATTGAGTCAAGAATGAAAAATTATCAATAAATTTTAATTAATTTTCATGTTGTAAAATTCCTTTCTTCATAAAAATAATTTAATGAAAATTAAATTTAATGAACTTAAGCCTAATTAAAAATATTAAAAATTTGGATTAAAAAACCATAAATAGTTCAATAAAATAACCACAATACTAATAATTGTTAAAGCTAAGGCACGAGCTCTATGTTTGCATTTGTCCTTCAAGTTGTGCTGAAAAGGTCAACAAGAAAAAGAAAGACAAAAAAATGAAAAAAAAACAAAAATATGTACTTTGAACTTCAAGAAGAATTCTTGACAAAAGTACGAAAAAACAGAAGTAAAGGAATAACATGTTAAAATAAATTAAAATAGATAATCATTCAAAGCAAATTTCGATCTACCAAAGGTTGAATACAATTTGGTTTAAGGATTGATGTTTGACTAATGACGTCAGCAGTCGTCGATGGCTGCGAGTGTTAAACGGCAAGCCCTCTGAGGAGATTGAGTGGTTGCAATCGAAACATGTCAGGGTAACCTGTCCGTAAACACCTGGGTTCGAGCCCAGATTGAGTCAAGAATGAAAAATTATCAATAAATTTTAATTAATTTTCATGTTGTAAAATTCCTTTCTTCATAAAAATAATTTAATGAAAATTAAATTTAATGAACTTAAGCCTAATTAAAAATATTAAAAATTTGGATTAAAAACCATAAATAGTTCAATAAAATAACCACAATACTAATAATTGTTAAAGCTAAGGCACGAGCTCTATGTTTGCATTTGTCCTTCAAGTTGTGCTGAAAAGGTCAACAAGAAAAAGAAAGACAAAAAAATGAAAAAAAACAAAAATATGTACTTTGAACTTCAAGAAGAATTCTTGACAAAAGTACGAAAAAACAGAAGTAAAGGAATAACATGTTAAAATAAATTAAAATAGATAATCATTCAAAGCAAATTTCGATCTACCAAAGGTTGAATACAATTTGGTTTAAGGATTGATGTTTGACTAATGACGTCAGCAGTCGTCGATGGCTGCGAGTGTTAAACGGCAAGCCCTCTGAGGAGATTGAGTGGTTGCAATCGAAACATGTCAGGGTAACCTGTCCGTAAACACCTGGGTTCGAGCCCAGATTGAGTCAAGAATGAAAAATTATCAATAAATTTTAATTAATTTTCATGTTGTAAAATTCCTTTCTTCATAAAAATAATTTAATGAAAATTAAATTTAATGAACTTAAGCCTAATTAAAAATATTAAAAATTTGGATTAAAAACCATAAATAGTTCAATAAAATAACCACAATACTAATAATTAATCAAAAATAAAATCAGTTTTAATTAAAAATTTAGTCAAGTGAATTGAACGTTTAATCACGTAAATTAAACGTTTATTTAATACTATTAACTGGTTTAATTGATACTATTAATTTGTTTACTGGTGCAATTAATTTTTTAATTAATATCACAAATTTTTTAATTGAAATCAATTTTTATTTTTTTCTGTGCACCTTATTTGTGAGGCATAAACTGCCACCTGGGCCACTTGAATTTTGTATGGAGTTTCTTGTGGCGATAGAAAAACTCACACTAACGAACCCCTGGGCAAGGCTGGGACTACTTTTATATATATGGAGTTTTATGGCTATGGAGGGAACATTAAAATTAATTAAAATTATTTTTCGAAAAAACAGAGAAGGAAGAATTCTTATGTGTTGTGTTTGCTTTTTAAACCTTTCATTTTGATTTTATTTACTACAGTACATATATTATAGGGAAGGGCCTGACCAGGCCCAGGTGGATACAGTATGCACAAAATTTTCATTTGGCCAATTGAGGAATACATAAAGTTTCGTTCTAATATATATACTTAATAATTATATAAAAAAAACTAGAAAAAAGTCAAAAAATGCCTGGCTAGGCCCAGGTATACACTTAAGGGCGAATAAAAGTACCTGAATTGAAACAAATACAAAAATATATATGTTTATGTTCGGTTTGTGCTTTGTTGTGATACAGACGTGTATTTTTAACCCCGCATACGATTGGAACTATTAATTAATCACATTTGATTTTGTAATATAAGCAGCGAATAGACGCTTAAAAATAAATAACATATTTTGTTATTTAAATTATTTAACATAATAGTGAACAATTAAAACGATAAAATTAAATAAAATAGTAAAAATATATACGTATGAATGTTCATACATGTATGTACATATGTATACATATTCTGAACAAAAACATTTAAGTTTTTATTTCTTATTTTTGTTGTTGTTTTTGTTGTAAAATACAATAAATAATAAAAATATTAAAAGCAAAGCAAAACGGTGAAAAACAAAAACAACTCTTTGCATGAGTAAGAACAGTGAAACAACACTAAGACAAAATGAAAGAAACGTTTACGTTTTAGTTCATGCAAACGAAAATAATGCAGAAATAAATAAAACAAAACAATATAAACTATCTAACGGCTAAGCCAATTATTCGAACACGTTCCCTATCACCCTCGGTGTTTACAAAAACAGTGGATAGTGATACATTAAAAAATATTAAACTGCCTCTTGGGACAAGTGTTGCCGAGTCCGCAAGTAGTGCCACAAATGCAAAAACAATCTTAGTAGGAAATGATGCCATGCATTTAACCACAGTCACTATGGAAAACCCTCTAGAAAAAAGTTGTCAAAAGCCCCAAGTACAAGTTGGTATGGACAGGTATATAACAGTGCTAAAACGGGGTCGCAGCCCTACCTCTTCAGCTATTGCTTCGGCCTCAAAAATACCAACTATTGATAGAACAAATACACAAAATCGTTTTGCGATTCTGGAGGATGAATCCTCTGAAGCACCAAACGTCATTAAATCGTCTAAGCCACCCCCGATATGCCTAAGAGAGCAAAACTCTAATGAGTTAATAAAAAGTTTAATTTCGGTGATAGGTGAAAATTCCTTTTATGTAGCTGCAATAAAGCGAGGTATCATTAACGAGACTAAAATACAGGTGAACCACGAGGATGATTTTCGAAAAGTAATTACAAGATTTGAGGCTCTGAATAAAAACTTTTATACATATCAACTGAAGAGCAGTAAAGGTCTTCAGGTAGTAATCAAGGGCATAGACTCATGCGTAGACCCAGGGGAAATTAAAGCTTTTTTGGAAGAGAAGGGCTTTAAAATAAAAAACGTAACAAATATCAAAAATAGGGAAAACAAATACCCAACCACTATTTCGAGTGGAGCTAGAACCCGGCGACGTTAAGCTCAAAAAAAATGAAACGCATCCAATTTATAATTTAAAATATATTCTGTACAGAAGGGTTACTATTGAGGAGCCGCACAAAAGAAATGGTCCTGTTCAATGTGGTGAATTACATGAAACAGTTCTTTGCGACAAGTCTAAAACTGACCCCAACGTAAAAAAATGTAGCAACTATGGCGGTAATCACACTGTCAATTATAGAGGATGCCCTTTATATACTGTCGTCAAGCAGTCGGTCGGACCGAAAACTAATCCCCCTCAAATGCAGGTAAAAAATCAGGTAAACACTAATGACATTCAGGCTGCTCAGCCTAGTAACAACAGAACCTCTTACGCTTACGTCCTAAAATCAAACCATGTGCCAATGCAAGGTGTTTCGCCAAGTAATGATGAAACTCCAGTTTCTAATTTAAGTCGACTAGAAAAAGCCATGGAAACATTAGTGCAAACAGTAACTAATTTTACGAACACAATGGGTAATATGATGCAGGAAATTCTTAGAATGCAATCGATGTTATTGCAAGCTGTACTTAACAAGCCATGAACTGTTTAAAAATTTGTTTTTGGAACGCAAACGGCATCCGCCAACATAAAAACGAATTAGAATACTTTCTTAAAAATAAGCAAATTGATGTCATGATGGTTTCTGGAACTCATTTGACCTCAAGAAATACGTTTAAAATCAATGGTTATATACTATATGATACCAAGGACCCTCGAGGTAGAGCTTGTGGAGGTTTTGCCATTTTAATAAAAACGCGAGTCAAACACTACCTTATGTGTGATCATTGTGAAGATTATCTTCAAGCAACGAACCTTTGCGTTGAGGAATTAAATAGAAACTTAGTAATTTCATCGTTATACTCCTCGCCTAGATTTCCAATATCAGAAAGCCAATATTATAAATATTTTAAATCATTAGGACCGTGTTTCCTGGCCGCTGGCGATAATAACGCTAAACATACCTTCTGGGGGTCACGACTTATAACACCAAAGGGTCGTGTTTTATTTAACACAATTTCTAAAATGGATTTAAACGTGGTAGCGGGCGGACAACCAACATATTGGCCTACTGATCATCAAAAAATTCCAGATGTCATCGATTTCGGCGTGGTTAAAAACATCCCCATAGAAACGATTCATGTTGAAGCTTCCCTGGAATTATCGTCCGACCACACACCTACAATTGTTACTATAATGAACCCCAATAGAAGTGTACCTCCGACTGGTTACTTAGCGACGACAGCTACGCAAATTAATTGGTTATAAAATAAAAAATATCTCAGTACCCATTGCACAGAAAATATTCCGCTCAGTACACCGGAGTATGTAGATCGCTCTGTTGACAATTTTGACAGTTTTCTGAAACAAGCTGTTCAACATTCCAATATTGCCCCCAAAAAACAAAAACTATTAAAACATGTTCCACAGTTGTCGAGCATCTTTTGTCTGAAAAAAGAGAAGAGAGTGGCAAATGCACAGATCCCCTCAACTTAAGAACTTACTTAAAGAGTGTACAAAAAGACAAAGAAAGTTACTGCAGACTAAGAAAATGGCTTTTCTGGAAAAATATCTTGAGGAACTTGATGCAACCCCACAATCAAACTACTCATTATGGCGTGCAGCTAGAAATCTCAAAAGGCCAGTTGTCTCTAAACCACCATTAAGAAACTTGAATGGAAGTTGGGCAAGAAATGATGTTGAAAAAGGAAATCTGTTTGTATGTCACGATATTGCGGTCGAGTTACCACCTGTTGCTGCTAGAGCAGCTGTTCCGCTAAGATTTGAGATAAGAGAAATCGAAAAGGCTATTTGTGATTTAAACCCCAAGAAGGCTCCTGGTTTTGATAAGATCAGCAACAAAATGCTTTTGGAGCTACCCAGCATAGCAAAGAAAATTATTCTTTTAATTTTTAATGCTATTTTACGCCTTGAATACTATCCTCAAAAGTGGAAGGTCTCCTTAGTCACCATGATACCTAAACCTGGAAAGGATCACACAAAAGTTGAGTCATATAGGCCTATAAGCTTACTTTCTAATATATCAAAGCTGTTTGAGAAGCTGTTAGCGTCAAAATTAACCCCAATTTTATATGAAAATAGATGTATTCCTAACCACCAATTCGGCTTTAGAAGAGAACACAGCACAATTGAGCAAACCCATCGTAAAGTAAACGCAATAAGAAAAGCCTTTGAAGAAAACAAATATTGTTCGCTATCTTCATCGATGTTTCTCAAGCTTTTGATAAAGTCTGGCATGAAGGCTTATATCATAAATTGAAACTAAACTTACCAGTAAACACACACAAGCTGCTAGAAAAATACTTAGTCGGTCGAAAGTCTATTATTAAAGAAGGTGATTTTTTAAGCTCTCCTCAGCAAATTGACGCTGGAGTCCCGCAGGGAAGCATCCTGGGCCCACTTTTATACTTAATATATACTTCGGATATGCCAACAAACAACTACACCCAAACATCAACATTTGCTGATGATACAGCTTTTCTATGCGTGCAAGAAAACAGTCAAGAAGCATCTCGATACCTACAGGATCATATAATTCAACTCGAACTATGGTTAAAGCAATGGAGGATAAAGGTCAATGAGCAAAAATGCGTACATATAACATTCACCTTGCGTCGGGACTAATGCCCCCTATTAAAATCAATAATCAAATAATACCTCAAAATTCGCATGTAAAATACCTCGGTATTTATCTAAATCGCCGTTTAACGTGGAAAAACCATATAGAGGCAAAATAAACTCAAATGGAACTAAAAGCCATCCAAATTCATTGGCTTATTGGAAGAATCTCTGTCATTAGTCTCGAATGCAAACTTCTTCTTTACAACTCTATCTTAAAGCCAATCTGGTGTTATGGTATTCAGTTATGGGGCACTGCCTCGGCCTCTAATATCGAAAAAATTCAAAGGCGCCAAAATAAACTACTTCGAATAATCACAGCTGCCCCTTGGTATGTTAAAAACTCAAATATTCACAAGGACCTCAATGTTCCATTAGTTAAAACTATGATTACGAAATATGCAGTAAAATACTTAAAAAGACTCGAATTGCACCCGAACCCACTAGCTCGAAATATTTTAAATGATAGCGGCCACACTCGCTTAAGAAGAAGAGACACTGCAGCACTTATCCAATTAGATGTGCGATAAACACCTATAAAAGTGAACAGAGCCCGTGATGAAGAAAATTTTTGTCTGGCACTGGCAGGGCATAAAAAAACGTATTAGGTTAAGATTTGATTAATTATTCTTAGTTCATATTTAATATATGAAGATTCAATAAATAAATAATGAAGAAAAAAAAAATGTTTATGTATGAATTTAACTTTGATATTTTCAAAACCGTAAACCGAACCGAAACCGGCCGGTTTTAATCATTTTAAAACCGAAACCGCGGTTTCACATTTTTACGGTTTTTCGCAAACTCTAGCCGACATCGATCTTAGACTATCGACAAGAAATATGCATTTGCATGGATATCGCAACCCATAATTATTATTATTGTGAACCACCAATGCCATTGGTTAAAGATTGATGTTTGATGGCTGATAGGCACATCAGTGGTGCAGAGGGTAGAACTGCAAAGAATTCTGATGATGAGAATGTGGTTATTCTCGAAACGTAAATTCAACCTGAGTTCGAGCCCCAGCTCAGCCAAGAATAAAACAAAGTTATCAGTAAATTTTAATTGTTGTAAAATTCCTTCCTTCAGTAAAAATAATTTAATGAAAATTAAATTTCTGTGGCATTTTAACAAAACATCTTTAAGTCAAATTTAAAAAGTTGAAAAAATTTTGTTAATCATGCGAATTTTCATTAAAAAAAATTTTTTGTTTACGTTTTTAAAATTTTGTATTATCAACAAAATTGTTCTTTAATTATGGTTTATTTTGTTAAAATCATGTTTTCACCGAGATTTTTTTAAAAACTTTTGTGCTTTCTTATCTCGAGTTAAGATGTCTTGTCAAAATGCCACAGATTTGATGAACTCAAGCCTAACAAAATATCAAAATTAAATTTTTTTTTTTTTAATTTAAATCCTTTGGCCCTTGGGACATTTAGGTATAACTTCTTCACCATTCTACTGTAAAAAATACGTTCATATGTATAAAATACTTATGAATCTGAATTGCTATTGATAAATTGTCCAATTTTGAAAAGGAAAGAAACGATTTTTAAATTTTTCACAATTTGATCTGGCAGCTCTGCTCGCAACAGTAACAAAATTCTTCCCAGTACATTGTTTTGCACATTTCCATAGAAATGTGCGAAGATTATACGTTTCAACAAACACGAAATTGTTCACGAAAACCTCAAGCTGTATGTTACTGTTGTTGTTGTTGTTGGTTTGTTGTTAATGTTCATGTTGCTGATGCAATGTAATGTTGCTGCAAGTTGTCGATGAAAGGACAACAAAACCAACAAAAAACTAAATACTGAAAATCAAATTGCCAACAGAAAACGCATTGGGTGCAAACACGATTCTAAAAATCGAGTATAAAAAGTTAAAGTCAAACAAAATTCGTGAAATATAATTTCATTTGTTTTTAACTTTAATCAGTTTGCTAATTTTTACACTTTTTTAAAATCTCTTTAAAAAATCAATACACTAACGAATTGTTTATTGGGTTGTCTGAATTGTTATCCTTTTTAAAAGTGCTTTTAATAATGTTTAAAAATAACTATAATCGTTAAATATTTCTTGTTTCTTTTCTTTTTTTTTTTTGCAAAAATATACTCCTTCTGTTGTAACTAAATTAAAAAAAAAATTTTAACAATAAAGAAATTATTAAAGTTGGACGCCATAAGTCGTTGAGTCGATGAGTGAGTCCATATGTCTGTATGTGTCCCACCATGTTTAATAACTTTTAAACGGAAATTCAATTCATTGTCTAACATGGCAGCGGCCATGTTTTAATAAAATACGTGACTTGATTTCATTTTCGTTTTAAGAAACGCATTCTGTGCACAAAAACAAAAAAGAGCTGGAAGACGTTGCAAAAACAAAAATTAAATATTACAACCTCAAGATACTCAACTGCCATATAAAGTTTAATATTATATATTTTGCACAATTTGCTACGAACAAAAAGTTTTTAAGTTTTCAGTAGTAGAACTATTTTTAAGAAAGTGAGGAAAAGTTGTGTAACATCTCATAATTATAAACATTGGCATAATAGAAAATAGTTCAAAGTATTTGCCATAATTTTATTTTATTATTAATTAGCAAACTCCATTAACAACATAAGCTGCATCTGTTTATTCTTAGAATCTTAAATTGTCTCCGTACATTTTTATGAAACGCATTAAGCTTTAAAATTCTCCTTTTTCCTTGAGGACTGTTCGCCTCCACGAAGTTTAAGGCCCTCCTCGGCTTTTAGACACTTGTAGATTTCATGGCAGACGACGTTATATGACTATCGGAGTGTCTGCCCATTCCATTTATAAAGGTTGGTTAAATAAAACCACACCTAAACGTCAAGTTTTTTTCTGCATTTCATTTGACATTTTGACAAAAATACACAATCGAGCAACGCGTTAAAGTTATTCAGGCTTATTATGAAAATAGACGTTCAAATCAAAATGCATATCCTGATGTAGTGATAAGGCACATTCTCACCTCAGTGGATTCGTCAATAAGCAGAATTGCCGCATTTGGGCGAATGATAATCCCAGAGTGATTGTTGAAAAACCAATGCTCCCACAAAGAGTGACTGTTTGGTGCAGTTTATGGGCTGGCGGCATCATTGGGACGTATTTTTTCCAAAATGAGGCCCATCAGGCAGTTACTGTGAATGGTGTTCGCTATCGTGAGATGATAACGAATTGTTTAAGGCCCGAATTGGATGATATGGATGTGGACGATATTTGGTTCCAACTAGTGCTGGGAAACTATCGATAGTACTATCGATACTATCGATAGTCTTTAACTATCGAAAATATCGATAGGAAAAATATCAATATCGATATTATGATTATTTAAAATACAGCTATAAAGACATGTTACAGCAATTATACACACACAGTTTTTTGCCCCAAGTTTTTACTTGCTATTATTAATTTGCACTGAATTACAGCAATGAATACAAACAACAACAATGGCAGGTGGTATGGATTGCTAAGCTGTGCTTTTTTTACTACTTAAGGCCTCTATGCCGAAATTTTAATATGTTTACATAGGGACAGAAATGTCAGATGAGAGTTTTATGATGTTGTAAAATAATCTAATAAAAATGCAATTGCAATTGCGAGCATAGGATAAAACAATGAACGACCATTAGAGGAAAAGTCCGCTAGATTGAATACCTTTTGGGTTGAGAATCAAATCCTATTTAGAACATTATCGTACCTGTAACATTGGTTCCTCCAGAAAGGTGCTTATTAGCATCGCAATTTTTTAAAACAAAGGGAATTAAAAAATATAAAATACGTTCAATAAAACTAGTAAAAACTAGTTAAAGTTTTTCTACTTAGGTACAAACATACAGTCGATAGTAATAAGGATATATCGATAGTGAAATCTGAACTATCGATAAATATCGATAGTAGAAAATATCGATAGTATCCCAGCACTAGTTCCAACACGACGGTGTCACTTGCCACACAGCTAACGAAACAATGGCTCTTTTGCGCGACAAATTCAATGGCCGTGTAATCTCACGTGGTGGCGATGTTAATTAGCCGCCAAGATCCTGTGATTTGACACCGTTGGACTTCTTTCTTTGGGGTTATTTAAAAGAAAAGGTGTACGTCGATAAGCCAGCAATAATTCAAGAGCTAAAGGATGAGATAATTCGGCACATTAACGGCATAGAACCTCAATTATGCCTCAGCGTCATCAAAAATTTGGACCATCCGATGGAAGTCGCGGCGGCCATTCGGCCGATATTTTGTTCCATCCTAATTGAACCATAACAATATTATCACAATAAAAAGAAATGACAATAATTTCCTAAATAATTTGTGTTTTATTCAAAATCAACATCGGCCTTTTGTATAGCCGCATTTATATCATCTTGGTCAGCAATTCGAACTTCAGACTTTGTCAAAGGCAACTGACTGTTGGTGAAAACTCGTAGCTTTTGTTTTAGCGTTTCGTTTAGCTTTTAGAATTTTGGTTTTACCTTTCTGTAGCAGTAGTGTGATTCCATATTTTTTATAAAGTAATCGTTTCGTTAAAACAAATATAACGAAAATTTATCGAATTTGCTATGCAGTAATATTTTTAACGATATTCGCTGTCGGTTGAAGTCAGCTGTTACCTTAAGCAGTATTTTTTTTTCGTTACTAAAGCGACAATAATTTGTCGATAGACAGTTGTCTTAAACTAGCTGTTCAGCATTCCAGCATAACCCTCAAAAAAATAAAAAATAATAAAATATATTCTAAAGATGTTGTCTGAAAAAGGAGAGCTCGAAGACAGCGGCAATTGCACTGATCCCATCAGCTTAAGAATTCACTAAAAGGGTGTACAAAAAGGCTAAGAAAGAAACTGCAGACTCAGAAAACGGCTTCTCTGGAAAAATACCTTAAGGAACTTGATGCAACTCCACAATTATACTACTCATTATTGTGTGCAGCTAGAAATCTTAAACGGCCTGTTGTCTCTTAACCACCATTAAGAAACTAGAATTGAAGTTGGGCCAGAAACAGGCCTGCCATATTTGCCGATATATCGGCATTTTTCCGATTTTTTCCCCCTAAATTTCTGCCACATCAATTAATTTGAGTTGACTATTAGTGAACCAAATGCTTCCAATTTAGTTATTGTTTCGCCAATATATCCGAAGTTGGAAAATACAAATGCTTATTGACTTTTGATGGTATTTAAATTCAATATCCTTTACATTTTTTATTGCATAAGCATCGGTAGCAACAAGTTCTTCAATAACATTCTTAAATTGCTCAAAGTTTTTTGAATAGAATTCTTAAGCATCTACCCAGGTTCCCGTTCTTGTTAATACCAAGAACATTTCATTTAAAAATTGCAACTCGTGAAGGAGCCTTTAAAAATAACTTGTAACAGTTTTGGATAAATTGTTTTAGGTCAATTGGCAGCCTTAGCCATGTAAGGTGCTGCATCGGTTAAAAATTTAAGGATCTTTTGTCGAAATATTGTATTTTAAGCAGATCTCGAAAAATTTATGATTTGATTTAACAAAAAAAATTTTGAAGGTTTTTTTGTATACAATTTGGAAATTTTTTTTTTTTATAACATGGAAACTTAACAACTATATCACTCAAAAATGTTAAAATATGCAAAAATATGCATTTAAAACCAAAATATGCAAAAATATGCATTTTCACCAAAATATGCAACAATATGCAAAAACAAATCGATGCCATTTTAAAGCAAATTTAATGATTCGGAATGATAATTGGTCGACATCGATTTTAGACTATCGACAAAATACATGCATTTGCAAGGAAATCGCATCCCTAGTTATGTGTGTTGGGTTAATACATTTTTATTTGAAAACAAGTAAGAAAGTATAATCGGTCAAGCCCGACCATATGATACCCTACACCTCAGTATTAAAAAACACATCATTCTTATATGTCCATATAAATATGGATTTATCTATGTTTATAAACTTCATTAAAATAGGTTTGAAAGTTTGTGAGAGGCAGAAATTGCCCCCTACCTCCCCTTGCGGTCATATTTTTGAAAAACTGTATAGCTTACAGTGCCGCTCACTTGAATAGGTTCACATATTTTCTAATATTCAAATTGAATTTTTTCGGAAAATAATAAGTTTATTTATTATGTTTGATTTTATAATGTTAGAATTTTTTATTATATATGATTTAAAAGACGAAAATTGTTTCAATAATCAATAACTGTTTTTTAGTTATTTTTTTTTTAAATAACATGCTTTTAAACATCGTATATTTGGCTCACTTGAATAGGTTCATCGCCATTAATTGAAAAAATCAACACAAAAATTTATTTAATATATTTATTTTTTTAATTTAAAGGCTTTTTATAATGTTTTAACAAAAATTTAATAACGAGTATTTCCTGCTTTATTTGATATTACTTCAAATCAGTGTTTAAAAATGCTTGACTATTTTTAATGCTTTTGTAATTGCTTAACTTAACTTAAGAAAAAGAACACAGTAAAAGCAAAAAGCAAAAGCAGAAAAAGTGAGAGTAACTAATGTATTTACTGTCACTATGTGTATGTTCTCAGCTTAAAGTTTATACATTCAGTCAAGCAACCACTAAAAAAAATGCTGTTGCTGTAAGTAATATGTTTTTGTTTTTTTTTTATGTAGTTGCTTGGCTGGCTGTTTAACATTTTTTTGACTTGATCGCTGTTGCTTGCTGTTGCAGAAATTTGTTTTGAAAAAATCTTTGACGGTAAGAACCAGGGATGATAAATGAGAAAACCAATATCGTACCAACGAACTTATAGTACTAAATCTCTTTTTATTATATTATTTTATTTTTAAAAACAAATATTTCATACAACAAAAACAAAAGGTACTTAAAATTCATTTATACATTAGTTATATATAATAATAGGATGGGTAAAATTTCTTCACGTCAAAAGCATATCGCGATTCTTGTTCTATAATTTATACCAAGAAACTTTGCCAAAGAAACCATAGTTCAAAAATTAATTTCGAGCCCCGGATTTTTCAAAATAGTTAGTTTTCCAGACCTGTATCATGCGGTTTTAAGAGTCGAGAAATCCATTAATTTTTATTTTTGATTGCCGCCAGAGAGCGTTTTCCTACACTTTTTAGAATTTATCGCCTTTTTGTGGAAAATTGACGAATATTTCTCAAAATGCAATCTCTAATTTTAAACGAAAATAAAATTTTTAAGCGTTCTAAAAATATGTGCATACGAGCAGGAAAAAGAGTAGAAAGTTCGGATAAAATAAAATTTAATTTAGCTCTTGTAAAAGCTCCTTCAAAATAATTCGTAGTAAAATAATAATGGAGTGGGCTCCCACTGTTCCAAAATTCTGTTGATTACTTCTTGACATGACAACCATCTTGTTGAAGAATATTTCAAAATATTATTGAGCGGAATTCGTCTCTTGTACTATGTAGAACTTTTGCAGAAGTGGTTTCCTATATCTTTTAAAAACTTGTCAATATCATCGCAAATTCACGCTTATATGCTGTCGCTGATACTAAATTTAGAATGTAGCATAAGCAATCGTTGAATCAATAAGTGCAAAAATCTATTCACAGTAGCGAAGTTCTGTGTTTGGTGCAAATGTTCTTGCAAAAGAGTAAATGCAAAATATCATAGCTGTTTTGTTACATTTTACAATAAATTCATTGGAAAGTAAATACGAGTTGCCTTTTTATATCAATATTAAATATGTAGGTTTGAAAAATTTGGAAATATTACCAAATGAGCGACGGGAGTACCAGCGTACTTTTTAGTTTTAAATTGTACCAAAAAAAGTACAATTGTACCAACTTTATCAACCCTGTAAATCGAAGAATAATTGAAACATATTTTTATTTTGATAATGATTAAGCTATGTGTAAAATTTACATATGTAAATATGTTTAAAAGAGATAGAGTTTTTAATCTAACATGTGAAGTTTTATTTATTTTCATATGTACATAGGTACATATGTATTTTCGTATTTATTGAGAAAACATACTAAAAACATTAAAGAAATAGGTACCTTAAAATATGGTTTTGCGTAACTCACTAAATAAAAGAACAAAAATTAGTTTTTTTCGCAAAAAAAACATCTAACGGTAATGATCTTTAAACATTCTTTCTGCAAAAATACTAAGAAATTCAAAATATTCAAAATATATGTATGAAGTGCATGCCAGCAACAGCAAAGAAGTTAACTTGCTGACTTTAAGCGAATGAAAAGCCAAAAAAAAACTTAAACAAAATTTATTACTTACTTAAGTTGTTGCGTTACTGACTGATTAAGCAAAGAACATACACATAGCGAGACTAAAAAAATTATTTACTCTCTCTTTTTCTGCTTTTGCTTTTTTGCTTTTGCTTACTCTCTATCAAAGTAATAAAAGGCATTGAAAAATACAGTTTTTTAATTTGCAGCAAAAAATGTAAACAAAGCAAAAATTTCGTTGCTGTTGCTATTTTAAAGCAAGCAATTTAAACACTGCTTCAAATATACGAGTTGGGAGCGAGTTGTAGAGCTTTTCAATTATTGGTAATGAAATCTCGGCCCAAGCTTTTTTAATTCCTTCTATTAGGCTTTGTTTTGTTAGGTACTTTCTGCCTGACTCGTACACTTTGCGAGAAAGCAGTCCCCACATATTTTCTATTATATTTAAATCAGGAGAATACGGTGGCCACTCCAAAACATTCACATTCTGTCCCCGAATCCATTCTTTTACAACCCTTGCAGTGTGGAACAGGTCCGAATAGAGCTGAAAAATGTGGAAACGCCGTTTCAAGCACTGCTTTATAGTTATTCGCGTTCATTTTAGAAGAAAGAATCTGGAGGTCAATGGTACCATAGTACGATATCGTTCCCCATACCATCACACTGCCCTCACAGCTATGCAGGCGGCTAAGGCAACGTTCCTCTTTTCGCAAACCGTGAAAATAATAGTTGTATCCATCTGGACCTTCTAAATTAAACTACTTTTCATCCGAAAAAACAACACGCTGCCATTCCTTTTTATAGCTCATATATTTGCGTGCAAACTGGTGTCGTTTTTCTTTGTGAGTAGCATTTAGAGGTGTTTTTTTTTTTAATTTTTAATCGCTTTAAATGCTTGGCACTTCTAATGATGCGTTTTACTGTGGCTAGACTAGCAGTAACACCGGTTTTTTCTCTTATTTTCGCGGCAGAATCGCTAGAATTGGAGGCAGCTCTTATAATAGCTCTTCTGTCCGCTTTTGTTGTGGCTTTGCGCGAACGCCCTTTCATGTTTTTTCCATAATATAATTGCTGTCTTGTAAAATTACTCACAACGTTTTGGCTTCGTCCAATTTTTTTTGCAATTTTCCTATGGCTAAGGCCAGTTTCTAAAAACGCTTTTATTTTTCCCTTTTCTTCTTCACTTAATGGCTTGTTACGCCCCATTTCAAATAAAAACTGTTAAAATATATCGCAAATACTCACGAATACTTAAATTGAGATTAATATGATAAGCTGCTAACGGCAAACTGATTATTTGTTCAATGAACCTATTCAAGTGAGCTAAAATTTACATGTTTTTTTTTATTTTTTGCATAAAAACAACAAATTACAAAAGTTGTTTATTGTACCGTTAGTTTTTTTGATCAAAGTTGTTTTGATGTAAAATATCTCTCAATTTGATCATAAATAATATGTTCTCTTAAAGTGTATATAAAGAGAAATTAAAATGAAAATGTAATAATTTGTGAACCTATTCAAGTGAGCGGCACTGTATGTGTCCATATAGATATGGTTCTATCTATGTTTTAAATTTCATTAAAATCGGTTTGATAGTTTCTGAGAGGAAGAAATCTACCCTTATCTTCCCTCGTGGTCCTACGGTTTGGCCCATTTTCAATAGGCTTGGTCCTTGTGGCAATAAGAACCCATGTCCCAAATTTGACCAAATTATCTCAAAAATTGCGACCTGTACTTTGCGCACAAGGTTACATGGACAGCCAGCCGGACGGACATCGTTAGTTCGACTCAGAAAGTGATTCTGAGTCGATCGATACACTTTAAGGTGGGTCTAGGACCAATATTTTAAGGCGTTACACACATCAGCACAAATGCATAATACCCTCTCCACTATTGTGGTGTGGGTATAAATATTCCAGTATGAAGAATTAAAGACCAAAGTTAGTGCCGGTTCACACACGTCAAGTTTGACTCGTCAAGTCTTGAGCTTTTAGGAGAGAAGGAAAAAGAGAATGTCATTTCTTTGCTCCTCTCTCCTAAAAACTCAAGACATGACGAGTCAAACTTGACGTATCTGAACCGGCACTTAATAAAGAAAAAAATTTTAAACCTGAAATAATTCAGATAAATTTTTTTTCTATAGGGAAAATAAAAAACACTTTATATTTTGTTTGAAAAAAGATATAGTATAAATACTTACAAAAGAATAATGGCAAGCTAAATTTATGTTCACTATCAATTAATACAATATTTTTTTTTTTTTTCATTATTTATTGAATCTCCATATAATAAATATGAACTAACAATAATTAATCAAATCTTATCCTAATGCTTTATTTATGTCCTGCCAGTGCCAGACAAATTTTTCTTGAACGGGTTCCGTTCACATACATAAGTGATTATCGCTCATCTAAATGGATAAGTGCTGCAGTGTCTCTCGCCATGATTTAAAATAATTCGAGCTAGTGGATTTGGGTGCTGTTCAAATCTTTTTAAATATTTTACTGCATATTTTCAAATCATAGTTTTTACTAATGGCACATTGAGATCCTTGTGGATGTTTGAGTTTTTAATATACCAGGGAGCGGCTGTAGTTATTCGAAGATGTTTATTTTGGCGCCTTTGAATTTTTTCGATATTAGAGGCCGAGGCACTGCCCCATAACTGAATACCATAGCACCAGATTGGCTTTAAGATGGAGTTGTAAAGTAGAAGCTTGCAATCTCGACTAAGGACAGAATTTCTTTCAATAAGCCAATGAATTTGAATGGCTTTTAGTTTCATTTGAATTAATTTTGCCTCTATGTGGCATTTTCACGTTAATCTCCAATCCAGATGTATACCGAGATATTTAACATGCGAATGTTGAGGAATTATTTTATTACTGATTGTAATAGGGGGGCAAGATTCCCGGCGCAAGGTGAATGTTATATGTGCGCATTTTTGCTAATTGACCATTATCCTCCATTGTCTTAACCATATTTCTAGTTGAAAATGCTGTAAGTAACGCGATGCTTCATAACGATTTTCGTGGACAAATGTTGAAGTTTGGGTGCAGTTATTTGTTGGCATGTCCGAAGTATAAATTAAGTATAATAGAGGTCCCAGGATGCTGCCCTGTGGGACTCCAGCACCAATTGGCTGAGGTGAACTTAAGAAATTTCCTTCCTTAATAATAAATTGACGACCGACTAAGTAGCTTTCTAGCAGCTTGTGAGTGTTAACTGGTAAGTTTAGCTTCAATTTATGTAATAAACCTGCATGCCAGACTTTATCAAAAGCTTGAGAAACATCGATGAAGAGAGCGGAACAATATTTTCTTTCTTCAAAGGCTTTTCTTATTGCGTTTACTAAACGATGGGTTTGCTCAATTGTGCTTGGAATTTTAAATATTTATTTATTTAAAAATGACTGAACGGAACATTTCTATTCTATTTCTAACCACCCATTCGGCTTAAGAAGAGAACACAGCACAATTCAACAAGGCCATCGAATAGTAAACGCCATAAGAAAAGCCTTTGAAGAAAGGAAATATTGTTCCGCTCTCTTCATCGATGTTTCTCAAGCTTTTGAGTAAGTCTGGCATGAAGGCTTACTACATAAATTGAAGCTAAACTTACCAGCAAACACACACATCATTGAATGTATGTAAAACGGGGTTTCGAATAATTCAAAAATTTCAAGGCCCGGAATTCGGAAAACCCGTTTTACATACATTGCACGATTTTTTTTGGACTTATAAGACCTTTCATGGAACATTTCAACCCTATGAAGTACCGTTTTAGTATACTTTTGTGTGGAAGTTAAAAAAAAAAAACAAAAATGACCCATTTAAATGAGTGTTAGATGGTTAATACATTAGAAGCAAAGAAGATATCTCAAATAGTATTTTAGCTCAGAAGTACATTGAGTATATTTTTTTTTTTTTGACTTATACCAAACGCCTTTTCAAAAAATTTAAAAACTTTAGGGGCTGATATTTCGGTAACGCGAGCTAACTTTTCTAAACCCTTTGGCAGATTTGCTCTACCAATAGTCTTGTTTCATATCGCGTTGCAAGCAATGAGGCTGGTGTTTTTTGTTGCGCAGTGTTATATTTAAAGAAAATGATTATGTAAGCTCTCCTCAGTCAATTGACGCTGGAGTCCCTCAACATTTGCTGATGATTCAGCTTTTCTAAGCGTGCACGAAACCAGTCAAGAAGCATCTCGACACTTACAAGATCATATATTTCAGCTAGAACTGTGGTTAACATAATGGAGGATAAGGGTCAATGAGCAAAAATTAGTACATATAACATTCACCATGCGTCGGGAATCATGCCCCCTATAATAATCAATAATCAATACATCAAAGTTCGCATGTAAAATATCTCGGTATACATTTAGTCGTCGTTTGACGAAATATTTTAAATAATGGCGTCCACACTAGCTTAAGGAAAAGTGGTACTGCAGGACTCATCCGATTAGATGAGCGATAAACACCTATACTTTATGTGATCAGAACCCGTGATGAAGAAAATTTTTGTCTGGCACTGGAAGGACATAAAATAAAGTATTAGGATAAGATTTGCTTAACTATTGTTAGTTCATATTTAATATATGTGACAGCGCATAGAGAAAGGGACCAGTAAGGTAAAGGGAACAGTAAAAACCAACTACACAAAACAAGAGGTAGGGACGACCTACGCGCGTTTTCAAGGTTGACCAACAAGGTTGAGATGTGTCGCTTTCAAATGAGACCAATACCAACACGCTCAGTGATGGTACACCATAGATACAAAGATTAAATGGCTCTCCTGAACAAAACCCTTAGGTCCCTTTCTATTTTGCGCGTCACATATGAAGATTCAATAAATAAATAACGAAAAAAAAAAACTTCGACACAAGCAAAATAATTTGTTATTCACAAACATATGAATGGTGTGAAGTTAAATACGCCAGTTAAATACGTCCCACAGTTATTTTAAATACGTTCCACACGCTGTTAAACGGTGCTAAAACAAACAAATTTTATTTTGTAAACAAAAAACAAAATAATTATTAAAATTAAAAACAAGAACATTTTTCCTATAAAAAACCAAATAAAGTTTTAATTAAAAAATAATTGTTTTCTTTAAAAGAGTATTTTCATAGAAATTGTCATTATAATAGGGTCAAATATAGGCTGGTCCAATGGGTATTTCGAGAAGAAATGAATAGGGGTAGCGGAAGACTGGAAGTAGCCTCGGGCAAGTAGATTCCAGGACTATAATTTCTAGGTCCATATTCAGCCCGATATCGGAGATATATAATTTTGAAAATTTTGGTTTTTCATTAACTTATTATGAAAAAGATGGTAATTTTCAAGTCCAAAAAATAGGTATTTCGAGAAGACATGAATCGGGGTAGCGGAAGATTGGAAGTAGCCTAGGGCAAATACATTCCGGGACTATAATTTCTACGTCCAGATTCAGCCCGATATCGGAGATATATAATTTTGAAATATTTGGACAGATCCTTCGTTGCCACTCATCCGGACCATATGGAAAATGAGGAATAGGGACCACACTACCCTTCTATGGTACCCATATGCCTGAATTGTATTTGTGATTTTTTAAAAAAATGTTCAAAAATTTAAGTTTGAAATTTTTTGGTGTTCAACTGTAAAATGTGGCCAAAATCTCGTAGTGAACACCAAAAAATTTCAAAGTTAAATTTTTGAAAATTTTTAAAAAAAAATCACAAATTCAATTCAGACATGTGGGTACCATAGAAGGATAGTGTGGCCCCTAGTCCTCTTTTTCCATATGGTCCGGATGAGTGACAACGAAGGATCTGTCCAAATATGACCAAAATCCCATTGTGAAGACCAAAAAATTTCAAAGTAAAATTTTTGAAAGTTTTTTAAAAAAAATCACAAATACAATTCAGACATGTGGGTACCATGCAAGGATAGTGTGGTCCCTAGTCCTCATTTTCCATATGGTCCGGATGAGTGGCAACGAAGGATCCGTCCAAATATTTAAAAATTATATATCTCCGATATCGGGCTGAATCTGGACGTAGAAATTATAGTCCCGGAATGTACTTGCCCTAGGCTACTTCCAATCTTCCGCTACCCCGATTCATGTCTTCTCGAAATACCTATTTTTTGGACTTGAAAATTACCATCTTTTTCATAATAAGTTAATGAAAAACCAAAATTTTCAAAATTATATATCTCCGATATCGGGCTGAATCTGGACCTAGAAATTATAGTCCTGGAATCTACTTGCCCGAGGCTACTTCCAGTCTTCCGCTACCCCTATTCATGTCTTCTCCAAATACCCATTGACCCTATTATAATGACAATTTCTATGAAAATACTCTTTTAAGGAAAAAAATAATTTTTTTAATTAAAACTTTATATGGTTTTTTATAGGAAAAATGTTCTTGTTTTTAATTTTAATAATTATTTTGTTTTTTGTTTACAAAATAAAATTTGTTTGTTTTAGCAACGTTTAACAGCGTGTGGAACGTATTTGAAATAACTGTGGGACGTATTTAACTTCACACCCTTAACATATGATTGATCTCAACTATTAGACGTTTTGTGTTTCTTAAATATTTAAAAATCTATAAAATGCATACAAATATTTATATTATAAACTAGCTGAACCCGTCTCGCGTTGCCTGGCAATACAAACGGTTTTGAAATTGTCTTATTTTTGTTTAAAAATCTATTTTGTAAATTTCAGCCAAATGGTACCAGATTTAAAAAAAAAAATAAAAATATCACAAGAGTTCCACCTTTCGGGATTAAGCTTAAGAGAAACCTGGGGCCTAATCCTGGCAGTCGTGATCGAATACTTTTTTGATTCGAAAGCAATTTTATTTCTAATTCTTTCAGTCGATATGGAACAGATCGAAATAATTTTTTCAGTGTTGTAAAGGACTTATTTTCATTTTCACAACACTGAAAAAATAATTCAGTATCGACTGGAAGAATTAGAAATTTAATTGCTTTCGAATCCAAAAAGGATTCGACTGCTATCTCGGAAGTCTTTTGACTATCATGATTGGTTCCGCAGACAACATAAGAAACCTAATAAAAGCTGGTAAACATTCATTTGGCATTACAAACCCCATATGGCGATCAGCACAAATCTCGGAGAAAACCATTTTAAAAATATTCTGGCCAGTTACGATATCCAAATCCCCGCGCATGTCTAGTATCGGAAAAGCATATGGCGTTGGCTGGGCATACCCTACGAAAACCCGTTGACGAAGTCACAAGACAAGAAAAGAAGGCCCATCACACACCTGACGCCGCCAAATCGAAATTGAAGCGGGCAACCAAGGCCAAAAGCTGAAATGAGATAAAAACACTTGCATCGGACAAATCACAATGGAATAAATTTGTTATGGCCCAATGCTCCTTGTTACGTAAGACTGACAACGACATTGCAAAAATTGCCTTTGAATGGAACCACCAAAGGACTAGATTTCCCGGAAGACCCAAAAGTACAAGGATGAGATCTACTCATGTTGAATATCGATCTAGAGGAACGTGGCAAGAGATCAAACTCATTGCGCCAGACAGACTACGATGGACTGATTTCGTTTCTGCCCTATGCTCCGACTAGGAGTTTTAAATATTTTTTAAGAACATTATAGTATTATTAAATATTTATTTAAGGAATAAAAAAATGCTCCTTGTAGGAACTTATATATAAATAGTTACTTATGGACTTGCCACGACAAAGATTTTACATGGCATAGTCCAAGATAGTTCCATTCGCCAAATTTAATGTTGATGCCAACTTGTATAAGAAAGTTATGGCATTAAAAGCTATTTTCGGGAGTAGTATTTGAATGAGTGCTATAGGCATATATGGACCGATTGCAATACAATTTGGCAATATGATTAAGATTGCAATAAGATAAGTTCGAACCAAATTAACGAACATATGTAAAAAAACGGTTTATGGGCACAAACATTGTTTTCCAAGAGGCGTGTATGGGGCCTACGTGAAATAACAAACCGATTCTTATGGCAATTAGAACCATTTACCAATTTTTATCAAATTATCTGCAAAATTACGACCTGTATTTTGCGCAAAAGGATGACATGGACAGTTATCCAGACGTACTGATGGACGGACATCTTTAGATCGTTTAAAAAAATGATTCTGGTTCGATCGGTATACTAACGGGTGGGTCTGGGAACAATATTTTGGGGTGCTACACATATCAGTACATAAAATGTAATTTCACAATCTTCCTATGTCCCCTTTTACAATGTGAAAATTGAAAGGCAGACAGACGAAATTTGGGGGCAGGGGGTTGAAGAGTGTGTTGTACATGACTGTCTAGTACAGACATTTTTCGAATTTCTTTTCCACTGTTCGCAATTTTCATCTTATTGCTTCATATAATTTTATCACACCAATGTAATTTTAGTATCAATGCCTGTTAAATGCTCATCTCCGTCAACAGCGAAAAAATGAAAAGAATCATTTCTGTGGTGCCGTGCAATAAAGCCATAGGCTATAAAGCCATATGGCTTTATTACCACCATCCAAGTGCAATAACACCATAATCGCTTTATAACCAAAGTGGAAATAACGCCATAACAGTGTAATTGCTATGGTTACAAATTGCCAAAAGAATGAGTTGCCATTGTCAAGTTTTGAAAAAATATGGTACAGTAGGTGGAAGGGGGATTGGAGGGAGCTCGTCCGGCGGGCGATCGTGGCGCGCGCGGCGGGCCCGCTTCAAGATGTTTACAAACTCCAAAGCTAAGCCGGCCTTCGGCCGGGCGCAAGGATTTTCTCCTCTATGGTATAACAAATACCGGCTTCTCTAACTAAAGATGCTCTGCGTAGTCGGCCTTCGTTAGAAAACAAGGCAGATTTTAGAACCTTAACTTAGTGAAACCGGTACTTGTTATACCATAAAGTAGAAAATCCTTGCGCCTGGCCGAAGGCCGGTTATACTGAGAAGCTTTAGTTAGCGAAGCCGGTTTTTGTTATACCATAGAGGAGAAAATCCTTGCCCCCAAAAGTGTTTTTGTTGTAGTTTTAATATACATATACACCCAGAGAAAAAACAACAAAACAAATTTTAAATAAATTAGAATTATATTAAAAGATAAAAAATTAAATGGGAAATAAGGCCATGTATGGCTTTATTTCACTCCTTACAGGGAAATAAAGTCATATGGCCTTATTGGTCAATGGATTGAGAAATAAGGCCATATGGCTTTATTTCCTATGGCTTTATTGCACGGCACCAATTTCTGTCTGGCTGTTAATTTCGCGATTGTGGAAGGTTTAGGCATGTTCAAAAGAAAATGAGAAAAATGTCTGCCTTTCAATTTCAACATTGTAAAAGCGGACTATGTAAATGGCCATAAGTGACATACTTATAAGTCCTTTTTGGAAAAAGGTCATAAAGTCAAAAGAAATCGCTACAGGGAGATGATCCGAAGCTTTTGAAAATGATGATGTAGACGTAGAGAATGTGTGGTTTCAACAGGATAGAGGCACTTGCCACACAGCAAAAGAAACAATGAATGTTTTGAAAGAAACGTTTAAAAATCGCATAATTTTTGTTAGAGCAGTGAATGGGCCATCTTAGTGGCTAGACTATTTTTTGTGGGGTTTTTTGAAATCGAAAGTGTACAGCAGTAATTCTACAACAGTTCAAGAGCTCAAAAACAACATTATCGAGCAGATTTCAACCATTGACAACAGCTTATTGAAAAACGTGATTAAGAATTTTGGTTATAAAATTAGGAGGCTGCCGATGTCGAGCCAGTAGAGGGGTCACTTGATCGATGTAATTTTTCATTTTTAACCGAGACCTATTTGTAATAAACTGAAATAAAAATATTTTTAATATTTCAAAAAAAAAACTCTCAAGTTAATCTTAACCAGTTTCTCCAACACATAAAATTCTCTTAACGCATTTAAATTTATAAGCGTTTTAATTGAAACCCTAAATTTAATTAAATGTATTTATTAAATTCGTCTTACTCTAAGTTTATTTTAAAATCTATTTCTCTTACTTTTAACCGCTATTCGTAAACAAAAATAGATGGTTATAAATATAAGTGATTTTAACGGAACTGATTTTAGAAACAAAGTAACAATCATTTCGGATGGATGCAAATTTTGAATATTTTAAGAACAAAAAAAAGCATAAGAAATGAAAAATCAAACTAAAATTCTACTACTTGAATTGTATTATACAGTGTATGTGATCGGCACAGTTATAATCTATCCGGTTTTTATAGTTTTTGCTGTTATGATAAAATTATTTAAATTTATGCAAAATAAACAAAAAAGTGAATCAATAAAAGGTCAAGTAGCGGTGGTAAGTTGACAAGCAAAATGTGGATAATGTGGATTTTCAAAGTTTAAAAAAAAAAGAATGTTGATTTTATTTTCAAAGTATTGAATTTTTTTTCAAAATTAAAATAATAATTTTAATAATCTCTGATGATTCATTAATGTTTTTTCATATTTTTTAATTTTTTTTTATTAATGTTTATTAATCCAATGCTTGTTTTCATTGCTTTAATTGTAGATAACTGGTTCTGCTAGAGGTCTGGGTCGCATTTTAGCTATAGAATTGGCTAAAAGAGGTTGTCATATTGCCGTTGTCGATGTGCAGCAAGATTTAGCAGAGGAAACCGCTTTTTATATTGCGCAAATATACAAAGTTAAAACAAAGTTTTACAAAGTAAACAGAAACCAATTAATTTATTTAAGTTGTTATTAGTGCACAGTGGGCTAGAGCAACATATCTATAGAAAAGTTCCTCAAGCAACGTTTCTTTAAAAATGTTCATCAACTAACGTTTTTATAAAAAAGTCACTTAACCCTGGAACGTTACTATTCATTTTAGTACATTTAAGTTACTTTTCGTTACACGAGGAAGACAGAGAGCAAAATAGTTTGAGAATTCAGAAACATGAAGCATTCGCAAAAGATCGTGTTGCTTGGAGGCAAATCGTACACAGAAAAAATTATTCGAAAAGTTTCACCAATTAAAGCATTAATCAAAAATTAAATTAGTATTAATTAAAGATTCAATCAAGTGAATAAAACGTGCAATCACGTGAATTAAAAATTTAATCAAGTGACTTAAACGTTTAATTGATACTATTAATTTTTTACTGGTGCAAATTTAATTAATTTCTTAATTTATATAAAAAATTTTTTTAATTGCAATCAATTTTAATTTTTATCTGTGTAGAAGAAGCTTTGAATTACCCCGGGCTGTGATGATAAGAATTAATGAATGATGAAGATACTTTTCGACGAACTATTTAAAAAAAATTTTAGCGAAACGATTAAAAACTCCACAAAATTTTTTAGTTGAACATTTTATTCAAAAATAAAAATAATAAAGCACAAAAAATTAAAGTTCTTTCAAAATTCGATAAGAATTTTTGTTTTTTTTTTTTTTTTTTTTTTATAATTAACTAGCTTATCCCGGTGCGCTACGCAACACTGCTTTAACCACGTTTGAAGACTCTCCCTTTAATAGTTCTTCAGTTGAGAGATATTTAATATATGCATCCTATGGGAGGTTTTTCCCCCCTGCGCCTACCCGCTTTATTTTTATTTTCAAAAGTGACTTCTACAAAGTTTGAACTTTCTCACTATAACCGTTTTTAAGATATCCGATATTTAACATTGGCGTCCTATGGGGGTAACACTTCCCCCGCTGCTATTTTATTTAATTTTTGGGGCTCGGAAGATCCTACTACCAAAAGTAAAACAAACTGCATGCAGCGGCTCTTATTAATATTTATATCTATGAGGGGAACTGCTCCTCCTCTGTCCACCCCGACCATTACTATATTGAAATTTTAAGTTTGCTATAATAGTAGCCTCTCCCTTTAAAAGATCTTCAGTTGAGCGATATTTAATATATGCATCCTATGGGAGGTATTTCCCCCCCCCCCCCCCTGCGCCTACCCGCTTTATTTTTATTTTCAATAGTGCAGTATACCATAAGATTGACTTCAACGAAGTTTGAACATTCTCACTATAACAGTTCTTAAGATATGCGATATTAAACATCGGCGTCCTATGGGGGAAACCACTTCCCCCGCTTCTACTTTATTTCAATTTTGGGGCTCAGAAGATTTTACTACCAAAAGTTCAACAAAATACGTGCAGCGGCTCCTTTTAATATTTCTATCTATGAGGGGAACTGCTCCTCATCTGTCCACCCTGCCCATTAATATATTGAAATTTATAGACTATCCCTTTAATTGTCCTTCAGTTGAGCGATATTTAATATATGGATCCTATGGGAGGTACTTCCCCTCCTACGCCTACCCGCTTTATTTTTATTTTCAATAGTGTAGTATACCATAAGAGTGACTTCTACAAAGTTTGAACATTCTCACTATAACAGTTCTTAAGATATGCGATATTAAACATTGGCGTCCTATGGGGGAAACCACTTCCCCCGCTGCTACTTTATTTCAATTTTGGGGCTCAGAACATCCTACTACCAAAAGTTCAGCAAAATGCGTGAAGCGGCTCTTAAGATATGCGATATTTAATATTGGCATCCAATGGGGAAAAAACGGTTCAGTAGTTTAGGAGTCTATAAGGATTAAACGAATACAATTTTAAAATTAATCTATTAATCGAATTAACACTAGGGTGTTCAATTAATTGGGTTTTATTTTGGTTCGATTAACCGATTAAACGATTAATCGATATTTGGTATTTTTAACTTCTTCGATTAAACGAATAAAGTTTTAAAATTAATCGATTAATCGAATTAACATTAGGGTGTTCATTTAATCAAGTTTTAGTTTTGTTCGATTAAACGATTAATTGTTATTTGACATTTTTAACTTATTCGATTAAACGAATAAAATTCTAAAATTAATCGATTAATCGAATTAACACTAGGGAGTTCATTTAATCTGGTTTTATTTTTGTTCGATTAAACGATTAATGGATATTTGGCATTTTTAACTTCTTCGATTAAACGAATAAAATTTTAAATTAATCGATTAATCGAATCAACACTAGCGTGTTCAATAAATTGGGTTTTATTTTTGTTCGATTGAACAATTAATTGATATTTGGCAATTTTAACTTCTTCGATTAAACGAATAAAATTTTAAAATTAATCTATTAATCGAATTAACACTAGGGTGTTCAATTAATTGGGTTTTATTTTGGTTCGATTAAACGATTAAACAATTAATCGATATTTGGTATTTTTAACTTCTTGGATTAAACGAATAAAGTTTTAAAATTAATCGATTAATCGAATTAAAACCGGGGTGTTCATTTAATCGGTTTTATTTTTGTTCGATTAAACGATTAATGGATATTTGGCATTTTTAACTTCTTCGATTAAACGAATAAAATTTTAAATTATTCGATTAATCGAATCAACACTAGCGTGTTCAATTAATTGGGTTTTATTTTTGTTCGATTGAACAATTAATTGATATTTGGCAATTTTAACTTCTTCGGTTAAACGAATAAAATTTTAAAATTAATCTATTAATCGAATTAACACTAGGGTGTTCAAATAATTAGGTTTTATTTTGGTTCGATTAAACGATTAAACGATTAATCGATATTTGGTATTTTTAACTTCTTCGATTAAACGAATAAAGTTTTAAAATTAATCGATTAATCGAATTAACACTAGGGTGTTCATTTAATCAAGTTTTAGTTTTGTTCGATTAAACGATTAATTGTTATTTGACATTTTTAACTTATTCGATTAAACGAATAAAATTCTAAAATTAATCGATTAATCGAATAAACACTAGGGAGTTCATTTAATCTGGTTTTATTTTTGTTCGATTAAACGATTAATCGATATTTGGCATATTTAACTTCTTCGATTAAACGAATAAAATTTTAAAATTAATCAATTAATCGAACTAACACTAGGGTGTTCAATTAATTGGGTTATATTTTTGTTCGATTAAACGATTAACTGTTATTTGACATTTTTAATTTATTCGATTAAACGAATAATGTTTTAAAATTAATCGATTAACCGAATAAATATTTTTTGAAATTTTCAAAAAAAATTAGTACTTGAGTAAAAAACTATTCTTTTTTAAATAAAACTTGTCAATTTAGCTCCAAATTGTTCCTTCATTGTCGGGCACTTAGATTCTAAAAGAGTCGATATTATTTTGGATTTTTTGAAACTTTTCACGGACATTTTATTCTCTGCTATGCTTCTGCAAATAATTTCCTCTAGCCTCGTCAGACCATGGGTACACATATGTATGTGTACCATAACTTATTACAAGTTTTAAAGACTAGCGATAGTCCAATAGAAAAAGTTTTATTACATGCTTTAAGCTACTGCGCTTCAAAAAAAACATCAAAAGATGGCAGGGCTTAGAAGTTTTAGCCATTATTTTTACATTTGAATTTAACAGTTTGAAAAAACCATATTGTTTGGATATTTTTCCTCAAAAACTAATCGTTAAGACCTGAAGTACACACATGTGCACCTCTTTTTCTACAACTTTAAATAAAAGAATTAAAAAAATAATTAAACTGAAATTTAAATTACACCTCATAAGATAACAAAAAAATAGTTAATAAACCCTTTACTCAACCGGTTCAGTTCAGATCTTAAGGATTTACGTTGAAATTATTCATATTATTAGACCTGTGGTACTCATATGTGCACTCTTAATTTCTAAGAACTCAAACAAAATTTTTTTAAAAAAAAATATATGTACAGTTGTCTTATTTGCTCCCCAAATGGTGTAAAAAATATAGAAGAAATGTAAAAAATCAATGGGTTAATGTTCGGGTCTCAAGAGACTAGACAAACGATCGAAGTATCTTGTTTTGTTGGTGGAGCATCTTCTTCAAGTACTATGTTTTAGTCACTGTGTAAGTGGTAAATTCGTGAAGTTGTTGAGGAACATTTACGTTAATAAATTTTTGGACATCTGTTACATTTAGCATTATTAGTTTATCCTTCGCACAATATTTGTAGAAATTAATTAAGTCCGACGCTTGCGGTTTAAATATAAACTTTATTCGATAACGTTTGCTATTACAATGAAAACTTAAAGTAATGAATAATATAAGAAAAACATGATAGAAAAATATGAGAAAGAAAGATTAGCCAAATAGTAGTTGCCATCTGTATGCTAGTAAAATATGCTGCCATTTAACAATATTTTTAAACCAAACTCATTTTAATGAAAGAAAAGCAGGATTTATTTCGGCCTTGTTCTAGAAATCGAAATGAAGTGGATTTAAAATCGAGCAAATTTTAAAAACGACCCTGTAATGAAAGTTCATGAAAAAATTAGATTTTATCTACTTCCTTTTTTAATTTTCTATTATTTTTGCAAGAGCAACACTTAAAACCACAAAAAACCACGGTCATTCTGTTAAATTGGGTTGAAAAAATTTTACAAAAAATATAAGTTAAATTTCGACTTAAAACTTGTAAAAATTACACATTTAACAGAAATGCTGTATTATTCGATTAATCGGTATAAGTTCTTCGATTAATCCTTTAATCGAAATTAGCAATTTTAAATTATTCGAGCAATTAATCGTCTAAAATTTTTCGATTAATCTAACAAGAATTAATCGACTGAAAGCCCTAGTTAACACTTAATAGTATTTAATAAATGCAAGTCAATGTATGCAAATTGCAATAATTATTAATAGTTAAACAAACGGAAAATTAAATAATGCTGTTAATAACGCTTATAAAATCACCCAGGACAAAAAAAAACTCATTATTTGAAAAAAAAATTTTTAACTTCTATATATGGGCTATTCCACACAAAAACCCACTTTTGTAATGTTAAGCCAGCTAGCAATGAAGCCTGAACCATGTTGCCCAAATGTGTTCCTTTCTCAGATTCTAAATCTAGAATTTGTTGCGCTCTTATATATATATAAAAGTTTTTTGAGAAAACTCTTCCGTCGTTATCACCATATGTACCTTTACATACATATAACCTAAAAATCCAGGATATTTCAAAAGTTTTGAGGGTTAATAAAAGGAAAGGAAATCATTCCGGATAAATTAAGGTTTTTATACTTATTTTAACTACGAGTCGTACTCAAAAATGCAAGTACGAATAACACTAAAAGGTACTTAAAACAATCCTGAATGGAATGACTTTCGAAAATCAATCCCAGAATTTCTTAAAATAAGTACAAAATTCTTAAACCAAGTAAAACAAATACTTTTCGTCGTTAGTGCCACTCTGAGAGTTAAATTACAAAGTGAGCGTTTTAATCTCATTCAACTTGTCAAAGTTTATTGTAGACACTACAAAAACACCACACAAGTAGCTAAAAAACGATTTGCTTGTTGTGTGTAGAAACAACAAAAACAACAGAACAAGACGAAAACACATTATTTTCAAGTTTAAAAAGTAAAATTGAGAACACTCGCTTCTCATTTGGTTTATATTTTTAGTTTTATATCTTCATTAAGTTTTTAAAGTAAAAACCATAACGGGAATGATGCTAGTGCTTTATAATGGAAATTCTGTACGGTGTAAAACGGGTAAGTAAATCAATCATAATAAAATTCTTCTTTTTATTCCACTTTTGGTTTATTTCAAGTACGAATTCGCGATTAAATCAACGTTATAGTTCTTAAAGCAAACGCATTTTTAAATTAATTCAATCTTAGTTTTACTTAAATCAATCTCATTTTCGGATTATTTAAAGTGAGAATTCGGGACTGAATATGGATAAGTTAAGCATTTCGCAATTGAAAATCCGTACTTGAATCAATCATTCTGTACTTGATTCAAGCAAATCCGTACTCATCGTACTATTAACACCGCTTCGGATTGATTTGAGTACGGATGGATGGATTGATTTTTTTTTTTCATTTTTTCATTGACACAATACATTTCCAATTCCAATTTTTCCGTTGTTCTAGAAATATACAGTATTTGCCGCTTCTATGGACACGAGACATAAGAATTTAATGCTTTTATGCATTTCAACTTGTAAAGCACTCGCTTATACCGCATTATTGCTTTACAATAAAATTCATTTAAAATAAATTACTTTTAACGCTTTATTCGTCTATGCCGAATTTTGTGTACCCTTCATCATGGAGCGATTGAAACAAAAAGTTATAAAAATATTTACCGCCCACCTTCGGATGTCTTGTATTGGTGTTGAAGCTTTTGGAGCAAAATTTTTTAACTTTTGTGTGGGAGATGCCTCGCTCGCTCACTTATCCAATAACACCCACTTTTTGAAGGTATGAATTTGGAAAATTTTTCTCCCACCGTTCTCCAGATATAAAGAAATGTATTTTGTGCCACGCCTACATCACCAATCCAGCCGACTTTTCGACAGAAGTCTTGCATTGACACCGAAGCTATTTGTAACAAATTTGGTAACTTTTACTGTCACGTTTCTCCAGATATGCAGAAATCTATTTTTTTAAACAAGTAATGTATGGATAGCCCAGCTATCTTAACGTTCTTTAGATATAAATAAATCTATTTTGCACCACGCCCACTTCTTCAACACCGCCACATGCTTTTACATAATTTTGAAACTTTTGCTCGTGCCGTTTTCCAGAGATAAGGAAATCGCTAATGTCTTTGTGTCGAAAGTGCCACACATTCTTCTCCAACTGCGCCCATTTGTTTAAAGAGGATGTGTATTGACAACCAAGATTCTTGTACCTAATTTTGTAACTTTGACTCCTCGACAAAATTATATCTGTGGCATGTTGGCAGAAAATCTTAAGTCAAATTTAAAAAGTTGAAAAAATGTTCAGTTTATTTTTCTTTATAAGCTAATAAGAATAAATTTTGTTGATCATACGAATTTTCATTTAAAAATCATTTTTGTTTATTTAATAAAAATGATTTTTTCACCGAGTTTTTTTTAAAAAACTTTTTTGCCATCTTATCTCGACTTAAGATGTTTTGTAAAAATGCCACAGATATATGCCCTTTCAACCTGTGGTGCAATTATTGATATTAGTATCATTAATTCTTACACACACACATACATATGCACGTGCAAATTACTTTTTCTTATACACTGAAAGAATTTTCTTCGCAATACCAATGAATTTTGACATTAATCCCTTGAAAAATTGCATTAAAAAGGAACCGATGCAGCGCTTCGTTGGATCAATGAAACCTGTTTCATTATAAGGATTTAATGAAACATTACATTAGATCTATGAATATTATTCATTGGATGATTACTTTCATAAAGTAAAAATTTTTTTATTTTTGTTTTGTTTTTTAAATTATTTTTTTTTAATTATTTTCTTTTTTTTCTTATTTTATTTTACTTTATTTTATTTTTTATTTTTTTTCTGTCTCTGGCGGTATTCGATCACTTAACCTCGGTGCTGCTGGACTAGCTCACTACCTGCTAGTCTACCGGGGCAGTGTAGTTTTTGTATAAAAAAACTATGTTTTTTACTCAATTAAGAGCGTAAATATGAGATTAAATTGTCCATAATAACGATAACAACGTTGATTGAAAGTGGATTGAAAGTTTTGTTTCATTACTATAATGACATTTTTATTGTCATAATGAAAATTTAAATTTATGAAGGCAATTGTTGAAATATGTTGCTTTTATAAAAAAAATTTTTGATTTCATACATTTAATGGCATACATGTAACATTAGATGTATGAAATAATTAAATCTTACATTTTTTGATTAACAATTAAACATTTTTTTAAGGAAACTATAATTATGTATTAATTTATGAATATAGTTATGTTCGTATATTGTTTTTTTATGTTCCCAATTAAAATTTTTTGTTTTACTTGGACAAACTTACGTTTTCATATATCCAATGAAAATTTTTAACGTAATTACGAAATCCAATGAAGCGATTTTAACGAAAATACTTCATTACAACTATGAAATTTCATTTAGACAATGAAATTTTTCATTTATCCAAGGAAAATTTTTTTATGAAAATGGATCATTAAATATATGAAGCATTTTTCTTTCAGTGTACATATTGCATTTTTATGTATTTTTTTTCTTATTTGCTTTAATAAATTTCATTTTAAGTACACTGAACAAACAAATCTATCCATCCGTACTTAAATCCAGCCGAAGCGGTGTCAATAGTACGGTAAATACGAATTTCCTTAAATCAAGTACAGAATTCTTGATTCAAGTACGGATTATTCAAGTGGCCCGAACTTAAAATAATCCGAAAACAGGACAGACCTAATTAAAGGTAAGATAAAATAAATCTTAAGCTGTTCTTGATTCAAGAATTTCCAAATTGGTTTTATCTCGATTCGTACTTGAAACAATCCGAAAGTGAGATTAAATTGTTGATACTAACCTAAACAACAACACCCTACAGAACCAGAGAGAATATTATTATTTCACTTACCCGTTCGTTTCACAATGCTTATTTAACTTTTGTTGTATTCCACCCTTTGCTTACAGAAGAATTCTTACTTATAAGACACCAGCAGCATGACCAATATGGTTTTCGTAGTCATTCTACTTTGAAAATTGGATGTTTTTAACTAAATAATTTTAACAACTAGAATTTGGGAATCTTTGCTTCTTATTTTACTCTTTAAACATGAAAATACTCTTAATTTTTCTTCTTGTAATGTTGTTGTTATTTCCATACAAAACAACAGAATAGTCTACAACAAACGCACGCGTATGCAAGCATATTGGTTTTCAAAATTTATCCCATTTTGGATTGGTTTAGGTACGTTTTAGTGTTATTCGCACTTAAATTTTTGAGTACGACTCGTACTAAAAAGTAAGCAGCAAAAACTTAAATTTAGTACTAGTTTTTTCTTTCTGTGTGTATTTTTAATTGTTTAATAAATATTTAACCTTCGTTTTTTTAAGAGGGAAATGTGCAATTTTAATTTTTAATTGGCGGAGAAGGATAACCTACAAAAAAATGTCAATTAAGCAAATAAATCGTGTTAGTTCTAGGGACAGAAAGTTAATGCAGGGTATTTATCTATTATGGAGTCTGGCAAGCAGATTGTTTGGAGGGTTGGAGAAAAGTGTACCCCAATTGGCGGGTCATCAAGCCAATATTTAGTTCATTGTAAGGATTTAGAGTGTTATGCGTATTTTTCTTTCTAGTAAAGAACCATTTTATACCGTTTTATGGGCTTCCTGCGATCTTCGCATTGTCTTCTTAGCTTATAATGAAATACACCGAAAGTTTTTGTTGTCATCGTTTTTTAAAGGAATTTTTTTTTTTCTTTTGAAATATACAACGCATAACACTGGCCCTGTTTATGACTAACATTGCTTATTTCCAAATTAGCTATTGCATATTTTCGATCTTTGTATTTCTTTCAAAGCATGTTTTCAACAATAGAATTTATGTATAATTCTAAAATTGTGTTCTTTAGTTAAGAGTGGATGTTAAATTTTATTTTTTCAAAAATATTCTTAAAAATATCCATAAAACTATGTAATACAATTTAAAGGAAAGTGAAGTGAAGCTAAAGATAAGACATAAACGTCACCATCAGCTGTATTCTGTAATTCGCTAAAGCTAAATCTGTATCACTAAAAATTCTCTAATTCTCTAAATAAAAAAATAATTTGCTAAAATTTTAGATTTTAATGTCATCGCTAAAATGTTTAAATCGGCGTTCGAAATAAACACTAAATATCGCTCCTTAGCGTTCGGTTCGGTAGATTTGTGGAAAACACAAACGCTAATAGTGTTTGTGTAGTAAATCATTAAAAAATAACGTTTCCCCTGTTTGTCATCTGTCGAACACAAAAATAATACTGTTCTTATCAAACTCAACAAAAAGATGGAAACATTTAATTAATTTCGGTTTTTTTTAACCACAAACATCATTGTGTTCGGTTCAGCTCATTAATGTTCGTCACTTTTGGCTGGTAAAAAAAAACAAACATTTTTTACAAAAACAAAATACACGTACGAAAAAAAAAACAAAAAGCCAGCAAAATAATTTTAAACCAGTGTTCGAAAATAAACACTAAATATCGTTTCTTAATGTTCGGTTCGGTAGATTTGTGGAAAACACTAAGGCCAATAGTGTTTGTGTAGAAAATCATTAAAAAAAAATAAGGTTTCCCTGTTAGTCATCTTTCGAACACAAAAATATTACTGTTTTTATCAAACTCAACAAAAGATGTGAACATTTAATTCCGTTCGGTTTTTTCTTTTTGGAAATCCACGAACTTCAATGTGTTCGGTTCGGGTCATTAATGTTCGTCCCTTTTGGCTGGTATAAAAAAACAAAAATTTTTTACAAAAACAAAATACACACACGAAAAAAACATTATAGAACATTAAAATATAATGTTTGCCTACAGTATCACTACAATTGTTCTGTTTTTTAACGAAGAACCGAACATTATATAATGTTCAGTTCTTTCTTGAAAATAGTTACGAACGGTATTAAGAGTTGTGTATGTCTACACAATCACTAAAAAAATAGATATCGTTCCTGGGTGTGTGAGCTGAACGTTAAATAATGTACTGTTTATTTTCGAACACTGTTTTAAACAAACAAAATATATACGCAATACACACACAAACTGTTCGTGCTGCTAAAATTTTTTGTTTGTTCATTTCTTTATCAATGTAATAAAGGAACATTATCATATCACTACAATTGTTCTGTTTTTAATGAAGAATAAAACACTATATAATGTTCGGCTCTTTCCTGAAAATAGTTACGAACGGTTTTAAACACTAAAAAAAAAATATCATTCCTGGGTGTGTGAGCCGAATGCTTAATAATATTCGGTTTATTTTCGAACACTGGTTTAAATTTTGTGTTCTCTTACATCATTTTAGCGATCGAAATTTAGCTTTAGCTAAGCGAATTACAGAATACGGCGGCAGAAATACATTTTGTTAAAATAGGTAATGGTTTTAAGAAAACAAAAAAATGCCACGAACATTCTTCTAAGCGTTTTTGTTTTTTTTTTCCTTCAAGCAATTATTTTTTATAAGAAATTTATTTCGAATAAAACTTTTTACTATACTATAGGAGCACAAGAACTTGTAGTTCAAAACTTGCATTCAAATGTGCACACTTAGTTGGATATTTTATGCTAGTTATTGTATCAATTTATTTTTCTTACTAAAAGTTTTCTTAAACAGGGGGGGTTATTATGTAATACGATTCGAAAGAGAAGATTTACGAATTCGTACAAATTGTATTATGTAGTACGTTTTTCGAAAATTTATTTTCGAACATTCGGAAATATTTTATTTTTGCGGGATTTTTTTTACCCCTTTTCGTAAATTAAAAATTACCCTTTTACAATTGCAACTATGTAATACGAAAGCAAATGTCAGTTCATTTAAATTGTTCGTAAATTATTCGAAAGTGGCTGTGCTTGCGAAAAAAAATAAAAAATTTAAAAATGTAAGTAAGAAAATAAAACTTCTTACAAGAACTGTAAAATACAATTAAAAACATAAGATATCCTCTATATTTAGAACTGTGAGTGCCTTGAAATCACAATTTATACCATGTGTTTGTTGTCACAACTCTTTTTTGTTTTTAGTCTGAAAATCTTCATACATAGCAATTTTTTTAAATGCTTTAGGGAAAGCTCAAACAAAGCAATGTTTACAAAACCAAGACAGTATCAGGTGATGGTTGATTTTATGGTTGCACATGCAGATTTAGCAAAGGGCCACCTAAATGTTGCAAATGCTAAAAGCAAGTCGAAGGATTTGTGGCCAAGACTGTCAAAGGATTAAGATGCGGTTGGTCCACCGTATAGTGAATTGGAAAAAAGTGAGTTTTCATTTAATCGATTTTGTGTTATCTATTTTTACAAATGTGCTTTGTTACTAGGTATGGGAAGACTATAAACAACACGTTAAAGTTAAATGTCTGTTTTCGGTTGAAGTACAAATGCTCATCGTTACTTGGCCTTATTACTTGAATGTGAGTGCCGTCTACTGCTCCAATTACTCCAAGTATTCCACATTAATTAAAAAAAAATATCTTTCTGCCTCCTTTTTTCTTCAGTCATTTCAAAGATAATATGCTTCGGGCAAATATTTGGTTCGATTATTTCGCATACCTCAGATAAGCATATGGAAATTGATGGGTGTAAAAGTCCCACAAGGCGATCTTGGCCAATCTGATGTTGGCATCCAACTAGTGCCAAATATTTTAATGTGGTAGCTAATTTTTTCAAAGGTGCAATGACTGTCGATCTTTCAGGTGGCTCTAAATCGCCTTTTATTCAATTGTAGATATACATAAATGAATTTTTATTAAGCCGATAGTTTTTCACGAAATTAAAAGTAGTATTTTTATGATTAAATTTCATAATTAAAAAAATCTTTCTTGCGTACTATTAGCAAGGCTCATAACTTCGGATGTATCTCTTATTATTTTCTGTAGAACTCTTTCTGCAATTGCATCACTTTCTTTATCGCCATCTTCCAACCACAATGCAACAGAATCCATGTTCTTAAACCGTTATTTTTTTATTAAAAATTATTTGTTATTATATTTTGTTTGGAAGTTTTCATTTATATTTACGTTTTACGGAAAATTTAACGTTTTCTTTTTAACGCTTGTTTTTCAAAAAAAGTTCTGTCAATATTGACAGTACTGTCAAATTTATTGTGTATAAATTTGGCAGCACTTTGTTTTTCCCTTTCGAACGGATTAGAAAATACCATTTCATTTTCGATGCAGAAATTTCTTTCGAAAGTATTTTCGTTTCGAATCGAATTACATAATAACCCCCCAGAACTCATATTATATTGACACATATGAAGAAAACACAGTGCCTTCACAATAAAAAATGGAGCTTCCAAGGGAGAAACATAGAAGTTTCGCTTACCATATTGCTTACGGAAGACATGAATTTTATATGGCGGGTTCCCACTACGGTTGGAATGTAACAATTCTGAAATTGTACCGTCTCAATAGCAAAATTGTACCAATTTGGCAGAAATTGTTCCAAAATTTCGCTATAAATTAAAAACATAGTAATTTTTTATTCGATCAAAATAAAACAAGTAAAAAAGTATAATCAGTCACGTCCGACTATTGGATACCCAACATCACAATATATAAAGAAAAATAGGGTATGCTTATTTGCGAACCATGGAAAATCATGGACCCGCCAGAACCAAATTGGTTATAAGGTTAAGATTCATGTAAGAGTCCTTTGTTTTGAATATTTTTTAGATACTTATATTCATTTATATGAGATTTGTTTGCCCTAAAGTGAGTTAAGCCCCCTTTATATGTGATATATAGTTATTGTTATACCTACCCGCATAAAATTTGTCATGACATAGTAGCTATCGTAAAAGTTTTTGTAGCCAATTTTATGTCAAAACCAACGGTTGCAAGGATGTTGGGGCATTGAAAGCTATTTTCGGTGGAAGTATTTGTATGGGAGCTATCTTTAAATACGGACTGATTCCAATAAATTTTGGCAAGATGATGATAAATGTAATCCAAATACCAACATAATAAGATGGTTCAAAGGCACAAACACTATTCCGGAAACAAGTTTGTATGGAGGCCATGTAAAATTATGAATAGATTCTTAACATTTTCAGTGGGCTTCGTGCGTATGACTCGAAAACTACCCTAGAGGGAAGCGAACTGACACCAAAGTAGTCCCGTGATAGGTCTTTGGTGGTAGTAACCGGTTCCAGTATTAACACTTTCTATGAACAAGACCTATCACTTTTACGTGCGGTTGTCATTGGAGGGGATCAACTGACACCGTTTGACCATCATACATACATCTATTCTTAATGGACGTGTTTAGTGACAGTTACTACAATGTAGTATAATTTCAATACAATGTAGTATTATTTCAATAAAACAAGTCCTAGAATTAAATTCAAGAACCAAATTTAAGAAAGTCCCAAAAAATGTGTCACACCACCGGTGAAGACTGTACTGTAATTCATTACTGTTTCTACCTTTTTTTCTTCATAAACCAGTTACATGATTGATTCTTCTTTCGCTGGTCATGAGTTCTTTCTTTTTGTACCTGTTCTATTTTCACAACTCCCAGGACCAGTCTGTTGGACCAATTGACACAAATTTCCCGCAAGGTATGTACAAAATATCATAAAATTTGCGCCGTGTACTTTGTGCACAAGGTAACATGGACAAACTTTCCTTTTGTACCTGTTCTATTTTCACAACTCCCAGGACCAGTCTGTTGGACCAATTGACACAAATTTCCCGCAGGGTATGTACAAAATATCATCAAATTTGCGCCGTGTACTTTGTGCACAAGGTAACATGGACAGACAACCAACCAGCCGGACGGAGGTACATCGTTAAATCGACTCAGAAAGTGATATTGAGTCGATCTTTATACTTAAAGTTGGGTCAAGGAGCAATATTCTTTAGCGCTACACACATCAGAATAAACCCATTTTACCTGTTACACTATTGCGGTGTGGTATACAAAATAAAGAAGAAGCAAAACTTATGTTTTTCTCTTTTTTGTCCAAGGCATCCCAGGCTTCCTAAAGGTATACGTGTATAAATACTTTTATATGTATGTACTTAACATCATTAAAAATAATGCAATTTTTGGTAGTTCCGTTTAGGGCTGGAGATATGTAATTTAAAATTTTATTATTGAAAAGAAATCATATGCTTCGTAAGTATTTGTCTTTTTTTAGTAGTGTACCAAAAAGATATAAATTGTACCAATGCACCAATAAAGTTTCGATTGTACTCAATTTGGTACAAATGTACCACAAATCCCGCATAAATAAATTGCGGGATGTAAGCATCAGCCTTACACACTGAATGTTTAGTTACAGTTATTTTTTAGTACTCACCCTTACAAACCTGATTCGTAGTAAGGGAATGCCGTGGCACTTGAAATGTTATTTTTTTTTGGTAAGTTGTTGAGAGTTCTTTCACTTACTTTACTGTTACTCTATATGTCTTACAGAGCGCAAAACTGTGCGCTAATTTTTCATGGTACAGATCTTAAATATTGTTTGATTTATTTATGCGTTATAGGAAAAAATACAAATGCTTATCTCTTAAATAAAAGTACAATCAATAAAATTATAAATGATTTTATTCCTATGCTGATAATGTCGCTCACATTATACATTAGGGCTGTAAAAAAGTTATCGAAGACTAAGCAAACGGGATTCATTGTCTATGTTTTGGCTGTGTGTCTATAACCACCGAACTCACCCTAAACACTGTCCTAAACATTTTCTCAAAACATAATTGCCCCTTATCAGCACCCTTTAGGAAGGCTCCCACACAGGTATGGTTGTTTAATGAAATACCTTAAATTGTCCCGCAGTGATCAGGATGCCCCTAAACAGGTTAAATGTGTGACTGATCCCACTAAATTTTTCATTCTCAACATTTGTTTCTAGCATACCTACACAGAAAAAAATTCGTACTAAATTTAAGTTTTTTCTTCTTGCTTTAGTAAGAGCCGTACTGAAAACAATCCAAAATGGGATAACTTTCGAAACCCAATATGCATGCATACGCGTGCGTTTGTAAAAGTTTGGTGTAGAAACAAAAACAACACTTGAAAAGACGGTAAAAACGATTCAACTGTTTTGTATAGAAATAACACCAACATAACAAGAAGAAAAATTCTGATTATTTTCATGTTTAAAGAGTAAAATAAGAAGCAATAATTCCCAAATTCTATTCGTTAAAATTATTAAGTTAAATTTTCAAAGTAGAATGATGACGAAAACCATATTGGGCATGCTGCTGGTGTTTTATAATTGAGAATTCTTCTGTAAGCAAAGGGCGGAATACAACAAATGTGAAATAAGCATGTGTAATGAACGGGTAAGTAAATATTCTCTCTGGTTCTGTAGGGTGTTGGTGTTTAGCTAAGAATCAATCTAATCTCACTTTTGGATTTTTTCAAGTACGAATTGAGATCAAACCGTCTCAGAAATTCTTGAATCAATCACAGTTTGAGATTAATTTTATCTCACTTTTAATTAAGCAAATCCTGCTTTCGGATTATTTTAAGTACGAATTCGGGATTAAAGACGGATAATTTAAGTATTTCGCACTTGAATTATTATCCGTTCTTGAATCAAGAATTCTGTACTTGATTTAGGGATATCCGTACTTACCGTACTATTGACACATCTTCGGCTTGTTTTAAGTACAGATGGATTGATTGGTTTTTTCAGTGTAGCCGCTAAGTCCATTTCTTAAGGGGGCTCATATACAAAATTTAGAATACAGACTAGAAATGTCTTGAAGAAAAAATCCCATAACTGCCAAGGAGACCCCATAGCGGGTAAAGGAGTTACTCTGTAGCGGTTATGGAGTTTTTTTTTTTAATTTTTTCCTTTCTGCCCACACTTTGAGTTCGATGAGCGACCCCTTCCCCTCTTCCTACAACCTTCCGAACCACATAAACTAGGAGGTCTAAGGTATCCAAACTATGTTATTAAGAAACTCCATAAATCACTCTTATAATTATGTTTATATACACTACTTTCTGTTTTTATCGCACCATGGTGAAGGGTATCTTCGATTCGGCATAGCCGAAGATATCGCTCATGCTTGTTTAACTTTCACATACGTGTGTATATATTAAGTTCGGCTTCCTTCCCACAGGTTTACAACATGTTCAACCTGATTTTTTATAAAATAAGTACTTGTTTGATTCTATTTAAACAAAACTAAATCTTAAATACTTTTTAGTAATAAACGAGATTTTAAACGCTTTTGTTTAAAACAACATGATTTTAATAAAAGTTAAAACAAAATAGTAAAAAAAAAATGTGGGGAAAAATATTATATTTTGAAGCATTTTATGGTCTTCATGTAGTCTTTATTATCGCAATATATCCGTTACTTATTTTAATAGTTTTGATTAATAAAATCGTAAAATTGTTAAGAAAACCATTTCAAAACAAAAATATTGCCGGACAAGTGGCTGTGGTAAATTAAAAAATAAGAAAATAAAAAACGTTTTAAAATAAAACAAATTTGTGAATTTACTTTTAGCTTAAAGAATTTATTTACTTAAAAAGCATTTTTTGTTTCACCAATTAATCAGATAACTGGCTCTGGTCGTGGTTTAGGACGTGATATTGCTTCAGAGTTGGCCGCCAAAGGCTGCCAAATAGCAGTTGTTGATATACAAGAAAAACTAGCTGTGGAAACTGCCCAATATTTAGCTGAAAAATTTAAAGTGAACGCAAAAGCCTATAAGGTAAATATTAATTTGTAAAGAAAAGACTCGGATCGATAATTTTGTGCTTTTTGGAATCGAACATGTTGGATGTTTAAGGTAAAAATTGTGAATTTTTGGAACATTTGGAGCGTTTATTGTTAAACATTGGTAAGTGTGTGTGGAGTGACACAAGTTTAAATTACAAATAAGAATGAAACGGGCTTTAGTGGAAAGAAATTAATGCTTTAATATCATTTCTGGCATCTGCCCACAACGGCTGGCGCGTAGAAGGCACAATCAGGAACACCAATTTTCCACAACTTTTCTTATTCTGACCATCATCGTTTTTGAAGACATATGGGCCAATGACCCTGCCAGCCCATAAAGCGCACCAAACAGTAATATTCTGTCGATGTAATGGTGTTTTGACAAAAGCTTATTGATTCTCCTCACTCCAAATGCTTGAATTCTGCTAATGTAAGTCCCCCCCATTCAACCAGAAATGGGCTTCATCGGAAAATAAAATTTTGAATGGAAATTCAAACTCAATATCAATTTGTGCTTTAGCCCATTCGCCGAATTATTTTGATTAAAAATTTCAACAATTTGCACGCTTTGTTTCGGTGTAAGTCGATGGATTCATAATGAAATTTCAAAGCAAACTAAACAAAAAGCAACTATCAGCTGTTAAATGGGTGCTCAAATAAAGCAGTGATGTCAACGCAAAGTTGTGACACTCTTAAAAAAAACGCATTATAATTCTGTGGCATTTTGGCAAAACATCTTTAGTCATCATTCAAAATTCATTCATATAAACAAAATTTTTCTTTAATTTTGGTTTATTTCATTATTTAAAAAAAATGATTTTTTCACCAAGTTTTTTTTAAAAACTTTTTTGCTATCGAGATGACTTAAGATGTTTTGTCAGAACGCCAGAGAATTTTATTCAAAATATTGGCTATCGTTAGCTACGATTCCCCGCGACAATTAATAGTCGGACGGTGCATGGTATGGAACGGATGAGAACTTAACTTTCCAACCCACCATTTTCCAATGGCCATTTTCTCAAAGTGTCGACGGACTCTCTGTTACTTAATGTCTACAAAAATGTATTAGGCTGATAAACTGCTCGTTAACAATTTTGAGTTTCTCAATATACCGATAAAAAACATTGATTTCAGTTGGCAGCACCTCTTAAAATACATTTTAAAATTGGGATTCAGCTGATTGAATTTATCTGTACGGCAAATAAAAGGAAAACAAATAATTGGCAGATGAGTGCTGGGGCCTGATTCTGGCAGTCGTGATCGAGTACTTTCTCGATTCGAAAGCATTTTAATATCTTATTATTTCAGTCAATACTGAATGAATCGGAATAATTTTTTCAGTGTTGTAAAGCATTAATTTAAGTTTCGCAATACTGAAAAAATAATATCGATTCGTTTAGTATCGACTGTAAGAATTAGAAATAAAATTGCTTTCGAATTAGGCCCCTGGTTAGCTTTGCGACAGTATAGAAGCAAATGAGACATTGAGAAAATCAAATTTTTTTTTTAATGTGCAGTTTTTCGTTGAAAAAAAATGATAAACGTGTAATGAGAAAACGGCCATAAATCTTTTTTAAACTGAACTTGAGAACATGTTGCCGACCGTTATCATGATTATGTAGAACGGTCCAATTTCTGGTCATCTTTTTAATAAATTTTCAGCCGATTTGCAACCATTTTAATCGCACGAAATATAAATAACGATGGCTTGGTATAAAAAAGGAATTACTCGGGTTTCTGTTAGTTTACAGGGAAAGGAAATAACTTAATAAAATCTGTAAGATTCTAGACATTGCAAAAGTTTAATGCAATTTTTCAATAAAAATATGAAAGAAATTTGTTGCATTTGGAATTTGTCTACCAGAAAAAACATAAAACGCTATTTTGAAGGAAAAACATTAGTCACGCTTTTTAAAACGTCGATATATGGCTTTGGCGTTGATTCGGCTAGTGGGCGTGCTGTAATAATTCGATCCTCCCAGGGGTATGCAGAGAAACACTTACTGTCGGCAGTTAAAAGTTATTTCACCTTTTGGTGTTACATCCTTTGGGAAAGTCAGGTGCAGTCACTACCTTGAATACGACAGAGATCAAAAATTAACAGATCCTTTGAGATCTCGGCTGACCAGAAATCCTAGCTGGTACCACGGAAGGCAGTAGCCCCTGAAACTTTGGTCCAAGCTGACCCTTTGGAGATCCCGTGATGGTTGTCGTTTGGACCCATAGTCGCGGTAAGAAAAATCCTAAAAACTCTGCTTCAACGGCTGATTTTCGACCACTTGTGTTAAACCTGTATGTGTTGGTTGCTCTCATGCTAAAGGGCAGCTGATAAAGGCAATATCTGTCACCAAGTGGTTTACACTACAATGGAGTTAGGCCTACCTGGTTGGTATCGATGTTAATCCTTTACATATCTGTAATAATGCGATGCAAAAATCACTTCTTTTTAAAACTTTCAAGCAGCATTTGGAACATTCAAAAGCTTCTTTCAACGCCTCTCAACTTCAGCTCGTGCACTTTCCACTTTGAAGTGGCCGATTAAGTAGTTCTAAATGATTTTGCAAGTTTTTCTAAAGTGGAAAATAACCCAGGCAGATGCAGTCACCCCTAAAAAATTGTAGCAATTGGAAAGCCATTTTACACGAAAAACCAAAACTGTTTGTCAACGATACGGTTAACTATCTGAAAAAGGTTTGCCAATGCTTTTAAATTAAAAAAAATGTTTTAATTTTGTGTATGATTTTGAAGTTTAAAGTATTAGAAATTGTAATTTCATCGTATTTAGCCATTGTGTTGCCATCTGTGTATCCTTTAAAAGTTGAACTTGAAACATTTTGACAACCTTTCGAATACCTTTGGAAATGGTTTGCCATCGTTAGGCCGATTATTATTTTCTGTAGGAATAACATTCTTAGAGTAATCATCTACGATATTTTTGTCTTTCGTGCCAAAATATTTCGCACTTTCGATCTGAAACACATCCACTTTTAACAAAATTTAACGTTTTCAAAGCCAAAAAAAACTTGGTTTCACTTATACGCTTTTTTATTATTTTAGGTTGATGTCCGCAACTTTGATGAACTTTTGCAACTAAGAGACTCGGTTACTGCGGATTTGGGAGTGCCAACTATTCTAGTCAACAATGCTGCCATTGTTGCTGGTTCTACTGTAAATATGGATTCCCCCCATGAGATAAAGGAAATGATTGATGTCAATTTAACAGCTTTGTGCTATGTAATAATTTTAAGCATATGCTGATGTACATAAAATTTCTAATTTCTTTAATCTTTTCATCTCATCCAGATTCATAAAGTGTTTCTACCCAAAATGAAAGAAATCAATCAGGGGTACATTGTCAACATTGCCTCTATAGCCGCTCTATCAACTATGCCGTTATTGGCAGTTTATGGCGCGACCAAAGCAGCCGTACGTTCGTATACATCAGCCGTACGAATAGAATGTCTAATTGAGCGCAAAAATGTTACATTGACAACAGTGATGCCAACAAATTTGTCAACCAATAAACGCACTGCAACTGCAGTTCAATTGTTTGGTTTTCATTATTTTGCCCCCCTGATGGAGGGTGAAATTGTAGCCAAATATGTGATTGATGGAATGTTGAGTGGTAGTCGAGAACTAACAGTACCGTTTATATTTAAGACATATTATCAACTATTGGAGTAAGAATTGAATATGACTTAACTCACATACATATCGCACTTGATCATAAATAGGGCATTAACTTAAAATTGAAAAATTGAAATCAGCAGAAGCAAAACCATTTTTAATTTAATATTAAAGGCATATGAAAAAGAATTTTTAAAAGATAAAGGTCGATACGAATATTACTTGTTAATTTTGAAAAAAATAAAAAAATTTGAGTTAATACCCTCTTGTTGATCAAGGGTGATATGTAAAAATTTAAATTTAGTAAATTCAACTCATAGAAGACCATTCGAAAAATGATTAATATAACTTAAAATTATTTATGAAAAAGAAATAATTCCCAGATTCTATTTATTCAATTTCTTTATAGATTTTTACCAGTGGAAATTAGAGAATCACTAGTTAGATTTACTCTCTTGTGGAACTATAAAACAATGCAAACTTCTTCCGAAATTGCTGATGTCTTGAAGTCCAAGGATTTGAATTTGATGCAATAGATAAAATTTATTTTAAATAAATTATCAAAAAAAAAAAAATTAAATTTAATAAAAAGAAATAATGTTTACATTCAATGAATAATTCCAGGGATCGTAACGATTATAAGTTTTATTTTTAAGATAACTTCTTAATTATTTTTTCTAGAATTTAGTTTTCGCTTAAAAAATAAAAGTTATTTTTTACTTAGAAAATAACAGTTACTTTTTGAATTTTATTTTTAAGGTTTACAACAATTAGTCTGTGGTTTCTATTTAACTCTGCATTGTTCCATGTAAACTTGTGCGCAAAGAACAGGTCGCAATTTTGGAGATATGTAATTTAATAAAATTTGGGACATAGGTTTTTATTTGCACAAGGACCAAGCCAAATCGTACGGCCACGAGGGAAGATAAGGGGAAATTTCTTCCTCTCAGAAACTATCAAACCGATTTTATTGAAATTTAAAAAAACATAGATAGAACCATATCTTTATGAACACAAAAGGGATGCAGTTTTTAAAAATAGGACCACGAGGGCTGATTGGGGCAATTTCTGCCTCTCAAACCGATTTTAATGAAATTTAAAACATAGATAGATCCATGTCTATATGGACACATACGCTAAACAGTTTTTTAAAAATAGGACCACAAGGGGAGATAGGGGGCAATTTCTACCTCTCGCAAACTTTCAAACCGATTTTAACGAAGTTTATAAACATAGATAAATCCATATTTATATGGACACATAAACCTGATGTGTTTTTAAATACTGTGGTGTAGGGTATCATATGGTCGGGCTTGACCGACCATACTTTCTTACTTGTTTATATTGAACTTACAAAATTAAATTAACTCACGTAGAAGATAAAATAAGAACCGGAGGATGGTCCCTCGCCAAATCGATCCACTTCGAATGAATAAATAAATGCTCAAACAAATAAATTCATATATACTTAGATGCATTATGTTTTCTTGGTATTAACATGAATATTTATGGTCGAATTTTGACCATTAGGCGCTCACTATTTAATATAAATCCATTTGTGTAATATTAAAACTTGTTATTTATTCTTTGAGTTCTACGTACCTATGTTCACATGTACAGTATGTAACAAGGGTAACGTAAAAAAAATAATTATGCGTCAATCTTTATCATTTCAAAAACTAGGGAATCGAAGTCTTCTGATTCATCAGCCAGTTAATCTTATTTCTAAATGTTGTTTGTTTAAAAAGTGCATTTGACATGATTGAATTAATTTGCCACAGCAAGCTGCATTATTTTAAGTGTGTATTTATTCTTATTAATTCTAATAACTTATATTGCATTCTATTGCAAATATTGATTTTGGTTGCATTCATTACAGAAAAGGACTAGTTCAACAGAAGAAACGCTAGTTGGTACAAAAAGCATATTTAAAACTATTTCAACAAGTTCTTGAGAAAGTTTTAAGCCGCAAAAAATACTTAAATTTGTACCTACATATTGAACAAATCGGTCTTGCCATTGCAAAAATGGAATTTATAATAATATATATTCTCCCCAAAAATCCCCAGCGAAAAAAATCCCCCGCGAAAAAAATCCCCTGGGGATTTTCACAAAATTTGTATCCCCAATTACAAAAAAAATCCCCAAATTTGGGAACACTGCTCTTAAATTGATGCTTAATATATATTAGACTGGTCCTTTTTTGATTTTAAACTTTTTTTTTAATGTAGAATCTTTTAAATGTTTAAATATAGCAAGAAAATTAATCTGTAAAAATTTTAAATCGATATTTTTAATATTACATCGCCAAGTTCGCAAAAGTTTTATTTTGGAAAATAAAACATTTGGAAACAGAATAGCGAGTTGTTGTGCATACTTCGACTCCAACTCGGGCATAAAAGACCGACTCCTCAGCCCTGCAAAATATCGTCAACGTTTAAGAAATCATTTTAAAATAAAACAAGTAGGAGTGCTTTATTCGGCTATGCTGAGTCTTATGTACCCTTCACCATGGTGCGATACCGTTCTTATCTATTTTGTGCCACGTCCACTTCTCCACTCCCGCCTTAATTGTATCGGATGTTGTATATTGATAGCCAAGATGCTTTTACTTGCCCTTCTCCAGATATACGGAAATCTATAATGTCTTTGTATGGGAAGTGTCAAGTCCACTTCGCCTATCCCGCCTAACTTTTGTTTGTCAGATATTGTCTAATGATAACCAAGATGCTTGTACCTAATTCGGAAACGTTTGCTCTTTCCGTTCTTCTGATTTACAGAAAAATAAACGGACAGACGGACAACTTTAAACCAACTTAGCTGTACAATAGAGCATATAATAAGTATTTATAAAAGACGATTTCGAAAAAAAAAAATTTATTTGCTGAACGTACAGGTCGCTTTTTTATAAGTATATATGGGCATTTCCGTCAAAAGGGCCACCGTGGCCCAAAATTTAAAAGTTATTAAAAGCTGATTATTTTACGATATTGTTATAGGGAAATATTTAGATTTTACTAATTTTATAAATTTACTCATAAATTTGTTCACTTAGATGAACAATCAGACTGCAAAGTTGTGCAAACGTAATTTCTTATTTTTGAGAATGTTTTATTGTGTGTTTTCTTTAACCCTTTCAGACATTAAATAGAACCAGTTGAGATAAAAATCTGAAATTTTCAGTGTAAGCTAATTTGGGAGTGCTGATTAAGAATCTGGAGTCAGATTACAGGTAGGTTGTCTCACCTGGCCGTAAGGTGTTGTCCAATATATTGGACAATGTTACTCGGTGGATATGTTTCTTCTAAGTAAACTTAAAGTCAAAGGGTGTAATTTAATGAGACAAAGGTATTAAAAAAAATCTATTTTGTGTGATAGTTAGCAAAACAGGTTTTGCAAATAAAAAATCATTTTTTTTAATAAGCGACCAGTGTTTGTATTTTCCCTAAAAAATATTGGTTAGTGGTTGTGAACATTGCTTGTTTTTTTGTGCTTGATTGAGTTTTGCAATGGCTCAGTAGAAAAAAATAAATTTTGCTTTGAATGGATTAATTTGCTCGTCCAAGTAAATATTTTCCTACAGGGGCAACTGGTAATTACGGACCCTTTTTCATCATTATATGAAGTCTAAAAAATACACGTATTTCATCAGCGCTGGATGGTTTAAAAGATGTCTTGCCCTGCTGAACAGCATATAAAATTGTGTTACATGTGGCATTGTCAAAATATTATTGTCGATATACATATTTTTGGAAATATTTAAAATGGAGTTTCTATAATTATATTATCATTTGGCGGAACAAATTCGAATAGTTTTTGATTTCGCACGATCCTATTCTTCCATACAATAGATTTTCAGTAAATTTCATTTTGGTGCTTTCATAATTTTTGGTTGTGGTACTTAATCCACAATGTGGGTCAGCTTAATTCTCCTTAGACTTCGTCATCTTCAATTTCTTCTGGAAATGCTTCATGGTCTTGAAGCACCGTTTCAAGAAATTAAGGTAAGGGTAGGTCGAAAGGAGGACGACGCATCAAGGAAACAACCTCATTTCAGTACGATATATACCTAGGCCACTACTGGGCCTGTTGTGCACTCCTTAGGAAACATGGGGATTTAGGTGGGTAGTGCTACCACCACCTATAGGGAGGGTATTAACGTCTGGCGTTAAGAAACTCAGTTTCCCGGACGTAATTCCTAAGGTTTTCCAGTCAGCGTTCCTCAGGGATCCAAAGTCCAACATGACATCGCTCCCGGGGTGTTTCGATCTTAATTCGACGAAGTCCTGACAGTGGCTGTAAAAATGTTCAGCGTCTCGCTCTCCTCACCAAACGTTCTAAACTCGTCAGATTCCTGGACTTAAGCCTATTAAATGCTATGGCCCTAATTGCCCTTTGGCTGTCGGTAAATATATTGGCATCTAATCGCCCCATATTCGATTCCATTCATCTCATACATTCCGTAATAGCATGGACTTCACCTGGAAGCTTTTGCCTTTATCCGGCAGACGGTAGAATATCTCGGTTTCTGTGTTTTCAACATAGACCCTGGTTCTATCCCCTAGCTTAGGGCCGTCCAGACGCGTCTGTGCATCAACAGAAACCCACAGGAGTTTGTACTAAATTCAAGAAACTTACTAAGAGAAAAGCTCATCATCTGCTCTAGCATCGCTTACATCAGAAGATTCTTCTAAAAGTTTCAAGATTTCTTCTTCACTAAGTAGTAGTTTTAAAGCCATTTCGTAAAATTAACACCAGTAATGTTCAAAATAAATGTTCTCGCCAATTCCAAAAACTGCAACCACAAAGTCAATTTGTCCAATATAATGGACGTGCATTTAAAAGCGTCTAAAGGCTATATTATTTTAAAATTAACTGGAATTAACATTCTAATAGCTTAAGAACTACCCAAGTAATACTAACAAATTTTGTTCTAAGTGTAAATTAATGTTATTATCACTTAAAACTAGCACTGAAGAGTACTATATTTCACAAAAGCAAAGGAACTTTTGAAAATCACTCAATTTAACACAAATTAATGAAAAATATCACTTCTAAAACACATGTGTTTAAAGTAAAACAAACACTCTTTTTATAACGGTAAATACTATAAAAATCGGTTGATTTGCGTCAACTCTACATGACTTTAAAGAGAAACATTTAAGTGTCCAATATATTGGACAAAATGTCTGAAAGGGTTAATATTATCTTCCTGAAAAGACATGATATTTGATAAAAAATTATTCCAAAAAAATTTTCTTACATGGTCTGTAATCTAAGGAAGAGTTCAAAGAGCAATATGTTATTCGAATTAACGGTAAATTTTTATTTTGTTTTAATCATTATTCAGTTCAATTATTATGGAAAAAATTTCACGTTCGAAATGTCACGTATCGACCCAAATTTTGGCTTAAGAAAAAGAAAATACAGAAGATTTTGGAACCAAACCAAAGACATTTTAATGTTACATTGCTACGTAAAATTCTCAAAGTAGCTTGGCTAAAAAATTGTGCCAGGTTTCGCTTAATTACGCCTTTTTATACATGGCCACAAAAACTACTTCTGTTTTTTTCACATTCGAACCGCTACTTCTTTCGCCATTATCTTTGGCCTAGAATCGCGCCCTCCATAAAGTTTAGCATAGATAACATTGCTTTCTTAGTGCTTTAATTTAAGGGTTAAGAGAACGTTAAAATATTTTTTGTTTAAAATGTTATTGCATTTTTGATGCGTACGACTGTCACGTTCAACACTTTGGAAATACCCATATGTATATATTTGAAGCACAACCGCGAATAACGTTGTAAACGCCACATTTTGCAAATACTGTTTTTAGCAGATAACCGTTAACCTTAAAACTAAAACGTTTACCAGCCAAAACTATGCACCTTAACGCCTTCAAAATGGCATACAAAGTGTCAGCCAGTGGAAGAACATTGCAAGTTACTAACAAAATGATGAAACCGAAATGGTTTTGCAGTGCGGAATAATGTTTTAAATGCCTTTTGCATAAAAGTTTTTATTATCATTATTTTTAATATGTAATAGAAAAAAAAATGTTTAAAACAAATAAAGCTGCCTGTCAAAAAACGCTTTTTTGCTCTAATGAAAAATTCTTGTTTTGTAACTTAAAACGTTATTCGCGGCTGTGCTTCATTTATATATATTTTAAGCTGGTGAGGCCTAACTCCGCTTATGTTAATAAAAATGCAAGGTTTTTATTTCATTTTTTCCTGACGTTTCGTTTCACTTCTTCAGGGGATTTGTCTATTAACATAGAATAAAATTTTTAAAATGTTTGTTTAATCTTTGGCGTTTACAGTCGGATCTTAAAGTATGATACATCAAAATTTTGTACCGCTGCCATTGACCTTAAGTACCTCATTCTAGTATATATCCACCAGATCCCTCTGTCTACCACCCTTATGTACCAACCTAATGTAAGAAAATTAAAGCTCGCAAAAAATCATTAAACTTTTTCTAATCAAGTAGTGCGATAGATAATTCAGCAAAAAAAATTTAAAGCTTAATTATATAAACTGTATGAATAGCTGATATTCTGAGAGTATCTAAGTATATTGGATGTATTTATTATTAACCTACGTTAACAAAAAAAACTGACGTCAGTATTATAACTATGTAGTTGCATTTTAAGCCTGTGGGAAATGATTGGCCAATTACGAAGTTGTGTGCCTTTATTTCTAGTTGTATAAAACGTTATTTAAGCTAACTTGAATAAAATATCATAATTCGTAACAGCTTTAGACGTACTCAAATGGTTCTTAGGAGGGAAATTAATACTGCATCGCTATTTCAATTTCACAAAAATGATGGCCAGAAATTTAAAAATTTAAAAAAAAATCCTTTTGAAAAACACTCACGCAAAAAAAAAACTCATAAAAAAAACCACTTTGTTTTGAAAAGTATTGTTGATAAATTAAAAATCTTTATTTTGACCCAAAATTCGTTTCGTCCCTAGTCTGTAGAAAAGTAAACAGTCTATAAGCAATCATCAATATCTGAAATTATAGAAACACAAGAATATTATACACGATAAAGAATTCAAAGTTCTTCAGTACTTACCCCCCTAAAATGTACCATATCAATACTAAAAAGATTATAACCACTTAGGGTAAATGAATTATTGCCAAACTGCAGAAGCAACGAAAACAATTTACGATACTCCAAGGACCCCTCATACCAATTTTGCTCGGATAGAGCTCTTCGTATGCGGGCACTCTGTAAAGCGAAAAGCTGTAAAAGGAAACACATACAAATTTTATGATTTCATCTTTATACCGCTTCAGCCACTCGAGTACCCTGATAACAATTATCGAATGTAAACGCCACCTGAACAAAACAAGGAAATATAAAGAGTGTAATGGCAATTATGTCTTTACTATTGGCCATCAAATAGACATGGAAACATATGGAGGCTGCACTCACGATGTCCGTTAGAAATAACGATAGATTGAAAGTTTTACGCAATTTGTCGCCCAATCTGAAATTGATAAAAGGATATACAGTACTTTTCGCTTATAGTCAGATCCTTTAGTTGCAATCATAACGTGTACTATATCGCTAATGCGACTATAAGGCTAATTCACATGTATACCACTATGACGCATATAACCGAGTTCGAATATAATCAAGTTATGTGAATAAAGTAAATAAAAAATTCTTATAAATTACACCGACATCAGGCTTATGATTTTACAACAGAGTTACATACTGTATAAAAAATACTTAAAACAATAACAATATATTTCCTAACTAAATGATTTAATTCATTCTTTGGATGGATTTTTGATTCGAAAACTAAAAAGAATTTAGTAAATTTTGCTAATGTGACTATAACGCCATTAATTTGCTTTACTTATCCCTTTAATGACTGTTGATAATACTTTATATTAAATTAACTTATAGCGGCAAAATAAACAGATAAAATGGACTTTATCGCTAATGTGACTATAAGCGTTGTGACTATAAACGAAAAGTACTGTAACTTAAATTTAAAAAAAAAAGTTTTAAGTTAATAATGGCTTTCCTGATTTTTTGAATTCTGCGAGTAATTCAATGACAGTATATTGGGCATTAATAAAACAAATTTTTGAGAACTTTATGTTTTGTGCTGAGGCTTTCAAATTAAGTTAAAATAAACACTAGGGTGGTCCAAAATTTAAATTCGATTTTCCAAAAAATAGACCAGTTTTGTGTTAGGTTAGGGTTAAAAAAAAATTGGTAAAAATATGAGCTCGATCGGTTGAAAATTGCAGTGCCGCACGCACATTGAAATCTGTGAGAATAAAATTCGGGCTAAATGGAGAGAAAAACGGAATTACCACAACAGATGTAAAATGTTAAAAATTTAATTTTCTCGAAAACCGACTCTAGAACAGACGAACGGACAGATAGACGGACATGAAGTCCAAGAATAAAAAAAAAACGGAACCAATTATCATGTAATCCAATCCAATTCCGTTTTTTAATCTAGGACTTCATGTCCGTCTGGTTGTCTGTCCGTCTGTTCTAGAGTCGGTTTTCGAGAAAATTAAATTTTTCGTGTGGGGACCATATGAAGGGTTGGAGATAGACGATAACTTTGTTCTAGAGAAATATTGGGGATGCAAAAATAATGGGGGTGGCTCATACATTTTTTTTTTTTTTTTTTTTTACTGTTAGGACCAGCACTCAGGGGATGACCCCTACTAATGCATTGCATTGTGTTGGAACTAGAAAAATAGGTTGTGGGAAGGAGGATAGAAGGAGTAGTGTTTGTGAACATTCGATTTGAACTTAATCATGTTGTAAGTGAGAGGGAAGACTTCTGCAGGAAGGTTATTCCACATACGAACTGTGCGGGAAAAAAATGAATTCTCTCTGTAATGCGTTGTACGATTCACCTGCCAATCGACCACATAAGGATGGGCTCTTGAGGAAAAACGTGTATTACGAACAAACGTACGGGTTTCGGGAACCAGATCCCTAATTTCGTCAGAACACATCCCATTGTAGTAACGATAAAACAGACAAATACAACCCACATTGCGACAGTGCTCGAGGGAGTCAATAGAATTGGATACCCTACTGTCACCAATGAGAACCTTCGCCCTCTCCTGCACGCGGTCGAGAAGCTCCAAAATAGACTTTGAAGCACCGGCCCACACATGAGAGTTGTATTCCATACGCGGTCTGATATAGGTGGTATAAATAGTAAGGAGATCAGATGGAGTGAAGTATATCTTACACCGTCTTAGAAAACCGAGGCACTTGAATGCTTCTTTCGACACCTTGAATATATGTTCTGTCCATCGGACATCACATTGTATCCTCATGCCCAGAACATCAAGAGATTCTGATTCCTCAATAATTATACCACCCATATATACAGATGAGGCACCTTGATTTGTCGCGCGTTTATGCGTCAGCACGCAACATTGGGTTTTTCGGGCATTAAAATCGACCCTATTTGCACGACCCCATTCCGAGATTATGTCAAGGTCTCGGCCAAGCGTATCATTCATATTCTGCCTCATAGCAGCGACATCGGATACGCTTGGTCTACATTCGAATGAGAACGAGTTGCAAAGGTTGCTGTCATCTGCAAAAGAGTAGATAGGATTGTAAGTTTGACAAAGGAGGTCGTTTAGAAAGATAAGAAATAGAGTAGGAGAAAGAACGGAGCCTTGCGGCACCCCTGAATGAATCTTGAACTCGTTTGACGAAACCCCATCTATAACAACTCGTATAGTGCGATCTCTGAGAAAACTCGATATAAATCGAGAGAAATTATCACCGACACCAAATGCAGCAAGTTTTGACAAGAGTGCACCATGCCAGACTCTGTCAAACGCCTTAGAAATATCCAAAGCAATTACCTTACTTTCGCCAAAATGGTGAATGGAATGGCACAATTTTTCCGATAAGAGAGCAAGTAAGTCTCCAGTAGAGCGACCTCTACGAAAGCCATACTGGCGGTCGCTTAGTAGGTAGTTTGATTCTAAATATTTGACAAGATGGTAATTTACCATACTCTCCATAACTTTGGAAAGTGCCGAACAAATTGCAATTGGGCGGTAATTTTCAGGGTTGTTAGCGGTTCCCTTTTTAGGAATTGGCGTTACGTTAGCAACTTTCCAGCAGACTGGAAATTCCGCGGCACGGTATAAAGTGCTGAAAAGATTTGCTAAGGGACGAGCTAGCGTCGAAGAGCACTGTTTCAAGACCAGTGCAGGTATACCATCCGGCCCAGGAGACTTGTTTATGTCGGGATCCGCAAGAACCCTTTTAACAGCTCGACCCCAAAAAAAACTCGTGAAGAGTTTTTTCCCGTCTAAGTACTTTGGCACACGAAGACCTTGCCATTTTGCGTAGCAATTCAGTATCAACGTTTTTGTTTTTACGCCAATTTCTGAATGCTTCCTCTCTGGATCTGACTGCTGATTTGCACGACTGATTAAACCAAGATTTGGATCGAGGTTTATTCGAAGCTTTTTTAACTGGGATGAAGATTTTCATTCCCAGCATTATTACGTTTTCAACCATTTTCGCCATGGCATTGACGTCATTGTCCAGGAAACAGAGTTTCCAATTGAAATGCCGAAAAAAGTCATTGAGCTCAGCCCAACGTGCGTTTCCGTAAACAAATATTGATCGTTTCGTAGCCCGTCGTGCGTTTTTTTCTCAATTTATCCCGAATTTCATTCTCACAGATTTCAATGCACGTGCGGCACTGCAATTTTATCATTATCAACCGATTGAGCTCATATTTTTACCAAATTTTTTTTTACCCTAACCTGACACAAAACTGGTCTACTTTTTTGAAACAGATAACTTTTTAAATTTTCCCTTCATTGATGGTCCACTCTTAAAAACACATGTAACATATGAAGCGCCATTACACCCAAAACGACTACTCTGTATGCTGAGCGATAAAGAGCCATGATTAACGACATTCTTCTACCTCAACTTGAGAAATTAGGACTAGGGAACATGATGGAACAGCGGCTCATACTGCATGACCTGTAATCGAAATTCTTACGGCTGTATCTAAAAAAGAGCGAAAGGCGAAACGTTTTCTTCCACTTAGCTTTTACGCTGATATGTCATACCTAAACAAGAGCGTCAACATTGTATCACGAACAGTAGTGTTAACTTTTTTCTTTAATAAAACCCACATAATATATTATTATTATTATATTATTAGAAATAAAAAATTTAGATTAAAGCTGCTAAATTGATCAAAAAACAGCTAAATTGCCATTATTAACTAACAATAGCGGCCAACTTCACTATTAAACGCGCTGTCAAAATCGGATTTTCCAATTGCAAAGCATTGACGCCGCGCTATTTAGGTATGTATAATTGTATGACCATGAAAATTGTTGACAACTAGAAAATGCGTGCCGCTTTAGTTATGGTACGACTGTTAGGGCTGCATTTCCGAATCGCCTCATCTCTCGTTATGGTTATATTAACAGACCGCAAGATCTCCGATTTAACCGTTCTACACTTCTTTTTGGGGGGTTTCTAAAAGTCACGAGTGTATGTCAGAATCAAACTATTGAAGTCCTCAAAGAGAATGTCTGTGGGGAATGCGAGAACCTATCGCCGGACGTTTTGCCAAAATCTGGCCCATTTGGCCACTTGGCCGACATTAACTTTTCTATTTAATAAAAAAAATAGCAATATCAAATAAACACTATCCAAAAGCAAAACGGAATTTTTGCATTAATTAAAAAAATTTCAGTCAAAGACATCGGGTCAAAACTTTTAATAATTTTCGGGAAATATTCTTGGAAGCTTCAGTCAAACGTGCGCCTATAATTATACCCTACACGTGGAAATACGCGGAAATTAGTGTTTAAAGTTTTTATGCTGCCAACTGCTTGTACGAGATCCGTCACTTAGCCAAGACTTCATACCATTAGCCTCCCGAAATAAAGCCTCAAAGTTTTGAAACCATTTTTGTATCAAATATAGCCTAAAAATATTTTATTAACCAAATTTTATAAAAATTTAACCATATTTGACCATAGCTCTTCTCAGTGTTGCCAGACTTTTTTTAACCTACAAAGCCTTTAAAAATAATATTTTTCCTTACAAGCTAAAACCGTTTTTGCCTAAATTAATCCCTATAAATTAAATAAAAAAAAAAAAAAATATTTAAAAAAAATCAATTGTTCTGTTCTTTGCACACATTCGTATTTTTGCTATGTTGCTTCATTTTATTTCTTATTTCAATGTGGCAACATCTCTTGACAACAGGGATGTCAGATGTGACGATTTTACGTCATTTTGACGATTTTTTTCGCTGAATTTACCAAAATGACGATTGACGATTTTGAATGTAGAGTCACTTAGGTGTTGACGATTTAATCCCGTCAATAAATAAACGTTTCCACATGCAAGTAATTACTTGCAAGTAGTGTAATACGTATTATCAACAAAAAATCGAGGAAACAGCCGATTGGCTGAATGAACAAAAATTGTGTGAATGTTAGTGAAAAAGTGTCAGTGTATTGAGTTTTTCGAACTTGCACTTGCATGTGGAAACGGGGGGTTAGTTAATATATGTATATAGAGGCGAATATATATTTATATCTACTAGCGGACTCGACGAACTTCGCATCGTCCCAATTTTAAGCCCCCAGACAAACTTTAGAGTAATAATACAACACAAATATTAAAATTTTTAATATGATTTATTTGAATGGAATCAGTAGAGAGCGATTTGATGTACAAAAATCTATAAATCACTAAATATATAAACCATCTTTAAACGCATAAAATTCGGCGTTTAAACTACCAACACAGACCATATGAATTTGATAAGATTTATCGTAGTGCTGTCACATGTTATTTTTTTACCACATATAACACATGGGAGAATGATTTATAGTTGCTGAGTTTAAACTACATATAAATTCAAGTTTAGTTCAACTAAACCAGCATTTAAACCATCGGTGGTTTATTAGCCATTATTGTACAAGTTTTTTTTTAGAAAAACTAAAAAACAACTAGTTAATATTAGTCAGGGCCATTTTTTGATGTTTTTTTTATATTGGCAGGAAGATTTTTCGAAAAAAAAATAATCTGACAGCACTATTTCACTTGTTTGTTTTATTTGAGTACAATAACTGCCTGCTTTTAAAACACGAGTGCAAAACTCCTTCAAATTTCTGCCTGCTTTTAGATCGCGAGCACAAAAGTGACTCGTTTAACTAATATTTAAAACAAAATTTAAAAATGTCCATTCCTTAAGGGGTTCCCATACAAAAAGTTTAATACAGACTAGAAATACTTGGTAGGGACATAAATATTGTTACTACATTGAACATACCCATTAGAATAGTAAAATTGAACATACCCTTTTATTATCACATGTTTTTTGAAAAGTAACCTACCTCTATAGCGTTTGTCAGTTACGGGAATTTGAAATTGTGTTAAGTTTAACCATGGAGTGGTCAGATAAAGAAAACCGTATCGCAGTTATAGCACTTTTTAAGTGTGGAAAGAAAAAAATGATATTTTCAAAACGCTCCGCCCACTCGGCATTAGTCGCATGTTCGTCTACAGGTGCATACAATTGTTCGAGGAGACCGGAGATATAAAAGACCGCCCCCGGTCGGGCCGCCCACGTACCGTTCGGACACAGCAAGTAATCAAAGCCGTCAAAGCAAGAATTCAACGAAATCCTCTCCGGAAACAGAAAATCATGGCCCGTGAGATGAAAATCACACAAAAGTCCATAAGTCGTATTATCAAAAAAGACTTGGGTCTTGGAGCTTTCAAACGGCGTACAGGACATTTGCTGACTGCAACTTTAAAAAAAATAGGATAGAAAAATCCAAACGTCTTTTAGTGAAGTACGCTGATAACTTTCATAGAAAAATATTGTTTACGGATGAAAAAATATTTACCGTGCAGGAAAAGTTTAACAAACAAAATGATAGGGTTTATGCTCGGTCATCTAAAGAAGCATCAGAACTCATTCCACGGGTCGAAAAGGGTCATCATCCAGCTGCAGTCATGGTTTGGTGGGGTGTCTCTTACGATGGGGTGACTGTCTTGCATTTCTGCGAACAAGGGGTCAAAACATCGGCCAAAGTTTACCAAGAAACCGTTTTGGAAGCAGTTGTGAAGCCGCTTAACAATTCCCTGTTCCATAACCAGCCTTGGACTTTCCAGCAAGATTCTGCACCAGCTCATAAGGCTAAAACGACACAGAACTGGCTTCGAAACAATTTGCCAGCTTTTATATGCTCTGAAGATTGGCCATCTGGCAGCCCTGATTTGAACCCTTTGGATTACAAATTGTGGACGGTTTTAGAGGATATGGTCTGCCACAAAAGATTCCCTAACATTGATTCCCTTAAGACAGCTCTGGTTCGCGCTGTAGCCAATTTTCCAATGGATGTGGTGCGTGCAGCTATTGATGACTCTCCAATGCGACTTAAGGCGTGTGTGAAGGCTAAGGGCGGACATTTTGAACAAAACTAAGATTTTTGTATACAATACATATCAATAAATATACAAACAAAAATTGGTCCAAAACCATTCACTAGTTTTTGTTTTATAGCCCAACATATTAGTAACAGTATTTATGTCCCTACTAGGTATATTGAAGAAAACTTACCATAACAGCCAAGGAGTCTCCTTAACAATTTTTCGAGACATACTGTCCCTTATTACCACTTCTTAAGGGGGCTCCCATACAAATATTGCGATTTATGAAATTTTTAAATTAATTAATATTTTTTGACTTTTGTGAATAAAATCAAAAGTTGTTAACAGATTTAAATAATTTATAGCTGTAATTTTTAATAGATTTTTAACAAACAAAAATTTCGAAATGTTGATTAAAAATTATTTTTGTTGCCAAAAAAAAAAAAAAAAAAATATGTTTCTAAAACGACAGCGCATGTTAGAAAAAAATTTTACGTTTAAAGGAAATTTTATTGCGGATTTTGGTTTTTTTTTTTTAGTATGTAATTTCAATAAACTGAACCGTTTTTGAACCGGTATTGGATTCAGCGTACCCGAAAAAGGTTTAAGCGCCAGTTGCCAAATTCTAGCACAGTGTATTGAAAAGCAATAAAAAACATTTAACAATAAAAAGAAATTAATTGGACTTTATATTTATACTGTGTACTTTTTTTCTTAACCTTTCATAATCAATGTACTTTAATTGCAACAAAAAAAGTTGGGAACCCTATATGTAGTTGTCCTGCGATTTAACTTTGAATAATTAAGTTTAAGTTATCGACGTCCTTATTCTTCGCTGCTATTATTGCCCGTTCACCAATCCAATCGAGATTTTTGTAGTTTTGTGCAATGTCGGGGAACGCTTTGCTGATGAGCTCCTCCTTGGACGATGTGAATTCACAAAAATTTTCAGGAAACGATATCAATCCATTTGAAACATCAATAGAAATTTGGCCGTTGCCAAGCTCCAGCAGTTGTCTCGAGAATTCAGCAGCCGATGGGTCGTTCTGCAACACGACTCTAATGTTTGCGGTCAATTGCAACTTCTGGACATGCCTCCACAAAGACGACGATTTCAGGCAGGCGTTAAGTTCATCTGCAGCAGAAGATTTAGGGATGACGGGAATTGTTTGACGAAAATCTCCGGAGAGCAATATCAAAGCCGCACCAAATCGTCTTAAGTATTAAAAATTCTTTATTTTTTGGTTTTGTATGATTTTATACTTAATATTTTTTTATGTTTTAATAGAGTGATATATCCGTGTTTATAAAAAAACGATTTTTTTATATGACGATTTTTTGACGGTTTTTTTCAAAACTACTGACGATTTTGACGACTTTTTTTTTAAATTTTGACGATATTTTGAAAAAAACATCTAACATCACTGCTTGACAATACAAAACACGGAGCGCATTAAAATTGTTTGTATTTACAAATAAGAATTGCCGATAACACTACGTGACAGTTTTTTGACCAAATGAATTTGACACCTAATCTTTATGTAAAATTTTCCGTTGAATCCGAATATGAAGTCAGAATTGTCAAAAGTAGAACAGTTTTTGATATATTAAAAAGATGATGTGACTGAAATGCAAATATCTTCAAAAATTTTAAACGGATTATGTATTTCTTTCTTTTAGGAGAAAGGTTATTAAATTTCTAAGATAACCTTCGGTCGTTTGTGAAGATGAGTCAATAAATGGCAGAGTTATAGCGGACAAAATTTCAAACTTTATTATGAATTTGAAGTTATTTTTTTTACACCAAAAATAAAATTTTTTTAAGTTTTAAGATATTTGAAGATATTTGCATTTCAGTCACATCATCATCTTTTTTAAAAACACAAGTAACGGTAATTTTAGAATATCTCAATAACTATTCTACTTTTTTTCTGACTTCATATTTGGATTATTCAGCGGAAATTTTTACATAAAGTTTAGCTGCCAGATTCATTTGGTCACGACTTTGTTGAAATTTTGTTACGTAGTGAAACGGGAAATAATAAAACTGGCAAGTGCACAGCTTAAAAAAAACTTAACTGGCAACATGCTTTTGCAAGTTGTTTTTGTTTTCATTTTGTTTTTCTTAACCTACTTACAACTACAACTAATGTTGGAAGAGTTCCAGTCAATTGTAGTGGGGAATGTAAGAAGAGATCAACTCACTGTTTATTGTTGATGTTTTTGTTTAAACTTTGATATTGTTACAAGTAGAACTGTTGCTTATAATTCTTATACGCTTGATTTTTTTTTTTTTTTTTTTTTTGGTTTAATATCTTTAGTTTTTCTAAAATTTTTGGATGAAGTTTCCTGACGATGTGGCCTAAGCAACCATAGGAATAGCTTATCCCATCAACAATAAATTTCAGTGTTTTTATCAAGAATAAATATTGGGAATTAAGCACGGCTAACAAAATCGTTTAAAGAAAATCCTCGTTTGAATCTGTTGTGTTTTTGGAAGCAACTTTTAAAAGAAATTAAAAAAAGACATGCATTTTTAATCACGGTCTAAATCTGGTGTAAGATTTTTTTATTAAAAAAAAAAGTTAGACGCTGACACGAAATTTAGATCTTTTATTTTTGGAAAGGGACAATAATCATTTCTTGAATAAAGTATAATAAGGGATTCATAAGGAGCAACTTAAAATTTGAATGTGTGAACATTATGACATCTTAAAATTTTCATTGTAAGAAGGCAGCGACATAAAATGCAGTATATTTTGTGGTAACACAGTTTTTAAGACTTTGATAGTTACAAGATTATGAGTGATTCATTTGATTCAAATTGAAAGTATTCAAAAAAACTCAAGGCGAATTCATCTCAGGTAATCTCGGTACTACAACAAGTACAACTCGTACAAAAACCACAAGCAATTTGTTTTTGTAAAATAATTTTACAATGTTAAAACAGAAATAAAACAAAGAGAATAAACAAAATTTTGGCATCTAACAGTGATTTTAGCTAATATCAGCAGCAGGGCTGTCAGATATGGCGATTTCTCGCAACGTGGCGATTTTGAAAAGTGTTTGGCGATGGGATTTCCCATTTGGCGACTGGCGAGTTCTGATATAACTGGCGATTAACTTGGCTTTTTTTACCATTTATATTATTTCGGCAATTTTGTTAAACAACTTGTCATTTTTGTTATCATTACTAATTTTAAAAAAAAAAACATATTAAGTGAATTTTATATTCAGTGACTATTTAATTCTAATAGTATGTATGTAATTCTAATAGTTTGTAGGTCAAAACTCCAGTAATGAAATCGGTGAGGCTGAAGTGTATGATCTTATAGACTTGTGTAGTTAGTTTAAGTTTTTAACTGAATACATACATATATGATCTCTTAAACAAAAATTACAGAAACAAAACAAAAAATCTTTGGAAAAGGTTTCCTGATGAGCTGGCCTAAGCAACCAGTGAAATGCGCATAGAAGCTAGCTCTCCCTCAACAATAAATCTCAGTGTATTTATCAAATATGAAAAATTGGGAACTAAGCACATCATACGGAAATCTAATTAAAAACAAAATTTACTTCGGCGACTTTTTTTGTATTTTTTCTCAGTTTTTGGCGATTTTTGACTGAAAAATTATACTAGCGTTTTTTTGTATGCAAAATTTAATTTAAAAAAAAAAAAATTTTACAAAAACTTAACAAAATCGACGATTGGCGATTTCTGACATCCGGTATGGCGATAGAGCTCAAAAAAATCTGACAACCCTGATCAGCAGGGCTTTTAAGACCACCTGTAATAAATTCACCTTGAAAAAACTTTACCATCATCATATTGCCATACTAAATATGACATGCTTTTCCGACTTTTAAATTTAGCACTTAAATTTAATTATATTTTTCAATACAAAACAAAAACAACAAACTTGCCAAGCCATGTTTAATAAATGAAATTGAAGCGTCACTATATTAAAACATATTTTTTAAAACGCTATTCCAGACTTCGAAAAGTACCTACAATAAAACCAAAGTGCAATATTTTTGCGGTAATAAAATGTGCACTTAATTTTCTTTCCGTTTTCTGATAGTTCTTATCCAAGATTGGATAAAGATCATAGTTGGGGGTAGTACACTTAATATTGATTTAAATCAACAGTGCAATATCACTAAATAAAACTGCAAAAAAATTAGTTTGCACTCTTTTTTACTAGCTTTAGTGATGATTGTTATTTTTACAACTACCATTAAAAACATTTAGTGACAGTGCAAATGTTTTCCTTATCACTAAACGCAGGTTGAATGCAAAAATCTGCACTCAATTCAAATAGTGGAAAATTTGGACATGCAATCCAAAAAGCGGCATACAAATATTGTCTCACTAAAACGTAAAAAAATGTAAAATTTGTTTAACATCACTATCACTCATGTTTAGTGAGGCTGAAAATTTTCAATTCATCACTCAACATCTACAAAATGATTGCAATATTTTTGCACTATCACTAAGTGTGAGTTGAAACTGCAAAATGAGTGCACTACCCCCATCTATGATAAAGCTTTTATGGGCCATGCCACAGAGTACAATTCCGTTCGGAATTGAAGAAAACATATTTGTTTGTTGATGGAAAGTGTATTTTGATAGTTTTATGGCCTTTCAGATACAGACAACTCCCATACCGTTCATGAAAACAAAAATGGTTTCATTCCGAAACATTTTTTCGTCATTTTCTGAAGCACCAAAATACGGAATTTTACTCTGTGACATGGCTGTATAAATTCATTATTATTTTCACTGATACATAATTTTGAGAATTTTGTCCAAAACTAAGAAATTAAAACATTGAATTTTTTGTTTGAAATAACTGTAAAATACTTTTCATTTGATTTGAACAAAATTTATATATGTATGTACCTTAGCTCGTTTCCTCTTTTGCCAAAGTTGATGTTTGAAATTCGTTTTATAATCTTAAAATCGGTTTTTAGAACATAAAAAAATTAAATTAAAAAAAACAAAAAATTCGGGATTCGAGCTGGCAATATCATCAGTCTCAGGAGAGAACTTAACAACTCGGCTACGAATGCTTTTACTAAAGAAGCGTAAAAATTGAAATATATTGAGGTGTGAGTTTCTTTCTTTATTTGAGCGGCATATCATATACATGCATTCATGTGTATGTGTATGCGTAAAATTAAACACCCCTGAAGGAAACCTGGGTGCAAGTGTCTCCAAGTCACCAGTTTTTTCGACTATATTGGTGACATTGTCAACGCAGTGTCTACACTACACTACATTTGCCACTATATTTGGCTTTAATACGAAAACGATTTTATCAATAACAACTGAGAAGTACAATTCTTATAAAAGTTGAAGAAATAATAAAAAAAAAGATTTTTATGATTTCATATTCTTACAAAAAGTGTAGACTACTTTTACTAAAATGTACTAGCGATGCTCTGGTTCCAATGTCTACTTATGTTCCCAAAGGAGCTACCTATTCAGTACCTTGTCAATAGTACCAACGTCAGTGGTAGATTTCCAATGACACGCACATGTTAAATGTCTATAGTAAATAACATTGCCTGGGGTATAAAAGGTCACTAGTACTGGTGACTGTGTCAATAGTGAATCAGTACAGATTCACTAGTGACATTTCCTGCAGCGACATTACAAATGAAATCCACCACTTGTAGTGAAGGGTATAAGAAACAACAAAAAAAAAACACATTACCAACACTGTATTACCATAGCCACTGTATGACCGTAAAAACCAAAATTGAATTGATTTGTATGGTATGTCTATGTCGTTTTGGTAATACAGTGTTGGTATGGTAATGTCACGTCTAATTGGACCTTTAAAGGAAAAAATTTAAGGCAGTCGTGATTTTTTAGTCATATCTCAGCCATTTGTGCACCGATCTTGCTGAATTTCAATAGCCAATTCCGGACCATATGTGACATAAATGTATAATAACCTGGCCCCCATCATATATGGGGTCTTCGGAAAACCCATTTCAACGGACAGACGGACATCGTTAAATCAACTTCGCTCTTCATAAGGACCCAGAATATATATACTTTATAGGGTCTAACATCAATATTATAGAAATTACAAACGGAATGACAAACTTATATATACCCTATTCACCACCTGTGGTGAAGGGTATAATAATTTCGTTTAAATGTTTATGATTTAAGCAGTACTTTTCTTTAGTTTTGATAAAACTTGACTTGGACAAAATTCTTTCACTTATCGTAGATGTTGGAGAAATCGAAAGCAACCCATAATACAGAATATGGGCACTTCCACAGAAAAGCTCTCTTTTTGTCACGTCACGTCACCTAGCAATTATTCTTGTATTTTAGAACCACGTTGTTCAAATTTTTCCTCTCTTGCACTAAATGGAAACATAGTTGCGCTCTACACCCAAATGCAAAAAAGTAAATAATATTTTCATTATTCTTTGAGAAACAATTAAAAATGGTTCGTGACGTTACGTGACAAAAAGTAGACGTTTCTGTGGAAATACCAATATCTAATTTCTCATTATTTTTCCTAGATTTCTCTAAATATAAAATATAAAATCTTCCATTATGACATTAGAGCCCTGTTTTAATTTTTTTAAATGTTTTACTCTTCTAATTGTTTTGGTTAATTCTGTTAAAATATTGTTTGTGTTACTATCAATAGTTTCTTCTGTTGTCAGGTCATCATCTAAATATATTGTATGAAAAATTATTTCTAAACACATTCCTTTTATATATGATACGAAACAAATAATTAAAAGTACAAAAAATATTTTATAATACTTCAAAAAATTCAAAATTTTTTTATATCGGTTAATCGACTGTAATTAACCGGTTTAATCGTTAATCGAAAATAGGCAATTTCAAATTTACCGATCAGTTAATCGGGTAGTAAATAATCGGTTAACCGATTAGCGGTTAACCGAATGAATACCTTACAATTTATGTATATAAATGTTGCTGTTAAAAATAAATCCGAGTTAAAAGAAAAGCTTAGAAAATATTCGTATATTTTATAAAAATGTTAAAAGCAAAATAATTAAACAATGAAAAAATCTACCAAGAACAAAATTCTCACCTTTTCCGTGTTATTATTCTTTGCATTTTCCATTTTTAATAAATTGTTTAGAGTTTTTACAGACACACTTTTTCTCTACACATTGGTGAGTAATTTCTCATTTCAATCGAAAAGTTTCTCGACGCGGGAGTTGCAGAACATGGACACTGGTTAAAAAATTTAACCGAGGAACTTTTTCGCTCTTTAATTAAAAAATTTGTGATATTAATTAAAAAATTAATTTAATTTGCACCAGTAAACAAATTAATAGTATCAATTAAATATTTTTTGATATTAATAGCATTTTCTGCAGTAATGTTGTTGATTTAAGTAAACGTTTAATTTACTTGATTAAATTTTTAATTAAAAATGATTTTATTTTTGATTAACGCTTTACTTGACAAAAAACTAGCGAACATTTTTTCTGTGTACGAAAATTCAAATTATGCGTTTTTTGCTTGTGTGTATAACACACAATAAAACAATTTTAGTTCTAGATCACCACATCGGTATACGGATCGGTTCTTTCTGAATCAATGTAACGAGGTCCGTCCGTCCAGCGTGTTGTCTATCCATGTAAAGGTCGCCATTTTGGAGATAATTTGATGAAATTCGCAAAATGCATATGGGCATTTCCATTTGACATTTGTACGCCTTCAGAGAGATAGAAATTTTGCAAAAATTGTTTTAACTGAAAAATTTTTTATTAAGATTATTGTATGACGTGCTAAATTCCCAATTTTTCACATTTGATAAATACACTGAAATTTATTGTTGAGGGAAAGCTAGCTTAAATTTTTTTATCATTATTATTTTTATCATTAAGTTTCATTTTAATTCCGAACCTTGTTGTTCAAAATATCGAGCAAAATAAGTGCATATCGTACGTGACATAAAATGGAAGTGATTTTGGGGTGACTGTAAAAAAATACGAAGATCTGCGAAGTGTGGGAGGTTTTTCTTCTTTTTTTAATTTTTTACATTAAACCACATATTTTTCCTTTATAATCTGTTATTGGAAAAAAAAGTTTTGGATGGTTTTATAATGAACAAAATGTAATATCGTTCGTGACATACCGTAAGTGAGACTGATTTTTCTCCTATAGTATTTACAAGGCATGAAATATATTTTTTGTAAATATAAAAACCTTAAAACAAACAAGTAAGAAAGTATAGTCGGTCAAGCCCCACCCTACACTATAATATTTAAAAAAAAATGTTGAGAGTGTACCCCATTTGGGACCCATGGCCAATCAAGCTCGCCAGAACAGAATTATGCTTTGAGGTTAAGAATTAAATATAAATTATTTGTGCCGAATATTATTTAGTTATCTCCATCTATATATCTATATCGTAAAAGTCATTGTCGCCAATTTTTATGTAAATACCAACATTTATAAGGAAGGTATGGCATTGAAAGCTATTTTCGGGAGTTTTACTTGTATGGGAGCTATATGGTCAAATATGAATCGATTCCAAAAAAAATTTGTAAGATGATTTTGATTGTAATAAAATAAGGTTTGACCAAATTTAAACTAAATACCAACATAATAAGATGATGCATTAAGTTGCATTTTAGTTCTTACAATTCGTTCGTGACGAGCTTTATATTAATATGAAAAAAAAAATTCCGATCAATATTTTTGTTTGCAGCAAATATCTTGCTTTAAACTTTTATTTTGAATCACCTAAGACTGATCCATTTCAAATGACAAAGACAACAAACACTAAAATATACCGCTAATCGAACTATATATTTGGTCTTTCCTCATGGATCTTGGTAACTGCAATAGTAATTTTAAAGCATAATTCCAGGATTGCCAGTATCTGTGTTTAATCGGCAGCAAATTGAAAAGTGTTAATTGCAATAAAATAAAAATGAATCAAAGAGAAAGTCAGTTTAATCTTTTATTTTTTGCTTTTAACAAATTGTAATAAGCTATAAGTACCCCGGCATAGTAAAGTATGGGTGTTTTTCCCTATCTACCATATTTGAAAAAAGTTTCAAGCGTTTTAATCTGTTGAGTCATGGCTGACATTCTCATGGAAATGCCCATATGTTCTAAACGTCAAACGGATGAAGCCTGTTAAAATTGAGGAGAATCGCCAAACTTCTTTTCGGAATAGAGTCTTAAGGCTAAGTTAGCCGAGAGTAACAGAAACCTAACCGTAAAAAAGTAAGACCAATCTATTTCTTACAGATTAAGACGTAACATCTTACTGCTTACTATATTCGTTCTAATTGCTTTACATACAACAAACTGAAGCAGCTAATTTGCAACGTTACTGTTACTCCCGGCTAACTGAGCCTTGAGTGCCCATAAGCGATCTTATTGTGTTGGTCTTTAAATAAAATGTGATTCAAATATTTTTATTGTAACCTAATAGTTACTAGATTGTGGTAAAATTGTGTGCTGGTAAGTCTATAACTGTCTATAGGTTCCAGAAAACGATTCCCTAAAATCTAAATAAACATTCGACACAAAGAACTCTTAAATAAATCTTCACTTCAAAACATACTTCGTGGTCCACAATGTCGACAAGAACATTTCGTATATTTACATTGAAAACAAAAACAAATTTTAGTTTTTTAGTTGTCGACATTGTGGGCCAGGCAGATAATTTATATTTGGACAGTCCCATGATTGCCCATAAATCCCCAAAAGTGTACTTTTACAAAAATTTTTTTGTTAATGGTGTAGGATATTATACAGACGGGTTTGAACGACTATACTTACTTGTTTCTAAATTGTTTCAAATTGAAATTTCCATTGATACATTTTTTTATGAATCACAAACCACATTTATACTTACTCATAGATATACTGATGATATTTTAAAACTTCCCTCAAGCTTTTATAAAATTTCTCCGATCCTTTTCTCTTCAAAGTTTCTCGAGCATTTAATTCCCTTAATTGATCATTTACAAAATCAAAATGCATGACAAACTGGGCCACAGTGACGGTGTAAATGTGGTCCCAAGTAAATAGGCAATTTATACCAAAAATCGTTATAACGGTCTCATAAATATACATATAAGGATAGGCTCGATTACTCTCCTTTAATTGGTATGGAAGCATGCTGATGATACTCATCCAATAGGGGTAGACCACTGGATCGATCATAGAATAACAAATATTGCAATAAGGGTAAGCCAATGAAGGCCAATAGACTCACAATGGCATACAGGTGTAAAAATTTATGTCTTATGGCCAAATAACGTGACAACTTTGCAACGTTCATACGTTTTTGCAATTTCAGAGTGCGGGGAAATATCTTATCCAGACAATTTGTTAAATTCAATATGCTCTGGTATTTTGCTAACAGGAAAAGGCCACGCAGTAGGCACAAAAACTCGATGCTAAATACTGCCCAGATCTGTTTCGCTTCGTTGTGACGTTTTAATTTGATTTCACTGGTAATTTTTATTACATTGCAAAAGCAATCAATGAGCAGAATACTAATTGCCACAAATAAAAGTCGTATGGTCTTGAAATGAAATGGACGCTTTTCATTTTTACGGCGAAAGTCCAAGTAAATTACGCCTGTATATTTTTGAGAAATTTGTAGTTTTAACAAAAATTCATCTAAAGTATAAAGACGATCCATTGCGTTCAAAAGCTTGTTTTCTATTTCCAGCTTAAGTGGAAACAACGATGTTCAAGACCTAAATGAAAACACTTTATAAAACTTAAAAAATGAAATATTTGAGTTCGTCTGAGCCATTATGAAATGAAACCTTTGAGAAACGTATAAATGTTATTTAATTGCTGTATTTATCCTTTAATAATGTTTTAAAAGAAATATTTAAGCTAAACAATTAAGGCTAATGCACATTTTTCTATTAAGTCATTATTCGGGCGTGGATTTACATGCATTGTTAAAATATAAAGTGAATTAGTTAGTTATCCGAATTCCACTTTTTGCTGAAAAAATCCAACGACTTCTTTGTGCACCACTAAGTGGTGAATGATGGTATACTAAGTATGTCATTCCGTGTAAAACTTTGTTTCTATTCATCTAGAACTTTCTATCTACATCTTTATACATAAAACCTAATGTAGGATAGTTCGCTTTGTTGCACCTTTTAGCTGTCTCAACATCAACCTATCTTTATGAAACTTTTACTGTATACTTAAGATGGTCTAGAAGAAGCTATAGGATATAAAGGGTGGTTAAATTTTAAGGGCCGATGTTGATTTTAAATAAAACACAAATTATTTAGGAAATTTTTGTCATTTCTTTTTATTATGATGTATGGAACATAGAGTTTTTTTTTCCCGGAGTTTTTCGATTCCCGGGAAAGCGGGAAACATTTTTAAATTTCCCGGGATCCCGGGATCCCGCTCCATACAAATAATACAAAGTAAACTTGGTTTTATTAATGAAAAAAACTTTTATAAACAAACGTGAGGGAACTTGTTTACAAAGTAAGTAAAATAAATGCTTAAATACTACAAAAATTAATTGAAGATTGAAAGCGGAACTTGAATTATTATTACCTTTGGCTATTATAAGTAAATTCCGTATTATGATGATCTAGTTCAAGATAAAATAAACATAACAATTGAGGTACTCAAGATATGAGATCAAAAAGTAAAATCATAAAATATATAAAATATTTTAATAAATATATTAACATTTTTTAACGGCGTAGGAAATTACTTTCTGACACACTCAAAGCGTTTAGTGAGTCGCCAAAGAGTATATTTCTGATTTTGTTTACTGATTACCATGTTTCCGAAAAATTGCGTTTACTTTTTTACCGAGGTTGGACAAATAATTAAAAGTGCACCGTTGTTGCATGCTTCTAATGTCAAGGTTGATGCAAAAAATAGCATCATCCGGACTACTTCTTATAAACTATTTCTTTTCATTAGGTCCATCTGTAATCTTTAGGACAATGTGTTTTTCAAATTGTATGTTTTAGTAACTTACACGAGTTTCATTATTTTTTTATTTCGGTTTCCCCGCACTTCCCGGATATATTACCAAGCTTGATTTTTTTTTTGTAGATACGACTATGTTGCAATAACGGAGCGATATGTTTATGTATATCCTATTTTTAAGACTTGTCCATGGTCAATGAGAATTTACTGCCTGCATCTTATTTTGAATTTATGTTCTTTATCAATTCATCACTTCACTACACAGAGAAAACAGATTCGTGATCACAACCGAATTTGGCGCCAATCGAATTTCGTCAGTTGCATGTACTATCACCCAATTCGGTTACAATTACTGAAAATTTCGTTGCTTGGCATAATATTTTTGAAACCAACATTTGAATTTTAGTACACAATCAGTCATAACAACAGAAATTGTTAGTTGTAAGTATGATTATTAGAAACAAAATTGTGCTTATACCCGAATAAATGATAGGTGCAACTGAATTAACACATAATTGGTGTTCATAACAAGAGATTTGATTGTCGTTATCAATATATTTTTTTAACCGGTTACATGAACCATTTTCCCGATTTATTAGATAGAAAGTCGAAATTATTCCCATAATCTCCATTTTTTGTTAAAACTATTTATTTATTAATATTTTTATGTATACATAGTTAACAAATTATTTAATTTTATACAAACACCTACATGCAGCTTTCCACATCATCCAAAGGATTTCCAAAGTTGTACAGCTTATACCTTAATGTACCAACAAAAGCAATCTTTGGCTTCAATGTCGTCTTGTTCTAGTGTCTGAAGTTAAACAGAATAATTAACATGTGGTTTTTACAATACGAACAGTGATTGAAGCTGTAAATTAATATGAAAATCACTAAAAAAACAGCGATTTTCATCTAATGTACTTATAACATATTTGTTTGACCAATGTACACGCGGAGCAAAATATAAACAATATGTACATGTAGGTCGAAGATATTGCCCAGATAGCATAAGATGTTTGTAAGACGATTGTCTAACTCCTCAAAGAATCTTCTGATGATCAAAATTTTTTATTTATTCGTTTTTTATACATTTTCTGACACGCTTGTCTTTTAAACTTGGAATGAACCTTTTGCGGATCTCCTTATGAGTCATATAACAATTACTGAGCTACCTAAATAAGGGCGTTTTTAAAACATGAAAATTCACTTGTTAATACAATTTTATTTAAACAAGCCGACGTAAGGATCTGCCAAATAAGATTTTCCAACAGGATTGTTGTTGAATTCCTTATCTTAAGGTTTGTTTCGTATAAATTGTATGAAAAAGAAGCTTGTTTAGGTGGCTCAGTTATATGTGTAAGCACTCTACAAGTTGTAAGGGAATTCCTCCAATAGTCTCATAAGATTCATTCATTCACTCATTAGAAAATCTTTACAGAAATCTCAAACGAATTCGTCTACGATCAATACACTGTGCAACAAAAAAACCAGCATCAATACTTGCAACGCAAAATGAAACTAGAACATTATTAGAGCAAATCTGCCAAAGGGTTTTGAAAAGTTAGCTTTAGTTCCCGAAATATGGGCCTTTAAAGTTTTTGAATTTTTTGAATAGGCGTTTGGTATAAGTCAAAAAAAAATATACTTAATGTACTTCTGAGCTAAAAAATTATTTCAGATGTCTTCAGTAAAATCGTATTGCGATTCTTTTCTTAGGATAAATTAATTCTCTATAACTCATTTTAAAATGTTCCACGAATATTTTTTGCATCAAATTTTAAGACAAAAAGTTCATGCACTTTATGTAAAATGGGTTTTCAAGAAATTCAAAAATTTCAAGGCCAGGAATTTCGAAAACCCGTTTTACATACATTGTACGATGTTTTGTTCTTACAAGACCCCTAGTAAAATTTGATGCAGAAAATATTCGTGGAACTTTTTAAACCTCTAAAGTGTCGTTTTAGTATACTTTTGTTGGGAAGTTAAAAAAGGACAAAAATTACTCCTTAAAATGAGTGTTAGAGGGATAATATATTCTAAGAAAAGAAGACATCTGAAATTATTTTTTAGCTCAAGTACATTCTAGTTTCATTTAGCGTTGCAAGTGTTGAGTCTGGCGGCAATGTCCCAAATTTTTTTGCACTGTGATAAAAGCGTCTTTCGCTGTGTTGTAGAAGTATCTCGCAGAGGAATCAGCTTGTGTAAAAGTTTCTCCCGTGCGAGGAATCTTTTACGATTAAAAATTGCGCTCGTCGACGATGAATGCTCTTCATGAGATTCCCATTTGATTCTTTTGATTGAAAATGCTAGGTGGGTACATATACATATGTGTGTATTTGTAAGAAATATAATACATACACACATATGTACGTGCAAATGTACATAATTACAAAAATACGTAAATAACTTACCCCTATTTATTAAGTTTTTGCACATTTTCAATTTTTTAACACAAACTTTTTTATTTTAATATAAAATTAAATTTATTTTATTATATTTAATGTTTTGACAGAAAATTTAGTAAACAATTGGGACATATAACTTTTTTTTTGGTTGTGAATACCAAATAATTATATTTTCAGTTGTTGTAATCGAATTGAAACTATACTAGCAATCGATTATTAGCTGCAATAAATGAATTAACATTTATATTACAAAATTTATTGACGAAATCAAATTATTAATTGCAAAGACCAATATTCAGTATTGCCCTGTATTAAATTCGGTTGTGATTATAACCATTTGTACTAATTTTTAAAACTAAATTAAATTAGTTATCATAACTAATAAAAGAATTGAAGGAATCATATTTCAGTTAGCATAACGTTTTAATGATCAAGAGAATTAAAAATCAGTTAGAACTATACATTTTTAATAGTTGCAATAGTAAATTGTATTTCTTGATCAATATTTTATTACTGCAACCGTTTTCCAACCAATTTGTTTTCTGTGTGTAAATTTATTAATTATCAACTGTTGCACTGCCCATTCTGCTTTTAATAGATTTATTGCCGCAGGAGACATTGATTTACGTTTGTACACATTTCTTATAATTGATCAAATCGACAACCCATCCACAGATGCTAATTTTTAGAGAAAAGAAAACTAAATTTCAGAGTAAAAATAGCTGTTTTCTGAAACTATGAAGAACTTTTTATTTCCCGGGATCCCGCAACAAAAATCCCGGGAAAACGGGAAATATAATAAGGAATTCCCGGGAAAAAACCCTAATGGAACAACATATCGGCCAAATGGCCGCCGCGGCAAACCTCCATCCGGTGGTCCAAATTTTCAATGACGCTGAGGCAGAATTGAGGTTCTATGTCGTTAACGTGCCGAATTATCTCATCCTTTAACTCCTGAATTGTTTTCTTTCAAATAACCCCAAAGAAAGAAGTCCAACGGTGCCAAATCACATGCTATTGGCGACCAATTGACATCGCCACCACGTGAGATAACTCGGCCATTGATTATGTCGCGCAAAAGGGCCATTGTTTCGTTAACTGTGTGGCAAGTGGCAAGTGGCACAGCCCTGTTGAAACCACATATTGTCCACATCAATACTTCCAAAAAGTTCGTTATCATCACACAAAAGCGAACGCCATTCACAGTTACTGCCTGACTGGCCTCATTTTGGAAAAAATACGGCCCCCGATGATGCCGTCAGCCCATAAACCGCACCAAACAGTTACTCTTTGTGGGTGCATTGGTTTTTCGACAAACACTCTTCGATTCTCAATCGCCCAAATTGGTCAATTCTGCTTATTGACGAATCCACTGAGGTGAAAATGTGCCTCATCACTGAGTCACAAAGTTCACGATATGCATTTTGATTTGAACGCCCATTTTCATAAAAAGCCTAAACAAATTTAACGCGTTGCGTGATTGTGTATCTTTCCATGGTTCAAATTGAGTTAGTCTGAAATTGAGAAATGTCAAATGAAATGCAGACGATTAGGTGTGGTTCACACTCAACATCGGCACTTAAAATTTAAGCACCCTTTAAATTTAATATGAAACTTTAGGATAATCACCCCTATCGCAAACAACTACTCCCATGAAAATATTCCCATATTTTTTTATTTTGTATTGTGAACGATTCCCATGACAAATTTTTTGGGAATGAATTCCCAAACTTAAAAAATTTGGCATCGCCAATGTTAACTCCCGCGAGTATTTTTACTAAAGAAATTCCCAACAAGTGTTAATGTGAACGAGAAGGGAACATGTAAATTTTAATTTGTATTCTAAGGCAGGACCCAATTAAATTTATTTTTTTTTTTTTTTATTGAAGGAGTTTTAAGTAAGAAAATGAAGATAAACACTATTCATTATTTATTTTATTATATTTTTATTAGTATTTTTTTTGTATATTTTTCTTTCACAATACAAGCACTGACAAGTTATTCACAATAGAGACGTTTGTTTATAAGATACTAACAAATAATTCACAATAGTTATTATTACTCCCAAAATATTTGCGATACCGATTTGTTGGGAATGGTAATAAAAGTTTGCTCCCATTTAACATATTCCCATAACATTCGCGATAGGGGTGAATATAAATTTTTGAAAATCTAGAGAACGGCGAAAGCTAAAGTTTTCAAATTTGGTACGAATATATTGGTTTTCAATACACAACAATCGACAAAATGTGGCTGATATTGGTGTTGAGGGCGTCGCACAAAATAGATTTATTAAAATCTGATAAATGGTTAGTTAAAGATTGTCCAAATTTGGTCACATGGCTAAGATATCTGTACACAACCTCTCTAAAAGAACCACTCAACCGATTTAGAAAACAATTAATGCGTTGGAAAGGTCTACTTTCACTGGTGGTGTAGAAAAAAAACAAGGACCACGAGGGGTGGTAAGGGCAATTTCTGTCTCTCCGAAACCATCTAACAGATAGTAGTTTCTCCTGTAAAACTGTATTTTTGCATTTTAACTTACGATATGTAACATTTTTGCCCTAATAATTTTTTTTAAGAATTTTTAAAACAAATAATAGTACTATTATTGCATGAAAAAAATTTGTAAGTGTTTTGATCAACATCGAACAAATCTAAAAAACTAGACGTAATAGAAAAAAACTGAGGACGGACTTATATTAAGCGCTTTATATTCTCCATATTTCATTTCTTTTAATAATAAATGCATATTTTCTTAATTTTTAAAGCATATTTTTATTATTTTTAAGCATATTTTAAAGCGCATACTTTTCAATAACAAATGCATGTTATTCCACGCCCTAGTAATTATTGTTGTCTGCTAAATATTTTGCAACCTTAAAAGAATTTTAACGAGTATTTAAGGACTATCAAATACTTAATCACTGTTTTGGATTATTTTAATTAAATATTTAACTCCTACACTAGAAATTCATTTAAATTGTTTCGAAATTCAATTTTACATAAAACCATGTAATTAAATCAAATATATTATCATTTAAAAATTTAATAAATATAAAAACTAATTAAAAAAAATAAATAAACACAGATGGCACAAAAAAGATTCGCACACAGAAGAACTCTCGCCAATTTTTTCTTTTTCAATTAAACCATTTATCAAAAATCTGTTTTAATTAAAATTTTAATCAAGTGAGTTAAAGGTTTACTTAGTCCCCTTTTAGACAGGCAAAGTTTACTTTGCAAAGTCTTGTGTAGTTCTCTTTTAAACTTTGTTTGGTGTTTAGACACACAAAGTTTAATTTGACAAATTTTTGTTTATTCGTTGTTGCAGCCAACTTCAGATACAGGGTTGATAAATGACATTTTTTTAAATGTACTTAATACAGAAAAAAAATTTACATTTTTTACGCTAATTGTACTTAATGCCAAAAAAATATTTTTTACAAGTTTTATTATTTGCATAACAAAGAATTTACATTAAAATGCACTCGTGCTATCCATTTATATTTGAAATATACCTTTGGTAAGTATATAATAAGGAATTTAGACGAAGAATCTTAAGCTTGTTTTTTAGATTTGAAAGTGGAACAGGGCAAAAAAATTTTTTACCTACCCAGTAAAAACTTCGCCTACTTCCAATTCTACTGAAAGAACCAATGAATTTTACAAGGGATGTCCCAAAATTAACGCATTTTTAGGTAAGTCATTATTATACCCTTCACCACAGGTGGAAAAGGGTATATATAAGTTTGTCATTCCGTTTGTAATTTCTACAATATTGATCTTAGACCCTATAAAGTATATATATTCTGGGTCCTTATGAGGAGAGAAGTTGATTTAACGATATCCGTCCGTCTGTCCGTCTGTCCGTCCGTCCGTCTGTCCGTCCGTCCGTCTGTCCGTCTGTCCGTCTTACGCTTGATATGTGTTTTCCGGGAAAACCAGACATGATAGCGGCTAGGTTGTTTTACACTTATGTCACATATAGTCCACCATTTCGTGCTATTGAAATTCAGCAAGATCGGTCCACAAATGGCTGAGATATGATCAAAAAACCACGACTGCCTCTAATTTTTTCCAAAAATCCCTTGTTGTTGTTGTATTTTTATTGCTTTTTTCTGTATATCTGGAGAACGGTAAGAGCCAAAGTTTCCAAATTAGGTACACACATTTAGGTTGTCAATACACACCACCCTACAAAATGTGGGCGGGATTGGAGAAGTGGGCGTGGTACCTCCCGTACAAAAAAAAATTAAAAATTGTATAAAAACCTAAATTTTAGGGCTGTAATATGTCCTATGGATATGACTTATATACCAAAATATCGGAAATTTTTAGTAGAACATATTTTATAAAGAACTCGGGAAAATCGGTTCAGATACAAAAAAGTTATGACCAAAATTTTTTAAATACCCATTTTCGGTAACCATGGATCTTCCCGAGTCCAAGTTTTATAACACAAATAAATGGTAAATTTCTTGCTAAACACGTCGGTATATAAAGTTACCAAAAGTTACTCTTTTTATAATTAAGTTTGTTTTTTTTTATAATTAAGTTTGCTTAAATATATGTACACATATGTAGGTATATATATATATGCCTAAAAGCCAATTTAATGGAAATATTATTTTTAAGCACGTTGGTATATAAATCTGCCAAATCGGTTAAAAATGGTTAAGTTATGTGCAAAATACTCCAAAAAAGGACTAAAAACATTAACATTTTTATAAAAGCTAAAATTTTAGAGCTGTATTATAACCTATTCATACGTTTTAGATATCAAAATATCGGAAATCTTTAGAAAAATTCGGAAACTTAGAAAAAAAGTAATGTCAAAAATATAGTTTTTTTTTTAATACCTATTTTCGTGAACCATAGAACTTCCCGACTACAAGTTTTATCACCAAAGTAAATGGTAATTTTATACTTTAAGATGTCGGTATGACCAAATACTGAAATTCGATCCAAACTTAACGTGCTATATATTAATTAAACTTTTAATATATTTAATAGCACGCAATCATGTGCAAATAATTAAATAAAACTAAACTATATATATTTTATAAATATACATATATATATACATATATTTAAATATAGATATAAACTTCTGTTCTTTCCAAACCATGGTGAAGGGTATATAAGATTCGGCATAGCCGAATATAGCACTCTTACTTGTTTTTTTCCTACATACATCTGAAAAATAAGTAGTTATAGAAGTAATTATAGTAGCTATATAGAAGAAAGCTACTTAATAATTAGTGAAAGAAGCTATTCATTTTAAAAAAGTGGGCGAAGTTTTTACTGGGTAGTAATGCCCGTAATTTCTGCTAAAGGTATCTAGCTGTGTATAGATATCTATGGTGCAAGGAATTTTTCATAATTTTAACACGTATGATTTGCTTACTGGTTAAAGTGTATTATATGTTCCACCATCGATAAAAATACAAATGTTGTCATATTTAAAAGAAAACTTAAAGGAAAAAACTTATATGGGCATTTCCTCAGAATAGTCTACCAGGATGAAAAAATAAAATGTTGATTATCATCGTCTTTTATTGTTTATTATTATAAAAAAAAGTCTATGTTTTTATAAAAGAATGGTTTCATAGCACATCTCAGCTGTTTTACTTGAGAAATTACGCTGAAAACTGAAACATTTTATATAAGTATTTAAGCTACTTCTAAAGACATTTTTATATACTTATGTTACATGCAAAAAATATGTTATTACTCTTTCTTCATAATCTCTCCATTACAATCAATTGCAAAAGGAGTATTGAGATTTTTAATAAGGAAATTTGAAGATATTTATGGGAAAAGGCATGGTGATAATAATAAAAAAACATATGGAAAAATCATACGTTCGCGACCCGTACGTTCGCGTCCGGTACATAAGCCAATTAAACAAAAACCAAGAGAGATATTTTATTTTGTAAATACTGGATGGAGACGTACATTAATACACTCTTAAAATAAATTAATCACTTTTGAATATTCCGTTCCATTACGCAGATTTTTACAATTCAGTACTGTCAGCCAAAGTTGACTTCTATTTTGCGTACGTTCGTGACCACATGTTTATAACTATGTATCATTATAAAAAATTTAAACTCGATGACATCCATCTTTTGCACTAAACTTCGAGCTACCCAAATGCTATCGACTCGCCAAAAAAAAAAAAAAAAATATAGGAAAAGTTTTGTTTTCTATATTATTTGTAAATCAAAAGCGTACGAACGTACGTTAGTGACCCCAGGAAATGCCCATACATAAAATATTTAATTAAAAAATTACAACAATCAGGTATAGTAAGGAACATAAAATTATTATTTTTAAAGAAGATGAAAGTTCGTTTGGTATACGAAATTAGTTTTGTTACATATTTCTATACATATTTAATTTTTTTTATTTTAAACTATAGCAACAAGATTCATAAGACTGTGGCAATAATTTGTTTCAATTAAATTCGATATAGTATTTACATAAAGGCGATTTCTTTGCTTTGTTTTTATCATATTTTGGTAGGAAAAAGCGTTTGCAATTTTTAAATTGTACTAAATTTGCACTGGAGTACTTTATTACTTTTGCACTGCTAATAGTAGTAAAAAAGTACAATTGTACTACCAACTTTATCATCCCTGCTCAGAAATAAACTACGAACGAAAAACAAAAGGAATTTGTGAGTACAGCAAAGTTCGTACTCCCCCGCTATTCTCTTTTCCCCTCCCTTCCATAAACTCAAGACTTTGCAAAGTAAACTTTGCCTGTCGAAAAGGGGACTTATATCAACAACATTAATGCAGAAAATTATGTGAATATCAAAAAAATATATAATTAATACGATTATACTGGTGAAAAAGTAATTAATTTTTTATTTAAAAAGTTGTTAATGAAATCAATTTTTATATTTTTCCTGTGTATGTTATAGATATTAGGCTAGACTAAATTTTAGAAAATCCCGGGATTTCAGGATTTTTTCAAATAAACCACACGGAAATATAATTTTTAATAATTTTTTTTTTTTTGTATAGAGTATAAAAATTTAATAAAAACGAACATTTTTGTACACAGAACTTGATATATTAAAAATCCCGAAAATTCCGGGATTAAAAAAAGAATTCCCGGGATTCGGAATTTCCCGTTTGGTATCCCTAAGCTAGACCAAGTGGTATCCAATCGGTCTGCGCAAAAAGCCAGTAGCTCGTTTCTGTATTTCCCGCATCGTAAAATTTCTCAAATGAAGTGTGAAACAAAAAATTCCATCGTTTCTTGATTCTGTTTTTACTGGAATATTTCCAGTAATTAAGGCCCTAAATTTGTAAAACGCAAACGCAATGCCAAAAATAACATTGAAAGCAAAAACAATGTCAAAAATTTGTCAAAATTTTGTTGTTGCTTTCTACAGAAATACATATGTACATATTGCGTTTTAAAATTATCAACGCCACAAGATATGCAGCGTTTAAAATTTGAAAATTCAATATACATACATTTCTATAGAAAACAACAACAAAATTATGAAATATTTTCGATATTGTTTTTGCTTTCAATAAATTTTTGGCTTTGCGTTTGCGTTTTACAAATTTAGGTCCTAAAGGTAGAAGTACATAACACGCGTTAGTTCGTCGACAAGAATCGTGCGTTTAAAAACTTTAGCGCCAAAAATTGCAAGTTACACAACAGGCGTTACAAAAGCCATTCCTGTCAGCTGTTTTTTATTTGTGCATTAAAAACGGGTTCGAAAGTATATCAAGATTTTGTTATTTTATTGAATTTATTCTTTTTATATAAATATTGTATGTTTTTTAAGCTCTTCAATAAGTTTTTCTTTCATGATTCACAAATTTGTTAAATTATTCTTTTTATGGTCAGCTGATTACTTGTCAAAAATACACAACGCGTTAAAAAGTGCAAAGTTAACCAACTTTCTGTCGCAAACGCGTCAAAATATTTTGCATGTAGCTTGTTCTATGAAAACACACTAGTTTAACTTTTTTTGACAGAAGACGACAGAGCGCGCGCGCACTTACGCGTGTTTTGTAATTCTACCTTAAAGGTAGAAGTACATAACACGCGTTTATTCGTCGACATTTGTCGTGCGTTTAAAAATTTTAGCGCATGAAAAATTGCAAGTTACACAACGCGCGTTACAAAAGCATTTCCTGTCAGCTGTTTTTTATTTGTCTACTTATTTGTGCATTGAAAACGGATTCGAAAGTATGTCAAGATTTTATTATTTTATCGAATTTATTCTTTTTATATAAATATTGTATGTTTTTTAAGCTCCTCAAAAAGTTTTTCTTTCATGATTCAGAAATTTGTTAAATTATTCGTTTTATTGTCAGCTGATTACTTGTCAAAAATACACAACGCGCTAAAAAGTTCAAAGTTAACCAACTTTCTGGCGCAAACGCGTCAAAATATTTTGCATGTAGCTTGTTCTATGAAAACACACTAGATTAACTTTTTTTGACAGAAGACGACAGAGCGCGCGCGCACTAACGCGTGTTATGTAATTCTACCTTAAGTGTCAAATAAAAGCGAAACGTCAACAAAAGAAATACATATAATAAAAACAGGGCTGCCAGATTTGACGATTTATCGTCAATTTGACGATTTTCATTTTCCGAAATTAGCAAAGTGCATTTAGCGGTTTTTGGCTACGAATGCAATTCTGTAACGTCTATTGCTAAATTTGGCAATGCCATACATATTTAGCTTTAAATGTCATCGCTAAAATTGTTCGATTTTGTGTTCTCTAAGGCATTTTAGCGATCGAGATTTAGCTTTAGCTAAGCGAATTACAGAATACGGCTGCAGGTTTGCTTGTTTTTTTCTAAAAAAGCGACGATATTTAGTCTTCGATATAAGACAATATGAAATCTATTTATATGTTTGGTTACTAGGCATTACAAAAAAAGCTATCTTTAGAAACAAGGCAGCCTTAATTTTCATATTTATCCCTATTGTACAAATTGTCCTCGAAATTGTTTGTCTCTTACCTAAAAAATATATTGGCAATCGCAAAATTTCGAGGGAAAAGTGTTAACTTTTTATTCCCGTGATTATTTAATACAATGGTTTGTGTTCAAAACATTAAACCATTTCCCCATTTTTCAGTCAATATAGAAAAAAGTTTGAGACAAGATGATTTAAATAAAACAATTTAAAGTGCTATATTCAGCTTAATTCCTTAATTTCGAGAGGATACTTGCTTGTATGAGGACCAGGTGAAGTAATGAACCGACTTGGCTTTTTTTATAAAAATTTTTATTTTATTTTTTGTTCAATATGATATTTTGTCACGCCTTTGTGCGACTTCATCAGGGAAAAATAACAACTTAAAATTGTTATCGGATTAAAGAAAATAAATAATAAAAACTGGGACTTATTTCCTTCCGAAGGTTACTTTATATTATATTCAACATTTTTTCATTTTTCGAATTTATTCTGTGAGCTAGAATAAATTCGAAAAATGAGAAAATGTTGAATAGAAAATAAATAATTTTATAAAAAATAATAAATATAATAAAATAATAAAATAAATATAAATTTAAAAAAAATTTAGGTCGAACAATAGACAATTTATTTGTATGTATAAAATACCCAACCAGCTTGCATTTGGGTGATTATTTTTTGTAAAAATCACCGAAATGAATCTTTTCAGATCAGTTTTGATGATTAAAAACGGATTTACCAATTGAGTGATAGAAAATGGATTCATATATAATTCATTTATATGTTTAAATAATGATTTTTAAATTATGTTTCTGCCAAATCAAAAAAATAAAAAAAAAGCTTTGATAAAAAGGAAGCATAAATGAACGTGCAGATTGTTTCTTTTCTTCTTTTTTTGGTTCAAAATAAAGCTGGTTTGAATAATCAAAAGCCATAATGGTGCAGATTTTATCGGAGAAAAATTAAAAAACATGGCAATGAAAAAATGATATGAAATATAATCAAAAACTATATAATTTAAGATTGAAAAATGAGACGAAAACGATTCAATAATGATTATAAAAACTTACATTAAAAGGATCAAAAACTGTATCACATATGATTCTTTCAGGTGATTCATCAGTAGGGTACCATTTTCTCCCAACGAGAGTATCATTAATTGAAAAATGAGCTCATATACGGGTATTTTGCTCGTGAAGCTGATTCAAAAATGATAAGATTATGATACAAAATGCTAGCTGGGCATGAACATTAACTATGCTTTTGTTTGATTATGTTTTAAAAAAAATCGAACCAAATTTGTTTAAAATTAATTTTAATTATTTTAAACAAAAAAGACGATCTTATTTTTTCAGGAATTTGACGATTTTTACACAAATTTATCTGGCAACACTGAATAAAACCAAAACAAGGAAAGGTTAAAAAAAATTTAAAATAACAAAATATAACAATTGTGTTTTGTTTATTTTCATCATATAAAATATGCATTCATCATTAAAATGCCTTCTATTTGTTTATTTATTTTAAAAAAATAGTATATAAACATATTTTAAATATAAAATATCTACATTTTGTTTTTCACGCGCCAATTTCAAATGTGACTAATTTTGACAGTTCTTGTAAGAAGCTTTTCGCAAAATATTGTTACAGAAACACTTTTTCTCAAATCCTTCCAATAATTGCTGGAAAATTATTTAAATGACAGATAATTCTCGCAAAGAAAAGATACAGAAACACTTGTGTGAGAAAACCCATTTTTTGTTTTATTTCACACTATTTTTGTTGCAATTCACACGTTTCATGCGAAAAGATTTGCGATGTGAGAAATACAGAAACGGGCTACAGATGATTATTTGTTTATTCCTTAACGATGTCAAAAGTTGCTTTCAATTTGTCCATACATGTATATTTTTATTAACGTTTTTGGTTTTTTTGCCACACACATGCACACAAAACACATTTTTCCTTTTGTTTTCCCTATGCGGTAGTAAGATTTTGACAGCGGCAAGAAATTTTACACAAACAAAATGTCTGTTGTTTTGTATTGTTGCAGAGGTAAGCAGACCTATTAAATAGGCCTTAGGCTCAGTGATGTTATACGTAGGGAAAAATCCGTATTCGTAGGGACTTTCTTCTTAAAAAAATGGCCGTAGGGAAAAAAGGACAGATTTTTTGCAATCATTAAAACGTAGAGACTTTTAAAACATACTGATAAAATTGTTAATACGGCAAAACTTTTACAAGAGTGGATATCTTTTGAAATTAAATTTACAGGGCAAGAGAAAGATAATTTGTAAGAGATGGGCATCAAAAAGTTTGGAGTAAAGTCTTCAAAATTAAAACTTTAAAATAATAAAAAATTTTCTGTTTTGATGATACTCAACTACAATAGATGGAGAGGATTTTATGTGATTGTACTGAAGTATATTACATATAAATATATTGGTTCTGGATCCCTTTAGTGTACCAATCGACTAAGTTCTTTTGCGCTGGCTAGCATATACTAAACAAAGTCTTTATTTCTAGATTGCAGTCGATTGTGTCGACTGCTGGCCATACTCTTTTTCATTAATTGACAATAATTTTTGGGCTTCTTTGTTAGCCAATCTTTTTATTTGTTCGGCAATTATTCACAGACAAAATTCTCCAAAATTGTTCAACAATTAAAGCATTGATCAAAAATAAAATCAGTTTTAATTAAAAATTGAATCAACTGAATTAAACGTTTAATCGAGTGAATTAAAAGTTAAATCAAGTTAATGAAACGTTTAATGGAGTGAATGAAACGTTTAATCAAGAGTATTTATCGTTTAATTGATACTTTTAATATCTTTACGGGTGGACACCTAAACTTTTTATATTCATCCAGAGCTGTCTAGAGGGTAGTGACGTGTTTAGCTTCCGCGAGAAAAAAAAACTTCTTCGCTTCTCTCACAACCAAATTAGCACGATTCCTATTATACATCTCGCTGTTTGAGGCAAAAGAATTTCCCTTCCATCTGTTATAACCAGTGCTGCCACCTTGTGGGTAATTACCCGAATTTGGTATAATTTTTACGGTCGTGGGTAGAGCGTGGGTAGTTTCTCTTAGGTGTAATTTTAAATTTTTACTTCAGATGCCCAAACAAAATCAAGATTCGATTTCAGTGATAACTTTTATTTCTTTTTAAATATTGTTGCTAAGAAATGCACAGCCTTCTTAACCAAAGTCTCGCTTTCTTTTTAAGAAACGACTTCAATCATTAAACATACACATATTTTCAAATGTTTGGTAATGAATGTCGCAACCCTTAGATTTGGATAAAGATGCCTATCATAGGGATTTAGAACCTGTAGTTTATTGAAAAAAGTTATTCAAACTAAAAACTTGCCTGGGGGAAGATATGTTTCCAATATTGCAACAAATAATTAATTTTATTTCTATCTTGCTACTTTTTAATGATTTAGTTTAAAGAATATTTAACGCCCTTTACAGTTGTAAAAATGAATTACGAAAGGGACAGTTGTATAAAAATCTGCAGGCATTTTGTTTACTAAATAAGGTATAAAGGGTGTTTTAAAATTGTAGACAACACAAAAAAAAATAATTTTTATCGCAGATTGATACACGGCATTACCATTTGAAACTGATTTAAAACAAAAAGACACCGCACCGCGCCTGTCCTTGACGAAACGCATTGTAGACGTCCAATTTTGTTTCTCTTTGTTGACCTCCAAAACACCGATTATTGCTGGTTTATCAGCATTATCCACTGACTTCACAGCCCTATGGAAATCAATCAATATGTGTCACATCGCACGGCCTTGAAGTCTAATTGACAGGTTATTTTCTCTTAATCAACACATTGCCTTCATTTGTGAAAAAAATTTGCGTCATTTAAATCATGAAGTCACCTTTAAGTTGCGAAAATCGATGGCTGATTTTCAAAGTATATTTGGATAATTTGGTGGCGTTGTTCAAGCATGAATCTATTCATGATGATGTGCCTGATGAAAAAGTGAAAACAGTATGACAGTTCGTTTGACAGCTTACCTTTCGAAAGCTCTATGGGGCTAAAAAGCATCCATTATAAAGCAATGACAAGGAACATTTTAAACATTCCCAAGATATATCAACCAAATGTGGAAGTTAAACTCATTATTTTAGCAGTTTTATTAGTTTTTTTTTTTAATTTAAATAAAATTAACAGTTTGACTAATATTGATCTTGTTTTAATGAGTTTGTTGTGCTTTTGCTTCTTTGTAAATGTATTTTTATTAAATAAAACTTAAATTTTATATCAGGTGTAATTTCATTTAAATCGGGTAATTTTGCTTCATCTCAAGTGTAATTTTTAATCTTGCTGGTGGTAACACTGGTTGTAACATCGATTGCGCTCACGAATTGAGTTTTTAACAGTCGCATTAAACCACGGACATGAAGATTTCTTAAGGTGAAAAGTTTCACTGAAAACTACGCAATGTTACATGTTGATTGTTAATATGTAGTATTGTCGCTAGAAATACCTCCAATTAGCTATCTACCGTAGACTCGTACCAGCAGTCAGTTAAGTTACTATTAACAAGATCAGAAAATAATAGGGGATAATCAACTGGGGTCTAATCACCGGCTGTAGGAAAAATCGCCCAAAGAAAAATGGCCCAAAAAAATTAAATGAAAAATCGCCCAAAAGAACATTAAAAATTACCCAAAAAGTTAAATATGAAATTTTGCCCAAAAGAAACGAAAAAGGGCCCAAAATAAAAATGAAAAATGACCCAAAAAAACGAATTTTTTTCCCAAAAAAAAAAAATATTAAAAATTACCCAATTTGCAAAACAGTGTTTATTATTCATATAAATTTAGTAACATACAAATGTAAGTTTTATGTAAAAAATTGCATTGTATCTTCAACAGCTGCGCGGCAGTATGGACAGTAATACTTATTTGAGCCCTCCGCCAAACTTTGTGCACTATTCAATAGTTAAATATTAATTAATCACTGCATATCTCCCCTATGGTGTAACAAATACCGGCAGCGCTTACAAAAGCGTCTCAGCATAGCCGGACGCAAGGATTTTCTTCTCTATGGTATAACAAAAACCGGCTTCGCTAACTGAAGCTTCTCTGCATAGTCGGCCTTCGGCCGGGCGCAAGGATTTTCTCCTCTATGATATACAAAGACCGGCTTCGCTAACTAAAGCTTCTCTGCGCAGACGGCCTTTGGGCGGGCTAGAGAAGCCAGCATTTGTTATACCATAGAGGAGAAAATCCTTGCGCCCGGCCGTAGGCCGTCTATGCAGAGAAGCTTTAGTTATAAAAGCCGGTTTTTGTTATACCATACAGGAGAAAATCCTTGCAGAGAAGCTTTAGTTAGCGAAGCCGGTACTTGTTTTATCCAAGAGGAGAAAATCCTTGCGCCCGGCCAAAGGCCGGCTTCGCTTCGACACTATGACACTGGACGTTATGACATGCCACTTTTTTGCAATATGTCCCGTTATTTTTATAAATAACATTTAGGAATTCGACGTATAGTAATAATGAATGATTTAGACAAATAGTATGTAAGATATTGACGAAATTTTAAAAATGAATAATGGCCTGAAAAAATGGGCTATTTTTCATATAATATTTTTGGGTGATTTTTCATAATGTAAAATCACCAAATTTAAAAAACGAAAAATCACCCAATAGTAACGAAAAATAGCCCAAAAATTTTGGGTCACTTTTCATATGAATTCAGGCCCAATTTTACATGGAATTTTTTTGGGCGATTTTTCATTTATTTTTTTGGGCCATTTTTCTTTGGGCGATTTTTCCTACAGCCCTAATCACCGCATACGATATCGAGCAAAATTAATCGAAATTATTTATTTTGGTATCATGAAACTCGATATCGAGTGAAATGTATTTAATTTGAAATAATAGCATTCGATATCGAGTAACTCGACATTACATTTATCGAGTTTTCATTCGATACGTCAGTGTTTATTCGATACGAAAGTATCGAATGCGGTTATAAGACCCCTGATTTGAAATCGCTATACGATATCAAGCGCGATGTCTCAGTTCTATTAAGACTAATATTCACCGAGCAAAACAAAAGGTCATGATCTGAAACAAACGATATTTGATCGAATAGCATTAAATAGGCAGTATCCGATAGCATAAACAAATCAAGTAGGCTTGGGAAGCACTTGGTGGAAAAACTTGTAGGCATTTGCTGACTAAGTATCGACAGTCCAACCGAAGTTATGCAGTTTAACAGGCTTGCCTTATGGTTATCATCACATAACAAATTAATGTTAAAATCTCCACAAGTCACATAAAAATCAAAATCAATTATGTATGAGATAAAATCAGTGATTAACGGCATAAGATCATATTTTTTGTTAGGTTATACACACATGACACTAGAACTCTAGTAGCATTATCATAAATTTCCAAATTAAGAAATTCAACTCCTGGTTCTAAGTTGCTAGATTTGCTGACAAGTCTAGATTTAAGACTTCACTTGCAATATATTGCCTGCCACACCACCACCTTTTCTGACACCTCTATTTTTATGATATAGAGTATATCCCCCTATAGCATAATGATTAATCATTGAGTTCTCAAACGTGCATCTAACGTCATCTAATTTTAAACCATGCAGACTCCTAGCATTAAAATGTACTATATTCAAACCATTTCTCTGTCTACATAGAATATTCAATAAAGCAGAATTTCTTTCATATATAACATATATTCTGAAATGTCCTAATTCATACGAAATTTTGTAAAATATCCTAGATTTTAGATAATTTTCAAAATTGTACTTTTTAAAAATATTTGCCACCCTACACCTTACCACTTTTTAAATATTTTCTTTAGCTTCACTTATACTCAATGCAAATGGATGAAATTTTGCAGGCATAAATATTCACGATGACAGTACACGAATACATGGGCGTAGCCAGGATAAAATCTAGGGGGGGGGGGGGTGTGCAAAATTTTTTAAAACCTTTTCTTTAGCTTCACTTCGGAAAATCAAATCTTGTCCCGTTAATTTAACCGCCTTATACTCAATGCAAATAGATGAAACTTTGCAGGCATACATACTCCCGATGACAATACACGAATACATGGGCGCAGCCAGGATAAAATTTAGGAGGGGGGGAAATTTTTTTTTTTTTTGTAAAATGCTTTTTTAACCGCCTTTTACTCAATGCAAATGGAAGAAACTTTGCAGGCATACATATTCCCGATGACAGTACACGAATACATGGGCGTAGCCAGGATAAAATCTAGGGGGGGGCGGGCAAAATTTTTTAAAACCTTTTCTTTAGTTTCACTTCGGAAAATCAAATCTTGTAACGTTAATTTAACCGCCTTATACTCAATGCAAATAGATGAAACTTTGCAGGCATACATATTCCCGATGACAATAGGAGGGGGGCAAAAATTTTTTTTTTTGTAAAATGCTTTTTTGACCGCCTTTTACTCAATGCAAATGGATGAAACTTTGCAGGCATTCATATTCCCGATGACAGTACACGAATACATGGGCGTAGCCAGGATAAAATCCAGGGGCGGGCAAATTTTTTTAAGTGTTCTTTTTTAAGAAAAGCGTTTCTTAAAAAAAAAATTTTTAAATGTTCTTTTTTATCAAAAGTTTGTTTTTTTTGAACGTAACTATTATGTGATTAGCAATTAATAAACACTTTGTAGATTAGATTTTCAAAACTGTGTTGAGCGGGGAAGCAGCTCGTCGTTTAACTGTATGGAATTACTGGTTTTGCGGGTATCAAAATTAAACATAAACAATTGTTAATTATTAAGATTTTGTTTGTCGTGCTTAATTCCCAATTGTTATTCTTGTTAAAAACACAGAAATTTATTGTTGGGGGATAAGCAATCGTTTTAAATCTTATTTTATACCGTGTTTGTCTGGTGGAGGACCATAAATAACTCACCCTGACTTGGCGGAGTAAAATTTTAAACTTAGATTGACAACTGGTGGAAACCATTTTCGCCTCGCTTTACGAAGGTTTAGGTCGACCGACTAGTCTTTTTGATCTTTAAAAATAGTTTTCCAATAAAATATGGAAGAAATGAAAAATACAACGTCTTAAATTGATTTTTTTTTTTACCCAAATTATTCTTAGTTAGGAAACTTTTAAAGCTTTATATGCATGAATTTTCACAACGAATAAAAAATAAAAATAAAAACGTAACTGGTAGAACTTAAATGTATTATTAAATATGGCGGCTTAAGTTTTTTTTTAACCACATCCATGGTATATTGGGTGAGTTGCTTAACATTTGTTCTTTCTTTTGCAGCAAAAAACTAGAAAAGAACTTCTACGTTTAATATTTTTTTTCTTAATATGTACACATTTCTATTTCTCCCCCCATTTTTATAGTTTTATAGTGTTCGTTTTTATGGCAACATGCACACTTGATAACGCATTTAGTTTTTTTTTTTTTTAATGTAGACTTTTTACAAAAATAAAAACCCAATAAAAATGGACACATTCGCTTTAACTAAATATGAAACACTAGAATAAAAGAATAGTTATTTTTATTTTGGTATTATGACTCTCGATATCGAATGAAATGTATGAAGAAAACGTACCATAACAGCCAAGGAGTCGCCTTAACAATTTCTCGAGACATACTTTCCCCTTATCACCACTTCTTAAGGGGGCTCCCATACAAATATTGCGTTTTATGAAATTTTTAAATTAATTAAAATTTTTCAAAAGTTGTTAACAGATTTTAACCATCTATAGCTTGTTTTGTTTGAAGCTTTGTTTTTTATATGTCAGGAAAAAATTGGATGCATAGCTGTAATTTTTTATAGATTTTTAACAAATGTTGCTAAAAAATTATTTTTGTTGCCAAAAAAAAAAATTATGTTTCTAAAACGACTGCGCATGTTAGAAAAAATTTAACGTTTAAATTAAATTTTACTGCAGATTTTCATTTTTTTTTAGTAATTTCAATAAACTAAACCGTTTTTGAACCGGTATTGAATTCAGGGTACCCGAATTAGGTTAAAGCGCCAGTTGCCCGGCTTGTCTCAAAAAAAGTGTCAGATTCCAGCACAGTGTGATTGTTTGATAAAACTTACGAAAAGCAATACAAAATATATACCTATATTTTAAATATAATAATAAAAAGAAATTAATTGTACTTTATATTTATAATGTGTACTTTTTTTCTTAGCCTTTAATAATCAATGTACTTTAATTGCAACAAAAAAAGTTGGGAACCCTACTTGTATTTGTAAACAAAAACAACTCAATGCAATAAATTTGCATATGGGCATTTCTCCAGAATGGTCTACCAGGATGAAAAAAAAAAATGTTGATTATCATCGTCTTTTATTGTTTATTATTAGAAAAAAAGTCTATGTTCTTATTAAAGAATGGTTTCCTAGCATATCTGAGCTGTTTTACTTGAGGAAATTGGGCTGGAAACTGGAAAATTTTATAATTTTCTGTATTTTCTACTTTTAAAGACATTTTTATATACTTATTTTACATGCAAGAAATATGTTATGTTTCCACTCTTTCTTCATAATCTCTCCATTACAATCAATTGTAAAACGAGTATTAAGTTTTTTTTGTTAAGCAAATTTTAAGACATTTATGGGAAAATGCGTGAAGATAATAATAAAAAAACATATGGAAAAAGTGTCACGTGCGTAATTTACAATTTATTTTTTTCTTCGCCAACCCATGCATAGTTGCTTTTGAACAAAACATGATTATAAAGGTCCATTACTAACCGTTATAAAAACATTTTTTCCGAAATAAAAACCTCCTACAATTCATTTACTTTCGCACTTTTTCTTACGGTCCTAAAAGGCACTTCTATTTTTGTCACGTGAGTAAGTCAACTTTGATTGCATGGCATTTGTGTAGCCAGTGCTCAATTTACCATTCTATATACTTTTTAGAAAGAACTCATCACAAACAATGTAACGATTCTAGAATTCATTCTAAAATTCCAATCCACTTCTATTTTTTTAATATTCAAACACAATAAAACGCGTACAAATGTCGCGTGCATAACCAGAGAAACACCCATATACAAAAACAACAAACAAAATCGCCAGTTTCCTTTGCTTTTACCATTGGTATTATTTTGCTTCTCTTTTCACCATCACCCAAATTTGAATAGTAATAAATGCAACAAATTTTTAGTACTTAACTATAAAACAACAACAAAAGAACTAAAGACCGGCAATGACATCCAACAACAAAAATGTATCTTATTGAAATATATTTTTATTTCGCCATTTTTTCTAATTAAAACACTTTACTGAGCTACCTAAATAAGAAATTCAAACTTGTCATTTGCATACAATTTATACGAAACAAACCATTAGAATGCGAATTAGAAACCACCCGGCTGATAAATCTTATTTGACAGATCGCTATGTCGGTTTGTTTTATTGAAATTGTACCTATTTAAATAAAATTTTCATGTTTAAAAAAACGCTTGCCGCTAAGTTTAAAGATATTATTTACATTACACTTGAAGAATAATTATTTTTTTAATTCTTTCTTATTTTCTTATTTAAATTTTATTTAAAATGTATTCAAAAGTGGCGACGTTTATTAAAAGACCGATTTAATAGATTGCAGCGCGAAACCAAATTGATGTTAAAACTAGAGTTAGCAAATTATTAAATTGTGGGAGTAATAAAGGGACAAACGAGGAGAGTGCACAAATGTGAAACAGAACAATATACCTACTGGATGTCGCATAATGAACTATGCATATGGCATGGATATTTTATAACTTTTTTAAAAATGAATTGTTTTTTTCATAACTTTGTGATCGGCCCTCTCGCTACAACAACAAAAAATACGCAATTCGTCTGGCAGAAACTTACCAATCTGTTAAATACATCTAAGTAAAACACAAGGGGAATATGAAACAAGTAAGAGTGCTATATTCGGCTGTACTTAATACACTTCACCATTTTGCGAGCAGAATACAGAGCAACTAGACAAAAACAAAATAATTTTTACATATAGGTACCACATGCATACATATTTACAATACTAAAAACTTCATTATAATTTAAATTAAAAAGCGAAAACTGGTAAATATTTTTTTAAATCGTTGAAAGAGGGACATCAAATGGTTAAATCAACTTTTCTCCTCATAAGAACAAAGAATATATGTATTGTATAGGGTCTTAGATCAATATTGTAGAAATTACAAACGGAATGATACTTATACCTATATACCCTTTTCCACCTGGGGTGAAAGGTTATAAAAAAAGTAAAACAGTGTTTATTTAAATGTTTACTGCCAGTTTAACGATTTTGAACGTCAACGTTCGCATGGAAAATTATATTTGACAAAAAATGTGACATTTTTTTAAAAAAAATGCAATTTGACGTTCATTTCTTAAAGAAAACTTTCATAGTGTGAACCCAGTCATTTATTTAAATAAGTAAATAGTTGTGTGAACTAGGGAATGGTAAATCGATTTCGATTCCAATCGAAAATCGATTTTGTTGTAAAAAAAAATCGATTTTTTGCAATCGAATTTACGTATGCGATTTTATACTGAAATCGATCATTGGGCTTTTAAAATCGATTTTTTTATTTATGGGTGAATGCACCAATAGTCGGCACTTTAACTTTTTTCTGATATTTAAACTGGTACTCTCATGAGTGTGAACATGATATTGGGATGCCAACGAATTATTATTGGTCAGTAGTTAGTTTAGTTTTAGACTCAATTTACTGAGTCTAAGCATATTTGTATTAAATTTGAGTAATTTACATTTTTTCTAAAATACACGATTTGCGCCTTTAGTCGGCACACCTTTCCCTAAATGCGGCACTTTATGACCCTATTATCGGCATTGAATTTTTTATGAAGAAAATTACAAAATCGTTAAAAAATTTAAGATATATTGTATTTAATACCAATTATTATTTAACAATTTTCCATAATATTTATTAAAAAAGCTATGCCGAATCCTAAATACCCATCACCAAGTTAATGTTGTTGCTTTCTTTCTTATATATGTATATATATTATAATTATAATTATTAATTATAATTTCCCTATTTGTTTGTTGTTCTTTTTTGTATATTCAGAGCTTTTTGAAGCCCACTGATGGGCTAGAAAGCTGAAAATCCGCATGCATATAGTAAAATACCTAGGCAAAATCTTAACGTAGCCATATTTTGGCCTGTGGGCAGAAAATTAGGAGGAAACGGTGTGGTAAAATTCGATTTTTTAACATTTTAGTTTTTATTAAAGCCCCCTAAAAACATAGGAAGCTGAAAATGGCCAAGCATATAGTCCTTACAAAGGAGCAAAGTCTGAAGTAGTTGGATCTAAAATTTTTGGACTGTGGGCAGAGAATTGAAAGAAAAAGTTGTGTTGCAAAATTATGCTATTTTACATATCAGAAAATTTTTAAGCCCCCTAAAGACCAAAAAAGCTAAGAACTGCCAAGCATTTGGTACTGACGTTGGAGCTTACCTTAAAGTAGTTTCTCTTCCTGCTTGGCAGGGACAGGCTTAACAGCTAGTTTTTATATAATTTAGTGTTCTGTAAGTGTAATCTCCCTCAAACGGAAACTCCCTTAAAACGGACTCCGTTCCCTGATCCTGGCAATGTTCTAAAGGAAGGCAATAAGTTCTTTTGAAAGGCCATTTCCCTTGTACGGACACAATTAACGTCCCTTTCAGTGTACAATCATGAAAGATTCCACGGTATTTTTTATTTAAATTTTAAGCTATCTAACATCTTTAATGCTACTTTCTAGAATGGAAGTTTTCATTGGTACCCATTGCACCGAAGCCAGGAAAAGACCATACTAGCGTTGAATCATAAAGGTCTTTTAGTATATCATCCAACATTTTTAAGCCATTTGAGAAAATAATGTTGTTAAAATCTTCAATTTGGACTTAAAAATTAATATTTTGATAAGTTAAACTTACCCATAAGTACTTAGAAGCTTTTGAAAAACTATTTGATTGGTCTAAAATTTGTTATTGAAGTAGGACATTTTTTAAGTTCTTCTTAATCGATAACCACAGGAGTCGCAAGGAGGCAATTTATGACGTCTATTTTATTTAATATTTACTTCAGACAATCCAAACATCAACTGATACAGCTTTTTTAAGCGAACTGCTACCTATAAAGCATCTCGATAATTACAGAACCATATACTTCAATTAGAATATTGTTAAAACAATTGAAGATCAAGATCTATTAATAAATATATATATATATATATATATATATATATATATATATATATATAAATTTCAGTAGTCGGCATCACTATGCCGACTACTGAAATTTGCAAAAAAATTTGTTCCTACTGCCGGCATCCATAAAAATAAGTTAAAATAATATTTTTTTTGCAGATTTATAGATTAAAGGCAATATTTGAACATATTTTCACCTATAAAAACTGTTTTGGTAAAAATATTATTTATATAAGTACGATTACCACTTGTTCTAGTTTGCCTTGGCACTAACAAATTATTTAAAAAACAGCCACTATGGAGCGTGTAGAAAGCTTGACACTAAATAACGACTAACATATACTTAAGTTCTCATCCTAGCCAAATGCAAATATTACATAATGAGAAATGAGTGTATTTTGAGTTAAAGCTGAATTCGAAATATATATAAAATTTCCGTAATTCTTATTTATTTAAGATTTAATTCAAAAGTGCCGACTATTCATGCATGCCGAACTTAGGGGCTTTCACCTATCAAAATTTTGGAAATTTTTAATTTTAATCTTAACTAAATCGATAAATTATGGGCATGCAGTTTCCCAAGTCTAAAGTTGTAGTTTTACGTATTTATCTATTAGAAGTATACCAACTTCCAACTTTAATATAAGGGCTCTTGTTCTTCAGAAATTAAAGTCATCCATGCACACTGAACAAAACAGTCCTTAACATATCGTACCGAACCAAACACTGAAAGTCAGCTTCGTGTAAATCAACATATTATAGAAACACAACAGGTGAATTAAACCATGACTTCCTGGAAATACGCTAATATTTAAACAGACCAGTGCAGTTTTAAGCAGAGTGAAAAAACAAAAAGTATGTATTTTTTCCATCAAATACGAAATATCTCTGCATCTTTCTGAAAACAACGACATGCAAACGTTTCTTTTCTAAAACTAACTTAATAGTAACTTAGCAAAGAAACAGTCGCCATGGATCAGAACAAGGCGAATTCAACAAGGTAAAAGCAACTCTACAACTACAAAAGGCCCCATGTATTTTCTTGCCATTTAATAGGCGGTTGTCAAAAATGCTGACAAGGCAAAAATTTATTGAAAAACAAAATACAAATTTTGTTCGGGCTATAAAAGAGATTATTAAATTCACTTTATTTATTCGCAGTTTTTCTGAGAAATTTTTTTGGTTATTTTGGCGTAAAACATAAACAAAATTATATTTTGACGTTTCCCTATTATTTTTTAATTCGCCGTGGAGACAGCTGATGAACGGCTGACGAGTTGAGTTTACCTTGTTGAATTCGCCTTGGATCAGAACTATTGTCATACTCCTTTGAAATACTATCCATACATTCAGGCTTGTCACAAAAATCAATTCCGGTCAAAAGTGATTTAGTTTTATGTGAAGCAAGATTCGAAATCACTTCCACTTTCGATCGGAATTAATTTATGTGACAGGCCTGATTGACTACACAAGTATACAATTTTAATATGTGAAATGTATAAAAAGCAGTCATATCTACCCACTTTAAAAATCTAATTTCAATTTCTCTAGTAGTAGTAGTAGTAGTAGTAGTAGTAGTTTGCCTTAGTGATATAATTTATAAGTTTGCAAATTAATTTTAAAACGATTTTGAAATCGATTTTGAGGTTCGATTAATCGATTTCAAAAACCAATATGAAAAAAGTCGATCGAAAAATCGAAAATCGATTTTGGAGTCCATTTACCATTCCCTAGTGTGAACCCAGTTCAATATTTAAAAAAGAAAATAATTGAAAGACAACATTTACTTACCCTGCATATTTATTGCTTGCAATAGGTATATACATACATATTTATACCATTCTCTTTTTATTTCCACAAACGCGCGAACCGATAACCGTTTAATTTACACTATAACTTTCTTTGGCAACTCTATTTCACACCTTTTGCTTTTATTTGTATGTATGTACATAAGAACAACATAATGCAGTAACATTGCGTATAAAAAACAACAAGCACAATCATCTCTTTTCTTTTGCTTTAACCTTGGGATTATTTTGCTTCTCCTTTTGAGCATCACCCAAATTTAAATATAAAAAAGAACAACAACAAATTTAAAGTATATACATACGTACAATGTACATACTAAACTATGAAACAACAACAAAAAAAAACTAAAAACCGGCAATTACAACCACAAAAATTTAACTATGAATGACGTTTTTTCGCAATTTTTTCTAATAAGAACACTTTCACAAATCACTTTTTTTTTAAATTTAAAGAAATTATTTAGATTAAACTTTAGGGATAATCATTTTTTAAATTCTTTCTGATTTTCTTATTTTAACTTTATTTAAAATGTTTTTAAAGACGGACGACGTTTATTAGAAGACCGATTTTATAAATTGCAGCGCGAAAACTAAATTGATGTTAAAGGTAGAGTTACCAAATCGTTAAATTGTCGTTGAAATAAAGGGATAAACGGGAAGTGTACGAAATGTGAAACCACACAATATACAGAATGGTGGATAATGAACTATGCATTTGAGATGGATGCTTTAAAACTGTTTTAAAAATTAATTGTTTTTTTTTAAATCTTTTTGTGATGAAGCCTTGGGGAATTTAATCTATAAATATCATGGCGAATTGAAAACTAAATGGCTATATCGCTACAACAACAAAAAAATACGCAATAAGATTAATAGGACAATTTTACCAATCTGTCAAAAAGTTCTAACTTAAAAACAAGTGAATATGAAAAAAAGTGTAACAATGTTCATTTAAATTATGGATATACCGATACATCGGCGATACTGCAGATTTTCCGATACATTGTTATTGGCATTATCTTGCTGTCGATACAACAAACAATTTAATTTTCAATTCTTTTTTTGTATAGCATCTCAGAGAATACTTTCCACTGCAGGTCTGGTTCAAACGGACTTGCGAAATCGTCTACTTCCACAAAAGTTGACAATACAATGTTTATAACCCAAAAATCTTATTAACTTCAATTTAAAATATTATATGCTTTTTACAACACAAGTGATTGAACGTGTAGAAAAGTTTATATGAAAAGCACTAATTTTTTTGAGTATTCAATCACTTGGTTGTGAAAACAGCACATTAATAATTTATTTCTTACAAAGTTATTTTTGCAAAAAAAAATTTTTTTTAATTTTATCACGAAGTCATATTTAATTATTTGTTTTTTAAATCGTATTAAATTTAAAAAAAAATTATAATCTCTTAAGGACGATTTTAACAATTTATTTAGATATCAACTGAGGGGCTTAAAGCACAAGGTGTTTAATTAAGTGCCTTGTTCTTAAATTGTGTTTACATATAGAATTATAGGTGAAGTTCGGAGAAGTTGTTCAGAGCACAAGACGCTTGATATGGTGAACAATTCTAGCACTTTACATTTAAATACCTGCTTCAATTGGAGCCCAAGCGAAACAACCGCTTTTGTCTCATTATTTAACATATGTCACTTGAACCCCTTGTGCTTTAAGCCCCACAATTTATGTTTAAAATTCGTTTTTTATGTCAAATAAAAATAAAATTATATGAAAAACTATGTATGTATATTCAAATATAAATTGACATTTATGTAGAATATGTGAAATAGGCCACTACACTGTTTTCTCATAACAAAAAAATTACTGTACATACTTGAGTTTTGTTAATTTAAACTTGAATGCAAATTCAATATGCATATCTGTACCGATATCGGCGATATTTTGATTTTACAATCGTTATCGTATCGGCAAAAAGGCGTATGGCAATTTCCCTAATTTATATATTTAATTTAAAAATTTTCTAAACTTTTTACAATCCTTGTTACATAGTCTAATTCTGGGGTCACAGTATGAAAGATTTCTTGCCGAAAGTGTGAGTTTTTTGGTGAGAGGGGAAGGGAACATGACATTCTTCTTACTCCTTTCTCTAATCAATTTTCGGCAAAAGTGCAGTTTACGAGGCCTCACCCCCTTAGATTTTAATTTATTTTTTTTTCTTTTTTTATTCTGAATCGGGTGGCCCCGTAAACTTTGGACAGTCTAATATTTAAAAAAGTAAATAATTGTATGAACTCAGTCTTATATTTAAAAAAGAAATTGAAAGAAATTTAAATTTGCTTACCCTGCACATTTATTGCTTGCAAAGTGTATTTATATGTAGGTACAATTTCCTTTTAATTTCCACAAACGCGCGAACCGATACCCGTTTTATTTACACTTTGGCCTACCTTGGCAACTCTTTTTCACACTTTTTGCTTTTACATATTTGTAAACAAAAACAATTCACTGAATTAAATCTGCGTATACAAAACAACAAACAAAATAACCAAATTTGGCTTTGCTTTTACCATTGGGCTTACATTTTTTCCTTCTCTTTTTTCCATCACCCAAATTTTACTACAATAAACAACAACAAATTTTTAGTACTTAACTATGAAACAACAACAAAAGAAAACCACAAAAATGTATCTTATTGAATGATATTTTTATTTATGAACTAGTTATTTTTTCTAATAAAAACACTTTAATCAATTACTTTTTTTTTATTGTAAATTTAAAGATATTTTTTACATTAAACTTTAAGGATAATTATTTTTTAAATTCTTTCTGATTTCTAAATTTTAACTTAATTTTGTGTTAAAAGACGGACGACGTTAATAAGAAGACCGATTTTAAAAATTGCAGCGCGAAAACTAAATTAATGTTAGAAGTCATGGCGAATTGATACTTGATTTAGTCAATTCGCCTTGGTTAAAAATAGAGTTACCAAATCATTAAATTTTCGGTGTATAAAAATGCATAAATGAGAATACCAAGGCGAATTTACTTCAGGTGGCGGCGAGACTACAACAAGTCAACAACACAAAAAACAACATTAATTTTGTTTTTATTTTTCGGTCATGTAATCAGGGTTCCCAGTTTTATTTTAAGTCTTATCCCCAATTTACGATTTTTCATCCCCAAAATAGCTATTTTCTTGTCCCCAAAAATCCCCACATCTTCTTAAAAATAAAATACATAATATTATGTCAATGAAAAAATATGCATACATCGATTTATACAAATAAATCCATTTGTGTAATATTATTAAAACTAATGTTATTATTCTTTGAGTTCTACGTGCATATCTATGTACACTTGTATAGAATGTAACAAGGTTAACGTTTAAACGCAAAAGAAAAATAATTATGCGTCAATATTTATCATTTCAAAAACCAGGGAATCAAAATCCATTTACATGTTGTTTGTTTAAAAAGTGCATTTGAGATGATTGAATAAATTTGTCACAGCAAGCTGCATTATTTTAAAGTGTGTATTTATTCTTAATTATTCTTATTAATTCTAATAACTTAAATTACATTCTGTTACAAATATTGATTTTGGATGTATTCATTACAGAAAAAGGACTTGTTCAACAGAAGTAACGCTTGTTGGTACAAAACCATATCTAAAACTATTTCAACAAGTTCTTGAAAAAGTTTTAAGCCGCAAAAAAAACTTAAATTTGAGCCCAAATCTTGACGATCTTGCCATTGCAAAAAGGAATTTATAATAATATATTATCCCCGAAAATCCCCAACGAAAAAAGTGCTTTTCCCTAAATAATCCCCTTGGGATTTTTACGAAATTTTTATCCCAATTACAAAAAAAATCCCCAATTTGGGGATAAATCCCCAAAACTGGGAACACTGCAGGTAATGTCAAAAACAAGGCGAATTAATATGTATATATATATATATATATATATATATATATATATATATATATGAATTCGCCTTGTATAAAACAGTTGCCTAAAGCAGGGCTACCAGATTTGGAGTTATAATCTCAAATTAGATAACAAAAATTAATTTCGGTTTTAAATTGAGAATGTAAAAATAAATTCTTTTTATTTTGGGAAAATTATTGATCGTTTTGTTTCTTTTACAGGCCAACATATATAAGATCTGTAAGTGTTTTCATGTAAAAAACTCATATTAATAAAATTTATGTATATTAAACAAATTATAGAGCAATTCCAATACCGGACGGCTAAAAAATCGGATTTACTGAACGCTATATTAGCCTTTTAATTAAAATGTGTAAGCAGCAGAATTGTTCTTATATAAAAAACATTTTCTCCTTGTGTTTAGGTTGACCTGTTAATACTCTAAGGGCCATTATTATAACTTGGCGTTAGCTGTTATCCGACAGCTAACAAACGCTTTTTGACAGATAACACATTATTATCTGTCAATTTAATCTTAACTTTAGCTAACTTCAAGTTGTAATAATGGCCCTAAGAAGTTAAAATACTTTCAAACGTATGGCCACCAATATAATGCCTAGTGGAAATAGGAAATTTTTATTTTAAACTTGGGATTGAAAAACAATTTATCTGGCATCCCTAGACTAAAATTAATAAAAACATTTGGGTAAAAAAATAAAAAAAATTAATAATTTAATTAAATTCGGTTGAATTAAATGTTGTATTGATAACAGTGTTGCAAAATTTAAATTTTTAAATGGTACTGAACTCCAACTAAAAGAGTATTTTTCCCACTAAATGGTACTTTTTGTTAAAAAAAATAAAACAGTTTTATGAATATAACAGGAAAAAAATATTTTATTGGAATTCAGTTATCTAAGTATTTAAAAGCAAACAGTATTTATATTTGAGGTACACATGTAAATAATATTTCTGTTATACATAAGCGTCAAGCTTCCCATCCATTTTCGATATTATTGTATATTTTATTCGTCATATTATTTATATATTGCACAATATTATCCAATAAAACAAAACAACATAGTACATTGTTGGGAACACATTCCACAGTATATTGCACTTCTTTTCTTATTTCGATTTCTGCGATTTTTCGATTTGTTCAAAAAAAAAAATATTTGAAATAGTTCATATATTTATGAATAAGTAACTGTATTTTCGTCAACATAAATTTATACTGGTATTTATATTTTAACTTTTGCAAAGTTACATTATTCCCACTTTTACATATTTTACATACTTAGAACTAAGTTCTTAAAAGAGTTTAAAACATTAATGTTAAAAAAAAGCTTTTAATTCAGTGTTATACGATAAAGCAAATTTAATTTAAAAGATCATTAGAAATATTATAACTACAACAGCAACTACCAGTTGATTTTAATATATCATTTGCTTTTTACATAATTTTGCATTTTACAATGTGCTTCAATTGATGCTCAGCAATGTAGTATCGCTAAAAAACCAAAGGCAATATGTGAAATGTCATCACACATTAGTTTCATTCTTAATATTGACTATATTTTTCCAAGAACTTTAAATATAATCAGTTCCGAAATGCTTTATTTCTGAAAGACACGCTAGGACACGGAATGGAGAATTGATATTATTAAAGCTTTCTCTATCAATTGTAAATAGGGTTGCCATACGTACTGTTTTAAGCAGTACATGTACTGATTTTTTGCAGTTGTACTGTTTTATGCACAACTCCTACAACAGTACGCAAATGTACTGTTTTTTACACTGTGTACTGTTTTTTTTTTGCTCAGTCTATATTTAACAAAACTGGCTTACAAAAAATTATGTTGTGTTAAAAAAAAAAGTTCTAAAATAATAAGAGTTTTTACGTTGTGGTCATTGTTTTCTCATAAATACACAGTAGAAATCTAAATTATAATGGGTGGCTCGTAGCAGTGGTATATTTTCGTGTTGTTATGATTTTATGGCTACCTCTTCCAATAGTCTTTCCCTGAGAAAGACAAAAAAAAAATCTGACTCCCAACTTTTACATGTATTTTGAGTGGCGTTGCCAGCTGAAAACAATGTTTTTCGTCGGTGTATTGAGAAAACCAAAATCGTTACATAGCGTTTACATCTGCCAGTACTGGAAAGCCAGTAGCAATTCATTCAAACTTTTTCACTACATAATACATAAACACTTTTACAGCTATTTTGTTTTTGCATTGTTTTGCCAACTAATATGTATATGCTTACTGTCTTGCCAGTACTGGCAAATGTAAACGCTGTGTTAAGTCCCCATTTACACTAGGGACATTTCTTGCCGGGCAGACGAAGTTTGATGATTAGGGGTCGAAAAGGTAGAGTGTGTAGTACATGAATATCTGTACTGGACATTTTTTCATTTCCCTTTCTTACTTTTCGTAGTTTACATACAAGTATTAATTTCTGTCTGACTTCTAATGTTTCATATGTAAACGGTTCAGGTAAGATTAAAAGAGAATTCAAAAAATGTCCGGCAAGAAATGTCCCTAGTGTAAATTGGGACTAACGGACAGTTTATCGGTCCAATAAATTTATGTTGACATTAAGCAACAGACAGTTTGTCGATACATTGAGAAAATGGCCATAAGCCGTTTCTTTTCTGTGTTCAGTTTATGTATTTGAATACTAAAACTGCACATAATTATAAAAATACCTTTAATATATATTGGCAATGGTAAAAATTAGTTTTTGTGATATAAAAAAGATTTTCACTTAATTTTAATACATAGTTTCATTAATCATTTCTTTATTGTATAATTTTTTCATTTATAAATTGTAAAGCAAAATTTTAATTTAAAAACACAATTTTAAAAAGCACATGTAAACAAAACTTTTGACATTTCTGGCATGACAAAAAAAATAACCGACAGGCTTTTCGCCGCCACCTGAAGTAAATTCGCCTTGGTTGTACTTGTTGTAGTACCGAGATTACCTTTAATAAATTCGCCTTGGTTTTACGTTATTAAGCATTTCTTTTAGATAATATGCAGGACGGCGCAAAATAAGCTTCATCGTTGCCGACAACGCAAAAGGCCTTATCTAAAATTTATAAAGTTTTACAGGAGAAGCTTTTTGATTCTATTTAAAATGATTAATTAACAAATTGCCTTAAACTGCTTATACATACTTCATTTTTCATGTAAAACTGTTGGTTTAGTTTTTTAATTATCAATTTCAAAACAATTTATTTCAAAACTGAATATAAAATCAAAAAACATCAAAAGAATTAATAATAAAATTATGAAATATGAACAATGTATACTTGATTTATTTATTCTAGAAATACCAAGTAGATTTTGAAACAGGTTACAACATTTCCCCACACTTAATATGGACCAAACCTCGCTGGCTTCTTTCTGATTCGCTGTGACCGACGTTAGTTAGCGTTAGGAAAACCTTCACTCATTTCCGACTGCTCAAGGGTCGTTGTTTTATTCTGCACCAGGTTTGGCTGTGGTAGAATTAACGTTCTTTGGTGAAACTGTCCATTCGCTTCAGAGCTTGTATTAAGTGGCATATTATTCGGCATATTATTTGTTAAATTTGTATCAATATCTATATCATCTAAATTTTGTGAATTCGAACTTCTCGAGCACACTCGATGTTTTAATTGATTCTGATGTCTTCTTATATTTCCAAAAGTACACTTTATATTAAACAACATTTTCCCTTCATTACCTATGATAATTCCTTCTATCCATTTCTTCCCCCTTGTGAAATTTTTAGCATAAACTAGATCATTCACTTTCTTGGTTGATTTGAAACTTTTTGATGTTTCGAAGGAAACAACGCTGATAAAATTGTACGTGGTTGACGCCCATGAAGAAGTTCAGCTGGTGACTTACCCCCTACTGGGCTTGAAGTTGATCTATATGTAGATAAAAACTTAAAAACTGCTCTATCTTTATCTTGTTTATCACACATATTTTTCTTAAATGATTCTTTGAAAGTTCGAACTGTACGTTCTGCTAGCCCATTTGAAGACGGGTGAAACGGAGCACTGGTGATATGATCAATAGAATTCTTTTCGCAAAATGCAACAAACTCTTAAGAAGTAAATTGGGATCCATTGTCACTTACAATTGTGTTTGGAAGACCTTCAATTGAAAAAATTTCTTGAATAGCATGAATTGTTGTGGACGTTGTTGCGGTGGTCATATCAATTACATATGGAAATCGAGAAAAAGAGTCTACTACTATTAGCCACATCTGAGAAAAAAAAGGCTCCGCAAAATCAAAATGAATCCTCTCCCATGGTTTAGTGGCTTCTGGCCAAGATGAAAATTCACGGCTTGGGTTACTGCTAGATTCTTGGCAAATATGACAACTATTTGACATATTTTCAATAGCATTATCAATTTTTGGAAACCATACATATCGACGAGCTAACTGCTTCATACGACTTTTACCCCAATGACCTTCATGAATCATTTCTAAAATTTTTTTACGTAAAGATGAGGGAATAACTACTCTTGTATGATCCGTTTGAATTAAAATAACGCCTTTTACAATTGACAAAGACATTTTTTTTTAATAATATTTAAGTAGTTCACCTTCCGACTTTTCCATATGGTCTGGCCAACCTTCAACAATATAATGAGCGACTTGTTTTAAAATGTTATCTCTTTTTGTATGATCTGCGACAATATCAGCATCAATAGGGAAATTTTCAACAGTTGATACATAAATTTTTTCAATGTCAAGAAAATTTTTTTTGCAATTATCAAAATCTATATCTTCCCCCATGGGTAACCTTCATCTGCATTTGCATGATTCGTGGTCCTTTTATAGCGAATTTCATAGTCATAAGATTGTAGAATAATGGCCCATCTTTGAAGGCGATGTAGTGTCATAATCGGAAGTTTCTTATGTGGATGAAAAAGGGTTGTTAGAGCTTGATGATCGGTAGTTAATTCAAAATGTCGTCCATATATATATTGATGAAAACGTGTTACACCAAAAATAATTGCGAGAGCTTCGATTTGTGAATATTTACACTGTGTACTATTTAAACTTTTAGATGCAAAAGATATTGGTTTCTCAGTACCATCTGGATAACGATGCGATAAAACCATTCTTTGAGGCATCAGTTGCTTAACTTATTGGCAATTCCTCATCATAATGTACCAGACTAGCAGCTTCCATAATATCTAATTTAAGTGATTGAAAAGCCTTATCCTGGTCTGGACCCCAAACAAATTTAACATTTTTCTTTCCCAACTCATTTAAGGGCGCAGCTTTCATTAAAAAATTCTTTATAAATTTATTGTAATAGGTCAACTTACCAATGAAAGCTTCCACTTCTTTAACATTCTTAGGATGAGGCATTAGACGAATTGCATCCAAACGTTTTTCTGATGGCATGATGCCATTTGAATCTATTATATGACCCACATACTCAATCTTAGTTTGAGCAAATGAACATTTTTCCTTTTTACACTTTAGACCATGCTTTTCTAGCCTCTCAAATAAGGTTTTAACATTTTTAATGTGTTCTTCATTATTACGGCCGGTTATTAAAATGTCGTCTGTACACTGCACAACCAGGTATTCCTGAAGTCACTTCTTCCATAAACCTTTGAAATATTCCAGGGGCACTTGAAATTCCAAACGGCATTCTTTGGTATTGGAATAACCCAAATGGTGTATTAATAATAGAGTTGTCAATTATTCGTCTTTTAGCTTTGTTCGAATAATTCAAATAATTGTTTTTGTTCGTTCGATCTAACGATTAAATCTGAAATATTATTCGATTAATCGATGAGAATAACGAATAAAAAGAATTACATATTTTAAATAAGATACATCCGTCCGTTAATTTACAACTATGGAAAATCTTCCATTTTCTTCTTTATTTTTTCTCAAATCCACTATGACTTCTTTTTTTGATGCGTACAACTTTTCATCTAAGCTCCATATCGTTGTATTACTTAAAGGAGTAATAAATTCCTTAATTCTTAAATAATCCGATACAACTTTGGATATTCGAAAGGCGTTTGCAGACCTTTCATCTTCAGCCAAACTTCTGCGTACAACTTCTTCTATAAAACAACCGCTGTCTCTCTGTATGTATTTTTCCATTGGAAGAAGTTCGGCATATTTTGATGTCGTTGGATTATCTTCTACTACGTCGTTTTCTATTGTTATATTGTGACACTTATGCTATGTTCACACTTTAAACGCGTTTAAGCAACTCGAGCGTGATTAAGCTCTACTCACATCAAAATCGAGATGATTAACCATATATTGACGTTATTTGTTAATCACTTCAAATTGACATGATTACAACTTAATCACTTCATAAACCACATCGAATCCTCTGAACATACCTCAAACTGAGTATAATATAGAATCGGTCACCATGTAAGTACCCCTCTCGTGTACAACCGACCGTGATTTCTTCTTAATGTTTTTATTTGACTTTAAATAATTCGTAAATTTTCACAATTCCATAATTAATATGTTTAAAATGATGTTCTGATCGCTTTATTAAAGTATTTTTATCCATTTTTAATAATTTAAAGAAATTTAAATTTGTTTGTTGCATTTTTTTTTTCTTTATTATCTGTCATCTAAATCATCTCAAATGTAATGTGAAGGGCTCTGATTAACTTGATCAACATTTAATGAAAATTGTTTAACGTTTGATTAAAAAAGAAAACAGCTTTTACAATTGTTTGTCAAAGATTTGTTTAATACGAACATAAGACACATTTTTGAAATACAATGAATACTTAACACGGATTTTGCCTACTAAACATTGAGATTATTTACAATGAGGGCTATAGCAACAATATTTTTTACTTTTTCTACATTTTGTATAAAATCGCTAAAAACGTATGAGAATAAATCAAATTCTAAGCTTTTATTTCTTATTAGTCTTTTATTAATTTATTTTTTAATAAGAAAAAATTGTTCGATTAATCGACATAATTTAATCGATTTATTCGTTATTCGAAAATCGCCATTTTAAAATTATTCGAACAAGAGTTTGTTTTTGTTTGATCGATTAATCGAATTATTCTTAATCGGTTGACAACTCTAATTAATAACCATTAATTTTTTTGAAGAATCAGACAACATAATTTGAAGGTAAGCTTCCCTTAAGTCTATTTTACTAAACAACTGACCACCTTGAAGTTTATGGACCAATTCTTCGATTTTTGGAATTGGATATCTATCAATCTCAACTTGCGAATTCAATGTCACCTTAAAATCGGCGCAAATTCTTAAACGGCCATCAGGTTTCTTACTTACTACAATTGGAGCAGCCCATTCACTGGATTCAATAGGCTTAAGTACACCCAACGATACAAGACGATATATTTCAGCTCGAACGGCATCACGTTGACCAAAAGGAATATTATAAGGCTTACAGAATTTTGGTTGAGAACCCGTTTTTAACTTGATTTCTGCTTTAAATGTTGTACACCGCCCAAGATTTGGTAAAAATAAGTTTTTATATAAATTGGTTATTTGGTTTAACGTATCAGATAAAGGCTTTTGTGAAAAATTTACATTAGTAATACAGCTCAAATTGACTGCCTCACCATCAGACGGAAACTTAAGTTCAAAATTTAGTATTCGAAACCAATCTAGTCCAAGAATATTTGTTGCATTTTCACTGTTTACTACATAAAGAGATAATTCTAATCTGCGATTATGCCATCCTACACTGGCCTTTATATAACCTTTTAAAGGAAGGAAACTACCACCATAAGTCTTAAGCATTTTTTTTGTAGGTAAGCATGTTGGTTGACCTAATTCTTTGTATGTTGTTAAACCAATCAGTGAGCAAGTAGCGCCGGTATCAATTTGGAATGAACAGTTTGTGTGATTTAAATCAATTGTTACAAACAATTTTGAGTTTTTTAACAAATCTGCATTATATATTTCGATGTCACTTGGCTCAAAAACCTCAGTCAAACTTATTCATTCGAAAGATTCATCACTTGTTGACACTTGGTTGACCTTTTCTTGGTCATTGTACTTAGATTTCTTAGCTTTTGATGAACTTGGCGTAGAGGCAGGATTCTTTTTCGACTGACAGACATTTGATATGTGTCATTCTTTTGAGCAGAAATTACATACCGTCTTGTTTTTGTAATGGAAACAATATTTTCTTTCATGAGATTTTCCACACACACAAAAAAAATCATAGGTAAAATGACCTAAAAATATGGTATAAAATTAACTAAGCGCAAAGGTAGCATAGCAGTATCTAAATTTCTTAGGTAATAAAACGTCTAACTTAGGTAATTTCTATGTTCGAAAAAGTATCTAATAATTTTGTTAAAATTACAAAGAAACTTTGAAAATTTACCAATGATAGCAAAGTTAGTTTATATTTTTATTTTAGAAAAGTTATCTTAGTTAAATTTTGTACAAGAACATAGGTTTTAGATAAATTTTTAATAAAAAAGCATTTTTTAATAAAAAAGCATTTTTAAAAAATTTCTATATACTTTTTTAACCTTTTTAATTTCATTTTATGTATTTTATTTATCAATTCATATGTGTACCAATTAATTTAATGATATACTGAAACTTTTTGTTGTATGTATATTAGAGTGGCATTGAAAAATTAGTTTTGAGGTTTCTTAAAGTTCCGGGCGGTTTTGAGTGCCCATTTGAGGTGAAAGGATTAAAACTAATCTTGTCTCTAAAATCCATATAGATCCAGCATCGTGTCGTCCAATTTAATAATCTTCAATAAAAGTAATAAATAATTATTAGTTTTATTGTTAATATATTCGGTCTTGTTTTTAAAAAGTTCAGCGGAGTTCGTTATCTTATGTTAATAATACTCACTTACATACGTTGTATTTTCATCCTTTATTGAATAGTTTTTAATTTAATTTTTTTAATTTTATATTTAAAAATTCTAAACTCAAATTTATATTTGAATGTTTTTTTCACAATTGAAAAATAAAATAAACATACATACATATTATAAAAAAAATTCGAAGAAGATACCTAACCCAATTAGTAATATTGACAAAAATGTTAGGCAATACTTATTGTATAAATTACCAATTATTTAAGACAATAAAACTTAGTTTTTTCTTTTTATATAAAAATAAATTGCCTATGCACGCCTTGGTAAAATTACCTTAATTATTTTTTTGTGTGCAAGCAGGACACGATTGAAAATTTCCTTCTACAATGAATTTTTTATTCGAAATTTTACTTTTAACTTGTTGAACAGCGTAAGCCTCTGGTTTTTCTTCTCCTTTGATTTCTATGCATGTTTTAATTGTTGACTTATAGATAGTTGCAATTTGAATAACTTCTTCTAAAGACGGATTTGATTTTTGAAGTATTGCTGAACGAACTTTATCATGTGGAGTATGAATAACTAACATATCACGAATTTTATTGTCCACGTAAGAATGGGAACAATCATTCCTTTCGCAATTAAACAAACAATTTTTTGAAACACCTCTAAGGGCAGCCACCCAGTCGGCATACGTTTGATTTGACTTCATTGTTGTTTTATAAAATTTAACTCGTGCAGCTAGGACATGCTGCTTTTTTATAAAGTGTTCATTTAACTTTACGATTATGTCCTTATAGCTTTGTTCCTCTACTTTGCCATCAAAAAGCTTTTGTAGAAGTTCAAGCGACTCAATACCAATCCAACTAATAACACAAGCATGCTTAATTTCGGCATTATTAATACCATTAGCTAGAAAATGTTGTTCCAGCTGAAGGGCATAGGTTGACCAGTTTTCCGTTTCCCTTGAGAAACTTCGAAAAATGGAAACAGATACTCGCGATTCATCCGAATGTAACAATCTTGATATTCTTTGTTGATTTTCTTCCATTAATTGGTTTAAAAATTGTTGATTAGAAATTTTAAGATGCTGCAAAAGTTGTGAGATAGCTTGAGTATCCATTGTTCGGGTTTCTTCAATAAATCCTCGTCGCCAAATGTTGGTTAACGTACCTTCAGAATACATAGATGTTTTAAAAGATGTTCGAAAACACCCTAGACCCTATGATGTTATTTTGATCTAAATAGTAAACTTACAGATATTAGAGCTATAAAGTATACCCCAAGCAAAGAAATGTAGGTACATATTTTAAAATTCGTTTTTCTGATGTAGAAAAATATTACCGCAGAAAATTGATGATAAAATTGATCCTATAGACTTTGAACATTTGCAGCAACTTTATCAAGGAAGAAGAAAAATTACTGCAAGAAAGTATGAAGACTTACCATCGTATTCATAAGCGATTATTAAATTACCCAAACGTTTATTAAGGAATATTTTCATAGAAAATTTGTTTTGTAAACCTTTATTAAGTTTAAAATTTTTTTATGAATAATGGCATTAAAATTTCTCAAATCAACCTTACCCAATGAACACTACAAATTTTATGATGATTTACCTCAGTCTGAGTTCATACGGCTCATGTCTTATTGACAGGATTCTTCCTTTTTCTTCTTTGAACATGTATTAGCGTTCAAATGTCATGTGGACGAAGCACAGGCTTTGGCCCATAGACATAAAAAAAAACAAGTCTTATACCTATTGTACTTAAAAATGTACAGATCGATAGATAACAAATAATTAAAATTAATTTTGAAGAATTTTAAAGATTTAACTCTTTTTGTCGGCGCTAGAGGGCGCCAAAGTTTGAGAATTTAAAGTAAAAATGGCTAAACAACTACTTGAGTTTTACATGTTTCAGAAAAACTGTTGTTTTTTAAAGCACGAGATTGAAATTTTTTTCTGTAGTAGTTTACTATATTTAGAACTAACTGTAAAAAATTTTTATCGAATTATTTTCTCATAAGTGTTTTTTTATTGGTTTGAAAAACGCTTATTACTTACTTAAGCTCTAAAAAGTTCTTTACTTTGATGGAATAGGTATTAAAAAACAAAGAAAAATAACGTCTATGGGTTTTTTTCTGATTTCGAACAATTAGACTGTTTTTTAAAAACTACAAGAAAAACAATTTAAAAAATTTTACCACAACTTGAAAAAAAATTTATTTTTGATTTTTGCTCCAATTTTCATAGATTGAATTAACTTAAAAAAAATAAACTAGGAACATAATAAGAAATATTAAGGTATTAAAGTGGCTTTTTGTAATTATAATGAAACGTAACTAATAACTAAAATAAATTTCAGGGTGCTTGTCCGAAGAAGCATTGGAAGCCAACCACAAAATCGTGAGAAAAACAAGACTGTCCCATACGAGAAAAACGTCACGAAGAAAGATTTAATGACTCATTTAATTCTTTCCTCAGATCCGTTGATGTCTTCAAAAAGGAATCCAAAGACTAAAAAAAATATATTTTTTGAAGAAATTGAGAAGTATATACTGAGAGAAAATGTTGATGAATCAGTTAAAGATGACGAAACAAATGTTTCGTTGAGCGGCAATATTTTTTTGGAAGAATCCAGTACTTAAGATGATTTATTGTAATTAAAAAATATGAACATATGTAAATAATAAATAAGTTAGTTTAAAGAAAATAAATTAGGAATATAATAAGAAATAATTCCAAATAATTCGTTAGATCGGCTCAGAATCACTTTCTTGAAAATGGAACGAATCGGTCTATAATTTTACAAAAACCATATTAATTTACTATGTTCACACTTGGGTTCTTAAACGCGTTTAAGCAGCTCGATGTAATAGGGGGGCAAGATTCCCGGCGCATGGTGAATGTAATATGTACGCATTTTTGCTCATTGACCATTATCCTCCATTGTCTTAACCATATTTCCAGTTGAAATATATGATGCTGTAAGTAATGAGATGCTTCATAACGGTTTTCGTGGACGCTTAGAAAAGCTGTATCGTCTGCAAATGTTGAAGTTTGGGTGTAGTTGTTTGTTGGCATGTCCGAAGTATAAATCAAGTATAATAGAGGGCCCAGGATGCTGCCTTGTGGGGACTCCAGCGGCAATGGGCTGAGGTGAACTTAAGAAATTTCCTTCTTTAATAATAAATTGACGACCGACTAAGTAGCTTTCTAGCAGCTTGTGTGTGTTTGCTGGTAAATTTTGCTTCAATTTGTGTAATAAGCCTTCATGCCAGACTTTGTCAAAAGCTTGCGAAACATCGATGAAGAGTGCTGAGCAATATTTCTTTTCTTCAAATGCTTTTCTTATGACATTTACTATTCGATGAGTCTGTTCGATTGTGCTGTGTTTTCTTCTAAATCCGAACTGATGGTTTGGAATTCATCTATTTTCACTTAAACTCGGTGTTAATTTTGAAACTAATAATTTCTCAAACAGCTTTGACGTATTTGATAATAAGCTAATAGGCTTATAAGACTCAACTTTTGTATGATCTTTACCTGGCTTTGGTATCATGGTAACTAAGGAAACCTTCCATTTTTGGGGATAGGATTCAAGGCATAAAATAGTATTAAAAATAAAAAAAGAATAATTTTCTTTGCTATGCGAGGTAGCTCCAAAAGCATTTAATTACTGATTTTATCAATATCAGGTGCCTTCTTAGTGTTTTCGATTTCTCTTATCTCAAATCTGAGGGGAATAGCTGCTCTAGCAGCAACAGGTGGTAACTCGACCGCAATATTGTGAGATATATTTGGTGTAAATACGTTTTTCAAGTGGCTAACAAACATATTTCCTTTTTTAATATCGTTTCTTGCCCAACTATTCTCTGGTTCCAATGTCTACATATGTTCCCAAAGGAACTACCTATTCAGTACCTTGTCAGTAGTACCAACATCAGTAGTAGATTTCCAATGACACGCACATGTTAAATGTCTATTGTAAATAACATTGCCTGGGGTATTATAAGTCACTAGTACTGGTGACTGTGTTAATAGTGAACAGGGTTGTCAGATTTTTTTGAGCTCCATCGCCAAACCGGATGTCAGAAATCGCCAAAAATCGCCAAACGTCGATTTTGTTCAGTTTTTGTAAAATTTTCTTTTTTTTATACCCTCCACCACAATTAGTTGTGAAGAGGGTATATTAAGTTTGTTATTCCGTGTGAAACTTTTTTATTATTCATCTCAGACCCCATAAAGTATATATATTCTTGGTCCTCGAGTAATTCTAAGTCGATTTAGCCATGTCCGTCCGTCTGTCCGTCTGTTGAAAACACGCTCACTTTCGAACAACTCAAAAGAAATGAACAAACTTGGCGCCAAAAAGTTTGGGATTGAAATCCAGCAAAATCGGTTCAGTAGGACCAGAGCTATGAATCAAAATGTGGAACCACCACCTAAAAAAATTGATAATTTTGTTACAAAAAATAACATAAATGCTGGAACAAGGCACAGAATGAGATAAGATTTTGCAAAAATTTGTTTTAGTTGACTGGAAATCACGCTGTTAAATTTCGTGATGATCCCGCCATAATTTACCCTAAGCCCCATATAAACAATACTCCCGGAAAACAGTTTAGTACGCCTAAAATCGTAAAAAATAACGCTAGCGTAACAGAAATTGGTACGTCATAGTTTTAAAGGACTAGAAATGACGCTGTGAAATTTCGTGATGATCGGTCCATAATTTACCCTAGGCCCCATATAAACCCTACTACCGGAAAACAGTTTAGTCGCCTAAAACCATAATTAATAACAAACCGTCACAGTTTAAGATAATAATAACATCATACAGATATTACTCCTTAAACATTCGAACAGTCGGTGGAGGGTATCAAATATTCGGCACAGCCGTATATAGCACTCTAACTTGTTTAAATTAAATTTTGCATACAAAAAACGTTAGTATAATTTTTCAGTCAAAAATCGCCAAAAACTAAGAAAAAATACAAAAAAGTCGCCGAAGTAAATTTTGTTTTGTTTCTGTAATTTTTTTTTTAAATTAAATAAAATGGAGATTATATTCATATGTATTCAGCTAAAAACTTAAATTAAGTACACAAGTCTATAATATCGTACACTTCAGCCTCACCGATTTCATTACCGGAGTTTTGACCTACATACTATTAGAATTACATACATACTATTAGAATTAAATAGTGACTGAATATAAAATTCACTTAATATGTTTTTTTATATTAGTAATGATAACAAAAAATGACAAGTTGTTAAACAAAATCGCCGAAATAATATAAATGCTAAAAATAGCCAAGTTTATCGCCAGTTATATCAGAAATCGCCATAAAAGTCGCCAAATGGGAAATGCCATCGCCAAACACGTTTCAAAATCGCCACTTTGGCGAGAAATCGCCATATCTGACAGCCCTGATAGTGAATCAGTACAGATTCACTAGTGACATTTCCTGCGGGGACCCTCTCCACTATTGTGGTGTGGGTAAAATGAGCTTGAAAATTTATATAGTTATATTTTTGTATTATTTTAATAAAAATAAAATAATAAAATTAATAGGGAATATAAATGAAACTTATTTTTAAAATTGAAACTGGTTGTAGGAAAATGTGCTCACTCCAGAATAAAACAAATAAGTTAACAAAGCAAAAATGCTAAGTCCAAAAAGTGCGAATTTCCCTCCCACGATTTTGTGGAAATGGATTTTTGATCGTGGTCATTTAAAGTGAGCAATTTTGTAAAAATAATTGCATTGAAAAAGTTTATAAATTTTAAGAACTGAAAATGCTACAATGTTTTTTGTGTCTCCTGTAAAATTTGAAAAAAGGGACTTAACACATTTGCGAATTAGACTAATATTATGTAGATAGGACCTTATAATGTTTGCTAAAAAAAATGGCAAATTTTGGTCTAAACTGAACTTTTGTAGTCATTGGTGTTGATGTAATACATAAATCAGAATCAATGAAAAAGACGATTTTTACTTTTTAATTCTTGCGTTTTAGGTAACGATATAATATGATGTCTTTATTAATGTATGTATACCTATTAATAATATTACTAAAGACCTCATATTATATCGTTACCAATATTTATATACCATATATATCATATATACATGTATCATATCGGTACCTATCTAAATTTTTTTTAATAGATATGACTGAAATTCTGTTTAATATGGAATGTTTCGTTATACCTATGTACGTATTGGCATATTAAATAAAAATCGAGTGCAGATGTCATCAGAACTATAGGTTTTAATTGCAAGAAAAAGTCTTCGATAATTCAACTCATTTTGCGGCAGGGATGATAAATGAGAAAACCAATATAGTACGAACGAACTTTTAAAATCGTACTTTTTCGGCACCAATAGTACTAAATCTTTTTTTTTTGCATTTTTAAAAACAAAAATTTAATACAACAAAAACAAAAGGTACTTAAAATTCATTTGTACATTGATTACACTGGTTTACAGCCAAAAAATACCAAGAATGCCACATGTAGGCACATGAACACGAAAAACGCTGTAATTTTTTTTCCTAAGTACCGTTTTTTAGATAACGGTACTTTTGTGTTTTTCATCCATCAGTTTTAATGTATATTAAAAAAACGGAATTTTATATGAGATGAAAATATTGTCGTTCCACAAAATCCTTAATAAAAACTTTATTTTTCATCCGATTTTTTTCAAATTACGCTTAAATTGTTGGTAATTAACTATATTTTTTGGTAAAAAAATAAAACATTCCAGATATTTAATATAACGTAGTAAAAAAACGAAATAAAAATGAAAAATTTTTAAAAAAAATGTAAAAAATAGGCTCAGCCATTCCTTATCAGAAAGCAATTTTCAGCATATTGACGGAAAAGGCATTCAATTACCTTTCCAACAATGTGCCACTTGTTTCGATCGGATTTTTCGGTTGGGCTCCACAAGGGTTTGAGTGGGACCATATACCGAAAAACACAAAAGTACCGTTAGCTAAAAAACGGTACTTAGGAAAAAAAATTACAGCGTTTTTCGTTTTCAGGAGGTTCCAATTAACTTATCTAGGCATGTGGCGTTCTTGGTACTTTTCCAAATCAAAAATTTGTAAAATAGTGTTATACATAATAATAGGGTGGGTACAATTTTTTCGCGTCAAAAGCACAACGCGATTCTTGTTCTATAAGTCATTCCAAGAAACTTTGCTAAAGAAACCATAGGTCAAAAGTTAATTTCGAGCGCCGGAATTTTCAAAATAGTTAGTTTTCCAAAATATTCCAGAAATTGTATTTTATCTAGCCAGACCTGTATAATGCGGTTTTTAGGGTCGAGAAATCCATTAATTTTTATTGATATTTCAATTAGCAATAATCAATGGTAAATAATTTATTTAAATGAATATAAAATTTAATAGTTTTTGAATTATCAAAATCTTAAAGAACAAAAAACAAAAAAGTATTGAAAACTTAAATGATTAAAAAAGCCTATTATATAAAAATTAAAATTAAATTTTTGTATAATATAACAAAGTATTTTCATACCCCTACAGTGGTTTCCTATATCTTGTATAAACTTGTCAATAGCATAAAAAAATGCACGCTTATATGCTGCCGCTGATACTAAATTTAGAATGTGGCATAAGCAATCGTTCAATGAACAAGTGCAAAGTAGCTATTCACAGTAGCGGAGTTCACTGTTTGGTGCAACTGGTCTTGCAAAAGAGAAAATGCAAAATATCATAGCTGTTTTGTTAAATCCAACAACAAAAAATAGAGTGTCCCTTAGATTTGATAAAAAAAAGCTTCAACGTTTTGCACTTTCGCAAGACTATTTGCACCAAACACTAAACGCCGTTTATATTCATTGGACAGCAAATTCGAGTTCCCATTTTTATCAATTATAAATATGCAGGTTTGAAAAATTTGGAAATAGTACCAAATGAGTCACGGGGGTACCAGCGTACTTTTTAGTTTTGAATTGTACCAAAAAAAGTACAATTGTACCAACTTTATCAACCCTGTTTTGCGGCATGCCAACTCTTAAGAACAAACTTTTTCCAAAGTAGTACATAATATCTTAAGTTTTTTAAATTATTATTTTGTATTTAAAATACTTAATTTTCAAATTATCATAAACATCACCAATACCACCGTCTTCTTTCATCACAATATCAAATATGCCGGAAATCGTCTGACAAATATCTCAGGACACACCCTATTTTAGCAAACAACAAAAATCTGTAAAAAAAAAAATTCTTTGCGTTACAATAAAAACAATTGAAGAGTTTTAAATAAAAAAATGAAATAAAAAACTGTATTTGTATTTAAAAAAAAAAACAACAAAAAAGTAGAACATGCACCCAAATGCTAAAGGTGCCAGATGATGATGACGAATTTCGTGTTTTTTTTTTAATTTCTTGAATACAAAATATAAAATAGAGAGAAAGAAAACAAAATCTTAAGAATTCAGCAACAACAAAAAGAAACGATATTAAAGGATCAAAAGGATACACAAAGGGTCCCAGCCAACAAAACAACCTTTTCCGCTCCGTCCGTTTAAGCAACAACAACAGCAAGTACACTCACGCGTATTGTACCAGAAGATGATGACGAAAAATAAAGAAGGCAAGGCGATGTATAAAACGCATTTTATACACTGAAAGTTGTGCAATCTTAAACTCATTTCACCCATTTCATTCATTCATTCTTTCATTGTAACACACGAAATTTTGCACAAGTACTTGGGCGACTACTCATTCAAATGTTTTGAGTAACCTACGAACGATATTCTGTGTGACGATTGTGTAATTATACACTCTGGGTGTGAGCTTGTTGAATCCAATTGTTTTGTTGTGATTTTTATACATATTTTTTATTATTCATCGTTTTTACGCTTTGGTTTTTTTTTGAGATTTCTTCAAACAATTGTTTACTTTTCAGTGGGTACCCTACAGAAGGCAACAGTTCAGAGATACATTTAGTTTTGAATTTAAATGTGTCAAAATGCAAAATAAAAAGAGTCGAATTTGTATCGACGGTAAGTCACTTTTTTGTGTTTTATATAAAGGCGATATGAAGCGTTTATTCCTATGGGGTGTTTTAGGGGAAAATTAGACGAAATTTCTTTAACTTTTTGACTCGATTATTCGAAAGATACATAAAATATGTATGTATATACATATAATAAAATACTTATTTGATGTGATACAAAAAATATTTTTGATATACATACATACAATGTGGGGCAAAAGTCATCACCCTTTGCAAGTGGCGGTAGAAGTTTGTTCTGCTTTGACGTTTGTAAAGTAAACAGATACGAAATACCTACACCTCAATAAGAAATAGAGCACTATACTCCTCAAAAATGCGAAATAATTGTTCAGATTTTTTTTGCGTTATTATTTTCATAGAATATCATCATAAGCCACGATGCCCATTTATTTCTATCTCTGAGGATATGTTAATAAGCAGAATTTCCGCTTTTGGGGCATCGAATATCCGCGAATTACATACTGAGAGTCATAACACTCACTCAAAATTTCTGTATGATGTGGTGTTTTCTCGCTGGAGGCGTCATCAGGTCTTATTTATTAGAAAAAGCGGTGGGATAGAGTCTGAAAACAATGTAACGATAATTTATTGCGGTGCTGTTTTTCATACGATTTTAAAGTAAAAAACCGCAGTGCGGAACGGCATAAAACTTAAATCTAATTTATTTTCATTGTGGGCTTTCTCTCTCTCTCAATTTGTGATACTCATTCTCTTTCTACCATAGTTTTTGAATAATTGGCGATGTTCACAGCATTATTGTAAACAAAAAACATGATAAAAATGTATGCACAAATAAATTAATAAAAGTGGAAACAAGCAATGACAACTATTGCCGTCGCCGTCTTCCGTTAAATTGTTTTTTTTTTCTTTCCCGCAACGAGAAATCGCACCGAACCGCAAACATTGGGTTTTTGCTCTTAAACGTCTACTGTGAACGGCGAGCGCTACCGAGCCATGCTCTACGACCTTTTTTAACCTCAACTGGATGAATTGGTACTTGAGAACAATGACATCCAACAGGATGCAGCAACGGCTTGTACTGAATGGCCTACAAATGAAATTTTTTCTTTTGTTTGTCTGTGTTCATACGGCTCTTGTCTTATTGACATGATTGCTACTTTATAGGCGAGAGGGACAAGGGGAAAAGAAACGAGTACACAGGTGCATGTACTGTCTTTACGTTTTGCTTTTTCATTCGTTGTTTAATTTTGTTATTGTTTTCAATATCAAAAAAGCACATGTCGTCAACATGACATGAATCATTTGAACGCCAATTCATGTTCAAAGAAGAAAAAGAAAGAATCTTGTCAATAAGACATGAGCCGTATGAACTCAGACTTTCGAGTAACTTTCGATTCAATTCAATCTTCTATGCACGGCTGCCAGATTTGACGATTTTTTGCTCCGCAATTAGCAAAGTGCCGATTTTCTGATTTTTTTTCGAAAAAGTGACGATTTTATTCAATCTCCAAAAAAAAGTTTTTTTTAGGAAAAAACTGTTCACTGACGGGCGATTTTTCAATGTTATTTTTTTTCTTTTCTACCAATTTAGAGGGAATCGTGAAATGCTAAACAGCCGTTCCTAAACAAGAGCGGAAGCCGGTACGTTTTCTTTCGCTTAGCTTTTACGCTGATATGACATACCTAAACTTTCTTGGTCAATAAAACCTACAAAATTATAAATAAAATGCAAGATTGACCAAAAACTAGCTAAATTGCCATTTTTATTCACAAACGCGTTGCCAAAATCGGATGCTCCAATTTCAAAGCGTTGACGCCGCGCTAGTTAGGGATGCTTCATACAAATTTTATAGGGATGACAATTTTGGACAACTAGAAAAACGCGTGCCGCTTTTATTAAGGTACGGCTGGAGCATCTTAAAAAATCTTTAAATTATTATTTCCAGAATAGAAAAATCAAAAATGTAGCACTTTCTTTATCTTTCGTCGACCATCATCGAATTAACCTTCTGTGACCTTCTGTATAAATCGTATTTTTAATAATTATATGGCGAGCATTTCACGAGTTGTAAGATAATATCTACATGAGTCTAATACGATTCATGCTTGTTGAAAGACTCGTCAAATAGTCTTTACCCAGGCAGGGTTGCCGTTGAAAATTTCGAAAAAGTGTCATAAAAAGGGTATTTAAGAAAACAAAGGGTCAAAAAAAGGGTTTATATTTTATGCTTGTTTGCAAATAGTGTCCGCGGACAATATGACACTGGACGTTAGACATGCTACCAATTTTTATATGCATTTTCACAAAACTTATGAAATCTTTCGTAAGGAATATGGAAAATTGTACCAATTTTCAAAAAGGGTCATTAGTTTTGTTAAAATGATACAAAGGGATAAATTAAAAAAGGGTCAAAAGTGATACTTTAGTGTCACAACGGCAACGCTGTACCCAGGTCTTAAACGATTCCCACGACGATTAAAGAAGCGCCTTTTTCTGTGTTATTGAAGAATATCGCTAGTGTTAGAGTTTCTCCCGAGTGAGAAATCTTCTACGATTAAAAAATGCGCTCATCGACAAATAAAAAGCTCTTCATGAGACTCCCAGTAGCTCTAACACGATTGAAAGTGCTAGCTGGGTATGAAGTTATGTTTTTGTTTGAATGTTTTTTTTTTATAAAAATCTAACAAAAATTGTTAAAAAAAACTAAATTTTATGTTGTCCCATTTTTTTTTGAAGATTTTTTAAAATGATAACGACGTTTTTTTTATTTTTTCTCAGGAAATTGACGATTGTTTCACAAATTTATCTGGCAACCTTGCTTTTATGGATAATACCAGCCATGCCAATTTAGCGCGTTTTTACTTTACCAAACGCGCTTCTTTCGTCTTAACGCACTTTATAAAAAAGCATTTAAGCTGTAAATACGATTTTTATTCAAATTTAATAACGCGCGTTTATGCAAGGTTGGCAACCAAAACGAGTTTCGGTATAATTAAAGAAGTCCGCACCGTTTTTATTAAGGAATCGTTTAATGGAACTTGGTCCTTCCGGATCGGCACAACTCTACCGAATGGACCCAATTTGTATCCGATGATGTTAGGAAAACTTAATTCTCGATTTCCGATTTTTATAAATAAAATGTTGGCCAAAAAGTTACCATTGAGTCTTAAAAGAGATCTTTAAATAAGTCGACCAGCTCTAACCTACTGAAAAAGGAATCTTAAAAAAAGCGTAAACCTCAGTACCATAATTTCTTTCGTAGCACCGGATTTTTTTTTTTTTTTTTTTTGTATTTTTCTCGGTTCCTGTTTCGTAGCATTTGTTGCAAAATCAGAACAAGTGTGTTTGATTTTCTGTTATAATTTTAGAAAATAACTGCCGTTTTCCATTGTTACTTTGCAACTTCAACAAAGCGAACAACATGTTGTAGCAAGATGAATGAGTCCTTAACTTCAATACATACCTCTCCACTTATGGAATAACAATATTGTATGTATGTTAGTGTATATTTGGCCTTATTTATTTTGTTTTGTATTTATTCCTTTTTAAATTCAATTGAATTGTTTTTTAAGTTTTTTGGAACAATTCAATTCTTTGAGAGTACTTTTTTCTCCCTTTTTTTTTGAATGGTATGCACACAAGTACTTTTTTATTGTGGTGTTTTCTGCTGTTGTTGTCCTATTGTTTTCATTTCAAGTGGCATTTTGTATTTGCGAAAATTTTTATTATGTTTGTGGTGAAAATTATTAGTTTAGTGGTGTTGAAATAATAAAAAAAAGTACGTACGATACGTCAATTAATCTGATTTATTTGGAAAATATAATTACTCGCATTATTAAAACCAAAATAAGAATTACCAAACAAATTGACTTTTAAAGTGTTTTTAGTGAATTTAAAAGTCAAAAAGTGTTTAATAAACTTGTTTAGTATTTAAAAACAGTTGAACAAAAAAACAAGAAAGACTGCAATATTCGGTTGTGTCGAATCTTTTAACCCTCACCATGGTGCGATAAGAACAGAAAGTTATATAAATACCAATCTTTAGACATTAATAAATCTATTTTGTGCCACTCCCACTTCCCCAATCACGCCTAGATTTTGTTAGATGTTGTTGTTTATTGACAACAAAGATGCCTGTACCTAATTTGGAAACTTTGGCTTTGGCCGTTCTCCAGATATGCATATGTGACAGCGCATAGAGAAAGCGACCAGTAAGGTAAAGGGAACAGTAAAAACCAACTACACAAAACAAGAGGTACGGACGACCTACGCGCGTTTTTAAGGTTGACCAACAAGGTTCAGATGTGTCGCTTTCAAATGAGACTAATACCAACACGCTCAGTGATGGTACACCAAAGATACGCGTATTTAAATCTTTAAAATGGCAAACCCCTTATTTCCCTTTCTATTTTCCGCGTCATATATAGAAAAAAGAAATAAAAAATAACTACAAGTGATTTATGGGTATAATTAGAGGCAGTCATTGTTTTTTGCTCATATCTAAGCCACTTAAGGACCGATCTGGCTGAAGCGGAATGAAGCAAAATGGCCGCCGTAACCTCGGCGGCATACCACCATCCGATGGTCGAAATTTTCGATGAAGCTGAGGCATAATTGAGGTTCTATGCCGTTAATGTGCCGATTTATCTCATCCTTTAACTCTTGAATTGTTCCTGCGCTATCGACGAACACCTTTTCTTGCAAATAACCCCAAAGAAAGAAGTCCAACGGTGTCAAATCACATGCTATTGGCGGCCAATTGACATCGCCACCACGTGAGATAACACGGCCATTGAAATTGTCGCGCAAAAGAGCCATTGTTTCGTTAGCTATGTGGCAAGCGGCTTCGTGCTGTTGAAACCACATATCGCCCAGATCAATATCTTCCATTTCGGGCCATAAAAAAGTCGTTACCATCTCTTGATAGCGAACACCATTCACAGTAACTGCCAGACCGGCCTCATTTTGAAAAAAATACAGCACGATAATGCCGCCAGCCCATTAACCGCACCAAACAGTCACGCATTGGTTTTTCGACAATCACTCTTGGATTATCATTCGCCCAAATGCGGCAATTCTGCTTATTGACGAATCCACTGAGGAGTAGAGATGTAAAATGTATGAGCAACCCCCATTATTTTTGCATCCCCAATATTTCACTAGAACAAACTTATCCTTTATCTCCAACCCTTCATATGGGATCCATACGCATATTTAATTTTCTCGAAAACCGACTCTAGAACAGAACAAAGACAAGGAGTTAAATATCAACTTTAAAGTTGCTTTCCTACAAAACTATAGATGTAAAAGACTTATAGGCTTTTTACACTGTTCAACATCTACCATCAATTTGCGAATACACACGGCTAAAAGTCCACATATTTACAAGATGTTCCTATCTCATTTTATTCCATTCCACATATCGTTACCTTAATATAAAAAGGCCCCAACTCATTTATTTTGGAAATCCGTTTTTTTATTGATTCTTGTAGAATGGTTGCTAATACACATTCTATTAAAATTTCAAGCAAATTAGATTAAAAATAAAGAAGTTATAAGCAGAACACAAAAAGCCCTAACTCATACACACAATTTTTCTAAAGAAAAAAAGCCCTAACTCATACACACAATTTTTCGAAAGAAAAAAACACTGACTCATACATATGTATTTCAATCTGAATTCCTCGTTTTATTTTAATAAAGATGTTTTTTGACAATGTTTGTGTAGCTATATTATTTCAGCTTTTATTAAGTTTTTTCCTTCTCCTGTAAAAAGTGTTTTTGATGAGTTGGGGCCTTTTTATATTAAGGTAACGATATTTCGATTATTTTAGTGTCATCACTACAAAATTGTCATTTGACAAGTTTGCCATTTTTTTTGAAATGTATTTTTGTTTAATATTTTTTATATTTTTAAAATTTAAATCCACTCGTAAAACTGCTCTGAGTGGAGAAGCAGCTCGCGCTTTTTGTCATTATTTCTTAAGGACAAACAGGTCGTTCTTGTTTGTCTACTTTTCGTGCGTTTTGAGGTGTCACCCCGCATTTGTTAATGGTTCGGCGCACAGTGGCTGAAAATCGTTTTTCATCGGCCAAAAATCTGTAACTTTTGAACCGATAGAGATAATTTTGCAATGTTTTTGTTGCAGGAGAGAAGACTTCTTGAACTTTTTTACAGTTTTAGGTTTGTTAAAATCGGTTCAGTAGTTGTCAGGCGCGGATTCAGGGGGGGTGAAATAAGGAAATTTCCCCCCCGTAAATTATAAAAATATGTTTTGTTTATTTCGATAATACAGGAATACCCATTAATATTATCTTTTTTTAATGTACACAATTTTTGGAAATCCCAGCAAGGTTTTTTTTTTGTTTTTTTTTATTGAATCTCTAACCAAATTTTCAATAAGTATCCAAATCTTCATCCTAATAGTTATTTATTAGATATTTTCAATGAAACATCTAGTTTAATGTATTCAAATACTTATTATTCTACATTCAATCCCAGCAGGTGCCATCTATGTATAACCAAAGAGTAAACGTTTAACTTGATAATGCGTGCGGTTGAATTTTTAAAAAGCCTTAGTATTTGTAATATTTATGTACATACATATATATGAGTTATATGAAAAAAATTCCTATTTGATAATTTTTGACGAACGCAAGGATTTGTCGGGGAAAAGCCAGATTTCCTTATCTTTAAAATATTTCAACATACAACAAAAAGTTGTTAGGGAAGAATTGTTTTGGCTTTGTTGTAAAAGCATTTGAAGAGCCTTCACAGGATATTGATTATGACGCTGATGTGTCAATTGATGCGATGGCACTATCATCAACAGTTCTTAAGACTTTGATAAATTTTAGTCTTGACCTAAAAAACTGTATAGGAGTTGAAACTGATGGGTGTCGTTTGATGTCAGCAGAAAATGGAGCTGTTTAAAAATTCTGGAAACCGCGACAAATGCGAAACAAACGCCTTGCTATTTCCCGTAAATCAGGCAAAACACGTTTTTACTGAAGTATTTGGGAGCCAAACTCTCTACATTATGCGAGACAAGATGGGTGGACCGTCACGACTCAGCTTTACACTTTGCAACAAGTGTACATCATATAGTAGAAGCTTTGGAAAACATATCTGAGTGGAAAGGTAGAGACTTAGAACTTTTGAATTTATTTGCGGAATAAACATATTAAGTGTGATACTTATTGTAACACAGCCGCTTAGTATCATTTTACAAAAGCACGATATAGATCTTCAAAAAGGATCAAGCCTTATCAAAACTTTAATCATGTGCCTTGAAGAAAAAAGAAATAAAGCCGAAGAACAATTTAAAGTGATTTTTAAAAAGTTATTTGCGTTCAAATCGAGGTTCCAACCTAAAAAACAAGATTTGAACGAAATAATTACATCCAAAATGTTGAAGATTTCTACCGAGTTGTAGGTTTCATTCTCTTATTGAATTTATTTTAGAAGATCTCAAAACACCTTTCCAATAGATATCTTTAATGTATTGAACATACCAAAACTTCTACTCAAAGTGTAATCAAGTCATATACAGATATAAAACTTTTAAAACCACAACTCGAGATAAACACTTACTAACATCTGAACTTGAGCCTGAACTGTAGCATTGGCAACAAACATGGAAATTATCTGAAAATCTATCAGATAACGTTGTAGATGCTTTAATAAACTGTGATGAAGATATCTACCCAAATCTAAGAAAAATATTTCAAATTTTCGTTTCAATGTTCGTAAGTAATGCTACGAGCGAGAGGTCATTTCCTACCCTTCGTCGAATAAAAACATGGCTCGGATCAACAATGACAAACTGAACATAGACTGTACTATCTAAATTTGCCTCACAAGGAAATCATAAATTGCTTATTTAAAAAGATTAGTTTATTTTAATTTATATTGAATATTTTATTTAACCTTATTGTTGAGTTTTTTTAATATAATATATAATATAAACAAATTGCTTTTAATAAACCTTTAAAAACAAATTTTTTTTTGTATCATAAATTTACAATTACCAATATTTTAATCTAGTTTTTTGGATACCTTAGTTCTAATATGTTTGCTATCGAATGGCATTAACATTTTTGAAACCGGCGATGACAAAAAAATGGACTTTTGGCCGATGAAATTCAATTTTCAGCCACAGTGCGGCGTCGTATAACTGATTTTTTACTCATATTGAAAGCCCTTTTATTCATTTACACTATATAAATAATAATTTTAATGTTTGACATTCTATAAATCTTACATGAATAAAGGTATCATAATGAATTTTGGCAGTTATGTAGATTAAAAAGTTCTTAAAACAGTGGACTGAAAAACATCCCAAAAATAACAAATACCCAAATTCCCAATCCCGGAATACGGCTTTAAATTTTTTTTTTGTTCAATAAAGGCAATACAATTTACCTCTCGATATTGATCAGAATTTTCTAGAAAATAATGGACATATTAGAAAACATTACTGTTCTAACTGTATAAAAATCGGTGTGCTGAATTATTAGAAATTTTTACTCAAATAATTTTTTTTTTTTTTTTTTAAATATTTGATTTGGAATAGGGCATATGGCAGTAAAAATGTCAAACTGACTATAAATAGCTTCTACAAGCATACACTTAATGTTTTCTTTCGAAAAATATAAACATTTTTATATATTTCTGGAGAAATTCGTATTCGTATTACCTTTATATGTATGCAAATACATTCGCCTCGTAAATGCCACTATACCTTAAAAAAAAAAAATGCTTAGGCATGTAATAATACCTTTGATCATTTGTTGAATAGGTTTCTACATTATCAACTCTACAACAGGTTCAACTGGAACTGGTCCACTAAAATACTTTTAAGATTAAAAAAATAAATAAGTGTAAAATTTAAAATTTATATTTTCTTTTTTATTTAAATAACAATAAGGACAAAAAACATATTTTTTGCTTAAATAACAATAAAAGTTAATTATATCTACTTTTTATTCGGTTGGAAAATTGCCTCCAAATATTCCATATTTGGTTTTGTATTACCTCTGTCCTGTAGCAGCCCTTTTGCTTCTTCATCTAAGTCCCGATGTTCTATTTTCCATTGACTTGGAATGCTAGAGATGAGCGGATCTGACGTTGCCAACAATATATTAAACAGATCTTCGTTTGTAAAATCTCGTGACATTTTTCTGTTATTGTGCTCCTTATAAAATCTCTAATCTTTATTCCTTTTTTATTCCTGGACTTCCTCTCACAGATCTCCTAGTGGTACTTAATGATGCCTAATGACATCCTATCCATGATTAAGGATTTTATGAACTGTTTCAGATATATCTCCATGGATATTTGGTAGTATATATTCGTGCTGTTTCTTTGGCATAATCCCCAAATTTTCTATAATCAATTCGTTCATTGCATGCAAGTACATCAATGATTGTTTTAAATCTTGATTTAAGACTTTTATCAACACCTGTTATTTCAGATGCTTTTTTGGGATCAGAAAATAACTTGCTGTATTCCCATCATCAACCCACATTTGCGAAATTCATCCTGAACATGCTTCTTTTTTATACTTCTTAAATCCTTGTTGGTGTCATTGTTTCTTATTGATCCTGTAGATAAGAAAAGAAAAATCCATATAAAACCAAGCCAAAAAATCCGTTTTATCCAAATATCTCCAATTTAAGCATATTTTTTGTAACTCAGCTTAAGTTTAATTTTTTTTTGCAATCCATAAATATATTTTTGGTGAATTTTTTAAAAGTTTGAATTTCAGAGCTTTCCAATTTTAGAGGTCCGCAAGTCACTCTCCCGACCCTCCATGGACCCGTGTTCTTTCAATTCAACTTTAAAGCAACCCGGCCATGACAGTTTAAAATTTCATTCAAATATGTTCAGCAGTTCATAAGAAGCAAAATAATTTTTCAAAACAAAACGTTCCTAAAACATTGTGTTATATTTCAGTCATATGAGCAGCTTAAATAAAAATAGCAAAAAAAAATGTTGCGAGTAATTTCCTTAAAACGAAAAAAGTGTTCAACAGACAGTTCCAAACAGTTGCACAAGTATATATGGGGTTAAAAAGGACACTTTCAGCTTTCTGATGGAACTAAAATCTTTTTAACCCCTTTTGACCCTAACAAGTTCTACTCCTCTAAAATTCGGATTTAACTAAAATATAGAACCGGGGGAAACATTTAATAACACATCAGGTATAAATGATACAGTGATGTAATGAACCATTTCTTAAAGAATACAATCCCACTAACATAACTAAACCAATTTAGACCAATTACTGATAACGGTTTGCGAGAAATCATAATTTAGTTCTGATCAAATTTACAAAAATTAATTTTTTTCTAAAACAACATAAAATATTTGTTTCCAGCAGCATGCCACAGCCACAATTACCAATATTTTAATCTAGTTTTTTGGATACCTTAGTTCTAATATGTTTGCTATCGAATGGCATTAACATTTTTGAAATCGGCGATGACAAAAAAAATGGACTTTTGGCCGATGAAATTCAATTTTCAGCCACAGTGCGGCGTCGTATAACTGTACCGAGTTGCAGTTTTTGCGCTTTCAACATTAACCATATGCAATCGTTTTTAACATCAATTTTTTAATGTGACTGGTGGAGAACCATACATAACACATAACGTTTTACTGGTGGAGTACCAAAGAAATAACTCAGACGTTTACTGGTGGAGACCAAAATACTTTGGAGCGGATTCTGGAAGCTTTCGCCTTCCTATACGAAGGTTTAGGTCGAACGAGGACTTTGTGTGATACCCTGGCTTTATAACTTAAATAGTTCGCCAAAAAATTTTAATTTTAAGCAAAATCCAAAAAAAAAAAATATTTTTAAACAAATAAATGTTTCTGTTTTCTTTTAAAATGTTGGTGCTATTGTAGAAAACAAAATTTTTTTGTTTAAATTGTGACTTATTTGTTTTATGGTAAATGTGGACAATGTAAGCGATTTCTGTTTAGTGTTTTTTTCTGTTTTTGACATTGTAGGTACAATGACATTTCAAAAACAAATTGCTTGTGGTTTTTATGGGAGATGCACTTGTTATAGTACTGGTATTACCTGTAATGAATTCGTCTTGCGTTAAAAATTGTAAAAATCGTTGATCGGCGCGGCTGAACACGAATATGACACTTGTTTATTTCTATCAAGAAGCGTTTTCGAGTTATTCACGAACATCGCGTGTTTCTGCAGTTGCTTCAGTTAATCCGAAATATCTTAAACATTTTCACTTTCTTATTGTTAAGCTTGTTAGGAATGGAGCTTTAATGTAAATAAAACATCAATTTTATTACAGTTTTTCCCAACGTTTCGTAAAGTATTTTTCTACTTTTTCAGGGGCGTCTATTTAAATATATTTAAAAATATATGTGTAAAAACTTTTATTACAATACAATATTTTAGTTAATGTAAAAATAAAAATTCTTCATTCATCTGAAGTCTCTCCATTGAGGCGAGTTTTTTAAATCTTATAAGGTTGGCAACACAAAATAATTTCAGTATCGGTGTTAAGCGGTCTTATTTCGGTATGTAGCTCAATTAAATCGGTATTGTATAGAAACTTTCTTAACGGTATAGTTTTATCGATTTAGTTAAGCGAGCCAAACAAGAATGTAAAAAGAATTAAAAACATAAATCCGACGAAACACATTCAAATACTTGTGCTAGTGGAAAATATTTGATTTTGACTAAAATTGCATGACTTCAAATTTCGTAGAAGAAAGCTTTAGGGAGGCGGAACGAAAAAGCCCATCGCCTACAAAACGCGAAGTCATCATGTTTTTCTATTAGAAATAAATATACGGTCTTATGGTTAAGTGGGAGGGGAGTAAACTCCCTGCAGATAATATTGGACTACGTGGTCCATTGTGGCTTAAATGGACTACTAACAACATGGTCCAATATACTATAGTATGGACCATGTTGTAAGAAATTAACATGCAGTGCTGCCAACAACTGCATGATGTATTACACATTGGTAGCCCCGATGGTGTCCCATATTTGTGGAAAAAAGGTAAGAAAAATTAAAAATACCAAGTAAATATATTTAATAATAGCAACAATAGACTACAGTACACATCATAAAAGGCGATTAGTAAAAAATTAAAAAGAAAAAATGCTAAAACTACCCCTTAAGTGTACCGTAGTAATAACATGGAGTACTTTTAAAACTAACCCACTTTAGAACTTCATGGAGTAGTTTAGGGATTACTTCGGTGGGTTGTATGGTCCCATCCATATTTGGAGTAGTTTTGGAGTACTCCTGCTCCTTTATGGACTACTCTTTACATGCATGTATGCACTAGTCTCGTTATCTACAGGGCTGTTAATTTCTCTCCCCCTCTGTTTAATAAACTCAGACTATCTGAAAGAAAACTTTTATAGTGTGAACCCAGACTATGAACTTATTATAAAATTAATTTGTACAAAATTTTATAAAAACATCACTAGATATAATTGGGGGATTCACAAGGTAGTTGTTAAGTCCTATGTCTTAAAATAGTGACAAGAATTAAATATGACTGCTGTGGGCAACCGCTTATAATTTAGATTTCTACTGTACATTTATGACGAATCAATGAACACATCATTAAAATTTTTATTTGGTTTTAAATACAACATTTTTTTCAAACAATTGTAAAATATTATTTAGGACATTATGACGATATGACTTGATAGCACACCTTGTGAGTGTAAGTGTATTGCGAAGCATGTATTGTATCTTTATATGATTTTTAAAATTTCTGTAAAGAGATAGATTTTTCAACGTAATGACAAAGCTAAAAAAGTTTAATAACTTGCCCATAACTTGATCTAGAATGGTTTTTCGGCTCTCCTGAAAAAAACACAGAAATTGTTACTTCATACTTTCTAGATATTAGAAACTCGTATCTTATATATGAAAGATGGTAAAAAAATTGATCATCTAAAAATTTTGGAATATTAAGACCTGATCAAATTTCGGCACAATCTAAAACCATTTCGTTTCCTTTCAATATTTATTATTCCAGATCAAAAATGTTTTTTTTTAAATTTTGAAAAGATATTTTCGCTAAAAAAACAGTTGTTTTTGTCGTTATTTTGCAACAAAAACAATTCAGTAATATTGGCTTATTGTCATGCAATACTGTAATTTTTTTTATGTCCCTTCAATAATTTTTAAAAACATTGCGTAATATAAAAAAATAAAAAAGGTGACATTAAACAAATGCTGTTGTACCTTTCCCTTTAAATTCAATTCAAATGAGTACAAATTCATGCAACAAACAAACGCATAACAATTTTTTAGGGGTGGTGTCATTAACATGATCGCACTTCATTGTTGACAATTGAAAATTTTTTACAAAAATCTTTTTGACGACATCTGATCTCTTTTCTAAGTGAAGTGCACTCAATCTGCCAGTTCGCTGGAGGTGTTGCAACATATGTTTGGCCACTTCCGTTGTTTTTCACTTTAAACCTTAAAAAACATAAAATTTAACGGAGTTGCTTTGAAAGAAAAAAAGTTGCAGCTGCTTTTTCTTGATTAACACATCAAACACAGATTTACAGTAAAAAAAATATTTTTTTTGCTAATGTTTTCCTTAAACACCAAAACAGCATACTTTTTTTTAAATTAACGTAAATTTTCCATGCTATAGGAATAGAATAAATTGAAAAAAGGCACCTGTGGCTCTGAGTTTTATTTTTTTTTTAGTTTTACCACCCAGTTAAGGCTCACACCTGAACCGACCACAAATAGTGAGTTATTTAAAAAAAAAAAACAAAGCTTCCAAGAGATTTTCAACTACTCGAGTAAAATGACCATTATTATAATTGATTATTTTCTAAATCAATATCCAGCGTGGTGTATTCAGGTATTTGTATGTGTGACTTAGAACTTTGAAGTTCGAACAGGTTTGTTATGGAATTAAGCAAATAATCAGTGCAAACGCATACAAGTTTAAATAAATGAATGTTTAAATAACAATTTACTTAGTGTTGTTCAAAATATAATAGAATACTAACCATTCTCAGTACCATGTATCGGATCAAGGGTTTAGATTTACGAAAAATATTTTTAAAAATTTTCAGGAATTTTTGCAAAAATTCAAGTTAAACGAGTGAGAAACTATAGTCGTTCTTAATAGTTATTTTGAGCGTTTATGTCGAGTATGTTAAGGTTAAATTTTAAGGGCCGATGTTGAATATGAACCACACCTAAACATCAAGTGTTTTTCAGCATTTCACTTGACATTTCTCAATATCAGAATAATTCAATTAGAACCATGGAAAGATGCACAATTGAGCAACGCGTTAAAGTAATTCAGGCTTATTATGAAAATGGGCGTTCAAATCAAAATGCATATCGTGCAGTCGTTTATCGTTTAATTTAATCGTCCAAATGTGCGTACAATCGGAAAAATCGTACAAAAATTTGAGCAAGCCGGGTCGGTAGGAGACGTGAAAATACCAGTGGATGCTCGTACAGTTTGTACTGCAGAAAATTTTGCTGCTGGTCGCGATAGTGTGGCTGAAGAGCCGTCCACCTCAACTCGTCGTCGTGCCCAACATTTGCACCTCTCACGCTTGTCGTTGATGAACTTTATGCATAAAGACTTCATTTACACGCTTTCAAGGTGTAATTGACTCAAGAACTAAAGCCTCTTAACCATTCCAAACGTCGTCAATGGTCAGAATGGTGGCAAGAAATGGCAACAGTGAAAATCATCTTCAGTGATGAGGCATATTTTTACCTCAGTGGATTCGTCTCTAAGCAGAATTGCCGCATTCGGGCGAATGATAATCCAAGAGTGATTGTCGAAAAACCAATGCATCCACAAAGAGTGACTGTTTCGTGCGGTTTATGGGCTGGCGGCATCATCGGGCCGTATTTTTTGCAAAACGAGGCCGGTCAGGCAGTAACTGTAAATAGTGTCCCTATCGTGAGATGATAACGAACTTTTTATAGCCCGAATCGGAAGATATGGATGTGGACGATATGTGGTTTTAACAGGACGGCACCACTGGCCACACAGCTAACGAAACAATGGCTCTTTTGCGCGACAAATTCAATGGCCGTGTTATCTCGCTTGGTGTTGATGCCAATTGGCTGCCAAGATCATATGATTTGACACCGTTGGAGTTCTTTTTTGGGGTTATTTGAAAGAAAAGGTGTACGTCGATAAGCCAGCAACAATTCAAAAGCTAAAGGATGAGATAATTCGGCGTGTTAACGGCATAGAACCTCAATTATGCCTCAGCGGCATCGGAAAGTTTTAGCATCGGATGGTGCGGCCATTTGGCCGATATTTTGTTCCACACATAATTGAACCATATTAATATTAAAATAATAAAAAAAATTAACAGTTTCCTAAATAATTTGTGTTTTACAATCAATACCGGCGCTTAAAATCCTTTACTTACCGGTTATCGTACCAACCGATTATGCTAATGACCTAAAAGGTTAAAACCAGCGTTTAAAAAACTGCCATTTCTTTCACTCCTTCATTTGACATTAGCAAAAAAAAAAAACTGGTGCTTTAAGTTCTGATTCCTTAAATATAAATAGTCGCTGTCAAACCAACTCAAAAAGCGAACAAAAAGTTTTTTTGTTCGACAGTTTTTGGTTTCGACTGCAGTTTTTTAAACCCTGATTAAAACCCTTCAAATTATTTGTATTGCTCTTTTTCGACATATTCACTCAAACACAATTTAACACAAACCGAGTACCGAATAATCGTTAATTCTTTCTCAACTCTAATTTAGTTTTATTACAATTTAACTGTGCAATGTTCATGTTAATAATTCGTACGTTGAAAGTACAAAATCAAAACTCCAAGCCGCAGTCAGCACTCTCTAATGCACAAGTTGGCAAATGAGTGAAAACGTCATGATCCAACATTGACGTTCGTCAAATATTGTAATGATCTTTGTGTGTGGAGGACGGACTCCGACTAACTGGTTTAGCGTTCTAATGAATGTCGTCTTTCTCCATAACTAAGCATAACTTTCTTTAAGCTCTTCCAACAACCTGCTGATATTTAATGAAGCTGATGCTGCTATTGTTGGATTATTATTACTCGTACGTACAATGGTGTTGAAGTCAATTTAATTTTATTTTTTTTTTTTTTTGTTACAAATAATTTAATGCTTGGCTTCTGGTTAATTACCACTTTCGTTACATCGCTGATACGCATTAAAAAAAAAAAAACAAAATAAAAAGGAAAATAGAAAATCCAGTAAAAGAAACATTAAAAATACCATTCAAAATACTCGCAACCATAGGAAATAAATTGATTCTGTTGAGATCAGCTTAATGAAGATGATGAACATTATGAATGGGAATTTAAGTATGAATGGAGTTGGTTAATAGTTGGTTGAATGGTTAAATGTATGATGTTTTTATTCTTGAATGTATCCAGCTGTTTTAATATGTTTAAAGTTAATTTTTACGCTTTGATCTTTAATTATGTTATTTTGTATTGTATGAACTTTTTGTATAACACACATTTCTCTCACAAAGTTCTCCCACTGAGTTTTTCTCTAGGTTTTTTTTTAACTATCGATTTTGTATGGCTTTTACGTTTTTTTTTATTAACTGATCTTCATTAGTTTCAGTTAAATTTGGAACTGAAGTCTACGTAATGCTTTCCATGTTTGCACTTATAAAGTTTTTTGTCGGTTTTTTTAACCCAACACCGCCATAGGGGGTCATTAGTTTGTGCTGATGTTTCTAACACCTCAAAATCACTTTCTAAATAGATTTTATGATGCCTGAATATTCGCGCATTCGTCTTGTTGGCTGTTTGCCCATGAACATTTTGTTGTTAAAGTCGCAATTTTAATACAGTTTTTTGAAATTTAAACCAGAAACTTCGGTTGGCCAAAGAGCGAAACTTTAGTATGGCCTCAGAAAACTCTTTCGGTAGAAAAATTAATATATATAATAGTCACTTTAATCATACTTATTGTTACCGCAACAGTATGATAATTAGGGATTTTTCCCCCAAATATTTTTATTAGCCGGGAACAGTGTTGCAAATTTAACCATTTATTAGCTAGATTTGGCAATTTGTCACCTTGTTTAGCCATTTTAAAATGAGTTTAGCCATTAGCCATTTTCCAATTTGTTAAGCCATAAATGTTTTTACCGTTTTTCTTTTAAAGTAATAATTTTAATTTTTTTAATAAGAATTTGTTAAATTGCTAAAAGTAAAATAAACATTTTTATCAATAAAAACGCATTTTATTTAAATCAAAGCTTTTACGAATGTTGAAAATCGCTATAAACGACGATAATAAAACATCTTTGAAAATAAAGGAACAGTATATCAATACTAAATTTATAAACTGGGTCATCACACACAACACAGCTTCTTTCTGCTCGGAAGTATTTCCATATAGAGATAGCGGAAACAACAAATTTTTTGAAAAATTTCAAGATATACTGGAAAGTTGCTCTCACTTTCATGGTCAAATGATGAAGTAGACACGGTCAGGGCTGTCAGATATGGCGATTTTTCGCAAAATGTAGCGATGTTAAAACGTGTTTGGCGGTGGGATTTTCCTTTTGGCGACTTTTTTTGAAGATTTTTGATATCACCCTACAAGAAAATGGTAGAAAGAAATGACCGAAATAAAGTTTTCGGTCACATTCGGTCTTTTCTTTCTATCATTTTCTTAACACTTACTTGCCTGTTTTTAAAATTTATATTATTCCTGCGATTTTTGTAACTGTTTATCCTTTTTTTTTATCATTGCTTATTAAAAAAAAAACGACGCAATGAGAGCTGCATTCCTATTGGCCAATAATTTTTAGTTGTTGTTTAATTACAGGGTTAACAGCTCTTCCAAAGTGCATACATTTTTTATAAAAAAACTCGCCAATCTTAAGAACGGGTCTGCTAACGGGAAATCATGGGCATGCCCAATCTTTATTTCTAAAGGTGGTCCAACCATAATGCACGATGTATATTGTGGGTCACACCTTAACGTCAAATTGTTTGCCCAACTTAATTTGACATTTCTTTGTTTCAGTGTGTTATAAATTCAACCATGGACAGGCGCACAATTGAGCAGCGCGTTAAGACTGTTGAAGCCTTTTACAAAAATGGGCGCTCAAATCAAAATGCATTTTGCGCATTTCATATATTTGTTGGTCAACATAATCGATTAAGTGTGCCCACGATCGTGAGAATTGTGCGCAAATTTCAGCAAACCCGGTCTGTGCATGCTCACCCAGTTCGTTCTGGCTAGCCGCTAGCGGCATCACCAGGCCGTACTTCTTCGGAAATGAGGTCAGCTAAGCAAATACCGTGAATGGTGTTTGCTATCGCGAGATGACAACGGACTTCTTGTGGCCAGAGATTGATTGTTTCCAACAGGATGGTGCCACTTTTCACACAGCAAACGAAGCAACGGCCGTGTTATCTCACGTCGCACAGTGGCTGAAAATTTTATTTCATTGGCCAAAAGTCCAATTTATGTTTGTCACTGATTTCAAAAATTTAAATTTTTTTTAAAAGTAAACATATTAAAACTACGGTAGCCAAAAAATTAGGTCAAAATATTGGTAATTGTGGTTGTGCCATGTTGTTAAACACAACTTTTTTTTTAATTCAGAAAAAAGTGATTTTTTTTATACTTAATCCGAAAGAAATTATAATTGCTCAAAAACTATCACCGATAATGCCCTGCTAGCTTTTTTGCTAGGTTGGTAGTCTTGTTATCTTTAAAAAAGAAATATGTGCGACTATTGTGTTATTTATATTTGAGATGTTAAGACATATTTTCTAAACTACTAAATTTTTGTCAAATTGCAACTTTAGTAGAATATAACTTTTGCGGATCAAATGTCCATGTTTTACATGCATACCTGTACTCTGACATAATTGCATGGTGGGTCTTAGCCACTAAGTTATTTACATTAACTAAATGTCGATGTACATAGTTGACAAGTCTCGCATATCTTGCAATATGTAAGCAGTTGGCAGTACTGAATACATTCAAACTCCTTGCTATGAAGTTAGAGCTATCTAACCTCTGCTGCATTGTTCGAACCTGTCATGCAGCTCCTGTTGATTAGCAACAGGACAAAGATGTTCCCTCCTTACAACTGAACCACTCCACTAGTTCCAATTGCAATTTGGAAACCATCTACCCGCGTAAGTTTGGGTAGCACCACAGCCACCTCGTGTAATCGGTTGATCGACATCATTGTAAGAAAAGCAATTTGAAACAAAAAGCCTAATTCTTGTTCAGTAACACTATTATTTTGTGAAGAAACAAACTGCTACAACCGACATCTTACTTTGGACAAATTTTTGGAAAGGAATGCGACGGGTACCGACGGAGAGTTTTCACCGCCTTCCCCTCGGGCTTGTACTGTGTAAGGGCACACAGAAACAACCGTATCAGGATGGTGTTACTAATCCCATCTTGGTATCATAACGCCGCAAACCTTTCCTCCCAGACATAAAATGTCTTGTCCAATTGGCTAACAACCATGTAGTGCAACATTTAACGCATACGGATTTTCACACTCTCTCTCAGAGCACATGGCCTAGGGCGTAACCACATGCACCACTAAGACAGGCTACTAATCCGAACACATCAAATGCCCACTACACCACAACAACTTTCACACTTTCCTTTCCGACAGCATCTGGCCTGATGAGAGAGCCACGTGCACACCAAAATACCCAATAACTCACCAATGATCAGTACAGGTGTGTATGCCTACCTGCGGGCCACTGATCCCCGAGGAGAGCCATATAACCTTAAGTACTACGGTGAATACTTCACGCCATTGAATCCTTTAATTCAAGAGCGCTAGACTTTTGGAATTCGCTCTGCCATTTCCTAGCGAAGCCTCAACTAGAGCTTTGTATTTAAGCCATCTACAAGAGATGTTTCCAGGGATTACCACGGGGAGGTAATACATAGGCTTTTGTTGCAAGTTGAAGGTATACCACTACAGCCGTCCTTCTGAACGAGCAACTTAATCCCTCTTTTCGGATCAAAAGGGATTAAGAAGGTAAAACCACTGATAGAAAGGTGAAAGTGTTTTCTTTAACCCTGTATATACTCCTGTACCCGCCCGGACCCGCCTGTATAACACTTTTTTAATTTTAATGAAATTAATCCAAAAAAAAAAAGGGTTTTGTTTGAAATTTTTTGTTTACTTTTTTTTTATTCCGCAAAAATGTTTGCAGAAGTAACAGAAATCATGTGCTTTTGCCTTCAAAAAAAATTTCATGATATAGGGAATATTAATCGTGATCGAACAGAATACAGGTAGTACATATAAAAAATTTTATTATTGTTACACAATCAGAAAAACGTATAGCTGCCCTGATTCATCCTTATCCGTTACACTACGTTCACACTTAGCTTAGAGCTTAGACGCGCGTTTACGCTAAAGAGGTTATTGTAAATCCCACCTTAGAAGGGATTTTTAAATTTTTTTGGTCTTGTTATTTTATCTGTTTTCATGACTCTAATAATATTCCATGACCCTATAGCTATGCAATGCGTTGTTAAATTTGTGTCAAACATTTTATAGCATATTTTAAGTTTTTTTTACTCCTTTTTATTCTACCTGTATTTGGTATGAAAAGGTTTAAAAGCAATTGACATTCGGATGCAAACTCAGTTGATATAATATATCTAAGCAATTTCAACGATTTTTATAAAAACATGGAGAGCTTCAGCTATAAACAATTGGCCGGAGAGTATTTAAGAAACAAAAACGAGGAAGATGTTAAAAATTACATTCGAAAAAAAGGCAACTTAAAGTCTTATAGCGCTGAAATACAATTGGACTTAGAAAATAAATTATGTGTTTTCATCAAACATTTAAAACAGCGATACAGGAAAGTTGATTACAGCAAAGATAGATTTTATAAGAGCTTTGCAAACTGGTTAGAGAACGAACTTTCTGTCCAGATCGCTTCAGAAACTTCAAATCAAAACACACGCACACAGAAAAAAATACCAATGTTAAAATAACATGGCGAAATGTTGTTTGAGAATCATGGTAAATTTCTGCAAAAGTATGCCCTTTATTTAAATTTATCATTATTTCATATTAATTTTAAATGAAAAATATTAAAATAATCTTAAATCAAGTTTATTTAATATTATTCACTGTGAAAATAACATTGTTCAATATTGAATCCATAAAAACCTGTTTTATATTAAAATCAAAAGTTTATCTTGTTAAATTAACATGCATACACACTTAAGTATGTACATCTTTTTATTTTCATGTTTAAAATATATTATAAAAAGAAGACAATTCCCGTATTCTTTTAATTAAAATAATTTAGTTAAATAGTACATCAAGTTTTCAAAGTAGAATGATGACGAAAACGATATCGGGCCATTCTGCTGATGCTTCTGTTAACAAAGGAGATACAAAATAAGTGAAACATGTGTTACAGGGGTAAGTGTTTTAAATTATTCTTAAATAAATGCATATGTTGTCTTCACACTGTTATATCACACTCCAACCAATTTGATTCTACATGAAATTCACGTTGTTTCAACTTTAAATAACATTCATTCAACGTGATTCGGATTGTTATTTCAATATTAATTACATTTTGCTCTAACTTTACTGCAATGTTAAATTCACATGAATTATAGTTATTTTAAAAGAAAAAAATGTTGTTCGCAAGTTATTGTAAAATCATGTTAAATTAATATGAAACAACAATGAAGCAAAATCACTACTGAAAAATGTAAAATCAACCTTGTTTTGAACGAATTTACATTGATTTTTTTCTGTGTGCGTGGGAGACCACAAAAATCGCTGGACAACTGTAGCTATAGATCTAAGAGGCGGAAGCTTAAGGATATAAATGAAGAAATTGGATATGAAAATATTCAAGATACTATCCTACATCAATTAAGATCACAGAAACAATTGACAAAAGTGGATATCATTGAAAAAGTTGTTAAAGCTAGTCCATTGAGAACAAAACGGATTCTTTAAAGTATACCAACTCCGAGCGATGCAAAACCATTTACAAATGAGGAGGCATTAGCATTATTTCTGGATTTGAAATTAAAAATACAGCCATATATTCAGCTCAGATTGCGTGCGATTGAAAAAGGCTCAAATCTGTATCCAGCATATCATCACAAAACAGCTGCTAAATTGGACTTTTTGCCATTAAAGGACACTATTACAATCTCATAAATTTTGGCAGAGGTACAACTACAATCTCTTCTTGATCACACAGCCGAACGCTTGCTACAATCAATAAAAGGAAATGAGTTAAAGAAATATGGAATCAAAAAGTTAATTCTTTTTTGTAAATGGCGATGTGATGGTTCTTCCGGCCAAACGCAATACAAACAGGTAGTATGTGAAAATATTTCGGACTCAGATATGTTCATGGTATCATTTGTACCATTGCGATTAAAAAAGATTTTGGAAGATTCAGTGCCTTCGACTAGTACAACGCAAACAAAGGATATTTGGACAAATGAGACACCATCTTCTACGAAATACTGCAGGCCTATTAAATTTGAATTCAAAACAGAAACTCATGATGCCATTAACATAGAAGTTAGTGATATCAAGGCTCAAATTGCAATACTGCAGCCATTACAATTAGATTTAGATGGGCAGCAAACTGAAGTTAGCTACCAATTAGTGCTAACAATGATAGATGGAAAAGCAGGCCAGGCTTTAACTAACACGTAGTCTGCATCATATACCATGCAACATCAAGCCAATTAATTCAAGTCCCGACAAAATCATTATCCTCATATATCCTTCTAAGTATAATAATAAAAAATAAAAAGATAATTCCCTGATGACTTTAATAATTATTTTAATGTGCATAAGGAATTCCAATGATAATTACACACTAAAATAAAAATTTAAAGTCAATCAAATTATTAAATCACGTACATTTCTTTAGAGAATAACTTTTATTTTTGCTCGAAAAAATAAAAATCAATATAAAACTGTTATTTTTGTTCAAAAAAATAAAAATCAAAATTATAAAAATCAATATATTTTATCATTGACAAGTGCATGAGGAACAATATGGTATACTTGAATCAGTTTTTCGATATTTATTTCTATGTGCTTTTTTTGTTTTAAAACTCCAATATAACTGTTATTTTCGGTCCCTGGAATTAAGTACAACTTTGAAAATTTCGTTTATCATCCCTGATTTAGGCTTTAATTAAATTCCGTAATATACTTTCAGTCCTCACTGTACATTTTAGCATTTTTGTTTAATATTTTTAATTTTAACTTTTATTTTCAAAAAAATAATTATTCAACAACAGAATTAAATTAGCAGTGAAATAAAAAAAAACAGCAAAATCAACAAATTTCAGTTAATAATAATTTTCTTTTTCAAGGTCACCAGGCAGTCAGTCAAAACAGACAGACACAAGACCAACATTTGCTTTTTTTAATCGTATTGACGTGTATAATTTACAAAACGACAGACATACTAGCAAATTATGGACTGATACTTATTTTCTTATTATTTATTTTTTTTTTGTTGCCGTCGAAAGTTGATGATGATGTTGTTGCTGCTGCTTCTACAACTTCTTTGTAAATATTTTGATGTTTTTGTTGTTGTCGTTGTTGTAGGTATATGATTATGTATTTTCAACAACAACAAAAAAACACGAACCAAAAAATTTATTAAAAAAAAAAACAGTACAAAATTATACATTTGCTGGTGATTATAATTTTATATAATTTAAAATTACGTGCGTTAGAAGTGGATTAAAAAAAAATCTTCTTTAAATTTGATACCTATAGAACTTTGTTTCCAATGGGTTTTGGAGATTTTTGGGTTAAAAAAAAGGTTACGATCTTAAAACAATAGTTTAAATTGTTAAGAAAAATATATTAAAAAGGAATTTACAAAATCAACATTTTGCTTCCAGACATTTGACCTTGGCACTTCAAGAAAGTTGCAAAGAGGAATAAAGCTAAATTCACCCAATATGTAGGTATGTATTTCCAAACAGTTTTTTTGGCTGGAGAAATTTTTACACCCACACCACAATAGTGGAGAGGGTATTATGCATTTGTGCTGATGTGTGTAACGCCTTAAAATACCGATCGACTCAGAATCACTTTCTGAATAGAACTAACGATGTCCGTCCGGCTGGCTGGCTGTCCATGTAACCTTGTGCGCAAAGTACGGGTCGCAATTTTGGAGATACATAATTTGATTAAATTTGGGACATAGGTTCTTATTGGCACAAGGACTATTGAAAATGGGCCAAATCGTAGGACCACGAGGGAAGATATGGGTAAATTTCTTCCTCGCAGAAACTATCAAACCGATTTTAATGAAATTTAAAACACAGATAGAATCATATCTTTATGGACACAAAAGGGATGCATTTTTTAAAAACTAGGACCACGAGGGGAGATAGGGGCAATTTCTACCTCTCAAACCGATTTTAATGAAATTGAAAACATAGATAGATTCATATCTATATGGACACATAAGCTTTACAGTTTTTCAAAAATAGGACCACAAGGGGAGGTAGGGGACAATTTTTGCCTCTCACAAACTTTAAACCCGATTTTAACGAAGTTTATAAACATAGATAAATTCCTTATTTATATGGACATATAAGCATGATGTGTTTTTAATATTGTGTTGTAGGATAAGTCGGGCTTGACCGACTATACTTTCATACTTGTTTTTAATTTCAATTTGTTTTTAATAAAAATTGCGCCAAAACAATACATAAAAAAACTTTTTCTGCAAGTAAACTCTATCGCTTATTTACTTCAATAGTGATGTTACTCAAAAAATCCTTTCCGCTTTTAAGCTAGAGGTCCACACCACGCGTTACTCGCGTGCTGCTGCTGCATAAAAAGCGTTGCATGTAACTTGAAACTTTAGAACGCAAGTAAGGTTATAAAAGCATGCGCTGCGTGGAGGCGAAAACGCGTGGTATGGACCTCCAGCTTTAATATTTATAATTTGCTCTAATCTTTTAGTGAAAACCCCGTTATATTATCTTCAAACGGGGAAAGTGTAAAATATATACAGGTATGTGATGGAAATCCATTTTAAAAACGATACGATTTGAAACCGAAAATATCGTTTTCAGTATCTTTTAAAATGGTTTTTAAATGCATATTCCTTTTATTTTCAGTGTTTATTCTTTAAAATTTTATATTATATACGTTAACTGAAGTGTATTCTGAACGAAAATTTAAGACTTTTATTCAGAAATAGATTTTAAAATCGTTCGAAATTCATCACACCTTTTAAAAACGGTCGTTTTGAAATCGATCGATTTTCATCACATACCTGATAAAGATGATTTTTATACACAATATTTAGAAAAAAAGAGAACAATTCTGCAAAACTAACTCCGAAATTTAATTTCCAAGTTCAATTTTGTCCGGGCAAAAATTAAAATAAACCAATTCAAGTTGAAAATGTTCGAAACAAAATTATTTCTCTCTCTCAAGAAACAAAACTTTTTCTAATGAAATGGACAAACAAAATATTACTTTGCCAAATGTCATTTCATCCACAAACTGGCACATCAAAAAAATTTCACTACATGAAGTTAAAACTACTATTAAAATAAGAATTGATGCTAAAAAATCCCCTGGCTATGACAGAGTAACGGGCAAACTACTAAAAGAACTACCAATGATGGGACTTATCTACATAAAAATTTTTTTTACGTTATAATAGCAATGAAATATTTTCCTAAAGTATCGAAAGTTGCAGAAATATTCGCTATTGCAAAGCCCAAAAAGGACGCCACAAGGTCTACTTCATACAGGCCAATAAGTATATTACCACTTTTATCTAAATTATTCGAAAAACATATTTTTGATCGATTAGAACCAATACGTATTGAAATCTTATACCAGCACATCAGTTTGGTTTAAGACCCATGCACTCTACGATCCAACAAATACATAGAGTAACTAACAAAATCTCATCTGAAATTAATAAGAAAAATTTTTGTGTAGCCACATATCTTGATGTGGTGAAAGCGCTTGACAGTGTGTGGCATGCTGGCCTACTATATTAATTAGAAAAAATCTATTAATGGACTTTTTTTCTTATTCTACAAAGTTATTTAACAGACAGGCACTTTTATGTTAAATACAAAGATGAATGCTCAAGCATAATTAAAATGAAAGCGGGAGTTCCGAAAGGTAGTGTCCTTGGCCCTATCCTATACCTTCTGTATACAGCACACATACCTACTCCAACAAGAAACACAGATATGATTACAATATTTGCAGACGACACTATCCTTTTGTCATCAATTAAAGATATAACTTTGGCCATATTAAACCTTCAACAATTGCTGGAAAATACCTTAAACTGGTTTAAAACCTGGGGTATTTTAGTAAATAGTGAAGAAACTTAACAAGCGACTTACACTAATAGAAAGATAAGGTATCATCAAGCAATTACGATAAACAACACTCCGATTCAAAATGATAATAAAGCTTAATATCTTGGCATGATAATCGACTTTAAATTAATCGTGAAAGATCATATCATTCGTAAAAATACGAAGTAAAGTACAAATTTGGACAACTTTACTGGCTCTTAGGAAAGTATTCAACTTTATCTTTACAAAACAAATTGCTTATATACAAAACAAGAATAATTTGGAAATATGGCGCAGAAATCTGGGGTGCTGCAAGCAATTCTAATATAAAAAAACCTCCAACGAGCTCAATCAAAAATACTGAGAACTATTATAAACGCCGAATGGTACATATCCAATGAAAATATACATCGTATGTTTAATATCAGCACAGTCCAAGAAGTCATAAGGGATTCCAGCTTCAAACATATACCTATTCAAACTAACAACTCATTTGGGCAGAAAGGACCCGCCGGAACAAAATGATGTTAGGAGGTTAACATTCATGGAAAAATTCTTTGTGCAAAATATGATGTACATTAGAGCGACTCACCAAAAAAAGTGCATAGATGCATTTTACACGGTGCTATGGAATATATACTTACATAAATGCAATTTTGTAGTAACTCTAATATGATAGCGGATTTAGTTTCTAAAAAAAAAGAAATGATCCACGACTTAATTTTGTATATGTTGATTAGGAAACAGATTCTCCAATTAACAAAACATGCAAAATTAGACCCTTTTTCAAACTGGTCCAGCTCACGAAAGGTGAGAGGTCAAAGCTGGAGCCGAAATATGAAAAATGTTATCTTAAAAATGTCCAAGTTTCATTTTTAGGAGGGTACATCGATCACGAATTTTGCTTCCATACAACTTGAGTCGCTGTAATGTACATATTTAGAAAGCTTCATCGAATGAAGTTTGCCTATGGTTACATTGGGGAATACCAGCAGAACGTCTTGTCATGACATGGTAGCTATTGTAAAAGTTGTTGTCACCAATTTGTATGTCAATATTAGAGGCCTATAAGACAACTATTTACAAATCATTTCAATTCTCGCCCACAGTTTGATGATTTGTTTTGTGTTTTAAACGCCATTTAAAGGATGATTTTGTTTCAAATGTATTTTACTTGTAAATTTGTAACTTGTAGTTTTGACAAATATGGTCCAGATATTATGTTTATCTTTTTTTTCTTCCCTCTTTCTTTTCTACCAAAGTGGTCTACAAATAATAAAAACATGTCTTAAAAATCATCGTATAAATTCCGCTTTTTTTTTTGTTTTTATATTAGAGTTAACCAATTTGTTTGGAGCCAAAAAAAAACTTGATAAAGCGTATATCAGAAACGTATTGTGCTGAAAATTCAAAGAACATTTTCCGAAGAAACTATGAATTTGATTTTTGAATCTCCGAATTGACGGAGCCTTCGATGTTTCACGAGAAAACTTTTATTAACTTCGAATACATTTGTTTTAAGTACTTACATACCTACCACTATTTGACTGTGTGCATTTCTGTATATGAAATAGTTATAAAGCTGTACAATTTTAAAACTTTGTAGGTAGAAGTTTTATATCATACAATTTTTGTACCGCTTTTGTACTATTTGCTGAAAACTAAGTCCAACAAAATTAAACAGTAACTTTAACAATAATTTGTTAAAATGACTTGCGCGGTTTATATACCTACATATAGATAGATTATGGTCAAAAGTTTTTAAAATAAATACATCTGCTGGTGAAACGCTCTTACCAAATTAAAAAATTGTAAAACAATTTCTTTTGATACCTATTTTTAAAAAACAAAAAATTACATATCGTCTTATGATTTCAAAAAAGCCCTAAGTTACAAAAAATTAAAAACCGACTTGTTGACAGATTTTGACGCACGTAAAATGTTTTCAATTTAACTAAAGCTTCGTACAGACGATGGTCAGATCTTACAATGTTGTCATTAAAATTGCCTAAAAATGACTTGCAACTGTGTGAAAATTGTAAGCTCATTTTCATTTGGAAGATGTTTTAAATTAATGCAAAAAAATGACCACATTATAAGATCTGTCCATCGTCTGTACGAAGCTTTAGGCCTTTTTTTAAATTATATGACGATATGTATTTATATATTTGTATAGGTAGTTGCGTTATTAATGCCCTGCAGAATATGTCACTAGTGAATCACAATTAACGCAATCACCAGTACTAATAAATTCTTAGTAAAAATAATTGTGTTGTTAAAAGCGTTTTAGACTAGTATTACGAATGCTTATAACAAAAATTATACAAAAAAGCTGATTTTTTAAAAATATTTCATTAACGCCGTAACAATGCAATGCAAGAAACCTCTGTTGTTTGTGAATTTTTGTTCTATTACTGGCATCTTTAGTGAATTCACCTTGTCTTGTTAGATTATGTTAGATTAGAATTGATTACGGGTAATCTCGGTACTACAACAAGTACAACTCGTAGGTACACGCAATTTGTTTTTGTAACCCAGAAACAAAGATAATACCTACGCATAATTTTGACATTCAATAATGATAAAGCTAAAAAAAAGTTATCAGCAGGGCTTTTAAGATCACCTGTAATGAATTCGCTTTGATTGTGTAGTTAATCCTCAAAGCAAATTGAATATCTAATAGGTGGCCTCATTAACGTATGTCATCCTCCTATGTACAAAAGCGAATTGGCCACGAAATGTCAAAAACAATTTTTATGTTTTCATGTTCGCTTTTGTTAAAATTGATAAATTGTCCAAGTAAAAACGAGAAAATAATTATTTTTTTGTCATATTCCCATTGTGTTTTAACAAAATTATAAAAAATTTTTTTTTTAAAAGTTACAAAGCATCCATGCCATATGCATAGTTCATTCTGCGCCATCCTGTATTGTATTGTATTCTCGTTTATGCATTTGTTTAAACCGAAAATTTAAAGATTTGGTAACTCTCTTTTTAACCAAGGCGAATTGACTAAATCAAGTATCAATTCGCCATGACTTTAAACATTATTAATCAAGGCGAATTCAACAATTCGCCTTGTTATTAATGTTACCAAGGTATATTTACACATATACCTTGAATGTTACCGTCAGATATTTGAAAAAAGTTCCCAAAAAAGGGGATATCTACAAAAAAAGTCACCAAAAAGAGGATTTCAAACAAATGAGCAGATCTTTTAAAATTAAAATAAGTGCACCACATTATGTATATTTTACGTTTTTTTCTATTTATTATAATTTTAAATAGTATAAAAACATAACAAAAAACATTGTTTAGTAATTATATACACTTAAAAGCAATTGATCGTATTACAATAGATATACATGCTTTCTTACAAATGGCTCATTTGTTGTAAAAACTAAAATAAATATTTTGTAAATATTTCTCTCGAGAAGTAAATTTTATAAAATATTTTCTTTAATGTTTTGGTAATTCAAAAACGTAACTTGTTTTCTGCCAAACATATTTTTTGGATTATGACATTGTTGCAGCAAATAGAAGATACTTATGTAATGTGTTTTATATATACATACATTTATTAATATATTTCTTGTCCTTTTCCTTCTAAATACATTTTCTTTGATTTATTAAAGACATTGTATTAAAGACATATCTACCTGCATTTAAAAACTTTTAAGAAATTTATTTGCCTATTCCACCAGATTCTTATGTTTTTTGGAATGCTTTGGCCGAATATGAGCACAGTTTCTCCCATCACGTCGCATTTATTAGATACAATTACTGTAATTTCGGAAGATGATTTGTACCACAATTAATAACAAAATCCATAGTTTTATAATATAATGAAACTAATTCGAAATAGTTTATATCTTCATTACACACTATAAATAATGGGTCTAAATACTTCAATATATTGAGCTTTTTGTTTTTTATATCAATTCTTTACACAACTTTTGGTGAAAACTTAGATTTTACTTTTAATGTCAATTATACAAATTTTAGAAAAGTTTTCGGTACACAACAGTTCGGTTTTACCTTCACGATCAATATATACATAAGTACATATATGCGAGATACCTTTACCCCCTAATTCATAATAAATAAAACAGGTTAATATAAAGTTTATTTAACCGATTTTCAGCTAACCACGCATGACAAGAAAACAAATTTCATATAAACTTGCTTACATATTCATATATTAAAACAGTGTTACTTATATTAAAGCTGGTAGTTATAATAAAACAAAAAGAAAAAAAGTAGCTTTTCCTAAGGTAAAAAGTATCAAAAAGTGGCAAGAATCACAAAAAGTACCACATTCGGGTGCATTTTGTAAAATGTGGCCAAATAGTATCCAAGCAGTCGAAAAAGTAGCAAATTGCCACTTTAGTGGCACCAACGGTAACGCTGAACAATAATTTAGTTTTCGCGCTGCAATTTTTAAAATCGGTCTTCTTATTAACGTCGTCCGTCTTTAAACACAAAATTAAGTTAAAATTTAGAAATCAGAAAGAATTTAAAAAATAATTATCCTTAAAGTTTAATGTAAAAAATATCTTTAAATTTACAATAAAAAAAGTAATTGATTAAAGTGTTTTTATTAGAAAAAATAACTAGTACATAAATAAAAATATCATTCAATAAGATACATTTTTGTGGTTGTAGGTATGTAATTGTCGGTCTTTAGTTCTTTTGTTGTTGTTTCATAGTTAAGTACTAAAAATTTGTTGTTGTTTATTGTAGTAAAATTTGGGTGATGGAAAAAAGAGAAGGAAAAAATGTAAGCCCAATGGTAAAAGCAAAGCCAAATTTGGTTATTTTGTTTGTTGTTTTGTATACGCAGATTTAATTCAGTGAATTGTTTTTGTTTACAAATATGTAAAAGCAAAAAGTGTGAAAAAGAGTTGCCAAGGTAGGCCAAAGTGTAAATAAAACGGGTATCGGTTCGCGCGTTTGTGGAAATTAAAAGGAAATTGTACCTACATATAAATACACTTTGCAAGCAATAAATGTGCAGGGTAAGCAAATTTAAATTTCTTTCAATTTCTTTTTTAAATATAAGACTGAGTTCATACAATTATTTACTTTTTTAAATATTAGACTGTCCAAAGTTTACGGGGCCACCCGATTCAGAATAAAAAAAGAAAAAAAAATAAATTAAAATCTAAGGGGGTGAGGCCTCGTAAACTGCACTTTTGCCGAAAATTGATTAGAGAAAGGAGTAAGAAGAATGTCATGTTCCCTTCCCCTCTCACCAAAAAACTCACACTTTCGGCAAGAAATCTTTCATACTGTGACCCCAGAATTAGACTATGTAACAAGGATTGTAAAAAGTTTAGAAAATTTTTAAATTAAATATATAAATTAGGGAAATTGCCATACGCCTTTTTGCCGATACGATAACGATTGTAAAATCAAAATATCGCCGATATCGGTACAGATATGCATATTGAATTTGCATTCAAGTTTAAATTAACAAAACTCAAGTATGTACAGTAATTTTTTTGTTATGAGAAAACAGTGTAGTGGCCTATTTCACATATTCTACATAAATGTCAATTTATATTTGAATATACATACATAGTTTTTCATATAATTTTATTTTTATTTGACATAAAAAACGAATTTTAAACATAAATTGTGGGGCTTAAAGCACAAGGGGTTCAAGTGACATATGTTAAATAATGAGACAAAAGCGGTTGTTTCGCTTGGGCTCCAATTGAAGCAGGTATTTAAATGTAAAGTGCTAGAATTGTTCACCATATCAAGCGTCTTGTGCTCTGAACAACTTCTCCGAACTTCACCTATAATTCTATATGTAAACACAATTTAAGAACAAGGCACTTAATTAAACACCTTGTGCTTTAAGCCCCTCAGTTGATATCTAAATAAATTGTTAAAATCGTCCTTAAGAGATTATAATTTTTTTTTAAATTTAATACGATTTAAAAAACAAATAATTAAATATGACTTCGTGATAAAATTAAAAAAAATTTTTTTTTGCAAAAATAACTTTGTAAGAAATAAATTATTAATGTGCTGTTTTCACAACCAAGTGATTGAATACTCAAAAAAATTAGTGCTTTTCATATAAACTTTTCTACACGTTCAATCACTTGTGTTGTAAAAAGCATATAATATTTTAAATTGAAGTTAATAAGATTTTTGGGTTATAAACATTGTATTGTCAACTTTTGTGGAAGTAGACGATTTCGCAAGTCCGTTTGAACCAGACCTGCAGTGGAAAGTATTCTCTGAGATGCTATACAAAAAAAGAATTGAAAATTAAATTGTTTGTTGTATCGACAGCAAGATAATGCCAATAACAATGTATCGGAAAATCTGCAGTATCGCCGATGTATCGGTATATCCATAATTTAAATGAACATTGTTACACTTTTTTTCATATTCACTTGTTTTTAAGTTAGAACTTTTTGACAGATTGGTAAAATTGTCCTATTAATCTTATTGCGTATTTTTTTGTTGTTGTAGCGATATAGCCATTTAGTTTTCAATTCGCCATGATATTTATAGATTAAATTCCCCAAGGCTTCATCACAAAAAGATTTAAAAAAAAACAATTAATTTTTAAAACAGTTTTAAAGCATCCATCTCAAATGCATAGTTCATTATCCACCATTCTGTATATTGTGTGGTTTCACATTTCGTACACTTCCCGTTTATCCCTTTATTTCAACGACAATTTAACGATTTGGTAACTCTACCTTTAACATCAATTTAGTTTTCGCGCTGCAATTTATAAAATCGGTCTTCTAATAAACGTCGTCCGTCTTTAAAAACATTTTAAATAAAGTTAAAATAAGAAAATCAGAAAGAATTTAAAAAATGATTATCCCTAAAGTTTAATCTAAATAATTTCTTTAAATTTAAAAAAAAAGTGATTTGTGAAAGTGTTCTTATTAGAAAAAATTGCGAAAAAACGTCATTCATAGTTAAATTTTTGTGGTTGTAATTGCCGGTTTTTAGTTTTTTTTTGTTGTTGTTTCATAGTTTAGTATGTACATTGTACGTATGTATATACTTTAAATTTGTTGTTGTTCTTTTTTATATTTAAATTTGGGTGATGCTCAAAAGGAGAAGCAAAATAATCCCAAGGTTAAAGCAAAAGAAAAGAGATGATTGTTGTTTTTTATACGCAATGTTATTGCATTATGTTGTTCTTATGTACATACATACAAATAAAAGCAAAAGGTGTGAAATAGAGTTGCCAAAGAAAGTTATAGTGTAAATTAAACGGGTATCGGTTCGCGCGTTTGTGGAAATAAAAAGAGAATTGTATAAATATGTAGGTATAGGTATATTGCAAGCAATAAATATGCAGGGTAAGTAAATGTTGTCTTTCAATTATTTTCTTTTTTAAATATTGAAAAACTTATTTTTTTGTGCATGCCCATAATTTATCGATTTAGTTAAGATTAAAATTAAAAATTTCCAAAATTTTGATATAAATAAAAAAATCGATTTTAAAAGCCAAATGATCGATTTCAGTATAAAATCGCATACGTAAATTCGATTGCAAAAAATCGATTTTTTTTACAACAAAATCGATTTTCGATTGGAATCGAAATCGATTTACCATACCCTAGTTCACACAACTATTTACTTATTTAAATATTTGACTGGGTTCACACTATGAAAGTTGTCTTTGAGAAATGAACGTCAAATTGCATTTTTTTAAAAAAATGTCACATTTTTTTAAAAAAATGTCACATTTTTTTGTCGAAAAGGCAACACCATTAGACTAAGTAAATAAGATTATAAAATTTTAAACTTAAATATTTAAATAAACATTGTTTTACTTTTTTTATACCCTTCACCTCAGGTGGAAATTGGTATACCTATAAAAGTTTGTCATTCCGTTTATAATTTCTACAATATTGATCTAAGACCCTATAAAGCACATATACCTATTCTGTGTCCTTATGAGGAGAAAAGTGGATTTAACCATGTGATTTAAAAAAATATTTACCAGTTTTCGCTTTTTAAATTTAAATTATAATGAAGTTTTTAGTATTGTAAATATGTATGTATGTATATGTAAAAATTATTTTGTTTTTGTCTAGTTGCTCTGTATTCTGCTCACAAAATGGTGAACTGTAAATCGTCCCCTCAATAAAACAATAGTGTATACGCATGTACACCATTATTTTTTTATTGCATATTTAGAATCTCCATCATTGATTTTATGTCTGGTCAAAATTTGGTCAAATTCTACTTCCAAAAAGTGGGTCAAAATGTCGTTGGAAAAAATAGTGTATAATTTCTTGTTCAAAATTTTCCTTCAATAAGTGTGTAAGCTCATATGCGGTATTTTACTTGAAATTGCCACTATAAAGTTGTTAAAAGAATAATAGTGTATACGCATTATAATCCATTTTAGCCTGTAGAAAAAAATACAATTTATGAAAACTTTAACTCATAAAATAGCTTATAATTATAAACACTATTGTTTGAGAACAAGTTTCATTCCGACCATCGAAAGCTGCATGAGCTCCAAAATTTGTGCCAAAAGAATGTAATTCCTCGTGGCTCGCAGTCATTTTTCTTTAACTTACAAGGTGGAAAGAAGCGAAATTGTTTAGATGAGCCAGATGTAGTAGAGGAAGAGAAAGAAGAAGAATGAACTTCTAGCTATTTTTGATTTACGCAATGTATACCTTAATTGGTCATAATTTTTTGTTTAAATTAACCCAAATTGGAATTTAATGAATATGTGCCATTGAATCTATGAATTAATCACTGTTTTATAATGTTACAAATTGATATTTTTGAGATCAAATATTTTAATAAAAATGCCGTAAAATTATTGAATAAAACAGCGTATACCATACAAAATAAACAACAAAAAAAAAAAAATACACATATAAAAAATAAAATAGCCTATATGGAGGACTTGCACTTTGAATGACATCATTATGGTCTTAAAGGATGCGTAGAATTAAAAAAATTGTTTAATTTAAAGACAAGAAACGGTATTATGTATTCGTCGAAAAATCCAGTATGAAGAATTTTTATTTACCGCGATAATGAGGTTTAAATAGACATGCTATTTGGCAAAAACTTTAAACACGATTTTCTCAAAACCCCAAAAAAATTATACACTATTGTTTTATTAAGGGGACGATATAAGATTCGGTACAGCCGAATATATGTAGCACTCTTACTTGTTTCATATTCCCCTTGTGTTTTAGTTAGATGTTTTTAACAGATTGGTAAGTTTGTGCCAGACGAATTGCGTATTGTTTTGTTATTGTAGCGATAGGGCCGATCACTCTCCTCGTTTGTCCCTTTATTACTTCCACAATTTAAAAATTTGGTAACTCTAGTTTTAACATCAATTTGGTTTTCGCGCTGCAATCTATTAAATCGGTCTTTAAAAAAATTTTAAATAAAGTAAAAATAAGAAAATCAGAAACAATTTAAAGAAAAAGTTTAAGTTTAAATAGTTTAAAGTTTAATGTAAAAAATATCTTTAAAAAAAAAAATGGATTTGATTACAGTGTTTTTATTAAAGAAAAATGGCGAAAAAAATATCATTCAATAAGATAATTTTGTGTAGTTGTTTTAAGTTCTTTTGGCGTTTTTTTTATAGTTAAGTACTAAAAGTTCTATAAGTTAAAATTTCTTGGGTATTTTTGTTCTTTCTTTTGTTGTTGTTTCATAATCTGAGTTCATACGGCTCATGCACTGTTGCCAGAAGTGCAGATTTCTCTGCATTTTGCTGATTTTTCGTTGCAAAAACGACGAAGTGAGATTTGCAGATTTCAAATTGCAAATTTTTTGATATTGAAGAAATTGTAAAAATTGGACTTTTATATTGAACTTTGTGACTAACTTTTTAAAAGATTGGATTTTGGAGATCAATTAAAATTTTTAAAATTACTAAACTAAAATTTTTTAGTTTTAAATCAATATTTGAAATTTTATGAACAGTTTCCAAATTTAATATGCAAACAATTGACTCTTGATTTCCAATACTTGATAAATACAAATATCAATTTGTTACACTTTTGGAAAAATAAATGTCAAATTTAAAATTTTGACTCAAGAATAATTTTCCCAAAATCTTGCCTTTTGGTTAAAAAAAATTTTGTTTTTCCTAAAATTAAATTAAATAAATCAAATTATTTGAATACTCTTATTCAAAATAAAATTTTACGACAACTGACTTCTGTAATTTATAATGATTTTAAATGCGAAGATATGATACTAGTATGCACAATGTGTTTGAATATACATTTAAGTATGTATATTCAAAGTTTTAGTTTGTTGTACGAATCCGAAAATAATAACAAAATCAACCCCAAAATAAAGTATTTTCAGTTCCCAGATATTTTGCAGATTTTAACAATTTTTTTCAGATTTGTTAGTCCAATTTTTCAGATTTATTACAAAAAATTTCTGGCAACAGTGGGCTGGCTCATGTCTTATTGACAAGATTGCTACTTTTTTTTCGTTTAGGACGAGGGGAAAAGAAACGAGTACACAGATGCATGTACTGTCTTTACGTTTTGCTTTCTTATTCGTTGTTTAATTTTGTTATTGTTTTCAATATCAAAAAAGCACATGTCGTCAACATGACATGAATCATTTGAACGCCAATTCATGTTCAAAGAAGAAAAAGGAAGAATCTTGTCAATAAGACATGAACCGTATGAACTCAGACTATGTTAAGTATGTAGGTCAGCGTTGCCAGAAGATGTGGAAGGAAAATCTTCATTTGGCGAAAAAATGTCTTATTTTGAAGAGAAAAATCTTAACATTTTTTATAACAAGGGCAAAAAATTAAAGATTATTATTTTTTTAAAAGAACATACCTACATACCTATGTATGTATACATAAGTGCTTAAGAATATCTTTAAAAAGGTGTACCAACATTATTAAATATATTTAGAAAAATCCATACATTTTCAATAGGCTTTTTTTAAATGCAATTTTCTCAAAATGCCTTCGATATAACAACGGTATCAAAAAATATAATATTAAATTGAGAAGCCCTAAGATTTCATATGATGTATGACGTTCAAAGCTCCCAAACTAAAATTTTCTTGCCCAAAATTTTTATATCTCTAATAGGTATTAGAATCTAATTACTTTCAATTAAACTTCTTTATTTAGATCTGCCATCGGCAACCTATTACATTTTGCGATTATATGCGTTGTACGAATTTTACATATGTTGTTGTTAATGTTGTTAAATTCTCTGCAATGTGTGTGCACATAACATATTCATAATGTTTTGCTTTTACTTTTTAAATGCGTTTTTCAATAATTTTCGTAAACCAAAATATTTGTTTTTTTTTCGCTTAAAAACCCTTTTCGTTGTCAGCACTAAAATAGCAGCTTTTTTGTATGTTTTATTCGTTATTATTTACTGCTTTATAAGAGCTCTCTAATTGAAGCGCTTGAGTATGCGCTTTTTCTCTGTAGTGCTTCAAAATACCCAAATTTTTTTACTGGGTACAAACTAATTTTGTATAAATACCGCAGTTATGTAACTTGACAACTGTCAAACTTATCAATTGACAAAGCCATACACGCTTTGATTTGGACAACAACCGACTCAGTTGACAATTGAATTGAAACGTGTATGGGCTATTTTAGAGAAAGTAATTTGTTATCGATTTTCGATTACTTATAAAAGTTGTTAACACGGTATAACTTTTTAAAGCAACTAGCTGAAACAAAATTTGAAAGAGGATTGACTCTCATCTAATTTTATTGAAAGCTTTTAGTTAAACGTCGTTTACACCAGATAACAGTTGAATTTAATTAAAGTTGTTTATACAACTGTCTTATGTTAGCAGTGTTATAACAGAAATCTTAACCTTTGCTAACAACTACATAAAACCAGCAAAAAATTTTTTTGTCTTGACCTGTAAAAAAACCAGGACAATTTAATAGTGGACCAGGACACCATAGTTAAAAACCAGGACAATCCTGGAAAACAGGACGTATGGCAGGCCTATACTAAATACATGCACTTTTTTGGTTCGTTCAACTACATAAAAATACATTTTTTCTTTTCAATAATTTTAATTTTTTTTTTTCATCAATATTCCCAAAATAAACTACCGCTAATCTAAGATCCTTTTTTAATATTTTGTATTCCCAGAAATAATGATGCATTTTTGTGTATACTAGACAATGTGTTCAAAAGTGTGCAAAACCAATAGCCAACAAGCTGATAAAACCCCTCATTGTTTTCAAAATTGACTGTTTAAAAAACTGTAAAGAAATTATGCATGTTGTACAAAATTAAAGTTTAAAATCTTCATTTCTAAAAGTAAAAATCTTAATTTGAGAAAAAAATCTTTAAATCTTATTTTGATCAAAAAATCGTCAAAAACAAGATACAATCTTCATTCTGGCAACGCTGATGTAGTCACCTTTTTTAAATTTTTGTTTTTCTTTTTTATATTAAAATTTGGGAGATACTAAAAAGAGAAGACAAACAACTTTAATTGTTAAAGAAAAGGAAAAGTGATGATTGTGTTTGTTGTTTTTGTATACGCAGGTTTATTGTATTGAATTGTTTTTGTTTACAAATAAAAGCAAAAAGTGTTCAATGGAGTTGCCGGAGTGGGTCAAAGTGTAAATAAAACGGGTATCGGTTCGCGCGTTTGTGGAAATAACAAAAATTTTAAGCAATCCATACCACTTGCCATTCTTGTGTTTGTATTCATTGCTGTTACTCAGCGCGAATTAATAATATCAAGTAAAAATTTGCGGCAAAAAACTGTGTGTGTATAGCTGCTGTTAGATGTCTTCTTAAAGACTAAAAATATCGATATTTATATTTTTCCTATCGATATTTTCAGAATATCGAAAATATCGAGAGTCTATCGATAGTATCCCAGCACTAATTCCTATACGTATCACTTAAATGCTATTTTGGAATTCATCCACTGCATTAGATTTAAAAATTTTCCTACGGTTTACAATTCATCGCTGTTCAAAATTTCTTAGAAGGTTTTAGAAATTTTCTTCATTACGAAAACATTCTTGGCCACTCCGTCGTACTATGCCAATAATTTGGTTATAGCACTAGTATACATATCAGTACTCAAACCTCTACAATGTATTTTTTGAATTCGTTGGGGTGTATTTTCTCTAAGTGGCGTTTAATATTGGCGGTAGTTTGTTTGCTTGGCAATGAACTCCCCATTTACATTTTTTTTGGCGCAACGTTTCATTGAGCGCTTGCTCAATTAAAAAAACTCCAAAATGGATTGGATGGCATTTTTATCTGGAAATATTGGTTTGTGGTTCACCCAAAACTATAGATTATCTTACCATTCGCAGATAAATTTTTTGCCAAATAAAATTTAACCGATTTTTTTTTTGTTTTATTTTTTACCGTCTTCTAAAAATAACACATATAAATCCATTTTTGTACACTTAAACATTTTATTAAGTCATCGCTGTATTTTTTCAAACTAATCCATAGAAAAAAATAGTTGTATTGATTTCTTATTATTTTAAAAAACATTGATGCCAAATTATAATTTGAAATTATAATAAATATGTTATTTCATAAAAAAGTTCGGTGTTCGGTAAAAATTTCGCCGAACACCGAACTTTGACCGAACATCATTGCCGAACTTCGTAACCGAACCCGAACGTTCGGTCGGACACTACATATTTTGGTTACTTTTTATTGCATTTCGTTACTTTATTTTCACATTTTGGTTACAAATTTTTTTTTGGTCGTGGCAACACTGATTAGAACGTACCACTTTACAAATCAGAAAAAGTGCGCCGTAAACGCCCTATTTGGTATGTATAAAGTATTTTTGCAAGGTTCCAAAAAATGTTTACATTTTTCGTTATATGTACATTACGGGACAGCCAAAAAAGGCCCTATCACCACCAGGGTTACCGTTAGAAATTTTCGAAAAGGGTCACAAAAAGGGGATTTTATAGAAAAAGGGGTCAAAAAAAGGGTATTTCAATAAAAATAAGGGTCAAGTTTTTTTATAAGCAGTATTTCCCATTAAAATGAACATAATAAGACCAATTTTTTTTATAAGCAAACAAAAAAATAATATTTCAGTTAGGAAGAGCTCAAAAAACTTAATTTTTTTATGAAATGCTCTGTCCTGTTTTTAACACCTGACAAAAATTTTATTCTTTATCATTATAGCTAATTTTTTAATACTTTTTATGTCATTTTCCGATTTAGCGATGTCAAATAAATTTTAGTGTTTGTTTTAAATTTTGCAATTGTTCGCGAATTGTGACCATTTTCTCGATTAAAACGATTTTTTCCTGTAAGTGTCAGATTTTTTAAAGATTTTACGATTTTTAATAAATATTCGACTTTGCTATCATACCGCTGTTACCAAATATTTGGGAATTTCCGCTAATTTAGCAATTTTTACCTCTTGTTTTAATTCCTGTTAGGGCACTCTCAAAACTGTCGATTCAAAAGGGGGCGAAAAGTTCAATACCTTTTGCCATTATTAAGGGCGAATTTTTTTGAATAAAACATGCTACTCTTTAAGAGAGCAAAACAGCAAATTGCATTTTTTTAATAAAATGTCAAATTTTTATTTTGAAAAGAAACCATCGTAAAAAATAACAAATATGTATATGTTATGTTTGCTTTTAGGGAAATTGTACTTAACTATCAAAAATCAAGGAGAAGAAAGCATGGAATTGTAAGTTTATACTTTGAGTCTGTTCCATATCAAGCAATGCTTATTTCGAAAGCATTTGTTTAGCACTTCTGTTCCGCAGTGTTGACAAAAAAACAAAATGTGAGAGCTATTTCCAAAAAAGGGTCAAAAAGTGTCACAAAATAGGTGATAATGATACAAAAGTATAATTTAAAAAAAGGGTCATAAAAGGTATCAACACCGTCGAAAAAGGGTCAAATTGATACTTTAGTATCACAACGGTAACGCTGATCACCACGCTGTAGCCGATGTTGTGCTGAAATCGAAAAATTTTTCCTCAGGTCATTTCGGAACAAAAACGTTCCGCGTCGAAGCCAATTTCTGAAAATCCTTTAAAATTTTTTTTTATTTTTTCAAAATTTTGTATATTTTCAAAATTTTTTATTTTGGCTGTGTGTGAAACGGTAGCAAAGTACTCATGGAAGTAAATTTTTGACACTGTTGAGGTGATTTAAAATTACACAAAAATTAAAAAGGGTCTTCATGGAACGCGTCTGGCAAGTTTGTCCATTTGCACATATTACAATTTTAAGCGTTATCATGAAAACCCTTAATGTTTTAAAAACAACTGCGCATTTTAAAAAAGTTAACTTTACTTAAAGGAAATTTTATTGCGGAATTTCGTTTTTCTTTTTTTTTAGTAATTTCCATAAACTAAAGCTAAAGGTCCACACCACGCGTTTTCGTCTCTACGCATTGCATGATTTTTATACCTTCCATTCATTATATGTTTCAAGTTTCATGCAACGCTTTTATGCGGCATCATCACATGTACAAATTAAATTTCATTTGTCAAAACCATCTGATTTGTTCGACCGCTGCTTGTGACGCTTACAAACGTAGAAAGTAAACCAGCTTTTTGCATTCAACGCCTCAATACATCCTACGCTTTTGTGCATGTAACTTGTTACATACATATAACTACATACACAAATTCTACTTTTTTGACAGCTGGAGTGGACCTCCAGCATAAAACGTTTTTGAGTTACGCGAATATATGTATGTTGTGCAAACTCCTCCATTTTCGTAATAACGGTACCTACACACAGAAAAAAACCAATGTGAAAACGTCGAAAACAAGGTTGATTCTACAGTTTTCGATAGTGATTTTGCTTTATAGTTACTTCATGTAATTTTAACATGATTTTGCAACTATAATTCATTTTAATTAAACATTCCCGTAAAGTTAGAGCAAAATGACATTCATATTAAAATACCACTACGCATCACGTTGAATGAAAGTTATTTCAAGTTGAAACAACACAGAAAAAATTATTGCCGAATTATTTTCAAACAAACGCTTGTTTGAAATTTTTGCTAATTTCTACAAAATTTTTTACTGATTCAATTAAAATTTTTGTTTGATTTTTATTTAACAAACAAAAATGTTGACAACCATTCAAAAATATAATACACGCGTTATTGGTTTCAAGTTTTCATAATTTTGTATGAAATATTTAACGCTTTTTAATGTTGTCGTCTTTTTGCAATTTTTTATTTGATCGTAAGCAACACTTCCTAATGTGAAATATAAGAACTACAACAAAAAACAAATGCAGTCTATTTTTGGACGCTTTATAAAAGTACAACAGTAAGAAAGAAAGAAAAAAAAAACAAAAAAATAGCAGGTAAAAAAACGTTTCACTCTTTTTAAACAACAGAAACAACAACAACATTATAAGAAACAAAATAAATTTTTGGTTGGTTTCAAAGTTGGTTAAAAAAAAAAACAAAATTCCGTATTCAATTTTTTCAAACTGTTTGCTTAAATACATCAAATACAAAAATATAATGATGACGAAAAACATATCGAGTCGGTCTGCCGCCGTCTTGGGTTACATTTCTTCTTCATTAGCAAAGGAAAGGATACAGCAACAGTGAGTGATGACGAAAAATTGTGTGTTTTAAAAAAAGACTTCGTTCAAAAATGATTTCAACAAAAAAATGTGTCTCAAAGCCAGCCGGCCGTTCTGCTCTCTCTGCTTGTGCAAAAACCTTTTTTTTTTTTTTTTGAAATTTAGTATGTATATGAATTTCAGTAAACTTTTTATTTGATTCAGTTAAATTATTTGTTTGAAAAAATCAGTGTTTTTTTTCAATAAACAAAATGCAAATAAATTGTTTGAATATGCGAATTTGTTTATAGGACCGATTTCAGACAAAAAATTGTTTGATTCTACAAATTTTTTGTTTGAATTGGAAAAATAATTTTTTCTGTGAACGTAAATTCCATGTAGAATCAAGTTGGTTTGAGTGAAAAGAGAACAGTGAGAAGAATCTTCAGAGACAACATATTCATTTATTTAAATTCAAAACACTTAACCGCGGAGCTAGAAAAATAGAGGATAATATTATTTATTTTCCTGTACCACATGTTTCACTTTTTTTTGTATTCATCAGCATTTTATTTTAACATTTGTCATGTAAAATAAACATGAAACCAAGATAATTTTAAATAAAGTCCATACTTTTGCAGAAATTTACTATGATTTTAAATCAACATTTTTTTCTCTGTGTGTAATTATATATTTTTTAAAAATTTAGTTTAACAATGTTTCTGCTGGAATTATCGAATTGCATACTTCCTTAGCAAAAGTTTAATAGTTTTTTGCTAGCTTTAGTTTTCAGACATTAGGGTGTTACGAACAGAGAACTTCTGGATAAATACTAGAACGAGATACTTAAAGTCAATGGCTCCGAAGGACGAAACAATGGTCAAGACAAAAACCTAAATGCCTACGATATAACGAAAAATTTCAAAAGAAAAAATCAATTAGAGGGTTTACGGGAAAACTTTTTAGAGGTACGGTGTAATGTATGAGCGGTGGCAGGATCATGTATTTTAGTTTTAATAAACATAGTATATTTTAGTCCCTATAGCACTTGGTTATTTTAAATAACTGTCAGGGTTTCAGCTGGTAATTTAGGCGCTCAAAAGAACTGCCGAATTGTTTTGAGGCTCTTAATTAAACACAAGGCAGGTTTTTAGCTTAGCCGTTCTAACTTATTCTTATTATCGACAGAGCTATGCTTCTCTCTGTCGGTATTATGAAAATATCAATATCAATCATTTACTTCCTTGCAATTGTCTTTACCAATCAGAATGTTTTGAGGATGAATGCACTCAATTACATTTTCTACTCAATTTATGGTGTTTTCTTTTCTACAAAAAATGTCACATTTTTAAAATTTAAAAAATGCAATTTGGTGTTCGTTTCTTAAAAATGCTTTGCTCTCTAAAACGGCAGCGTGTTCAATTTTAAAAAAATTCACCCTTAAATTTCTTCAGGCATTGCACTTTACGCTCCATATAAATCGAGAGTGTTTATTATAGTGTTCGAAAATAAACCGTACATTTATTAACGTTCGGCTCACACACCCAGGAACGATATCTATTTTTTAGTGATTGTGTAGACATACACAACCCTTAATACCGTTCGTAACTATTTTCAAGAAAGAACCGAACATTATATAATGTTCGGTTCTTCGTTAAAAAACAGAACAATTGTAGTGATACTGTATACAAACATTATATTTTAATGTTCTATAATGTTTTTTTCGAGTGTGTATTTTGTTTTTGAAAAATGTTTTTTTTCCAGCCAAAAGGGACGAACATTAACGAGCCGAACCGAACCCATTGAAGTTTGAGGATTTTCAAAAAAAAAAAAAACACCGAACGGAATTAAATGTTCACAACTTTTGTTGAGTTTGATAAAAACAGGAATATTTTTGTTTTCGAAAGATGACGTAACAGGGAAACGTTATTTTTTTTAATGATTTTCTACACACACACTATTAGCGTTTGTGTTTTCCACAAATCTACCGTACCGAACATTAAGAAACGATATTTAGTATTTATTTTCGAACACTGGTTGATAATGCCCTGTAACAAGATGGCTTCTGTTTATATATGTATAGGGCTACCAGACGAAGTTGGGAAAAAATCGCGTCTAATGAAGACAGTAAAAATTTTAAGTTTTAATAGTTATTTTTTCTATTATTTTATAGTAAAAACAAAAGAAAGCATTACATTGTTAATGGTAGATTGTCAGTGATATAAAATTTAAATGGATTCGGTGTAATAAAATTGTTTTTGAAAAAAATCGTTAAATCAAGAAATCGTAAAACCCGATGTTAATAAAACGGCAATCTGGCAAAGGTATTTTCTTGTTTACATATTTTATGAAAAACAAACTAACTGCCTGTTTGTAGAACGCGAGCACAAAAGTGACTCGCTTAACTTTCATTTAAAACAAAAACAAATTTTGAAATATTGTTTTTGTTTTAAATGTAAGTTGAACGAGTCACTTTTGCGCTCGCGTTCTACAAACAGGCAGTAAAGCTGGAGGTCCACACCACGCGTTACTCGCTTTTTCGCAGCATACGCAGCTGTTTTTAAAAAGAGTGGAATCTGTGTAGTTATACGTAGTAAGTTACATGCATAAAAGCGTAGATGCCTTGAGGCGAAAAGTAGGTTAACTTTCTAATTTTGTAATCGTCACAAGCAGCGTTCGAACAAATCAACTGATTTTGGCAAACTAAATTTTATTTATACTTGTGCTGCTGCTGCATAAAAAGCGTTGCATGTAACTGGAAACGTAGAACGCAAGTAAGGTTATAAAAGCATGCGCTGCGTGGAGGCGAAAACGAGTGGTATGGACCTCCAGCTTAAAGAAATTGGACACAATCGTAAAACTGCTCTGAGTGGAGAAGCAACTCGCGCTTTTTGTCATTATTTCTTAAGGACAAACAACACCCGTATTCCGTAATTCGCTTAGCTAAAGCTAAATTTCTAAATTTTAGTAATGACAATAAAAGCTAAAATTGCGGTGAATTAAATTGCTAAGGCATTGCCAAATTTAGCAATGCATGTTACAGTACTGCATTTGTAGCCAAAAATCGCTAAATCAACTTTAAAGATTTTTAGCGATAGAGATTTAGCTTTAGCGAATTACAGAATACGGCCGCAGGTCGTTTTTGCTTGTCTGCTTTTGTTGCGTTTTGCGTTGTCACCCCGCATTGGTAAGTGTTTCGGCGTCGTATAACTGTACCAAGTAAAGGCCATGTCAGATGATACTTCATCGCTTTGCTTGACGTTTCTAACTTTGACAGAAAAGCGTAACGCAAAAGGTGTATGTCACAATAAACACTTTGACAACACACACGAATTGTTCGAATAAATAAATAAACAAAAAAAAAAAAAAAATATACTGCCAAATCGCGCAAAAAGATGAGAGTTGCCTAACTTCTCGATTCGCTCTGCGTTAAAAGTACTTTAAGTGACAGGTTTCGTATAAGTATGAATATTTCATCTTGGATGGCAAAGCGAATCTCTAACGCAACGCGAAGCAAAAGTTTTATCTGATATGGCCTGTACAGTTCTTGCGGTTTCTACATTTACTATATGCAATCGTTTTTAACCTCAGTGTTTTAATGTGTTGTCTGGTGGAGAACCAAAGGAAGGAACTCAGACGTTTATTGGTGGACACCAAAGTACTCTGGAGCGGATTCTTGAGGCTGTAGGAAAAATCGCCCAAAGAAAAATGGCCCAAAAAAATACAGAAAAATCGCCCAAATGAAGAATCGCCCAAAAAAAACATGAAAATAACCCAAAACGTTAAATTTGAAATTTTGCCCAAAAGAAACGAAAAAGGGCCCAAAATAAAAATGAAAAATGACCCAAAAAGAAAAAAAGAATTTTTTCCCAAAAACAAAAAAAATTTTAAAATTACCCAATTTGCAAAACAGTGTTCATTATTCATATAAATTTAGTAACATACAAATGTAAGTTTTATGTAAAAAATTGCATTGTATCTTCAACAGCTGCGCGGCAGTATGGACAGTAATACCTATTTGAGCCCTCCGCCAAACTTTGTGCACTATTCAATTGTTAAATATTAATTAATCACTGCATAGTTATAATTAATTACTCAAAACAGAATAAAGCTTTTTGCAAGGTGGCATGTCATAAAGTCCAATGTCGTAATGTCCACGGACACTTCGACACTTTTGAAAATGTCATAACGTCCGTGGGCATTAAGACACTTTGCAAATGGACATTATGTCATTTTTAAAAATGTCATAAGGTTCATAATTACTAAAGATGTTTAATACAAAAAAGATCTACATACACGCAGACAAAAACCTGTTTTATTACACTGAAAGAATTTTCTTCGCAATACCAATGAATTTTGACATTAATCCCATGAAAAATTGCATTAAAAAGGAACCTATGCAGGGCTTCGATGGATCGATGTAACCTGTTTCATTAAAAGGATTTAATGAAACATTACATTAGATCTATGAATATTATTCATTGGATGAATACTTTAAATAAAGTAAAATTTTTTTTTTTTTTTAATTATTTTATTTTGTTGTTTTTTTTTTTTTTTTTTTTTTTCATAAGACTGATGGAAGTATGGATGCTGTAGGATAATTTTGGATTGTCCTTTTAATTAAGGAGTCTTCATGTCGCAAAGATTAACGTGGCCTTCCTCCAGAATGAGTAGGAGATGTGCGACCAGTCTGCAAAAACTTTTTAATTATCCTAGAAATAATTGATCTGTTGATCGAATATTTTGCACTTAATTAATGTCTTGATAAATTCACTTGATCTTAACCCAATCCAGAACTTGAGGGAGATCGTTAACTTAATAATCAACCGAGAAAATTGCAAAACCAAGGAAAATTTATTTGAAGCTGCAAAAATAGCTTGGGAAGCAATATCACCGGAAATAATTAATAATTTAATATCCTCTATGCCTAAAAGATGTGCGTGTGTCATCCAGAATAAAGAATTCGCAACGAAATATTGATTTCAATAGTTTTTTTTGTACCTTAAGTTGAGGGTGCTTCAGTTTAGTCCGCTTATATTTGCGACTTAAAATATTTTTTGAATTATAACTTTTTTTTATTAAATTCTGAATTCCTTAAGTTTGTGTTTTTCAATAAAAAAGATATAAATAAATAAAAAAATTTTTGTTTTCTTAAAAAATTCATCATTTAAAAAAAAATATACTGAGGGGGTGCTTAGGTTTTGTCCGATACTGTAGTTATGTTTGTTTATTGTTTTTTTTATGTTCCCAATTAAAAATTTTTTTTTAACTTGGACAAACTTAAGTTTTCATATATCCAATGAAAATTGTTAACGTAATTACGAAATCCAATGAAGCGATTTTAACGAAAATACTTCATTATAACTATGAAATTTCATTTAGACAATGAACGTTTTCATTTACCCAAGGAAAGTTTTTTTATGAAAATGATTCATTAAATATATGAAGCATTTTTCTTTCAGTGTATGGTCACAACCAACAAAACTATTTTTAAAGAAACTTATTTTACCATAATATGGTTGTCGGTGACAATGATATGGTTAAATTAAACATTTAAAAATAGTTTTTTCTCTGCGTGCCGGTATTTGTTACACTGCGTGGTGTAACAAATACCGCACGCAAAGAAAAAACATGGTTGACGCAAATACAATCGCAAACTATCATTAATGTTTGTGGTTATGATTGTGTCAAACACGTCTTAAGTAACAATATATGTTCAGATATAATATAAATAGCTTGTTATTGTCTCAAACATATTATTATGTTTAGAAGAAAAACGCATACGATCTTTTAAACAATGTTTCTATATATCCTAACACCATGCAACATGTATATTTTAACATGTTATATGGTTTTCGCAATAAAACCAAATAAAATTTTATTTCAAAAAAAGTATTATTTATTAATAAATTTATGTACATATTCTTTGTATTATATTATTATTTATTTTAAATCTACATGAGTGTGTGTTTAAAAATTTTATATTATGTTTTGTTGTACAAATATATTTAATAAAACCAGCATATGCCTGCCTTGATGACTTCTTTTTAAAAATTCTTTGTTGCTTTACTTCGACATGCAATAACACTTTTTATAATATTTTTTTCCGTGCACTTCAGAACGTATAATAACTTATAACTCATTAACTTATTCTCCCCGAAAAACATTTTAATTATTTTGTTCTCATTTATGCGACCCGATAAACTGACGCTCGCGGACGAAAAATGACATAAACAATAACATAACAATAAATTTATTATAGTAGCAAACATTTCACATAATTTAATATATTTAGCTAGATCAGAATAACTTTTTAGGTGTAAAACACTATATTATATTATTATAGCGAATTAAAAAATGTTAAGGACTAAAAGCACTTTTTTCTAGTTATACATATTTGGACTATAATAAATTTATTGGGGTAAACATATTAGGAAAATATGAACAAAAATGGTCGTAGTGCCCACCCATTAATCATGTTCTTTCTCTGCGTGCGGCAGCGCTTACTAAAGCGTCTCGGCATAGCCGGCCTTCGGCCAGGCGCAAGTATTTTCTACTCTGTGGTATAACAAAGACCGGCTTTGCTAACTAAAGCTACTCTGCGCATACGGCCTTTGGGCGGGCGTAAGGATTTTTTGCTTTATGGTATAACAAGTACCGCTTTCGCTAAGTAAAGCTTCTAAAATCTGCCTTGTTTCCGAACGAAGGCCGACTTCGCAGATCAGCTTAAGTTAGCAAATCCAGTATTTGTTATACCATGCAGAAAAGCTTTAGTTAGCGAAGCCGATTTTTGTTATACTATAGAGGAGAAAATCCTCCCCCCCGGCCGAAGGCCGGCTGTGCAGAGAAGCTTTAGTTAGCGAAGCCGGTACTTGTTTTTATCAAAGAGGAGAAAATCCTTGCGCCCGGCCAAAGGCCGGCCATGCTTTCGAGTTTGTCCACGGACACTATGACACTGGACGTTATGACATGCCACATTTTTGCAATATGTCCCGTTATTTTTATAAACAACATTTAGGAATTCAACGTATAGTAATAATGAATGATTTAGACAAATATAATGTAAGATTTTGACGAAATTTTAAAAATGAAAAATGGCCTGAAAAAATGGGCTATTTTTCATATAATATTTTTCATAATGAAAAATCACCAAATTTAAAAAACGAAAAATCACCCAATAATAGCGAAAAATAGCCCAAAAATTTTGGGTCACTTTTCATATGAATTCAGGCCCAATTTTACATGGAATTTTTTTGGGCGATTTTTCATTTATTTTTTTGGGCCATTTTTCTTTGAAGGTTTAGGTCGAACGAGGTTTTGCGGTTAAAGCTGCAGAAATTGTGTGATACCCTGGCATTATAACTTAAATAGTTCGCCATAAACTTTTAGATATAAGCATAAAAAAAAAAAAAAAATTGGAATTTGCTCATTCATTTTGTTCCTTTATTTATTAATTTATATCAATCTACATATGTATTAACAAATTTGGGTTTCTGTATATTTTTTTTTATATTTTGAAGAACACTTTTTGTCCAATTTTGTGGTTTGTTCTCGTCAAATAAAAAATTGCAGTATTACATGTTCGGCAAGACATTTTTTACATGCACCTTTTAAAATGTGGTATTTTTTTTTTTTTGTAAAAAAGATAACACCATTAAGCCTAGATTACACTATCTCACAAGTCTAACGTATTCCATAATACTTTGTGAGATAGAAATCTAATGAGTTTTGTTGCGACTGTCAAAAAATCGAATGTAACATGACAGTTTGTGTTCACACCGTCACACAAAGTATAAACACTCACACATAATATAAAATGCAACCCTGATCTAATGAAAAGTATTATTGTTTAGAAATTTTTCAAAAAACGATGAAGTCGTATGGGATGTCAAACTTTTTTCATAATACTTGTCATTTTCGTGACACATTGCATTCACACTATCACACTTTGTCATATTACTTGAGTTTTTGACATGTATTAATACAAAGTATAATACTGTAATCTAGCCTTTAGTGTCATCCACATACTCTGATTGATCTGCTTTGTTATTGTATTAGTCGTTAGTCAGTTCCCTGCAAACAATTTCGATCGAAAAATAATCTAAATAGTGCCCCCATTTAGCAAAAATCTTATTGATGTAGTAACATCGTTCGGGAAGAAGTGTCCCACTATGGTAATATTTACATTAAGAATCTACTTAGTGTCTTTATTTTATGACGAATTAGAGCGCTTTGGTAGTTGAGTATCAATGGAATTTAGTAGTATCGCTTTTGGCTCTTAAAAGAACACTTTCGAAGTTAAATTGTTTCTTATTGTTCTTTATAAACAAAACTGGACCATTTTACGGTTTATCTTTGTTTGTTTTTGTTACGCAAGTTTGAGTAAAATAAAAACTAAATTTGCTGAAAGTTTTACAACTAATCAAATATATATAGTAGGGAGATAACAAATATCAAAAATACCACCTCATTGCCGTGTGAGGCATGAAAAAATAAAAAAAAATATGGTGCCACTTTTCCTCTTTCGTGAAAAAAGTTTCCGCACCGAAAGCGTTGAAGTTTTGTTTTTATTTATTTTCATCATTAAATCAGTTACTCTTGTCTTAAATTAGTTCGTTTTTGTTTAAATTCATATATACAGGCCTGTCATAGAATTCCATTCCGATCGAAAGTGGTTTTAATTCCGTATTTTGCTTCTTCAGAAAACGAAAAACGAAAAATTTTTTCGGAATACTTTTGGTTTTCTAAGTGGAATTGATTGTTTCAGTATTTTATAACCGAAAAAACTACTTAAAACTATTTTTTATGGATAAATAAATGTTTTTTATGATATAGATTGAAGAAATAAAACACTTTTGATTTATTTATTTTACTTTATATTGTTTTATTTAAAACATAATAAATTCTTTACCGTTGCGTTGCTACCTTTTTCTCCTCACAAACCACTTTTTTCATTTCTACGCTGAACATTGCCATACTTAACACAAAAATCATATGGTTTTTATGTAAAGTTGCCATATCCAATTGTAAAACCAGAGTTGTTATAAAAAAACACATTTAGAAAAATCGATCGGAATCTGAAGAAGCTAAAACTAAATCGATCGGAATTGAACATACGGAATTAAAACCATTCCGATCGGAATTTGTGGCATGCTTGATAATCTTCAACATTAAACCATTTTTCATAAGTCTAATGCAAAATCAAATGGGCTTTCAATTTCCAAAAATAAAATTCATACATAATATGAAGTTTTAGGAAACGCTTACGGTGCGGAAACTTTTTTCACCGAATCAGCTTAAAAAACTGTTTTTTATTATCAGAACAAAATTCCCCACATGGTGCTGGAGTGGTATTTTGCACTCAAAAAAAAAAAAGTTATAGCCCTAATATACAGTATTAGAGTATACGACTAGACTAAAAAAAACACAAATTTTCAACAAAAATTATTAAAATCATTAAATAAACAAATAGTTCAAAAAATCAATCACTGAAATCCTTTATAAAATACATTTTTTAGTTCACTTTTCTTAGCTCTAAAAAATAAATATGTATATAAGAAATTATTAAAAAAATTACCCAATCTATCCGAAGAATGAGTTTGGGCTGTATTGTGCACTCATTTTTAAAACTTTATTGTACTAGAACGCTTTTCCGTAACTTTTGATTCCAGCGCGGCCTAACTTTGAGTACAATGTAATTATTTTATTTTTTAACTATTATTTTACACTCCCGCACCACCAATCACATTGAAAATTTAATAAAAACTGTCATAACTTAGGCAAATCTCTTTTTTACTTGGTGTTCACTTTTTAACTGCAAATCGTTACAAAGAAGTCAATAGTATATGGGGATTGTTCATTTGTGCTATTGTTGTTATTGTATAACTGTTACAATCATCTGAATAACTCTTTAAAGTGACGAAAAAGCATAACTTTCGAACTAATTATTCGATTCTAACGTATTTTGTTGTTGTATAATTCCGCAAAATCTACTGTTTAACTACCAAATGAGACGAAGACGTTTAAATTTCGTAGACAATCGAAAAGAACTCTACCAATTGCTGGGAGGGTTGTGCCGTTATTCGATAGTCGTAAAATAACCTACTCTGTTTTAGTTGGGATGTGTAATATCAGAGTGGTGTAAGGGTATGCGGTGGCAACTTATGTGCCATACTACAACGGTCTAAGATAAAAATTGCAAGCAATGAATGTGCATGGTAAGAAATTGTAATTTTTTTTTTTTTAATTTTAGATTGGTTTCACACTATGAAAGTTTTCTTAAAGAAAGTCTTAGTTTATTGGTCAAAGAGTAAGAAGAATATGTATAAAATTTTTAAAAATTTTTACCATGTTTGGGCGAGATTTTATTATGGAAATACATAATTTAGTGAATAAATTTATTTTAAGGATTCCTAGTCAGCATTATAAGATAATTTAATCTCGATCTGAACTATAATTCAGTGAAAGCTTCTGGTAACCGAACACATATCGACAAGCTTTACGTAGGGAATTAAAAAAAATCGGGAAAGCAATTATAATTAGAAAAAACAAAGTAAAAACAGATTAATTATCAACCAGTACCCATGTTCTGTAACTTTAGTGAGAACTTCTTGCATCGAAAAGATGTGAAACAAAATATTCCATCGTTTCTCGAAAAGTTAGAAAAATGTGTGTCTGTAACTCATGTCGAAAACTATCAAAAGAGATTACGTCGTTACGTTATAAATGTCATAATATTGCACTCGAAGCCGAGGTGACATTGCAGACGTTCAGAACGCCAGTAACACATATCGTTGACGGCGACCAAAATAACTAAAATTGAAAATTGTTCAACGACGGCGGCGAAAATACAACCGTCGGCTATACCAAATTGTTTAAAGAACCACTTTAATGTTTGTTGTTTGCAAACGAGCTTTGAAGACATTCGTATATTTTATTCAAATGTTAAAAGCAAAGTAATAAAACAATGAAAAATGTGCCAATAATAAAATATTATTATTATTATTCTTTGCATTTTGCATTTTTAATTGTTTTTTAGTGTTAAAATTTTTTCTCGCCCCATTTTTATTCGTGAGTTTATTTGACAGTTCAAAGCGGGAACTTTTCTCACCAAAATGTTACAGACACACTTTTTCTGTAAATTGGCGAGTAATTTCCTTACGTGACAGCTAGTACTCGCCAAAAAAAGTTACAGACACAGTTAAGTGAGAAAAACAGCTGTTTGTTTCAATTTATGGCATTTTTGTTTCATTTCACACATTTCAATCGAAAACTTTCTCGACGCGAGAGTTACAGAACATGGGCACAGGTGTTCTATGCATTGTTGCGTTTTATCCAGAACAGCTGACCTTTTTTAAAGATGCATAAATAATTTTAAATATAAATAATCTCTTACACTGTAATTTTGTATAATACAAAATTGCTTTAATTAAGTTTTGTTAATTTCGACTTGGATTCAAATTTAATATGCGTATCGGTAGCGGTATCACACACAGAAAAAAATACCTCAAAACAATTTTTAACAACACAGTTTGCTAAAAATAAAGTTTTAGGTCAACAAACTTTTTATTTGATTCAATGAAAAACATTTATCAAAATTACACTTTGCAAAATAGCACTCAATGAAACATATATAAAAATGAATTAATTAAATATTTCTTCATATTCAATAAAAAAAAAAAAATATTTGAATCAAAATAAAGACAGTATTTTACAACGCTTGTCTATTTTAATCTTAAAGCTTTGATATCGTTGCAAGTAAGACTTGTGAATTTGTAATTCTCATTCGCTTTACAGTTTCATTTGTATAATTAATCTTATTAGTTTTCCAAAGACTTTGACAAAAGGTTTCTGAATGATGATCTGGCCTAAGCAACCAGCGAAATACGCATAGGAACTAGCTTATCCCCCCACACAGAAAAAATTATTGCCGAATTATTTTCAAACAAACGCTTGTTTGAAAATTTTTTTAATTTCTATAAATTTTTTTTACTGATTCAAACAATATTTTTGTTTGATTTTTATTTAACCAACAAAAATGTGGACAACTCTTCAAAAATATAATAAACGCGTTATTGGTGTCAAGTTTTCATAATTTTGTATGAAATATTTAACGCTCTTTAATGTTGTCGTCTTTTTGCATTTTTTTATTTGATCGTAAGCAACACATCTTTATGTGAAATTTAAGAACAAAAAAAAAACACACACTGTCTATTTTTGGACGCTTTAAAAAAGTGCAACTATAAGGAAAACAATAGCAGAAACAACATTACAAGAAACAAAATCCCGTATTCAATTTTTTAAAACTGTTTGGTTAAATACATCAAATACAAAAATAGAATGATGACGAAAAACATATCGAGTCGGTCTGCTGCCGTTTTTGGTTACATTTCTTCTTTAGAAAAGGAAAGGATACAGCAACAGATAGTGATAAAGAAAAACTTTGGCTTATGTGTATAACATTGCAGCCACACGATCAAGCTTTTCTTGATAGTCTTTTACATATACTGTTTGTCAAAATATGCAAAAATTGGCAGATGTGACGTAGGCTGCACGCAAGTTGAAAGCAATTTACTTTTAAGATGTCATAAAAAAAAAATTTTATAAAGAGAAACGAAAAATTTGCTCACTAACCTTGAAATCAGCTGTTTTCTTGAACGTAAATTGAAACACTCTCTGGCAAGAGAATTTTAAAGGCAAGTTCGTATCAATTTTTAAAAGTATGTGCTGGTTCACACAGGTCAAGTTTACTTGAACAGTTTTATTTTAATTTTCTTTTGAACTTGCGTTCACGTTCTTGCACAAAATTAATTTTTGTTTTCTTTTCCTTCAACTTTGTAGCTTTTTATTATATTACGGATGAAAAAAGAAAAGAAAAATACAAAACTGACTGGTACGGTCAAGTATGTACCCCTTTCCATTCTCTTTACCCCTCTCTCCTAAAAGCTCGAGACTTGAAGAGTCAAACTTGACCTGTGTGAACCAACCAGCACTATGAGTGTATTGGTAAAAAAGTGTGAGTGTATTAAAAATTGATAGGCAAAACTTGATCGTGTAACCCTCAAGTAAATAAGACTTCGTTCAAAAATTATTCCAACAAAAAAAAATGTGTCTCAAAGCCAGCCGGCGGCTCTGCTCTGCCGTCATCTTCTCATACAGTGCCTGCTTGTGTGCGCGTCATCGCTTGTGCAAAAACTTTTTTTTTTTTTATTTTGAAATTTAGTATATGAATTTCAGTAAACTTTTTGTTTGATTCAGTTAAATTATTTGTTTGAAAAAATCAGTGTTTTTTTTCAATAAACAAAATGCAAATAAATTGTTTGAATATGCGAATTTGTTTAAAGGACCGATTTCAGACAAAAAATTTTTTGATTCTACAAATTTTTTGTTTGAATTGGAAAAATATATTTTTCTGTGGACATGAAATTTTAGTGTATTTTTCAAAGAATAAAAATTGGAAATTTAGTACATCATAATGAATAAATAAATAAAGATTCGATAAACATTTTGCTTGATTTATTCAACATTTTTAACAAATTACGTAAACATTTTGTTGAAAAAAAATTATTTTGGGCAACAACTTTTTTTATTGCCTCAATAAACTTGGTTGTTGACTAAAAATTCAATGACTATACCTACAAACTTTTTTATCAGTACGGCAAAAATCGTCATCGCAGAAAATTCAAACATTTTTTAATCAAATATGCGATTTTCGTATTCAAATATGAATTTTTTTTTTCTGTGCAGGACATTTGTGAAATATGTAAAAGGACTTTAATTTGGTAATTCATCATTCGAACTCTTTTGTTTATTAACAGGGCAACAAAGTTCATGCACTTAAAATCGCAAAATATGCGCATAAAACATGCACTAAAAATCGTAAAATATGCAAAAATAAAAGTAAAAAATGTGCATTAAAAATATATTTATTTAACCATATTTAACAACAACAAAAAAAAAAAACATAAATACATTTCATTCATTTTAAAAACTTAAAAAGTAGTAGTAGATAAATAAATAAATAAGTTTTTTTTTCAAGTTATCAAATGTAAAACTCATTCCATTTGGTCTTAAGACAGTTTTAAGCATTGAAAGTGTTCGTTCGTCATCAACGGATGTAATAGGTGGATATTTAAAAGTGGTCAACTCCTTTGTAGAATATTCATTGTCTACAATTTTTTCTTTACTGGAAGGTAAATTAAAAATACGACCAATTTCTTTAACTTTTTTAAATCCGGCATTCTTTTTAAAACTGCATAAATTTTGGCTTTTATTTTTTCGCCGATTTGACCTTCTACTTTTCTTATTTTAATGACAGCGTCATCAACGAGTTTAACCGAGGTGTTCAATGATTTAAACCCCTGAAGTTCGGTTATTGTCTCGACTAGAAACCCATTGTTTGAGTGTATAAATTCTAATTGAGCCTTTATATTAGGTACATTAAAAATATTGTTTACTCCAAGTTTTTAATATTTTTATTAGGCTTAAGTTCATGAAATTTAATTTTTCATTAAATTATTTTTATGAAGAAAGGAATTTTACAACATGAAAATTAATTAAAATTGTTATTGATAATCTCTCATTCTTGACGTGGCTGGGGCTAGAACCCCGGCCGGCAGGTTACCATGACATGTTTCGATCGCAACCACTCGATCTCCTCAGATGGATTTGCCGTCTTACACTCGCAGCCATCGACGACTGCTGACGTCAATAGTCAAACATCAATCCTTAAACCAAATTGTATTCTAACATTTGGTAGATCGAAATTTGCTTTCCTGAATGATTATCCATTTTAATTGATTTTACATGTTTTTTCCTTTATTTCTGTTTTTTCGCACTGTTGTCAAGAATTTTTCTTGAAGTCCAAGTACATTTTTTGTTTTTTCATTTTGTCTTTCTCTTTTCTGTTGACCTTTTTCAGCACAACTTGAAGGACAAATGTACACATAGAGCTCGTGCCTTAGCTTTAGCAATAATTAGTATTGTGGTTATTTTTAATTCAAATTTTTAATATTTTTAATTAGGCTTAAGTTCATGAAATTTAATTTTTTATTAAATTATTTTTATGAAGAAAGGAATTTTACAACATGAAAATTAATAAGAATTGTTATTGATACTTTTTTATCGCGACTGCATTATTTTCGTTAAAATTATTTACCACATCTTTAAATTCTTCAAAATTTTTGGCATAATTCTCAACTGCCTGCAACCAGGTACCCCATCTTGTTATACATGGTTAAAACGCAAAGGTGACTTCAAAAACTTTCATGCAGGGCATGAGTTTAGCATGTGACATGTTACATTTTTGAGTAAGATATCTTAAAAAAAAGGTCAAGTAGAGCAAAATTTTATTTTTATTAAAGGATTCTAAAAGAGAAATTGAATCTTTGAAAGTTTGAGCTATTGAATCATGATCCACCTTTTCCAACTTTACAATATTTAACAAAAATTTGTGTTTACTCTGTTCTTCTTCTGCATTCAAGATCTTCTTCTGCATTCAAGATCCCAATTACGTAGACATCGAAACGTCCTTCAGTGTCCATTGCTTCGTCAATAGACAGCCACAAATTATGTCACTTAATTATTTCAACAATGTCACATAGTTGTAAAGTGTACAACTTGGCGATATAAGTTTTTATAAGGGTTGTTTCCGTAGGAATGGTTTCATTGTTATATTTGTTTAAAAAAATTCTATAATTTTGGTTGATTAGCTAATATAGAAGTATATCTGCAGACACCAGAGCATTATACAATTCAAAACTAAATTTTCTAGTCTGATCCCCAAAAGTTGATATTCTTGAAATTAAAGTTTGCGAAACGTTTTCATAAATCATAAATCTTTGTGTTTCTGGCTTTGAAGGTGCTGATTTACTTGAAATTTTCAAATTTTTTTTTTAAACTTTGCAAAAAACTACTTTTCCCTCTATTTTGAAGACTCAAAAACACACTAAGGGTATTCATTTCAGTTTTTTTATTTGTTGGAAAAATGGAAAAGTGGAAAAATGCAATTTTTGTTACAACAACCACAAGAAAAAAAATTCCACTAAAAGTTACATTTTTATCAAACTATAACCAAGTGTAAAAAAGTCAGGATAAAAAGATGTAATTTTCCGCTTTAAACGTCAAACGAAATGATGTTGACATTCATAAAAAATTGCTCATTTTTTATACAAAGTACGAAAAATTGCATCTCTTTTTATAAACTCTTTAATTGTACAACTCTGATTTTAAAAATTATTTTTTATAGTTACAACATTTCTTTTTCATTTAATCTTTCAAAAAGAAAAAATTCATATTAAATATGTGTTCAATGAAAAAAGTTATTAAAAAAGAATTAAAAAAAAGAAATGGGGTCAAAAAAATTGAAAATTGATTGAATTGAATTGAAGTTAATAAATTACTCGACTTTTTGGCAGACAATCGCCATTTTGAGTAACTTTTTGTAGTCGAATATTATGATGAAAATAACACCAATCACTTCGTTTTAAATTTAATAATCAATTTATTCACTTTAAACACTTTTGTTCGGCATCTTGAAAAATATCAATTACTTCCACGAATTATTTGACAGATTTTTTTTGACAGTTTGTAAAAAAAAAAAAAAAAAAAAAAACCCCGTTCACGTCAATAAGAGTGTAATTTTTGTTTTTTCCACTTTTCCAACCAAAAAAAATTGAAATGAATACCCTTACTTATTTAAAAGATTATTTTTTGATATTTTTTCTTTTGGCATTTTTTTCCTTAAAAACAATTTATTTTATTAATACTTTTTGGATTTAAGGTCATACTTCTTACACCGTAAATCAAAAATATTATGTTGAGTTCTATTTTTTCTTCGCCGAACATTATTTTTATTTGCTGCTTCTTCAAGGAAAAAAAACCGCGAACAAAATGAAATGTCAAAAACTGTTTTATTGTTACTTCTACAATTATGTGCACAATTATACAAATTGTATAATTTTTGTATGTGCTTCTTTTTAAAAGTAAAAGAAACAAGGTGAATTTATAATAAAATGTAGGTAATTCAGTACCAAACACTAACATGTTGTTTTTGCTCCTTGAAAATGTCGAAGTTAGCAGATTTTCCCATACTATTTTGACTGTTTGACAGCTTCAGGGCTGAAACAACTATAACCAGCTGATTCACTGACTACACCTTATAATGAATTCGCCTTGAACAGAAAGATATCTAAACAAAAAACTAAGAAAAGAGCAATTTTTTTTTATAAATTTTACAAAATATGACGAAAAATGTGAATTTATAACAAAATATGACGAAAAATATGCATTTATATCAAAATATGCAAAAACATGCATTTAAAGCAAAATATGCAAAAATATGCACTAACAAATTGATGCCATTTTACTGGAAATATTGTGATTCGCAAAGATATTAACTTTAGGTGGGTCTCAGAGTATCGACAACAAACATGCATTTGCATGAAGTCCCTTGCCCTGTTTATTAATATTTTTCTCAATGATTTAAATTTTTTATTTATTTTTATTTTAATTAAATTGAATAAAAACCTTGTTATCAGAATACAATTTTATTGAGTGCATAACGCTTTAACTATATTTACACACTAAATATGTTGTTTTAATTCCACTTATGCTCTAATAAATATAACTCAGACTAATTTTTTTTTTGTTTTCAAAATTTCTCATCAAAATTTATTTTGAAAACTTAATAAGGAAAAAGCTTTCATAGTTCATCAATAAAGAACCATCTCCCGTACCCATGTGATTTTTTTTATCGTTATGAATATTTTTTTTTTTTCATTTAATAGTCATAATCATAAGATGTATGAAAACACTGGCATTGTCATAAATTTTACTAAATTAAGTGAAATTAAAATTAATAATGTCTTGATTTGTGGTTCCGTGATGATTTTTAGTTTTGTGATTTGTTTTATTTATTTATTTTTTTTTGTTCACATTGCATTTCAAACCATCGCAAACCAGCATATTTTTTGCGTAAACTGCGAACTCGTAGTATACATTAATGATGAGATTCTCTATGTTAATACACTGGGAGAAAAAGCTTGATAAGTTAATTTTTCTATATATTTTCAATTGATGAGATCTTAAGTATAAAATTAATGTGTATGTCGCAAAGTTAAAGATTAAGCTGCTATTGCCCTAAGGAATCAATAAGTTACACTGTGCTAGAATTTGACACTTTTTTTTTTGAGACAAACGGGGCACCTGGCGTTTTAACCTTATTCGGGTACGCTGAATCCAGTGTTGCAAACCTGGTTTGTTAGGTTAGGTCTTGTTTTCGAAATATACCGTTATTTCGAAAATGGTGGAGGTTGCACAACATATCGAGCCCTAATAGCAAAAATGATGTAACCAACACATTTTAGATTTTTGTTTTTTGATGAAAATCGATAACTTTTGATCATTTGCATCATCTCTAAAAATCTCATATCTCCGGGAAGTGCCGTTACGAAATAAGAGCAAAAGAAATTTCAAACGAAACCCTAGACTTGAAGCAAAAATATTTAAAAAATACCTTCTGCTGTAAAATTTTATTTTTGTTGGTTACATCATTTTTGCTATAAGGGCTCGATATATTCGAGTATGTAACTCAAAAACGATTTGGTTCATGAACAAACTAAAAATTCCGTTGGTCATACATTTGACTCATTTAGAGGCATCCAAAGCGCTGCAGGGCCCACAGTGATCTCCAACCTTAGGGGTGCTTCCATACAAATATAGCGGTTTAATTAAATTTTTAAATTTGGCGCCTGCAGCGCCTATGAAACCCCTTGATAGGTCAAATGAACGTTCATCGTACAATCTTTCTTGCCGCAAAATTAATTTACGTTTGTGGAGGCAAAAACACATTAAGTAGACGGAAACAATTAACCTAAACATTTGCTCTTGTTTTTCGAAATGCGGTCTTATTTTGCAAAATAATTAAAAGGATGACGCAATTAGACAGTTATACTGAATGATTTCGTTCCATGATTTTTAGTGCAATTAAATGGGTAACTCAATTAAGCGGGGTTCAATTAACCGAAAACAAGAGTAATTTCACCTTTGATTGAACTCATTTTCGAAATTAATTCGTTAGTTAAAAAAAACTAATATTTTTCTCTTAGTGTAACAGAAATTTAATGCTTAGTTTGTATTTAAAATAGCAGCAAAAGTACCAGTAGCAACAAAATAAATCCGTAAAATGACCAAACTGCCGATACATTTGCATAAAAAAAAAATATATTTCTTCCATTTTTTGTGATTCCACTAAGAACAATTGTCTCAAATAAAAAAAAAACTAAATATACTTAAGTAAAATTAAATAAAACGAAAATGTCTACTCGAATGAGGGCACAACACTTACGACAGATACAAAACAATAGACACCAGTTTGTCTCCTTCACAAAAATATGATTGAGAATACAATTGTAACCATCCAACCCAACCATCGATCGAACAAAGTTCCCAGACACTGAGGAGATGTTGAATAACAGAACTGAAATGAAATGAAAAAAAACGCACAATCATCATCATCGTCAAACCAAATAAATACGATTTGTCGGTATTTTTGAATTGTGTATTTTTTGGTTGCACTTGATAGAGACTTCAAGATTTTTATCAGTCCGTAAAACAATGATGAAAAGGATAATAACGATGATGACGACTTACTCCCTTCTTTATTTTTGGTCTTCATTTCATCCAAGTCATCTCTAGCTGTATATTGAAGTTACATTTGTTATATGAGTTTATTGAAAAATGATGTTTTAATTCTAGAGACAACATTTTTTTTTTATTAAGACGCGATAAAACGATGAGGACACCAACAATATTGCTTGAACATGTCAGTGTCATAAATTGATGATCAACTCAACTTTTTACTTTTCCACAATGAGAGACTTTTCGTACTAGATTCAGAACTTTACTTTACGTTCTGTCGTCTTACGTTACAATATAGCAAGCAATTATATGGACATTTTGTGTTAAAAACCTACATAAGTGATTTATGTATATTTCACAGACAATTAAGCAGAAACTTTACGTTTGTCATAAAATGATACAGTGGTTTAAATAGTTCGATTAATCAAAGTTGTGGGAGTTTTTTTTTATAGGTTTATGAAAAGTTGGGAATATGAAAAAGAAGGACATGTACTTTCATTTGAGATAAGTTTATCGGAATACTGGTACTGGCTTTTAACAAAATCGATTTATAAAAGGTGGAGCTATAGATATAAAACGAAAAAATAAAAAATTGTTTTTATACGTGTGTGAAGATAAACAAGAAAAGTTAAATTCAGTTTTTAAATATATCACATGCAATAAAAAATATATTAAAAAAATATCGCATGCGACAGTAAAATATTATAAAGAAAATACGACTACTTTAGACTTTTTAGAAAAGTTAAATTCATTTTTTAAAATATCACATGCGATAAAAAATGTATTAAAAAAAATATCGCATGCGACAGTAAAATATTATAAAGAAAATACGACTATTTTTCCGAATTTCAAAAGTTTTTATGAAGAATCAAATCAAAACAGGTTTGAACGATTTGGACACATTGGCCATATTCCTCACGAAACTCACTCATAAACATTTCAGTCAAAGTCATATTTTTTCAAAAATCATACATTTCAATATAAAAAAAGACTAATAAAATATCAAATCGGTTTTTAATGTTAAATAAAAATGATTGATTTTTCATACAAACTTTAAAATTTCGTGTAATGAGTCGTTATTTATCGCATGCGATATTTTTTTTCAATTATTTTTTACCGCATGCGATATTTTAAAATAAATAAATTTTAATTTTTATATATATCTTCACACAAGTGTTTTTAATCACCAAATTCTTAGACTCAAGCAAAGAATTTGTTAATTTTGAACCAATCACTAAAATTATTGATACTAAAAATTTTAAACTTTTTTTCAACAAATAATATTTTAAGTTTTTAAACAACGTGTTTATTGATTCAATAAAAAAAAAATAAACAAAATATCTATATTTCATTCAACATACCATATGAGCTATAGAACACTTGACTTTTCAAAACTATGGTGAAGGGTATATACGATTTGATACACTTCTACTTGTTTTGTAAGTCTAATTCTCTCCTTACGAATCGCTACGAATGAGATTTAATAACCTAATGAATCCAAAAATTTTTTTATTAAATACTCTCCATAACCCACAGTGTTTTTCACAAAAATCATACAATTATCAACATGAATAGTTTCAGGGAGCGTCAATTTGAAAATTCAATTAAATCAATTAAAGGGACGCATTGTACGATTTTGTTGCTTTAAAAGAGTGCATAACAAATTTTTTTTTGTATTGTTCTTTGTGCAGCGGGAGTAGAATGAAGTGTTGCATTGACAACTTGCAAGCCAACATCTGAATTTTCCATTAAAATCATTTGTCGGCATTTTAACATTTCTTATGCAGTTGTTCCCTTGCAATTCGGTTTAACCTTAAAGAGTTTAATTTTCAATGACAATTAATTTGTACGTTGCAAATTATTTGAGTTTTTTTTGCGATTCAATAAATATTTAATGGGTTGACAACATTTATTTGTTTGTTTGTTGATTTGTTTGCATCGCTTTTTAAAATCGTGCTGAATTATTTGTTGAATTTAGCGGGTGAATTGTTTGAGTTTTTGGCATTCTGACCTTTAGAGGTCAATTAAATTGTCTTCGTTATTTAACCATTAAAAGAACGCGTTGTGGTTGGTTGGTGTCTTTGGTATCGTCTTATTGTTGTTAATTTTTTTGTCATTATTTTTTTGTGTTTCTTAATGTTTAATGTTTCATTGATTGTGATCATAGTGAGCTCGACTCTTCTTTGTCTTGGACAACATTTTCTTGATTTGTTTTTGTGGAAGAAAAAGTAGAAATCCTCTCAACTTTTTTAATGCAATTATAACAAATTTAATAGTTTCGCTTTCACACGCAAACATTTAAATTGACCCATATAGTTTTTTTTTTGCTTGCGACGCTCATACTCATATTTAAGGGACAGTTTGAGGGACAGTTGAGGTTGTGTTTGTTTGTGTTGTCTGTCCTCTTCTCATTGTTATAAATTATTGAATTAAATAATCATTTATTCGGCATGTATGAGAATTGTCTTATAAAAATATAAATTTGTTCGTTGTTGTTTTTGCTTCATTTGCTGTTGGTTGCTATTGTCGAGTGATAGGCCAATTAACGAACCAACAACGGAAGTTCCGCCAGTTTGAATGATTTTGATCTCAGGAACAAACGTTGGAGTAAGTGCTTGTAATAAATATTATTATTGGAAAAAGTTCTTGAAATAATGAGTTTAAAAAATATGTCTAGTTTTATTAAAAATTTATTGGCCTGATTTTTGGCAAATTCTGAGCTTTTATTGAAACCGTAGTATCGGTCCCATTTGATTTTTTGAGTCATTTGATTTTTTGAGTCAAAGAACATATTCAGCCAATTTCGGATATCCTAGTCTTAGATGAAGCGTATTCCAGTAAGCAAACCAAGTAGTAGTTGGATGGGACAAAGTCTGGACTATAAGGCTAGTGAGGTAAAGCTTCCCATCTACTATCATCTGAATAGTCTTAAAATGGTCTTGCAACATGTGTCCAAGCGTTGCATTATTATTTATTACATCTTCATATCTGGTCGTATGTAGTCCCTTGTGATCAGCTGGCCGATTTAAGTACCTCGTGCTAGATGGGCGTGGTCCTACCAAATGCGGATTATTACCTTGGCGCCATGATCATTCGCTTTTGCCGTGGATTCAAGCTTAACATTAAATTTTTAGCTTTTCGGGTAATTGGAAGGCATCTCTTTTGTCATCGCCGGTAATATATTGATGCAAAAATAATTCCTTTTATGGCGTTCAAACATCAAAAATCGACTTTTAACGTGTGGACTTTAACTCGTGGGGAATCCAAATTCTTCATTTTGGATGAATCCTACTGATTGTAGCTGCCAATAGTTTTGCAGGTTCATTTCAAGTTTGGCAATAATATTTACTGACTCCACAAATTATTTACCGCACGCAGTATAAAACATTTTTCAGCAAAGTTTAAACTTTTCCAGTCATCTTGAACTAATTTCGAATTTTTTAGAATTATCTTTAATGAATTAATCACCCAATTTTAAACTTCGAACACAAAAATGTTCCATAAAATTTTAAGATGTGAGTTATATTTTTATACCCTCCACCACAATTAGTTGTGAAGAGGGAATATTAAGTTTGTCATTCCTTGTGAAACTTTTTTATTATTCATCTCAGACCCCATAAAGTCGATTTAGCCATGTCCGTCTGTCTGTCCGTCTGTTGAAAACTTTCGAACAACTCAAAAAAAAATGAAAAAAATTGGTGCCAAATTGCTTGTAGTTATTCTAAGCAGTTTGGGATTGAAATCCAGCAAAATCGTTTCAGTAGGACCAGAGCTATGAATTAAAATGTGGAACCAACACCTAAAAAAATTGATAATTTGGTTACAAAAAACAACATAAATGGTGGAACAAGGCACGGAATGAAATAAGATTTTGCAAAAATTTGTTTTATTCGACTGGAAATCACGCTGTTAAATTTCGTGAAGATCCGTCCATAATTTACCCTAAGCCCCATATAAACACTACTCCCGGAAAACAGTTTAGTACGTCTAAAACCGTAAAAAATAACGCCATCGTAACAAAATTTGGTACGTCAAAGTTTTTTAGGACTGGAAATCACGCTGTTAAATTTTGTGAAGATCCGTCCATAATTTACCCTAATCCCCATATAAACACTACTCCCGGAATACAGTTTAGTACGCCTAAAACCGTAAAAAATAATGCTAGCGTAACAAAATTTGGAACGTCACAGCTTTAAAGGACTGGAAATCACGCTGTTAAATTTCGTGAAAATCCGTCCATAATTTACCCTAGGCCCCCCCCCCCCCCTACTACCGGAAAACAGTTTAGTCGCCTAAAACCATAATTAATAACAAATCGTCACATTTTTTAATAAATAGACATCATACAGATATTACTCCTTAAACATTCGAACTGTCGGTGGAGGGTATCAAATATTCGGCACAGCCGAATTTAGCACTCTGACTTGTTTTTTCTTAATTTTAAATAATTAAACTTTTTGAACCATGTTCGAAAATTCGAACTAATTTCGAATTTTTTAGAATTTGTTGAGCCATGTTGGAAAACTTAACTAATCTCGAATTTTCTAGAATAATTTTGAATTTTTTAGAATTATATTTAATGAATTAATCGCCCAATTTTGAACTTCGAACATAAAAACATTCCATTATATTTTAAGATGTCAGTGATATTTTTTCTAATTTTTATACCCTCCACCACAATTAGTTGTGAAGAGGGTATACTAAGTTTGTCATTCCATGTTTTTTTATTATTCATCTCAGACCACATAAAGTACATATATATATTCTGGGTCCTTGAATAATTCTAAGTCGGTTTAGCTATGTCCGTCTGTCTGTACGTCTGTTGAAAACACGCTCACTTTTGAAAAACTCAAAAGAAATAAAAAAACTTGGTGTCAAATTGCTTGTAGTTATTCTAAGCAGTTTGGGATTGAAATCCAGCAAAATCGGTTCGATAGGATCAAAGCTATGAATCAAAATGTGGAACCACCACCTAAAAAAAAAATTGATAATTTTGTTACAAAAAGTAACATATATGGTGGAAGAATGCACGGAATGACAAAAGAAAATTCGTTTTATTCGACTGGAAATCGCCTTATAAAATTTCGCGAAGATCCGTCAATAATTTACCCTAGGCCCCATATAAGCCCTACTCCCGGAAAACAGTATAGTACGCCTAAAACCCTATCTAATAATGCTATCATTACAAATTTTGGCACGTCACAGTTTTATAAAACTACAAACAAGACTGTAAAATTTCGTGAAGATCGGTCCATAATTTACCCTAGGCCCCATATAAACCCACTACCGGAAAACAGTTTAGTACGCCTACAATCATAATAAATAATGCTATCATAACAAAATTTGGTACATCACAGTTTTATAGGACTTGAAACAAGACTGTAAAATTTCGTAAAGATCGGTCCATAATTTACCCTAGGCCCCATATAAACCCACTACCGGAAAACAGTTTAGTACGCCTAAAACCGTACAAAATAATGCTAATAGAATAAAATTTAATACTTTACAGTTTTATATTACTAAAAATCACACTAATGAATCTCGTGATGATCGGTCCATAATTTACTATAGACCTCATATAAAGCCCACTCTGGTAAAATAATTAAATACGCCTAAAAACGTAGCAGATATAGATATTGTGATAAACTTCCTTCCAACTTGGCTTAATATGGCCAGAAAAAATGTTATGCAATTTTGTGTACACTGTCCATAATAACCCTTAGATCCATTTAAAGCAGCCTTCTGAAATTCACTGCAAACGTTAAAAATAATTTCTCCGCAGTATTCAAATTTATGTCTCTTAATACCAGAAATCACTCTCCAGAATTTTGGGATGATTGGTTCATTGTTTATCATGGCTCCAATATAAATTCCCCTTCTGAAAATCATTTAAATTCGGCTTAAACTGTTACGAATCGTGATATTTTACTCAAGCTAGTAAAAGTTGCAAAACTAAAAGTCATACAACTTTCTGATTGTCGGTCAATAATTTAATATATGTCTAAACCGCAACCAATTTTAATGCAGATGGCTGTTTTTATACAGATAAATTAATAATAAGTAGACATCATATAGATATTAATCCTAAAACATTCGAACTGCACTGAAAGAATTTTCTTCGCAATACTAACGAATTTTGACATTAATCCTATGAAAAATTGCATTATAAAGGAACCTATGCAGCGCTTCGTTGGATCAATGAAACCTGTTTCATTAAAAGGACTTAATGAAACATTACATCAGATCCATGAATATTATTCATTGGATTAATACTTTCAATAAAGTAAAATTTTTTTATTTTTTTTATTTTTTTTAATTACTTTTTTTTCTTTTTTCTTATTTTATTTTACTTTATTTTATTTTATTTTTTATTTTTTTTCTGTCTCTGGCGGGATTCGAACATGCAACCTCGGTGCTGATAGACTAGCTCACTACCAGCTAGTCTACAGGGGCAGTGTAGTTTTTGTATGAAAAAACTATGTTTTGTTCTCAATTAAGAGCGTAAATATGAGATTAAATTGTCCATAATAACAATAACAACGTTGATTGAAAGTGGATTGAAAGTATCTGTTTCATTACTATAATGACATTTTTAATGTCATAATGAAAATTTTAATTTATGAAGGAAATTATTGAAATATGTTGCTTTTATAAAAAAAATTTTTGATTTCATAAATTTAATGGCATACATGTAACATTAGATGTATGAAATTATTAAATCTTACATTTTTTAAATAACAATTAAACATTTTTTTAAGGAAACTATAATTTTGTATTAATTTATGAATATAGTTATGTTTGTTTATTGATTTTTTGTGTTCCCAATTAAAATTTTTTGTTTTACTTAGACAAACTTCATCAAACGTATCAAACGTATGAAATTCCATTTAGACAATGAAAATTTTCATTTACCCAAGGAAAACTTTTTTATGAAAATGATTCATTAAATATATGAAGCATTTTTCTTTCAGTGTGTCAGTGGAGGGTATCAAAGATTCGGCACAGCCGAATATAGCACTCTAACTTGTTTTTTTCTTAATTTTAAATAATTAAACTTTTTGAACCATGTTCGAAAATTCGAACTAATTTCGAATTTCTTAAAATTATTTCAAATAAATTTAATTTTAGTTTGCGTTCATATATATTATAAATTGTAAAATTATTTAGCGAATTTAACTTAATTTTGAATTCAAACATACAAATTTAAGGTGTTTTACTTACTTTTTTTTTTTTTTTGCTCATAACGGAAAAAATTATTTCAGGATTTTTATGATTTCCGTCTAAAATGTTCTGTACACAATTATAAAGACTTGAGTTTCACATTTTCAAAACGTAAACTCGAATATAAGAACTTTTGCATATAAACATCTTTGTTCGAAATCGAGCTATTGTTTGGGAACAGTACATTCAGTTCGCCTTTTTCCCTCAATTTTTATTTCACAGATCTAGCAGTGGATGGGTTATAAACTGGAGCACTAGCTGCAGTAGGGGGATCACTGAGCATTGTAAGAACTGTAGTACGGGAATATGGTAAAATGTCGCTTAACATCCTAATTTATAATCGATTTTCTAAAGAAACCAATTTTTTGTTCACAGAGCCAATTAATGTGGTTGTGACATCAGTCTGACTGCAGCTAAAGTGCAAAGGTGGACAGTTGAGTAGCTTGAATGGCATACTGAATCCAATACGCATCAGGCAATTAGGTGACAATCAAAGTGGTACAACAAGCACTTAGCCTGCCTAAACATTGAAACCACAATTATATCGATTATATCGAAGTGGCCCTTTCTTTCGCTTAGAAACCACAGGACATAATATATATAATATTTGGTGAACTGATTTATCTATATATTCATACATTTCATTGTTAGATATTTTATTATTTTAAAATATTTATTAATTTCAAATTCTTTTGTATACATTTGCTACATAAAAACATATTTTTTCTCTTGTTGGTATAATCTCTAGTATTAGTAGTGTTATCTTGCAAAACTATTTGAAATTCTATTACATTTCCTTTACACACCATTCCTCTCATATCGAGCACAAAAAAGACAAAACAAACCAAACATATTTTTTTTAAATTAGCTGATGTCCCACTGTGTTCGAAAACAAAACGAACATTCAGTATTTGACACAATTGCAGTGTTTTAAATGAAAGTACAATAAGATTTGTGTGTTGTGTTTAAACTATTGATTCTGATCACACAAATACTCTTATGGTAATCCTCTTAAATAAAAAAAAAAAACAACAAAAAAAAAACTCTTGTTATCTTAAATTTTCAATAAGGATTATTAAAAATTCACACACTTTTTGAAGAAAGAAAAATAATTTTTTTTTTGCAAAAACTGTTTTTATTTGTTTATTTTGGGGGCGTGACTTTTTTTTTTTGCTATGAATTGGGTTTGTTTCAGTGTAAATGCGTTCCATTAAAAGTGCCCTTAATGCATCGTATAATCATCTCTGTGGGGGTTTTTGGTGAAAAATGACAATATTTTTAAAAGTATGTGCTGACAGTTGATCATTTATGTTTTTGTTTTGTTGCTAGTTTGCACAAATGCATAATTTATTGGCAAAATAAATAATATAAGGGTTTAAAAACAAAAACAATTAAACTGCAATTTTCAAGGTACTATTTTTTTAAAGGGTGCCTTTTTAGGAAGCACTTTTAAGGAACTCTAAACAACTTTTAGAGTATCAAAAACTTCAGTCTAGCAAATTCTAATCGTTATCATCTGCTTTTAAGGAAAAAGTATATGAAATGCACCAAATAAATATTTTTTAATTTAACATCAGGAAAAACTACAGCTTCTGACTTAAGACCTTTTTGCCTTACGTAAAAAAAAAAAAATTCTTTTTGTTAGACTTATTTGAACGGTAATTTCATCTCCACGACTTTCTAGCAATATACCGGCAGAGGACGCCAATGTTAATAAATCTTGACAATATGCGAATAATCTCAAAGAAATTAGTTCTAAAAGAACTTAAAGGCCTAAGTCCTAAAGGTACTTTATCACCCCTATCGTGAATAACAAGTGAAATTTTTGTTCCCATGAAATTTTTATTCCCCTCGAAGGGAAAAAAGCAATCGTGAAATTCATGTGAAAAGTTTTTCAAGCTATCAGTTCCAGTGAATGTAAACAAAGAAGAAAGATTAAAAAAAATTAAAAATCAATGAAATTTTTGTTCCAAAATATACAAGTATATATTTTAAAGAAAAGTTAATACAATAAAACAAAATATTTAGTATTGGAGGGATAGTTTGATTACAACGTTAGTTTTTTGTACTTTTTAAATTTAATGTAGTAAAATATTTTCCAAAATTCTGCCACCAAGTCAATCGAAAGATTCACAAATCCGCAGGCATTCGACCTGTTGCTTTGCATTTTGTTGAGCAATTGAGCAATATATCGGTTTGTGCCTTTTTAACTTTATTAACCCTTAATATTCGATTTATAGGAGGAGCTTCTTACATACATTTCCTGTTCCCTAGCAAAAATAAAGTGAGAAAATCTAAGGGGAATGTGAACACATTACGAGGGATAAAACTTTTCACGATAAGGGGAATTTTTTCCCGTAAAAATTTTTTCACGTTATTATTCTCCTTTGAAACATTTTCATGGGAGTTGTTCATGATCGCAAATATGTATGTGAAAAGGAGAAAACTTACGAGGGAAAAATTATTCACGATAGGGGTGAATGCTTTTATTCCCCTTAAAACAAAACAAAGAATAAGGGCCGCAATAGTAATTTAACCTTCTCTCCCGGAAATCCCTGGTGTAAATAACACAACTACACAGAAAAAAATATAAAAATTGATTTCAATCAAAAAATATCTGATATTAATTAATAGGGAAGCGATTTCCATGCAAATGCATGTTTCTTGTCGGTAGTCTAAAAACGATGTCGATCAATTATCTTTCCGAATCATTAAATTTGCGATAAAATGGCATCGATTTGTTTCTGTATATTGTTGCATATTTCGATGAAAATGCATATTTTTGCATATTTAGGTTTTGAATGCATATTTCTGCATATTTTGACATTTTTGAGTAATTTTTTGTAAATTTCCATATTATAAAAAGTTCTTAAAAAATTTTTAAATACACAAAATATAGGAAAACAAATACACAAAAAAAAATTTTCCAAAAAAAATTTTAAAGAATAAATAAATTCTTTTGCAGCTTTGTTTTAAATAAAAGATTCGCAAGATTTCGACAAAAGATGCTTCTTTTTTAAACCGATGCAGCACCTTCCAATGGGCTTAAAAATTTGTATACAAAACTGTTACAAGCTACAGTACTTATTTATTTAAACAAACAAAAATTTTAATTATTTATTTAAGTTTTTTTTAAGATATTTTAATAACAATATATACTTTTTATATTTTTTTTTGGTTTTAGTAAAATTAAAAAAAGATTTTTTGTGGAATATTTTCAAGTTTTTAGTGCATATTTTTTTAGTGAATATTTTATGCGCATATTTTCGATTTCTTAGTTTCATTAAAAGGATTTAATGAAACATTACATTAGATCTATGAATATTATTCATTGGATGAATACTTTCAATAAAGTAAAAAAAATTTTTTTTTTATTATTTGAAAAAAGAAAAAACAGAAGTAAAGGAAAATCATGTAAAATCAAATAAAGTGGATAATCATTCAGGAAAGCAAATTTCGATCTACCAAATGTTAAAATACAATTTGGTTTAAGGATTGATGTTTGACTAGTGACGTCAGCAGTCGTCGATGGCTGCGAGTGTAAGACGGCAAATCCATCTGAGGAGATCGAGTGGTTGCGATCGAAACATGTCATGGTAACCTGGCGGCCAGGGTTCGAGCCCGAGCCACGTCAAGAATGAAAGATTATCAATAACAATTTTAATTAATTTTCATGTTGTAAAATTCCTTTCTTCACAAAAATAATTTAATAAAAATTAAATTTCATGAACTTAAGCCTAATTAAAAATATTAAAAATTTGGATTAAAAACCATAAATAGTTCAACAAAATAACCACAATACTAATTATTTTTTTTAATTATTTTATTTTTTTTTTTAATTATATTTTTTGATTTTTTTTTATTTTATTTTACTTTATTTTATTTTTTATTTATTTTTCTGTCTCTGGCGGGATTCGATCGCGCAACCTCGGTGCTGATAGACTAGCTCACTACCAGCTAGTCTACCGGGGCATTGTAGTTTTTGGATAAAAAAACTATGTTTTTTACTCAATTAAGAGCGTAAATATGAGATTAAATTGTCCATAATAACAATAAACACGTTGATTGAAAGTGGATTAAAAGTTTTTGTTTCATTACTATAATGACATTTTTATTGTCATAATGAAAATTTAAATTTATGAAGGCAATTATTGAAATATGTTGCTTTTATAAAAAAAATTTTTGATTTCATAAAGTTAATGGCATACATGTAACATTAGATGTATGAAATTATTAAATCTTAAGTTTTTTAATTAACAATTAAAAATTTTTTTAAGGAAACTATAATTTTGTATTAATTTATGAATATAGTTACGTTTGTATATTGTTTTTTAATGTTCCCAATTAAAATTTTTTGTTTAACTTGGACAAACTTCAGTTTTCATATATCCAATGAAAATTTTTAACGTAATTACGAAATCTAATGAAGCGATTTTAACGAAAATACTTCATTATAACTATGAAATTCCATTTAAACAATGAAAATTTTCATTTACCCAAGGAACATTTTTTTATGAAAATGATTCATTAAATATGTGAAGCATTTTTCTTTCAGTGTAAGATTTTGTTTGTTGTGCTTAATTCCTAACTTTTATTCTTAATAAAAACACTGAAATTTATTGTTGAAGGATAAGAAGCTTGTTTCTATGCGCATTTAACTGGTTGCTTAGGTCAGATCATCAGAAAATTTTCTCCCAAAAAATTTTAGAAAAGTCAAAGATATAAGCAAATAAAACTGCAGAGTGATTGAGAATTGCAAATACTCAAAAAGTCTTTTTTGCGACGATATCAGAGCTTAAACAAAATATCAACAATAAACAGTGAGTTTATCTTTTCTTGTGATATTAATTTAAAAAAAATTAATTAAATTTGCACCAATAAACAAAACAAATCAATAGAATCAAATAAATATGTTTTCATATCAACAACATTTTTTCCAGTAATGGTGTTGATATAAGTAAACGTTTAATTCACTTCATTAAGTTTTTAATGAATTCTGATTTTATATTTGATTAATTATTTAATAAAAAAAAAAAAATTGGCTTGAATTTTTTCTGTGTATCGAGAAAAAATGCAAAAACAACACAGAAAAAAAGTTGATTTCAATTAATAAAATTTGTGATATCAATTAAAAAAATTAATAAAATTTGCACCAGTCAACAAATTAATAGTATCAATTAAACGTTTAATTCACTTGATTAAACTTTTAATTCATTTGATTAAATGTTTAATTAAAACTTATTTTATTTTTGATTAATTATAATTGATGGAAATAATGGAGAATTTTTTGTGTTAATAACTTTCATTTCGTTACCTTTGTTCTTACAAAACTAAATCCAATTTAATAATTTTAGCAGGAGAGCAAAAAAACTTCGTAAAATGTTTATAAAAAATATTCAGTTGTGGGTATTGCATACTTTGAGTATGTATCAATTTTTTTTACAAGAACAACTCTTAAGAACAGGAAAAAATTAAACCAAAATCTCGTTCGAATTTAATTCCACTTCATTTCGATTTCTAGAGCATGCAGAAAAATTTCATTATAAAAGAGGACTCACAATTTTTTCTTTAATATTATTGGACTTGGCACCTTTACGCACCGTTGCAAAACAACAAATAAAACCTATAAAACAGAAGCCTTGTTCACAATCTTGTGCATATTGAGATTGCAAGCAAATATTTTCTATCAATTTTGAAAGATATCTTTCGTTCAAAGATGATGGATAATTGATTCGCTGAATTTCGGCTTTAGGTTTGCAATTAACATATTGTTACGTTACTGCCTTTCAATAACGTTTTGGTTTATTTCCTTTATAATAAACCGTTTCGAGTTCTTTATTGCACTTTAAATAAAACTAAATAATCACAACACTTTAAACACTGTTTATAATTTACACAACTTTATTTAGTACTTAGTCACTTTAACAACCGTAATTTATAGCTTTTATTCACAACCAACTATAATTTTCTCAGCGTGATACGTTATTGACAAAGTCTGAATGATTCTATGCCATCTTTTTCGATGCTATTTATTCTCTAGCCCAGACGTGTAGATGATACTAGTAACGTCTAGATGGCTCTAGAAAGTTCGCCTCATAACGGCTATTAAACTTACTCATCTATAGTTGCTATCTATATGGCTGAATTAATTAAGTTATTAGGCATCATAAACTAAGGCATACTTTAAGGCGCTACCATAATTTAAGATAACTTAATAACGAACATTCAAGTATTTACAGTGGGGTTGAAGTACAATTATGCACAACAATTTTAACATTAGATCTGTACATTGATTTTACGGTATAAGTGTGCATAGCTTATACAATAACAATTTTAACTAATAAAATAATTAACAAATACTTAATAACTAATCAATACAAAATAACTAATAAATTAATCTAATTCTTAACTAAAGTTACTTTCGTAACAATACAAACTAATGGTTTTAAGTGTTGCATAATAACAAAAAAATAGCAAGTTCAATTACTGTGGATTTCGTTGGTGTAAAGTAAAAATGTATGTACTATATTTACAAATGCTACGATCCAAGACCATTTACACAAGATTGTGACTAGGTTTTTTACTGCAAACTATGACTGATATCTTAAACTTTTGCAATGCAGCACGGAAAATAATAACTTTAAAAACTCAACTTCTTTTCTGTAGACAATGCCTTGAGCTCTAATTGCATGGTAGCCGCATTCTCCGCACAACCATTGCGAAATTTGTACATTGTTTTTATTTGTGATGCTTTTTCAATGCATTTGTTTTAAGTGATGCTTTGTAACACTGCATTAAGGCCTTTGCTTTTGTTAACTGCATAAAAAAACTGAATTAACAAAATATGTTAACAAGTCTCCTTTACAACTGAAGGTTTCTATATAATTGTCGCGCCTACACAATAACTTGTGGCGATAGCTTCATTATTAAACACAGAAAGCAATATTATGCCCACTCTTTGAAATGGCTCTAGTATTAAAAATTTATATTTATGCTACAGTAGACTTGTTAGAAAACTTTGGGGCGGTAAGTCGAAATTATGCGATTATGCCATCATTGGAAAGACACATCGGCATTACAGAAATGACAAATCGGATTCAGTTTAATAAAAAATGTCTTCAGTGCGATGACTCATTAACATCAGAGAAAGCACTCATAATGCTAATGACAAACTGTCATTAAATTGAGTCATTGGTATTTAGTGAGTGAATATTAGTTTTTAGTTACCCGTTTGTTTCTCTTTTCCCAATAAAAAATGGAGCTTCCAACGAAGCAGGTTTGTAAGGGAAAAACATAAGGGTTTCGCTTAGCATTGCGCTTACGGAAGACATGAATTTTATATGGCGAGTTCCCACTTTGAAGCAATACATTTTTGACACAAAAAGCGCATTATTCAGCGCACATAAACATTGTTGGATGTAACGATCATATTTACACACTGAATGTTTTGATACAGTTATTTTTTTAGTATTGTCCCTTACAAACCTGCTTCGTAGTAAGGGAATGCCGTAGCACTTGAAATGTTATTTTTTTTTTTATAAAAGTTGTTGAGAGTTCTTTCACTTACTTTACTGCATTTCTGTATGTCTTATTGCGTAGCGCATAATTGTGCGCTTATTTTTTTCAATGTACCTTTAGTGCTTCGCAAAATGATAAAGTTTTTTATTGGGTTGTTGAATGGCAGCATGCCCGATATGGTTTCGGAACCATTCTACTTTGAAAGTTTTATGTATTTAACTAAATAATATTAACAAATAGAATATGGGAATTTAGCTTCTTATTTTACTTTTTAAACATGAAACTTAATATCAGAGAAAGCACTCATAAGGCTAATGACAAACTGTCATTAAATTGAGTCATTGGGATTGAGTTAGTGAATATTAGTTTTTAGTTACCCGTTACACATTTTTGTTTCTCTTTTGTTGAATGGCAGCATGCCCAATATGGGTATTCTACTTTTCAAGTTTTATGTATTTGACTAAAAAATATTAACAAATAGAATATTTTAATTTAGCTTCTTATTTTACTTTTTAAACATGAAAATTATGTTAATAAAACACAGCCACCACTATCGTGAATAACAAGTGAAATTTTTGTTCCCATCCAATTTTCATTCCCCAAGAAGAGAAAAAAGCAATCGTGAATATCATGTGAAAAATTTTTCACGCTATCAGTTCCAGTGAATGTAAAAAAAGAAGAAAGATTAAAAAAAATTAAAAATCAATGAAATTTTTGTTCAGAAATATACACGTATATATTTAAAAGAAAAGTTAAAATAATAAAATTAAATATTTAGTATTGGAGGGATAGTTTGATTACAACGTTTGTTTTTTGCAATTTTTTTAAATTTTATGTAGTAAAATATTTTCCAAAATTTGGTCACTACGTCGTCGAAAGCTTCACAAATCAGCAGTTAGTCTTTTGTATTGCAATTTGTTAGTCAAAATGTCGGTGTGTGCCTTATTAACCGAACTAGCCCTTAATATTCGATTTGTAGGAGGAACTACTTACATACATGTTCTGGTGCCTAACAAAAATAAAGTGAGAAAATCTAAGGGATACGTGAACAAATTACGAGGGAAAAAACTTTTCACGATAAGGGGAATTTTTCCCCGTGAACATTTTTTCACGTTATTATTCTCCTTTGAATTACCTTTTTTCATGGGAGTGTTTCATGATCGCAAATATGTGAAAAGTGGAAAAATTACGAACGCAAAATTATTCACGATAGGGGTGAAAATGTTGCATCGAATTGATGTCACTGTAGTCATCATATAGATGACACATTAAACATAACAAAATTTTATGATGACGGCCGTATTGGATTGATCTCACTTTGGCTCTATTCCTATTTTACTACAAAAAGCTTATGGGTAAAATTACTGTTGTTCGATTAATTAAGTTGGAATATAATTTGTAATGGTATCTGTAACTTCTTAATAAATAAATAAAAATGCAAAAACTGATCTTTCGTGATTTGCAACAGAGATTAGCAATGAATCGTTTTTTCGCTACTCATGCTGACTCATGAAATTGTAAGTAGAAGTGAGTAGTTATCATTTAAAATCAACTACTCTGATTCACTTATACTCACGAGAGCAATAAATATGAGTGCGACGTCGACATCATATTTATACTCATAAATGACGTCAATTTGATTTCTAATTTCAGGAAAATACTTATAATACTCCGTAGGAAAATTGTTTTTTTTTTTTTTTTTTATCTAATTCTTAACAAACCCTTCCAAATTACTCCCTTTTAAACTATAATTTTTCTACTCACAAAATCAAATACCGTAAACATCTTTTAATCGATTTCCTTTTGTAACCTGAAGTAAAAACTTGATCAAATGTTTTTTTTTTTTTTTTTTTGAATTGGTGTGCGTCTGTCTGTCTATATTTGCAATAAAACAAGCAAACTACAAAGTTTTCTCCCAAAGGATTTCTGAAACATTTTTCTATTTGAAGTGATCAAATTTCCAAAAGAATTTTTAATCAATAATGGACTTGTATGAAGTTCTTAAACCAATAAGGCCGATTACATGTTGCTGCTATTGCATCTTCTATACAATTATTGTTATTATTATTGCCATGAATAAACATGCGGAATTTATTGTTATTCTCTTTTAAGCGGCAATAAGGTCTTGTCGAACAACTCTCACAAACCAAATCAGGTTAAAAATGTCTCCGAAAAATTCCAGCATAAAAACCGACAAGCCGAACACGATGATGATGTGATCATAAGCATGATCATGAGCATAATCATCCTTTTGATCATGACGATGACAAAAGGCGTGTATCACATCTACAAAACAATGTTTTGTCAACATCAAACAAAAACCGCCAGTCATCACAAACCACCGACTACTGATCACTACTTCTTCAAGTAAAACTACTAGAGAGAAGCCCAGTATCATCATCAGTGACTGCAACAGCTACCAAAGATTCTTTTCGAACATCAGCAATAACAAATCGAGATCATTGTAACAAAATAAACATTTGTTGAAACACCAAAAGCAAAAACAAAACTTAAATAAATAATAATATAATCTAAAGAAAAAAAAATTATAAAGTAAAATAAATAAATATTGCTCGAAAAGTATAAATACAAAAAAAAAAAACTTTGTCCAGTGTTGCGAACTTAAATTTTGCTCTGTGTTGACAACTAAATAACGCGTTAATGTGTTTATTGCCCAAGCACGATGATCATTTTTTGTCTCTTGGGAACAGATGCTGCAGATGCATTCATACCTTTTCATTGTACAAGTTTTTGAACTACTCTGTCTGGTGTCCACACACATTCAATTTGACTTTACGATTAAGAGCTACTGGCTTAATGGATGGCTGGACGTGCAAGGGAAAGTTTTAAACATTTGGAATAATGGAACAGGATTATAAAATCCTAACAATATTACATACATAATTCCGAGATCTATAAGGAATGTGTATGTCTTAAGTATAAAATGAAATTGTGAAAAAAATCCTGTGTGAAATATTTTCAGTGGGTAGATTTTTAAGGTAATGGATTATTTACTTTCAAGGTACAAACAGATTTAAAATAAATTTGAGATAACGTAAATAATATGTAAACATTTACAATTTCATTTGTGTCAAATACTTAAAACTTCCTACTTACGAGAACGAGTTTAGTCTTAAGTTAACACAGTGCAACGCATAAAATGCAAATTTCGTCTCGTGTGGAATTTCCGAAACTAACAAATCGCAATTTGGGTTTTGCTGTTCGGACTTTATGACCAGCCTCATGCATATTATGGCTATTTGTTCCACAGCTTTATTTTGAAAACCAATTGGAATTCAGCACAATTGTTACTATAGACTAGAAGAAAAAAAGTAAATTTTGGACGTGTCATCTATTCTCACTGTTGCATAGGCACACTTTTTCTAAGGCTTTTTTCATCATTGTTTCATTTGATTTTTTTTCCAAATTGAGGATGCAAATGCTGTAATTGATTCCCAAATAAAATTCTGTGACTTTTTCAGGTACACATGTTCTTACAAAAATTCATAAAGGAAAAAAAATTGGGTACCGGTTTATCCTCTCACCGTAAATGTCCTGTTATAGCATGACTGTGCGGGAAATTGCTGTATGAACAGTGGCTCCATCTTGTCAATTCCACATTAGTGGCTTAAACTGATTTGTTTCCTATTTATTTTGTGATCAAAGGGTTTGAAACAGGTTTGCTAAATGGATATATAAGCAAAAAAAGATTTTATTAGGCCGCTGTACAAATGTCATCCCGAAATTAGAATTTTTATAAACTAGCAGCCATATTGAACGGAATTAAGTTTGGCTTATATATTTTTAAATTTATGGCTTATTTAACATAGAACATTTGGCAAACGCGTACGATGTATGTGTTTATTCCTGAAATAACTACAAGAAAGAAAGGACATTTATAAAGTCATCCCAAACATTTATATCATAAGCTGTCTTTTCCATGAACGTGCAGGTATACAGGCACATCTCTGATTTTGAGAGCTCCAGTCCAGGGCTGTTCTGATGATGCCTTCCTTAGAGTATGGCCTTTCCAGTGATTGCGGATTTCCGTTTTGATAGACGTTTGCTTAGAAGCAGTCCACAGCGCCTCGTTGCTAATGCGTACGGGCCAAAATATTCTTAATGACATCCTTTTGAGCGGCTAAGTACGATTTGTATACAACTAAGAACACAGATTCAACATTGCTGTTATAGTGGAGAGTTGCGTGGAGTTCCATACCGTGCTGAGCAAGCCATATGCCTGCCTGGCCCTTCCCAATAGGCTCCTGATTTCTTGAGAGAACTGCTTGTCGTCAAAATGACACAAGTCAAGTATGTAATAAGACAGTCCATAAGTACAAAAGCCTTACAGTTTGTTTTTTTGTCCGCATTCTCTTTGTCTTTGGTATTTTAAGTCCTACCCTAGCAGCCATCTTCTGGACCGTGTTGCATGTCGTTGAGTGTATGGGCGAGTTGGAAAATTACATACGCGTAATTCAGATCTACTAATTGGATCTGAAGGCTCCATCTTATGCCTCTGTTCCTTGCCATAATATTGTAGAGGACAATGTTAAATAATAGCGGCGATATCATGCTGCCTTGTCTCGCACCCTTATTATCACTCATGCCGGGTTTGTTTTCGTATAAGACACGATAGTTAGCATCGGAGAATATACTTTGTAGAAGATGCATTATTTTCCCAGGTTCTCCTTTAACTCGTATGGTGTTTTCTGTTCTACAAAAAAAAAAAAAAAAAAAAAAAATACCACCTTGCTAAAAGGTGCATGTAGAAAATGTCTTGCCAACCCTGTAATAATATTATTTGACGAGAACAAAACACGAAAATGGATCGCCCTGTTTTAAATAGCGGACAAAAATTCTAAATATAAACAAATCAAGAAGTTTGTTGTTAAAAATAAAAAACAAATGGCTGCGGTAATATTCATATTTTTTTTGCCTTAAATTGTTTAAATACTTTCTTTAGTTTGTTTTTTATAAAATATGTAAACATTTGTCAGACTGCCGAAGTTTTTAAGATTTTTTGATTTAACGACTGTTTTTTTTTAGAACAATTTTAAAACACCGATTCCACTTAAATTTTATATCACTGACAATCGACCATCAACAATGTAATGCTTTCATATGTTTTTTTACGGTTAAAATAACTATATCCTGATTAGAGGCGATCTTTCCCAACTTCGACAGAAGTTGATTGTTTTATAGGGCATTTGCAACACTTTCGATTTATACGGGGCGTAAAGTGCAACGCCCTTTGCCATTAGTAAGGGTTAGGTTAGGTTCCATTGGCAGCCGTGATCAAGCACAGCTCACGTGGGTCCATTAATTAGTTCCCGTTGTGTTACCATGTCACACCGTCTCCCATGGGTCCTATGTTGTCTGGCTGCTAGTGCTCCCACGCAGCCATCCGGTCGATTCAGTAAAGGAGTGGATCCTGTTTACATCAACATCAGAGAGACAAGTTTTGTCCCCAAGGGCTCTTCGACCAAACATTTTGAGTCTTAGATCTCCGAATGCCGGGCAATTACAGAGAAGATGTTCCGTTGACTCTTCCTCCTCCTCCTCGCCGCAACTTCTACATAAGTCATTATAAGGGAGCCCCAGCCTCTGGGCGTGCCTCCCAATGGGCCAATGGCCGGTTATAACCGCAATCAGGTTTCTAAGATGATGTCTGGACAGCTGTAATGCCCGCCGTGTCCTTTTTTCATCTATGATGGGCCAGATTTTCCTGGTTTCCCCACAGGTAGTTTCAACGAGCCACCTCTGACTGGCGATGATATGAAACTTGTGCGCAATGAGTTGCTTACTCCTTGGGAGTGAAACACCTACATTATATGTCGAGCCGTCTCGATTCAAGGTGGTACCTGCATACGCCAACGAATCCGCCATGCAGTTCCCTGGTATGTCCCTGTGTCCGGGGACCCAATTAAGGGTGACCAGTGAATGTCTCGCTATCTCCTCCAGAGACATCCGGCATTCTCGGACAATTCTCGATGTGATGAACACATTCTCCAGGGATCTTATGGCCGCCTTGCTGTCGGTAATAATGTGAATATCCCTTCCAGATATATCACCGTACCGGATGCGTCTCGCGGCTGTGTAGATGGCCATTATCTCGGCCTGGATGACACTGCAGTGGTCCGGCAGCCTTATAGGAATGCTCCAGTTTAGCTGCTCGGAGTATATGCCAGAACCGACACCACACAGTGTTTTAGACCCGTCCGTGAAAATTTGAATCGCGTTCGCGGGAATTTGTAGGTCATCATAGTGAACCACATTATCCAAAATGCTTACCGTGAAGCCAGGATCAAAGATTGGCTCGGGTGTGACATAATCAACATCCATGTTCCAATTAATTTCGTTCAGAATATTAGCATGTCCGATATTGTAATCCCTCCATGCTCCGGTGGCCCTTAGTCTTACCGCCGCGTTCGCAGCTAAACTTTTCGCCAAAATGTCTGGTGGTAACCAGTTTAAAATCGTAAACAGTGCCTTAGAGGGGGTTGTTCTAATGGCACCTGTTACCGCTATCGCCACCATTCTCATTGTACGTTCAAACCTAATTTGATGACTCTTCACCTCGAGTGCCGGCCACCAAACAGCTGCCCCGTAGAATTGAATGGGTTTAATGACACATTCGTATAGCCAATATACATTTCTCGGGTTAATTCCCCAGTTTAGGCCAATGGCCCCTTTGCAGCAATATAATGCAGTTGCCGCCTTATTAGTCCTGGAAATGGTGTTCATCCTCCAGTTCAGTTTGCTGTCCAATATTAGCCCAAGATACTTGGCGCTGTCAGACAGTTCCAGCGAGATCCCCTTTATCCTCGGGGTATCAAATTTGGGAATTTTGTATCTCCTTGTGAAAAGTACCAGTTCCGTTTTGGAAGGATTTACATCCAGTCCACATCCCTGGCACCATTTTGTTAGGACGTCCAATGCGGACTCCATTAGTTCAGACAATAGTCTGGGATCTTTACCCAGAGCCACAACTGCAACGTCATCCGCATAAGCAACCGTTCTGCAGCACGTCCTTTCCATGGCCCTGAGTAGGGTATTCATATTCAGATTCCAAAATAATGGTGAGAGTACACCGCCTTGCGGGGTGCCCCTAGTCGCAACCTTGGAGATGTTCGAGGCGCCCAAGTTGGATTCAATACGCCTGAAGTGCAGGATACTGCTGACAAATTGAATAATCGCCGGGTCGATTTCCAAATGTCTCATTGCGTTTATAACCGATTCAGGTTCAACGTTGTTGAAAGCGCCCTCAATATCTAGGAATGCAACTAAGGCAAATTCCTTGTAGTGCAGGGATCTCTCTATGTGGCCCACCAATGAGTGAAGCGCAGTTTCCGTGGACCTTCCCTTCGTGTAGGCGTGTTGAGCCAGTGACAAGGAATTGTGTCCTAACGATGATCTAATATGACTATCCAAAATCCTCTCCAGTGTTTTCAGTAGAAAGGAGGATAGACTAATTGGTCTAAAGTCCTTAGCCATAGTGTGAGATGTCTTCCCACTCTTGGGGATGAAGACGATCTTATATGTTGTCCAAGTTAATGGGACATATGAGAGACTCAGGCAGGCTCTAAAAATTGCCAAGAGCCATGGCATCAATATTCCCAGGTTCTTTTGTAGATCCGCTGGGATAATGCCATCCGGACCTGGAGATTTAAAGGGATGGAAGCTTTTGACCGCCCATTCCACACGATGGCGAGTTATCGGAATATTAGAGATATCCCGAGTGCCAGTAAATGTTACCTCCCTAGGCACATCATCAGTGCAACCTGGGAAGTGTGTATTCATCAGGACCTCAAGGGAGTCCCGACTGTTTGTGGGCCAGGATCCGTCCATCTTCCGTATATACGATGGAAGTAAGGGTTAATTGCTTAGAATAACACAAGCCACCCTTTAAGAGAGCAAAGCATTTTTAAGAAACGAACATCAAATTTAATTTTTTAAACAAAATGTCACATTATTTCGTAGAAAAGAAAACACCATTAATGTCTTCCATACTGGCAGACTAAGCAGCCAGGGTATCGCAAGCCTTCTCAAAGTCCATAATCGGTTTGCTTTTTCTTAAATCATAACGTAACTGAAATCAGTCTGGCCTTTTTATGGCTTAACGATTATAACATAAATTAAATCAAATTGAATTGAAGACAGATTTTATGTTAACAAAGTATTGAAAATATTATTGGTGTTCATTGTTTGGTACAAATGGTCTGGCAAAAGACCAAATGCAAAACATAGTAGTTCTTTTTTAAATCCAACAACAAAAAGCGCAGAGTTTCCGTTAGATTTCATAAGAAAAAAATATATTTTGCATTTTATCTTTGGCAAGACCATTTGCATCAAACGCTAAACTCCTCTATTAAAAAAATACATTTCATTTATTCCCTATACAAATGCAATCTCTCTCGAAAAATTTATTTCAATCGATTTTGGAAACAAGAGAAGTGCTGGAACTTTGATTTTTAAGCGTTTGCACATCCCAATATATTTTTTATTTTACCTTCACAGAAAAACATATTTCAATAAATCTTTTAACAACACAGTTTGTAAAAAGATTAAATTTTTGCTTGACAAACTTTTTATTTGATTCAATGAAAAAAATTATCAAAATTGCGCTTTGCAAAAAGCATTCAATAAAACATATTAAATAATTAAATATTTCTTCATATTCAATTAAAAAAAATATTTAAATCAAATTAAACACAGTATTCTTTCAACTCTTGTCCATTATTTAATAGCTTTGATATCGTTGCCAATAAGACCCTAGTGTTGTAATTCCCATTCGGCTTACAGTTTTATTTTTATAATATCATTGGTATCTTTGGAAAAAGCTTTCCTGATGATCTGGCCTAAGCAACCAGCGAAATGCGCATAGAAATAGCTTATCCCCCCACAATAAATGTTAGTGTATTTGCCAAAAAATAAAAACTGGGAATATAGCCGTTCATAATTTTTAAATATTTATTTAACATTTCCAACAATTTTGTTGAAAAAAATTATTTTGGGCAACAACTTTTTTTATTGACTCAATAAACTTGGTTGTTGACTAAAAATTCAATAACTATACCTACAAACTTTCTTATCACTACAACAAAAATCGTTATCGCAGAAAATTCAAACATTTTTTTAATCAAATATGCGATTTTCGCATTCAAATATGAAAATTATTTTTTCTGTGTTCATTATAAATTAACCCTCGTTGCTGTAAATAAAACCGCAACCAAACTACAAAAAAATAAATAAACAATAACAATAGCACAAAACGATGTTAGGTGTCAAACCAATCGACTTGGGCACACAACATATGTTACAAGGTACGAGTACCCACCAATCCAACATCCATACCCAACAACCAAATACGAATTGATACAACAATTTACTTCTGCTGTTGTTGTTGTTGTGGTTGCTGCTGTAACATCAATAAAAATCATTCGATATTGAGGGTTTTCAGTTTTCAGATTTTTTCTTTTTTTTTGCTACCGGCATTAAATATAAATGCTTACAACAAAAACTTTAAACATTTTTAGTTTAAAACTAAAAAAAACAGCTCATCTGTACACCTTAACAACATCAATAACAACAAAAACTTAGGAAAAAAAAAAACAAATCGAATAACAAGCAACAACAACGAACAATAAAAAACAACGACATTTCAAACGTTTAAGCATGCGCATAAAACATGAGCGATATACATTTTTAACATACATTTAACACAAACAACATTGTATATTTTATTTGTTGCAGTTGCAGCTACTACCGTTGCTCTTGTAGCAACATTTTTCATTCCACGGAATGAGCAGAAATCTATTGCCGCTCACACTTTTCCTGAAAGACAAGTTGAAGATTTTTTTCTCCTTCTTCTTTTGGATTTCCATGTTGCAGCGTTTTAAGCTTAATGTTGCTGTTGCTTCTGATGTTACTGTTGTCGTCGTCGTTGAATAGGAAAACCAAATAGATTCACGCCTAAAATCGCCTGGGAAATATTACAAGGTCTATACACTCTTTGTACCTCAAAAAGGTATCACTTTGACAAAAAACACTGTCCAATGGTATCAAATGAATGCTTAAGACATGTTGTCTAGAGGTTTTTTGCTGTTACTATTACTACTGTTGGTGTTGTTGTTGTTGCATGTGCTACAATGCCCTACTAAATAGTTGATAGGGATTTATGAAATCGATTTGGGGCTTTGCAACACATCCAAATAAGGGAGTACACAGACATACCTACACTGATTGAAACATTACTTTTCTTCACATAACGCCAAGGCAAAGGTTCTATTAAATATACAAATGCCAGAAAATATTTGGAAATACAGGGTTAGCCATTTCGTGGTTTTTAATTCACCGGTCTGGCAAGACCGTCAGCTGTTAAATATCTGTCATCTAAAGTGCCATTTATTTAGTGAAAGGTTTGCCATTTTACGAATATGGATCGTTTAACAACCCAAGAACGCATTAAAATAGTTAAAACGTTTAACAAGATAGTGGTGGTTTAATCGCGGACACTTTTCGAGCATAACAGAGGTATTATGTCCGTCCTTATCGACTTACTGTGGAAGGAATTGGCAAGATTATAAAGAAATTTGAATAGACTGGAAGCGTTACAGATGTGGGTAGGCCTGTGCATTATCGCAATGTGAGAACTGACGAAAATATCGTAAAAACCGTTAATGTCAATTCAGAGCGCTATGGCCGTATGATAACCGATCTTTCTGGCCTACAATTGAATATTATTAACTGGACGACATGCAATTTCAACAAGACAGTGCCACGACCCAGACAACATAACCGAAATCTTTTAAGGAGACAATAGAATTTAAAATGTCCAACAATATTTGGAAAGTCCCTTTATTAAGACAGTTTAAACCTATAACCCTTTTAAATAATAATAACACTTTTTGACCCATTATCATAATGGCTACATACGCTGTCTCCGATAATTCAAATGGATTGCTAGAATCTCTTCATGTTTTTCGTTTTACTTTTTCACTAGTTTCTTCATTCTTCTGTTAATAAATACAAAAACACCGCCTGAATCATTTAAAATTAAAACACAATGATCGTACGTTATTTGAATGCTAAAAAAGTGAAATAAGAAGCAAAAATTCCCGAATTCTTTTTGTAAATAATATTTAGCTAAATAAATGGAGGTCCAACCAAAACGCACGATGTTAATTGTAAATAAAACAACCGTTTTCAGTGAATTATCTTAATATTTTTTTATTATGATAAAAGGATCTATGACAGTTATGTGTAAAACAAAATATCGGATACATGCTCGCCACGTACTCTGTGGCATATTTTTAATGACTTTGAGACATAATTGTAGTTAAATGTAGTTAATGTGCCGAATCATCTCATCCTTTAGCTCTTGAATTGTTCTTGGCTAATTGACGTTCATATTTTCCTTTTAATATGCCCAACGAACTTCTAACCAACTTCTAAATGGACTTCTAACGGTGTCAAATCACATGATCGCGGCAGCCAATTAACAGCACCTCGACGTGAGATAGCAGGGTCATTGAATTTCTAGCGCAAAAGAGCCATTGTTTCGTTGGTTGTGTGGCAAGTGGCACCATTCCGTTGGAAAAACTCAATCTCTGGCCACAAGAATTCCGTTATCATCATTTACGGTAACTGCTTTGCCGACCTAATTTTCGAAGAAGTACGGCCTGATGAAGCCGCCAGCCAGAACGAACTTTGCGAGGATGCACAGGTGTTTTCACATTTCCAGCAGACCTGGTTTGCTGAAATTTGCGCACAATTCTCTCGATTGTGGACACGTTTGGTGACCAAAAACAAATCACGAAGTGCCAAAATACATTTTGATTTGAACGCTCATTCATTTGGTTGAATTTCTCAAACACTGAAACAAAGAAATGTCCGATTAAGTTGGGCAAAAAACTTGACGTTAAGGTGTAACTCACAATTAATATCGTGCATTTTGGTTGAACCACCCGTTACGTCAAAGTTTCAAAGTAAAATAATTACAAAAACCATATCGGGCATGAACTGGTATCCTATAATTGAGGGTTATTCTGTAACCAAAGGGGGGAATACAACAAATGCAAAACAAACGGCTAAGTTAACCATATTATAATCTCTCTCTCTCAGTCTGTTGCTCTGGGGCAAGGATTGAGGTTAGAACGAGAATCTTTTGAGGTTATTTCAAGTAAGAATTTGGCTTAAAACCAACTCCAAAATTGTTGAATCAAGCGAAGTTTGAAATTAATCCCGTTTGCGGATTATTTTAAGTACATGGTAGGGATGGGCAAATTGAAAAAATATATCGATATATATTAGGGTATTCATTTAATCGGCCTTTTGCTTTAACGGTTAATCGCTCGATTAATTAACCGAGGTTTTGGTTTAATCGATTAATAATCGGTTAATTTTGTTCTTGATCGGTTAACCGATTAATAATGTTTTTGTATAAATTAAGTAATTTCAATATATGAAAACGCATTAATTGTTTATTATTTGGAGTTTATTAGTAAAATAAATAATAACATACCAAAAATAACAATTCTTGATCTAAAACGAGCAAAAAAAAAACAATTCATAAATATTTAATATGCATTTTTCAATTAATACACAAGTTGTGCTATCAAGTCATATCGCCATAATGGCTGTAGGAAAAAAAATAAATGAAAAATCGCCCAAAAAAATTCCATGTAAAATTGGGCCTGTATTCATATGAAAAGTGACCCAAAATTTTTGGGCTATTTTTCATTATTATTGGGTGATTTTTCGTTTTTTAAATTTCATAATGAAAAATCACCCAAAAATATTGTATGAAAAATAGCCCATTTTTTCGGGCAATCTTTCATTTTCAAATCTTACATACTATTTGGCTGAATCATGTTTAAAATAAATATTGTTGTGTTTCAAACAAAATAAAAATTTTTAATATTTTTAATTAGGCTTAAGTTCATGAAATTTAATTTTTATTAAATTATTTTTATGAAGAAAGGAATTTTACAACATGAAAATTAATTAAAATTGTTATTGATAATCTTTCATTCTTGACGTGGCTCGGGCTCGAACCCTGGCCGGCAGGTTACCATGACATGTTTCGATCGCAACCACTCGATCTCCTCAGATGGATTTGCCGTCTTACACTCGCAGCCATCGACGACTGCTGACGTCACTAGTCAAACATCAATCCTTAAACCAAATTGTATTTTAACATTTGGTAGATCGAAATTGGCTTTCCTGAATGATTATCCATTTTAATTTATTTTACATGTTTTTTCCTTTACTTCTGTTTTTTTTTTTTTCTTTCTTGTGTTCATTAATTCTTCATAACTGTACAGTAGAAATCTAAATTATAAGCGGTAGCCCACAACAGTCATATCGTCGGCTTAATATCCTGCTAAGCCACTTTCAGCACATTTAACAGGAGAGACGAAAAACTTCTTAATTTTCCTATTTGCAGCTTGATAGAAAATTAAAAATAAAGTTAGTTGACACTCTTCAAGACTTAAATAGAATAAAAACCACATGCTGGTCGACTAGGCGTACCTTTCTCTGCCAAACGGCATCAAAATCTCAATTTACATAAAAAGTGGATTTAGCCGGTTTGCATATTAAGCCAACGATATATATATTTCTTGTAATTATTTAAAGACATCAGACTTTATGACTATCTTGTATATTCCCCAAATATGTACATATTTATAAAAAAATAAACTGACATAATTTCATTAGTTATATGAGATCTTTTAAAATAATCTTTTAGAAAAGTTTTTTTTTTGCCAAAACTTGACTTGGAAAAAATTCTTTTACTTATCGTAGATATCTAATTTCTCAGTCCTTTTCCAGGTTTTCTCTCAACATATAAAATACTCCATTATGCCATTAGAGTTTTTTTTTAAATGTTTAACACTTCTAATTGTTTCTGTTAATTCTGTTAAAAGACTGATATGAGAAGATATAAGAAGAAACAAATAACTAAACACATACATAAAACAGAAAAAAACGTGTTGGTAATCAAAAATGTAACCCATTTTTCGCTACATTCCTGTTGATCGATGATGAAGATAAAAAAAACATTGTAATTTAAGTCGCCAGTCGGCGGAAAATGGGTTAAAATAAAGTTCACTGAAAACCAGCGTGGCCATTTTGGTATTTTTGCAGCTAGATTTAGCATTTTTTTTGTCTGATTTAGCTGCAAATTTTTCATTTAGCAGTTAGCATTTTTTTTAGCATTTTTCAACTACATATTTAGCATTTTTTAGCATTATTTAATTTAAGAATATTCAAGTAATATTTTTTGAAAATCTACCACGCTTTTTTGTTGAATGCACATACAAATCCCTACTCTTTTGCTATAGAAACTGTACAATCTTTTAAAAGACCTTTCATATCAAATTGTTTTAAATTTTGATCAGTTTAAACCATTTAATTCATGTTAAGCGGATCTTTTCCCTCAATTACAATTTCAAAACAATTTTTGGAGACGAAAAAAATACCATAACTTTTGAAATATAAACTTTATGTCAACTTAAACAACGATTGCCAAACAATTTACAAATCCCTACTCTTTTGCTATAGAAACTGTACAATCTTTTAAAAGACCTTTCATATCAAATTGTTTTAAATTTTGATCAGTTTAAACCATTTAATTCATGTTAAGCGGATCTTTTCCCTCAATTACAATTTCAAAACAATTTTTGGAGACGAAAAAAATACCATAACTTTTGAAATATAAACTTTATGTCAACTTAAACAACGATTGCCAAACAATTTTCATAATTTGAGCCGTTTATTTTGAAAGTGGCATAAGTCATTTCGGTTTTTAAGTCGAGATATTTAAGGGTTTGCGTTTTAACACGTTTAAAAATATGGATGCTAACTTTCGAGAAGATTCACTGGTATTTGATACATCATGATAATGATATTTTTCTCAGTATTATTATTATTATTATTCATTATTATTATTTATTATTATTATTTATTATTAACTCGATTTTTTTTGAAAAAGTGACTAATGCCACTTTCAAAATAAACGGCTCATTTAACAAATACTAACTTTTTTGTGTAGAAAACAGTTTAAAAACTAATGAATGCAAATTAAGCGAACATTTAAAAGAAGAAATGATTGATTTCACTGTAGAAAAAATTACAACTTTGGAACATCAGTGCCAGAAACTAAATTCATATGAATTGTTAAATAGGAACTCAACAGTTGATTTCTGAATAAATGTATATGGATATAGAAATGCATTAAATGAAAATCCATTCAGTGAATTAGCTTCTTTTGCAATGAAGTTCTTGGTTTTGCCATTTAGCAACGCTGAAGTTAAAATAAGTTTTTAGTGGTATAAATCTCTTAAAACCGAAAATTCGAAATATAATGACGTTTAAGTCTATGAAATCGCTACTTTATATTAGGTGTGGTTCAAAATGTGGCGATAGTTTTAAAAAATTGTACAATCTCATATAAAAATGGAATAAGAACATATATTATAATGATATCTCGATCGATTCTTCAGAAGCTGAAGAAGAATATTCATTTGATGACGTTTTAATTTATAAAATAAATTTTTTTTTTTTAAATTTTATATAATTTTTATAAAACTATTAAATAATAGCCATTTATGGGTCAAATTCCCTTAATTTTTTGTTACTCCCCATCTACAACTGACATGATTTGCTGTTATAACTTGATGTTATAAAAGCGTTTTTAAAACATTTGCATTAACAACAGTGTTATAACATGAGAAAACTTCTAACATGATGAGTCTATACTTAACACTAACATTATATTAGTGTTAAAGTTAAGCATTTCATGTCAGTTGTAGACTGCATGTTATAGTATGGTACCTTTTGTTTGAAAACTTTTTATGTACGTATATAAAGACTGAAATATGTTTCTTTTATAGTTTCAAGACTTTTTATGTTTTATTAATATTTTATTGTTATTTTTTAATCAGTTTGTTCTATTGATATAATGTAATGTAGTTTATAGGAAAGAATTATGCAAAATAAATCATGTATAAAGGTTTATTGACTAAAATTACAAAAAAATAATACAATTTAAATCTTAGCACTATTTTTTGGCAGTTTAGGATTTTGTTTAGCATTTTTTAGCATTATTTTAAAGCCGATTTAGCGGTAAAATATTTTTAGATATGGCCACACTGCTGAAACACCTTTTTTGTTTTTATGAAAAAATATTTTCTAAACCATACATACATTTTGTATATAAGATGAAACAAATAATTAAAATCACAAAAAAAAATGTTAGTTATAATACAGTAGACGCTCACAAATTAGAGCTTTCAGTAATTCGAACGTCCAGAAATTAGAATCAGTGTTTGCAATACATTAAACGCTCTAAAATTCGAATTTAAAATTCTAATTTCAGAGCGTTTTTTTTTTTTTTGTTATTTGAACACAAGAAATCCGCAGTTTATATTTATTCTGTTTGATCATAGTAAAACTAAAAAGGGGAATTACCAAATCATATGTATATGTTTTTTCCTTATTGAATTGTTATGTTTTGTTGCCATTAGTTTTTTTATATTCATATATTTAATTTAAAAAAATACATTTAATGTATTGAACTGAATTGTTACGTTTTGTTTTCTTGTTTATATCAAACAAACTTGAATTAAAAAAAATTTAAAAGTCTTTTATTTAAGTTTTTGGAAGTAAATTTACTCAATTTTTATTCGGAAAAAAAGTCCAGATATTAGAATAATTCAGAAATTAGAATCGCCTCAAAAACAAAGCGGTTCTAATTTGCGAGCGTCTACTGTACTACAAAATATTGAAAATTTTATCACATCGGTTAATCGACTGAAATTAATCGGTTTAATCGTTAATCGAAAAAAGCCAATTTGAAATTAACCGATCAGTTAATCGGGTAGTTATTAATCGGTTAACCGATTGACGATTAACCGAATGAATACCCTAATATATATCGAATCGATATTTTTTAAAAGTATCGATATATATTATTTCAAAAATATCGATATATCGACCGTATTTTGCTGCAACTATTACCAAATTAAAAAATTTAATATATATACATATATGCACAAATCTTATTATTATTCCAAATATATATAGGCACATATATTGTTCCAAAACCGCATAAAATAAATCTTTTCAAGTTCGTTTGACTTTACTGTTTTAATTAGAAATCTGCAATGTGAAAACCCCAATTTTTTCTTAATTCTTCTTATAAATGATAATCTTTACATGCAGTCTACAACTGACATGAAATGCTTAACATTAACACAAATATGACGTTAGTGTTAAGTATAGACTCATCATGTTAGAGGTTCTCTCATGTTATAACACGGTTGTTAATGCAAATGTTTTAACAACCCTTTTATAACATTATGTTATAACAGCAAATCATGTCAGTTGTAGACTGGGAGTTATAGATCTTCATACTAGTTATAAAAAACATGTGATGCATGCAGTGATGCCAATTCTTAAGAAACGCATATTGTTTGAAAAACGTCTAAAATTTTGAGTTTTTAATGAAGACTGACTTTAAAAAATATCGAATTCGACAGTCGTATTTCAATATCGATACATCGATATATCGGTATTTTAAATATCGGCGATATATATCGATTATTCTTTTTAAAAATATCGATATTTTGATATATCGATATTTTTTGCCCATTCCTAGTACAGGGTACTTGAATCAAGCGTTCTGTACTTGATTAAGGGAAATCCGTGCTTACTGTACTATTGAAACCGTTTCGGCTTGATTTAATAACAGATTTATTGATTTTTCTTTTCAGCGTATATATTTAGCTTTATAAACATATTTCTATCAAATGTGCTGATATATCAATAACAAATAACGTCTGTTATTGATCAGTTCAAGCGTTACCAACAATTTCTATAACTTTAAGCACTTTCTAATAAAAAGTAAATCAATCCAGTAAGTGTTAAAGTTAAAAAAAGAATACTTAAAAGTGACTTTCTGTATGTGATTGTATTTGTTGTAATTTATGTGTAGATGACATTTTAACTTTTTTTCGCATAAATTACCTTTTCAACATTACAAAGTTGTAAATTTTTTTTTCCTCTCTACATTTTTATTTACTATTTTTTTTTATTATTTTCTATAATCGCAGCACATGTGGAATAATTTTTCATAAAGTTACATTTTTATTATTTGCACAAATCAAAATGCAAAAATTTCATAAGAATCTTTCAGATGTTTTTGCTTTGATTGTTCAGATTGTTTTGTTGTTTTTCTTCTTTAAAATGGAATACAAAATGAGTTTAAGGAATAAGATTGTATTCTGTTAGCCGTTAGATGTTGTAGGAAGATAAAAAAGTGCTAAATATGGAGGAAAAATTTGGATTGATATTTGTGGTTTCTAAAGAAGATATTTTTGTGCTGTCTGGAAAACTTAAATTTCTTAGAAATAATTATAAGTTGATTTAGAAACCAAAACCTTAATTTTTTTTTACATTGCATTAGGAAAATTGTTTATAAAAATATTTTTGTTAAAGTGAGGTTAAGTATTTTACAAAATAAAGAGGTATTATTTTATTAAAGTGTTGTGTTTTTAGTTTTTTTTTTTTTTTTTTATAAACACAACAAATTCAATGGAATGACCAAATTTTTTCTTTATTACCTCACACATTTTATGGCATTTGATGTTTAAAAATAATTTCTGGCATATGGCCACCGCAATTGCGCCTTATGAACGCCATTCTGTCTGTGCAATTTCGCATCACCTTTTCGCGCATACTCGGTCTTGTTTCGTCAAAAGTGATTGGCGAACGAGGTGGCCAATTCACAGATCCATTTCTTGAGATATTTCGGTCACAAAGCATTTGACTCTACAAAATAATGGTTTCACGCGCTGTACGGCATGCCATGTTGAGTCTTCCTGTTGCTACAATTTCTCCTCCAAGTGATTTGCAGTGGCATGAGTAGTAAAAAAAATCACTAATCATTTGCCTGTAGCGTTCGCCATTCACGGCAGTGATGTAAAATTCAGTACTATGGTACTATTTTCAGTACTTTTTCCTTTCAAAGATACCACCGTACCCCCACGTCCGTTTTAGTACTCTTTTTGTTATGCTTCTTCTTTAGAAATTTAGCGCTGATTTTTTTTTTAACATTGAGTCGTCAACAAAAAGTTCTTACTCCGACTCCAACCGCTAAAATTCAACTCCGACTCCTAATCTAACCTTAATGCTAAATGTATATGAGACTGGTCCTTATTTGACTTTAAACTCTTTTTTTAATGCAGTACCTGTTAAATGGTAAAATATAGCAAAACAAGGATTCAGTAAAAGTTTCGAATCAATATTTTTAATATTGCATCGCAAATTTCGAAGTATTTTTATTTTGGAAATTATACGAATATTTTTTTAAATTTTTTATGCCGAAAAATCCGGTACAAAAACCTCTACAGCTTCGACTCCAAAGCCTTGTTTACAACATTGCCTACACAAAATTTATTATTTTCAAAAGGCTATGGCAACACTGCCTATTCGTATATTTTAATTTTAGATATCGTCATCAAAATTTTGCTGTTGAAATTTAGTTGAAATGTATCTCGTTCCATAAATGGCTGAGATATGAGCAAAAACAAAGTTTTAAAAAAGTGCCAAAATGTTGAAAAAGTACCCTTTTGGTTGGTGGTCAGCACCATCTAAATATTTCAATTTTCCATCTCTGATTCACGGTAGTGTTGGCAAAGGGAATCATGGTTACCGTTAGGAATTTTTGAAAAGTCGCACAAAAGTTCGTTTTATAAAAATAAAATTGCAAATAAAAGTCGTTTGAGAAAATAAAAATCGCTTTATTAATAAAAAGCAAAGCATAGTGTTTTTTGAAGATGATTGGTTTAGTTCACTAAAAGCTTTTTACAAACACTACAAAAAGGCGGCTTTGAAGCCATCTCTTGGTTAAGCCATTTATTCTTTCGATTGGTATCACTAAAAATTACGTTTCCTGGAAGGACCTGCTGCGATGTTAACGATAACTTCATTCATTGACTCGGAGGCTAAAAATAATTTTGTAAAATGAGCCCCGCATTTTTTTTATTTTAAAAAGTTTTTTTGCTAAAACTTTTCTTTGAAACCTTGTAAAAAATTTCTTATATACAAAAATAATAAAATTGTTGGCAAAGGAACAATAAAGGAATTGCTTTAGATTTTTACGATTTTGTTTAAAAAAATAATAAAAGTTCATCAAATTTAATTTTCATTGAATTATTTTTTATGAAGAAAGGAATTTTACAACATGAAAATTAATTAAAATTGTTATTGTTAATTTTTCATTCTTGACTGCAGCTGGGGCTCGAACACAGGCTTTCGCGGACAGGTTACCCTGACATGTTTTGATCGCAACCACTCAATCTCTTCAGAGAGATTTGCCGTTTAACACTCTTTAAACAAAATTGTATTCAACCTTTGGTAGCTCGAAATTTGCTTTGAATGATTATCTATTTTAATTGATTTTACATGTTTGTATTTCTGTACGCACGGTACGGTCTAGCTTTGCATGTTTTTTTTTTTATAAAAAAGACAATGTGGTCATGAATTGCTCTATCCCTACAAAGAATGCGACTAGTCCATACACGCCCATAAGGGACGAGGACTAGTCCAAAGGTAACCCCAATGTATAAAAAAACATGGCCTTTTTAACATTGCGATTTCCTAGGGCAGCACCTTATAACCCAGCTTTGCATTACAAAAGAGTATGTAATTATAAAACAAGTAAGAAAGTATATTCGGTCAAGCCCGACCATATGATACCCTACACTACAGTATTAAAAAACACATCATGCTTATATGTCCATATAAATATGGATTTATCTATGTTTATAAAAGTCATTAAAATCGGTTTGAAAGTTTGTGAGATGCAGAAATTGTCCCCTACCTCCCTTAGTGATCCTATCTATGTTTTGAATTTCATTAAAATCGGTTTGAGAGGCAGAAACTGGCCCTATCTCCCCTCGTGGTCCTATTTTTTAAAAACTGCATCCATTTTGTGTCCATAAAGATATGGTTCTATGTATGTTTTAAATTTCATTAAAATCGGTTTGATAGTTTCTGAGAGGAAGAAATTTCCCCTTATCTTCCCTCGTGGCCCTACGATTTGGCTTGGTCCTTGTGCCAATAAAAACCTATGTCCCAAATTTTATTAAATTATCTCCAAAATTGCGACCTGTACTTTGCGCACAAGGTTACATGGACAGCCAGCCAGCCGGACGGCCATCGTTAGTTCGACTCAGAAAGTGATTCTGAGTCGATCGGTATACTTTAAGGTGGTTCTAGGACCAATTTTTTTACACACATCAGCACAAATGCATAATACCCATTCCACTACTGTGGTGTGGGTATAACTACTTCATGGTATACTCCAGAGGATTAGCTTTGAAATCGTTTAAAAACGAAAACATGCTAAAAAACGAAGAAATTTCATTTCACTATAAACAATGACATGGTCCATGCTTGCATTACATTGGACCAGTCCAGGGAGTAGTCCATTTCATCAATATGGATAAAGTAGTCCAATATTATTTGCAGGGATAGTATTGCGTTTTAGCTGAACAGATGGGTTATGCGTACAGTAAACTTGACTAATTGAATTTTGGATTCGCAAATTGTAAACGTTGTTCTGGTGTAAATTCTTTGCATGGTAACTTGCCAAAGTATACTGGAAAAAAAATCAAACATACTTCATTAGTATATCAGCTGGTTTAAGAGTTATGCCTGTTTTAAGAACTTTTCTTCTTAAAAAACGCTTTATATTCTACGAAACCAAGGATGGCAACCGAAATGAATATCGGTATTGCACAATTTTTTATTTCGGTATCGGTAATAATTCCTGTATTCAATTTAAGCGATATCGGTACACAGTATCGCATACCAACCTGGTTCGTTACTTTTTTTCGTTTAACAGTTTTTTAATATCTACGACAAACTAGTCTGCAAATTAGTTTGTAAGTTTATTTTTTCAAAATAGTTTTAAACTGGACTTGCAATATGATTGTTGTCATGATGGTAAAGAGTATAACAAAATCAAAAGATGTAAAACATGAACTTAAAAGGGCCTACAAATTTAAAATAATTTACGTATATGTATTGTCTTTTGTGTCTGTCTTTATTTAATACCACGCAAATCACCATTCCAACATTTAAGTGCTGAACTAAAATAAATTTTTTTATTTTAATTAAATCTTGTTTATTTTTCTTAATTTAACAACATTTTTTTTAGTTAGTTTTCATTACAGCTTCCGGTAAATAGATATAAAATTTCAATTATATTAAACAAAACATAAAAAATAAACGCTATTAGTAGTTTATTCAAAAATTTTTGTCACGTGCTTTATGTTTTAAGAGCTACGCCTCCATCTGCAATTTCCGTTCACCCCTCTTAAATATGAAAATCACTACACAACTAATAATTGGCTGCATCTATTACGACAATATTTGTTAATAATGGTATGAAATCCTCATAATGAGGCAACGAAGTTAAACTACACAGCACTTAGAAATTTTTACAAGAATCAAAAAATGAGGGTTAATTTAATTAAGAACAACATTTTGTTACAATCATAGTTAGACAAACAATAGGTTAAAAAAACACATTCCTAAAAATTATGAAAAATATTTAATTAAATGTATTAAATTACATTTGACATGCGTAAGCAGGCGCTCGTTTCTTAACAGAAGCACACCTTCCCCGCTCTCTCTCTGTTTGTATCACTGTTGTCGTAAAACCAATCCGTTTTGTGTTTTCCTTTTTTAATACAGTTCCATTGGATTTTTTTTTTATTTTCTTTTTCGAAATTTGCCGCCTTTTTAAACATGACAGTTACAAATTAAATCATTTTCAACACCTATTTTGACAGTTCATAAAATACATTTGTCATAAAACTTCTCAATCGTGTGTTCTCCAGTTTTTGTATTCTTTATCGAACTTCTGGTATATTTTGTTATTCTAGTTAGGCGAAAAGATCACAACAGATAAAGCTGTACATCTCGCTAAAAAAAGCTTCCACCAAGAAACCTTTTTAAAGTCTTGCTGTCTGTATCTTCTTAAAGTTCTTTAACATTTTGTTGCGTTTAGCAAACGTACAATTTATAATGGTCATTGAAAATTCAGATCAAACTTGTATGTCCTGTCTGACAGTTTGTCCAAAAAGAGGTTGATATGACAAAAAAAAACAAAAAAGATTTGTCTTTTGGTATTTTATTTTCGTCTCTGTGGCATTTTTTATTTCTATTTGTTTGTGGCATGATCTGTCTGACTTAAAGTTTTATGTCACAGCTGGATTTTATTGAACGAACTACTAAATTTAAAAAGAAAACTTTAATTTATGACCTTCTTATAAGGGGCTGCATGACCAATCGTAAATAATTAATTCCAAAGTTGTTTTTAAAAAAGAATAAAAAAGTTTTAAAAGAATATTTCAATATAAAATTCGAAATTTTTCAAATTGTGATTAAAAAGGAGGGAATAAACTGATTAATATTAGTAACGAAATGCAATTAGTTTTACAATCGTGTCCCTAAAAATCACATTTTCACTAAAAATTCACTTATTCACACAAAAATCAATTTTGCTTTCAAAAGTCTCTTGTCTTCTAAGAATTCTCTTCTTATTCCAAAAAGTTATTTTATAACTAAAAAGACCCTGTTTCACTATAAAGTCACTATTTCTATAAAAAGGCATATTTTTCTCTAAAAAGTCCCTTTTTCACTAAAAAGGTCCCTTTTTCTCTAAAAATTCACTTTTTTTTATTAAAAAAGGTTCTTTTTTACTTAAAAGTCACTTTTTCACAAAAAAGTAATTTTTTCACTAAAAAAAAGTCACTTTTTCGCAAAAAAAGTCAAATTTTCACTTAAAATTCACTTTTTCACTAAAAAGTCTCTTTTTGAATAAAAAGTCATTTTTTTCAATAAACAGTCACATTTTTTCACTAAAAAGTCACCTTTTCACTATAAAGTCACTTTTTTCCCTTAAATGTCATTTATTTTATTTTCACTGATAAGTCACTTTTTCACTTAAATTTACTTTCTGTTTTCACTAAAAAGTCACTTTTTCCATTAAAAAGTCACTTTTTCACTAAAAAGTCACTTTTTCCATTAAAAAGTCACTTTTTCACTAAAAAGTCACTTTTTCCATTAAAAAGTCACTTTTTCACTAAAATGTCACTTTTTCCATTAAAAAGTCACTTTTTCCACTAAAAAGTCACTTTTTCCACTAAAAAGTTACTTTTTCCACTTAAAAGTCACTTTTTCAATAAACACTCACATTTTTTCACTAAAAAGTCACTTTTTCACTATAAAGTTAATTATTTTCACTAAAATGTCACTTTATTTCCTAAAACGTCATTTATTTTATTTTCACTAATAAGTCACTTTTTCGCTTAAATTTACTTTCTGTTTTCACTAAAAAGTCACTTTTCACTAAAATTTTTTTAAAACAGTTACTTTTTTACTGAAAAGTTTTACTTCATTTTATTTTTTTTTTACTGAAACGTAACTTTTTTTTTTTTTTTTACTAAAAAGTCACTTTTTTATTAAAAATACACTTTTTCACTTAAAATTCACTTTTTCATTAAAAATACACTTATTCACTTAAAATTCATTTTTTCACTAAAAAGTCACTTTTTCACTTAAAATTAATTTTTTCACAAAAAAGTCACTTTTTCACTAAAAATTCACTTTTTCACTAAAAAGGTACTTTTTCGCTGAAAAGTCACTTTTTCAATATAAAGTCACTTTTACACAATAAAGTCACTTTTTCACTATATAGTCACTTTTTCACTATAAAGTCACTTTTTCACTAAAAAGTCACTTTTTACTAAAAAAAAAGTCACTTTTTTACAAAAAAAAAAAAAAATTTTTGACTAAAAAGTCCCTTTTACACTAAAAAGTCACTTTATCAATCAAAAGTCACTTTTTCACTAAAAAGTTACTTTTTCACTAAAAAGTCACTTTTTCACCAAAAAAGTCCCTTTTCACTAAGAAGTAAATATTTCACTTAAAAGTTCCTTTTTGACTCAAAAATTAACTTTTTAACTTTTAAAAGTCCCTTTTTTCTCTAAAAAGTCACTTTTTCACTAGGAAGTCACTTTTTGCACTAAAAATTCACTTTTTCAATAAAAATTTATTCATTTTTCTAAAGTCAGTTTTTCACCACAAAAATTTTCAAAAAAAGTAACTTCTTTACCGTAAAGTTTCTTTTTCCACTAAAAAGTAAATTTTATACTAAAAAGTTACTTTTTTACTGAAATGTCTCTGTTTTACTAAAATATTACTTTTACCGAAAAGTCTCTGTTACACTAAAAAGTTACATGTTTAGTGAAAAGTCAAAGTCTCTTTTCACTAAAAAGTAACATGTTTACTGAAAAGTCTCTTTTCACTAAAATGTCACTTTTTCCATTAAAAAGTCACTTTTTCCACTAAAATGTCACTTTTTTCATTAAAAAGTCACTTGTTCCACTAAAATGTCACTTTTTCCATTAAAAAGTCACTTTTTCGACTAAAAAGTCACTTTTTCCACTAAAAAGTCACTTTTTCCACTAAAAAGTCACTTTTTCCACTAAAAAGTCACTTTTTCACACAAAAGTAATTTTTTCTTTTAAAAGTCACTTTTTTTCTTACAAATGCATTTTTTTTAAAGTCCGAAATAAATGATTTGAAATTTGATTTTTTCTTATTTTGTATTTTTTTTTGCTCTTTAAATCCAAGAAATACAGTCCTCAAAATATTTACTTTTCTACAAAATAAACATCAAAAAAAGTAAAAAAAATTTAAAATTTTTTTGGCAAACCAAAAGTAACAAATTCCAAAAGGTTGCCTTATGGTCTTCTTCGACTTCTTCGTAAAAAAGGCACACAGTTATTGACAAAAGATTCCTAAACTTTTGTTGTCTTTTTTAAGCAAACGAACAGAAAAACCTTTAAAAAGAAAAAAAAACCTTTTATGCATTGACATCGACAGACAACTTCGTAGTACTTATACTCGTACCTGGTTGGTGCTATTTTTTTAAACGTCTACTGCAGTGCAATCGATATGCGTACAGATGCTCCACTTTGATCAGGTCATCAGCGACACATCGTTCATCATACCATGAATCCTTTTGCAAATGGAATGCGCATTGCAGTAGCATATCCAGCATACATTTCCAAGCAAATCAACAAAAAAAGAAAAGTCCACACATTCAGAGTGAATTTTTTTTTAAGTTTCTTAGGCTGGTTGCCAGAAGACGTAAATACGAATAAAAGGAACGCTTTTTATGTTTTACGCCACTGAAATAAAAGCTTCGTCCAAAACAAACTTAGAACTCAAACAAACTGATCTGAACTGAACCGAACCGAACAAAACTAAACGAGTAGTCAGTCAGTCAGTCATCCATAGTATTCTTGGATTGCAGTCTCTCTTCAACATCAACCAACATTGGTCTATGCCTCACGTGTATGGCTGTGTGTGTGTGTAGTATTCGTCCGTTTTGTCTGTCTTTTCGTTCGGAATCTGGTACGCGTATGCGTTTTCGCATTTTGTATTTTTCTGCTGGTTTTCAGTTTGATTTGACTTTGGTGAAGCAGACTTTGATGGATGCATTTCAGAAATAACTTTTTAAGGATTCCACTTGTTTTTTTGTGTCATTCTTATTTTTTTCTACTTGTTTTATTTCTTTTGTCTTGTGTTTATCTGACTATTGACATTGTGTTTGTTTTACTTTTTGCATTTTATTCGTTTTACTGTATTTTGATCACTAATTTGGTATGACGATTTTAAGTCTGTTCATAAAATCGGCTATTGCAGTTTTTGTTTTACAGTGGTTGTTATAATTCTAGGGACGATCGGGTCCGCATGAAATCATTGCTTTAAAAACACCAGTACATTAAATGTCCACTAGGCATACACAAAAAAACCGGACACGTTAGCTTAAAACTCACAACGCGTTCACTAAAAAATACAGAACAAGTTCCCCAAAAGAACACTTAACATTCGCTAAAACAAGATCGGTAAGTTATCTAAATGTTGGTGTTCGTTAGTTCACAATCATGTGTAAAATATTTTGTTTGTATTCTAATATAGAATGTGTATGCGTACTGTTCGTGGTAAAATACGGTATGGTTCACTAACTTCGTGTACTTTAGTGTTTTTCCGAACTCTGGTAAAACATTTATAATGGCACAAGATATAATTAAAGCAAGTGTGTGCTGCTGGAAGAATCGGAGCTAACGACAGAAAAACAAGTTTTTGAAAGAATTTATATTTGATTTGAAAGCATTGCTGGAGTTGTGGGACTATTTGGCAAAAGCTCATTCCTTCAAAATAAAAAGAGCGCCTGCACACCAAAGAATATGACAAGTTTTTAAGAAAATCAAGCCCCATGAATTCTTGTTTCCAAAATATAGTCAGCTAAACCTCAACGACATTTAGTTCCAACAAAACGGCACAACTTACCATACATTGCGCTTAAAAAGTGATTAATTGCAAAATCAATTTGGTGACGACTTTATTTCCAGAAGTGTTCCTGTTCACTGGCCCCTCGATTGTGCGATTTAACGCTTCTGGAATACTTTTTATGCCGACAAGCCAGTAACTCTTGAAGCACTGGTAGCGAATATTCAATTCACCATTCACGCCATACGGCCAGATTTTTTGCAAAAAGTACTAAAAAATTTGACAGATCGAATGGATCACGTAATTGTTATACTGATATAAAAGGCGTTATAACGCTGATGTATTTTGACATCAATTCTATGACAAGAGTATTCCTTTTTGACCCCATGACGCTTTTCATTGTGATGTCAGCCTTAATATCACTTTGACAATTTGGGCATCAGATGAAATTATGTCATCAATGGGATGACACATCGCCATCACAGAATTGACGAATCGGAGTCAGCGTAACAAACAATGTCATCAGTGCGATGACTAAGTAACATTGGAGAAAGGATTGATTAGGCTCAATTTAGTATTGGGATTGACTTAAGTCAAAGTGAGAGAATATTATAATTTACATACCCATTACAAATGCTTGTTTAACTTTTGTGTGTATGCCGCCCTTTGTTTCAGAATAACTCTCTATTATTAGACATCTGAGCATGCCCGATGTGTTTTTTGTAATCATTCTACTTTAAAGATTTGATCAGTTTAACTAAATAATTTAAATGAATAGAATATGGGAATTTTTGCTTCTTATTTTACTTTTTAAACATGTCAATAAGGTAAATAAAACACAAAATGTGGCACCGAATTGATGTCACTGTAGTCATAGCATAGATGACGCATAAAATGTGACAACAATTTATGATGACGTTCCTCATTGGATTTGTGACATTAATTTGCGCTCATTGATGACAATTTGTAATAACATTGATGTAATAATTCTTATGTTAGGGCATCATCAATATGAAGATGCATTTTTATCTTCACAGACAAATTTTTTCACCAATTAAAGCATTAATCAAAAATAAAATCAGTTTTAATTATAAATTTAATCAATTGAATTAAACGTTTAATCAAGTGCATTCAACATTTAACTGATACTTTTAATTTATTTACTGGTGTTGATTAATAGTATCAATTAAACGTTTAATTTACTTGATTAAATGTTGAATTCAATTGATTAAACGTTTAATATACTTTATTAAATTTAAAATTAAAACTGATTTTATTTTTGATTAATTCTTTAATTAGTGACCAATTTTTTTTTGTTATTTTGTTGTATTATAATTTTAAGTTCTCATGCAGCTAAAAACACACCCTATAGCTTGCTTATTTTTTGTGGCCTAATATTTATTATCAAGACTGTCTCCCTTTTTACTTATCATTTGCGCTTAAGTCATTCTATTTATGCTTTGCCTGGATAAAGTTTTTTTTTTATATTGTACTTAAAGTCAAACTTACTTTGTATTCACACATGAACAAGTATTTTGTTATTGGAAAATAAAATCGACTGGTTTGATTTCTTGGCAGTCATTTTGACGCTACTCTTTTACAACTAAACGAAATAAATATCTTTTCAGTTGTTCCTTTTTAAAGAGAAAATTCTTCTTTCCTAGCACATAAAGTTGAATAGAATTTTTTTTTAAAACTGGAACTACATCGATTCAGACACTTAGTTCCGAGAACTATGGTGAGGTCTAATTCTTTTAAAAATTAGACACAAGAGATTAAAAACATTCGAAATGCCAGAAAAGTTTGCTAGTTAGATGAAAAGAGTTGAACAGTTTAAAGAGAAACATTGATGGTGGCAGTGAGTAAAGTATTAGATCCATACTTAAGGCCAGAGATAAAAGAGTTATAAGATCATGAAAAAATTTCTTACCTTAGGGGCAAATTACGCAACTTCCCAAGTACATTCTACCATAAAAGAATTTCTTTAAGTTCTTGTTGTTGACTTTTTAAATCCATTAACTAAACTTAAACTGGTCATGAGAATATTTTATCACATATCAAAAATGTTTACAAAAACATGCAAAAGAATAGATTTAAATGCAACACTACAGTGTTGCATTGTTTGGCAACGCACTTGTTCGAAAACACATTTACAAATAGCTTCGTGGTCATTGTCACTCTTATACTGGCATTACGCAAAGTCACAAATGCTCCATTGTTTCCATTCTATAGTTTATTCTATTATAAATTAACACCGAAAACAACAATCGAAACACATCAAATGCGACAATGTAAAATTTTACATCGTAAAAATATTTAATGAAAAACTTTTAAATTTGAAAAAAAAAATTAAACAATTTACATTGTTTTTGTTTAAATGAAATATTATTTAACTAGTTCTAGGACAAGTCAATACAAAAGACACAACTTGATTTAAGTTAAAAGTACTTTTTGTTATTTTTATTTTTGTAATTCATTTCATAACCTTCATATTGTACCTGCATGTTGGTCGTTCAAATATTCTGGTATTACAGTGGATTTATTCACAAAAAAACAAAAAAACAAGCAAAACAAAAATAAAATATTTTAACTAAAACATTTTGTACAAATACACAAGTTGTACGTAACGTATGTATTTATATGTTCGAAGTACAATTCTTAGTTTCTTTCAACTTGGACAAAATAATTTCAATAATGTCAACAAACAGATTTGCCGCACATCTTCAGTCAAAGCAACACTACCCAATCCAGTGATCATACACTAAACGACTTAAGAGCACAGACGCAATGGGACCAACTAGGGGGAGAGCAAAACGAGACCAACTACATCATATAAATGAATTTTTTTTTCAAATAATCACATATTGTTTGTCTTCGTTTTTATAAAAACTTTGCTTTAGTATAAGACTTTGGTATCGGTATCGGTATAAGTCTAAAGTCTTAGTAAAAAAATTCATAAACGATTATTAAATTTTAATTAAATTAAATTTTCATAGAAATGTGAAATTAAAAAAAAAAAAATTGTACTTTGCGTTGGTACTTATTATGTAGAAAATATGCTAAAATGGAAACACTGGCTTAATGGACGGGTAAAGGAAAAAATATTTTTGAAAATCCCGGAAATTTATGAGGGAAACTTCTGGGAATTTTTTTACACAGAAAAAAAAATAAAAATTGATTTCTATTAAAAAATTTTTGATACATATTAATTAAAAATTTAATTAAATTTGAAGCAGTAAACAAATTAATAGTATTAATTAAAAGTTTAATTCAATTGATTAAACGTTTAATTATATTGATAAAATTTTTAATTAAAACTGATTTTATTTTCGATTATAGCTTTAATTGGTGAACAATTTTGAAGTTTTTTTTCTGTGTACTGGGTACTTTTCTAATGTGAAAAATTTTGTGACATTGAAAAGTTTACCTAGAAGCAAATTTAAAATAATCCAACGTGGTTTATGGATATACATTAGACTGGTCGCAATTTTTTTTTTAAATTTAATTGTTTGCGCTGCTTAAAATATGAGGTTTGGTGTAAGAAATCATGATCTAATTTTTCAGGTCAATCCGACGGTGCCTAGCCGTGCCGGGTGGGGCCCAAAGTTCACCATATTATAAAAAAAACATATTTTCTATCAGATCTTTATAGTTATACTAGTTGAAAAGCCGAAAATCAAAAATATGGCTCCGTTACGATCTTCCGCAGAGAAAGTACTTCAAGTGTGCCAAATTTCAGCTTCCTATGTCATCAGATGGCTTCAGAAAGTTGCGGAAAGAATAGGGCATACATGCAAACATCCTGACATACTAAGAAATTATATATTGTATAGATAGATTAACATATGTTCGCGCAACTCAAAAACGCATTAGCTTATTGAAAAACTAAAAAAAACCGAAATTCCGCAATAAAATTTACTTTAAGAAAGTTAAAACTTTTTTCTTTATGTTGGCTTTGGTTTTCGAGATATACCGTTATTTCGAAAATTAAGGAGGTTGCACAACATATGTGCGCGTAACTCAAAAACGCTTTAGTTTATTGAAAAATTAAAAAAACCGAAATTCCGCAATAAAATTTACTTTAAGAAATGTAAAACGTTTTTCTTATATGCGCAGTCGTTTTGGAAACATAATTTTTTTTTCTGGATAAAAAATAATTTTTTTTATTAAAATTTCGGAATTTTTGTTTTTAAAAATTCATAAAAAAATTGAAAAATGCAGCTATGCTTCTTATTTTATGCAGACATATAAAAAACAACATTGCAAACAAGACAAGCTATAAATGATTAAAATCTGTTAACAACTTTTGATTTTATGTATTCACAATGTTATGTTATGTTCTTAATATAAATATGTACACGTTTAATTCACTTCATAAAATTTTTGATTAAAGCTGATTTTATTTTTCATTAATGGTTTAATTGAAAAAAAAAAAATTGGCGAGACATTTTCTGTGTAGAATGTGGGAAAACAATTTTCCATTTATTTTATGCTGACTGCATTTAGAAACTTTTAAAAACCAAGTTTGTTTAATTTTTATTCTGCAAAATCTAAAATTTTTTATTAATATAAGATTTTAATGTTTTTTTTCATACCATAAACTTTGCTGTCTTTAATAAAATTCAACAACAAAAAAAAAATTAAAAGTAAAAAAGTTATTGTCAAAAAAATTTATTTAAATTTTTTTTTTTCTAAAAGCAAAAAACCAAAATGTGTTAGATAAAATTAATTATTATGTGTTAGCGTTGTTAAATTAAACAAAAAGTGTTATATTATAAAAAAGTTTAAATTAAAAGAAATATATATTTTTTTTTATATTTTTAGGTGTGTTTGAGTATGCAAAGCGCGCTTTTTTTCGTCTTAGCGCTTTTTTTGTAAAGTCAATAGAACGCTTTAATTCTAAATTTTCATAGCTTAACAACTATTTAAAGCATTTTCTGTAGTTTTATTCATGATCAGGGTGAAAGGAATATTAGGTGGCCACATACTGCTATGCATGGCAAATTGGCTATTCACACCCGTCTGTCAAAATTGTTTTTTTTTTTTTGTTGTGCGTCCTTGAAAGAGTTTTCACCAAAAAGTCACTTTTCCTTCAGAAAGCCACTTTTTCACTTTCTCACCAAAAAGTCACTTTTTAACCAAAGTCACTTTCTCACCAATAAGTCACTTGTTTATTAAAAGTTACTTTTTCACTAAAAAGTAGCTTTTTCACCAAAAATTCACTTTTTCACAAAAAGTGACTTTTTCACAAAAAGTTACTTTTTCACTAAAAAGTCACTTTTTCACCAAAAAGTTACTTTTTCACTAAAAAGTCACTTTTTCACCAAAAAGTTACTTTTTCACTAAAAAGTCACTTTTTCACCAAAAAGTCTTTTTTTTCACCAAAAAGTAATTTTTTCGCCAAAAAGTCACTTTTGCACCAAAGTCACTTTTGCACCAAACAGTCACTTTGGCACCAAACAGTCACTTTTTCACCAAAGTCACTTTTGCTCCAAAAATTCACTTTTCTTTTTTTTTACCAAACTGTCACTTTTTCACCAAGAAATCAAGTTTTTTTTTTTTTTTACCAAAAAGTCACTTTTTCACCAAAATTTCACTTTTTCACTAAAAAGTCACTTTTTCACCAAAAAGTCTTTTTTTTCACAAAAAAGTAATTTTATCGCCAAAAAGTCACTTTTGCACCAAAAAGTCACTTTTGCACCAAACAGTCACTTTTTCACCAAAGTCACTTTTGCTCCAAAAAGTCACTTTTTTTTTATTTTTTTACCAAAATGTCACTTTTTCACCAAGAAATCACGTTTTATTTTTTTTACCAAAAAGTCACTTTTTCAACAAAATTTCACTTTTTCACTAAAAAGTCACTTTTTCACCAAAAAGTCTTTTTTTCACCAAAAAGTAATTTTTTCGCCAAAAAGTCACTTTTGCACCAAACAGTCACTTTTTCACCAAAGTCACTTTTTTTTTTTACCAAAATGTCACTTTTTCACCAAGAAATCCCGTTTTTTTTTACCAAAAGTCACTTTTTCACCAAAATTTCACTTTTTCACTAAAAAGTCACTTTTTCACCAAAAAGTCTTTTTTTTCACCAAAAAGTCTTTTTTTTTCACCAAAAAGTCACTTTTTTCTTTACCAAAAAGTCACTTTTGCACCAAAAAGTCACTTTTGCACCAAAAAGTCACTTTTGCACCAAAAAGTCACTTTTGCACCAAAAAGTCACTTTTGCACCAAAAAGTCACTTTTGCACCAAAAAGTCACTTTTACACCAAACAGTCACTTTTTCACCAAGTCACTTTTGCTCCAAAAAGTCACTTTTTTTACCAAAATGTCACTTTTTCACCCAGAAGACATGTTTTTTTTTTTTTTTTTACTAAAAAGTTACTTTTGCAACAAACGGTCACTTTTTCACCAAAAAGTAACTTCACAAAAACAGTCACTTTTTCACCAAAGTCACTTTTGCACCAAAAAGTCACTTTTGCACCAAAAAGTCACTTTTGCTCCAAAAAGTCACTTTTTTTTTTTTTTTCTTACCAAAATGTCACTTTTTCACCAAGAAATCTCGTTTTTTTTTTTTTACTAAAAAGTCACTTTTATTTTTTTACCAAAGAGTTAGTTTTTCACCAAAATTTCACTTTTTCACTAAAAAGTCACTTTTTCACCAAGAAGTCACTTTTTTTTTACTAAAAAGTCACTTTTTCACCAAGAAGTCACTTTTTCACTAAAATTTCACTTTTTCCCTAAAAAGGTTAATGTGACTTAGTTGCAGTATTAAATCATAATCCTCTATAACACTAAAACCTAGTTGGTTCCCTTAAACACACTTACACCCTCAAACTTCAGTTAATTTTTATAAAACCACAACCTTATTTTCCTCAATACTTCCACGCGCAAAAAATAATTTTTTTTGCTCTTATTTTTATTGTATTTTGAAACAAAACCAGATCAGACACATACAAGCACGTAATTCGGTAGTCAAAATCCTGGCATATTTTTCCAAACCCAGAAATATTTTGTTTTTTTTTTCTTTTTACATTTAACCTTTATTTTCTCCCTCTTTTCTTTTACCATCATGAAATGTTTTAACTTTTAAATACAAAAAAACAAACAAAAATTTTTTTCAAGCCCAAAAAAACAAAAAAAGATTTTCAATTTACGCATAATGAAAAATAAGAATCATTCAAATCCTTTTGCGTTGGCTTGAAATTTAAAAGTGCGATTTTATTATTCGTTTCTTCCTTCAGTTTTGTCACCGTTTTAGGCAACCACCACAAATCTTGTGATATTTTTGCATTTTTTTTACTTCGGTTTTTTTTATTGTTTTTTCTTTATTGGATTTAAGGTTTAGAATCGCTTACGAGTCATTCGTCGTTTTGTATTTTCATATAAAGACATAAGAATTTTAACGAAAAAACGAAAAAGTTGAATAAAATGTGGAAAAAAAAAAAAAAAAAACGCTTAAGAAGTAGCAAGTGACTGACTTAATGAGCAAAAGGAAATGATTGACATATGTTAAATTTTGATGAAACATTTCATCAACAAGGCGAAAAAGGTTCAGACGAGACAGTGGAAGTTTGATTGATTTGGTCCTACGTACTTGCAATGAATGCTTTCAGTCTGTATAACGAAGACTCGATCGTTAGGATTTTCAATAATTCTAAAAAATAAAACCCATTTAGGGAAAGATTACCCTTTTTATGGAAGATTTGTATCCTTAATTGCTTTGGATCGAGTTTTGAATTTAATATTTAATGTAGATACGTAATTATCATATAAAGGCCGTTATACACTATCCCACAAAGTCTTAAGTATTATGCGAAAATGCTTCCCTGATCTAATTATTATTTGAAAATTTTCAAAAAAAAACTTCAAGTAATACGAGAATTTTAAGTAAATATTTATTAATTCTATAATGATTTGTTCCAAGTTTCGAACTGGATTGTTCACATAAATTTTATACTAGACTGATATACGATTGAGGGTTTTTTTATTAAGAAAATTATTGCAATTTTGAAATAAAGATGAATCTTTTATATCGCGTAATGAAACATGATTATCCTAAGAAGATGATCCAGTAGAAACCATATTTAAAAGTTCAGTAAAAGATTCTGAAGCAGATACATTTTTGAAAGCAGTTTAAGTATGAGTTTCAGTTGCATAATGGCTTAATAGAAAATTTTAACTAATTATAAGAATTTGATTAGAACTGAAAATTTTCTAAAGACGTGTATAAAATTGCGAGAAAATACGAAGAAATTTGGAATTTAATGATTATAATGGTGATTTTTTAAGAGCTATAGGAAAGTTTAAAAACACATAAAATTCAGAAAAATTCATGAAATCTTTATTTGAATCGATTGTACGGTCCATATAATTTAATGTTTGAAGATTATTTCATGCAAATGTTGACCGTGACTGCGCCTCAAATGGTCCATCCGCTAAGTCCAATTTTGGCATACTCTTTCCAACATTTCAGCCGGTATCTCATAAATAAATGCTTCAATGTTGTCTCCCAATGCGTCAATTGAAGCGGGCATGTGTGTATCAGGAATGTTAGATGTGACAATTTTACGTCATTTTGACGATTTTTTTCGATGAATTTACCAAAATGACGATTGACGATTTTTAATGTAGAGTCACTTAGGTTTTGATGATTTATTCCCGTCAATAAATTTAGTATAAACTTTAATCCGGCATCAATTTTATAACACTTCAATCTGGCAAGTAAAGTTTTTTCTTACCCAACGTTTCCACATGCAAGTAATTACTTGCAAGTAGTGTATACTTATTATCAACGAAAAATCGAGGAAACAGCCGATTGGCTGAATGTACAAAAATTGTGTGAACGTTAGTGAAAAAGTGTCAGTGTATTGAGTTTTTCGAACTTGCACTTGCATGTGGAAACGGGGGGTTAGTTTATATACATATGTAGAGGTGAATATATATTTATACTAGCGGACCCGACGAACTTCGCCTCGTCCCAATTTTAAGCCTTCAGACAAACTTTAGAGTAATAATACAATACAAATAATTAAATTTTCAAATAAATATTTTTTGATTTGATGAACAATGTTTTTCGATTTGTTTTCCGGCGCAAAAACAAATAACGAAGACGGTTTCCCAACACGCGGACATGCATCGTACAGCTGACCGTGCGAAAAACAATGAAATTCGAGATTAATCCCACAGACTTCTAGTGATTGGCCTTGCGATTTATTGATTGTCATTGCAAATGCCAATCGAACGGGGAACTGAATCCGCTTTAATTGGAATGGAAGTTCAGTCGGAACTTTGAATTTGCCCTTGAAGATTGTCGGCTGAATCATATTGTTCATTAGCTTTTTGACGGACAACCGCGTACCGTTGCACAATTTTGGAGGATTGAGATTCCGCAACATGATTATGATCGATACCACCTTCAGCTGTAAATTATGCGGCGGAGTTCCTGGTACATCAAGCGATTTCAAAAATTCTGACGGGTAGCTGGTCGGTTCATTTTCGTCGGTCACGCAGTCAACAGATTTGTATGTATGCAGTTGTCCTGCGATTTGACTTTGAATAATTAAGTTTAAGCTGTCGACGTCCTTATTCTTCGCCGCTAGTATTGCCCGTTCACGAATCCAATCGAGATTTTTGTAATTTTGTGCAATGCCAGGGAACACTTTTCTGATGAGTTCCACCTTGGACGATGTGAATTCACAAAAATTTTCAGGGAACGATATCAATCCATTCACATTATCAACAGGAATTTGGCCGTTGCCAAGCTCCAGCAGTTGTCTCGAGAATTCAACAGCCGATGGGTCGTTCTGCAACGCGACTATCATGTTTGTGGTCAATTGCAACTTCTGGACATGCCTCCACAAAGACAACGATTTCAGGCACGCGTTAAGTTCATCCACAGCAGAAGATTTGGGGATGACGGGAAGTGTTTGCCGAAAATCTCCGGAGAGCAATATCAAAGCCCCACCAAATCGTCTTAAGTATTAAAAATTCCATATTTTTTGGTTTTGTATGAATTTCTACTTAATATTTTTTTACGTTTTAATAGAGTGATTAATCCGTGTTGATAAAAAAAAAACGATTTTTTATGTGACGATTTTTTGACGGGTTTTTTCAAAATTAATGACGATTATGACGATTTTTTTTTAAACTTTTGACGATAATTCGAAAAAAACAACAAACATCATTAGACATGAGCTTTAACATAGCCCCACAAAAAATAGTATAAATGCGTTAAATCGCACGATCTAGGCGGCCAATTGACCGGTCCCGAACGTGAAATGAAATATTGACCGAACTCGCCTCTCAATAAGTCCATTGTTAAGCGTGCTGTGTAGCATGTGGCACCGTCTTATTGAAACCACATTAATGCAATTCAAGCTCTTGCATTTATGGCAAAAAAAAGTTGGATATCATCTCACTGTAGCGCTCAGCATTCACAGTTACGTTACGATTCGCATCATCTTTGAAGAAGTACGATCCAATGATGCCACCAGCCCATAAACCGCATCAAACTATGACTTTTTCTGGATGCATTGAAAGCTCTTGCAATGCTTCTGGCTGATCTTCACTCCCAAATCGATAATTCTGCTTATTAACGTACCCATTGAGCCAAAAATGAGCAAAAATGAGCGCGCGATGAACTTTCTTAACAGAGCACGCATTTTGATAATAAAATTCAATAATTTGCAAGCGTTGTTCGTTTGTAAGACGATTCATGGTTAAATTATAGACCAAACGGAAGATGTTTGACAGTGAAACAAAACACGAAACGTGCGTCAGCTTGTTAACCAGTGTTGCAAAAAAGATAATAGCTAAAAAATCACCCGATAGTAAAGAGTTCGCCAAGAATGCTGCAGACCACGATTCTTTATATAAAATACGACCAATTGTAAATCATTTCAATGAAAAGTTTCAATCAGTTCCAATGACACAACGTTTATGTGAGATTAAGAGATTAAAGTAACACAAAACCAGGGTTCTTTAATCTCTTACAAAAAACGACTTGATCGATTACGCCAACGACAACCGGAATAAGGCCGAATATATTTTGATTACTACTACACTTTACTGCCACTTCTTGTATATCTCAAATCACGCGGAATTTATTCTTTGGGACTATTCGTTTAAATCGAATTCCGAATTGTCAGCTTCCAATTGATAAAGATCTCAAAAAACAACCACTTGGATGGATATTCCACTAAGTTTTGTGGATCTACTTATAGAGTCTAAATTTCTTTATCACTTTGGAAAGATAATAAGGCAGTGCGACTAGCATCGACTTACGCAGGTACAAACAAACCCAAAAACGCAAGTGTCATGTTTTGTTCGCTTTGAAAAAAGTTTGTTGACGTCAACTGCACCTATATAACACATGGTATCGATCGGTTGATCGTTATAAAATTCCAGTGAAGAGCAACAAGTATAAAAATCGACTGTTCATTCATTTGCTTGACTTAGCCATGGTAAACGCCTTTATTTTGTTCAACAGAATCAACAAGCATAATGCTAATGATAGGCAACACCAGCTTCCAAACTTCTAAGCAGAGTAGTTTGTTGCCAAACGCTGCAGGGCGCCCACGTCAACACAGGAAAAACAACCTTTCTACCACCTGAAGACGTCCTTTTGCGATGAAGTCGGACATTTCCCGCAGTTTTTATCATGCGCTGGTAAAAAAAACATGTAAATTTTCCGGTTGCAATTCCGAAACTCAAATTGTGTGTCGAAAGCGTAATCTTAACCTGTGTCCTTCTAATAAAAAGGACTGATTTTCACCAGAAATGAAATTTGAACTGAATGAAAAAAAAGGTCAAATTTTTTTTTGGATTATTTTCCAAAATCCGATCTGACCGAATTTTTTTTTAAATATCAGTTACTCTTGCAACAAGTAAACATAGAAAAAAAAAATTTGGCCACTATGGGGTTAAGAGATTACTTTCTTTTTTATTAACTTGTATGTAAACAATCTCGAATTTAATTTAATTTCCGGGAAAGCAGACAGGCAGACAGAAACAAAACAGACAACTGAATTACCTGGGAAATGCAAATGGCGTGTCAGTTCTGCTTTCACATTTGTTAAGTGAGCAGATACAAAATACACGCCAATAAAAAATGGAGTGCCAACCTACTTAAGAAAGCGGAAAAATTCATCATAAGTGCCGAGGCCTTTTCCATTTTCTGTGGATACGCGAAAAAGCAGAATTATCACTTCTGGGGTACTGCTCAAAGTAACTGTATGATGTGGTGTTTGCCAAACGCTGCCAAACGGCTATTGTGAACGGCGAGCGGTACAGAGCCATGCTCAACGACTTTTTTCTAATTCAACTAGGTAAATTAGGACTGGAGAAGTTGTGGTTCCAACAGGATAGAGCAATGGCGCATACGGCACGACATTAAACCGAAATTCTGACCCCGAAATGCATTTCATCGCCAAATCTCTCATTTTAGTGATTTGCACAGGATGAAAAAATCATACGATTTAAGCGTTCTAGACTTCCTTTGTGTGGGTTTTTGAAGTCTCGAGTCAATGTCAACCACCCTTGAATGCTTGAAATCCTCAAAGAGAACATCTGTTTAGACTGCGGGAATCTATCGCCAGAAGCTCTGGTAAGAGTTCTGGAAAATGCCATAAATCGGGACCGTATGGTCATCAGTATTGACAAGCCGATTTAAAGTTTTATCAACTTAATAAAACAAAAGTTTAGATAGACATCATGTAAATATAATCTAAAAGCAAAACTAAAGCTTTTTCATTTCTTAAAAAAATTACAATCTAAGAGCATTTGGTGGCAACTTTTATGTCACCTTGTACTCTTTGCAGTAATTTTTTTCGTTACTTCTTTTTCTTAGCAACAATTCTATAGGCAATTTATTAAAATTCCTTTTATTTTAGTAACAAGCTCTAATAAATTCCTAAAATATCACATACAACTTTAAGAAAAGTCTTAATTCTAAGGAAATCCAGTCACATTTAATGCCTAAAATACAAACAATTCATTTGAATCCATAAATAGGAAAAATTATTAACGAACATACATAAATAATGATCCTCATAATTCCAGCATGAATACACGAATTCATGACATGGAAAATTATCTGCTGCCAAGTGCTGCCATGTTAACAAAGTTTATATAAAAAAAATAGCTGCTCCTCTCTCTACAAATGGTGTGATCATTTCGAAAGTATTTTTTAATTTCCAATCTTTATTATCCAGATATTTAATTAATCTAGAGAATGATGAGCGTATAAAGAGCACATCTAGATGGATGTATCCTTTAAGTAGAAATCGTGTAGCACGAGTAAATTGTAAATTCTTAACAAAATTCATAAGTAATCATATCGTTTGGGTGAGACTGATGACTCAAATAAGTCGTTTAAAAAAATAAAAAAATCAAAAGATATATTAGCATTTTTAAAATGGAAGTGCTGCCTACAAGTTCCAAATGTATTGGGTTACCAAGTATGAAAACGGTTATAGATCTATTTTATTAAGGGACTTGGCCACTGTTTATGGTAAGTAGAGTTGTTGGCTGGTTGTTTGTTTTCTTGTATGGAACGACTGAACAATGTTGTTGTTCTATTTTTGCTTTTGCATACTAATTCGATTAGGCAACATTTTTCCATAATTAATGACTGTGAAAACATGTACAAAGTTTCATATACAATTATGGCCATTACATTATTACACAAAAAGATTGTGTCCTTAATTGTAAAATGCGATTGAATCAAATATCAAATGCTTATGACAAATAAAAGAAGTACTGAATTATTCTAACTAATTTTTGTTGGCTAGGAATACAAATATTGAACAACTATTGCCAATAATAGATTTATTAGTTGGATACTATTTAGATGAGGTTGGTTAAATGTGTTTAGGCTAGAAGAAAAATGTTCGTACGAGTATTTTTCGAAAGAGAGAGTTTTTCCTAAAAAAAATTATTATGTAGTTCTGAAATAATAAAAGCATACTTAACGTCAAATGCTTTAAATCATTGATAACCAAGCCACGAACTAACCAAGCCCCGAACGCACGCACACAAAGCCATTATGTGCTTGTGTGCGGTCGCAGAGGCTGATGATAGTCTGATGTTTTGAAACGAACAAAGTTGTTGTATACATGTGAATTGCCGACCGTGTCTGTGTGAAAAATACGATTATTGACTGCCTCGTGAAGCTATGGAGTGGCTATCACTGCTTTATATCAACGCGCATATCCCCTATTTTGTTTTTTATGTTAGAACTAGACTATCAGAGGCAATGCAAAATTGTCCAATTGATCGCATTTAATCGCAATAGGCTGTCTGTTACCTACCTGGATGTCTTCCAGCATCAGTCTCCAAACTCCAAATAAGAAAACGATTGAAGAAAGTGTACTAAAAATCCAAGAACCTTCAATGCAGTTTGAAATTTCAAGAAGATGGGTCCATAAATTACCATATGTCCCGCCCCATAAAAAGCCTTTTCTCGAAAAATAATTCAGTACTCCTAGACCGTAACGATTAACGCTACTGCAATATTAAGTTTGGTATGTCAGTTTTATTAGACTTGAAATCATATTCCGCGTTATTATGTTGCTTTTTGTAGTAAATTAAAGAGCACATGTTGTGTGTTACTTTAATCTATTACAAAAAATAACACAGTCGTTGACAACGACAACCATAATAAAGCTGATTGTCAAATTTCGTAAAGATAGATCCATAATTTACCATAGGCCCCATATAAAGCCCAATCTTTAAAAATACTTTAGTACTCCTAAAACCATAACGAATTGTATTATTTTAGTAAAATTTTGTATGTCATAGTTCAAGAAGACTAGACCAAATTGAGAACAAATTACATGCAAATGTTCTCGTATTAAGTGCAGCTTTATCAAAAGTTAAAATCCATTAAAATATATTTTCCTTAACAGCATCTAACTACCAAAACATGCACCTGCATTTTCCACGAAAAAGGGCAAGATATCCCCATTGAATGCCCAGAGGTATGGAACCTATAAATCACCTTAAATCAAATAAGGGCCCTCCCTGGAGTCGATAACATATCGCCCGAGATGTTTCAAAACGACCTCCATACAACAGCGAACATATTGCTATTCCTTATTCTGAAATACTGGCTCCCATATGAACTGGATTCCAATTTAAAAGAAGGTTTTATAGAAAATATATCCAAAAAGGGTGACCTGACAAACTAAGAACTGAAGAGGCATTTAAATCCTCACACTGATAGAAAAGGCGTTATAACGCTGATGTATTTTGACATCAGTACTATGACAAGTTTCTTCGTTTTTGACAATAGAACACTTTTCATCATTGTGATGTCAGCCTTAACATCACTTGGGCATATTGTCTTCAGGGTTAAACATTGCAATTATGTCATCAATAGGATGACACATAGCCATCACAGAAACGACGAATGGAAGACAGTTTTATTCATTAGTGAGATGACTCAGTTAAATCGGAGAAAGGACTAATTAGGCTCAATTTAATGACAAACTGTCATTTAATGGCGAACTGTCATTATATGACAAACTTTTATTAAATTGAGTCATTGGGATTGACCTAAGTCAAAGTAAGATAATATTATTATTTCCTTGCCCATTACACTTTTGTTGTATTCCGCCCTTTGTTTGCAAAAGAACTGTCATTATGCCCGATATGATTTTCATCATCATTATACCTTGAAAAATTGATGTATTTTACTAAATAATATAAACAAATAGAATATGGGAATTTTTGCTTCTTATTTTACTTTTTAAACATGTGGTTACACATTTTAAGACTTTCTTTGTTACAAGATTTTATAAGCAATTCATAATGATTCATTTGAAAGTAAATAAGGTAAATAGTACACAAAATGTAGCATCGAATTGATGTCACTGGAGTCATATCATAGATGACACATAAAATATTTTTTTTTTTTTTTTTTTTAATTTATTTTTATTATTGAATCTTTCTTATCGAAATTTACAATATGTATTCAAATCTTAATTCTACTTGTTGTTTATTAGTTGTTACCAGTGTAACCACTAACTGCTGTATTCAAATTTTAAAAATGTCTTCTAGTTAGGCTCAAAGTATCGGTTCTTTTTAGCCTCTGGTGACCTTCGAACTGAAGCAAACCCCGAGCGAGGTAGTTAGGGTGGACCATTAGTTTATCGATGTAGCTTATTGAATATTTTTTAATTTCCTCCTGGATAGTGGGGACGTTGAGATCTCTGTGGATAATTTCATTACGTATATACCATGGCGCGCAGACAATTTGTCGTAATATTCTAGACTGTCTTCAATATGACAACATTTTATCATGACGTTCGTCACTGGATTGATGGCATTTTTGTCTCATTGATGCCATTTGTAATAATACTTCAAGCTTGTTTGAGGCTTGAAATTTGCAGATCTCCTAAGAACTCGGTTCCGGTTACACGAAAAACAGTTACACTTAAGGAATGAAATATACACTAGACTGGATATAAGTGAGGACCCTTGAGGAATCTTGCGGTTGCTGTTGCTGTTTTAACCCAAATCGCAGGGAGGCAAATCCGAAAAATACCAGACTTGAGGTCGATTTGAAACCGTAACCGAGGGCGAAGTTCGTCCTGATAGCGGATTTCCCTGTGTGCTGTTGATTTTTAAACGAAGTTCCTTTAAACCCGGACTCCTAAGCAAGTCTCGCTAAGCAACCATTTACTTAAATTGCCACCTGTGTGGCAAGATCATGATATGAGGTTTGGCCCAAAGGTTGGTACCCCCGTTAATCTAAATCGCTTCAGTTTGTGAAAGAAAAACAACTTGTTCTAAACAATTTCCTTGAGTGTACGCTAAACATCCATAAATTTATTCATGCTTAAACAAGAAAAACAAATTGTACAATTCATCTAGATTGTAATATAACTTCGAGTATTCGTTTATTTATGGCTAAAAGAGATACAAATACAATTAAAAGAAGAACAAAAAAAAAGTAGAAAAAATGGAAAACATGATGATTGAACAAGAAAAAGTGACAAAAGACATGGATGTAGACATGAGTATGTCCGTTGAAAATTGAGGAAAAAAAAAACAAATTATAAAATTTATAGAAATGAATGTGATGGCACGTGGATCGAACAACGACACCACCAACAACTGCAGATATTTAAAAAAAAAATGTCCAAACAACAACAACAGCAATAATTGCAACAAATATTATTGCCAACAATGCAATACAAGATGCACAAATAACGTACAATGTTATTGCCGATCTATGAATTTCTGATTCTGACAATGTTGATGACGGAGCTGATGACAAGGTCCATCATTACAACACACTGCTGCTACTGCAGATCGTAAAGCTGTCTAGTCTAAGACAAAATAAATGTTAATGTTTTGATGATTTGATCATATCATCTATCTTGATGTGAAAACCATAATGCGAAGTGAAAGAAATGTTTATTTGCAAATTTTTCATTATAACGATCATTGGTGGCTGGCTGCATTGGAGAGCAGGAGTAACAAGCATCATACAGCTACAAGACCAAAGTAAACCAAAAATGGTGATATCGTACAATTTAAATGTTATACTCAAATGAAAACACCAATAACACCATTCTCGACTCATACTTGTAGTATTTATTCCCGTCTGCACACGGAATAACAATTTCAATAAAATAATAAATGGACAAATATCCAATCGTTTCATCATAATCATCATCATACGCATCATCAACATTTACAATTATTCATTATTTTATCTTTTTTTTTTTTCTTCTTTCGGTTCTGTTTTTGTTTTCTGGTTCATTTCCATGGCAGAAATCAAGTGTGGAGAGCTGCTGCTGTTTGCAGTGATATGGATGGTTGGATGTGGAACAATTTCAAGCGAAAACATCAAGGAAAATTATTTACTAATTAATTAACAAATGACAATGTGATCAGCATATTAATTTAATATTAAATAATTCAACTACATGGTTTCATTGTCACTGCACATTTTTCGTTAAAAGAGTTTTAATTTTTAAATAAATATGACAAGTTGCAAATAATTTTAGTGCATTTGAGATAAACTGTACAATAGACTGGTCGCAATTTTTTTTTTTTTTTAATTTAATTGTTTGCGCTGCTTAAAATATGAGATTTGGTGTAAGAAATCATGATCTAATTTTTCAGGTCAATCCGACGGTGCCTAGCCGTGCCGGGTGGGGCCCAAAGTTCCCCATATTATAAAAAAAAACATATTTTCTATCAGATCTTTATAGTTATACTACTTGAAAAGCCGAAAATCAAAAATATGGCTTCGTTACGATCTTCCGCAGAGAAAGTTCTTCAAGTGTGCCAAATTTCAGCTTCCTATGTCATCAGATGGCTTCAGAAAGTTGCGGAAAGAATAGGACATACATGCAAACATCCCGACATACTAAGAAATTATATATTGTATAGATAGACTAACATATGTTCGCGCAACTCAAAAACGCTTTAGGTTATTGAAGAACTAAAAAAACCGAAATTCCGCAATAAAATTTACTTTAAGAAAGTTGAAACTTTTTTCTTTATTTTGGCTTTGGTTTTCCAGATATACCGTTATTTCGAAAATTAAGGAGGTTGCACAACATATGTTCGCGTAACTCAAAAACGCTTTAGTTTATTGAAAAACTAAAACAAACCGAACTTCCGCAATAAAATTTACTTTAAGAAAGGTAAAACTGATCTTATCGACAATCCTTCAACAGATGTTAATTTTTAAAGAATAGAAAACTGAATTTTAAAGTATAAATAGCCGGGGTCTAATCACCGCATACGATATCGAGCAAAATTGATCGAAATTATTTATTTTGGTATGTTGAAACTCGATATCGAATGAAATGTATTGAATTTGAAATAATAGCATTCGACATCGAGTAACTCGACATTACATTTATCGAGTTTTCATTCGATACGCCAGTGTCTATCGTATGCAAAAAAGTTAAATAGTTTATTCGATACGATAGTATCAAATGCGGTGATTAGACCCCTGTTTTCTAAAACTATGAGAAACTTTTTATTTCCCGGGATCCCGCAACAAGAATCTCGACAAAGCGGGAAACATTATAATTGACATTCCTGGAACTCCCGGAAAAAACCATAACTAGAACATATATTTTAAGAATGTGAAGAGGAACTAATTACTTTCGAAGTCCCTTAAAATGTCAGTAACTTTATTTTAATTGAGGAAACTGCCTTAACATCGAATTTTTCAGGGGAAGGATTTATAAAGGCTCATTTAACTCCATGTCTTTCTACACCTATAGGCTGTTTTCTTAGGCGTAATGGAACTTGAAATTATACAAAATAACACAAAAAATAAAATTTTTATGGAAAAATGGTATATTCGAGAGATCATTAAACCCCATCAACATTTGAAAACAATTTCGGGTGTATCGACATTGAAGCTCTTCTTAACAAAGTGCATTCTATTCGTCCAATTTCGGGACACGTTTTTGAGTATTGCTGGCCGTATGTCACAAATAACACAGCTTATTTTGACCTTCAAGGCGTGAATTGTTGCTTCAGTTTATCAGCATTAAACACAGGAAATAACCGAGAGGTGTCAAATCGCACGTCCTTGGTGGCCAATTAACAGGTACATTGCTCTAAATCAATTTATTGCAACAATAAGTCGATGGTTGCGGTCGCCGTATGGCACGTAGTACCATCCCGCTGAAACCATATCTCGTCTGGATCAATGTCATCCACAGTTTTTAAAACAATTTAAATCATTGAATAATCTTCATTTAAATTTTGAAGAAATATGGTCCGATGATGCCACCAGCGTTGTTGGCATTATCGTTCTTAAAAAATTACGTTTCTTAATTAATTAATAACCTTTTTGTATGGTACCCCCGTCTCCCTCATCCTTTACCTTCAAGACTGTGTTGTAACAGCAGTTTGTTTTAGGAGTCACGCACATCAAATTTGTTGTGCCTCACTATTTAAGTTACTTTCATAAAGACAAAATAGTACTTTTTTGTATAAGGGGTACCTACTCCAAGATTTTGTTGGAACATGCACATTGTTCTGAGAGTTAAGCACATCAAATAAAGTATGCCTCACTATTGAAGCAAAGGAGATATGTATTGATCTGCGAAAAAAGGGCTTTTGGCCCCAGTTTGCAGCGTACCGCACTAAATAATGGATATTGCTGGATGTAATGTAGGGTTTGTGAGCTTGTCTCACTCTGTATACGGCAGTTCTGTTAGTTAACAAAACTAAGCCTAATTGCTGAACACAAGTTTTCTTCTTAAGGCGCAAAGCTATGATGATTTTCAAAGTAAATTTTGATAAGTTGGAAACGGTGTTCAAGCGTGAGTCTTTTAATAATGATTTGCTAGAGAATACTGATCATAAATGAGTATTACAGTTTGCCAGACAGCTAACCCTTTCGTATTTTCTATCGGGCTTAAAAAACACTTTTTACTACTTAAGCTCTTTAATTGTTTTGAACCCTGCAACTAGCAAAAGTTTCCTGAAAATCCCCGACCTGCCAGTTTGGACCGGAGTAAACACAGGTGCTTCTGGTTAAGCACATTTTATTGATGGAAATGAAAATTAATTCTTAAAACCATCATTAATCGAACTTATTGTTCAAAAAATAAGATGAGAACTATCGATTTTTTATTTCTTATTTTCTAAATGGTTCTGGGAATAAAAAAACTCAGAAAATAAGGAACCCTAGCTATAATGGAGTACCACTCTCCCGCTAAAGTATTTTGCAAATTACATTTAATAATATATTTCAAATATTAACTAATCTTAACAAAATAGATTCCTCTTAATAAACCAAATTTTAAATTTATTTGATTAAAAAATTTATTTCTAAAAGTCATTAAAAAGTTAAGTGCACCATTTAAGGCAACCACCGTCATACACAACAACAGCCAAAGGATGTGATTATAAAAGAGAAACATTTTTAACACTTGATTTTATTTATCATTTATTCACTTATTGTTCTCCTTTTTTTCTTTGTCAGACATTTCAATCCTATTCGTTTGTTTTTGTTCAACGCTTTTGTATTTTAATGTACGACTACTACAAACTGCAATAAAGTAGCGGAAGGAAACATAAAATCTGTTCCATTAATCATACAAAAAATATATAAAATGCAACAGGATGCAAGGATTCATATGAACATACACATATAACACTTAGAGAAGATACCCAGTGGTATAAAAAGTAGCAATCACCACCAATGACAGGCGAAATAGTTAGCACTTTCACTCAATTTGTACCAGGGTGTACTGATGTGGCATTCAGATTATTCCTAAATCTTTCTCTAGACACCAATATCTAGTGTTAACATTTGAAAATAGGTACCCACTTTTCGCTAGCTAATTCTATAGCTCCAAGTAATGCAGAAAACAATTTTTTTTCAACGACAACACAAAAAAATGTGAATCCGAAATAGATCCCGTTATTAGAACAACAACACAATCGCTTGCTTTTTGCTAGCTCGCTTTGAAGATATAAGTAGCTAACCCTTATGGTAGGTAGAGATTATGCAGAGAGGGATCCATCGCCACCTCGTAGGACATCCCCGTGTTAAATTCGCCACTCAAAAGCATGTGAGGTAGATTGTAGTGGGACTAGCGGTAGTTTTTAATGAGCTAGCGAATATACACGTTCAGAGCTAGTACGCCATACCACTGGGTATACAGCAACACACACACACATTATCTCATCATGCCCAAAAATCCCCAAATACACACACACACATGCATGCACTATGTATGTAGTCCTTTAAAGGCTAAAACATAAAACACAGGGTAGGGGGAGGCAATACTGGTTGTTGTCCTCAAAGAAGGTTTTTGGATTCTAAAATGAGTGGCAGTATGGGTGGTTAGCAAAAGTGTGCTGTTAGCGACACAAGTGATTTTGATGAACATCATGATGAATGAATGGGTTCCATTATCTGCTTGAATGAGTTTTCCTATCTTTTCATTATGTCTAGCACTTGTAAATGTGTGCTTTTTATATCAGCGCCACAGTTGTGGAGAGGGTATTATGCGTTTGAGCTGATGTGTGTAACACTAAAAAACAATGGTCCTAGACTAGGGATGCCAACTGGGGACTAGTTTTCTCAAGTCCCGGGTTTCGGAATTTAGATTAAATTTAGTCAAACTTATTTATTGCAATCTTAATCATCTAACGAAGTTTTATTGTATTCGTCCCATATTTGACCGTAGCTCGTATGCGAAGACTACTCCCGAAAATAATGACATAACTTCCTTATAAATGTTGTTATGGACATAAAAAATTATCATCTTTCTAATGACAAAGTGCTAGGTCTAAAATTAACCATAGGTCCCATATAAACTTTATTCTTTAAATCTCTTAAAGCCAAAGAAATCTCATATAGATGCCGTTATTATTTTACAATGCCCTCCTGAAATTTGGATTTGGCCCAGCTGCCATACATGCAAATATTGTTTAATATTAAAATTAGCTAAATCGACAAATAATTTCACTTACAAATTCCCTTCTCTGAATTACTGCGTGTTCATCTATCTCCGAACGAAAATCTCGTTCGCTTAACTAACTTTTAAAACAAAAGCAAATTTTTGTTTCACATGTAAGTTAAGCGAAAGAAGTCTTTGTTAAACAATCCATATTCTAAAATGGCAAGCCTTTAACTAAATAAATGACATTTTTGACGACAGATATTTAACAGTTGACAGCCTTGCCAGATTGGCGATTTTAAAACCACTTAATAGATAAACCTGTGTATGGCAGATAATTTAATGGTGTTTTCTTTTCTAAAAAATAATGATGCATTATAGTTGTGTAATATATTTATTAGGATACACGAACCCTTACAAAGTGATACATTTTTCTAAATTACAATGGAACAAAAACATAGTTACGTTTTACACTCAACACTAATGTGTATTTAGCGTGTTAAATATTGAATGCAAAGTTTGTACTAAAAGCGATATTCACCACGCTTGGAGCAATTTTTAACATTAAATCTTCTTACAATTCCAATAAGCGTTAACAGCACTGATATTAAATAATTAATGTCAGCTGTTGTTAAAAATTTTGCGACAAAACAATATAATAAAAGTAAAACAAAAAAAAAAAAAGTTTTTATATCCATCACAATATAACTAAAAATCACAATATAACGCAAATTGTCCGCAAACACAAGAAAAAAAAATACTTGCTTGCATAAAAAAATACTTTACGCAGATGCAAAAAAGGGTATTATCTCACACTCAGTTATAACTACGGGTAAGAAATGGAACAAATTTGCCATTTATTGTTGCAACATGTTTAGAAAGGAAAACGACAACTTCTCACATTTTTGCATATAATTTTTAGAATGGAACAAAAACCCGCACGAATGGTAGCATATATGGAACATTATTGTCAGAAAAGAAAACACCATAAGAGTCGTAGGAGTTTAATGGACCATAACTTTTCATTTACTTTAAAAATTATCATAAAAACCTTTTGCGAAATGTAAAGTTTTTTTGTTTTTTTCAGTTATAAGGCTTTTGGAAAGTAATTTCTATTTTAAAACAAAAAACAATTGGTGCCTTTTTAATTGAATGCAACAACATTTAAATATTTCCCGCGAAAGCATTGGCATGATGGAACACTCTGGACACGATTTTTCATAACTCGAGCGCAGAAATCATCCGAAATAATAACACGTTTCGTTTAATGTTGACCCTTCAGCACTTATAACGTGGTTGGCATAAATCAGCGATTTGAATAAATCCCAAGGAAATGAGCTAAATAGCACGAACTTATGAGGTTTTATTGTATTTAGGGAAAAATCTGGCGGGTACAAATTCTTAAGGGGTAAATATACTATATGCTGTACTGTACAATAACTTAGTAATACTACATTCTACAACTTGTATTTGGCTGAGGAAAAATCGCGTAATCCCGATACATGTGACTGAAAATCGCTAGATTTCACGGAAAAATAATAAAATTACCATCTTTAAATATAATAACTAAAATCCCATATCTTGCAACTGTCTTCGTTTGTCTTCGTAGTAGATAACTTATTATAAACATTTTTAACTGTTTCCTACTAATTCAAGTGCCAGTTTTACTTAGTTTCGTGGAATTTATAAAAGGAAAATTTAAAAAGTTATTCATATGCAACAGTATTTCTTAAATTGTTTATAATTGGTTTTCCGATAGCTTATTAAATAAAAATATTCAAGAAACTACCCAGTAAAAACTTCGCCTACAAAATAATGTGTTGAGTAATCATAAAAATATGAAGGCACTACTTACAATTCTACTGAAAGACCCAATGAATTTTACAAGGCATGTCCCAAAATTAACGCATTTAAAAGTAAGTCATTATTTTTTTGCTTAAATACATCCAGAAAAAAGTAGTTATAATAGAAGTTGTTATAAATGTTGTTATAGAAGAAAACTACTTAATAATAAGTTAAAGAAGCTATTCATTTTGAAAAAGTAAGTGAAGTTTTTACTGGGTATTAAATATTATTTTTGAGGAAATTTCAGTAAAATGTTAAATATTTTCCGATTTTTTGCTTTATTTAGCTAATGATATTAGTACGTTATTTAAACTGAGTCAAGTTAATTTAATTAAAACGAAATTATTGTCTAAACTTTTACTTTGAGGGGTTTTTTTAAATATTTAAACTTTTTTTTTTTGGAAAAAACAAAAAATATTTCCTGGCAACACTGATTCGCGAGCACTGTTGCATGAGATAACTCATTCGCTTAGACCCCTTTCACACTCGGCAAGTTACTTGCCGACAACAACAAAGTCTGTACAAAATTTTTTTCCTTACCCCGACCTTACCGTTAACATCTACAAACCAAGAGTTGCGCAAGAGACTTGCGCAAGTAACTTGGCGAGTGTGAAAGGGGTCTTAGTCTGAGTTCATACGGCTCATGTCTTATTGACAAGATTGCTACTTTATAGGCGAGAGGGACGAGGGGAAAAGAAACGAGTACACAGATGCATGTACTGTCTTTACGTTTTGCTTTCTTATTCGTTGTTAAATTTTGATTTTGTTTTCAATATCAAACAAAACAAAATAAAAAACTTGTCGTCAACATAACATGAATCATTTGAACGCAAATTCATGTTCAAAGAAGAAAAAGGAAGAATCTTGTCAATAAGGCATGAACTCAGATATAACTTGATCTTCAATAATTCAACTGTGTCATACAATGAATGGCACGTTGCGACTTTTTTTTTGAAGAATACTCCGCCAGAGTTAACAGTGGTTGGTCTGTGAAAAATAGGGTCGTGCAAAAAAACGGTAATTTCTTCGGATAAAGTTGTAACTCGTTCATTACTTTAAGTTGCATAGAGCCGATTTATATTATGATTCTGCTATGACTTTTTGATTGCAACAGTCAGGGGACTTTTTGACATTCAATTGAACAATGTTTTTTATTTGTTCATTATTTTGCATAAAGTAACTAAATAGCAATACTAACAACAATTTAAAAAGCAAACGTAAAAATTTGCCAAAGGAAAGTGACTGGGGTCTGATTCGGACAGTCGTGATCGAGTACTTTCTCGATTCGAAAGCAATTTAATATCTAATTATTTCAGTCAATACTGAACGAATCGGAATCAGTGTTCTAAAGCTTTAATTTAAGAAGAATTGAAATAAAATTGCTTTCGTATCGAGAAAGTACTCGATCACGACTGCCAGAATTAGGCACCTGATTTAACCACACAGAAAAAATTATTGCCGAATTATTTTCAAACGATTGTTTGCAAATTTTTTAAATTTCTACAAATTTTTTTACTGATTCAATTAATATTTTTGTTTGATTTTTATTTAACCAACAAAAATGTGGACAACTATTCAAAAATATAATATACATACGCGTTATTGGTTTCAAGTTTTCATAATTTTGTATGAAATATTTAACGCTCCTTAATGTTGTCGTTTTTTTGCATTCTTTTATTGGATCGTAAGCAACACTTCTTTAAAATATAAGAACTATAACAAAAACACATACAGTCACTGTTGCCAGAAAATGTATCCAAAAAGTCTTCAAAATTGGGTCAAAAAATCTCGAAAATCTGCAAAAAAAAATGTAAAAATCTGCAAAAAATCTGGGAAATTAAAATACTTTATTTTGGGATTGATTTTTCTTATTTTCGAATTCATACAACAAACTAAAAGGTGTATTTAACATTTTGGTACGTTAGAATAAAAATTTAGTATATACAAAAGAAAAACATTATATAAGTATATAAACGATCAGGTATTTGATGGAAAACCATTTTTTTAAAATAAAACGATTTAAATCCGATAACATCGTTTTCTGTATCTTTTAAAAATTATTTATAATAAATTTTTCTCTTACTTTCTTTGTATATTCTTGTTAGATAAATTTTTGAACAAAAAATAAAGACTTATTCAGAAATGAAATTAAAAATTGGTCGCAATTCATCACAACTTTTAAAAACCATCGTTTTGAAATCGATCAATTTTAATCACATACCTGAATATTTATAATTTTTTACATAAAACATAAAAATGTATATCCAAATACATTGTTCATATATCGTATTTAAAATAATTTATGCATTTATCTATTGTAAATTTCAGAAGTCATTTGCCGTAAAATTTTATTTTGTATCGGAGTATTAAAACAATTTGATTTATTTAATTTAAGAAAGTCTTTTGTGTACAAAATTCCTTCAAGCGATTCTTTATCTAAACGATTTCTTTGCTTTGTTTTATTAATATTTACTTGGCTAAATATTCGTTCCACATTAGCTGATGAATATGACAAAACAAATATTTTTTGAATAAAAAGGCAAATTTTTGGGAATAAAAGTCTTGAGTCAAAACTTTTAATTTCACATATATATTTCCAAAAGTGTATGTATGTACATTAGAGTGGGTCAATTTGTATGGGCCCAAAAAAAGTGACAAATCGTATAGCAAAATCGTAATCTACGGAAAATTCTAAGAACTTTTCCTAAGTAAACCATGGTTCGAAAATCAAAATCGAGCTTCCGGTTTTTGACTTGAAAGTTTGGTGCTCAGAAAATCTGAAAAAAATAATACTTTTTTGGAAATATTTATGTGAAAAGTTGGCCTGTATCGCTGAAAGAGTGATTGTTTAAAAGGAAATTTTCTCAGCTTTATATATCTGTGCTCATTTTAAGAAAATTCTGTACATAAATAATTGGTTAGGAGATTTTTGTCAAAATGTTCATTTTCAAGCTGGTAAAATAAAAAAAATTTATTTTATTTTTTTTTAACCCAATTTTCTATTTTAAATTCACTACCTTTTAAAAAAAGAAACTAAATGAAAAAAATAAAATAAAATTAACCAATAAAAATTTTTCTCATTTTGCACCAACTAAAACATACAGAAATGCAGTAAAGTATGTAAGTGAAAGAGCTCTCAACAACTTAAAAAAATAACATTTCAAGTGCTACGGCATTCCCTTACTACGAAGCAGGTTTGTAAGGGAGAATACTAAAAAATAACTGTATCAGTGTGTAAAGCTGATCGTTACATCTAACAATTTGTATATGCGCTATGTGTCATAAATGTATTGCTTCAAAGTGGGAACTCGCCATATAAAATTCATGTCTTCCTTACAAACCTGCTTCGTTCGAAACTCCATTTTTATTGGGTTACGACTTCAATAAAATTGTATTTAAAAAAAAAAAATACTGGCCAAACCAGAAATTAAACCATTACATCCTGGGTCACAAGGCCCAACATAGCCTTTAAACCATCACAGCACTTATTAACTTTATGCGCTTAATACGAGTTTTTGTACATTTTTTTGATATTGCTGGCTATTCTTGAAAACGCGTCAAAAAAGTGAAAATTTTTATAAAAAAAAAATAAATTATTTCCAAAATGGAATAAACGTGAGAATTTTTACTTTAAATTGTGTGAACGATAGAATTACAAACTTTTCAGATTCTCATTACCTATTTATTTTTTGTTTTTAAATTATGGCCCTTATTATGTAAAGCGCAACGCCAAAGCATTGAAAGCAAAACAAATTTTGTGGTTGCTTTCTACAAAAATTCATGTACCGTTTTAAAATTTTCAACGCCACAAGTAATGAGGCGTTGGAAATTTTAAAACGCAAAAAGAATTTCTGTATAAAGCAACAACAAAATTACAAAATATTAATGAATTTGTTTTTGCTTTCAATGTAATTCTTTTGCGTAACGTTGCGAATTATATAATTAGGGCCTATGTTTCCTACTACACCATTTCCAATTGGGTTTCAGAAATTTCCAATTTAACTTAAAAAATTTCCAATTGTAACTTCTGACAGTGTCCAGTTGTATTTCAGAAATTTCTGTTTTTATAGCTAATACAATTTTTTAAATCGGAAATGGACGATAGCAATTTGTCTGAGCCGCCATTTACTACAAGCATCTACCGTTTACTGATCTAGGGTTACCGGAACATATTCAGGGAACTGAGCGGTTTGTATAATTGCTTACCAATGTTTCCCACGTGCCATAGAATGTAATCGAGATGATATTTTGGCAGTTACTATTAAAAGCCACAACAGAATACCACGAATGGATAGCAAAAAAGATATTGTATGTAAATTACAGATATAGGCCGAAACTAAATTTATTTACCCCCGGCTTGGCCAGTATTTTTTTTATATATTTTTTATTTTAATCGGTTTCTTTTTTTAAGTTGTGAATTTTCCAAAAAATTGCGTTTTAATAAAAAATAGAATAATAAAAAAATTTATTTTTTAATTTTTTATTTTCATTTTTTGCTTAAATTTTATTTAAAGAAATTTTCGTTTAATTAAGTTTTGATTAATTAATTTTGACAAAACATCTTAAGTCAAAATTAAAAAGTTGAAAAAAATTTTGTTAATCGTACGAATTTTCATTAAAAAACAATATTGTATTATGAACAAAATTTTTCTTTAATTTCGGCTTATTTTATTTTTTAACAAAAATGCTTTTTTTCACCGAGTTTTTTTGAAATCTTTTTTGCTATCTTATCTCCACTTAAGATGTTTTGTCAAAATGCCGCAGAATTATTTTATTTTAATCAACTTTGAATTAAAATTTAGTTAGATTATTTTATTTAAATTTTATGTATCAAAATTGTAACAGTTTTAGGTTTCTTCTTAGCTTGACTATGATTATTTTGACAAAAAGCTCTTAACCAATTATTGATGTACAGATTTTTCTAAAAAGAAGCACAGATATAGAAAGCTGAGAGAATTTTCTTTTAAACAAGCCCTCTTTCAGCGGTACAGGCCAACTATTCACCAATTTCGATAAATATTTCCAAAAAAGTATTAATTTTTTCACCAAATGAACCAAATGAAATGAACACAAAATTTTCAAGTCAAAAACCGGAAGCTCGATTTTAATTTTAGAACCATGGTTTCTTTAGAAAAAGTTCTTAGAATTTTCCGTAGATTACGATTTTTCTATACGCTTGGTGGGCAAAAAAATTGACCCACTCTAATGTACATATATATATATACATATGTATGAATAAACGAAAAGGAAAATAAAGAAAAGTGATGTCTACACAATTAATTTAAAAAACCTGCAATTTGACAGCAAAAATCTGCAAATCTCACTTTGCTATTTTGGCAACGAAAAAATCTGCAAAATGCAGAGAAATCTGCACTTCTGGCAACAGTGCATACAGTCTATTTTTGGACACTTTAAAAAAGTACAACAATAAGAAAGATGATAAAATAGCATGACGAGGTTTGTAGTTAAAAAAAAAACAAAAAAATAACAGGTAAAAAACGTTTCACTCTTTTTAAACAACAGAAACAACAACATCATTATAAGAAACAAAATAAATTTTTGGTTGTTTTCAAAGTTGGTAAAAAAAAAAAACAAAATCCCGTCCCTGCAGATAACGAGACTAGTCCATACATGCATGTAAAGAGTAGTCCATAAAGAAGTAGGAGTACTCCAAAACTACTCCAAATATATGGATAAAAGGTGGTCCATTTAACATTACGATGTCCTAGGAGGGGACCATATAACTCACCGAAGTAGTCCCTAAACTAATCCATGGAGTACTCCACGTTACTACAGTATGGAGTACAATTAAGTGGTAGTTTAAGCATCTTTCTTTTTCATTTTTTACTAATCGCCTTTTATGGTGTGTACTGTAGTCTATTATTGCTATTATTAAATATATTTACTTGATATTTTTAATTTTTTTACCTTTTTTCCATAAATTTCACAAACTTTCAATTTTAAATAAACAATAAATAATGGACACCATCAGGGCTACCAATGTGTAATACTGTAAACTATAGAAAAGTAAACATCATGCAGTTGTTGGCAGCGGCTCCACGAAAAGCCCCCCAATAAAATAACGCCCAGGAAATAGCCCCCAATGAAATAATCCCCAAAAAATAGGAAATAACACCCAAAAGCAGTGAATGAAATAACATCGAAAAAAAATGAAATAAACCCCAAAACGAAACAACCCCCAATATTTTGATGTTATTTCATATGAAATAACACCCAATGAAGAAAATGAAATAACCCCCAATGAAATTAACCCCATCAGCAACAAAAATGAAATTATGCCCAAAATTCATAAAAGAGTCAGTTTCACCAAGGATTTCATGAAGTCAATATGGACCAACAGCAAAGTCGCAAAATTATTGAAATGAATCGTGTGGAGGCCCGCAGGTGTCTTCTTAATAATAAGGATATATTCGGTTCAAAAATATTGCTGTAGTTATTTTACCCGCCCGTAGATCCTTGTAGCCCTGCTCTATTTTTGCAGTTCGGAAGACAATTTGCCTTCTACGTTTGGCCTTTACACGGGGGGCGGGTGCTTTGTAACCAGTAAGGCCATAATGGCTTTATTGCTCAATTGAATGGGAGATCAAGCCGTTATGGTCTTATCGCCCAATCATTGAGAGGTAAGGTCATATTTAAAATTTTGCGAAATGAGAGATATAGCCATATTTTTTCACCAATGAGAGATAAAGCCATACTTTTCCAGAATAGTGTTACGCATGGTGTCAACATTCTGTAAAAGGGAAAATCCTTAGTTATCATTGAAAAACATTTTTTTATTCTTGTGACGCACGCAGGAAAACTTCATTCAGCGAAGCCACCTGCCGCGTCCTACTGGAGGAAAAAATCCCTAAGCACGGCCGCAGGCCGTCACGCAGAAAAACTTTAGTATGCGAAGCCAGATTTCAATACTTAACTTTGGTGTTAAAAATGAAATAACCTCCGAATTAAAAATGAAATAACACCCAAATTAAACACGCTATGAAACAAGCCCCGAATTTTAAAAATTTGTTGGGTGTTATTTCATTGGAGATTATTTCATAATTTGAAAACCCCAAATGAAGAATGAAATAATTCCCAAAAAAAATGAAAAACGGCCCAAAAAAATTGGGAGTTTTTTCATATGAAATAACACCCAAAAATGTATGGAAAAAAAATTGGGGAATATTTCGTTTCTCGTTTGGGCGTTATTTCATTGGGGGGCTTTTCGTGGAGCCGTTGGCAGCACTGCATGTTAATTTCTTATAACATGGACCATGTTGTAAGTAGTCCATTTAAGCCACAATGGACCACGTAGTCCAATATTATCTGTAGGGGTATTAAATTTTTTCAAACTGTTCAGTTAAATACATCAAATACAAAAATAGGATGATGACGAAAAACATACCGAGCCGGTCTGTTGCCGTTTTTGGTTACATTTCTTCTTCATTAGCAAAGGAAAGGATACAGCGACAGCTAGTGATGAAGAAAAACATTGTGTGTATAAATAAGACTTCGTTCAAAAATTATTCCAACAAAAAAATGTGTCTCAAAGCCAGCCGGCTGCTCTGCTCTGCCTTCATCTTCTCTTACAGTGCTTGCTTGTGTGCGCGTCATTGATGGTGCAAAAACTTTTTTGTTTGACACAGTAAAATTATTTGTTTGAAATTTATATGAATTTCAGTAAACTTTTTGTTTGATTCAGTTAAATTATTTATTTGAAAAATCAGTGTTTTTTTTCAATAATCAAAATGCAAATAAATTGTTTGAATATGCGAATTTGTTTATAGGACCCAGAGCAAAAATTGTTTGATTCTACAAATTTTTTGTTTGAATTGGAAAAATAATTTTTTCTGTGCAAGGAAGAAATTATATAAAAAATTGTGTATCTAATTGAACTGGCTGTCGATACTTTAGATTTAGAATTTTAGATGATGCTGAAAGTATTTTAACTGGCAACACTGTTCGTATAAAGGGTGCCAAATTGCCAAATTGAGGTCTCATTTAAATTTTAATAAAAAAAAGTTTTTTGGAGATATAAAAAATATTCTGCCTTATTGTGGGTACCGTGATCGTGTATCGTTTTTTGTAGCAGATTAAAGAACACAGGCTGTGGGTTACTTTAATCTGTTACAAAAGACGACACAGTAGTATACGAAAACGACAACCACAATAAGGCTGATTTTGTCACAGCGATAACACTAGGTTGTTCAATTAATCGTGTTTTATTTTTGTTCGATTAAAAGATTAATCGATATTTTGCATTATTAACTTATTCGATTAAACGAATAAAATTTTAAAATTAAACGATTAATCGAATAATTCTAAATACAAAAATTTTATAAATTACGAGATTTTTTCGATAATTTTAGAAAAAATTAGTACTTGAGAAAATCAACATTCTTTTTTGGAGAAGCTGTTGAGGAACATTTACATTAATACGTATTTGGACACCCGTTACATTTAGCATTCTTAGATTTATCCTTCGTACAATATTTTTAAGCCAAACTCATTCTAAAGAGAGAAATTCATGAATTATTTTTGAAAAAAATACGGGCGTGTTCTAGAAATTGAAATAAAGTGGATTTAAAATCAAGTAAATTTTAAAAACTACCTTTTAATGAAGTTCATATAAATATTCCATTTCATCTACTTCATTCTTTAAGTATCTATTATATTTTAATGAACAACCCTAAAATCCACGAAAAACTACGGTTATTTTGTAAATACCCTGCAAATAATAGGACCAGTCCAAACACGCGTGTAAAGAGTAGTCCACAAGGGACTAGGACTAGTCCAAAAGTAACCCAAGCGTATGGAAAAACATGGTCTATTTAACATTACGATGTCCTAGAAGAGGACCATATAACCCACCTTTGGACAACTTAGGAGTAGTTTTAAAACAACTCCATGGTATACTCAAGAGGATTAGTTTTGAAGTCGTTTAAAAACGAAAGCATGTCGTTAAAAACGAAGACATGTCGTCTCACTACAAACACTTTTTAACAATGACATGGTCCATGCTTCCATTACATTGCACCAGTCCATGGAGTAGTCCATTTTATCAAAATGGATCAGGTGGTCCAATTTTATTTGCAGGGTAGTAATTGAGTTTAAAATATCGTTCGATTTCAGTTTCACTTCATTTCGTTTTCTAGAACATACCCGATAAATTAATATAAATCTTTTAGTTAATATGCCTTTGCCGTTTTTTTCTCTTGTGAAATGAATTAATTAATTGTGTTTTTTTTAATTCCCACGGACACATACATTCGGTTTGTTTATTCAACTTAAAACTTTCAAAAAATTCTACATTTAACAGAAATACTATATATTAATTTTACTCGATTAATCGGTAGAAATTCTTCGATTAATCCTTTAATCGAAATAAGCAATTTTAAATTATTCGAACAATTAATCGTCTTAAATCGAACAAAAATTAATCGACTGAACACCCTAGATAATACCGAGTAAAAACTATTAAACCAGAATTGAGCATCATCTGAATAAATGATTTTCTTGAGTGGTCCATGACCGCGTATGACATTAAACCCTTTTTTTTTAGTGTTACCACCAGCAAGATTCAAAACTACACTTGAGATGAAAAAAAATTACCCGATTTAAATGAAATTACACCTGATATAAAATTTAAGTTTTATTTAATAAAAATATATTTACAAAGAAGCAAAAACACAACAAACTCATTAAAACAAGATCAATATTAGTCAAACTGTTAATTTTATTTAAATTAACAAAAAATAACATTAAAGACTTAAAAAAATTAATAAAACATAAAATAAAACTGCTTCCACATTTGGTTGATATATATTGGGAAGGTTTAACATGTTCCTTGTCATTGCTTTACAATGGAGGCTTTTTAGCATAGAATACACAGAACTGTAAAAAGTGTAGTGTGAAGTGACGTGTGAGAAAGGCCCAAATCAGTTGCGAGGGTAGCTTTCGTAGAAAGAGACAGAAAGCATGTTTTGGTAGTGAAGTGGCAAGGTGTTAAAACAGGCCGCAACAATCAACACAAATGGCGTGATCAAAACAAAACACAAACCACGTTAAACAAATGCATTAGTTCAACAAACGTTGTTTTTTGTGCAAAAAAATGTATTTAGTAATATTGTTTTGTTTTATAATGTTATTTTCTTACTTAAATATTATTTACTCGTGTTGTGGTGAACTTAAAAGTTCATTTTTACAACAGTTTTGTAAATAAATCTTAACTAAATAAATTTTTGTTTTTTGTATTGCGGCATAGATAATGATGAAAATAGAAATGCAAAAGGGCAGCTTTTTTTTGAAAGAGACAAAAAAAAAAAAAAACGCAAAATCGTCCGTCTCGTGACAGTTCTGTGTATTCTGTGCTTTTTAGCCCCATAGAGCTTTCGAAAGGTAAGCTGTCAAACGAACTGTCATACTGTTTTCACTTTTTGATCAGGCACATCATCATGAATAGATTCATGCTTAAACAACGCCACCAAATTATCCAAATATACATACTTATGATGTTTTCTTTTCTAAAAAATAATGATGCATTATAGTTGTGTAATATATTTATTAGGTTACACGAACCCTTACAAAGTGATACATTTTTCTAAATTACAATGGAACAAAAACATAGTTACGTTTTACACTCAACACAAATGTGTATTTAGCGTGTTAAATATTGAATGCAAAGTTTGTACTTTCAACATTTAATTTTCTTTGAATTCCGTAAGCGTTAACAGCACTGATATTCAATAATTAATGTCAGCTGTTGTTAAAAATTTTGCGACAAAAGAAATGTAATAAAAGTTAAACAAACGAAAAACAAAAAGTTTTTATATCCATCACAATATAACTAAAAATCACAATATAACGCAAATTGTCCGCAAACACAAGACAAAAAATACTTGCTTGCATGAAAAAGTACTTTACGCAGATGCAAAAAAAGGGTATTACCTCACACTCATGGCGATTTCTTTTCTGAGAAAAATGTTGCATTAATGTTACATTTTCTACATTTTTGTGTTCGTTTGTACAAAAAATACAACTGTGGGAAAAATTTTCAAGTTCTTTTGTGAATATGTTGATGAAAAACATGCAAAACATGTTGCATATTTTACCCTTACTTTAACTTAAGGTGTTCATACTGCCCTGTTCTACAACTTTGGTACTTACTTCTTTCTTTGTACAACAAATGCTTTATTTTGTTTGTCATAATTCATATCGCTCAAAATTTTGTAAAAAATTAGTTTTAAAACAAAATATAAAAATATTTACACATTAAAATCAAAAAAAGTATATTTATGTTATAATCGTTTTAATTTTTATAAGCCATTAGTGATGTTAATATTTGTTTCCAACCAGTTATAGCGTTTAGAAACCGCTTAAATAGCTTTAAAAATCGCTCATTAAGTACATTAATGATGAAAGTGTATTAGTTGTAAATAAAAGCACTAATTGTGTTCTTTTGAAATTGCACAACATGTAACACTTCGAGTGTTTAAAGGTAACATTAGAAAATGTAACATGTATATACTGTAACATATTTTTCTCAGAAAAGAAATCGCCATCAGTTATAACTGCGGGTAAGAAATGGAACAAATTTGCCATTTATTGTTGCAACATGTTTAGAAAGGAAAACGACAACTTCTCACATTTTTGCATATATTTTTAGAATGGAACAAAAACCCGCACGAATGGTAGCATATATGGAACATTATTGTCAGAGAAGAAAACACCATTAGAAAATCAGCCATCGATTTTCGCAACTTAAAGGTGACTTCATGATTTAAATGACGCAACTTTTTCCACAAATGAAGGCGATGTGTTGATTAAGAGAAAATAACCTGTCAATTAGACTTGTAGGCCGTGCGATGTGACACTTATTGATTGATTTCCATAAAACTGTGAAGTCAGTGGTTAATGCTGATAAACCAGCAACAATCGGTGTTTTGGAGGTCAACATTGTTCATTTTATTCGAAAAAGAGAAACAAAATTGGAAGTCTACAATGCGTTTCGTCAAGCACAGGCGCGGTGTCTTTTTGTTTTAAATCAGTTTCAAATGGTAATGCCGTGTATCAATCTGCGATTAAAATTAATTTTTTTTGTGTTGTCTACCATTTTAAGTTTCACGGTCTTAAAAAATACCCTTTATACCTTATTAAGTAAACAAAATGCCTGCAGAATTTTATACAACTGTCCCTTTCGTAATTGAGTTTTACAACTGTAAAGGGCGTTAAATATTCTTTAAACTAAAGCATTAAAAAGTAGCAAGATAGAAATAAAATTAATTATTTGTTGCAATATTGGAAACATATCTTCCCCCAGGCAAGTTTTTAGTTTGAATAACTTTTTTCAATAAACTACAGGTTCTAAATCCCTATGATAGGCATCTTTATCCAAATCTAAGGATCCATCTCGCGACATTCATTACCAAACATTAGAAAATACATGTATGTTTAATGATTGAAGTCGTTTCTTTAAAAGAAAGCGAGACTTTGGTTAAGAAGGCTGTGCATTTCTTAAAAGAAATAAAAGTCATCACTGAAATCGAATCTTGATTTTGTTTGGGCATCTGAAGTAAAAATTTCAAAGTACACCTAAATTACACCTAAGAGAAACTACCCACGCTCTACCCACGACCGTAAAAATTATACCAAATTCGCGTAATTACTCACAAAGTGGCAACACTGCTTTTTTAGCTTATATTTCTGATTTAAATGTTTAACGACAATAGCATGCTGCTGCTAAACACAAAAAAAATGTTTTTGTTATTAAAGAACCATGCAATTATTTGTGGTACGCATATTAATGTTATTGTTAACCATAACATGGTTAAGGGCAATCATAAACACTAATTTTTGGCAAAAAAAAAACAGCCTGCTAAAACTGTTTCCAAAGCGATTTTGAAGTCACATTCTTCATTAATAAAATAAATAATTAAACTTTTTTTGTTGATTTAAAATTTTTATTTCATTTTATTTTAATTATTTTTATATTGGGGTTTTTTTTTTTGCTACATTTTGTATTCTTTTATTTTTATTAATAATTTTTTTTTTCTTGTTAAGACAACTTTTAAGATCATCAGCTGATTTTTTAATTCAATTATTATTTTTATTTATATTTTGTTTGTGTTTTTTTTTTTCTTTAATTTTATGGTACTATAAATTACAAAAATTTTTTATAAATATTTACAAAAAAAAAAAAAAAATTATTTTAACTCAAAAGAAATGCTTGTTTTAAAACAATGAGGAATGTTTTTTTATTTTTTTTTTAGTTTTTTATATATAATATATTTTATATTTAAATAAAAACTTTATTTTAATTTTTTTTATTATATTTTTTTATATATCATTTGTTTTTTTTTTTATTAATTCTATATTATTATTTTAAAATTTTTATTAAAGTAAATTGGTTTATGTCTTACATAAAAATTATATTTAAAACTTATTTTATAGTTTATAATATTTTATAGCTAAATAATTAAAATTGTTTTTTTTTTATGTTTGTTAAAATTATAATAGAAAAAAACCTCTGATTATCAAATTTTATTTTAACTTTAATATTAAATTTAAAAAAAAAAAAACTTTTTACACAAGGTGCACTTTTTTACACACATACATTTTTATTTTTTGTTGTTTTTTTTTTTTAAATTTCATACAATTTGTTTAGGCATTTTCCTAAAAAAAACATTAAAATTATTTTTTTTTTTAATTTATTTTATTTTAGTTTAACTTTAACTGTAATTGTTTTTTTTTAATTTTTTATTTAAAATTCAATTAATATATATGCATAGAATTATCTATAGGATCGGTTTGGTAAAAGGTTGTTGTGGTTAGAGTAGAAGGAGGTGTTTGTTAAACCGCTGGCCATACCCTAAAAAGAAAAAAAATCAAACAAAATATAATAATTTTTTAATAAATTTTAAATCGTTAGTTAAAAAAACTTCAGAAATTTTAAAGCAAAAATTGTTTCAATGAAAAACTGTATGAACGATCAAGAGTAAAGCTCAAAAACTTTTTAAGCAACAGGTTAAAGAGTGATTTAAAAGCTTTATTTGCATGAAAAAAAAAATTGTTTGTTAAAAGCTTTAAGTTAACAGTTGTTTTTAACATATCGAAAGCTTTCAAGTTCAAAAGGTTTTGGAAAAAGCTTTCAAAACAAACCGAAAGCTTCAAATTTGTAACCTAAATCTCTTATCTTTTTTGTAACACAGAAAAGGCTTTATATTAAAGGCTTCAAAAAGCTTTTAACAAGTTAAAGGAATGACCCTTAATTTCAAAACTAACCCCCGTATTCATAAAAAACATTTCAGGTTTATTAAGGGTTTATGAAACGAAATTTCTATGAAAATTAATTCAATAAAAGTTTCATAAATCAACAAAATTTTTTTATGAATATGGGGGTAAGAGTGGAGAATAAATTGTATATTTAGTATTTTAACTTTCACCTTTGAAACCTTTTATTGCTTCTTTAAAGTTTTATTTTGTTAAGCTCAAAAACTCTTAAACGCGTAATTAAGCCACAGGCTAAAATGTGATTTCATAAGCTGTCATTTGCTTACAAATAAAAGCTTTTGTTTTAAGCTTAAAATTTGTACCTTAAATTTCTAAGCTTTTTCTTAAACTGTAAAAGCTTTATCTTTAAGGTTTTATAAAGCTTTTAACACGTAAATGGAATAACGTTAAATTTAAAAACGAAAAGTAGAATATAAATTCTATAAAGCCTTCAAAGCTTTTACAGCTTCTTTTAAGTTTAATTTTTTACAGCTCAACAACTATTCAAATCTCAAGCAACAGTTTTTATTTTATTTTATGGGCATTCAGTTGCATTCAAATAAAAGTTATTGTAAAAAGCTTTAAATACATAAAATGTTTATAAATAATTTGTAACCTGAATTTCTAAGCTTTTTTTTAACACAGAAAAAGCTTTATCCTTAAGGCTTCAAAAAGCTTTTAGCAAGTTAAAGAGACTGACATCAAATTATAAAGCTTTCATTGCTTCTTTAAAGTTTTATTTTCTAAAGCTTTAAAACTCTTCAAAGCTTAATTAAGCAGCAGGTTTAAGAGTGATTTTATGAGCTTTCATTTGCATTCAGTTTAAGGCTTTAAGTAAAAGTTTTAATTAAAAAAAAGTTTAAATTTTTAATCTGAGCTTTTTAAACACACAAAAGCTTTCAAGTTCAAATGCTTTCAAAAGCTTTTACAAATTAAAGGAATAACGTTATATTTAAAAGCTTAAAAAAGAGTTTCAATTTTATGTTTAGTTTTCTATGTTCAAGTTTCGAAAGCTTTTCTTTAAAGTTTTATTATGTTAAAGAATTGTTAACGACGAAATTAGAAAAATGTTTGACAATTTCAATAATTAAAAAAAAATTAAAGGAATTAAAACCAACAACAAGATTAGGGTATAAAATTGCTAAAAGCGTATTGAGACATTAATATATCAAGTCAGAAGATTTAAGCTTTTAAACCTTAAGGTTTCTTCTTAAATAAAATATAAGAGAAGCCTTTTCTTTTTAAGAATTTAAGTTTTATTTTGTTTAAAAAAGTTTTGTTTAAGCTTTTCCTTATTTTTCCGAATGACCTTAATCCCAAAGTTTTCGAATTTAAATCCCTTAAAGCTTTTCTATTTGTTGTACTTAAAAATATTAAAAATAATTTTAATAAATAGTTTACCTACGTTAATAACGATGGATTTGTTTCTGGCTGATACCAGTATTGAGGTACATAACCGCCCATTTGTGGTGGTGGATTATGATGGTGTGTTTGCGGATGTGACGCTGCTGGATGAGGTGGTTGTGGTGTCATTTGCGGTGGTTTATGATCAATCCAATGCGGTTTTTGATCCCATGGCGCTTGCGTTGGCGGACTTAACCCCGTGGGTGGAAATTCTTAAAGTAAAAGAAATAAAAAAGAAAAAAAAAAAATTAATAAAAAAATTTCGTTGTTATAAAAAAAAAAAATAACCAAATTTACAATTAAGTTATAGAGACTACAGCTGGAGGTCCAAACTACGCATAACTCGCATTTTCGCTGTCTACGCAGCTGTCAAAAAAGTAGAAACTGTGTAGTTATATGTAACAAGTTACATGCACAAAAGTGTAGGATGTATTGAGGCGTTGAATGCGAAAAGTAGGTTTACTTTCTACTTTTGTAAGCGTCGCAAGCAGCGTTCGAACAAATCAGCTGGTTTTGACAAATGAAATTTAATTTTAACTTGTGGTGATGCCGCATAAAAAGCGTTGCATGTAACTTGAATTATAGAACGCATGGAAGGTATAAAAATCATGCAAGGCGTAGAGGCGAAAACGCGTGGTATGGACCTCCAGTTTAAACTTTGGAGTAAAAATTAAGGTGAAAAATATTTTGTATTTAACATTTGTTTTAAGGATTTTCGTGATTTAATTTTTTGTTACATTGTTTTCTTGTGGGAACAAGCCCGACTTTGAAATTTGCAGGCTAAGAGTGAAGAAAGCCTCTTTGTTCTAAAAGTCTTTGTTTATGCTTGTGAATCATTTGAGAAACTTTTATATTCGACTTACCGGGTGATAATTCAGATACAGGCGTACTTGAAGGCGTCGGACTATGTCCGGGAGGTAGATAATGTGATGGTGAACCACTATTTGAACCGCCACCGTTATTACCGCCTAAAATTAGATACAAACGTAAAGAAATTTGAAAAATTTTAGTTTAAAATTAAGCGTTAAATTGAAAACTTTTACTTTTAGATAGAAAACAAAAGAGAACACTTACCACTGTGCATATTTTGGTTTGGACTATGTTGTCCAGGATTCGGACCACCACTACCCAATGGCATACCACTGCCTTGACCAGGACCCTGGGCAGCTTTCATCATTTTTTTGTACTTTGAGCGACGATTTTGAAACCAGATTTTAACCTGCAATTAAATACAAAAAAATCAATTGTCAGTTCAAGTTATTTCTAAAACCTTTTTCAAACAAACCATTAAAATTAAATAAATTTATATTTTTTTGCTTTTGACAACGTGACTTTATAAATTAAATTAACACTTTTTTGTGACAAATTAATAGAGTTATTAGTTAAATTGTAGCAACTTTATTAGCAATGGCGAGAGGGGGCAACTGTAAATTTTTTCCCTGTGTGTGAAAATATTTATTTACAAAAATCATGGGTCATTTTTCATTTGTTCATGAGGTGTGTAAAAACACTTATAAAGATAAAAAATAAAAATAGTTTTTTTTAATTGGTCATTATTAATAATATTAAATATTGTAGTTATAAAAAACTTAAATACAATTTAATAAAATGTTTGTTGAAATTTGGTTCTTTGTTACTTTTATGAAAAGTTATAAAGTGTGAATATTTCTTAGTTGGTGTTTTGAAAGGTAACCCCCGTATTCATAAACGATTATTAAATTAAACAAACGTTTATTAAGAATAATTTTCATAGTAAATTTGTATTTTAAACTACTAAATTTAAAATTTGTTTATGAATACAGACTCTAAATTTTTTCAGCAGGCCTTTAAAAAAAGCTGTTCTTAAAAACTAGATTTTGATAAAGTTGTTTTGTAAAAGCAAATTGTTCTTAAAAATGTATATTCGGAATGTGGAAAAAGCTTTTAAGATTTCTTTTTGCTTTAATTGGGAAATCTAAGCTGTTTACAGAATGAACTGCAAAGTTAACCCCTGCATTAATGTAAATGGTGTCAAAAAAATTGAGGAAACGTTTTAATTTTAATAAAAAAAGTTTGTGTTTTTTTGAGATATTGAAAATATTTTTATTTCAGTTTATTTCAAATAGGACTTGGATAAAAATGAAAAATTATGTCGGTCAAGTGACCCCCCTACTGGATCGGCAGTTTCCCAATCATTTTCCAAAACTCTCAATCACGTTTTTCTATAAACTGTTGTCAATGGTTGATATCTGCTCAATAACGTTCTTTTTAAGCTCTTGAACTGCTGTGGGACTATGGCTGTACAGTGTACACTTTCGTTTTCAAAAACCCCACAAAAAATAGTCTAAAGGAGTCAGTTTACACGAGCTTGGTGGCTAATTCACTACCCCTCTACCAGAGATAATAAGATTTTTCAACTTTTCTTTTAAAAGAACCATTGTTTTTCTTGCTATGAGGCAAGTGGCACCATCCCATTGATATCACATATTCTTTACGTCTAAATCATCAATTTTCCCCAACAAAAAGCTTCGGATCATCTCCCTGTAGCGATTTCCATTGACCGGTGTTACCTTAAATTTGGACTCTCTTTACTTGAAAATCAAACACACAACAAAAATCAAGTTTGTGTACAAAACGTTTGTGTATATCAACAATGACAAATGTTATGCGGTACTGTTCATGACACAATTTATCAAGAAATACACGACAGACAGTACTAGATTCTTTCAAAACCTTTTAATACAGTAGAAAATTTTTGTCTATACTCCTAGTACATATTCAAAAATTAACTCGTGCAGTCTTCGATGCAAAAACGCATACAAAGAATTGTTTTTGCACAGAATTCTGGCTGCTTTATTATTAAAGAAGTAAACCTACAACATATTTCGTGTATAGATTTTCCAAACTCTCGTTTACCCCTTTCGTGAATAACTTTTCCCTCGAAATTTGTTTCTTTTTACCTAAAAAAGTTATGGTGAAAAGTCAAATTTCGAGGAAAAAACTGTCTATTTTTCTGTGAAGATTGTTTGTAACCCGACTCTATTGCTGCACTTTCACTATAGTAAATTTTTTGCTTTTGCACATCCACACACATACGTAAAGTCTTCGTCTACACCCAACAGACCAAAACAGAGAAAAATGTAAATGAGTTGTAGAACAAGCTTATCATAAGAGATTTTCTACAACATGACAACAAATATGATTGCAAATGACTTATTCTCGCTATAGTTTTCTAAGTGTTTTTGAGAATAATGTACCGTTATATGACGCGTGCCTTAATTTTGTATTATTAGTTAAAGTTTTCAGTCTTTGTGTTTGGTTCGAAGAGTGAAGTCTTTTAAATTGTTTTAAACAGTGCACAATTGTAAAAAGGTGATTAAATGTTATATAAGTAAAAAACTTTTTGTAAATATGCCATATAAATTTAAACAGAATGCTCGTAAAGTATGTAATCAATCTTATTAAAGTTTAGAAAAGTATTTTTCTGTAAGCTTGTTCTAATATTAGACTTCTTAGCTTACATTATATTATGTACAAGTAATATTATCGCAAGGGATCAGTTTTCATTATTAAATAATTGTTTATAAGCCTTTTATAATAGTAATCACAACACTTTTCTAATCTTAAGGCTTATGCTAGTAAACTTGCTACAATTTATTTCTAAATCTTTTTGGTTTGTTGGGCACTTCTATTTAGTATTGGTTTGTATGAGTTTGAAGGCTTTTCAATGATTTATATATGTTTAAATAGAATTCTGCAAGCGTTTATTGTAAAGTTATTAAGCAGAACTAGAAAAAAGCTCTTTCCAAACACTTCGCTGGCCATAGAACACGATTTTATTAAAGTTGTTTTGTAACTGGTAAATTGTTTAAATAAAAAATCTTTATTCCGAAAAGGTTTCGTTTTTATAAATAACCGATTACTTTCTTAAAAAAATCACACCGTCATTTTTCTCCACCAACAATATCTATTTAGTAGTCGTTATAACAATATTGTACATAATGTTAAATAATTAAAGTTAATTTATTAATAAGATTTTAATATGTTGAAATGAACACATATTCATTCTACTAATAAACCAATTTAAACCACACTATTCATTAATTTATTCATCAGTTTAACTCATTTATTTATTCATAAATATGTTTGTTTTTTTTTCTTCTCTTATTTAAACAAAATACAAAGTACAAAATAATTTCGTGTTATGAACAAATTTGTTAAATGAAAAATTTAGGAAAATACTTATTTTAAAAAAAAAAAAAAAATGAATTTATGTTCAAAAGGTAATTTTTGCTTAAGAAAATGATTATTACTCGTAAAACACGACAGACAGACACTTTTCTTGTAAAAAAAAACTAGTGTTTAATGGCTAAATTTTATGTTTAATATAACAAAATGGTTTAAATATTTAGCTTAAATGTGTAAAAGTGGCTAAATGATTTTAAACTTCAAGCATTTTTTTTTTTAATTTTTAATCATATTCAGCTAGCTGAATTGCTGTGATTTTAAGTAATTAGTATTTTTAAGGTCAATAAAACAATAAAGTTTACAAAAATCATTTAAGGAAAAGGTTAAAAAAAAATTAAAAATTTATAAAAATAGAGCTAATAGAAAAAAATAATAAAATCTTTTTAATTTTTAACATTTTAACTGTATTTTGCTAGCTGAATTAGAGTAATATTAGGCAGTTTTAATATAAAAGGCGAAATAAACAGTAAAATTTATAAGAATTGTATATTCAGCTAGCGAAAAACAGAAAGTATGGAGCTTGATATAGCAAAATGCTAAAAAATTTCGAAAATCTTTTTTTTTTTAACCACATTTAGCTAGCTGAATTTGGGGCAAATGAAACAAAAAAGTTTTTTATTATTTTATATTCAGCTACAAAAAATGGAATATGATTAAATCTTTAAAATCCGTAGACTTAAATTTATAAAAACCAGCTGAATTGCTAAATTTATTGCGAAAGAGAAATGCTTTAGAGTTATTATAAGCAAGCGCTACTGAATTGGATTTGTTAAAGCTGAATAGCTGCAAACTGAAGCTGAATATTCAGAATATAATTCATTTAGTTAAGTCTATTATTTATTTCATTAAAATCATGATAAGAAAAGGTTAAATTTTTTTTAACTTTATTGAAAATAGGTTTAAAGATATAAAAATCTTAGTAAAGCCCTGCTTAATTAATTAGAATAAAGGTGAAAAGCTTTATATTAAAGCTGAATACTTGCCAACATTGGTTAAAATACATTAAAATTACAATTACATAAAGCTGAATTAGTTTTTATATAGCTGAATAGCTTAAAAAATTGAGCTGAATAACAAAGTATATATTGTCGTGCCTGTATTAAGATTTAAGCAGCTGAATATATTAAATTTTTTCTGCTGAATACTTAATAGCTTTATCAACAAGATAAAAGTAGCATAAATACATTATATTTTTACTACATTCGCACATTTAACCATAAACAATCGCAACACAAAATAAATCAAAGTCTTTTTTTTATAAACCAATTCACAAATCAAATTTACAGCGATCACGAAAATTTCATTTGTGTCATCCTCGTCTATAAATTTGTGGAACTCAATTTGATTTAAAAATCTGCAACCATGTTTTGAAAGCCAGTTTTCAGCCTCTCCCAAAACATTTTTTATATTTTGCGTTGTACCTGTTTATGATTTAGTGTGTGATAAAAAAAAAACGGCGGGTGCTTTAAAACCTTGTGAGATAAGGCCATGATGGCTTAATTGCTCAATTTAATGGGAGATAAAGCCATAATGGCCTTATTGAGAGGTAAGGTCATATTTAAAATTTTGCGAAATGAGAGATATAGTCATATTTTTTTTTCGCAAATGAGAGATAAAGCCATATTTTTCCAGAATATTGTTATTCATGGTGTAAACATTCTGTAAAAGGGAAAAATCCTTAGTTATCATTGAAAAACATTTTTCTACTCTTGTGACGCACACAGGAAAACTTTATTCAGCGAAGCCACCTGCCGCGTCCTACTGGAGGAAAAACCCCTAAGCACGGCCGCAGGCCGCCACGCAGAAATACTTTAGTATGCGAAGCCAGATTTCAATACTTAACTTTAGTGTCTCCGGAACTGTAATTAGAGATAAAGCCATTTTCTAATATTGCTAATGTGAGCTAAGACCATGATGACTTTATCTCCCATTCAAATAAAAAATAAAAAAGGCTTTATCTCCCTATTTAATGGGAAATAGAGACATCTCACATGATATTAAAGCACCCCCCCAAAAAAACTATTGGTGTTGCACTCTCAGGGGATAATAACAGCTTAGAGTATCGTTGCTAACTGAAGTTCACGGCCACCAATAGCCTCCAAGGAGTGCTGAAAGGGTTGGAGAGGATCCTCCCAGCCGACAAGATGGTTTGGCTTGAACCCACATCGCGTGAAAGAAGATCTTACAACTACCGGGTTGTGGGGCTGGATTTTGCCCAAAACCACGGGTAAAGTTTGGAATTCTGGATGCTGATGCTATTCGACAAAAGTGCTTTGCAGTAAAGTTAATATAGCTTGGTTCCAGACAAACATGCACATGAAATCACCACCTGCCTCTTAATGTCCCCACTCAAATTCTGGTTACTCGGTGTTTAAAGCAGCGTGAGTAAAAGCAGTACAGCAGGTGCCCACGGTTATCCAGAATACATCTGTAACTAAACGGGATTTATTTTCGCTGAATAATATGTTTAATATTCTTAAATAGTTAACTGAGAATTACAATTTATTTCTCCATTCATTATTGTCATTCAAGTGTTTTCATTTATTCTCTTTAATGAAACTGAAATTAAACTTGTTATTACATATTTGACTATCCAGTCATATTTCCATTTAAATTACTTTTTATTTCATTATTGTTGGTAATTATTATTAGAGTTTGTAGCTGTTATTATGAATAAGACAATAACTGACATTTGAAAATAAAAGCCGCTTCCATTTCTAGCACAATAATAATTTATGCGGCTACTTATGGCATATTTTTCATATTTCAAACATTTTTTTTTTGTTTGCAAGAAACAAAAGTGTGTTTTATGCAAAGTATCTGTATGATGTATCTTGTACAAAACTTCTTGTCTGTTAATATTTTTTTTTTTTTTGTTTGGTTTAATATCTAGATTGTTTTGAAAGTGGTTTTTTTTTACAGCGAAAGTGGTTTCTGTTTGAAATAAAAGTGAAGTAAAAATTATTTTGTTAAAAAAAAAATAAACAATAAAAATGACTTCAAACAACAAATTGAGTGAATCAACCATTTACACAGCAGCTACACTGAAAAAAATCTAGGCAATTTGTAATGATCAAATGAAATACCAGCGGATTCAACGCAAATCCAAAGCGCCACGGAATGGCTCTGTATTTTTTTGGGGCCATTAGGTTTCCATTTATTATGATCTTGCAAAAAACGTCAGGAACATACGACCAGATTCCCTTAGGACAACGATTAGTCATCGTCCAGACTTGCAATTTTTGTTGCAGCAATTCTTTACTGGGTAGAGTGATGGGAGGATTAGGGACGGGTTCTTAATAATAATTCTCGCAGTTTTAAACTTGAAGTTGGCTGTAGTTGTACATATTTGTATTTATATATAAAATATAAAAAGGAGAAGAGGAAATGCAAGATAAAAATACAAAAATAGCAAGACTAGAAGTTCATAGTCTGGACACTAATGCAATTCCAAAGCAGAATTTTGAAAAACTGCATCAACAAGAATTGTGAGTCTGGACGATGAATAGTTAAAACAAATTTTTTAAAACTACGGCTGACTTCCTAATCGCAGTTTTGCAAAGTTTCACTAAAAAGAAAATGCATTGACAAAGCATCACAAATAAAAGCAATGCGCAAATTACGCAACCCTTGTGCAGTGAATACTGTTTAGAGGTACTCCTCTAAGTGTTGCATTGCAGCACTACGTTTAGGAAGTCAGGCTCCCACTATTATTGGTTTCGATCGATTTAAAACGCTTTCACTGGAATGCGCTGGACTATAAAACGGGATATCTTACATTGTTTTGAATCATGCTTTGGCTCAAAAAGATAGCAGTTCTTTTTAAATTCAAGAAAAAGCCTTTTTTGTACTACGCAAGGTGGCGCAAAAGTTGACACCCGATGTTCTTGGACAGTTATTTTTTAAGAATTCCTAACGAATATTCTCTTCAAGAGACGGAGGTTTGTGCACACAGACTCGTGACTTCGAGAAACCCCCAGTTTTGAACGGATAAATTAGGCGATCTTGCCGCCCAGTGCAAATAGCGAAAACGAGAGATTAGGCGACCCGAAAATATAGCCCTCAGAATTTCGGTTAAAGCTCGTGGTGTATGCTCCATCCTGCTAGAACCACATGTTCTCCAATCCTAATTCGTCTACTTCAGATAGGCGAAGGTCGTTAAAAGTAACTTTGTATCACTAGCCGTTCACAGTAATCGTTTGGCGCGCGGCGTTTTCGAAATATTAAGGCCCCATGCCGCCTCCAGCGTAAAAACCACACCATACTGTTTCTTTGAGCAGGTGTACTGGCTTTTCGTGTGTTATACACGGATTTTCGGAACCGCAGAAGTGATAAATCTGCTTATTTGCGTTTCAAAAAATAAAATGCGTCTCGTCGCTCATGATTTTTTTCAATGAATTATTCCGAGTGCTTGAGTGCTTTAAAAATGTCAAGGCAGAACTAACATTTACCGCCATTTGTAAAAGTTTAGGCATCTTCTAATAGTATGAAAGCTTATGCGCCACCCTGTAAGTATTTATATCAAACTTTTAAAAATACTAAGAAAAGAAACCACGAAAGCTTTTTATAGCGAAGCATTAATTAGTTTCAGTGTATAGCGTTATAACGATATTTTTTTTAGTTTATATTTTATAACCGATGTTAATGGCTTCCTGTCCATAAGAAAAAGTTGTTAATATAAAATAATGTTAGATGTTAGATTATTTATGACTTTTGAAACATAAAAACTGGTTAAAAAAAGAAGTTCAATCAGAATCAAGACATCAAGAAAAGAGAGAAATTCCCTTCCAAGTGGAATTACCGATAGAATGTTTTAGCATTATGACAAAAATATATTTCACTGTTAAGTTTCTTATTTGCTTAAATTTGTATTTTTTAAAATTTCCCATAAAAATTCATGACAAGTTACTTATTTTTTTTTTTTTTTTTATCTAAAATTAAAAATATATTCCCACGATTCAAATTATAATAAAAATTTCAAGCAAACCAAAAGTTCTCCCATTTCTGGTCCCATTAATAAATCCAATAAACTGTCATAATTATTTAACACTTTATATTTGCAAGTAATAACTGAAAATAAATTCTCTTGCCTGAAAATTTATCTTGTTTTATATTTCACATTAAACATAAACACATGTCATATAAATTATTTTAACAGAATTTAGTAACAAAATTTTTACAGCCAAAGTTTAGAGAGGGAAAAACTATTAAAAAAAACTATTACAAATTGACTAGTCAACCAACCAACTAATGAATTGGCTAATAAATGAATTAAAAAAACCGTTAACACACATTTTTTTTACCAACAAAGTTGTTTGAACATTTACTTTGGTCGAAAATGCATATAAACTCGACATACTGATGTTTTATACACAGGGTGGCACAAAAGAAACGAAGGCGCTTAAATGGTTTATCACTTCATTGTTTTAATATGATTAACTTTAAATTTTATAGATTTTTGTATAGATGACTGGGGAAATTAAAAATGGAAAAGAAATAATATTAAACTGAATTAAACGTTACGGCTATATTTCCGTTTTATAAATGTAAGAACTGGACATCGGAGTAGCTGCCCTGTAATTGACCCAACTTAGGGAGCCACAGGCAGACATATTTTGAAGAACCTATCATTATTCCATCCGAAATGTATTCTCTCCCTCTCTCCTAGCAAAATAATTGGTTTTATGCGTAGCTTAAACCTGTCATGGTGTATATCGTGGCATCACAAAAGATCCAATCAGTCGCAGTGGTTACGGCCTCTTATTTCCATCTACACAGTGCAACAAAATTCAGGTCAACGCCGCCAGCCTCAATACTTGCAGCACGAAATGAAACTATCCTATTGGTAGAGCAAATCTGCCAAAGAGTTTTGAAAAGTTAGCTCGGGTTCCCGCAATATCGGCCCATAAAGTTTTTGAATTCTGTGCTAAAATACTATTTCAGATGTCTTCAATAGAATTGTATGGCATTTCTTTTCTTAGAAAATATTAACCCTCTAACACTAATTTTAAGGGGTAATTTTTGTCCTTTTTTTACATTCCCCACAAAAGTATACTAAAATGGCACTTTATTGGGTTAAAATGTTCCACGAATATTCTTTGCATCAAATTTTACGAGGGGTATTCGAAGGCTAAAAATTCGTGCAATGTATGTAAACGTGTCTACCTACAAAGTGGCGCAAAAGTCATTATAATTGGCCTTTCGAGTTCCTGTCTTTCCGTGTGCAAACTTCGTTGCCATATGATCTTGTCTTTTGTTATTTTCTCTTTTTGTCTTGTATCAGTTCGCGGTACTCGGTAGTTGTTCCTGCCAACTAGAAGATAGATTGGTCTGCTGCAGCTTTTCCTGGATTATCGTACGTCACCATGTAGTTCGTACATACATTCCACAGTGCCGTGCAAATTTTGCTGCCATATGATCACGTTTATTGTTAAACTCCTTACCCTCTTTTATTTTCGTCTTGTATAATCGGTTTTTGTTCCTGCTAAGTAGATGATTGTGGCGGTAAATGTCTGTTCTGCTATGACATTTGTGAAATAAACAGTTACAAAATACACGTCAATAAGAAATGGAGTGCTAAACTCCTAAAGAACGAGGAAAAATTGTCTCGACGACGACGACGGAGACAGCTTTCTATAGGAAATCATCATGAGCGACGAGACCCAGATGGTTCCAACAGGTTATAGCAACGGCGCATACTACATGACCTTCAATCGATATTCTGAGGGCTGCATTTCGGAGTCGCCTAATGTCTCGTTGTGATAATTTGTTCTAGCCACCAAGATCGCCCGATTAAACCGTTCTAGACTTCTTTATGTGCGGTATATTGAAGTCACGAGTAAATGACAACAAGATTTAAAGTCGTCGAAGAAAATATCCATCAGGAATGCGGAAACATATCGCCGGAAGTTCTAGCAAGAGTGATTGATATTACCATAATTCGAGCTCGTAGCGGTCAACAATCTTTTGTACTTAATGAAAAAAATACATCAAATAAACGCAATCAAAAAGCAAAACTAAAGTTTTTTGAATCTCGAAAAAATAAATAAAGAAATGGTTGAATAAAAAACAAAATTTTACTAAAGTTTTTTATTTATTTAAAAAACAATAAAACTCATTAATAAATCTTCTGAATGCAAGTTTTCAACATCAAAGCGCTGTCTGTGACCTTCTATAATCTGGAAGACTGGAACGGATATCCGTGAAGAAAATACTCCAAAGCGTAAAAGAAAGTGAGCACAAAAATAAAACAAAGCCAACAAACAAAAATGTAAAGCGACTTGGGTTGTCGTGAACATTAAATTAACGAATTATAGACATTTTTTCTTATAAATTGCAGCTGGGTTTAAGGAGTTGGTGGAATTATACAAAGACATTTTCGATAAACACATTCACCCTTATCATGGTTAGCGAATCAAAAATACGCCTGTGACTGTTTAGTAATAGGTTAAGGGAAATAAATTTACGTTCTCATTACTCTATTACGAAACAGTCGCAGGCGTATTTTTAATTCACTCACCAAAATAAGGGTGATTATTTCAAAAATCAACTTAACATCGCTTAACAACATGGCGGTTAAGTTCGCCGAATTTTGCTGCACCCGAATTTTTTCAAGAGGTTTGAAAAGATCGTTAATAAGCCGCAGAAAATAGCCCAGCTATGCCAGAAGCAAAAGTAAATTATGCGATAGCTCGGGTAATCCTTATAGAATGTTATGAATAGAGCGGCATTATGCCGAAGCTAAAAATCGGCGGCAATTTTGCGACGCTGAATACACAGAAAAAAAAATTTGCACCTGTAAAAGCATTTATCAAAAATAAAATCAGTTTTAATTAAAAATTTAATCAAGTAAATTAAACGTTTAATCAAGTGAATTACACGATTAATCAAGCGAATTAAACGAGAATTTGTTTACTGGTGCACATTAATATTGCCAATTAAACGTTTAATACACTTGATTAAAAGTTTAATATACTTGATTAAATTTTTAATTAAAACTGATTTTATTTTAAATTAATTCTTTTACTGTGGCAAAATTTTCTTCTGTGCAAGTTAACTAAATTTCCCTGTCTGAAATGGAGTGTAATAAAACATTTAAAAAGATTTTAAAATAGCGCGTTTAAAGAAATTCAGGAAACCTTCGACAACACTTCATTTGACGCATTCCGACTCTTTTTCTGGACTTTACTGATCGATGATCTTCTTAAAGATTTGGTCTCTAAGATATATCTACAAAAATAGGTTGGTTATCAACACACAACATCTGTCAGAAAGTGGAGTGGCTTGGATAAGTGGACGAGTAACCTCTAATACAAAGACAATATAGATTTTTGTTATATCTGGAAATCGGTACAAATTGCTACCTAGAGAATGTTAACAGCAAAAGTATCTTAATTCAGTACAAATTCAATCGATCAATACGCGATAACTGTTTTAAAAAACTTTTTTTAACTTTAAACTCCTAGGGCTCTTTTAAACCACCCTGTAGTTGTTTTAACGCAACATGCATTTAATTTCAATGTAGAAATCAAGTGCAATGCTTTTATTAATTAATAATGATTTTAACACCAAAACTAATTTAAGATATTAAAACATGCAATCCAATAATAAAATTGTTTTACATATTTATAAAGAGAAGTTTAGATAAAAGTATTTTTTTCTTAAATATATTTAATTTGATTTTCGCGCTTAGGGGATTTTATTACAATCAGAAGTTTAGGCTTTTTGCTATAGACTATTGATATCATAATTTTGCGACTTAAAACGTTTTACTTAAAGAACAATGCTTTTCATATAGTACAGTTGTTCGCGAAGAGAGTGTGATATTTCCCATACACACAACAAATGCCTCTAATACATGACTTAAAAGATGGGAAAATGATTTACACGGTTAACTGCAGCGTAGGCCCTATCCATAAAGCATCTTATGCACAAATAATGCGCTTACCAACCGCTCTTGAGTGTGAGAGAAAACAGCAAACCAAAGGTAGCAATTTGCGTGCATAAAACGGTCAGACTATACACACGGTTCTTGCTTAGGAGCAGGAGCTATCGAACATCGGCTGCTTTTGGATACATGCTAGTAGAAGCTGTTAAGTAACAACAGCAATTAGAGATAATCCACTCTAAGGCAGAACTCTCCTACAAGTGGTGAAAAATCAGCCCATTTCAGTATATCCCATATTCGCGACTTGTGCTTTAACCCCAACCAACACGCGATCCCTGAAGGTATCCCTTCGTTATAAAAGCATCTACCCCTTGCACCCCATACGTCATGCCGTACGGAGGCTCAACCTTGGAAATACTAATTACCATAAAATAAAACATCCGAAAAAACAATCATTCCAGTCTCAACCAATACTCAGACCGCAGCCTTGCCTCAATCGCAAGAGATCGTAAAGTTCTCCTGTGATTAGTCAATTATAGATTTTTGCCGAATACCAGGTAGTGGCTGCAGCTGATGATAAAATACCCATAAGATTATCCCTCTTCACTTTTTGGGGTTAAAATCGTCACAAATGGAGTGCGGATGAAACTGCCACTATTTTCGCATCGTCGACCAGTTAACATCGTCACATGTTCACTGATAGAAAAGGTGTCATAGCGCTAATGTATTTTGCCATCAGCACTATGACAAGTTTCTTCGTTTTTGGCCCCATGACACTTTTTATCATTGTGATGTCAGCCTTAAGCTTTCTTGGCCAAATTGTCATCAGGTGAAATGATGTAATCAACTGCATGACACGTCAGCATCACAGAAATGACGAATCGGATTCAGTCTAATAAAAAATGTCAGCAGCGAGATGACCCAGTGACATCGGTGAAAGGATTCATTAGGCTCAACTTAATGACAGTCTGACAGTTTGTCATTAAAAGTGACAGTATATTTTTACATATTTACTTACACGTTTGTGTCAGTTTTGTTGTATTCCGCCCTTTGTTTACAGAATAATTCTCAGTAGTTAAACACTAGCAGCAGGCCCGATATGGTTTTCGTAATCATTCTACTTTGAACATTTAATGTATTTAACCTAATAATTTAAACAAATAGAATATCGGAATTTTTGCTTCTTATTTTACTTTTTAAACATGAAAATAATGCTGTTAAAACACAAAATGTGGCATCGAATTGATGTCACTGTAGTCATGTCATATGTAGTAACACAAAAAATATAACAACATTTTATGAAGGCGTTTATCATTGGAGTGATGGGTCGACTCAAATGTCACTGATTTCGTATCGTAAGAACAACAAGAAATATAGCAAACTCTTTTGCGAATTTAGAGGAGTATGTGCCGTACTTGACTAGCCTGTCTAATCGTTAATTTGCATTTTCAAAGCAGTTTTCGCGCGGTTGCAACATTCGTTAGGGAAACCGCCAATCTCACAGGGCACTTAGTACAACTTAGAATTAGAGCATATAATGTTCAATACACTATTGGCCATTTTCTCATTAGGCGATTATCTTTTTTCCCAACGAAAAACTGCACATTAAAGAAATTTGGTTTTCTCAATGTCTCATTTGCTTCTTTTCAATCGCAAAGCTAACCGGCACTCATCTGCCAATTATTTATTTTCCATTTATTTGCCGTACAGATAAATTCAATCAGCTGACTCCCATCTTTTACATGTATTTTGAGTGGCGTTGCCAGCTGAAAACTTTGTTTTTTATCGGTATATTGAGAAACCCAAAATCGTTAACGGACAGTTTATCGGTCCAATAAATTTATGTTGACATTAAGTAACAGACAGTTTGTCGATACATTGAGAAAATGGCCATTTGAGTATTATACAAAAGAGGTTTGAAAAAATTTCGCTTTAAGTTTTTCGCAAGACTTGTTTTATCTTATAACTGTGCTGAAGCGAAAAAAAGGTGAAGGCTTTTATCAAACAGCAAGCAAATCTTTTTCAACAAGTAGTAAAATCTTCTGAATTCTTATTAAGAGAATCAAAAGTTTTGACTCAAAAATTTTGAAAGTCAGGGCTTCTCGAAAGGAGAGATCTCAAAAATATTGATAACATACGTATTAGAATGTTTGTTTTGAAAGAAAACAATTTTCGCTTTATTTATACATATTGCAATTTAAATCATACAATCCATATTTTCCTTTACACAAGTATGCAGTATTTTATAAGAACAAGCGATATCGCCCTTCTCGCTAAGACCCCTTTCACACTTGGCAATTTCCTTGGCAAGTTACTTGCCGACAACAACAAAGTCTGTACAAAATTGTTTTTTTCTTACTCTGACCTTACCGCTGACGACTACAAACCAAGAGTTGCGCAAGAGACTTGCGCAAGTAACTTGCCGAGTGTGAAAGGGGGTTAATAAGAGATTTTTTGAAAATTTTGCTTTCTATGCATCTTTTAAGAAAATTTGGTTAACACTCTTGATGTACCCGTGAAAATAGGCGATTTAACTTTGATACCTGAGTCATTTGATGGTGGAGAAGGAGGACTGTAACATTGTAGAGTAAAGTCTATAGAGTTAAGATTATGCTCTACTCAAATATTGCTTCGATAATTTCAGTCAATGTGGATTAAAAAATCTACTATATTTTAAAAAGGCTTATTATTATACTTGTGTATGTCTTTTTCTTTTATGTTTTTTTTTAATTATTTGCAAATAAAAATCTTTTTAACGAAATAAATTACTTCATAACCGTTCTCAAGCGCCACTAAAGATTGTAAATCATTTTCTTATTTTAAGTGCTGTTTTTTTTTTTGGAATTTATGCTAAATGCATAATGACTTTATTTGTTTTACAGTTTTTTTTTGTCAATGGCAAAACCAGACTTAAAAAGAATGAATTCGTATTTTTTGTAAAATTTTTCAATCAACTTCTTATTTTGTTTATCGCTATCCTGTTGTTTTGAATTGACTACCTTAAATGTAAGTCTTCGTTAACTTCGTTAACTACTTTCGAATGGGAACAAATCACACCCACCCCAACCACGAGCATAGCCGAAGTACTAGGTAGTTCCGTTCCCAATAGACTTAATCTAATTAGAATAATAATTATTTATTATTGCAAGAGAAAAATACATGATTTAACTTAGAAACGTATAAATGCAGAGAAAGTTTCAAACGCATAAGTTCAGCAATGAATTAAAAAAAAAAAAATACTTTGCCAAAATGCTTAATATTCAAATAATTTCATTATTTGAAGTCGTTAAAGCTTTTACGCTTTGAATATTTTTCGGCAGGTCGACTAAGATCGTTTAAATTCAGTCATTCGCCTTACTGAGCTACCTAAATAAGAGCGGCAAGCGTCTGTTTGATGTCAAAACTTATCATTTTCATGCAGTTTATACGCAACAAACCTTTAGAACGCGAATTTAACACCACCCGGCTGGAAAATCATATTTGATAGTTCGCTTGGTAGTTTTATTTTATTGAAAATGTAGTGGAAATAGAATTTGCATGTTTAAAAAAACGCATGCCGCTCTTGTTTAGGTAGCTCTGTTAGATGTCTGATTGCATTCCCATTTTTCCTATGCCTCTATTCCACAATAAGTTAATACTTTTAAATTCCTGACAAACATTTTTGTATTTTATATGCAAAACAGCAGCAACATTCATCATTCATTTAACCAGCCATATAGAAACTCTTGTATAATATTATGTTACCAGAACACACAATAAAGAATTTGTTAAAGCTATTTTCTTAGCAAATATTTACCAAAAGCCATAGTTACTTAACTTAGTAACTTAAAACTTTAACAACGCCTTTTTTTCTTTTGCCAACAAAAACTTTAAGCCATATTTTATTATTTTTTTTTTTTTAACATAAAATTCATACAATTACACATACGAGTCAAATAGTTATAAACAATTTTTGGTAAGAAAATGAAGAGGAAAAGCAGCAAATAGTTTCCAATTTTATTTTTTTTTAACAATTTCAAAATCTGGTTAATAAATTTATGGCTTAAACAGAGGAAAATAGACAATAACACAACTTTAATGTGGAAAAGAAAATATTTCCTCTATTAAAAACTAGCAAGCCAGGCACACAGACTTTAGGCAGAGAAGTATCTTGCTTCACTGTAACTATTAATGAGAACTTTTTTCCCCTTTTATGAAATCGATCTGAGACGGAGGAGAACTAACTAGTCGTAAGAAAGACCCTTTTAACCTGTTTCATCTGTTGGCAATTTTAACGAGCCTCAACTATTTGCAGAAAACAACACAAACAGCCGAACAACAAAAGCCGCTGCTGAAGAGGCCAAGAAAAGCAAAACTCTTGTTAAAAGTTTTCATTCATAAATTCTTTGTTGCCTGAAAAAAATTAAACACAGCAAAAACATCAGCAGCATTTTTTCCTTGTAAATTTTGCACTGGTATTTTAAAATAAATTTTTTTTCTCTCTTAAAACAAAGAAACACCGACAACACATTCATTGTGTTTTGGTATTTGTTTTTTTTTCGAAAAACAATTGCAATTGTTTTTTTTAAGGAGTGAAAATTTTAAAACTTATAACAGCATTTGTATTTCATAAACAATAAAAGATGTTTTTTGAATATACAAAATTTCAATTAGCTGAATACATCTTAAAGTAACATAATTTGATTTCAAATTTATTATATAGTATAAAAAAATATTCACAACAATTATTCAGCTAAAAATTAAGGGTATTCAGCAAATCACGAAAAGTTTTTTTTTCAAAAAAGGAAAATGGAAATTAAATTTCTTATTTATTTAAAAGTTCAATATTCACCGAATGGTTTTTTTTTTAACAATTCAGCTAGCTAAATTGAATTTTTAGTTCATAATTTTATTATTTCATTAGTTTTTTTCTTTATTAAGCCAAAGTTTTCAAACGATTTAGGTATTCCGCAAAAGCTTTTTAAGAACAAAAATACAAATCTAAATACAATTGTTTTACTTTGTTAATATTTTAATATTTGACGAGTATTTGTAAGCAATTCAGCTAGCTGAATTAGACTATTAGATACAATTTTAATATTTTCATTAGTTTTTCTTTATAATGTCAAAGTTTTTAAACAATTCAGCAATTCCACAAACTTCTTTTCTTGGAAAAAATCAAATATTAAATAAACTCGTTTACTTTTCTTATATTTTAACATTCATTGAATTAAAAAATAAAATGTTTTTAACAAATTAGTAAGCTGAATTGGATTTTTAGTTCATAATTTTATATTTTCAATTGTTTTTTCTTTATTAAGCTAAAGTTTTCAAACAATTTAGGAATTCCGCAAAAGTTTCTTTTTATCAAATACAAATCAAAATACAATTGTTTTACTTTTCTGATATTTTAATATTCGGCAGCTAATTAAGATTATTAGTTTACATTTAAATATTTTCAGTAGTTGTTATTTAGAAAGTCAAAGTTTTTTTAAAAATTCAGCAACTCCGTAAAAGTTTTTTCTTAAAACCAAACAAAATATTTTATTCACTCGATTACTTTTCTTATATTTTAATTTTCATACAATTTGTTTAAGCAATACAGGTAGCTGAATAAGATTATTTGTTGACAATTCAATTTTTTTATTAGTTTTTCTTTATAAATTCAAAGTTTTTAAACAATTCAGCAATTCCGCAAACGTTTTTTTTAACAAACAAAATATTATATACACTCGTTTACTTTTCTTATATTTTAATATTCAGCGAATAATAGTTTTTTTATAGAGTGAAAGTTTTTTCTTTAAAACAAACAAAAAATAAAAAACACTCGTTTTATTTTCTTATATTTTCATATTCAACGAATTTTCTGAAACATTTCAGCCTGCTGAATAAGATTATAAGTTCTCATTTTAATATTTTCATTTGTTTTTCTTTATAAAGTAATAGTTTTTAAGCAATTCAGCTATTCCGCAAAAATTTTTTCTTAAAGACAAAGAAATGTGTAAATAAAATCGATTATTTGAAATATTTATTAATTGTTTTTAAACCATTTCTATAACTTTTCTTTACATAAAAGCAATTCAGTAATTTTCCAAAAGTTTTTTTTTTTGCTAGAAACAAGCTAAATCTTATAAAAAAAGCTTTAACACAATTAAGCCTGCTGGATAAGATTTTATGTATAAGCAAAAAGGTTTTTTTATTTTTCTATAATAAGTTAAAATTTTAAAGCAATTCAGCCAGTTTAATTAGATTTGTTATTATAATTTTAATTATTTAAGATAAGATTTCTTTATACATACATACATCTATAGTTTGAAGCCTTTTTTTCATAGCTGAATATAATTTAATATCTTGCAGTACAATATAAATTCAGAATTTAAAAATTTTAAGTTTATTGTTATTCAGTAAGCTGTTTTTAATTTTTCTTATTAATATAAATTGCAAAGGAATTTATTTAACTGGAGTATACACAATATTCAGCTAGCTGAATTGCTATGTGAAAATACTATTAATTGGCATACATTTTTCCCATTAACTCAAAGATCATCTGCCTTAATTGTTTCAATTAAAACCCATCCATCTGTTGTTTGGTTTTTAATTTAAACTTTAAAAGTCAATTGAGCGTAACATTTGTTGAATATTTTTTTAGCTGTTTACCCTTTTTCTTTTGTCACAAACAATTGTCTTTTAACATGTTTTTATAAAAGTAAAAGTGACTACAATAATACCAGCATTTGGCAAATATGTCAATAATATGTCATTTAATTGAAAAAAAAAAGAAAAAAAAACACTTGCAATGAACGCTAACGGCCTAACCGAGAGTAAATTAGCATACATGAATCTTGCACATCCTTTTTAACCTACTTTTTTTCAGTTGCTGTGGCAACTGCTGCTTACAGTGTAATGCTGACGGACCAAAGGCTACTCTTACATTAATGAATGAGAATAAGAAATTGAAATAAGAAAAACAGCAAGAAGCTTGTTTTCCGACTTGATCACTCACTCACTTCCTTAACTTGTCAAGTCTTATAATTTATGTTTTTGTTTAGCTTTTTCTACTTTGTTGTTGTTGCTGGAGTTTCGATACATAAAGTTAATTTTATATTGTTGTTGTTGTTGCTGTAGATGTTGCTCAACAGATTACAGACATTTATGACAGGTCTTAAGACAAGACGTGCAAGTGTTTTATTTTTTTGCTTTCGCATTTATTGTTTGTTTTTTTTTTCAGTTCAGTTGTTCTCTTACCAGTTTTAAAATTATGTTTTTTAGATCTCAGGGGTATTTAAAAGTGTAAAACACAAAATAGAAGCTTTAAAGTGTCATATTGACTATATTTGTTTGCTAAATATACAAATATTATAACAATAAAAATCTATAATTATTTAGCCAAATATAAGTTGAGTTTTGAATCTTAAATCTTTTAGCCAAAAGGTTAAAGCTTTTCTAAAACGATTTTTGTTGAAGCTTGAACGATGAAGAAGATGAAGAAGAGGAAACAATAAAACATCTTATCTGACATTGCCCAGCTTTTAATGACTTATAACGGAAAGAGTTAGTTTACCGTACCCTTATAAACAATACCCGTGTATCAGAAGCCGATTTTGGAAACAACCACTTCTTTATAAAAGCAAAGGAATCTCTTTAGAGCAAAATGACCAAATGGATTAAGAAGATTTGATGCGTTGTCAAACCAGAATTAGGAAAGGACATGTAGTTGGGCCCAAGTAAACTATACTTAAGGCTGCTACCAAATTAACCTAATCTAACCTAATTTTGGTCTTATATTAGCTCCAAATCTGAAATAATATATTACAAGCTACATATCAGAGAACGGATTTGTGCGATTGCAAAAAACACGCAGTAAATGAACACCAACAAATACACTCGGCTTTGTTATTCCATCGTTTAGCTTCGTTTGTCAATTAAGATCTTTGTGTGTTCGGTCCGACAATGATTGTTTTGGCAAAGAAAACAAATACAAACAAAAAAGCCAGAAATCAAGCAATTATTACTCATGTAGGCATTCAGCAGTTACAATGTAGTACAAGAAAAAAAATTGAAATTAAACTGAACGCACATACTTTTTTTTTATCATCTTAAAAAGTACAGTAGTTCTGTATGTACAATGTTTTCTTGTTATTGTTGTTTTTATTGTTATTAATTTTAACAAAGCTTCTCCTCGAGTGGTTTATTGTTGTTAATGTTAACAAAGCGTCTCATCGAGTGGAAAAGTATAAGAATGTGTGCCTTTTGAATTTACACAATTGTGTTATATTGCGTGCGCAACAAATAATGCAAACAAAGCACTTTCAATAAAAAACAAACACATGCAAAAATCAAATGTGTACGAAACGATGTAAAAATTACCAACGTTGAACTTTGTTTTGCAGGCAAAGAGTGAATGTAAATTTTAGCGTATGAATACATCAAGAAAAATAGTGATTTTGCAGTTCTCTGCTACATATGAATCTAATACAACTTCTTGAAATAAGAAAATTTCGAAATGGCACCCTACATGCTCCAATCGCTGATGAAATCCATATGCGCCGATATACTTCCCTTGTTTTTTCTTTTGTTAAGGTAATCGGTTACTTAATTACTTGCCTTATTTGCGGAAAATATATTGAAATCTTTTTGCTTAATTGGCAATTTATGGACTAAGTTAAATAAAACTAAAAGTTTTCATAAAAAAAAAGTTAAAGTAACCGAGTTTTGTAGTCTACACTTAACTTTTAATCGTTAAAAACTTAAGATTTTTTCTCATTTTATTTTAAAAATATTTCATCTTTCCATAAACTTTGCACACTGTAGCAAATTTCAAACAATATTTTTTTTTTTTTTTTTTTTAATTGTTTTCCAACAGTTTTCAATTGAAACCAGTTTAATTAAAAAAAAGTTTTTTTAACAATTCATTAAACACATGGTTAACAAGATTTTGTTTACAGACTTTAATCGCACCTGATCGAAGACTTGAAAGGATATGAAAATGCATTCATATTAAAAATTAAACTTATATTTTGCACTTAGAGGCGTTTGTTTAGCGGAAAGAACACAGCGATAATATTGAATTGTCATTTGATATGAATGTTGATAGTTGCTGTTATTAATTAAGAGTTTAAAAAGATTTATAATTTCAACAAAGTTGAAAAAAAATTACGAACAATTAGTAAAATCTCAATGGCTGAATAATAAAAATTGGCCGGAATTTTAAATCTATATATCGTCACCTAAAGGGCAAACGGACGGAACTAAATTTTTTATTTTTACACCCACACCACAATAGTGGAGTGCTGATGTGTGTAACGCCTTAAAATATTGGTCCTAGACCCACCTTAAAGTATACCGATCGACTCAGAATTACTTTCTGAGTCGTACTAACGATGTCCGTCCGGCTGGCTGACAGGCAGGCTGGCTGGCTGTCCATGTAACCGCAAAGTACATGTCGCAATTTTGATATAATTTGATAAAATTTGGGTCCTAGGTGCTCATTGGCAGAAGGACCAAGCCTATTGAAAATGGGCCAACTCGTAGGATCACGAGGGAAGATAGGGGGGAATTTCTTCCTCTCAGAAACTATCAAACCGATTTTAATGAAATTTAAAACAATAAAGATAGAACCATATCTATATGGACACAAAAGGTATTCATTTTTTAAAAAATAGGACCACGAGGGGAGATATTGGCAATTTCTGCCTCTCGAACCGATTTTAATAAAATTTAAAACATAGATAGGTCCATATCTACATGGACACATAAGCTATACAGTTTTTCTAAAATAGGACCACAAGGGGAGGTAGGGAGCAATTTCTGCCTCTTACAAACTTTCAAACCGATTTTAATGAAGTTTATAAACATAGATAAATCTATATTTATAAGGACATATAAAGGCAACCGTACACGACATGTTTTTGTCATCTGACATGTCAAATTTCCCACTGCAAAATACATACATGTCGTGTGTTACCTTTTAAACTTTGCTTCTGTAAAAGTCAGATGCAAAGTCATCTGACAAAATTTCAATTAGAGCGTGCTCTATTTTCTTCTGACAAACCATCTGACATCAGAAATCTTTGCCGAGAAGGAACCGGCAGCGGCGTCCACTATTGACGGAATCATTAGCCGGCTGAAGTTAATATTTTACAATACTGAGATATGCATGATCATCCCACTATTGAATAGAATTTATGTAAATGTATATATAAACACCGTTTTTTATTATAATATCCTAAATTGGTATCTTTGAATTAAAAGAAAAATATGTTAAGATGGCTAAATTATTTAACGGCGTAAATACAAATTTTCGTGGCGGCATTTTTATTTTGGTTTTTGTAACAACAATGGTGAAAAAACAGAGACAATGTCAGAAGTAAATTACATGTACGTTTGTGACCGAATATTATAAACCTTCTGTAAAACAGCCATTTTTACAGCCATGCACAATTACATGTGACTTGAAAAGTTGACAAGTCAGATGTAAAAAACATGTCGTCTACATGCACCTTAAGCAAGATGTGTTTTAAAATACTGTGGTGTAGGGTATCATAGGGTCGGGCTTGACCGACTATACTTTCTTACTTGTTTTTACTGGAGAAGCCAAAAACTTTACAAGATTACTAATAAGTAGGGATATGAGGTTTTGATGCACTAAAAAATCGAAAATATGCACTAAAAACTCCAAAAAATGCTTTAAACAAATTAAAAATATGCACAATAAGAAAGCGTTTTTTATACCCACACCACAATAGTGGAGAGGGTATTATGCATTTGTGCTGATGTGTGTAACGCCTTAAAATATTGGTCCTAGACCCACCTTAAAGTATACCGATCGACTCAGAATCACTTTCTGAGTCGAACTAACGATGTCCGTCCGGCTGGCTGGCAGGCTGGCCGGCTGTCCATGTAACCTTGTGCGCAAAGTACAGGTCGCAATTGTAGAGATAATTTGATCAAATTTGGGACATAGGTTTTTATTGACACAAGGACCAAGCCTATTGAAAATCGTAGGACCACGAGGGAAGATAGGGGGAAATTTCTTCCTCTCAGAAACTATCAAACCGATTTTAATGAAATTTAAAACATACATAGAACCATATCTTTATGGGCACAAAAGGGATGAATTTTTTAAAAAATCTGACCACGAGGGGAGATAGGGCCAATTTCGCCCTCTCAAACCGATTTTAATGAAATTCAAAACATAGATAGATCCATATCTATATGGACACAAAAGCTATACAGTTTTTCAAAAATAGGACCACAAGGGGAGGTAGGGGGCAATTTAGCCTCTCACAAACTTTTAAACCGATTTTAATGACTTTTATAAACATAGATAAATCCATATTTATATGGACATATAAGCATGATGTGTTTTTTAATACTGTGGTGTAGGGTATCATATGGTCGGGCTTGACCGACTATACTTTCTTACTTGTTTTAATATTTCTTAAACAAAAAAAAAAAAAAAAAAATTTCATAGGTATAACATTTTTTAAAACCAAAAATTATTTTGATAATAAGCTGGCAGTGCACGGCCTGAAAAAACTTAACTGGCAACGTGCTTTTGCAAGTTGTTGTTGTTGTTTTCATTTTGTTTTTCTTAACCTATTTACAACTACAATTTTGGAAGAATTGCAATCAATTATAGTGGGGAATGTAAGGAGAGATAAACTCACTGTTTATTGTTGATGTTTTTGTTTAAACTTTAATATTGTTACAAGTATAACTGTTGCTTATAATTCTTATACGTTTAACAGTTTTATTTAGTTTAATATCTTTAGTTTTTCTAAAATCTTTATGGATGAAGTTTCCTGACGATCTGGCCTAAGTAACCAGTGAAATGCGCATAGGAATAGCTTATCCCATCAACAATAAATTTCAGTGTTTTTATCTAGAATAACAAATTGGGAATTAAGCACGAATAACAAAAACTTTTAAATTTTTTAAAACTTTATTTAAATAACAACATAATTTAAATTTTTGTTTGCATAATCAAATAAATTTTTTTTTATTTCATCAAAAGTAATGCTTTGTCTGTTAAAAAGCTTTTATATTTGTTCCTTTTAATCCTCTGGGGAGCATAGGGCCGCAAAACTTTTCAACATGGTAAATGATCTCTCAAAGACAACCGAAGTTGAAGCATACTGGAAGATGCCAATGCAATAAATCAATATTCTAAAATTGGCGTCTAAATTCCTCTGCAACTCGATGTAACCCATGTGCCTAGCAAGTAACATGTAATAGTTTCGGATAAATTATTTTAGGCCAATTGGCATCCTTAACCATGTTAGGTGCTCCATCGGTTAACAATTTAAGAATCTTTTGTCGAAATCTTTTATTTTAAGCAGAGGTCCAAAACAAATTATTTATTGATTTAAAAAATTTTTATTTTGCTATGCAATTTTGAAATTTTTGAAGAATTTTTTTTTATAATATGGAAATTAAAAAAAATATGTCACTCAAAAATGTTAAAATATACTTAAATTTAAAACCAAAATATGCAAAAATATACATTTTCACCAAAATATGCAAAAACAAATCGATGCCATTTTAACGCAAATTTAAGGATGCGGAAAGATAATTGGTGAACATCGATCTTAGACTATCGACAAAAAACATGCATTTGCATGGAAAGCGCATCCCTAATAATTAGGTATTCTTGGCGTTTGAATTCCTTCAATAAAGTCGCTATTTTTGATAGCAGGGGTCTAAAAATTTGTGTGAACATGTAGTTTTAGAAAACAAACAAAAGTCAACTTAAAAACTCAATATCGAATTTTTGTGTAGTTACGTCCATTTGCATTTAAGTTGACGGTATATAAAAATGAAAATACATTTGTTTTTGTGTATGTGCGTTTATTGGCTTTGTTCCCTATAGAGTCCTAAGCTACAGAACAGATTGTCCAGACATTTTACAGTAATTTCCGGATTACCCGTCGCTTAACACAGGCTATAAATATATGTCAAGTTTCAAGTGGGCGCGGCACATCTTATGCAAGGACAACAATAAAATCACATCAACGAGTCCACGCAAGCACGCAAAACACCAATACGCCAACGTAACAATGTCATCATCGCCATGTAGATGGCAGCACGGCAAACACAGAATTCACCACACTGTTCAATCAGCTGTTCACAGAACGGTTAAAAAAAGCAAGCTGAACTGGAAAAGTGAGCGTGGGATCTGCTTTACATGGACAGCATATGTGTTTAAACATCTGGAGAAGTATTAATTAATTATTAATTATATATTAATTAAGTACAAATTGCTTCGTGATCAATACATAAGATCTTTTTTAAACATCTATCTACACCATTTCTAAGTTCTTCAATATTGATCTTAAATCTATATTCTAGGTCATTATGAGTACCGAAGTTGATTTAACGATGTCCGTCTGTCCGTGTGTATGTTGAAATGGGCTTTCCGAAGACCCCAAAAATGATGTGAACTTTGTTGTTATATGCTTATGTCGCATATACGCCATTAAAATTTGGTATTGAAATTCAGCCAAATCAATCTATAAATGACCGAGATATAAGCAGAACACCACGATTGCCTTTAAAATCCCTGGTTGTTTTCTTTTTCCCTTTTGTAGAGTATTTTGGTCATAACGCAGCCATTTTTTAACTGATTTGATAGGTTTAGCATTTACTTGGATTATAAAATTTGGAACCGAGAAGATCTATGTTCCCAAAAATGCGTATTTTTTAAAACAAATATTAAATTTTGTTGTTGTTTTTTTGTTTGGCTTAAGATCATATAAAAATTATAAATGATCAATGATGAAAATATGACAAGCAGTTAGGACGTATCAACTTTTTTGTAGTTTTTATTTTGACAGTGTTTTAAATTCCCTGAAGATGACCATCGATGCATGGTCGAAATATCGGATGAAAAATAAAAAGCAAAATTAAAAATACAAAAATTTGTGGATTTTTTATTTATAATTTTTATATGACCTTAAGCCAAACAAAAAAACAACAACATAGATAATCGAAACAGGTCAACAATTAATATTGAACAAATATTTAATTTTCTAAATTTGGACAAAAGTGTTTTATTTCTGGACCGATCTTTTCGCCTTTTTCGGGAAATATGAATTGTTAATCGATTTTTTGATATAAGAAACGTATTTATGCTTCATACTGGCGCCCGAAAAACTCAGTTTTTTAGAAAACTTTGTTGTTTTTTACTTCAAATTTGGATATTTTTGTCTTATTCTCTCTCTCTTTTACACCCAGAGAAAAACATGTCATCTTTAGAGGCAACCCTAGTATGGCTGTAGGTGACATTTATATGGTTAAATTAAACTTAATATGCTTTAAATTTTGTTTAAAAAAATAGTTTTGTTGGAGGTGACCAAATTAAAACATGTTTTTTCTCTGCGTGTAGCTTTCACTGTTTCTATTTAAACTGGAGGTCTACATTACGAGTTTTCGGGTCAATACATTAAACAATTTGTATATCTAACTTGCGTTCTTTGCTTCAAGTTACATATTATACTTTTTACGCGGCATCACTACAAGTAAAAATTATATTTTATTTGTCAAAATCACAACGCCACACGTTACGCTAACAAAAGTAGATACCTTTCGCATTCTATGCGTCAATGCATCCTAAGCTTTTGTGCATGTATCTTGCTACGTTTAACTACACAACTATTAATTTTATTTAGGGCTGCGTAGAATGCGAAAAAGCGTATAGTTAACGCGAGGCGCACAGAAAAAATTCTCCAAAGTTGTTCACCAATTAAAGCATTAATAAAAAATAAAATCAGTTTAATTAAAAATTTAATCAAGTAAATTAAACGTTTAATCAATTGAATTAAACATTTAGTCAAGTAAATTAAACGTTTAATTGATACTATTTATCAACACCAGTAAATAAATTAATAGTATTAGTTAAAAGTTTAATTCACTTGATTAAACGTTTAATGCACTTGATTAAACGTTTAATTCAATTGATTAAATTTATAATTAAAACTGATTTTATTTTTGATTAATGCTTTAATTGGTGAACCAAATTTGTCTGTGAAGATAAAAATACATCTTCATATTGATGATGCCCTAACATAAGAATGATTACATCAATGTTATTACAAATTGTCATCAATGAGCATAAATTAATGTCAGAAATCCAATGAGGTACGTCATCATAAACTGTTGTCACATTTTATGCGTCATCTATGCTATGACTACAGTGACATCAATTCGGTGCCACATTTTGTGTTTTGTTTACCTTATTGACATGTTTAAAAAGTAAAATAAGAAGCAAAAATTCTCATATTCTACTCATTTAAATTACTTAGTTAAATTCATCAAATTTTTGAAGTAGAATGATTACAAAAAACATATCGGGCATGCTCAGATGTCTTATAATGGAGAATTATTCTGAAAACAAAGGGCGGCATACACACAAAAGTGAAACAAGCATTTGTAATGGGTATGTAAATTATAATTTTCTCTCACTTTGACTTAAGTCAATTCCAATGCTTAATTGAACCTTATCAATCCTTTCTCCAATGTTACTTGGTCATCGCACTGATGACATTGTTTATTACGCTGACTCCGATTCGTCAATTCTGTGATGGTGATGTGTCATCCCATTGATGACATAATTTCATCTGATGCCCAAGTTGTCAAAGTGATATTAAGGCTGACATCACAATGATGAAAAGCGTCATGGGGTCAAAAAGGAAGATTCTTGTCATAGAATTGATGACAAAATAAATCAGCGTTATAACGCCATTTCTATCAGTATAACAGTTACGTGATCCATTCGATCAGTCCAATTTTTTACTACTTTTTGCACAAAATCTGGCCGTATGGCGTGAATGGTGACTTGAATATTCGCTACCAATGCTTCAAGAGTTACTGGCTTGTCGGCATAGACGAAATTCTGAACGTATTCCCATAAAAAGTATTCCAGAAGCGTTAAATCGCACAATCGATAACATAATTTTTTAGTTTATACCACAAATTTTTTAATTCAAACCAATTTGTTTTTCTGTGTGTGGACCTTCCCAGCTTAAATTAAAGATTAACTTGTTGCTTTGCCGTTATTTCCTAAGATCAAGTCTTCAAACGCTTTTAACGCACAAAAGTAAATATCACAGAATGCGGGTTGTCTACCACTGCTCTAAAGCTTCCAAAGTTTTTGTTGCATTTCTTATAAAAATTATGTACCAGTCATTTTTTCTTTTCATAATTCTAAAGTTCCCACAAAAGTTATTAAGTTTTTGTTTAAAGCTGAATAATTGATTATTATTTTTTTTTTTTTTATTGTAAGACGTAGTTTTTATTTAAATATTTCAAAGATTATTTTTCTGTACATATTTCTTATTAAGGTTGTGGTTTATGTACGAAACTGATTTGAAGGAAAAAAAAAAATAAAAAAAAATTAATTTAAAATCTATTAATTCTCTTTATTATAAATACTTACGATGGGAAAATTATAAACAACACAACAAACACAAAAAAAAAAAAAAAAAAAAAAAAAAAGGAATTCAAATCGCTTTTTTCTATTGCCAAAAGAAAAATCAATGAACCATTAAATTTGTATCAGATTCACATTCACAACATCACCATTTTAAAACAATCGCACTCATCAGAAATGACTGAATGTTTAAGTTCACTGTCAATGTTTTTGTTTTAATTATATTTTATTTAAAGTCTAATCTTTGTTTTTTATTGTTAAACTAAACACTTTTTTAACAAAAAAAGTTAGATTTTTTTTTTAAATATTTTTTGTGATTTTCCATTTGGCAACGGTTACGCAAGACTTGCCAAGTGGAAAATTTGTTTTCAATGCCATGAGCTTTTTTCTTTTTTTTAACTATAAAAAAACTTTGTTATTTTTGCAAAATTGTTTTTATTTTAAAATACATATAAAAGTATCACTAAAATTGAAATAAAACATTTTTATAAAAATTTCTTTTAAGTTTGTCTCTGATTTGTATCTTTAATGTTTACTAAACAAGCATGTATAAACATGTTTTTTTTTTTGTTAAATATTTTTCAATGAAATTTTTATATGATTTCTCAACATTAAACAAAAAGACAGGTCTTTAAACACGTGCTAATTTTGATAGATTTTAAAAATGATCGCTTGATTTTCGTCGTAAAATGGAAGGAATACGTTTTGTAACCATTAAGACGTGACCATGTTCACTTAAAAGCACTTGTTAGCAGTAAAAATGTTGTTAATCTAAATGATATTGTAAGTCTTAATACAATAAAATAGAGTTTTACTTAGTTTAAGGCTAACCGGTTGCTCGAATAATCGATAAAAATTAGGCTGAGATTAAAGTAAACCTTAGATGAAGTTGAACCAAAGCGAATTTTTGGAATTTTGTTTTTGTATAAAATATAAAGTAAAAATTACTTTTTGGAAAAAAGTTAATCAACCGGTTACTCGAAAAATCGGTTTATATGTGGCAATGGATGCTTTAAAGAACTTATTAGTAGCAAAAACTTTTTGCATCTAAATGATAAGATAAATTCAAATACAATAAAAAAGAGATTTATTAACTGTTATGGTAACCGGTTACTCGAATAATCGTTAAAACTTTTCTGAGAGTAAAGAAAACATTAGATGAATTTGATCAAGTGAATTTTTTGGAATTTTTTGTATAAAAAATTAAGTAAAATTTACTTTTTTGAAAAAGCTTAAACAACCGGTTATTCGAAAAATCGGTTTATATGTTGCAATGGCCGCTTTAAAGAACTTATTAGTAGCAAAAACTTTTTGAATCTAAATGAAAAGATAAATACATATAAAATTAAATAGAGTTTTACTAATTGTTATGACAACCGGTTACTTGATTAAACGCCACAAATTTGTATAGATTAGGAAAAAGATTAGAGAAAGAAATTTTTGGAATTTTTTGTATGAAAATAAAGACGAATTAATTTTTTAGAAAAAGTTAAACAACTGGTTAGAGTTTTTTTTAACTCTTATGGTAACCGGTTACTCAAATAATCACAATTATTTTGTATAGATTAATGAAACCATCAGATATTTTCAATCTTCACTTTTTCCTTAAAAGCCCAACGAATTTTTAATAAAAATAAAGAAAAATCTTGTCTTTAAAGAAAAGTTAAACAACCGGTTACCCGATTAATCGGTTCAAGCATGAACATTTCAATTTCGAAGTGCCTTTTCAATAGCAAACATTTTGTGAATCTAAATATTGAAGACAAATTCAAATAGAACAAAACAGAGTTTTATTAGCTGTTATGGAAACCGGTTACTCGAATAATCGCAACAGTAATGAACAGATAAATAAAAAGAGTACAGATATTAAGCCCACAACGCATTTAGTATTTTTTTTTAAATAAAGTAAAAATTAGGCTTTAGAAAAAAGTTAAGCAACCGGTTACTTGATAAATCGGGTTCAACCATGTTAATGCCCACTTTAAAGTAGATACTTTTTAGAAAGAATTTTGTGAATCTTAATGATAAGATAAATTTAAATACAATAACAAAAAATATAACTGACTGTTATGCTAACCAGTTACTCGAATAATCGCAACTATTATTTATAGATCAGTGAAAACATCAGAGCTCCTCAATATTCACGATTAAATCTCACTGTTCTATCTTTTACCTCATACATTTCCTTAAAAGCCCAGCGAATTTCTGGAATTAATAATAAAGAATAATAATAATAATAAAGAAAAATTTAGTTTTTGAAGAAAAGTTAAAAACAAACGGTTACTCGATAAATCGGTTCATGTAGCCAACATTTTGTGTGTCTCAATATTGAAGACAAAATCAAATACAACAAAGTGTAGTTTTACGAACTGTTATGGTAACCGGATACTCGAATAATCGCAACAATTTTGAATAGATTAATAAAACGATAAGATTGATTAAGCCCACAAAACATTTTTGGACTTTTTCTTACAAAAATAAAGTCAAAATTAGTTTTAAGAAAAAATTAAAGCAACCGGTTACCCGATTAATCGGGTTCAACCATGGCAATGTCCACTTTTAAGCACATGGTAGTATAACAAATTGTTTGATTCTAAATTCAAATATAACTAAATTAAGCTTAACTAACTTATGGTAACCGGTTACTCGAATAATATGAGTACTTTTGTAAATATTAAAGCAAACATTCGACTTACCAAACCCAAAGCAAAGTCTTCGAACTTTTAAATAAAAATTTTTTTTTTTTAAATAATCGTTTGCTCGATTAATCGGTTTAATTTCAATTAACCATATCATATTTGAAATAAGTTCACTTACATTTTTAGAAGTAACCGTGTATTTGGAACTACTCAAATATTTTTAAATTTTTCGTGAAAACTAAAGAAGAAAATTTTAAAATGCAAAATAGTGGAACGATTAATTTTATAAGAAAACTCGATTTTTTTGGTTATATTGATTAATCGAATAATTATTCGCTCAACAATGAACATATCTTTAACGAATTGTAAATACAATCAAGGACTTAATAAATAAAAACAAAACATTTTAGCAGTAATTCAATTATTTTATAAATAAATTTAAAGTAGCCGGTTATTCGATTATTTGTTAAGTTTTTATTCGAATGGTTGAAATTTGTTCTTAAGCTTTATCTGTTTCGCATAAAAATCACTTTATAACAAAGACAATTTGCATTTTTTACATTTGTATTTATCCAATCGCCGAGTAGCCGATTAATCTTTTAGGCGAGCGCTCTAAAACCTGCTTAAAAACAGACTTGGAACAAAAGTTGTTACAAAAAAATCTACTAAACTTTAGTTTTCTTATTGTAAAACTTCTGCTACTCTTGCATCTCATAGATGATGACAAACAACTTTAAAGCGACAAGATCATAAATTAAAAAAATATTTTAAACTTTTAAATTTTACAAGCAACTAAATTCTGTTTAGATTATTTTTTGTAAACAAAAATGACAACAACTACAACTACAACAACAACAGCAACAACAGCAACAAAAATCCAACCGGCATAAATTAAATATCACAAACTAAAAAGCGCTCTTAAGAAAAAAAAAAAAAACAGTGATTGCATTTTGATAAGTTTTTCTAAACGCTTTTTCAGGCTGGCTGAATGTAGTAAAAGTCATGTATGAAGAGTATGCGCTTGCGCACAAGCTCAAATGCCTCCATGTTGTGTTACAGTGTGGATGCTGAAACTTTTGCCTGGCGGACTTACAAATACAGATTCATAAATACACAGTAAGTGAACGTTTAAGTTTGTAAGAAGCGAATGAGTGAGTGAGTGGTATTTAATATTACTAAACATATTTTGACTACTCGTGTTAAGCGCGCACATACTTTTTACAGCAGATCGATCGAAAAGCCATAAAGAAAACCAACTTAAAAATGTGTTAATGAAAGTGGTTTAGTTTGCTTGCTAAAATTTTTAATTTAAAAGTTCAGGTTTGTTTTTTTCTTTCAATTTACATAAACTTTTGATAAAAATTCTTAAAAAAATGATAAGAAAATATGAAAGCTATTAAGATAAATTCATGAAAATTTTATAGGAAGTGATAGCTGAATAAAAAAGTTATTTATATTTGATTAAAGAAATTAAACAAGGGGAGGAAAGCGTTTAAAATTTGTATACATATTTGTTTTGCTAGATCGCTTAAATGACTGATTTCACTGAAAAATACCTAAAACATAATCAGCTGGCAATTAAATGCTAATTCAGCTAACTTAGTTGCCTTAAATTATGTAACATATGATTGAGATTACGTAGCTAATCATTTTTAAAATGTAATAATTTTTAAATTTAGCAAGGTTAAATTTTAGAAAAGTTTTTAAAAAAATTCGTTTATTCGCTTAAAATTGGGTTATGTTTCAATTCAGCTAACTAAATTTTAAAAGAATTTGAATAATTTAATATATTTTAAGAATTAGGCTGAAATATTAATATTATTTAGCTAACTAAATTATATTTCGCTATATTCAGCTGACTTAAATTGAAAAAAAAAATCACGAATGATGCCTTTTCAAAAAAGCTTCTGCTACGACTTTTCAGCCGGCTAATTTTTATTAAACTTTATTAAAAAACAATTAAAAAATTATGTTTTTAAAAATGATACAACCATTTTGATGAATTCAGCTGACTGAATTTTTAAATATTTAAGACATTTTAAAAACTAAATGTTTTAAAGCTTAAATTATAAATAAATTGTCAGCTGAATTTGGAAAATCTTTATTCTACTAGCTAACTTACATAAGTATTTTCTAAACTGAGAAAAAAGAAACCTATTCAGCTAGCTAGGTAAACAAAATATTTAGAAACCATAAAACAGTTTGAAAGATAAGTTTTATATACGATTTTTGAAAGAAATGTATAGCTTAAGCTAGCCGAATTTAATTTCTTATAAAATAAATAAGCAAAACTTTATTATTTCTTAAAAAATTTGGAGTTCAGCAAGCTTAATTAGTTAAATTATATTAAATTTTCATATACATATTAAGAAAAGTTTAATTTAGGCAAGAAAATTAATAAAAATTTAAAATTGCTTAAAAATTTATGTTAAAAGACCTATTTTTAGCCTTCTCAATTGCTGTTTTCTTTATTAAATTGTTTTGTTTTTATTTTGCTGAATTGTGCAATAAAAGTCAAAAAGGAGTTGCAATAATGTTTAAATAAGACTAGTTGCATTATTTTTGTTAAATTTACAAATTAAGCTTGCTGAATTGCAAAATTATTTATTTTTTTAACCTCAAAATTAATATTTTTATATATTGGGCTGCATATATCCAACCAAATTCATACGTTTGCCTATAATATTCTAAAGATTATTGATTATTAAAAGCTGATGCAGCTAGCTGAAAAGCTTTGTTTAAAAATTTTATAAAAACAGCTAGCTGAATTGCATTAGTTTTTAATAATTCATAAATACAGCAAAATATTTTAAAAATCTTTTCATTTTATTCTTTTAAATGCCTAAAAAATATTATTTTTCAATATTCAGCTGGAAAAATGTTTAAGAACTTTTACAAAATCTTTAAAATTTTTAACTAAATTTACCTTTTTGCTTGAAACCTTCTTACAAATGGAACAGAAATTATTGTGTACATGCTAAGCAACGAATTTCCAAATAAAAACGTTAAAGGCAGTTTAAGTTAACGCCCTCACGCCTCTATTTTTATTATAAAAGAAAACACAAACCCCAAAAAAAAAACTTAACTAAAGAAGAAAACAAAAAACGAAAATCCCTCAAAGGCTTCAAGGCCAAAATCAGGTACTACTAACAACCAAAGTGAAATCAGCTCGTGTATATTGACTGACAGACTACAGTTTTTTTTTAAGTTAGAGATTTTTTAAGTAACAACAATAATATATTGTTGTTGTTAACAAATCAACTCAATAAATGCATTGTGACTTATCACTTTAGCCCTAAATCTTTACTTACGTTCCGACCAAAAAAAAAAAAAAAATTGAATAAAAATTTTGAATGAATTATGAGTTTTAAATTTAAATTTATTTAGTACGAAAATCGAAAAGCACATTTCTGCTCTAAAATAAAAGAAAACGAAAGAAAAACAACAAAGAGATTTTTTTTTTCAAAAAAGGCGTTAAATATTACAAGAAAATCTATTAAACCTCAACTCATCATCGTCATCATCAGCAATATGTTGTAAACGTGTGCTAAACAAGAGAGTTGTGAGTTCAAAAATAAATCAAACTTTACGTTCTGCAGCGTTATTATCTAGTTTCTCAGGTTCGTACTCATGCTATAAGAAAAGTACGCACAACTATTGAACTATTGCCACCTATTAAAGCTATAATCGTAAAGAATACCACAGGGTTTAAAAAAAAGATGCTGCATTTAATCAACACAACGAATGCCCTTGTTAAATGTACGTACGTTTATACTTGAGTGTATTTAATACATGTGTGTAGTGTTAAAGGTTTTATAGTGTGTATGTGGTCCATTATTATTATAATTTATTGTACGCACGCGTTCATGTTTTGTGCTACCATTAAATAATAGTATTAAAACGTTTTATTACACATTTATAACATTTTTTTTTTTTTAACTTTTTGTTTAATTTTTATTATTATGTTGTCGTCCATTTTGTTAACACATATTTAAACAGGTTTATATTTCAACATTAAAAGTTTAAATTGTTATTTGTTTTGACATTATTAATTAATTAATTAAAAACAAAAGTTTCATAATTAAACACAAATAACGCAATTTTACTTTTAAATTAGTGATTCAGCTGGCTGGAATGGCAAAAAGTCTTTTAATATTTCAAAAGTTGTAGCAATTTAGCGGAAAAACCTAAATATAAAAGGATTTCTTCAAAATGTTGCAAATTATCAAGCTGAATGGAAGATTGGTTGAAAAGCATTGGAATGTATACATTTTTCTAAAATAAAACATTTTAGCTAGTTGAACTTACTATTTTTCAAAGTTTTTTGGATTTTTTTTTTGGAAGATTTAAGGTAAAAGTTAAAATTTGCAGCTTAATATATAAAAAAAAATAATTTTAATGAAATTAAAAAAGATAAATATCAATTCAAAGAGCTAAATTATAAAAAAACGTTGTTTAAACAAAATAAAAGAAAAAAATAGTGGGATTCAGCTTGCTGAATATTACCTACAACTTATCCAGCTAGCTGAAAATCGAAAAAAAAATAATATAAAATATTTAAAATAAGGAACCTTTTAATAATTTTTTAGTAATTTTTCACAAAAAATTTAATTCAGCTAGCTTAATTCTAAAAAAAATATTAATTTTTACATTAAAAACAAATTTAATAACAAATACTGCAACCCAATTAGCTGAATAGCACTTTAAAATAATTCAGCAAGCTGAATTTAAAATAAAGTAACACTTGAAACAATTTTATTTATTTTAGTAAACATGAATTGAAAAAATTGCAATTCAGCTGGCTCGGTCGTAAGTTAATCCAAAAACTTTTTATAGAAGCGAAACTGTTTCTATGATTTTACTTCTCTATTGTACGACTGAAAAGACAATTAAAACTTTTCACAGCAGAAGCAAAAGCAAGAGTTTACCTTTTTAACATTAAACATTTTCTGCTGTAAGTTTTCTAATCACTGATGCCAATAGCTGAATATCAATAAATACTTTTACCAGTAATATAAAATTAAAAAAAATTACATAGAAAATACTGCAATTCAACTATATGAATATATTTACCAGATCTTATTCAGCTGAATAAATAAAGGAACAAAATTAACAAGAACATTTTATTAATTTCTAGTAGCGCAATACAAAAAACTTTAGTTCACTTAGCTCCATTTTACGAAAATTTTAATAGTTACAAAAAATGTTTATACTAAAATAATTTTAAAAGAATAGAGTGCAATTCAGCTTGCTGAATAACAAGATATAGATCTGGTATCTTAATTAAAGCAATACATTGTGGCATACAACAAAAATTAATTACAAAACGATATTTTTTATGTATATAAATTTAAAAATATATCCAAAAAATAAAAGGTAAATCTGTTAGCTGAATATCCACAAAACGCTAAATTGATAAAAAAAACTCTTTAAAAGAAATATTTGTAAAGATATTTTTTAAATTTAAACTGTTATTATGCTAAAAATTAACATCAACTAGCTAAAGTTACAGTAAAATAATTTCGAAGGTCATTTAATATTAAATTTTATCACAACTTCATTTTCATTCTGTTCTCAGACTGTATGATTAATTTTTTTTATTTTGTGATTTTTAAACACAAAGAAAAATTTTTCTTACGAGATTTTGCAGGTGAATCGCTAAAATGTTGCATGTGTTTTTTAACTTTTTGCGCCAAATTTTAAGTCATAGATTTAGTTTAGATTATTGCAACAACTAAAGAGGGTAGTGTGTTTGTGTGTTTTAAAACATGATAAAAATCTCAAAATATTTTAACATGGGAACAGTTTCCGCATTTATTACATTAGCAAGAATAATCAACAAAAAACAAAACAAATGAAAAACTCGTCATTGAAAATCTATAAAACAATAAAAAAAAGTTTTTAAGAAAAGAAAACAAAATTTTAAAATCGAACAAAAAAATCTATGACGCCGCTTTGATAGCATATACCTACATACATACGAACAACGGATGTACGTCAACAACATCCGTTCAGCCATGATTTTTTACACATTAATGTATACATACATACATTGATACAGATATTAGTTAAACATTTTTGTTCTTTAAGCTAAAATATTATAAATTTTCAGTTTTTAATAGAATAAAAGAATGGAAACGGCTTTAATAAACTCTTAAACTGTTAGCTGAATTGAAAAAGAACTAATGTTTAATATTATTTAATATTGATTAAATTTATGGTTATCTTAGACAAATTACAATTGTTTAAATTTTGATAAAATTAAGCTAGCTGAATTAATAGAAAGAGCAAGATTTGAAGCAGCTATTCAAATTTGTAAATGTATTATACAATTCAGCATATATTCAGCCCCATAAATTGTTTTATTTTTCATTAAATATTGCTTAAAGTAAGTTCTTAACATTTTGACTTGTTTATGTTGTTTTTCAGCTAGCTTAATTGCATTACTTCTTGCTTAATATTAAGCTTTGTTTTACTTTTTTTAATTTAAAAATTTAAATTTAAGGCAATATCCAACATTTAAGGTTTTGACTTCTTAGCTGAATTAATAAAATATTTTGACCCTAAATATACTAACCGGTGTTATACGTTCTTCAGCTAGCTTAGCAGCAATATTTTGACTTTAATGCTTAAGAATAATTTTTAACAAACAATTTCAGTTATTCAGCTAGTTTTTATTGTATTATTTATAATAAGATTTATTGATAAATAAATACAAATATTTTATTTTTTTTATTTTAATGAGCTGAATTGGAATATATGACAGTTAAACTAGCTGAATTGCATTGTTTTTCAGGTATGATGCAATTCAGCAATCTGTATTGCATTAAGTGTTAAATGTGTTTAAATTTTTCCAATTATTTAATTTAATTTAGAGAGCATTAGTTTAAGTAAATAGCATAATGCGACTCTTTGCAAGTATTTAACAGTTAATTACCAGCTTAATTGAATACTATTGAATATTACCAGCTTGTTGTTTGAATTCTTTTTTTTAAGCAGTTCAATGCATAAAAGCAATCCAGGTTTATTTCCTAGTTTTTTTAACTTTTGAGTAATTTAGCTAGCAGAATTGAACTATTTTGCATTTTAAGGGCCTTAAACTGTACATATTTTATTACAAGCCATTTTTTTTTTATTTGTAATGTATTTTAATTAAATTATCTTTTAATGCGAACAAGTACATTTTTGTAATAATCTATTTCTTGACGACTTTAACTTTTATTCAGCTGGCTGAATTGCAGTCTTGGCTTAAATTTTACAATTTTCTGATAGCTGAAATAGTTTTTGGCAATATTTAAAATAGAAAAGTAGTGTTATTTTCTTTTATATTATAACTTACTGTCATAAGGATGACTCAATTCGTGTTCTTTACTTTGCCACTTCTTAATGCTGGCTTATTTTTGACGTTTTAGGTGAATTTGATTTTTTTTTTATCTTAAAAAACACAAAGTTTTATTAAGAAAGCTAATTTGGTACTCCTTTATTATTCAGCTAACTGAATTGAATTATTTTTTGCTTAAACTTTAAGGCATCAATTAATTTCTTAATTTGTTAGATAATTTAAATAGCTGAATTTATATTAAGACGCCTGAAATGGATTTTTAGCTTAAACTTTAAAATTGTCTAACAGCTGAATTTGTTTCCGACAAAGCAATTCAGCTAGCTGAATTGAAAATTTAAGTATATTTCTTTACATACCTAACCACAAACTTTATATGCTTTTGTTTTGCTAATTTTGTAGATACAGTAACATTTTCTAAACAAAAAAATGTTTAAACAAAAAAGCACACAATTCAATTGTCGGCTTCATTTGATCAACAATTGTCAAGGTTAAATTATTTTATTTGTATTTTTTTTTAAACAAATTTAAAAAAGCTTCAGTTTTAAGTCACTTCCCCTACAACACTATGCTACTAGTCATTCCAACAAATTGTTGCAACAACAACAACAGTTACTTGGAAACTTAGAAAAATAGTTTAAGCAAATATTTTCTTATTATTTTTCTTTAAAATTCCTACAAAAACTAAATACATTTTTTTTTACTTTAATAGAATTTTAATAGAAAATTCTAAATGTTATAAAACACCTGTTGCGTGTATTTTTTACGTTGTTTGTTTTTTAACATTTTATATCGCTTTAATTTATACAACTTAAAAAAAACTGGTCAAATAGTTTTGTGATTTCTGCATTAATTGTTGCTGTTATTTTTTTTTAGTTGTTGCCATTATTATATTTTTTTGTTTCTTTCTGATTTTTTTTTAGTAATTGTAAATCGCACATTGTATTTAAAAAAAAAAAATAATAAATAAAAAAGGTTTTTATTCTGATGCCGAGTATATGAAATATTGTTTCCGTTGTGCAATATTTGCAACCAAAGTTAAAACATATAAAAACTAATACTTATGCACATATATTTTGAGTAAATATGTACAGCAAAAAAATTTATATATTTATCTAGAATAAATTATTAACAACTGAAAAAAATTCTAATAAAAAAAAAAGTTCATGATTTTAAATTGTAATGAAATCTACATTTTATTGTACATGATATAACAATTTGCTTACAATAAAATTTAGTCCATTCTAAGAATTTGTTTTATAAAACTAAAGTTCAAGATTTCAAACTGAAAACTGAAGTTAGCAAACAGCAGCAGAGCCAATAAAAAAACTAAAGCAAAAAAGCTTAATTGATTTTATAAGAAAACGTTAAAAAAAAACTTTGTAAAGTTTTGAAAAGTACATCCTTTTTTAATTGAAAGCTTTTTAAAGCTTTAAAACCCTTCTTCAAGCTTTGAAAACTTTCTTCAAACTTTGAAAACCTTCTTAAAATTTAAAGCTTTTTCAAGCTTTGAAAACCTTCTCCAGACTTAAAGCTTTTTCTAATTCAAAGCTTTTTTTTATACATTTTTCTTCTGAATTTAGTTCAAACATTTCTTCAAAATGTACAACTTTTTTACTAACACTCTGTGGCTTCTTTTTATATTGAATTGTTTTTTTCAAGTGTGCAAATATGGGCATTTCCGTCAAAAGGTCCACCGTGACCGAAAATTTAAAAGTTATTAAAAGCTGATTATTTTACGATATTGTAATAGAGAAATATTTAGATTTTACTAATTTTTTAAATTTACCCATAAATTTGTTCACTTAGATGAACAATCAGACTGCAAAGTTGTGCAAACGTAACTTCTTATTTGTGAGAATGTTTTATTGTATGTTTTCTTTAATATAATCTTCCTTAAAAGACGATATTTGATAAAAATTATTCCAAAAAAATTCTCTTACATGGTCTCTAATCTAAGGAAGAGTTCAAAGAGAAATATGCTATTCGGATTAACGGTAAATTTTTATTTTGTTTTAATCAGTATTCGGTTAAATTATTATGGACAAAATTTTATGTTCGAAATGTCACGTATCGACCTAGATTTTGGCTTAAAAAAAAATACAGAAGATTTTGGAATCAAAGCATAGACATTTTAATGTTACATTGCTACGTAAAATTCTGAAAGTAGTTTGACTAAAAATTGTGCCAGGTTTCGCTGAATCACCCATCTTTATACATGGCCACAAAAACTACTTCTATTTTTTTCACGTTCGAACCGCTACTTCTTTTGCCATTATCTTTGGCCTAAAATCGCGCCCTCCATAAACTTTAGCATAGGTAACAGTGCTTTCTTAGTGCTATAATATTTGAGGGTTAAGAGAACGTAAAAATATTTGTTGTTGAAAATGTTATTGCATTTTTGATGCGTACGACTGTCACGTTCAACACTTTGGATTTACCGAAATTTAAAATTATAACAAAGGCATTTAAATTAATTTAAATGGTACATTTTATAAAAAAAAAAGTTCGTTACCAAGCTTTTTTTTATTATATATTATATATTTTCTCAGATTTAAAATCCTTTTGTAGACCAAAAACCCAACTTTAAATTAAAGCTTAATTATTACATATAAGTTATATTACAACTAAAAGCTTTTGAAATAAGAAATAGTAAAGCTTCTTTTATTAACACATTTCCCTTTGTAACACATTTCTTTCAGTGTAAAAATGTTTCCTTAACTCCCTTTGATTCTAAATAAAATATGCTTCTCTTTTAAAAGATCATAATCGTATCTTAAAAGGAATTCTATATATTTATCTGCCTATTACATGCTTTAAAATATTTATACAAAAAACACAATTTCCCTTTAAACATTTTACCATTTTAAGCTTCTTTTTGCCTCTATATCACTCCGATTTTAATCTTTCATCAATCGATCTGTTTATGGCAGGCATAAACATAGTTTTACGCAAAACTTTAAATGGAGACAAAATCAAATGAAAAAAAAAATATGAATATTTTCGCACCTTTTACAAATTTATCTTTGATCATTAAAATCATAATTTTTTTTAAAGATATTTTCTTTAGTGGGCACAAAAATAGAAGTAATACTTTTTATTCTTCTTAATCATATATGTATACATTTTTTTTCTTATTCTTTATTTATATTACAGAAGTGTTAAAAGCAATATAAACTAATAAGGAGTGAGCAAATTGAGGTTCCTAGGAATACAGTCTGCTTTATTTTCGTTTACAAGTTGAAAAGCTTTTCTTAATAAATTATTTTCGCTCAGACTTTAAAGCTTTAAATGTTTTTTTTTTATTTCAAACTATTTCTATGAAGATTTTGAGCTTTTAAAATTAAATTTTGAAAAAAAGCTTTTTAGGAATAGAAAGCTTTTACAGAGAAAATTAAATAAGAAACTTTCAAAGCTAAAACAAAATTAAAGATTTTGAGCTTTTTAAATAAAATTTAAAAAAAGCTTATTCCTAAAAAGCTTTTACAGAGAAAGTTTAATAAGAAAGTTTCAAAGCTAAACATAAAATTAATTTTTATACAATTTTGAAACAATCTTTAGCTTTTTGAAAAAAAAACATAAAATAAAAAGCTTTTAATAATTGTAAAGCTTTCAAAACTTTTCGTAGTTCAATGAAAAAGCTAACTGTAAGGCTTAAAACGCTAAACATAAAAAAATCATCTTGAAATTTTTCAGACTGAGAACTAATCTTAAACTTTTGAACAAATTTAAATAAAAAGCTTTTTAATAAAACCGGAGCCTTTTTAGCTACTGAAAGTTCAATAATAAAGCTTTTATAAATCATAAAAATGCAAAACATGAAAATTTTTCTTGAATTATTTTAGATCATCACTTTTTATAAGATAGTTTTAAGCTTTTCGAAGGAAATTTTAAATAAAAAGCTTTTAAAACTACTTAAAACTCAATGAGAAATACGTTTTCATGGATTGAAAGATTAAATCAAATTGCAACTAAAATAATGTAAAAAGTTTTAAACTTTTAAAAACAAATTATATAAAAAAAGAGCTTATTAATGATGTAAAGCTTTTACAAATTATTGGGACCCCTTCGCTCAAAACTCCAATCAACAAACTGTGAAATCCCGACTTTTTTATATGTTTTTTAGTTGTAAATTTGTAATTTAAAGTTCTAGGCTCAAGATATTTAACACGATGACTTAGTTTTAAGCTTAAAAAAACTTCTAAATTATTTCAGACCCTGACTAGCCTCCATAAAAACCATTTTCTATTAAGTTTTAACTAAGCTATTTGCTACCACATTTCACTTACCTTCCGGACATGGAGACGCACTAACAAAACAAACATAAATTTTACTCTGTACTGCTAATAGATTCCTTTTTTGTTTTAACAAAATTCTCCTGGGAAAGTTGTTATTAAATAATAACTATGATTTAAACACTCAAACACAAAGCAAACAATAGCTAATATTGCTATAAAAATAGCAAATAATTAAAAGCACTTTCATATTTCCCCACACAACTTTTTAAGCCATCCTCAATAGTTTCGGTAAAAGAAAAAAAAGAGCGCAAAAGAAACAGCCGTTGGCTTTTGTGCAACCAGCAGACACTGAATCGTTATTTTATTTTTTTGTTTAATAGTTATAAAAACAGTAGTTGAATGTGTAATTTTAATGTAATGAAATGAAATGTAATGCTATTTTGAACATTTATAGAGTTATAAATAAAGATATTGATCTTGATTTTTATTATCATCATCATTTTAAAAACGAGTGTGTCTGAGACGGAGTTTTAGTTTGTTTTTTTTTATTATTTCATTGTAGCAAAACAACACGTTCAAATGACTTGTTGGCAACGAAGTGTATATAGGTAGTAAACAATATTATTTTCTTCTTCTATACAGATAAATATATATTACAGTGTATATTTATTTGTTTTTGTTGGTAGTTTTCAGTTCAGTTTTAAAGTGATTGCTTAATCGTAACCGTGAGCAGCTACCACATGAGGTATTAACTGCGTTTTATTTCGTTATACAATCGGTGGCAAAAAATAGGATTTATGAAAAAACTTTAACAAAGTCTTAATTTTCAACCTTCAAAATCTACCAAAATTTGTTCAAGTATAATAACAAAGTGTTGTTGGACGAAGAATTGGTTTTCTATGTCAAAATACTAAAAAAGTAGCAGGAAGAAAACAAAAGTAAATTGCTGATTTCTGCCAAATTTTCGGAACTAGTCGAAGGCTATATATACAGTGAAACTTTGGTATTACGAACTTCGTTATAACGAAAAACTCCATATAACGTATTTTTAGCTGAGTCCCTTGAAAAAACCTTTTTATTGCAAAGTTTTTCATACAAAAATGCTCTATAGCTATAACGAAGAAATTCTGAGCTTTAAAGCCTCTTTATAGCGAAGTATTTTTTCAAAAGCCTCTATACAACGAAATTATAATTGAGAAATACATACATATAACATTTTAAGTGTGTAAGTCATTAAAATCCCGTTATCAAAAGTCTCTACACAACGAAGTCTTGAACTATAGCCTCCATACAACGAAGTTAGAATAAAGCAAAATTAAATTTTAAACAAAACGGGGAATTCCCTTTTAAAAACAACGAAAGGTACATAAATGTCTTTGCATATGTAAAGCGCCACATATGTAGCCAGTTCTGTTTTGGTTTTTTGCCAAATAAAAACATAATTTTTTGTTTACCTCTTAAATATTGAATTTTTATTATGTACAAAGTATTTTCGTGTAAAATAGAATTTGGACCAGTGTTCGAAAATAAACACTAAATACCGTTTCTTAATGTTCGGTTCGGTAGATTTGTGGAAAACACAAACGCTAATAGTGTTTGTGTAGAAAATCATTAAAAAAAATAACGTTTCCCTGTTAGTCATCTTTCGAACACAAAAATATTACTGTTTTTATCAAACTCAACAAAAGATGAGAAGATTTAATTCCGTTATGTTTTTTTTTGAAAATCCACAGACTTCAATGTGTTCGGTTCGGCTCGTTAATGTCTGCCCTTTTGGCTGGTAAAAAAAACCAAACATTTTTTACAAAAACAAAATACACACACGAAAAAAACATTATAGAATGTTTATCTACAGTATCACTACAATTGTTCTGTTTTTTAACGAAGAACCGAACATTATAAAATGTTCGGTTCTTTCTTGAAAATAGTTACGAACGGTATTAAGGGTTGTGTATGTCTACACCTGCCATCGGCAAAATCAGGGCGCCGCGTTTTCTCTTTTCTCTTTTATTCTCTTGTATGCTCTTTTACTACGTACATGTGCACACACATTGCAGAGAATTAAACAACATTAACAATAACATATGTAAAATTCTTACAACGCATATAATCGCAAAATGTAATAGTATAGGTTGCCGATGGCAGGTCTACACAATCACTAAAAAAAAATATCGTTCCTGGGTATGTGAGCCGAACGTTAAATAATGTACTGTTTATTTTCGAACACTGATTTGGACAAAAAAAAACTGTAGTTATAACGAATTTTTTTCGTATTTCTTTAAATTTCGTTATACCAAGGTTTCACAATGCATATGTATAACGAATCAATAGCTATAACGAAGCATTTTTCGATCCCCTCTAGATTCGTTATATCCAAGTTTCACTGTACATTAATGTAATGTACTCATAATAGCGACTCACGTAAGCTTATACAGGTCTGGAAAACGGAGTGGATCGCAAGTTGTTTCAATGGTAGGCACTCATTCCGATGCATCTAAAAAAAGTTTTGAATTGAACAAGCAGCTCCCTATCACGAATATGCCAGAGGAAGATTTGGCTTCGTTAATTGATAAAGGGCTTACCATAATCTTATATAAACTTATGCCACCTCGAAATTATAGTATCTACCCAACAAACGATGTTTTTTTATCCGCCAAAAAAAAGGTGTTATCCGGTGCAAAAAGAATCTAATGGTGTTTGCTTTTCTACAAAAAAATTTTACATGTTTTTAAAAAAAATGCAATTTGGTGTCTGTTTCTTAAAAATTTTGCTCCCGAAAATTGTGAGTTTTTTAGAATAAATCAAGCCACCCATTTCGGGACCACATTTTTTAAGAAACAGACATAAAACTGCATTTTTTCTTAAATAAAATGTCACACTTTTTGTAGAAAAGAAAACACCATAAGATGTAGACATAATTTTTTTTTTTAATTTTTATTTTGAATAATTTAAAAAATTTTATTTAATACGTCCACACAGAAAGAACTATCAATGTAAAATTAACATGGCACAATCTTGATTAAAAATCATAGTCAATTTCTGCAAAAGTATGGACTTTATTTAAAACCATCATTGTTTCCTATTAATTTTCAATAAAATATATTAAAATAAAATTTTTCAACACTATAAAAGAAAAACATAAATTTTTTTGTTTTCATAAAAAAAGGAAAAATTTCCGTATTCTTTTTGTTGAAATGATTTAGTTAAGTAGAACATTAAATTATCAAAGTAGAATGATGCAAAAACCATATCGGGCCATTCTGCTGGTGTCTTTTGACTGTAAGTGCTTTTGTAAAGGAGAAAAGAAAAGAGTAAAAATAATTATATTCTCTCTCTGGTTCCGCGGGTAACTGTTTAGAATTATTCTAACATAAATGCATATGTTTTCTCTGAAGCTTCTTCTCATTGTTATTTCACACATAAACCTATTTGATTATGCATGAAATTCACGTTGTTTCAACTTGAAATAACTTTCATTCAACGTGATTCAGAGTGTTATTTCAATATGAATGTAATTTTGCTCTAAATTTACTTTAATCTTAAACTAAGATGAAGAACAGTTATTTTAAAAGAAAATAATGTTGTCAGAAAGTTATTGCAAAATCATGTTAAATTTACATGAATTAACTACGAAGCAAAATCAAATTCTGGTGTCTATAAATAAAAAAAAAAAAAAAAAATTTTTAAAATAAATAAAAACAGAAGTAGGGGAAAAACATGTAAAATCAATTAAAATGGATAATCATTCAGGAAAGAAAATTTCGATCTACCAAATGTTAGAATACAATTTGGTTTAAGGATTGATGTTTGACTATTGACGTCAGCAGTCGTCGACGGCTGCGAGTGTAAGACGGCAAATCCATCTGAGGAGATTGAGTGGTTGCAATTGAAACATGTCATGGTAACCTGCCGGCCGGGGTTCGAGCCCCAGCCACGTCAAGAATGAAAGATTATCAATAACAATTTTAATTAATTTTCATGTTGTAAAATTCCTTTCTTCATAAAAATATTTAATGAAAAATTAAATTTCATGAACTTAAGCCTAATTAAAAATATTAAAAATTTGGATTAAAAACCATAAATAGTTCAACAAAATAACCACAATACTAATTATAAATAAAAATATTTAAATAAATTTTTTTTTAAGAATTTTCCAAACGATGTTGCAAAACTAGATATAGTCTTGAAACAAATAAAAAAAATTCTAGGATCAGCTTCACAAACTGCCCTAAAGAGCAAAATAAACTAAACAAATGGCTTTGCAATTTTTTTCCACAAAAATACAACAAGCGATTGTGCAAACAGGCAAACATCTAAATTAACAACGCAAAAGGTTTGTACAAACGTAAAATTTTGGCTTGTTTGTCAAGCAGTTTGTATAGTTTATTTGCTTATATTTTTTTTTTGTCAAAAAAGTTTCTTTTTTCATTTCTTTCGATTCTTAGTATAATTTTTTTTAATAATGACCGTAGTGAAGTGTGTATCTCCACCTACAACGCAAAAGGCCCTAACTATCAAAAATTTAAAAATCGACTTTTTCATTAAATCTGACGTATTGCATCAACACAAATAAATAAATTATAATTAGCGAGCTTATTGACAAAAAACAAAAGGCCCTATCTACAAAAGATTATATGTGCCAGTTTCAGTTACATGCAGGTATGGGCACTACATCATTTAAAGCTTTGCATGTGTGGCATTGTATTGGTTTGTTTACGTTTGCATATGTTGGTTTTATGCTCTTTGAATTGAAAAATATGTTGTGTATGTACCCATCGTTCGCTCTTTTTGCATTTTCATTTTGCATTTGCCCAAACATGGTTAAAAGGAACATATGGGCAAAAAATGAGCTTTTGGAGAAAAACGATTTTAAAGTTAAAAAGTTCATTTTTTTTTATCAAAGGTGTATTTTAAAGCTAACTTATGACAAAAGTAATGCAGTTAGAAAACTGCGGGTTGCTGCATTAGAAAGAGCGTATTGTCTATTTTAAGAATCGCCAAAAAAGTAAAAATCGATTTTTTCATCCATAACTGAAACTGACACATATGGTAAACGCTAAAAGGCCTAACTATTAAGGCTCAGTTAGGCGAACGTTGCTGTACCGTATCTGTACTGTATCAATCAGCTGTTCGCTTTTTGTTATATGAAAACCAATACAAAAGCTTACCGAAATGCAATGTTCCGTAGTTGCAACGTACCAATCTGTATAAAATAGAATTTCATGCCGTGGTTACGTGACATTTGTAAGACAGTGATGGGCGGCTTGTATGTTACATTGAATGCGGGTAATTTTGCTCTTTTTTTTTGGTACTTTTTTAGTATATCTATGGAATTGCGACAAAACAACTTACAATACAACATATTTCCAAATATACAAATATACATATGTTTAGAGTTTAAAATAAACAAATGCATATACATATACAATGAAAAAGGGAAATATATACATAAAAGACTTTAAATGGTATCAAAACCTTGTTTGGTGTATGCACATTTACAATATATGTATGCTAAAAATTTATATATTCTAAAATACAAATTTATTTATTGTAAATCTATAATATAAATATTAAATTATTAACATTTTTTACATACATAAAATACTGTTTTAATACCATTTAAATCACGTGGTACCTTTTCTGCACAACGGTCACCATTTGAACATTTTTGATTCTCATCACTGTTTGTTTTGTTTTATGTATACTCGTGCTTTTTGTTTATGTATGGGAAAACATATGACACGTTTTTAAACGTTCTATAAGTGCACCAACGTGCTTACAGTACGGTGCGTTACATTACGGGTACAGCAACGTTCGCCTAACTGAGCCTTTAGTTGGCATGATAAGCACCATTGTCAATTATCAAAACAATTGGTATATTTTGCAAGAAAAATAAATTATAAACAGTTAAAAGCGATTTATCAATTCACATTTTAAATGGTTTTTGCTTCTCCCGTAAAATTTTCAAAATGTCAGATAGGGCCTTTTGCGTTTTAGGTGACGATATAAAGAGAGTATTTCTATAAATTTTCAAATCGTTTTCAAATTTGTTCGAATTTACTGATAGCTCCCCTCTAAAAGTTCCGGAAAAGTTCAAAAGTATTTTCCCAAAAATTTCCGTTTGTTTTTTTAGGATTCTGAGTATCGAAGACACCATAGTTTTGTAACACGCTTATATTAGGCTTGTTTAGCTTTATTTTAGATACAAAACTTGGATTTCTTTTAACAAATTTTTTAAGTGGTTGTAACAATGTGTTTTAAAGACGTTTTCTTTGTCACCCACTGTATAGTGCGATCTTAATCATACGCGTTGTATCATCATCATTAAGATGATTCCAAAAAAACTTCCATATAAACGGAAAACAATAACAGTGAGTACAAAAAAGAGGGAACACGCGCTTTTAACACAAGCTAATGCTGATGCTAAAAATGCTAAAGCAACATAGCAAAACTAATCATGACCTGGCTTACAATTTTTAACCAAACATCGTACAAAATACAACAATATTTTAGTTATAGACTGTTTATGTGCCTAAAGTGCTTAAAGCTACATATTTTTAGCCATTTAAAGCTTTTGGTTAAGACAATAATAAATAAAAAGAGTGAAAATCTAAAAAGAAATCCCATGTAGCCAACAAATGATAATAATAATAAAAAAAATATGTAGAAGTTCTAAAAAATCAGCAGCAGAAAAAAATCTAAGGACAAAGTAACCAATAAAAGGGTATTTTCTTAAAACCACTAGAACTTATAAAAGGGTTAGCTGTCACACCAACTGTCATACTACGCCAATGTTTTGACATTTATTATCAGTGTTTACTCTGGCAAATCATTATAAATAAATTCACGCTTAAGCGCCAAATACACATGTGAAATGCTGGTCATGCAGGCAAATTCACTCGTGTAAATGAGTAGGACGTTTTATTCGCCGTAATATCTAAATTTTTTGATTTTCCATCCAGCATCGTCGGTGTCACACATTTTCACTAATACTACCACAATGCTTGATGTGTATTTTGATAAGTGTATTTGGGCCTTTAAACAACAAGTTCACTTTTGAAATCAGTCATCGATTCGAGCAACTTCCCTGCAAATAATAGGACCAGTCCAAACACGCGTGTAAAGAGTAGTCCACAAGGGACCAGGACTAGTCCAAAAGTAACCAAAAAGTATGGAAAAAACCTGGTCTATTTAACATTACGATGTCCTAGGAGAGGACCATATTACTCACCTTTGGACCACTAAGGAGTAGTTTTAAAACAACTCCATGGTATACTCAAGAGGATTAGTTTTGAAGTCGTTTAAAACCGAAAGCACGTCGTTAAAAAACGAAGACATGTCGTCTCACTACAAACACTTTTTAACAATGACATGGTCCATGCTTGCATTACATCGGACCAGTCCATGGAGTAGTCCATTTTATCAAAATGGATCAGGTGGTCCAATTTTATTTACAGGGTTACAGACGACTTCGTACGGTGAAAAAAGACCTGTCACCGGTCGCAGAAGTGAACACCATTATTAATGGTTTTTATAGGATGGCGCAACGTGACATTCGGCCATAGTAAATTTATTATTTATCATTTTTATCGAAATTTGGCGATAGGTTGATTTCGAGAAAGGGGCATGGCCATTGTCCTTCAAGGTCATGGGACTTGTGGAGCTACGTGATGTCACTAGTTTATGCTGATGAAGCAGCAACAATTGACGCTATGTAGGAGGCCAACATTGTTCGAGTTCTACGAGACATACGGCCCGCTATACACGAAAAAGTGTGCCAAAATTCTACGTCCAGAATGCGCTTCATCAAGAATAGAAGCGGTGCTTCATCAAGAATAGAATCGATTAAAAAATTCGAGAAAAAATAAAAAAAAATTAATAAAATTTGCACCAGTGAACAAATTAATAATATCAATTAAACTTTTAATTCACTTAATTAAACGTTTAATTCACTTGATTAAGCGTTTAATACACTTGATAAAACGTTTAATTCACTTAACTAAATTTTAAATTAAAACTGATTTTATTTCTGATTAATGGTTTAATTGTTGAAACATTTTAGAAATTCTGTGGATATGCCCGCCGCGTGTATTGATCTTTTGAATAAAAATATTTTATTGATTAATTTTTATGTTATTTAACGCAATTGCAAGTTCTGTAGGGCCAAAAAACACCCTTTAGAAGAAAACTAGTCAACCCAAACAAAACTGCAAGCATTAAAACATTAAACTCCCAAATTGGTAATGAGAGGAAAATAGGCATCATCATCATCAATATCTTTGATGATCTTTCATCAACAACTTCAGTTTCAATAAATGCCAAACAAAACGAAACCGGCCAGACCTTTGGAGCAGACCTATCAAGATGTTGAAGATTTCTAGGGAAATTAAATGCTTTTTTTTTTTTGTTCCAACTGCATGTTATGGACTTTGATTTTTATGGCCTTTAAAAGAGTGTTGAAGGCTTATTGTCATAAAACTTGACTTGTCTACCAAAACCACGATGCAAGACAGGAAAAAGAAACAATTGAAATTTATGTAACTAAAAAAAAAAAAAAAAATCGTTTAAAATATTTATTGATTTTTTTCATAATTTATTACTTTTTCTTTTGAGAATTTTCTCAAGCAGAACTAAATGAGAGTTAAGTAAATGACAGACAGCTGGTTCTAGCTGGCAGACTGTCTGTCTAACTTCTGTATTTGATCCTGACTGGATATTTTGTTTGTATCTTGAGTTAATTTCAATACTTTAAATGGCATTAAACATAAAACATATTAATACCTGACACGTGTTGTGTTTATTAATATTTTTAATTCGAATAAATATTAAAATAATTGTTTACAACCATTTATTAAGCCAGTGAAATTTAACCTAACCCTTTTTTCCAAAACAAAAAAAGGGGAAAAAGGTTAATTTGAGAGGCATTTTAATACGGTATAAAAAAAATCTTATCAGTCTGCTCAAAATCATGATAAAATTAAAATGAAAATTGTTGGCTTCTGAAAAGTGTTACGAAATCCGTTATTTAGGCCGATGCTGAAACCAAAGTTCGGCCACATTGGCTAAATTCGAGCGAAACGAAGCCGAACTTTATTTATCCAATTTAACAAAAAGAAAATTTTTTAGATCAATTAATTTTTAAAAAACTTTTTATAGTAAAAAATTAATTAAAGTCGCTCCTGTAAAAAAATTAATAATATCAATTAAAGATTTCTTGATATAAACAACATTTTCTGCAGTAATGTTGTTGATGTAAGCGTTTAATTAACTTGATTAAATGTTTAATTAAAACTGACTGATACTATTTTTGATTAATGGTTTTATTGAATCACTTTCTGAGTCGAATTAACGATGTTTGCCCTGCTGGCTGGCTGTTTTGGAGATTATTTGATAAAATTTGGTACATAGGTTCTAATGTGGTGTATGGTACCATATAGTCGGTGTTGACCGACTATACTTTCTTACTTGTTTTTTATTGTAGATCTAGACAGAAAAGGTTGGGTAAATGTTGTCGTGATTATGATTTACCTTCAAATTATTAAAAACTCATAGGCCCGAGTGATTCCTATGAAATGAACAATAACGACATCGAATTTATCGATGATTTAATTTTTTAAATATCTATCAAAATATTAATTTACGTTTATTCTTATTTAACAAATTGATCTAAACTTACGATTTCATCGTAAACCACTTTAAATGAATTGTTTCTGTTTTGTTATTTTTATTTTTTTGTGTTTTTATTTAAAAAAGCTTTTAGCCATTTTTTAGCAATTTTTTTCCGCAAATTTAGCCATTTTTTATCACCAAGTTTTGGCAACACTGGCTGGTTCACACACGTCAAGTTTGACTCTTTAAGTCTTGATCTTTTTTTTTCTCCTAAAAACTCAAGACTTGACGAGTCAAACTTGACGTGTGTGAACCGGCATTATTTACTTTTATGTTCTTTTTTGCTTTTCACTATTTTTTGTAATTTTTTGATTTCATGATGGACTTACAAAAAAAAAAATTTCCATAAATCTTCTATTTCCTTAAATAAAAATTTTTCTCCCCAGTAGCACGCATGTTTGTTTTAAACAAAAATTTTTTTTTTCTATAAATTAAAAAAAAATATTTTATATAAATAAAATTCATGCAACAACGTCATTGTTTGTTTCTTGTCTTTTGATTGCCATGGTTGATGGATTGCGTAATTTTTTTTTTGTTTTTTTCAAGTTTTATTTTTTTCTATACACAAAAGCTATTGTTTTTTTTTTAACAACAACAACAAACATGTTGAAAAAAAAAACTTTTTCAGATTTTTATATTAAAACACGCAATTGTTTTACAACAAAGTAACATCAGCAATAGCAACAACTACAAACAAAAGTTACAATTACATTCAGCTTACAAAAGAAAATAGTTGTTAGCTACTTCTACCAAAAACATTTAAATAGATTTTTTTTTGTTGCCTTTGTAACTTTATTGTAACCCTCTCAACAATGTCTCTATAGAATGTAACAACAAACAACTACAACAACAATGCAGTTTTAAAAATTATTTTGGAAAAACTCAAGTTTTTGTGGATTTTTCAAAAAAAAAAAAAAAAAAGTTATTTCAATTTTATTTAAAACAATGGCATGTCGTGGCAAAATTTTAATTATTTTGTTGTAACAGAGAGAAAAAACAAGTAACAACAATACTAAAATTTACTACAGTCATTTGTTGCAATATTGTTTTTTTTTTACATTTCTAAGAAAAAATTTATTAGCATAAATAATGAAAAAAAAAATAGATGAAAAAAAAATTAAAATAAATTAAATTTAAATATAATATTTAAAAAACTTTGTGGGAATATTGAAATTTAAAGAAAATATGTTTTTTCCTATAAACATTTGTTTGTGAGAAAGTTTTTAAAATTTTAAATGAATATTTGAAATTAGCAAACGGGAATTATTATAAAAATAGGTTCCCATGACAATCGGTTCGACGCACTGGCACCACTCAGAGTTCAACGAACAGCGGCAAAAGATTATATTACTAAGTTTTAAGAATGTCTAAAAGTCATATTAATTAATCCTTAAGCCTATAATTATAATTAAAACGTCAACAGTAACTCAAAAACAGGGTGTACTACTTATTCTTTTAAACAATTTTTAAAGTTATTTTTATTAATCCAAATTTTAATATTTTTAATTAGGCTAATAAAGTTTATCAAATTTAATTTTCATTAAATTATTTTTATGAAGAACGAAATTTTACAACATGAAATTAATTAAAATTTATTGATAATTTTTCATTCTTGCCTGACCTGGGAATCGATCCCAGGTATTCACGGACAGATTGCCCTGACATGTTTCGATAGTAACCACACTATCTCTTCAGTTGTAGATAGTAACCACACTATCTCTTCAGTTTTAGTATACTGATTGACTTAGAAACAATTTTTTAATAGATCTAAGTATGTCCGTCCGTCCGTCCGGCCGGCTGGCTAGCTATACATGTAAATCTTTTACGCAAAGTACAGTTCGCAATTTTGGAGATAATTTAATGAAATTTAGTACGAATTGGCACAAGGACCAACGCTATTGAAAATGGTGAGATCGGTCTATAATTCTATTCTATAATTAATTTCACATGGGCCCCATACAAACTTCTTTCCGAAATCGAGTCTTTGTGCCCATGAACTATTTTATAATTTATGTTGGTATTTAGATTAACATTATATTGCTACCAAAATCATCTTACTTTATTAAATCGTTCCATATTTCGCCATAGCTCCCTTTCAAATGCAAACTCCCGAAAATAGCTTTCTTGCAAATTATTAACCTGGCCTTTACACGTAACCTGGCCTTTACACGTGAAAGTACTTTCTTGCAAGTAGAGTATACGTATTATCAACGAAAAATCGAAGAAACAGCCGATTGGCTGAAAGTACCAAAATTCAAGAAATTTACTTTCAAGTGCAAATGCTAGGTTATATAAAATTACGCAAAGATAACTTTAATAACTGTTAGCTTACTTTTATAATCTCGGTAAAACTGTGTGCTAGTATGTCCAGAATTGACAATAGGTCCCATACAAACTTCTAAGGCGAAGAAACTCTTATATGAATCGTAACTTAAGAACATACACTGATAGAAAAATGCATCTTCATATTGATGTTGCCCTAACATCAGAATTGTGACATCAATGTTACTACAAATGGCATCAATGAAGCAAGAAATAACATCAATCCTGTGACTAACGTCTTCGTAAAATTTTGTCATATTTTACGTGTCATCTATTTTATGACTATAGTGACATCAATTCGATGCCACATTTTGTATATTATTAACATTATTGCCATGATTACAAAGTATTATAAGCAGCAAAAATTCCTATATTCTATTTTTTTTAAATTATTAGGTTAAATACATAAAATTTTTAAAGTAGAATAATTACAAAAACCATATGGGGCATGGTGTCTTATTATTGAGGGTTCTGCTGTAAACAAAGGTCCGTAATTCAACAAACGTGAAACAAACATATGTAACGGGTAAGTAAATAATAATATTCTCTCACTTTGACTTAATGACAAACTGTCATTAAATTGGTGCTTATGTGTGCTTTCTTCGATGTTACTGCGCCATCGCACTGAAGACATGTTCGTCATTTCTGTGATGCCGATGTGTCATCCCATTGATGACATAATTTAATTTTTACCCTGATGACACTTTGGTCAAGTGATGTTAAGGTTGACATCACCAGGATAAAAAAGTGTCATGGGGTCAAAAATGAAGACACTTGTCATAGTACTAATGTCAAAATACATCAGCGTTTTGACGCCTTTTCTATCAGTGTAATTTTGTTTTTCCTGATCCATGGTCTCCAAATAGGGAAAACCTGCGAAAAATTGTTTGTTAATACTATGGTGTAGGGTATCGATTGGTCAGTCCCGATCGAATATACTATTTTCCTACCGCTTTATTTAATAATTTGCAAGAAAAAAACTTTCAGCAACAATAAACGAACACGTGCATTGAAAAGGCAAAACGTAATAACACTTTTCATACCATATTTATTATATCGGGTGATTTTTTAGCTATTATCTTTTCGGCAACACTGGTTTAAACAGCTGACGCACGTTTCGTGTTTTGTTTCACTGTCAAACATCTTCAGTTTGGTCTATAATTTAACCAAACGAGCAACGCTTGCAAATTATTGAATTTTAATATCAAAATGCGTACTCTGTTTAAGAAAGTTCATCGCGCGCTTCTTGTGTTCAGCGACGAAGCTCATTTTTGGCTCAACGGGTACGTTAATAAGCAGAATTGTTGATTTTGGAGTGAAGATCAGCGAGAAGCATTGCAAGAGCTACCAATGCATCCAGAAAAAGTCACAGTTTGTTGCGGTTTATGGGCTGGTGGCATCATTGGACCGTACTTCTTCAAGGATGATGCGAATCGTAACGTAACTGTGAATGGTGAGCGCTACCGTGAGATGATATCCAACTTTTTTTGCCCAAAATGCAAGAGCTTGACTTGCATGACATGTGGTTTCAACAAGACGGTGCCACATGTCACACAGCACGCTTACCAATGGACTTATTGAGAAGCGAGTTCGGTAAACAATTTATTTCACGTACGGGACCGGTCAATTGGCCGCCTAGATCGTGCGATTTAACGCCTTTAGACTATTTTTTGTGGGGCTATGTTAAAGCTCATGTCTATACACACACGCAAAGAAAAAACATGGTTGTGGTAAACATACTCTAAGAGCAACATATTATGATAAGAATTATGATTGTAGCCACCATATTAAGTTTATTATTTAATCATATTATGACTAAATATACTCGTACTATTACATCATAATATTTTTCCCTTAATCATATTATTATTCTGTTAATCATACTAAGTTAAGAAGTAATCAAATTATTGTCATGTTAATCATAATAAGCTAAGAAATTAATCATATTATTGTCATGTTAATCATAATAAGCTAAGAAGTTATCATATTATCATCATGTTAATCATAATAAATTTAGAAGCAAACATATTATGATACAGCACCTTTCATAGCTGTCATAAAAATACAAAATAAATTTAAATATTTTTGAATCGATTTTTTATTTTGTGGCTTTTAACAATTTTTCTTAATGTTAATCAAATAGCGGAGTTCAATATAAGGCTTGCAAAAGAGCAAATGAAAAATCTGTGGTTTTCATGGGCAACCGCGTGTGTCCATTTTTCCGATTTTGAGATGTTGATGCCATATCGCCTAATTTTAAAAGCTCTTTAAATTTTTTTTAAAAAGATGGATCAATTCCGGTTTTTTAACGTAATCACAAAGTATAAAAAATGCAATACCTAGCCCATAGTTTGATCTCGAATGGTTTTTCTGCTTTCCTAAACAATTTGTTTTAAGATATACGCGATTGACCATGAAAACCACAGAAATATCGTTGCACTTTTATAAAATATAACGAAATCTCTGTGTGTTTTGTTGTTGGATTTTACAAAAAAACTATGATATTTTGCATTTGCACTAATACTTGAATGAACTCCGCTAATATTTTAATTTTTTAATTTCTTTAAACTTATTTTTTTTATGGAATTTTATCTTTTAATTGTTTAACCGCTCACAAATAAAAAAACGACACAACTTCTTCAAAATTATTTTAAAAATGGCGCTAACATAATATGATTAGAGTAAAAATAGTTTGATTGCATCTTTAACATAATATGATAAATGTATAGAAAGTTATCATGTTATGGCTATTAAATATCATGATATAGTTGTGAGAAATATAATATCTTTAGAAAGTTATCATAATAAAGTTGTTAGAAAAATAATTATTTTTCGGTCAACAATACTCAAATTCATAATTGCGATAAACATTGATATGTTTACAGTAACTATAATATTGTTGATATTAAATAAAAATAACAATTATTTATGTACGACAACAATATATTGTTACATTAAACATAGTATTGTTGCCGTAACCATGCCCAACCATATTTTTTCTCTGCGTGCACATGCCCGCTTTATTCATGAGATACCGGCCGAAATGTTGAAAAGAGTATGGCAAAATTGTACTAAGCGGATGGACCATTTGAGGCGCAGTCACGGTCAACATTTGCATGAAATAATCTTCAAACATTAAATTATATGGACCGTACTATCGATTCAAATAAAGATTTCATGCATTTTTCTGAATTTTATGTGTCTTTTTTTAAACTTTCATACTACTTCAATAAATTTCATCATAAAAATTGTCTTAATGTTCTGGTAAGACCTTTGAAACTGTATAAAAAAATTCTCAAATTCTAAGTTCATTTATTTTTAATTGTTTTCAGACAAAGATATACCGCCTTAAAAAAAATTCCCTTACAATGGGATTTTTTTTTTTTGTTTTTATAAAGTATTAATAAATATTCATGATTACAACTTGTTGTTGTTGTTGTTGTTGTTGTTGTTGTTTGAAACAATAAATATGATGACAAAATGTCAGAGTAATTGTTTGTTGTTTATCATAATGTTTTCAGATTTTATAAACAGAAAAAATTTCATGGTTTAGTGAGTTTTTTTTTTAACAAAATTTATCATTTTATTATTGTGACTATTTCAAAAAAAATACAGGCTTATAAATGTCTCTTATACCAAGTTTCGTACTAAAAATATTAAAATTCAACAAACTGTAACGATCACGTGAAATTCAAAACAAAATATGAAAAAAAGATAAATTTGAAAAACAGTCCCTAAATTCTTTAAAATGGCATACCTAAATCAAGTTTAAACATCTTTATAAAACAATTTTTTTGTTTCTACTTCTCTTAATATTTATTTAAAAGAAAAATTTACTTCCTTAATTGGCATCAAATTGTTCAATACAACCCCCACCCACTACTCTGACTGTCTTTACAGCATTTTCAAAGCACTCATGTTACTAAATAGCAACTACTGACAACATATTTGCTAAATCTGGCCAGAGTTTAATGTAGATATTTTATTTTACTCTCATTTCAAAAGGATTTTTGTTGCATTTTTTAAGGGTGGTAGTAATCAGTGAACACAACAACATTGTTTGAGAGCAGCAAGTGAATTAGTAAGTTCCTGTTTGTTTTTATTTGATACTTTTTGCAGCCAATTAGTATTTGAAACCTTATTTGCAATTTTATTACGCTTGTTGATTATTAAAAAAAAAAATAAGTAAAGAAATCATAATAGAGTTTTAAAAAATGTTAGAATTCAATAACAAAAACTTAAAGTTAGTAAAAATATAAGATGTGCTATTTAAATATTTCAAAACATAAACAAAAATTGTGATTTTTTAAAAATTAAAGTAAAAAAATAGGGTGTGCTACTATTTTTTTCTAAAGGTGTATGTATTTTTTAAAAATATTCCAGCTAAAGACTTTTTAAATAATCCAGATTTGCTTAAAATTTGTATTTTTTATTGATATAAAACAAAAAATAAGGTGTGCTACTTATTTATTTTAGTCCTACTTTAAATTTTTTTTTAAAAATTTGACAAAAATAAACCCTAAACTTTTTCGAAATAAGAAAAATTGATCTGAAGGTTAAACATTTTTAACGTAAAATAGGGTGTGCTAGTTATTAAACTTTAATTGAGAATTCTTAAATACGTGTTAAAATTTAAGAATCCTCAATTAAAGTTTTTGTAAAATCTTTCGACGTATGTTTTAAATAATAAAAACTGTAATTTTTTGTTTAAAATTAATGTGTGTGCTAATTATTTGTCCAAACATAGTAAACATTTTTCTTACGTTGTAGCAGAATGCTATAAAATGATCCAGCTTTGCTTAACCCTTTACGGCGTCATGTTGTATTTCTGCAACATACCCTTAAAGTAAGTGTAAAAATATTATATATGGTAGCATAGCAATTTAAGACGATGTTGCAGTTTGGCAACAAAGCATTCTTGCGGTTTAAAAACTATAAGTTTACTAAACAGCAACAAGTTTGTATAAATTTCATTCAAGTGACACATGTGTAGAAATCTGTTGTGCACTCTTTGAATTCATTTTCAAAAAATTATTATTTTAATAATAGCAATATTTAGCTATTGAAATTTGTTTGAGTGAAAGGTATGAGGATATATTTTAATAATCAATTACTAATTTTTTTCGCAAAACCAATTTCGTTTACGTTTTATACTGATTTTGGTTTGTTGTATATATGCAACATTGCCTATTGAGGTGTATATTATTTTACTATTTTTTCAATATTGTCAATGACTTTTCTTTAGTATCAAAATGAGCCGTAAAATGCGTAATATAGCTCCCAAGGACCTAGAAATGATTCTATCACAATGGGAAGATAGCGAAAATGCCTTGATTTTCTGATAACGATGTAGAAAGGGCCGGCTCAACACGTTTCACCGAAAGATGTATGGTTGGACCAATACGGGCACTGACCAGTTTGGGTCAATAAACGCATGAGATGCAAATTTTCAGAATGCTAAGGCTATACGCAGACATATTGCGAAAAATGCGGATTTAGTCTGTGCTACAATAAGCAAAACAACTGCTTTAAAAATGTTCATATTGTTTATTTCAACTTAAATTTTGAGAGCTACTGCTGCAATGTTGCATTTCTGCAACAAATAATTTTTTTCAATAAATAAGATCTTAAATATGAATAAAAATTTTTTTTATTAATTTTTCCATTAATAGTAGCCAATTTACCACCTATTAACCAAAAACTAACGAAATTGGCGTTCTTGCGCCGTAAAGGGTTAAGATTGGTATTTTTTTTGTTAGTTTTAAAACAAAAAATAGGGTGTGCTACTTATTTATTTTAAGCCTACTTTAAAAATGTTTACAAATTACTACAAGAATACCTTAAAACTCCTTCAAAATTATAAAAATAGATCTAAAAGATTTAAATTTAGAACGTTTTTTAGGTAAAATAGGGTGTGCTACTTATTTGTTTTAATCCTATTTTAAAAATGCTTAAAAATTACGACTAAAAAAAACTTTAAACGCCTTCAAAATAATATAAATTGATCTGAAAGTATTATATTTTACAACTTTGTAAGATACTTATTTACTTCAATCCTACTTAAAAAAGTTTTAAAAAATTTGACAAAAAAAACATTCTAAAATTCTTCAAAATAAAAAAATTTATCTGAAGGTGTTACATTTTGAACATAAAATAGGGTGTGCTACTTATTAATTTTGCACCAATTTAAGAGTTTTTTAAAGTTTTTGTAAAATTATGCTAAAAAAATTTTTGATTTGTTTGTTTATTAATGTAACATTTAATGTGTGCTCATTATGTGTTTAAATTCAGTATGCATTTTTTAAGTTGTGGTGGACCACTGTTAAATACCCCAGATTTAATAATGGTATTTTTTGTTATTTTTTAAACAAAAAATAAGGGTGTACTACTTATTTATTTTAATCCTATTTTAAAAATGTTTAAAAATTAGACTTGAAATATTTTACACATTTCTAATATAAAATAGGGTGTGCTACTTTAAATTTTTTTTATTTATTTCACCAAAGCAACTTTAAAATCTCTTTAACATAATAAAAATAGATAAGGAATCATTCCTCTTAATACATTTTCAGGATAAAACTAGGGTGTGCTACCTTTTTTTTTAAGAGCACTTTTAGAATTATTATTTAATACCGTTAAAACTCTTCTAAATCTGCTTTAAATAGTAAAAAGTTTATAGAAACTTATATATCAAATAAAATGTTTCTTATAAAAATAGGATGTGCTACTTAATTTTCAAAAAAAAACTTTCCAAAACTAAATTGAAATTCTCATCAAAAAGATAAATTAAGGTTGCTTGCAATGTTAACGCGACATCGTATGCTAGGCAAGCAAGCAAGTCGACTTGGACTGCCCTTCAAAGACAACTGTCGCAGTTGTTATGACAGGAGAAAAGAAGAAAGTTCTTTGCGAGCTCCTGACCCCAGCTTGAAGGAGAAACAGCTTCCTGGGCAATTACACACACTCCAACGTTGGTAAGATATCTGGGTTTAGACTAAATGACCTACTAAGATTAATCGATACTTCAGGGAGGATCTAAAACCATTGTAACGAATGGTGAGTCTTTTCAAACACGATAATCCCCAGCCATCCAAATACAAGTTCTAAATAGAACAAGAACTCATTAAATTAGACAAAAATAACTAGCACAACTTTTAATGCTACTTAGTTTTTTTTTTTTTACAAATTTATCTATTTAAGTCCTACCACATTATTTAAAAGTATGGCTGAGTTTGCAAAACGTCTTTTGCAAAGCCCAAGGGGGTTAAGGGATCATCTTAAGGATAATATTTTACCATTTGATGTTGCATCCTCTGTGGCATAATTAGGTGCAGTCATACCTGAGATCGGCCAAAGAGTCAAAATGATAGGGCTCCTTATTTATTTCTGGCGACCGAAGGCTTACCAGAGATCCCATCTTTCTGGAGCCACGGGAGTCAGTAGCCGCCTGGTGAACAAGACCCCTGTCCGCCTATTGGTTAAAGCCTCCGTTAAAACGCTGCTTGCAGGTAATGCTTTCTGTCTTCCAGGATGATTGTCTTTCCGGAATCTTTACCATTCTGATAATAATAACATTCCAAAGGGTAAGTTTACGTAGATGTTAAACGGACGATGCTTTTTTGCCAGGGGGTGACTTTCGGGGATCACTTGGCGGCTTAGGTTTATACCCAAAACTGCTGGAGGGAGACTTCTGGCTGATTTTTCACCCTTGTGGCACGTTTTCTGAGACAGTCAACATGGATTTTGAGCGGTTATAATGAATATGTATGTTTGTGTAACTGGTTATAGCCCAGTGAAAACTCTGAAATAGAAAGCAGATGAAAGGTCCTGGTTTCGAGGTGCGTTGGTGTTTACTGGATGTGCGTTTGGTTTTGAATATTATTATGAGATGCGTTTTCGAGGGCAATCTTTGGTCTGTGGCGGTTCTTTCAGATGCTGATACTATTTAACAGATGCTGCTGGCTATTCCGAAAGCAACGGAGGTTCCTTAAACCAGGTCCTAAACAACGGGCGGGTGTGTGCATAATTTTTGCTGGATTATACACTCAAATTGCTACTACATACGGTGACGTTTGCTTAACTCATTATTTGTCACCCAGTGGTTAGGATCCGCCATGAGAATACGCAATATGGCAGGTGCTTTTTACACATTTGTTCCGAAGTGCACCAAAAAAGATATCGAATCGTACACAATTAGCAAAATGTGCATCATTTGATCAAATCACTTGATGATACATTTTTTACTTTGTCTGCACAGGATACAATATTTTGAAACGTAGACTATAAAATTTGCGAAACAAGAAATTCTCGTATTAATAAGAAACAATAATTAGGGTGTGCTACTAACTTTTTTTGGGTAAATTACGGACTTTGACATCTTAAAATATTTCTGTGGTAAAAGAATTTATACTAAGTCATATTTCGACAGCGTTAAAAGCAGATTTTAAGGGTGTGCTACTTAATTTTTTTATAAAAATTCAACAAAAAAATAACAAATTCCTGTAAAACTCTTGAAAATTCAATAAATTTACAAAATTATTCTAATATTTAAGGTAAAATATAGGACCAAACTACTTTTAATTATAAAACAATTATACCTTCCTTTAAGCCCTTTAATATTATATAACAATTTAAATGATCTTCCCAAAAAAAAAAACAGTTTGTTTTTTAACAGATTTTGTCATTTAGCAAATATTTCTTGTCATGTTCATGTTAATAAGATCATTTATCAATGATCAAATGATTTTTTAGCTTAAAAACCATTTAATTTTAATTTTTGCTCTGTCCTCCCCCCTCGATCCCTCTTCTCATGAACAATAATGTGTACACATTTACACTGACTTATTGTCTTATTCACACACAACTCACTCTCAGACAGTCGTCACCGTCATTATTTGTGGGCCGTTATTGTTGACATACTAAATACAAAATTTATACAACAAATTAAATTTTTTTTTTGTATATTAAATATGAGTTGTGTACAAGTTTTTTTTTATCTTAAATCGTTTATGAAACTTAACCAGAGTTTAAGAAAAAAAAAAGCGTAAGATGTAAAAAAATATTGTCTAAAAACTGGTAACTGACACATGCTCTTGATGATTGAGTTTGTTTTGTGATATAAATCTTTTATTAAAGGAAATTGCAAAATCTTGTAAACGCTTGAGAAGGTTGGAAAAACTACAGAGATTGAATTTAAAAATAAGAATTCGGTTTTCCAAATAGTGTCATTGAAATTTGTTTTAAGGAAATCAAGTTGTTTTCTTTCAAACCAAATATTTTTTTTTTTGTAATAAAAAGTTTAAATAAAAATGGCAAAAAAAAAGATTTTATTATGAAAGTCCATGGCATAAGCTTTTTAATAATGTAGCAATAAATAAAATTATATTTAAATATATTTTTTTTTAAATTTCCTAAGCTAATCCCGCGAAGCTCTACGCTTGTCTGCAGAAAAGAAACCAAAGTCTCTGGCGGGAATTGAACCCGCAACCCCGACGCTGATAGACCAGCTCCCTACCAGCTTGCCTACCGAGGCACTCCCATTTCCCCAAAAATTTTGTGTTTAATATAAATTTTCTGCTTTTTTTACCCCCTAAAATTCTTCTTTAATTCATCCAAGCGCGGATCCAAGGAGAGGGGGGGAGGGGGAGGGTCATGACGCCTAGCCTTCCACTGGTATTCTAAAATTATATTTTGGGGTCGAATGCTGTTCCCACTAAGTTTCTACTATTTGAACCCCTCCCCCTCCTTAAAAGAATGCAACATGCGCCCATGAACTCATCTCTTTCTCGGCAATAAATTTATGCGATTTTTGTTACGCGATAATAACAATAATTATAAATTTATTGTTTAAAAAATGAGTACACCAAAAAATTCAAGCCACTTCCACCACCAACATTTAAAAAAAGGCAAAAGTGTAAAAAAGTGCAGCGTGACACACAAGTCAACCGTATGCAGACAGCATCCCTTCGACGTCACTCTGAGCCTAAAGAAAGATTCTGCTTGTTGTGGCTGCTTAACTGGAGGCCTCTTTTGTTTCCTCTTCTACTTTATAAATGATTTCAATTTTAAGTTTTTTAGCTTAAACCTAAGAAAAAATGTAGGCTTTACCCGAAAATATGTAGTGGTGCGCAGTGTTTATGCGTAAAAATTTTATTTTTGCTGTTTAAAGTCTGCCCTTTTTAGCTGTTTGAATCTTGGCTGTATGATGGATTTTTAATCGATGAGGATTTTTTTGTGGTACGATTTTGTTTTTTTTTTTTTTATATAGAGGTGGGCGATTGTTATGCTTTTAAAAAAGGGAAAAAGTTTATGAAACTTACACACACACAAACACACACGCACAAAATAAAACTATCAGATATTTAAATCAAATACACCAACAATATGTTTTTTGTTCAGCTTATTTTTTTAATGGCAGACAGCCAGGAATTTGTTAGTGAATCATAAGAACTGCAGTCGTGATATACAGCCAAAGAAATTTGTAAATAAAAAGTTACAAAATTGTGCATCAAAAGCAATAAAATTGAGGAAAAACGCTTTTTTTCAATTCACTTAAAAAAATACAAACACTTAATCATAGAAATTATAAAAATCTTACATTTTATTCACTTAAACTCAAAAAATCAAGATGTGCTACTTCTTTTTTAACAAATTTTAAATTTTGATACACACAAAGCCTTTGAAAATACAAAATCTTTCGTAATATTAGAATTTTGAAGAGCCCTGATTGAAAAAATTGGGTGTGCTATTTACTTTTTTAAAAATTTTCAAACATCTATTTGAATTATCAGCCAATTTTTTTACCGGAAACAAGAGGAAAACTTAATCATTAAAATCCAAAAACCTAAGAATATTAAAGCAAAAAATAGGGTGTGCTACTTGTTTTTATTATAGGTGTTAATAAAAACTATCGGCCAAGCTCAGTTAAAACTGCCAGAATTGGACGTTAGTCACTTAAACCTTCATAAAAATAAAGTTTTTTAAAATTCTTGCAAGAAAACTTGGGTGTGCTACTTGATTTTTTTTCCAGGTCTTTATGTTAGTTTTAAAAAACCTATTGAAATCTTTAAAATAATGATAAAAGTCACAATTGTGAACAGTTTTGATAAGAAACTAAGGGTGTGCTATAAATTTTAAGAAGCAAATTCGAAGTTTTAGTTTACAAAGACATTTTAAATATCTTAAAAACTAACAGAAATTTAAATTTTTGAAACGTGTTTCCAAGAATATTTGGGTGTGATAACTAATTTTTTGTATTTTTAAATATTTCGATTAAAAAAAACTTTAGATTTTCAAAAAAAGTCATAGTTTCGGAACGTTAGGCAACAAGATTTGTATATGATATTTCTTTTTTCTTATGATAAAAATGTATAAAAATTTCGAAAATTACCAGCAATTTTTTAATTTAAAAAGATCGGAATGGATTTAAGGGTGTGCTACCTGTTTTTTTAAACAAATTCTTCGTTTTAATGCTTCAAGCTGCCCCATTTCTACATATTTGTTTTTTTTATTTGTTATTAACTTTCTTGCCGGACATTGAATTGAGTGAACTTTTTTGGGACAAATGTTATTTTAAATTTTTTTTTTACATTTTTTTTTTATTATTGAATCTTTCTTATCGAAATTTACAATATGTATTCAAATCTTAATTCTACTTGTTGTTTATTAGTTGTTACCAGTGGAACCACTAACTGCTGTATTCAAATTTTAAGACTGTCTTCTAGTTAGGCTCAAAGTATCGGTTCTTTTTAGCCTCTGGTGACCTTCGAACTGAAGCAGACCCCGAGCGAGGTAGTTAGGGTGGGCCATTAGTTTATCGATGTAACTTATTGAATATTTTTTAATTTCCTCCTGGATAGTGGGGACGTTGAGATCTCTGTGGATAGTATCATTACGTATATACCACGGGGCGCAGACAATTTGTCGTAATATTCTAGACGGTCTTCTTTGAAGCTTTTGGATGTTAGATGCGCATGCAGTACCCCATAATTGGATGCCATATGTCCATATTGGTTTTATGATGGACTTGTATAGAAGAATTTTGTTGTCTAAAGACAAGTTTGAGTTTCCACCGAGAAGCCAATGTAGTTGAGCTGCTTTAAGTTTCATAGCCGTTATTTTCGCTTCGATATGACGAGACCAGGTCAAGCGTCTATCTATATGAATTCCCAAGTACTTTACATGGTTTTCTACCGGAACAGTGATGTTATTTATTTTTACTGGTGGGCACGTTTGTCTTCTGAGCGTGAAAGTTAAGTGAGCACATTTAGCCGGGTTAACCTTTATTCTCCATTTTTCTAGCAATGCCTCTAGTTCATTGATGTGGGACTGCAGATTTTGCGATGCGACTTTTGGGTCATGGTTAACGCTAATAAATGTTGTGTCGTCTGCAAATGTAGAGGTATGCGTGCTCAGGTTTGTTGGCATATCCGCTGTGTATATTATATATAGAAGCGGTCCTAATATGCTGCCTTGGGGAACACCAGCAGTAATTTTCTTGAGGGGGGAGTATTTATCTTGCAACCTTACTATGAATGTTCTGCCTGTAAGATAGCTCTCCAGAAGCTTGTGAGTGTTTTGAGGAAGCATTCGTGTTATTTTGATGAGTAGCCCATCATGCCAAACTTTGTCAAATGCTTGGGAAATGTCTATAAACAGGGCTGAGCAGTATTGCTTTTTCTCAAACGCCGATCTAATAAGGGTGACAATTCTATGCACTTGTTCTATTGTACCATATTTCGCTCTGAATCCGAACTGGTGATCCGGGATAATGTCGTGTTCATTTAGATGAGGAGTTATACTTAAAATGAATATTTTTTCGAAAAGCTTCGATAGGATTTAAAATTGCTACGAGGAAATTTAGGGTGTGCTACTTATTTAATCTTCAGATTATTCCAATGTAAATACAAATTTCGGTTTTACTATAACCGAAAACTTTTTAAAATATCAATTTAACAAAATTAAAGGAACTTTAAGGGATGTGCTACATGATTTAAAAAAAAAAAATCCACAAAAATAGCAGAAAATTAAATTTTAAAGTCCTAGATGAAATAAAAAAGGGTGTGCTACCTATTTTTTGGTGCAAAAAAATGTATTTTACTTAAAGTTTAAATTTTTAGTTATACACAGATTTGTTAATATTTGTAAATACTTTCCTAAAAAACTGTCAGCACATTAATTTTAAGCTTTGTAAACTGCTAAAAAATTTGTTAAAGTTTCCATCCCCAAATATGTAGCAAGCAGGGCATGTATGCAACCATTTATTAAGAAAACAATTATTTACTACTGGAAATGCTTCACTTTTCTCCTTTTCGTCTGATTTTAGCAAGCAAGTGATCCTAATTGAATAATTACAATGATTTGAACCAACAAACAAATAATTTAATACACTAACTGCATAAAATGAAGATCACACTTCCAACACATCGCTATCAAACCAAAAAAAAAAAGTTCTCAGTTAAAGACCAGCTTCACAAACTAAAAGGCAGCGTGTGAACTTTTCAACAAGTTGGCTAAAAACCGCAACAACTTTTTCTTCTTCTTTTAGACCTCGAATATTTTGTTTTCTTTTTTTTAACGATTAAACTGCGTGTTTATGAGCTTTTATCGGCATATTTTGATCTTATTTTTTTCTTCTTTCAAGCACAAAAAAAAAAAAAAATCCTGCTAAAGTTTAAGGAACTCTTTTCTTTTTTTAAAATATTTTTGTATTTTATTTAAGATGAACTGACAAAACGGCGCTTCATTGTATTGAAAACTGGTTAAACACAGAGTTCTGAGTTTCCTAACAGTTCGTGTGTTTCTGCAGACTTCTTTATCCACAGACGCATCGCCCACGGTTTACACCCCCTATGAAAAAAAACTAATGTTGTTTTTTCAGTTAAGATTTTTTTCTTTCTTTTTAATTTGTTAGTAAATAAAATAAACACTCAGTTATGCTGCTAAAGTTGTTGGTATTTTAAAAGTTTGAGTTTTAAAAAACAAATTTTGACTTTCAAAAAGTTTAGTTTTTAAAAATCCTATTAGGAAATTTAAAGGGTTTTACAACAAATTTTATGTAATTTCATAAAAATATTATAAAATAAACTTTTGATTATTTTTGACAAAGTAACACGAAAGTGTGCTACTTATTTTTTTTTTTTTTTTGAACAGTCGATATTTAAGTTCACAGCAACCAATCCAATTACTAAACTGGTATAAAAATTATATTTTTAAGGAGTTTTAATAAAAACTTGTGGGTGTGCTACCTAATTTTTTTACAAGTTCCATATTAAAGTTCTTAAAAAGTTTACAAAATTACTTAAACTTTTAAAAAAATACACATTTAAATAGTTTTGAAAAAGAAAAAAAGGTGTGCTACTTGATTTTTTTTTTTAAAAATGCTATATTTAAGTTCACAATCAATAATCCAAATACTTAACTGTTATAAAAATAATGTTTTTAATGAGTTTTAATAAAAACTTGTGGGTGTGCTACTTAGTTTTTTTAAAAATTCTATATTAAATTTAAAATTTTTTTACCAAATTACTAAAACTTAAAAAAAATACACTTCTTAAAATTTTTTTGGAAAGAAAGTAGAGTGTGCTACTTGATTTTTTTTTAAATGCTTTATTTAAGTTCACAATTAATTTATTGGTATAAAAATTATGTTTTTAGTGAGTTTTAACATTAACTTGTGGCTGTGCTACTTAGTTTTTTTTTCACAAATTCCATATGAAAATTCATAAACATTTTACCAAATTACAAAACCTATTTAAAAAATAAACTTTTAAATATTTTGAGAAAGAAAATCGGGTGTGCTACTTATTTGAAAGAAATAATTCTATAGTTTAGTGTCACAACAAATAAGCCAATTAATTAACTGATACAAAAGTTTAGTTTTTAGTTCATAAAAATTTCAAGTTATTACTAAAACTATTATAAAATTCACTTTTAAATAGTTTAAAGAAAGAAGTTAGGGTGTGCTACCTGGTTTTTTGCAATGAATTCTTAATTTGAGTTTACAACAAATAATCAAATCTTAAAACTGTTATACAAAATTTTATTTTTAAAGATTTTGAAAAAGAAAATTTTGGGTGTGCTATTTAGTTTTGCACACAAAAACTTATTAAGTTTATTCAAAATATATTACTAAAAAGTTTAAAAACAAAATTAAGGGAGTGCTATGTAGTTTTAAAAGCAAACTCCATATTTAAATTTACAAAAACTCTATTTTTGCGGAGTTTTAAAAATTGGTTTCTTGGTTTAAGAATGGTTAATCTTAACGTTTTATAAAGTAAACTATTAACTTTGCAACTATGTATACACTTAACACTTGAGTTCATCAAAGCTAAGTTCCCTTTATTCCCAATGGAGCATAGTGCTGTTTATTTTTTGTAATAGATTTTTAAATAAAATTTAAATTAAATAAAAACAAAATGGCAAAATTTGTTTAAACTTTTTGTCCAAGCAAAAAATATCGGGGTGTGCTACTTGTTTTACTTTAATCCGTTTTATATTTGGGAAAAAAAAAATTCAATTTTCAAATGATTAGAAAAAAACAAAATTAAAAAAAAAATATTTTTATAAAAAAAATCTCATTTTGTTGAAAGAAGCTACAAAATATTCACCCTTATCGTGTTTGGCGTATTTAAAATACGCCTACGCCTGTTTGGTAATAGATTAAAGGGAACGTGAACTTATTTCCTTTAATCTATTACCAAACAGTCGTAAGCGTATTTTAAATACGCCAAGACGATAAGGGTGATTATGATTTCATTTTTATTTTTCATTTAAAAAATTGGGTGTGCTACTTAGCCATTTTGAAAGGACTTAATTTCTTGTGAATTTTTCAGTTAAACTTTATCAACGGGTTTTTTAAACCAGTTTTAAACGTTCTTAAATGATTTTATTATGCCCTTCCCCACAGGTGGAAAAGGGTAAATATTAGTTTGTCATTTCGTTTGTTATTTTCACAATATTGATCTTGGACTGTATAAATAAAGTATATAAAATATTTTTTTTTTATATTTTGGATTCTCATGATGATCAAAGTTGATTTAACGATATCCGTCTATCCGTCTATTCGTGTGTCCGTTGACTAGGTATAGGTGTTATATAATTATATCACATATCTCATGAAATTTAGCCTAATCAATAATCAGTGCGGGACTAGAGAAGTGGGTGTGGCACCCTTCGTACAAAGACTTTATAAATTTCTGCACATCTGGAGAACGGGAAGAGCCATAGCTTCCAAATTAGTATAAGCCTTTTGGTTATCAATTCATAATAACACAGAAAAAAATAAATATAGATTTCAATTAAAAAAATTGTATTATTAATAAAAAAATTAATTAAATTTGCACCAGTAAACAAATTAATAGTATCAATTAAACGTTTAATTCACTTGATTAAACTTTTAATTCATTTGATTAAATTATTAATTAAAACTGATTTTATATTTGACTAGCTTGACCCGGTGCGCTTCGCTACACTGCTTTAACCATTTCTTCAGTTGAGAGATATTTAATATATGCATACAATGGACGGGGTTTCCCCCCTGCGCCTTCCCGCTTTATTTTTATTTTCAAAAGTTTAGTATACCATAGGAGTGACTTCTACTAAGTTTGAACATTCTTGCTATAACAGTTCTTAAGATATGCGATATTAAACATTGGCGTTCTATGGGGGGGGAAACATTTACCCGCTGCTATTTTATTTCAATTTTGGGGTTCAGAAGATCATACTACAAAAAGTTCAACAAAATGAGTGCAGCGGCTCTAAATAATATTTCTCTCTATGAGGGGTACTGCTCCTCCTCTGTCTACCCCGCCCATTTCTATATTTAAATTTAAAGTTTGCCATAATAGTAGCTTTAACCACGTTTGAAGACTCTCCCTTTAATAGTTCTTCATTTGAGCTTTATTTAATATATGCATCCCATGGAAGGTATTTCCCCCCTTGCACCTACCCGCTTTATTTTTATTTTCAAAAGTGTAGTATACCATAACAGAGACTTCTGCAAAGTATGAACAGTCTCACTATAAAATTTCTTAAGATATGCGATATTAACCATTGGCGTCCTATGGTGGGTACCACTTCCCCCGCTGCTATTTTATTTCAATTTTGGGGCTCTGAAGATCCTACTACCAAAAGTTCAACAAAATGCGTGCAGCGGCTCTTAATTATACTTCTATCTATGAGGGGTACTGCTCCTCCCCTGTCAACCCCGCACATTTTTATATTGAAATTTATATTTTACCATAATAGTAGCTTTAACCACGTTTGAAGACTGTCCCTTTAATACTTCTTCAGTTGAGTGATATTTAATATATGGATCCTATGGGAGGTATTTCCCCCCCTGCGCCTACCGCTTTATTTTTATTCTCAATAGAGTAGTATACCATAAGAGTGACTTCTACAAAGTTTGAACATTCTCACTATAACAGTTCTTACGATATGCTATAATAAACATTGGCGTCCTATGGGGGGAACCACTTCCCCCGCTACTATTTTATTTAAATTTTGGGGCTTAGGAGATCCTTCTACCAAAAGTTCAACAAAATGCGTGCAGCGGCTCTTAAGATATGCGATATTTAATATTGGCATCCAATGGGGGTACCAATTCCCCTGTGCTACACTTTTAACTCTCAAATAATTTAAATGCTGCACGTTTTTTCTACTACTTTTCTATGAATACACATTTAAAACTGCCAACAATTTCAATTAATCTTGACTAAAAATGCGGTCTTAGGGTATAGATTTTTTCTGAACTAAAAAATAAAAATTATGTGAATTATGTACAAGTGTTTATTTCAAGAGAGATTTTTTGTCGTATTCATTACTACATGACCCATAATTTAATTGACATTGTATGTTAATATGTATTAGCAAAAGTGCAAAGAGAGTGTTTACAGTGAAATCATAATAAATTTTGCCATAAACATGAATGGGAGGGGGAAAAAACTATAGCATTTGCTCTGATATTAGGACTGAGACCTGATCAAAAAAAAAAAAACTATAAAAAAATCTTGGAGCAAAAAATGAGGGTTTATTTAATTGTACGTGACTCTTTAAATTACTACTGGTACTACAACGTTACCATGTCACTAGACATTAGACATCTCCATACTACTTAAAACTATGTGTCCGTCCGTCCGTCCGGCCGACCGTCCATCTAAACTATATGAGATGGGAATGTAGATTTCAATGTGAGTAACAATAACAAAAAAAAAAAAAAGATAAAAAAACTAAAACTTGTATAATAATGGATATTTGTAGTTTCTATATAGAATAAACTATAATATTAAACCTACTATATTCACTACAAGTATGAAGACAATCGGTCGGTGTTCGAAACAAACCCCTCTTAGATGACAATAAACATGATTGTCAGTTTGTTGCCGTAGTATCTATGAGTGTGAGTTCACATGAATCTAAATCTGTTCATGTATCTTGTTTTATTTTAATTTTTTTTTTATTTAATGTAAATGATGTTGACGTTGATCATAGTTGCAGTTGTATTTAAATGCGGTCAGCAAGTTTTACTTAATTTTATTTTTATATTACAAAAAATTATTGCTACTAAAAAAAAAAGTTTCTTTTTTGTTTTTACCTCCTCTTCTCTGTTGAATTCACATAAACATGAACAAAAACAAACGTTGTAAGAAAAATTAAAATAAGGGGAAATATTTTTTTTATTATATTTCAAAAAGATTTGTATCATTAAAGAAAGAAAAAAAAAAAAATAATAACATGCAAAACATAAATCAAGTTCTACTTGTTATTAAATTGATTTATAAATTTATAAATAATAGCAAAATGTTATAAACAAAGTAAACTAAGTGAATAAAAAAAAGTCTAACTTAATCTTCCGTTCACAAGTTAAAAAATAATATACTTTTTGGAGGAAAAAAGGTCTATGGTTTAAAAATTACGAAGTTTAACAAAAAATTCGGTGTGCTACTTATTTATATTAAGCTTTTTACTAAATTTTCTTCAAATTTCAATAGAAAATATTAAAATTTTTAAGAAAATCAAATTAATTTCATATTAACGGATAAATAAAAGGTGTGCTACTTAGTTTTTTTTCAACAGGACTCGTTTTTTGTGGTGCGAAAATCTATGCAAATTAAAAAATGCCTGGTTAAAAAACTGGGTGTGCTACATAATTATAATTGCCGAAAAAAAAATTCATAGAACATATTAAAATGTATAAGAAGATCCAGTTTATTTTACATTAAACAAAAAATTTAAAGGTGTGCTTGCTACCTAGTTGTATAAAAGTCTTTGATTTCTGTAAGAATTAAAAAACTAAAAATAGAATCTTGATAGTTTAAAAACTTTATTTTTGAATCTATATATATTTCAAAGCCATTTATATGAATGGCTGGACCGATTTCACTTATTCTTTTTTGTTGTATTTGTTAGTATTAGGAGAAGGTTCTTATGTAAGAAAAAATTACGAAATTTGGATAGGGGCAGGGGAATTGGTACCCCCCATTGGATGCCAATATTAAATATCGCAGCTGGACCGATGTCACTAATTGTTTTTTTTTTGTATTTGTTATTATTAGGAGAAGGTTCTTATGTAAGAAAAAATTACGAAATTTCGATAGGGGCAGGGGAATTGGTACCCCCTTTTGGATGCCAATATTAAATATCGCATATCTTAAGAGCCGCTGCACGCATTTTGTTGAACTTTTGGTAGTAGGATCTTCTGAGCCCAAAAATTGATACAAAATAGTAGCGGGGGAAGTGGTTCCCCAAATAGGACGCCAATGTTTAAGAACTGTTATAGTGAGTATGTTCAAACTTTGTAGAAGTCACTCTTATGGTATGCTGCACTATCGAAAATAAAAATAAAGCGGGTAAGCGCAGGGGGGGAAATACCTCCCATAGGATGCATATATTAAATATCGCTCAACTGAAGAACTATTAAAGGGAGAGTCTTCAAACGTGGTTAAAGCTACTATTACGGTAAACTATAAATTTTAATATAGAAATAGGCGGGGTAGACAGAGGAGGAGCTGTACCCCTCATAGATAGAAATAAAAATAATAGCCGCTGCACGCATTTTGTTGAACTTTTCGTAGTAGGATCTTCTGAGCCCCAAAATTTAAATAAATTAGCAGCAGAGGAAGTGGTACCCCCCATAGGACGCCAATGTTTAATATCACATATCTTAAGAACTGTTATAGGTGAGAATGTTCAAACTTTGCAGATGTCACTCTTATAGTATACTACACTTTTGAAAATAAAAATAAAGTGGGTAGGCGCAGGGGGGAAATACCTTCCAAAGGATGCATATATAAAATATCTCTCAACTGAAAAAGTGGTTAAATCAGTGTAGCGCACCGGGTTAAGCTTGTAATTTAATAAAATTAAAATTTATTAAAATTAATAAAAGAACATAATTTTAACATGTTTGAACAGAAATTTGGGTGTGCTACTTATTTGTATTAAACATTTTACTATATTTTCTTAAAATTCCAAAAGAAAGTTTTAAATTTTTTAAGAAACTAAAATTAATTATGAATTAAAAAATAACCCAAAAGGTGTGTTAACTAATTTTTTAAAAGGACTTTTTATTAGTTTTGCAAAAATTTATAAAAATTAATAAATATTCTAATTTAAAAAAATTTTTTGTTAAAAAAATAAACTAAAAGTTATAAATTTTAATAAAAGATTATCATTTAAATTTTTTTTTAACAAAAAATTGGGTGTGCTACTTATTTATATTAAGCCTTTTACTAATTTTTCCAAAATGCTAATAGAAAGTATTAAAATCTTTAAGAAAATTAGATTAATTTCATATTAGAGGATAAATTAAAAGGTGTGCTACTTAGTTTTTTTTTAAAATAATTTTTATAAAATTTGCAAAAATCTTTTAAAATTTTTAAATATTCAAATTTAAAGAACATGTAGTAAAAAAAACTCGGTGTGCTACTTATTAAACTAAAACCTTTTCATAATTGCCAAACAAATCGATTAAACATTATAAAATCCTAAAGAAGATCCAGTTTATTTTACATTTAACGAAAAATGTAAAGGTGTGCTACCTAGTTATATAAAAGTTTTTCTGTAAGAATTTCAAAAAAAAAAAAAAAAAAAAAAAAAAAAAAAAAAATTTTATAGCTGAAAAACTTTATATCTTAAATACTTTAATAAAATTAATTAAAGTTATAAAAATTAATAAACAAAAATATAATTTTAATTTTTTTTAAGTAAAAAATTGTGTGTGCTACTTATTTATCTTAAGCCGTTTACTAAATTTTCTAAAGTTCCAATAGAAAGTATTAAAATCTTAAAGAAAATTAGATAAATTTCGTATAAGAGGATAAATTAAAAGGTGTGCTACTAAATTTTTTTAAAAATAATTTTTCTAAAATTTGCAAAAATCTATTAAAATTATTTTATATTCTAATTTCTAAAATGTATTGTAAAAAATCTGGGTGTGCTCCTTATTTAACTAAAACCATTTCATAATCGCCGAAAACACCATAGAACATATTAAAATCTTAAAGAAGATCCAGTTGTTTTTGCATTAAACGAAAAAAATAAGGGTGTGCTACTATACTATTTGTTTAAAAGTACTTGTTTTCCGTAATAATTAACAAAACTAAGAATTTTGATGGTTTGAATATTTTATTTTTGCCCACTGAAACTTATTAGAAGTTAAACAAGATAATCATATAAATATTTTTTTACAAAAAATTGGGTGTGCTAGTTGTTTAAATAAAATTGATTTAGCAAATTTCTTAAAATTTCAATAAAATCTATCGAAATCTTAAATTTAATCACAATTTTTTTTAAACTGATAAAAAATAAAAGGGTGTGCTACTTATTTCTTTTAAAGCAATTGTTTTTATAAAACTAATTTATATATTAAACCCCTTTAATCAAAGAATTTTCGAGTTTAGGCTGCTTCTAGATTCTCCAAGGATGCAATACCAACCCCTTCTCAACTCCCCAGGAATCTCCGGGAAGTTTCCCGATTTATATAAACCGGGAAATTATAAACCCTATATCATGCATATGCATAACTCGGATTATAAATTCATACATTTTGTTGGAATAAAAAAGAAAATATTTGTTTTAATTTCACAATTTTTACACAAACAGTCGTCAGTTTTATGAATATTTATTAAAACCAATTCTAACAATTGACAATCAAAAGTGAAATACTCAAACGGGGAAACAAAATTAAAACCAATTTCTAACACGGTTTAAAACAGTAATAAAAAATGTAGAAAAAAATGTCACTGACAACTTTTTTTTTTTTTTTTTTTTTTTTTTAAAGGGAGTGAGTGCATAAGTGAAGACTCCAGATAAAATGTGTTTTTTTCTATAGAAAAGTGGAAAAAATGTGTACTAAAAAAAATACACAATAAAAAAATAGCAAAGTCATGATGATTTAATAAAATTTTAATATGAATAAGTGAACAACTAAAACAATAAAGAAAAAAATTAAACAAGTATCAAACTATTAAGAAAAGTTTTAAACACACACTCATTTGCTAAGTATTTCAGCTTAGTTTTCTTCTACACTGAAAGAAAAAAAATAATGTAGAACTAAAGAGCAGTAGAACTAAAACTAACTTCTAAAGAAATCGATTAACAATTTTATTAAAAATATATCATTTAATTTGACTAATAGGGTTTTGTTATTGAATTTCGTAAATTTTACGAAATTTTTTTATTAAATCAATTACTAAAATTTAATTATTAATGCTACTTTATTTTTATTAAATTTTATTAAAAAATGGGATGTTAGATAAAAGAAATTTAACAAAAATTTTAATAAACATTTGCATTTTTAATTCATTCGTTATATTGAAGTACGTAATTTAAAAATCAACAAATAAAAATGGTTCTAAAAGACCAAAATTTTTAGTTTTAATTAACATTTTTGGGCCTCAAACTTGTGAAATTTGGGACAATAGCAATCCCCATGAGATCCAAGAGAGCCCAAAGAAACCCCTAAAAAAGTCCCATTTTAACGGAAAGACGTTATCCAGGCCATCATTGTCAAATGCGAGCTTGAATCGGATAATATGGAAACCAACGATAAGTGGTGTTACGTACCACACTGAACATTATGTACGAACTATTTGGCATTAAAATTTTTCTTGTAGGGTAACCTAAAGTTGCAAGCGGCCCTAAAACCCATTGTTAGGTTCAATATAAGGTCTTTTTGTGATTTCCTTAGCCAGTGACCAGTGTAAGATCTAGATTACTCCATAGGAATCACGAGGACGGCTCATTTGAGTCCCTACAGTTATCCTTAGCCAATGACCAGTGTAAGATCGAGATTACTCCAAATCACTCTGTTATTTTCGAGTTCTTGGTGAAAAGAAAAGTTAACTTTAGTACTAACACAGATAAAACAGTTAAACAGGGTGATTCTGGTGTCCCGAACTGCCTTCTCCTAATATCCCTAAGATATGTACATTGGAAGAGAAAGTGCATTATGGTTTTTTCCTCCTTTTCATTTTGACAGCTACTACAGAAGTCATTGTATTTTAGGCCTAGTCTTAATTCATAATTCCCTACCAACCAGTTAATCGCCTAATGACCGCTGTCACAGATCTAATGTGTGGTCCCCCCGAGGGTTGTCGCGATCATCTCAAGAATCTTTGACGTGAGTTTCGGCTAAAATCCAAAATTTAGAAATCTATTGAGATCGCGGTTGACCAGAGATCCTATCTGGTCCCACGAGCGTCAGTAGGCCCCGGTTAGATACCACTGATCTGACTGATTGGTCGAGGTCTCCGTTAGTATGCTCCTTGTGAGATATGCTTCCTGTCTATCAGGGAGATTGACTTGGCGGAAGTTTCGCCTGACCGCTGACAGAATGCTTTCGGGAATCAAGAGGTGGTTGTGGTAAAAGCCCAAAGTCGCGGGAAGGGATAGTACTGAATAGACCAATAAAGGGATGATTTTTCAACACTTGTAGGAGTGTTCGGACTGAGGGAGGGCAGAAACCTCCAACTCCTAAACAAAGGGCGAATGTACAATTTTGCCGGATTTAACACTTCAATTGTTATCTGGGTGTGATGGTGCGCTCCTCTCTGAGCGTAAACACATAGTTTGTCACTTAGTGGTTAAGATTTAACATTAGCGTAGGCCAAATGGCAGGTTCTAATGTAAATCTGTTTCCACATCTGTTTTAATGTGGTCCCCACTACACCTGAGTAGCACGCGAGTCTTTTCCGTATCATATCTGGCCAAAGAGCATAACATAACTAATGACATCGGTACAATTCAACCTGATTTGAAAAAAAAAAATGGAAATTTCGGATGCGCGCCATTAAGCGAACCCGCGGCGTACATTTGAAAGGTGCCATATTCCCTACATAATGGCATCGAAAGGACTTTTAAGCGAATAAAAAAAATTCAATTATATTTCACACATACTTAATTAAATTAAAAGCTAGGAAGCGATAAATGAAACACTCTTTATTTAATTTATTTTTTCTTTTTACCCACGTACAACTTCAAGTCGAATCGGAAGAACCCGACGAATTGTAGGGGAATGTAAGAAAAGATAAACTTACAGTTTATTGTTGGTGTTTTGTCTGAGCTTTGATATCGTTGCAAATAAGACTTGAGTGTTTGTAATTCTCATTCGCTTTATAGTTTTATTTGTATAAAATCTTTAGCTTTCCCAAAGTATTAGGAAAACGGTTTCTTGATGATCTGGCCTTAGCAACCAGTGAAATGCGGATAGGAGTTAGCTTTTTCCCAACAATCGTAATATTTTTTTAATTTCATCGTTATTTTAAATCTTTAAAGTTTTTCCTATAAAATTCGTTTGAGTGTAAATTTGTTACAATTTAAAAAAATTCAACAAAAGACATGATAAACAATTACAAATGATGCAAAACTTAATTAATTAGAAAAAATCTAAAACATTTAAACGAAATTTGTTAGATTTAAACAGTCATAGCAATAACACTGTTTTCCATGCACAGTGGAACAAAAAAATGTAAATAAATTATTATAATTAAATTTGTGTTAATTTAGAATACAAAAAAAAAAAAAAAAAAACAAAATAATAAAAACCTAAAACATTTTAAATCTGTTTTATTTTTTTAACATAAAGTAAAAACTTTTTTTTTTCTAATTATTAATTGCAGCAGATGTAGCAGTCAGTAGCAATTTTATAGCGAAATTTTATGTGTTAAATTTATAGGAGCATTTAGTCACAACTGACAAACTAACTGACAAAATGACGAATGCTTTGCATTAATTTATTTTACAGAAAAAGCAGCACATTTTACATGCAAGTTTTTTTTTTTGAGATTTTTTTTGTTTCAGTTTTTTTATTTTAGGTTTTTTTAGTTGTATTCAGCTGCTGCTGATAGCTTAGAGATATAAACATCAGCAGCAAAAATAAAAGATACTAAATAAAAAGTCTAGTAGTCAGTCAGAGTCATTCAGCCAGTATTTAAGTTTTAAAATAATAAAACATGATTTGTGAATAAAATTAAAATTATGACCATGAATGATGTTTTGCCGCCACATTTATAACAAGTTTTTTTTGTGGTTGTTGTTATTGTTGTTGCCTTTTTGCAATATGTTGTTGTTATTGTCGTTCATATAAGAGAAGTTAAAAATGTTAACCCTAAAAGGGATTTAAAAAGGTCCTGAAAGGTATAAACGATTGCTTAGTAATCAATTGCTGGTCTTATTATCAATAAGTAATTCATAATGGGTCGTTTAAGACCCACAAAGTTTAAGGGTTTTATAAAAGCTATGAATATTGTAGCAACAAATTATTTAAGCCTTTAAAGAAGTTATGGCCATATAACAGTGTTGAAACCTCTTCATGGAGTCTTTTAAGACCCTTTTAAGTTTTAGGGTAAAAACTCTCTAATATTCCTTTTAAAAAAATTCTTGGGCATAATTCTTAACCCTTGAACTTATATTTTGTATATAAAACTTGAAAAGAAATGCAATTCCAAATTACTTTAAAGCCTTTCATTTTGTGTAAACAAAAACGGCTACTGGGCCCTTTACGACCCTTAACCTGGAAATGTTAATTACGTATTACAAAATTAAAGCAAATGAATTCGATATTAACTTGTTTTACAAGTTTTTGTTAAAAAAAAAATGGGTCCATAAAGGACCCTTAAAGTTTAGGATCTAATAACTTTTGATCTATGAATTTTAAAGCAAGCAAACATTTTTAATAAATCTTTTTAGATTGCGGGCTCGGGTCCCGCCAGAGTCTCTGGTTTGTCTCACTTCAACGGGCTGAAGGTTTACGTTACTCTTATTCGGTTAATTAACTTTTATAATTTGTAATTGTGTTTAAAACATTTCAAAAATAAATAAATAAAATGATAAACAAAATTACCTGGGGTACTCCAAAATGGGTTATTTCCCTATCAAACCTATAAAAACTTTTTAACTATTCTCTAATTTGATTTTATTAATAAATTATCTCTTATTTTCAAATATTTGTAATTCTGATTAGAAATAAGTTTTCTAAAAAAAACCATTCAGATAATTAGTTTGAATAATTCAGTATTTATTTTTTTACAACAATTTTATTTAAAAAAAAAAAAAACCATAAATTTTGATCTATACATCCGACATTTTGTTTGTAAGTCAGACAGTTAAACCAAACAACTAGTCACTGCAGCAAAACGTCAGCTAGTCAGTCAACCAAACAAATCATCTAAACAGTCATCTAAAGCTATCCATCTATTCAACTATCTAACTAACTAACTTGGGAACATGTATTTTTCTTTAAATAACTGACAGATAGTTTGTTTCCAAACGCTTTAAAAATTAAATTCTAGCTGGAGGGCATACTTTTAGTATTACGAAAGTGTTTGCTGGTGTTTTTATTTATTTATTATTTTTTTTTTTTTCAAAAAAATATTATTAAGTATGTATTCATTGCATGTGCTGCATGTCAGGCCACAGTCATGCACATGCATGCCACACTACCACGGAGACTAGTTACATTGCTGGTCCGTTAAAGCTTTATGTGTGGTGTTTTCATTCATTAGAAGACTGAGAAATCAACGAAAAATATTTCTTTGCGTTTAATGCTTGCAAGCAAATAGTTAACCATTAAAACAGTTCCACTCTCAATCTATGGCAGGGGTTCCCAAATTGGAGCTTAAGTAACTGCTAGATCCGGATATAACATACAAAAAATTTTAACTTTATAAAATCCAACGATTTGTTTAAAGTGGTGGTTACGTTCTAAATCAAGCGATTTTTATTTGCTACCAATTTTATTTAAAACTAGCTGACCCGACAGACGTTGTCCTGTCCAAATTAGTCAAATCGATGGAGCCGTTTTCTGATTTTAGGTAAATCGAAAAAAGTGGGCGTTAAAGTGAGCGGGGCAAAATTTTCTTTCCGTAAAAACCTAAGTTGGACCATGGCGATGATTTTAAAGCAAAAATCGTCCAAATCGGTAGGGCCGTTCTCAAGTAATGCGCTTAATAGAAAAAGTGGGCTTAAATGTAGACGTGGCACATTTTTCTTTCGATGAAAACGTAAAATGGATTAATACGAACATTTGAAAGAAAAATTTGTCAAATCGATGGAGCCGTTTTCTGATTTTAGGTAATTCGAAAAAAGTGGGCGGGGCAAAATTTTCTTTTCGTATAAGCCTAAGTTGGACCATGGCGATCATTTTAAAGAAAAAATCTTCCAAATTATATAGATATTGCACCACCAATGTGCAATATGAAAGTTGGATTTTGCCACGCCCCTCCACCAGCAGACCGAGAATCAAAAATCTGACTTCACAGCGTCACCCGCCTGAATATTCTGTAGATTCCCTGAAAATTTCATCAAAATCGGCCCAGCCGTTTTGGAGTCCATACGTTACATACATACATATATACAATGTATACTATACATACATACATACATACATACATACATACATACACACCTAAACGCCAAGTTTTTTTTCGAATTTTATTTGACATTTCTCTATTTCAGACTTATTCAATTTGAACCATGGAGAGATACAAAATCCAACAACGTGTTAAAGTTATCCAGACTTATTATGAAAATGGTCGTTCAAATTAAAATGCATATCGTGCACTTCGTGATTCAGTAATGAGGCACATTTTCACCTCAGTGGATTCGTCAATAAGCAGAATTGCCGCATTTGGGCGAATGATAATCCAAGAGTGATTGTCGAAAAACCAATGCACCCACAAAGAGTGACTGTTTGGTGCGGTTTATGGGCTGGCGGCATCATCGGGCCGTATTTTTTCCAAAATGAGGCCGGTCAGGCAGTTACTGTGAATGGTGTTCGCTATCGTGAGATGATAACGAACTTTTTATGGCCCGAATTGGAAGATATGGATGTGGACGATATGTGGTTTCAGCAGGACGGTGCCACTTGCCACACAGCTAACGAAACAATGGCTCTTTTGCGCAACAAATTCAATGGCCGTGTTATCTCACGTAATGGTGATGTCAATTGGCCGCCAAGATCATGTGATTTGACACCGTTGGACTTTTTTCTTTGGGGTTATTTGAAAGAAAGGTGTACATCGATAAGACAGCAACAATTCATGAGCTAAAGGATGAGATAATTCGGCACATTAACGGCATAGAACCTCCATTATGCCTCAGGGTCATCGAAAATTTGGACCATCGGATGGAGGTGTGCCGCCGTGGTCGCGGCGCCCATTTGGCCGATATTTTGTTCCATACATAATTGAATAATACCAATATATCATAATAAAATAAAATTACAATAATTTCCTAAATAGTTTGTGTTTTATTCAAAATCAACATCGGCCCTTGAAATTTAACCACCCTTTACATACATACATACACACATCCTGTTTTATATATGGAGGGCTCAGAGCTGAAGCGAACCAAATCAAAAAAGAAAATTCGAAAATATATTGAGTTTGAGTAAGTAAATTGCCATTAATTACTGGAGCCACGGACTCGGGTTTGTTACCGTTACCTTAGGAACGAAAGTGTTTTTGATTTTCCCCATTACAGAACTGGATTGAGTTAAATTTTGCGGAGATTTTCGCACCAGATTTGAAATACATATACGTGATATATTTTATGACTTGGTTCGGTTCAGCTCTGAGCCCTCCATATATAGATAGAGATAAAATAATTTTTTTAAAGAGTTCTTTGCAGTATGCTAAATGTGTCAAACATGTATTGAAAAGGAATCTGTTTTCTTTTATATTTCATGTATATCGCATCGCGATCAATGTAAAGTTAAAATTTACCAAAATTGATTCGATTTTTCTATCAAAATATAAAGAAATATTCGATAAATATTATTTAAAAAGTTTTCAATACCTTTTTCCCAAAACTGCAATGAATTTAGTCCAAATGTCTGAAAAAAAAAACAATATTTTTAAAACCCTCGCGCTCATTTACGGCCTTCGTTCGAAAATTGATGGATTGGCAACTGAGTTTTAAAAGTTCATTGTGGAAAAATAATGAGAAAGTAACAAACAAGAAAGTCGAATTGGTCACCCCACAATATTTAAAAACAAATTTTCGAGAGGGTACCATATTTGGGACCCAGGGGCAAAACAAAATTATGCTATTACTTAAAAGTTCTTTGTGCCGGATATTATTTAGATATCTTTATGAGATTTGTTTGCCTTTAAGGGATTTAAGGAAGAGGGTTTATACTGGACCTTCAGTTAATATTGGCCCTACCAGTTCAACATTATGCCATATCATAGATGCTAGCGTAAAATTTATTGTCACCATTTTTTATATCAATACTAACATTAATAAGGAAGTTGTGGCATTAAAAGCAATTTTCGGGAGTAGTAAGAAGTTTGTATAGGGGCATTGTGAAATTATGCGGCCCTCTGCTCCCCAGAGGAGTAAAAGGAACAAATATTTTTATAATATTGTGAAATTATGAACCGATTCTCACCATTTTAGGCTTGGTCCTTGCGACAATTAGAACCTTCGTACCAAATTTATGACAATTAGAACCTTCGTACCAAATTTTATCAAATTATCCCCAAAATTGCGACCTGTACTTTGCGTACAAAGTTTATATGGACAGCAGAGTGGACGGACATTGCTAGATCGAATTTTAAAGTGATATCAAGTTGATCGGTATACTAAAAGATGGGTCTATTACGAATATTTTAAGGTGTTACTAACATCAGCAGAAACACATCATAATGCCTTCTCAACTGTTAAAGTGTGTATAGAAAAGTGACAAATTTAGCCATAGATAAATCCCTGGAGTTCGCCAAAAAAAGAAATGAGACCCAATGACCTAGTTACTCGAACGTGAGCGTATATGTTGCGAATCAGCTGTTCGGTGTTCCTTACGTAACGTGGCATTACGTTGGAGATAAGCCTGATAAAACTAAAATTTTTTCTCTGTTTTAACGTATCAGCTGTTAAAGAATTTTACGTTTGTTGACAGAGCGAAAATTCTTCCAACGACGCATCCATTCTTATTATCGTAAAAGATTTTGACAAATTTCTTGTTTTATTTTTCACAATTTTTTAACACCGCATGACACGGTACGTATTTTTATTATGTGTGCGAAGCACTAATGGTACATTTAAAAAATAAGCGCACATTTAAAAAAATAAGCGCACAATTATGCGCTACGCAATAAGACATACAGATATGCAGTAAAGTAAGTGAAAGAACTCTTAACAACTTTTATAAAAAAATAACATTTCAAGTGTTACGACAATCCCTTACTACAAAGCATGTTTGTATGGGAGAATACCAAAAAAATAACTGTATCAAAAGATTCAATGTGTATGGCTGATCGTTACATCCAACAATTTTTATATGCGCTGAATAATGCGCTTTATGTGTCAAAAATGTATTGCTTCAAAGTGGTAACTCGCCATATAAAATGCAAGCCTTCCCTAAGCGCAATGGTAAGCGAAACGTTTAGTTTTCTCCCTTACAAACCTGCTTCGTTGGAAGCTCCATTTTTTGTTGAGAACGGTTGAAGTCGACAAAACGATTGTACTTGAAAAATAAAAATCGGCAAAGCATATGAATCAAAACTATTACATTATCATTCGCTTACATTGTTGATCGACTTGTCGTGCTGAAAATTGTTAGTGAAGCGCAAATCAGCTGTTTGTCGTTAGAAATGCAAATGAGCGATAGCGGTCGACATTGTGGGCCTGGCTGTTAATTATGTTAAATAGTAGTTTTTTACTTCTTCAATGAAAGATATTTTAAAAATAGCGAACTAACAAAGATTTGTCTCAACCTTTATCTTATTAAGACTCCATTCCAAAAAAAAAAAAAAAAAAAAAAAAAAAAAACGTTGGATGCCCCTGCTTCTTATGAGTTTTATAATCAAGCGTTTTTCTACGTTTTGCTAGTTAAAACACACAAAAAGAAAATGTAAGAAAAAAATTGAAAATTCAACATTTTATATTTAGTATACGACTGTTAAGACGTTAATGTGACATGCAATTGCAAAATGATGTTGAGTTTGGTTGCCAGTATTTTCGTATTTGTATGATTTTGTTAAAGCTTTTTTGTTTTCGTTGACTTCAGAAAAGTACGGGTGTGACATTGGCAAACATTTTGCAAAAATTAAAAAAATAAAATTTTTTTGTTTTGTAATTCATGGATCATGTATGTAGGATTTGCTTTTCAAATAACGTTTTAAAAATCAAGTTTACATATATTAGTTTTTATTGTTGTTGTTGGTTTTTTTTATTGAGAAAATCAAAATCACACTCAAAGACAAATGTCAATTTTAATCACAGATTAGAAACAAACAACTTTGTTCTCATAATTATGCATGTTGTTCAAGTTGTTTTAGATTAAAATTGAAACTAGGGCTTGTTTGAATAAGATTTCGGTAAAAAAGAAAAATATTTTAAAACATTTATTAAAACGAAGGGAAGGTATGCTAAATGCAATAAAAAAAAAATCACAAAATGTTTAAAATAAAAGCTTAAAGCTAAATGAAATTAAAAGTTTAATAATAATAGGGAAGCACCTATTTTTAAGAACTTAAAGCTTTTTTTTCTGCTAACAAACGTTTTAATTGAAGTTTTGTAAGTGAGTTTTCATGTTTAGGAAAAGCTTTCAAACCTGAAATGTAATATCTTCTTAACTTTTAAGAAAAGACTTTTAGTTAAGATACAAAAAGATTTTGCATAGAGATTTTAAATTTCTTATGTCAAAAAGAGCTTTTAAAGCTTTGGCAAAAATTTATTGTTTTTAAATTTTTTGAAAAAGCCCCTTTGAATGTTGGGCTTGTGGAAAAAACTTTTTTAAAAAGTTTTTTTTTTGGCAATAAAGTTTTATTACCTATTCATTACTTATTTTTCAACCAGCTAAAAAAAAAAATACTTTAATTTATTGTTTTTCGAAAGCTTGAAAAACGCGTTTTCTAAAATATTTTTTACAAATATTTCAAAACTTTTCAATCATTTAAAAGGCTTTAAACCCTTTCATTAAAGTTTCTTAAAGGATCTCACAATGTTGTTATTTTTCTGACAATGGTGCCATTGTCAGATGCATTAATTTTACACATCTGGCAAATGAAAATGAACTTACAATGTTCACACAGTTGCAAGACATTTTTAGGCAATTTTAATAACAAAATGGTAAGATCTGACCATCGTCTGTATCAAGCTTAAGTGTGTAAGCTTCTTATTTTTCAAAAATGTTTGCCATTTCTGGTTTGTAATGGTTCTGGACCCTAAAAACTTCAGAAACCCCATTTTTACCTTCCGAAAAGAATTTATATTTTTAAAATAGAGTTCCTAGAAAAATTTCTGCCACACGTCCACTTAAAGGTTTCAAACTTAAAAACAAACTTAATTTTATTTTATAAGGAATTTTATAAGAAGTTAAAAAATCTCTAGGACTTCTCTTAAAATAAAAAGCGTTGCTATAACAAAAATGGTATAGCTGCATTAAAAAATAAAGCTTTTAAGACGGGTTTTTTTAACAGCTCTAACAGCTTCTTGCAAAAAATGTGCTCTTTTATAAAAAGCTTTATTAAGAGCTTAAAAGCTTAATTTTGAAAAAGTAGTTATTTGCGAGTAATTTCCAAAGTACCATTTTGCATAAAATAGTAGATTTTTGTACAAAATACATATGTAGTACCTTTTTGTAAAAAGTTGATTCTTGTTAAAAATTATCTTTATATGGAAAAAGTAGATTTTTGTAAAAAAAGGAAAAAGAAATGTTTTTTTGTGAAAATGGAACTTAGGAAAAAAGCTTCTTGAAATAAAGAAGCTTTTTGTTAAAAGTAGCTTTTTGCGAAAAAAAAGTAGCTTTTTATGAAAAAGAAGCTTTCTGGGGAAAATGTGCACAAAGAACTTTTTGCAAGTACTGTAATTATTGTTAAAAATGTAACTTTATATTGAAAAAAGTAGTTTTTTGGGAAAAAAGTGGCTTTTTGGGAAAAAAGTGGCTTTTTGGGAAAAAAGTAAATAGGTATTGATAAAAAAAGAGCTTTTCGTTAAAAAAATTTTTGCTTTTTGTGAAAAAGAGGCTTTAAAAAAAAGCTTTTGGTAAAAAAACTAAATTTTTGTGAAAACAGTGCATTTAATGTTTTAAAAAAATAATTTTTAGTGAAAAAGTAGCTTTATTTGTGAAAAATAGCTATATGTGAGTGATTTCCTTATTGTGAAAAAAGTAGCTTTATATGGGAAAAAGAAGACTTTTTGGAAAAAGTAGGAAAATAGCTTTCTATGAAGAAAGTAGAAAAATGAGCATTTTGTACAAAATAGTAGCTTTTTGAACAAAACAGTGCCTTTTTGTAAAAAAGTAGTTTTATGTGAAAAATTTGTTTTTTATGGAAAAAGCGGCTTCTTGTGTAAAAGTAGCTTTTTGGGAAAAAGTGGCGTTTAGGAGAAAAGGTGGTTAAAAAAAAAAAAAGTAGGAAGCTTTTTGCGAAAAAGAAGCATTGGAAAAAGCTTATTGTAAAAAGTAGCTTTTTGTGAAAAAAGTAGATTTCAATGAAAAAGAAGAAGCTTTTGTGAAAGCAGTAACTTTTTGTTATAATACGCTTTTTTCAAAAAGAAGCTTTTTGTGAAAAACAAGCTTTTTGTTAAAAATTTTATTTTTGTTAACAAAGATAAACTACTTTGGAAAGAGTAGCTTTTTGTAAAAAAAAGTGGCTTTTTGGGAAAAAAGTAGATAGGTTTTTTGTGAAAAAAGAGCTTTTTGAACAAAAAAATTTAGCTTTTGTGAATAAGAAGCTTTTTGTGGAAAAATAACTTTGTAAAAAGCAGCTTTATGCATGTAAAAAGTAGCTTTATGCATGTAAAAAGTAGCTTTTTGTAAAAAAAAAAAAATCTGCCAGCTTTTGGAATAAACGACATTTTTGTAAAAACAGTAAATTTTTGTGAAAACAGTAAATTTAAAAAAAAAAAATAATTTTTAGTGATAAAGTAGCTTTTTGTCAAAACAGAAGCTCTTTAATAAGAAATTTGTTTTTGGTGAAAATATCTTTATATTAAACTCTAAGTTTTTGTAAAATAAAGTATCTGCTTGTATTCAGTTTCATATTTCCCAAACCCTGTTATGCTTATGAAAAGCAATTAATGACTTTCTGTTGTAAATTTTCTTGTAAACATGCCACTGTTTAATGTCTAGTTTTACCCTAAATACACTATTTCTTCTGTTTTGTTTTTTTTTCTTTTTAAAGTTTTTTGCTGTTTCACTTCAAATCACCCATTTTGATATATTTATTGATAGTGGGCGTGTGTATCCTAATTGAATTAGTACTCGTATAGTTGTTGTGTGTTTTTAAGTTTTTTGCTGGTCTGCCACATGCATGTGTCTGTGTTTGTTAGTCGTTTGTACCCACAGCAAGCCCTCCATATGGCACCAGCACAGCACCACAAGGCAATAAGAAAGAAAAAAAGTTTTAGTGTAAGTTTATTGTAAATTCTGTTTATATTTCTTAGTTTTGTTTTTATATTTTATTAATAAAGAATTAAAGCCAGAAACTTGTTTATTGTTTTCTGATCTTTAAAGCGCAAATGTCGTAGGAGGAGTGAGTGTTTTCTTGCTTTTTGTTTTGATATTAGAGATTTAAGCAACGTTTAATATAATTTTTTTTTGTAAGTGTATATAAAAAAAATTTGAGATTGAGATTAACAAGAGCAACTATCTATATTAGAAAGTGTTTTACTATTTTTTTTTAAGATTTACATTCCTGTTGCTTATCTAAATAAAATTTCTCCCAGTGCATTTTTCGATTTTGACCATTTTTTTTTAAATTCTTCTTTGCAATAAACACCTTTTTTACCATGAATTTGTTTAGTTTAAAAAACTACAACACAATTTATTCTATTTACATTTGCATGTTTAAATTAACGCCTTAGGAGTTGACGGCTCAGAGAGAGAAAAAAAAAAACAACAGCGATATTGCAACTTTATAGACACACTAACATGTATAACGAAAAAAACCCGCACATTTTATAACATTTATATTGGAAAACAACAACAAAATGTTCAAAAAGACTTGGATAAATTTCAAAAAAATAAATGAAAAAAAAAGCTGGCAGCTGTCAATCCATCTACAACAAATAAGCAACTTTTTAAAATTTACGTTCTTTTAAAGCAAGAGACATAAACAAAATAAACACTGCGAGAAAAATACGCTATTTCGCAAAAACGATACTGTTTTCACAATAAAGTCTCTTTTTCGCAAAAAGACACTGTAATTTTCATAAAACGATTTTTTTATAAATAATTTTCTTTTTCACAACAAGAGAAAAAAGTTGAAAAGGGTATATATCGTCGGTTAAGAGTGTAAGCCCGCTAAATCCATTTTTTAACGACACAGCCAGTGTTTATAAATTAGGTACGTGCATCTTGGTTATCAATTCATAAAATCCGATCAAATGTTGGCGTGACACGGAATAAATTTATTTATATTTTAAGAGCGGTTTTTATATAACTTTCTGTTCTTATCGCGACAGGGTGAAGGGTTAACAAGTTTCGGCAAAGCCGAAAATAGCACTCTAACTTGTTCACAAAAACTTAGTTTTTACATATTTGAAAAAATGATTTTGTCTTCAAAAAAAAAAAAAAATATCCTTTTCTTAATAAAAGATACTTTTCAAGAAATTGCTACTTTTTTTAAAAAAAAGTACCTTCAGACACAATTATTTTTTTTATACCCTTCACCGAAGGTAAAAGGGTAAATATAACTTTGTCATTCCGTTTGTAATTTCTACAATATTTATCCTACACCCTATTAAGTATATATGTTCTGGGTCCTTATGAAAAGCGAAGTTCAAATCCGGCTGTCCGTCCGTCCGTTTGTCTGTTGAAATAGGTTTTCCGAAGCCCCCAGAAATTATGGGGGCTTGCTTGGTGTATGTATCTGTCAGGTATTCTTATTTTAATTTTGCTATTGAAATTCAGCCAGATCGGTCCACATATGATACATATGAGCAAAAAACCACGACTACCTCTAATTTTTTTCAAAAATCCCTTGTTGTTGTTGCATTTTTATTACTTTTTCTGTATATCTGGATAACGGTTAGAGCCAAAGTTTCCAAATTAGGTACAAATATTTAGGTTATAAGTACACACCATCCCACAAGTTGTGGGAGGGGTTGGAGAAGTGGGCGTGGTACCTCCCGTACAGAAAATATCAAAAACTATATAAAAACCTGACTTTTTGGGGTATCATATGTCCTTTGGATACGCCTTATATGTATCAAAGTATCGGAAATTTTAAGTAGAAAATATTTTCTGAAAAACTCGGGAAAATTGGTTCAGATACGAAAAAGTTATGTCTATGGTTAACAACTTTGCTACATGCGGTTAACTAAAACATCAAAAATAATTACAACTCAACTGTGTTGGGAACCGTAAACAGGTCATATTTCATTTGAATGATATTCAAACAACGTTCCTTCATGGTTCAGTTGTCTAGGGGGTTGAATAAGGTTAGAAACTGTGAGTCTCCTGGTTCGGATCTTAGTTTTTCAAAAAGAAAATTTTTTTTACAATTTTTTTTATGTTCTAAAAACGATTTTAAAAAATATTTACCAGTTTTCGCTTTTTAAATTTAATTTATACTGAAATTTTTTGTATTGTATATATGTATGTATGTATATGTAAAATTATTTAGTTTTTGTCTAGTTGCTCTGTATATAGTGAATGCTGTTTACAAAATAAATACTTTTTTCAGCAAAAAGTAACTTTTTCACAAAAAATTACTTTTTTCACCAAAATATGGGCATTTCTATCATGTCGAACGTGACCGTCGTGCTCATTTTAAGTGAAAAAAGCTAAAATTAAAAGAATTTTTATTTTGACAATAGATTTAATTATGTTTTACCTTTTAATTAGCCTTACAAAATTAGTGCTATTGTTCATTTTGATAAATTTTTTCGTTTTTAAGACAATTGGTATTCGCACGTGAAAAAACAGACGTGGTTTTTATGGCCAACAATTCAAACGCCGATTTTAGCGAAACCTGAGGCAATATTTTAATGTGACAAACTTTAGTATGTCATGCAATTTTTGGAAAAAAATAGAGGTAGTCGTGGTTTTTTGCTCATATCTCAGCCATTTTTGGACCGATCTGGCTCAATTTCAATAGCAAGAAATGTTGGACTATGTGCGACATAAATGTTAAACAACCTAGCCGCTATCAAGTCTGGAGTCTCCGGAAAACACATATCAAACGTAAGACGGACAGACGGACGGACATACGGGCATGGTTAAATCAAGTTCTCTCCTCATAAGGACCCAGAATATATATACTTTATAGGGTCTAAGATCAATATTGTAGAAATTACAAACGGAATGACAAACTTTTATATACCCTTTTCCTCCTGAGGTGAAGGGTATAAAAAAATACTACAACCAAGGACTACACTGCAGCAAAACAATATATATTGAGAGAACCAGTGCGTTTATACAGTTGGGTACACGTGCGTTTGCAAGTTAATTAATGTATTTACATAAATAAATCTTTATTATAATAATTAATATAAAAAAACTATTTTTCAATTTTGAATTTCCACACTAACGATGTCGCACGTGACCAACTTTATATAAGTACCAAGATTACAAATCTTCTTTTGTTCAGAAAGATTTCTTTTATCATAATTTTATAAAAAATATCTGTTTGTTCTCGATTTTGCATGAGCTTTCTGCATTTACTTTCGACGCACTGATAGAAAATGTTGTTTTTTAATGTCGCACGTGACATCGTAATGTGATACAAAGAACAAATTATAGTTGTTTGCAATTTTAAAGTTTCTTATGTGTTTTTTGGCTCTTTGCACCCTCCGAAAGATTTTAGATAGAAAAAGTGCAATTGAAATATTCAAATGAAAAAAGTTGCACTTGTTCACCTTTACATTAGTGAATCTCGCAATAGGTTATAAATAAATATATTATTTTTTAATTTATTTTATTTGATTGTTTCCCTGTAAAAAATATGCTGAAACAAAGTCTTTTCAAGAACTTATAATTTTTTTGTTTCGGTGGACCTCTCAGTGGAAATGCCCATACACTTTTATACGAAAAGATATTATTTACAAAAATATAAATTCTTCACAAAAAGTTACTTTAAAAAAAAAAAAAAAAAAAAACAAAAAAAAAATACCTTTTTCACAAAAGGATACCTTTAACACAAAATTACAAAAGTACACAAATACTTGGGGTATTCAAAAATTAGTCGTAAAGTTGTAAAGTTCTTAAAATAATTACAAGAATTAAATATGACTGCTGTGGGCAACCGCTTAAAATTTAGATTTCTACTGTGCAGTTATGATGAATCAATGAACACAGCATTCAAATTTTTATTAATTTTTTCAACACAACAGTATTTTTGTAAAATATTATTTAGGACATTTTGACGATATGACTTAATAGCACACCTTGTGTATCCCTCAAATATTTGAACAAAAAGTAGATTTGACAAGAAAATACATATAGATTTTTTTTATTAGACAAAACACAACTTTTTGGTTTAAAAACAAATTTTTTTTTTAATTAGATAAACAATCAGCCTGATTACGGTTGGCGTTGCGTAAACGCCTCGTTTTTGTAAAGGGTGGTTAAATTGTAAGGGCCGATGTTGAATGTGAACCACACCTAAACGCCAAGCTTTTTTCCGAATTTTATTTTACATTTCTCTATTTCAGACTTACTCAATTTGAACGATACACAATCCAACAACGTGTTAAAGTTATCCAGACTTATTATGAAAATGGGCGTTCAAATCAAAATGCATATCGTGCACTTCGTGATTTTTTTGGTCAATTTGATCGTCCAAATGTGCGTACAATCGCAAAAATCGTGGAAAAATTCGAGCAAACCGGGTCTGTAGAAGATGTGAGAACACCAGTGCATGATAGTACAGCTCGTACTGAAACGTCGTGAATGGGCAATATGATGGCAACAGTGGATGATCAATTTTTGAAGAAAATCATCTTCAGTGATGAGGCACATTTTCGCCTCAGTGGATTCGTCAATAAACAGAATTGCTGCATTTGGGCGAATAAGAATCCAAGAGTGATTGTCGAAAAACCAATGCACCCACAAAGAGTGACTGTTTGGTGCGGTTTATGGGCTGGCGGCATCATCGGGCCGTATTTTTTCCAAAATGAGGCCGGTCAGGCAGTTACTGTGAATGGTGTTCGCTATCGTGAGATGATAACGAACTTTTTATGGCCCGAATTGGAAGATATGGATGTGGACGATATGTGGTTTCAGCAGGACGGTGCCACTTGCCACACAGCTAACGAAACAATGGCTCTTTTGCGCAACAAATTCAATGGCCGTGTTTTCTCACGTAATGGCGATGTCAATTGGCCGCCAAGATCATGTGATTTGACACCGTTGGACTTTTTTCTTTGGGGTTATTTGAAAGAAAAGGTGTACGTCGATAAGCCAGCAACAATTCAAGAGCTAAAGGATGAGATAATTCGGCACATTAACGGCATAGAACCTCCATTATGCCTCAGGGTCATCGAAAATTTGGACCATCGGATGGAGGTGTGCCGCCGTGGTCGCGGCGCCCATTTGGCCGATATTTTGTTCCATACGTAATTGAGTAATACCAATATATCATAATAAAATAAAATTGCAATAATTTCCCTTGAAATTTAACCACCCTTTAATAGATTAAAGTAACACACAACCTTTGTTCTTTAGTCTACTACAAAAAACGACTCTCGCGTATACGCCAACGCGAACTGTAATCAGGCTGAATATACCCTTATCGTGTTTGGCATATTTTAAAAACGCCTAGACTGTTTGGTAATAGATTAAAGAGAACGTGAACTTATTTCCTTTAATCTATTACAAAACTGTCGTAGGCGTATTTTAAATACGCCAAACACGATAAGGGTGATTTCTTTCAGTGTTCTTGGCATGGCAAAAATCGTAGCGAATACCACAATATTTTTATAAGGTAACAAGACTAGACAACTTTGTGGCCAAAAAGGAAGGAGTTAAAGTTGCAAATACAAACTGAAATTTAAACTGCAGTAAAAACGAACACGTTCTTCGTTCGTACCTGACATGCAAACAAACACAAAAAATTTATTGTTTTTGTGGAAATTTAAAAAAAAAAAGTGAAATAAATGTGACACGCCCCCGTTGTTTTCTGTTAAACTTTATTAGACAAGACACAATTTAATAAAACGGCTAAAGAAAAACACAACAAAAAAGGTTCCTAAGAAATCAATAACACAAAGAAATTTAAGTTGTACCACAATTTTTAGTGTAGTACTTGTAAATAAGCCATAAACTTTAGAAATAAAAAAGGGAAACCAAAAAGCAAATAAACTTGGCTAAAAAAAAGAAAGGAAGAAATAAACATAATTTTAATAAATTTATACGAGTTTCCTTAACTATTTTTTCCGCCTCCTTTCTTCTTTATTAAAGATAACTGCTGCAAAATATGAAAATATTGTAGTTAAAGTGTTAATTAAACAAATGAACTTAAATTAATGAACTGTCCTTTAACTGAAATTTAACTTTGTCTGCTTTTGAACCCTTTTCTTTAAAAAAAAACAAAATAAAAAAACTTAATTTATGTTTCTTTTAGTGTAGTCAAGTTCTTAGGGGTGTAACTGTTAGTTAATATTTTATTTAACCCGTTATCTTTATCTCCAAAAAATAAATATTCTTCTCAACATCATGGTCATCGTCACCATGGCATATCAACGTCATCTTTTTTAGTTGATTTTCCCAAAAAAAAAAAAAAAAAAAAAAAATTAATTTATTAAGGTTAATGTTTCTTAAATTTAACAGCATAAGAAATTGCAAGTGCTTAATAAAATAACTTCCTTCAACACCAAAAACTTTCAACCACAATACAAAAAGGGTCACTAGTCCGTCAGCCAGCCAGTCTCTTTGTTTTACAATCGATTTTTAGTGTAGTTTCAGTTTACTTAAGGGCCAGTAATTAAAACCGCCTTCTTGTTTTACAGACCTAAACAGAGGCCAAACTAAAACAAAAAAAAAAAAAAAACTCTGCCACACCACCAAAAACAAAAACTACGAAAAACAAAAGCGGAAGTTGTTTATTGATTGTTTAAGTTGTAAGAGTAGATATTTTAGTTTACAAAACCGAAAAATATAAAAAACATTAACTACACTGTTTAAAGAAAAACTTTAGAAATTGCAAAAATGTCTAATAAACAAGTAAATTTTTAGTTGTCTCAGCCATAGTTTGTAGACCCAACTAAAACTGGTTTTATAATTCATTAAATAATTATGATTGCATGTCATAAACAACACATTTATCTATTTTATATGTATAAAGGGTCTTTCATTAAGGATTTCCTATACTTACTGCCAGGCCCACAATGTCGACAAGAACATTTCTATCGCGTATTTATATTGAAAACAATAATATAAAATTTCTTGTCGACATCGCGGGCCAGGCAGTTCAATTTAGATTAAACAAAAGAAAATTATGTAAGGAATTTAGCATTATACAAATATCCGCTGCGGTTCCGCTTAGTGTCCCGTATCCAAATTATCCAAGAATCCATTAGTCTGGCGCATAAGTAAGGCTTTATTTGATCGATTACATGAGTGGGATCCACTGTTAGGCTTTTTGGACAGAGTTCTTTGGCATAGATATGATAGAGGAAAGACTCGCGTGCTACTCAGGTTTAGAACAGATGTGGAAACTGATTTACATGAGTACCTGCCAGTTGCCCTAACCTAATGGTGAATCTTAACCACTAAGTGACAAACTATGTGTTTACGATTCGCTCCGAACGTGAGAGGCACGCACCATCACACCCAGATAATAATTTGATTGTATACTGCGAACTCTCCCGCAAGTGGGGAAAAATTAGCCCCTTATTGGGCTTTTCAGAACTATCCTTTTCCGCTACTTTTGGCTTCAACCACAACCACCACGAAAATAGTCTGTAGTTGGTCAGGCGAAACTTTCGCAAATATAATCTCCCTGTGGCATGTAACCGTTGGCTACTAACTCCCGTGGAACCAGCCGCGATCTCAAGAGATCTCTCAATTTTGGATTCTGGCCAAAACCAACGTCAAATATGATGATCTCGACAACCCTCAGGGTGACCAAATAGGAACAGTGACTTCGGTCATTAAGCGGGTCGCTGGTAAGTAGGGGCCCATGAAATAAAACTGGGCCTAAATTACAATGACAACTTTAGGAGGTGTTAGAATGATACGATACTTCACTCTCTCTCTCAATGCCTTCCTCTAAGGAATATTAGTACAGGGCATTTTGGAAAACCACAATTGCCCCTGTTTAGATGTTCTATCTAAGGTAGGACTAACGTTTTTGTTTTTTTTTTGTTTTTTGCAAGGACTGGAATTGTAAGGATTGCAATGACGCCTATGGACTAATCAAGCGCCAATACTGAAGACGGGGTCTTAGTATCACAATAGGATCGGTGTTAGGGCCCAAGCGAGCCGTCCTCGTATTGGCTGCTTATTGAAGCTAACTTTCAACCTAACGATGGTTTAGTTTGTCAATAAGGGCCGCTGTGCTTTATAGCTTATTCGCAAAGATCTGCTTAAGAAAAATCTAGATTTGCACGATCTTAATGGCGTGAGATGACCATGCCCTTGAACCGCTTGTACTGTATGTCCAATGTGGCATGAGCTGTGTGGCAAGTAATTACGTTAGTTATAACAAGATGTCGTCAGTGCTCATAATATCCAATTGAGGTAAAAAAAAGGTTGTAGTCATCGACCTTTAGCGCTTGCCGTTGATGGTGATGTACTGGCCACACCAAACAGTAACTCTTTCGAGGATGCTTTGGTCGCTCTGGTATCTCATGTGAATTTGTATCGTCCCATATTCGATCATTTTCATTCAGAAATTGGTCTTATCGCTAAAGATAATGGCTGATTTCATAAACGCAGTATTGCAAAGAATCACTAAAAACAAATGCGTTGAAAAGGCATTACAAATAAAAACAATGCACGAATTTCGCAACCGTTGTGCAGTGAATACATTTACCATGCTATAATGAACTCAAAGCATGGTCTACAGAAAAGTCGTGGAGTTTATGAAGCTATTCCTTTTGGTGTTGCATTGCAATACTGAACCTAATTTTTAATGAAAACAAGAACAAAACATTTTTTGCATGTGTTTTTGAACGATGTTCTTGGAGATTTAGCGAAACAGACTAAATAAGTAATACGATAACGATTCAGCTTTAAACATATGTCCGCTATTAACTGTCGGAGTTCGGGAGTCCCTTTTGGAAGACTCTATATATAATTCTATTAAATATTCGTTGCTATTTAAAACAAGTACGCGTGCTATATTCGTCTACGCCGAATCAAAAATACCCTGGAGCGTGGTGCGATAACAAATGAAAGTCATACAAATTCCGTTCTTTAGATATTAGGAGCTTTTTTTGTGCCACGCCCACTTTTACAATACCGCCTTAATTTTGCCGGGTGTTTTATTTTGATAACCCAGATGATTTATCTCTTGCCGTTCTCCATACAAACATAAATCTATAACGTCTTTGTGCGGGAGGTGCCACGCCCACTCTACAATATTAATCGTAAGCGGAATGAAAAACTTAAATATGCTATTTTACCTTCGGCGAAGGGTGTAAGAACCATTTATATGAGAGCAAGACCTTTTTTCTTTATCGCCCTAGTAAAAATTTAAACATTTTTAGTTCCGCTCAAACAAGACTTTTGTTCTAACAGCTAAAAGATGACGAACTCTAACTAACAATATAACAATTTCAGTATTACTATCTATATTTTAAGGAATCTTATTCTTTGCTTATAAAGACCATGAAATTTGTTCATTGCCTTAAAAAATTCCTTTGTAAACCAAACACATATTCATTACAATTTTCTTTCCTTAAGGAAACGGTGTAAAGCGTTTTATGTAAATAAGCAATATTTTAACAAAACTTATGATCTTAAGCAAAGTTTAGGGCACGTTTAATAAAGTTTCATGTTTTATGTACTACAATGCTATTTTGAAAATATTAACATTAGACCTTGACTATAATTCCCCAACAAAAAAAAACAAAAATTAAAAAGGGAGTTAGAAAAGCAAACTCAACAATATCTTAAAGGGAGTGTTTAAGGGCAAACAAAAAAAAAACAGTTTGTTAAGCGATTTGGACAATGATAATTGTTGTACAGATTTAATTTATTGATATAAAAATACACACACACAAAAAAAGTAGTTATAAACGAAAATACAGAAAGAAAAAATATTTAAAAGTCCTCTAGCAAAGGGACGAGTACGAGGAAGGAGATACGCCACTGTGAAATGGTGTTAAAATTAAGCAATAGTTTTAAGGCAAAAGTCAAAATAAATGTTTATATTGGAAAATTAGTGTATTAAAAAAAATTAAAGAATTCTTTTCACAATGTTTACATGGTATAAAACATTAAGGAAATGTTTTAATTTTAAAGCTACTTTATCAGAAAACTATGTTTTTTTTTCTCATAAAAACATTGCCTTGAACAGTAAATTTCTTCGAAACTTTTTTAAATATGTACTTTCTTTTAAATAGTTACTTTTTAAATAGGTTCTTTTTTTAAATAGGTTCTTTTTTTAAATAGGTACTTTTTTTAAATAGGTACTTTTTTTTAAATAGGTACTTTTTTTAAATAGGTACTTTTTTTAAATAGGTACTTTTTTTAAATAGGTACTTTTTTTAAATATGTACTGTTTTTAAATAGGTACTTTTTTTAAATAGGTACTTTTTTTAAATAGGTACTTTTTTGAAATAGGTACTTTTTTTTTAATAGGTACTTTTTTAAATAGGTACTTTTTAAAAAGGTATTTTTTTTAAATAGGTACTTTTTTTAAATAGGTACTGTTTTTAAATATGTACTGTTTTTAAATAGGTACCTTTTTTTAAATAGGTACTTTTATTAAATAGGTACTTTTTTTAAATAGGTACTTTTTTTTAAATAGGTGCTTTTATTAAATAGGTACTTTTATTAAATAGGTACTTTTTTTAAATAGGTACTTTTTTTTAAATAGGTACTTTTTATAAATAGGTACCTTTTTTTAAATAGGTACTTTTTTCAAATATGTACTTTTTTTTAAATAGGTACCTTTTTTTAAATAGGTACTTTTGTTAAATAGGTACTTTTTTTAAATAGGTACTTTTTTTAATTAGGTACTTTTTTTAAATAGGTACTTTTTTTAAATAGGTACTTTTTTAAATAGGCACTTTTTTTAATAGGTACTTTTTTTAAATAGGTACTTTTTTTAAATAGGTACTTTTTTTAAATAAGTACTTTTTAAAAAGGTATTTTTTTCAAATGTACATTTAAATGTCTACTTTTTTGTATAGTTACTTTTGTAAATAAGTACTTTTTAAATGCGTACTTTTTTATAATAGGTACATTTTTAAATGGTACTCTTTGTAACATTGCTACTTTTTGTACAAAAAGATATTTTTACTACTGAGTCTTTTTGAAAAAGTACTTACTACAAAACGATTTTTTACAAAAATAACATTTCCTTTAAAAAGACATTTTTTCCATAATAAAATACTTTGTCCCCAAACATGATACATTTTTCTACAAATAGATAAATTTTTGGGTAAAAAAAATAAAAAGATAATTTTTTCACAGCAATTGTGTAAATATGTAATGTTATGTAAAATATATTAAACTTCGCATAAACTTTACTTCACATTGACAAACCATAATTTTGGCTTCAGTTACTGGGCATAACCGACATAAGCCATTAAAATTAGTTATTCTTTACCTTATTTAAAGTATGTGTAAATAATATCAAAACAATGTTAATTTAAATAGCGTTAACTTTATAAAAACTTGAGAAGTTTAATTAGTAAATATTACCTAACGTGTAAACAACTATGTAAGCTATGTATGTGTAAATATTAACTCTAATTAAATTATTTACTTTATGTAAAGAAATTAACTTTTTTACTTTATGAACAAAAGAACAAAATTATTTACTTTATGTAAGGAATTACAAATATTGTCTTTATGCAAAGAATATAATTATTTACTTTATGTAAAGAAAGAATTAAATTATTTACTTTATGTACAGAGTTAAATAATTTAACTTATGTAAATAATTAAATTATTAACTTTATGCAAAGAATTAAATTATTTACTTTATGCAAAGAATTAAATTATTTACTTAATGTAAAAAATTTAATAATTATGTAAATAATTAAATTATTTACTTTATGTAAAGAATTAAACTATTTACTTTATGCAAAAAATTCAATTATTTTCTTAGATTAAAGAAATAAATTATTTACCTGATGTAAAGAACTACTCAATGTAAAGAATTTAATTATTTACTTTGTGTAAATAAAGAAATTATTTACTTTATGTTAAAAATTAAATTATTTACTTTATGTAAAGAATAAAATATGTATTTACTTTATGTAAAGAATTAAATTTATTTACTTTGCTTTATATAAATAATTGAATTAAATTATTTACTTTATATTAACAATTGAATTATTTTCTTTATGTAAAGAAGAAAATTGTTTGCTTTATGTAAAAAATAAATATTTACTTTATGTAGAGAATTAAATCATTTAATTTATGTAAAGAATTCAGTTATTTACTTTATGTAAAGGATTAAATTATTAACTTTACTCAAAGAATAAAATTATATACTTTATGTAATTAATTATTTACTTTTTATAAAATTAACTTTATGAAAAAATTACATTATTAAAAAATGTAATTATTTACTCTATGAAAAGAATTTAATTATTTACTTTCTGCAAAGAATTCAATTAATTACTTTTTGTACAGAAATAATTATTTACTTTACGTTAACAATTGTATTTTTCACTTTATGTAAAGAATAAAATTATTTACTTGATGTACAGAAACAAATTATTTACTTTATGTAAAGAATTAAATATGTATTTACTTTATGTAAAGAATAAAATTATTTTCTTTATCTAAAGAATAAAATTTTTTACTTTGTTTTATGTAAATAATTAAGTTATTTACTTTATATTAACAATTGAATTATTTACTTTAGGTAAAGAATAAAATTTTTTACTTTATGTAAAGGAAAAAATTATTTACTTTTGTAGAGAATTAAATTATTTACTTTATGTAAAGTATTAAATTGTTAACTTTACTGAAAGAATTAAATTATATACTTTATGTAAAGAATTTAATTATTTGCTTTATGTCAAAAATAACCATGTTAAAAATTACATTATTAAAGTAAAGAACTTAATTATTTTCTTTATGTTAAAAATTAAATTATATACTTTGTGCAAGGAATAAAATCATGAAGTTTATGTAAAGAAATAAATAAAATTAAATTTTTTTTTTAATTTATGTTGCTTTATATTTGATTAAATATATTAAATACGCAAAAATTTAATTAAATTGTCAAGAAAGGCAATCATTTACCTCATGTATAGAATTAAACAATATAGTCAAATTTTAAAATGAAGTTCAAAATTTGAATTAAAAAAATCCACTTTCTTATATGAATTTAAAAAACACTTTGTATTTTGAGATTTATTACAACTATTAACCTAATGTAAACAATTTTATTAATTGAATACCTGGTGTAAATTTAAGGTAACACACGTATAAAACTGTTTGGAATGTTAGCTAAAATTGAAATTGTTTAAGTTTAATGTATTCTTAAAAAAAATTAAGATTGTTTTTTATTTACATCATGTAAATAATAGGAAAATATCAAAAAAAATTTTTTTTTTTTAATTTTTGTCTACAGTAGAAAAGTTTTAACATTCGTAACATTTTAATTTTCTTTTTATTTTAACAACAAAGTCATTTCAAATTCTTGGAAATTATTCATTTTCTTAGACAAATATGACCTGATTGTTTGTGCGCGTTTCGATTGAAACAATAGTATAAAGTAATTAAAACTTATTTGATACATATTCATAGAGTTATATGAATTGAAAAACAGATTTGACATTGTTGTATAACCATTCCCTTATTCTACAATTTCTAAACGTTATTGACTGTCGTGATTACGAGTAAACATTTGAAAATCTATTAACAATCAAAGTGCATAACTTTTGATCTGTTGTTGTTATGGAATTAATATTGAATTAATAAATTTTTAAAATTTTTAATACTGATTTCATTTTCTGCTTTTTTAATTCGAAGGAAAAAAAAAACAACAAAGTTAATTGAAATACTAACCTGGGTTTGTGTTAATCCCAGACTCGCTGCTAATTCAGCACGTTCTGGCAAGGCCAAGTATTGTGTGCGCTGGAAACGACGATTTAATTGCTGTAACTGCAGTGAACTATAAATTGTACGTGGTTTACGCATCTTCTTGCCTTTACCATTTACACGTAATCCAGAGTCCTCGCATTTATCCGATATAGAAAAATCTGTAAAATCATTAGAAAAGAAAGAGTAGAAAAAACGGGAAATAAATTAAAGAGAAAAAATTCAATATTAAATATACTAAAGAAAAGTTGTGTTGGAAAAGTTTATTGTCTTAGGAAATAATTGCCCGTCTTTTATTTGTTTTTCTCTGAAATTCTTTTAGGTGTTTTTAAATATATACCGGCTTTTATTTTACCCTTAATAAAATTGTTTATACATTTTTACCTTCTTTTTCTTTTGCCTTTTTTTATTTTTTTTTTTTTTTGCTGTTGCATAAATTTATCAAAACTATAATTAAGTTTTGAGTAAAAAACGTGTACATTTTTTATTATTTATGACTATTTTTTTTGCTACTTGGCCCAGCTTGACATTCAATTTTTATGTGTTGCATTTTTACACACACATATAAATAATTAATTTTTAAAACTAAAGCATCCAAGTCCACCTTTACAGCGACTAAATCAACTAGTTTGAAATGAAAGCGACAAAGCGACTGAATTATCTATTTTTATAAAAACACATTAATAGCCAATCTAAATCAACGCGTCAATCGTTTTAATGCCTAAAAAACTCATGGTCATATAAAATTTGTAAAAAAACCCCAAATAGCAGGCGTAAGTAAACGCTTTGTAATTGAAAAGTCTGATTTTGACAGCACCTTCAGTAGTGAAGTTGGCTGCTATTGTTATTAAGTAATGGCAACTTAGCAAATTTATTGTCGATCTAGCGGTTTTATTTACATTTTAATTTCTATTTTGCGGTTGGTACGCTTAAGGATTTAGGTTGGTCTGTTCAACAATTTAATAAAAAAAAAAACCCGCCGTATTTATGACTTTTATAAGCTAATCGAAATTTTTTTTGCAAAAGCGACAGGCGACAATAAATTTTTAATAAAAAGATTTTTTAATTAAAATTTACCATAATTTAAGAAACTATAAGAAACAATTTTAAAAGCTGCGTTTTTTCTAAACGAAGTTTTATCATATGACAACAAATTTCTATTAAAAACAACAGGCGACAATATATTTAATTAAATAAGAGTAAAAAATTAATCCTTAATTGCTCGAAATTTCTATTAAATGTGCAACATTTCCAAAATTAAAGATTTTTGGTTTTTTTCCAAATTCTATACAGAAATCTTAAAGCGACATTTGTCGCCTGGCTGAAAGTTTACCAAAATTCCCCAAAAGTATAAAAAAGATAATAATTCAAAAATCATATCTATGTTTTTCATCAAATTTAAGCGTAATAAGTAGGCGACAGTATGTTTAAATAGGCGACAGTATTTAAAAAAAAATATATATTAATACAAAATTATCTAAATCCCTTAAAAATGTTTTATACATCAAAAAACTAAAGATAATTAACAATTTTCTTTAAAAATCCCAAAAGCGACAGGCATCGTGCGTCAAAACTTGGTAATAAACAAATTTATACAAAATCATTTCTTCAAAAAACTAAAGACATTTATATATTTTTGTTTTTGTTTTTGTTTCATATAATTTTGTAATTTAAATTTGAAGCTTAAGCGACAAGCGTCGCGACAGTATATTTGAAAGAAGAAAATAGAAAAATTTAAATTCTAAATACCTTAAACCCTAACAATTTTATAAAATTCTCAAACTTGAACTAGATTTTAAGTTTTTCTTTAAATTTCTGTGTAAAAAAAGTAAAGCGACAGGCGACAAAACTATAGTACTTCCAATATTACATAAAAATTATTGTTTGCTTTAAAATTTGCATAGAGCCTTAATAATGCTTTGAAACAATTATCATAAGACGAATATTAAATTAAATTTGAAGTAACCGCCCAGCGTATTTCGATTCGAAAGAAATAATATACGAGTTCGAACCATTTGTACTGTGTATTACGATTGTCGTAATATTTGTTTCGAATAAACGGACGTTTTTTATAATTTATTGAAAACAAAACTTTCTTAACAGCCACTCTCTATTACGAACAAACGGTTTTCATCAAATTTCCCATTTCTTTAAAACTACCACCTCTGTTATCCTTTCGAACGATTGCGAAAATCGTTATACACAGTTCGAACTCGTAAATTATTTCTTTCGAATCGAAATACGCAGAAACCCTCCTGGATTTATTTAAAATTAACATTATTATTTAAAAGTTTGCTAGAATTCCTTTAAGGATAATAAGGATTTTAAGTTCGACAATATTCTAGGAAACACTTAAAATTATTTTTATGCCAAAATGTTAATCGTAAATAAAACGAAAGCTCTAATTTCAAGTCGCCTTAACGCTTTAACGTTCTGTCGCTTTACTAACAATACGACTTCATTTAACCAATGGATGTTAGTTAATACTTAAAGCTTTAACTGATAAATCTAATAAAAAATCTATATTGAAAATGAAAACATTTGTCTACAATTATAATTTTTTTTTGCCAATCTAATAAAGTCCATAGTTTTTTTTTCTTTTTCTAAAAACACATGTACGATTATATGAAATAATAGTTAAATATATAGTAAACTGTCTATAAAAATATTATATATACTTATGTATATTATTTAATACATATATACATGCATTATAAATATCTGTATAAACATACATACATACTTCTATTCCTCAACACATGGAAAGTCAAAACAATATTAAATAAAAGAACTAAAGAATGGCTATAATTAATTACAACGCCAAATGAAAACTTAATTACAGCAATTACAATTACCTACCAGACACTCAATTCACATACACATGCATATACACGCAAAGACACACAAACATATATGTTTGTGCGTTTTTTTTTATAAATGTATTTTACAATTTGTATGAATTTAATGGAAATAAATTTAAAATAATATTGAAAATAAAGATTTAAAAAAAAAACTATAATTTTAAAGCTTTTCTTAGATAATAACTTGTTGGTTAAAGTTAAAGAATTGGTTTTAGTTTACTTGTTTTTTAATTTAAATTTTATTTTTATTATTATTGAATGCAATAAAAAAAAACATAATCAGCCTTATTCTGTCGTAATCGATCAAATCGTTTTTTGTAGAGATTCTCTATTGCGATGCGAAAGAAAATTGTAACAAATCTAGCGATTGGTACTCTTCAATACGTTTGCGCATGTGTCTTTCGCATCTTAAAATTTTTTGTAATTTCGTAAATCATCACTTTATTTGAATTTATTTTATTTAAATAATCCAATTTCAATTATTTTTACACACTTTGGCATTTCGTTACTGTAAATCCCCGCCATTTATAATTTTTATTGCCACTTTAGCAAAATTTTTTGAAAAAGAAGAGAGTACCAAGTTGGCATTTAGCTTTCGCATCGAAATTGTTTTCGCATCGCAATAGAGAGTAGACCCCAGTGTTCTTTAATCTCTGACAAAAAAACGACTTGATCGATTACGACAACGACAACCGGAATAAGGCTAAATACACGAACTGTAAATTAAAGCTTTTTTTTAAAGCTTTTAAGGTTTTTATAATAAATGATAAATCCTTTTCCTTTTAAAGGAAATAGTGTTGTTTTCTAAAGCTTTCTCGAGCTTTTTATAATTTCAAAATGTAAAATAGGTTTGCTTTTACAAAAAAGTGATACTTTCAAAAGCTTTACATATGTATATTAAATTTAGTGTCATATTTGCAAAAGCTTTTAATGGCCTTTATATAGAAAAGCAACAGAAAGCTTTTATTAGGGCTTTCTCTTATGCATAATAAAACTTAGTATGAAATACCAAAAAAAAAAAAAAAAAAAACAAAAGATGAATTAACTTGACTGACATTTGGTTCATCTAAAAGCTGTTTGACTGTATATAGAAAAACAACAAAAAGCTATTGTTAGGGCTTTCTCTTATTCATAAGAAAACTTTGTATGCAATAACAAAAAAAAAAAAAGATGAATTAACTTGACTGACATTTGGTGCATCTAAAAGCTGTTTGACAAATGTTTATTAATGTTAAAACCACAAAAGCTTTTAAATTTTAGATCTTTCCCTGTCATTAAAATCATTACCCTCACCCCTTGCTCATAAGAGCTTTTCTTTATGCTCTAAAAGGTCTTTTTTAAAAAGTAGCATGCATTTTTTTATAAATTTATATGATTTTAATACAAAAAAAAGTGTACATACCCGTTATATCTCTAGTATACTTTGACCAGTCATTCTTTGTATATTGCGCTAATTGAAGTCTAAATTCTGTTGGGCTGTAGTTCGCAACTTTTCGGTTGCTATATGGAGATTCATCTAGAAATTGCAAAAAGGGTATTTTTGTTGTTTGAATATTTGTAAAATTAAATTGGATTCTTTTTTTAATTTTAAAAGCAAACTGCATGCAGCAATAAAAGTTTTAAAGCTTTTTAAGAAAATAAATTTAAATAAATACAGTTAAATGATGTAGAGCAAAGAAAAAGCCTTAAGAGCATTTATGGTCTAGAATTTGTTTTGTATTGAAAAGCTACAGCCCAACTAAATAAATTAACATTAAAAGCTTTCAAACTTTTATTGATTTACAAAAAAAAAAAAATTAAAAAGCTTAAAAAATTATATACTAAAGTTTGATCTTAAATCGTTAAAAGCTTAGAAACGAAATTATATTTCTAATATTTTTTATTATGATTATTGCTTTAAAATAATTTTTTATTTTATAGAAAAATTAGTTTGATTAAAGGGAAAAGTTATTTTCAACAAAATCCTTTGCTTCGTTAAAGTGCTCTGAAACCTGAGCTTAAAGTGTTACTTTCGTTCTTTCCCTTTAATGTTATTTTTTCAATATTATAGTAGCAGATATTTCAGTTATTAAGATTTCAAGTGTTACAGTTTTTATATGTTTTCTATATGTAGTTCAGAGCTTTCTCTATCGATTTATTTTAAAAACTTACGGCTTTGTGTGCATTGCTTTACTTAATATTTTTTATTTGTTTAACAAAAATAGTAAAAAAAATTAGTTTTTAAGAGCTTTATGCTTTTGTTATTGTTTAATTAAAGTATATAATTAACAAAATCTTGAGATAGCATACAAGTTCAAAACAAACTTTGAGCTTTTTCTTTCACTTATAAAAGTTTTTTGTTTAAATTGAGGAACATAAATCGTTGTTTTACTTCTTTTGTTTTTAAGAAAACATTATAATTTTAACTTTTAATTAAAATTCTTATCTAAGCTTTAAAGCTTTTGTTCTTGGTTTAATAAAATTAAGGTTTAAAAAATCGCCTTAAGTACTATTACAGTTGTAATTATTTATAAAACATGCATAAAAATTTACAAATTCAGAAGAATGATTTAAAGCTTTCATATTCTTATTTTTAAAATATTAAAGCTTTAACTCCTGGTTTAACAAAGATTTAAGCTAAACATTAAAAAGAACTTTATATTATATATTATATTATATTCTATATCTGTTGTTAATATATTAAGAATTTTTTAGAGTAGACAAAAGTATTCAAAAGTAAGATTTAAGCTTTTTTCTTTAATTTATTTTGCTGAACTTTTAATTCCAAAAATTAAATTAAACTATAAAACTATCAATATGTAAGTGTATTTTAAAAATACTAAAGAAAATTACTTAAAATATGTAAGGCTTTAAGCTTTAAATACAAAGTTTTAAGAACTTTTAGCTTAACTTGAAAATATGTAGTGCATTAAATGCCTTTCTTTTAATTTTTAAAAATCAAAGAAAAAATATAAAAAAGCTTTTTTTTTAGTTTCTTACTGGTTTTAAAAAACGTTAAGCTTTTATAAAAGCTTTAAGCTGTTTAAAATCTTAAAGCTTTTATGGCTGAAAAATAAGTTAATGTTTAAACGCTGGTTATTTTGATCTGCACTTAAATTAATATGTAGTTTAAACTCAAAAGCTGTAAATCAGTGGCCCATGTAGGGTTAAAAAAAGCTTCTGGCAACACTACGATTAATGTTATCAAATTCAGATGGTCGGTTTTTGGTGGTTTAAAAGTCCACTTTTATGCGCTTAAAGATATAATAATGTTTACTGCTTTATAGATTTGCTGCTTTAAACACATTTAAAAAAAAGAGAAAGTGTAACTTTTACTGATTTGTAAGCACTTTGAAGAGCTTTAGGTTGCTATAAGCTTTAAAGCTTTGCTATTTACTTTCAAAAATTTCAAGTTAGTAAAGAAGCATAATGTTTTTTAAAAAGCTTTAATCTCTTTAAAGAGCTTTAGGTTATTAAAAGCGCTGAAAGCTATTTTTAAAGCTTTCGCTTTAAATGTGTTAAAAATGCAAAAATAATTTATCTTTTAAAAAAACACATGAAGCTTGAAATTTCTGCTATTGGTTTAAAAGATCTTAAAGCTGTTTTGGGAGCTTTTAAGATGTTTCTAAAGCCTTTAATTTTTATCCCACAAACAACTGGCATTTATTTTAAATGTGATAAAATCTTTTATGAAATGCTTTAAAGTATTTCTCTTGATATATAAAGACCTTAAAGTTGCTAAAAAAAAATAGTTTAAGCTGTTTTCAAACGATTTGTATGTTACTTTTGAAATAAATTTCTACTGCTCATCTTGATCTGATGACATAATTTAGCGTTTTTGTTTGTGTCGAAAACTTTCTGCTTGAGTGGTTTTATATTTTTGCAAAAAGTATTTTGAACTTTTTCCGTTTATAGATTCTATGGTTCACATGCCTGACAAATACACAAAATTTAACCTTGATGATGTTCAAAGTACTTAAAAAAAATTCAAATTTTTTTTAATTTTTTTTTTTTTTTTTTTTATTTATTTTATTGTATACAATTTTTTATCTAAACTTTTTTTGTATGCAATTTGATTGAATTGAAATTTTTAGTCAGAGAAAAAAAAAAGAATGACAATAAAAAATATTTTTTGCACTGATTCCAAATTTATTTTTAAAGTTTTTGTGATTATTTGAATTCTATTTTTTAATTAGTTTTTTTTGTTAAATAAAACCCATTTTGACATGAGATTTGAAAAGAAACGTCAATAAAGAATGAATGATTTTTATTTTTTGTTAAAATGCATTAAAATTTTATTTTGTAGGTGTTTTTTCATTTGAATATTTATGACGTTTTTTCCGTTTTCATTTAGTTTAAATCAGAAAACAACATCTTGTAAATACCGACACTTGTCAGTTTTAAAAACGCTACTTTATTAATATTTAAGAAATATGATGTCAAAATAGCGACATTTACTGCAGCAGTTACAAAACAGTAGGGGTAATCTCTGTTTAAGACAGGAATTTTAGTGTGCATTTTAAACTTTAGGAAAACAGGCATCACTTTGAAATGTTTGTAGTCGAAGGATTTAAAAAGGAATGCAAGGTAGGCAGGTCGTTTTCTACCCTTCGCCTAAAATATGCAAAGTCCCCCTTAAGCAAAAAAGTGGAAATAAAACCATTTTTATTCATAATAAAATTCGGTAAAAAAGCTTTTTTATTTAACAAAAAGCTTTTGAAAGTTTAACAGCTTATTTCTGTTTACTTTTGTTCCTTCTAATGAATATCCTTACTGTTTATTTATTAAAAAAAAAAATAAAATGATATCAAACAAGACCTTAACCATTTCTCACCAAACACAGCAGGGAGTTGTCAACACAAATGAGCGAGTTTATTTTCAGTTTATATTCAATGTGTTAAAGACCAATTACTAAAACCTTATTTAAAAAAAAAAAAAAACACAAGTTCAAAAATTAAAAGATCAATGAATAAAAAAGCAAAAAAAAAAAAATCTTAACAAACAATCAAATAAAACCCAGTCGTCGGTTGCTCTTAAATCTGTTATAACATTTTGTAGTGGAACAAAAAATCATGAGGAAGCACTTTTTTCATCTTTTTCTTGTCGTCATCATAATGGCGTTGTTGTTGTTTTGTTTTCTTAAGGACCCTCTTGATAACATTTTTTTTTAAGTTTACAAGAGCTTTAGACAAGTGTGAATTTGGCCACAATAAAAATCATTTAAAATCCATATAATAAATCAGATAAAAACATACAAACAAACACAATTTTATACAATTGTTGTTAAAGTTTTTAATACTATTCATTTTTTTTTTTTAGGTTTGGGAATTTCTTGAGACATTTAATAAAAATAAAATAACCCAGTGAATTGTTGGAAATTTGCTATGGACTGATCAAGTTGGTAAGATTAAAGCAGAGCTTTTAAAAGCGAAAACTTATATGCAATAGACACATAAAGGCAACGAGAAAAAAATTACAGCTAAATTTCAAAAGCACAGTTGAAAAATGTATGAAATAATTAATCACAATAGTATATCTTACGCATAGAAGCAAGCTTTCCCTCAACAGTAAATTGCAGTGTATTTATCAAATATGAAAAATTGGGAATTTAGCACGTCATACAAATCTCTTAATAGTACATATATCTTTTTATTTACCATATAATTGTTAATTTTAACCAAATTATGGTTAATATTGTCCAAAGAACTGTTTATTTTAATTAGCCCATAATCTAAGAGCAACATACTATGGTTGGATTGTGATAATGCTATGTTTGTTGGTAACCATGTCAAGATAAATTTTTACTTATTTTGACCATATTATTATTAATTTGGACGATATTATGGCAATTTTGAACAAGTAAAAGCTATTTTGTTTTAACTACTTTGCTTGTGTTACCTTTTCTTTTATGAGCATGTTTTAATGTCAAAGGTTATGTTTCTAGGCTTTAACAAAAAGGGACGAAGTTTTAATAGAAACTTTTTTTATATTCAATTTTGCTGTTCTTAAAAGTATCTTGTACACTTACTGAAAAATGCTTCTTCATATTAATGATGCCCTAACATCAGAATTGTGACATCAAGGCTAACGTCTTCATACAATTTTGTAATTTTTTACGTGCACAGAAAAAATTATTGGCAGCTTTTTTTCAATTAATAGTGATTTTTGAATTTTAAAATAAATTTGATTACGTTCTTAATTGATTGAATTAAAAAAGAATATTTTTTTTCAATTAAAATTTTACTTGATTTTAAGCTTAATTTTAATTATAAGTTTAATTGAATCAATCAACTCGGTTGTTTGAATTGAACACTTTGTTGCCTTCTCCTTGTTGCTTTCCTCCCTCATCAACAGTTTGCGAAAAATGTTACAAGTGCAACCAACATCTTTATAAATTTATTGTCTTTGCCCTTACATGTACCTACATACACACATGTTTTTGTCATCAAAAAGAACAGTAAGCGTCGCGTGCAAAAAAAAACTATCAACAAGTAAAAAATGAACTGAAATTTGTTATAGACGAATTACAAATTATGACCAATAATGAGCCTACATATATGTGTATATTATGCGTAAAATAAAAAATCGCCTTGTGGCTGACCACAGTGTTGACGGTGGTTATGGTCGCTATCGAAATTTGGTGTTTATTTTCTTTGTTTGTTAATTCTTGAATTATTTTTGGCGTCATTTCATGTTGTGCGTTTAAAGTGAATAGGTGAAAAAAGTACAGCCAAATTACACAACAAAAACAGTTTTTTGTTTTCAATCTTGAATACCCTGAAGAATCAGAGTTATTCCACAATTCTATACAAAGTTGTATATATGAAATTCCTTTGTCAAAAAAATATTTCAAAATTTGTACAATTAAGCATGAGATATTACAATTAAACAAATAAAACAAGTTATTTTTAAACCATATTTAAATAAAACATATATTTTAAATATTATTATTTTGCTTCATTTAACCATCAACTAATTGATTAAACAAACTTATTCAATTAACAATTTGTTTGATTGAATAATTTGCGTAATTGAATTTAGAGTGTATTTCAAATACACTGTTTAATTTATTCAATTAAAAATTTAATCGATTTAATGCAAAAATTCAATCACTGTTTTAATCAATACAATTAATAAAATAATTAATTTTCTGTATTGTAATCAATTACGTTAGTAATTTTTTTTAATTAATTAATTTGTTAATTCATTCAATTAAAATATTGTTTAATATTAATAATTTTTTCAATAATTTTTGTAATTAAAATGTAAAAACTTTTTAATTGGAAAACAAATCCTTGTTTTGCAATTTTTGCAAATTTGAGTAATTGGTATAATCATTTCGGTGATAGGCGCTAAATTAAACAGTTTTTTGCTTGTTTCAATTATTTTGGTGATCAAACCCGTTTTTTACTTTTTTCTGTGTGTCTTCTATGTTATGACTCTAGTCATAAACAGAAGTAAGGAAGAACATGTAAATCAATTTAAATGGATAATCATTCAAAAAAGCAAATTTCGATCTACCAAGTGTTAAATAGAATCTGGTTTAAAGATTGATGTTTGACTATTGACTGCCAGCAGTCGTCGATGGCGGTGAGTTTTAAACGGCAAATCCCTCTGAAGATATCGAGTGGTTGCGATTGAAACATGTTAGGGCAACCTGTCCGTAAGAACGCCTGGTTGCGAGTCCGGCTTCAGTCAAGAACGAAAAATTATCAATAAATTTTAATTAATTTCATTTTGTAAAATTCCTTTCTTCATAAAAATAATTTAATGATAATTAAATTTGATGAACTTTAGCCTAATTAAAATATCAAAATTTGGATATATTTTAACGAAATGATTATCGTTGTAAGTTTCTTGAAATGAGATAGAAAAATTCTCAAATAACAGTCTCCTGTAACCGTAACGCATCTGTGGCCCGACAAAACAGAGTGAAGAAACTGCACACACCACTGTGACTCGAATTGGATGCAATTCCCTCTCATGCTGTATTTTTGGATTGGAACGACTCCATATGCGACAATTTTGTTTGTTGGCGTTGCCTTTCACCTCAAGTTTGATTTTGGTAGCGGCTTTCATCAGCCACTCTGTAAATTAAACTAAATCTTTTAAAATTTGTCTATATCAACTGTATTCAGAAAATTTATGTAATTAAAAAAATAAGTGGGACATTTAAATTTTGCTACTTTTTGCCATCAAATTCTAATACTATTTTAATATTTTTATAACTTTTTTGCATCTCCGTTAATTGACTAAACGAGATTGGCGCAGATATCCGGGAAACTCGACAAATAAGTAGGAATTTTTCAGAGGTTCATTTTTCGAAAAAGTTCAATGCAAGGTTTGCTATTTAAAAGGAAGATGTCGTCCCTATAACTTTTTCCGTTACTGTTAAATGTTGCACTTAGATTATGGTTACTCCATCCATAACTTTTTTTTTAAGTGTATCTTTCAAAAATCCTTTTTTTTTACTTAAAATTAAAGCAATTTACTTCCATTAATTCATTGATTTAAATTGATTTTTTTTTTAAATCTTTAAGGGAACTTTTTATGGCATTTTAAGTTCTGCTTTTACTTCAGAATGGGTATTTCCAAGAATTTATCAAAGTTTGCACTATTTTTCTGTAAATTAAAGAGCATCGGTTAAAAAACTGCAGTCAAAGTAGAAAAACTGCCAATTTTTGCACTTCTTTATTTGTCATTCGCCAAAAAAAAAAAAAACTGTTGCTTTTACTTCTGATTCATTAAATGTAAACAGTCGCTTTCAAACCAACCTAAAAAGCGAAAAGTTGTACTAAAATTTTTGTTTCGTTTGTTTTTAGTTTCGACTGCAGTTTTTTAGTCCCTGTTAAAAACACTTGGTTTCTAAAACTTTAATTAAAATCAGAGTAAGACCAGGTTTTTGAGATGTGGATAAAATTTAACGTAGTCTGAAGCTCGTATTTTTCTGGGAACATGTGATTCTTTTTATTATTTCATTAAATACCAACATTTTAAGCAAAACTAAGCTGTTCCGTCAACATTTTGTACACAGACTTGGTAATGGCGGCACAAATCTGTTTTCAGATTAACTAAACCTAGTTTAATTAAGATCTCATAAAGCCAGCCTTAGGGCCAAAAAAAAAAGTCAGAGCAAGTTAAACTCTCTTTTTGGTTTAAAATGTGTTTAAACCAGCAAATCTATAAATCACTAAACATATGAACCATCTTTAGACGCATCAAATTGGGCGTTTAAACCAGTGTTCGAAAATAAACAGTACATTATTTAACGTTCGGCTCACACACCCAGGAACGATATCTATGTTTTTAGTGATTGTGTAGACATACACATCCCTTAATACCGTTCGTTACTATTTTCAAGAAAGAACCGAACATTATATCGAGCCCTAACAGCGAAAATAACGTAAGCGACATGATTTTCAATTTTCGTTTTTTTTTAATAAATGACTTTATTGGCACACTTGCATCATCTCCTAAAATATCATGGTCACATAATGTACCGTTACGATTTTATAGCAAAAACAATTTTAGTGTAAGCGACAAATTTCATACAAAATTAATATGAAATAAAACAAAAAAAGCTCTCTCCTGTAAAATTTGATTTTTGGCGCTTACATTATTTTCGCTGTTAGGGGTCGATATAATGTTCTTCGTTAAAAAACAGAACAATTGTAGTGATACTGTAGACAAACATTATATTTTAATGTTCTATAATGTTTTTTTCATGTGTGCATTTTGTTTTTGTCAAAAGTGTTTGCTTTTTTTTTATCAGCCAAAAGCGACGAACATTAACGAGCCGAACCGAACACATTGAAGTTTGTGGATTTTCAAAAAAAAACCGAACTGAATTAAATGTTCACATCTGTTGTTGAGTTTGATAAAAACAGTAATATTTTTGTGTTCGAAAGATGACTAACAGGGAAACATTATTTTTTTTAATGATTTCCTACACAAACACTATTAGCATTTGTGTTTTCCACAAATCTACCGAACCGAACATTAAGAAACGATATTTAGTGTTTATTTTCGAAAACTGGTTTAAACTACCCATACAGACCATATGAATTTGATAAGATTTATTTTTTTCTCAACATATAGTACATGGGACACTGATTTATAGTTGTTGAGTTTAAACTACATATAAATTCAAAGTTTAGTTCAACTTAACTAGCGTTTAAACCAGAGATCTGCAAAACACCGCACATGTGCGAATGCTCTCACACAAATAAAGAAAAGAAAATAATTTGTATTTTTACTCGAAAACACTGAACAAACAAAAACAATTACGCTCAAAAATAAACAACCAAGAGTAACAAGAAATGTAAATGTATGCGTTTGGCATACTCTGGTTTAAACCATCAGTGATTTATTAGCCATACGAATTACTATTAATTAATAGGTGTTGCCATGGTTAAACAACAAAATCTTCACAAAGTGAATCAATTTGTTCAACAAACTCAAATTCTACTCTCTAAATTTAAGAATTTTTTGTCATTAATGCCAATGTATGGGTGTTTCCGTTTTTTTTATAAAATTTTTAAAAAAGTGAAATTATTCTACCGAAATTAAAGAATATTTTGTCGCTAATGCCTGTGTTATTATCACTTCAAGAATAACATATTCAAAATGTATGGGTGTTTCCATTATTTTATAATATTTTTAAGACAGCGAAATTCTTCTCTCTAAATTTAAGAATATTTAATCGCTGTCGTTTGCGCTGTCATTTTAAGATTTATTATAAATCTATGGGGGTTTCCATGATTTAAAAACATTTACAACAAAGCTAATCAATTTATTTATTTATTTTTTTCAACAAACTGAAATTCTTCTCTCTAAATTAAAGAATATTTTGTCGCTAATGCCTGTGCTATTATCACTCTAAGAATTACATATTAACACTGTATGGGTGTTTCCATTATTTTATACCATTTTCAAAACAGTGAAATTCTTCTCCCTAAATTTAAGAATATAATGTCGCTATCGCTTGCATCATTTTTAGAAAACTTAATAAATTTATAGGTGTTTTCATGAATTTTTTTAAATAAAAAACAACTTCTGTATAAACTTAAAACTTTTGCTGGGGTTTTCCTTTCAAAAACTCTCTATATAGAGTAATTTATATGTCAGTATGCGTTAAAAAAAAAAACTTAAACAAATATATTTAACTAATACACATTTCTGTTTTGAATTTTTTTGTTTTCATTTAAAATGAAGGTGGTGGTGTCGGAACAAAAAAACTCTTGGTGTCTTTCAGCCTGTCTGTTTGTCCGTCGTCATTGTCTCTACCTTCAAACACTTGCTGATACAGTGGAGCTTAAAAAAAGTGTTCTCTTAAGTGGTTTCTTTAGTGAGCTTTTAAGTGTGTAGTAGGAGCTCTTGTTAATCATACATAAATGTTTATAATTTTTTGTTCTTATTGAGTCAATACAAAACATTCTCCACAAATGATTATTTAATTCAATGAAGACGCGCTGTTTGAGAAGTTGAAAAATCCCCCCCCAAAAAAAAAAAATTTACGATTTTGAATAGAAATCCAAGAGAAGAGATTTAACAAGTGATACTTGATGGTGGTAGAAGATCAAAATAAAAAAATATTTAAATAAATGAAAATTTTGAAAAATATGAGGGTGCCAAAGAATACAGTTTACAATCGGGGGATTCACAAGGTGTGCTATCAAGTCATATTGTCATAATATGCTAATATTTTTCAATAGTTTAACAAAATAATTGTTGTAATTCAAACAAAATACGTCCTAAAATAGTATAATTTCTTATGCTGTATTTATTGTTTTGCCATAACTACACACTAGAAATTTAAATTATGAGGGATTTTTAAGAGCAGTCATATTTTTTCTTGTTGGTTTTGTATGACATATGACTTTTTGACGACCTTGTGAATCCCCTTAAATATGTTTTAAGTTTGAGGGAAATTGTTTTATAAAACTAAAGAATCTTGAGATTTTTTTTTTTTTGTTATTTTACAATTTCTAATCAATCATTGACCTTTATGACATATTAAATGTCCTTAAAGAGATAATGATCTTAAATAAAACATGACATGAGAACTCCAAATAATTTTATTTTTATTTTAGTTATAAAAAAAATTGATTGATGGTTTAAAATAAATACTAAAGCTAAAAATAAAACGAATTCTAAGAGACCTTTTTCAAATTAATTAAAGTTCCAGTGGTTAAAGCCAAACATTTAGAAGCTTCTTAATATCATGTTAAATTTTTAAAGAATACATTTAAATAGATGTTTCCTTTTATCTGTAATTAAGAAACTCCTCAATCAATTTTATTTTTAGCATTTCATAAAATTTCCATAATTTTGAAAAGAATTTTTATGGAAACTTGTTTTTGTTTAAGTTACAAAATAGCTTTTATTTTGATTAGCGACTTAAAATTGTTTGACGACTTTAAATTATCAAATTGGTGTTTCCACGAAGTTCTTTCTATACATTCTCTACTTATTGTTTCGCTAGTTTTGAAAAAATTAGAATGTTTAAAATCGTAGTGTTGGTAATTACGACAAAATCACCTTTTCCTCTCGTTATTTTGGAAACTTTTTAAATCCCATATGGATGTTTTCATTATGTTGTAAGAATTTGAAACTTCAAAATTTAACATTTAGAGAAACTCTGGTTTTGTAAGGTTTTCATGCCGTTCATCTTCAACATTTTTAAAATATTTTATATCAGAGTTAGAGATCATTAAAAGAATTTAAATGGGTGTTTGCGGTACATACCCTTTCTTTAGTTTCAACATTAAAAAAAATCATCAACAATAAATTTTAGGCCCGTTTTCACAACTTACCGATAGCTAAAGGTAGGATTTGATCGGCCGTATAAAAATTGTTCCATTATTACAACTTTACTTTTACCTACCAGGTAGGATAAACCTTTATTTACTTAATCGTTCCCTTAAGATTAAAGTAAAGTTTTAACATTGGAACACTTTTTATAAGGCCGGTTAAAGTCTACTTTTAGCTATCGGTAAGTTGCGAAAACGGCCCTTAGTGTTTTTATCAGAAATAGAAATTAGGAATTAAAAATTTATTCAACATTTTGTATTCCCAAAAATGACTTTGACAATAAACTGGCAAGTGCATGGCTTTTAAAAAAAAACTGAGCTGGAAACTTGCTTTATTCTTTGATTTTCTTTCGAAAACAATAAAGCAAGTTGTTTTAGTTTTTTCTAAACCTACTTTCAACTACAATTAATGTTGGGAGAAGTTCAACCAATTGTAGTGGGGACTGAAAGAAGAGATAAACTCACTGTTTATGGTTTTTGTTTTTGTTTAAGCTTTGATATTGTTAAAGTAAATCTGTTTCTTTTAATTCTTATACGCTTAACGGATTTATTTGGTTTAATATCTTTAGTTTTTCTAATGAAGTTTTTTGGATGAAGTTTCCTGATGATCTTTCCTAAGCAGCCAATGAAATGCGCATAGGAATAGCTTATCCCATCAACAATAAATTTCAGAGTTTTTATCGAGAATAAAAATTGGGAATTTATCACGACAAACTAAATCTGGTTAATTAAAAAAAAAACACCTCTTGAAACAGCAAAATTCTGGTGAGGATATCTGACATTAAAATATACCAACAAGCAGTGTTTCCATAACCTTTTGATAAGAATACATTTTGTGTAGGCAATGTTTTCAACAGGGCTGTAGAGGAGTCGGTGTTGAGATTTTTATGTCCAATTCGGAGTTGAAGTTGAAGTACCCCCAAAAAATTCGCGACTCCCACTCTAAAATTTTTCGGCATGAAAAATTAAAAAAAAAAATATTCTAATAATTTCCAAAATAAAAATACTTCGAAATTGCCGATGCAATATTTAAAATACTGATTCGAAATTTTTACTGAATCCTTTTTTTAACCATTTTTACCCCTTTCAGCCCCAACGTTGCTTATGGGCAACTTCATATGTTTGACCACTAACGGTCAGCGTTATTTTTGTTTTTGGTCGTGTAACCGTATCGATATCGAAAGCTACAAGTGTTTTCTTTAAGTTGAATAAAACAACAGCTAATTTGATCGTCAATTAGCAAAGTTATTTTCATTAGTACGCGCATGTGTCAAGACAAATATATTTGCGAATTTGGAAAGAGGTTTTTATACATGTGACTTTTTTTCAAAATTATAACAAAAATTTAAAATATGTTTATTGAATCTTTTTTTAGTAAATATTAAGTAAAATATTTGTAGTGGTTAAATCTTAGAATTGCAAACAAACAACAGGTGAGTAATTTTCGAAGTTGTCAAGTTGCTTGTGAGAAACTTTGGGCAATTATGGTAATAAATTTACATACTTTCAGACATGAGACCCCAAGAGAAAGGCTTGAGAAACAAAGATATTGAAACTGTTTTGAACTTCGATTGGGATGTTTCCAGCGACGAGGAAAGCGGCGATGAGGTGGAAGACATATCTGCAGTGCTGAAGAGGAATTTAGAAGGGATCGTGAAAAGAGGAGAAAGCATAATGATCGGCCTTCTTGACAACATATTGGCGGATAAGTATGAGCAAGAATTCTGGTGGCGTTAATATGTGCTTTGAAAAAATTGATCCCAAATCTCTCAAATGGAGATCAAGGCCATATGAAGCCCCAGAGACTATTTTGAAGGACGATAATATCCTGGAAGTTTATGAAGTTTTGACACCAGTTGAATATTTCGAAAAAATGTTTGATACTCGTTGTATTGATTTGATCACACAGCAAACTTATTTATATGGACTACAGGAACTCGGCATTGAGCTTAACTGCACTAAGGAGGAAATAAGACGGTAAATTGGTGCTTTGTTATACTTTGGTGTTTTTAGACTGCCCCAGTTTAAAATGGCATGGGCCAAAACATAAAGATTACGGCTATATCCGAAGCAATGTCTCGCGGCCGGTTTGAAAAAATTAAGCAGTTCTTACATACATTTAAACGAAAACAGCCAATTACCTAAAAAGGATGATTTAAATTATGACAAGCTGTACAAGATACGCCCTTTGCTTAATATCCTCAAGGAGAACTTCAATAATCTACCTCAGGAAGAGCATCAAAGTGTCGATGAACAGATAATTGCATTCATAGGTATACATCGACATAAATTTATATATTCATCAATTTATACAGATATATACCAGCTAAGCCCCACAAATGGGGTTTGAAAATGTTTACCCGTGATGGAACTACTGGCATGGTATATGATTTTACAATGTATGTTGGCGAAGGAACCTGTCCGTCATACGGAATGGGATTATCTTCGGATGTTGTCCTTTATTTGGCTCAAAACCTTCCCAAACACAAGAACTTTAAACTTTATTTCGACAACTGGTTTACATCAGTAAGTCTTCTTATTGCGTTGAAGGAATCGGGTAAGCAGTTGCCAGTTGCTTTCAGATGCTGAACTCAAAAAACGGGGAAGAGGATCTTTTGACGTGAGATGTCAAGCTAATTATAATCTAGTATGTCTATAGTGGTTTGACAACAAACCAGTTTTGCTAGCATCTTCGTGTATAGACCACCAACCTGTTGATGTTTGTAAGCGTTGGAGCCCGAAGGAAAAAGCTTACATTGATGTTCCAAGACCTGCTATTGTTGCTTCCTATAATAAAGGCATGGGAGGGGTTGACCTGGCTGATATGCTCATGGAGCTGTACAAGGTTAACCACCGCTTAAGAAAATGGTACATAAGAATCTTCTATTGGTGCCTAGGAACATCCGTTACAAATGCCTGGTTGCTCCATAGAAAACATCTTCGTCTACTTCAACTAAACCAGAAACATATTCCATTAATAAAATTTTAACTGGAAATTGCTAATGCACTTTTGCAATATAGTTCTGTTTGTGAAGATTCCATCCAAAGAAAAAGAGGTCGACCATCGAATTTGGAAAAAAATAATCCAACATCTTCCGATTGTATCTCTCCCTCGAGCAGTATGTCTTCGCAAAGCAACAAAAAGTATAGGTTCCAACCGAACCCTCCAGATGCAAAGCGGTATGATAAAGTTGATCATTGGGCAGTATTTGGCGAAAAAGGTCGCTGCAGATTGTGCAAATCAGGAACTCAATGTCCAAATGTCTTAAATGTAAAGTTTATCTTTGCTGCAATAATAGCAAAAATTGTTTTTTGCCCTATCATACTTAACTTTTAAAATAATTCAATTAAACTTAATACGGCTATAATTACAAAACAAAATTTTTTTATATTCCACAATTGCTCAACGTTGCTCACAAGCAACTTTCTCTACCGCCCAAACGAATGGGCGTGGTGACTTGAAATTTTGGCCAGACACTCCTTAAATGACTACAAAATGATTAAAAGTAAAATGTTGGGGTCGAAAGGGTTTAAGTACTGGATTAAAAAAAGAGTTTAAAGTCAAATAAGAATCAGTCTCATATACATTTAGCATTAAGGTTAGATTAGAAGTCAGAGTTGCAATTTCAGGGGTTGGAGTCGTAGTTTACTCTTTTTGTTGACGACTTCACAGCCCTGATTGTCAATGTTAAAAAAAAAATTTCAACGCTAAATTTCTAAATAAAGAAGCATAACAAGAAAAGAGTAGGTACTAAAACGGAGGTGGGGGTACCGTGCTATTTTTGAAAGGAAAAAGTACTGAAAATAGTACCATAGAACTGAATTTTCCATTACTGTTACATGGTTTCAAACATTATGAACTTTTCTTGCCAACGTTTTAATTCCGTTTATCTATAGAATTTTTTAAATATTGTTTTAGCATTTAAGATTACTTAGTACATTTCAATGGATATTTCCATGCCATCCCTTTATTTTCAACATTATAAAAAACTATTTTAAAACTTTTACGGATATTTTAAAAACTCTGGAGAAATTTTGAACTTTTCAATTTTGCTTAAAAAAGCTTCCATTCTGGTCATCTTAAGACAGTTTAAAAATTTTGGAAAAAAATTCCGAATCATTGTTGCTAACGCTTTCATTCCGTTCAGCTTATGAATTTTTAAAATATTATATCAGAATTAAGGATTATTTGAAGCATATGTATGGGCATTTCCACGACTTTCGTTTTAGTTTTAACATTTTAAGAAACTTTTTAAAATCTCTTGTAGGTATTCTCATAATTTTTTAAAAATTTACAACCTTAAAATTTATGCCTCTATTGCGGTTCTCCACTCAACTCAGTTTGGTCGTGTTGGAGTCAACCCAACTTATGCACAAACCAAACTCATTTTAGGTATTGTTATACCCAACTGTTTTTAGTTGAGTTTGCTATAAAGTTGCCAACTTAAATGATCGATTTGCCAACTTTAAATATAATGTTTGACAAGTGAAAATTTTAAAAAATTGTATAATTTTTTAAACTAAAATTATTTTTAATTGTTGTGTTGAATAAAAAGTATTTATAATATTAGTGTTGATTTATTTCATGATGATGAAAAGGAAAACTCTTGTATAGATGCGCTACGTACAAGAAGACAAATTCGTGATGATTCCAACCCTTTTGAAATTCCCAGTGCCAAGTAAGAACTTCTAATAAGTAACGAAACCTTATTGTGCCTGATGAGTACTTCTTCTGGTTGGGGTAGGTATTGGCCAATACTCTGGTTGTATTATTGCTTAAACTGACTCAGTAAAATTGTCACTTGATGGTGGAATATTTTCAACGTCAAATACTTGGCCGGACTTAAAAAATTGGGTGATTTTTTAAGAGCTATAGGAAAGTTTTAAAAAAACACATATAAAATTCAGAAAAATTCATGAAATTTTTATTTGAATCGATAGTACGGTCCATATAATTTAATGTTTGAAGATTATTTCATGCAAATGTTGACCGTGACTGCGCCTCAAAAGATCCATCCGCTTAGTCCAATTTTGGCATACTCTTTCCAACATTTCGGCCGGTATCTCATGAGTAAATGCTTCAATGTTGTCTTCCAATGCGTCAATTGAAGCGGGCATGTGTGTATAGACATGAGCTTTAACATAGCCCCACGAAAAATAGTCTAAAGGCGTTAAATCGCACGATCTAGGCGGCCAATTGACCGGTCCCGAACGTGAAATAAAATGTTCACCGAATTCGCCTCTCAATAAGTCCATTGTTCAGCGTGCTGTGTGGCATGTGGCACCGTCTTGTTGAAACCACATGTCATGCCAGTCAAGCTCTAGCATTTTGGACAAAAAAAAAAAAATTGGATATCATCTCACGGTAGCGCTCACCATTCACAGTTACGTTACGATTCGCATCATCTTTGAAGAAGTACGGTCCAATGATGCCACCAGCCCATAAACCGCACCAAACTGACTTTTTCTGGATGCATTGGTTGCTCTTGCAATGCTTTTGGCTGATCTTCACTCCAAAATCGACAATTCTGCTTATTAACGTACCCATTGAGCCAAAAATGAGCTTCGTCGCTGAACACAAGAAGCGCGCGATGTACTTTCTTAACAGAGCACGCATTTTGATAATAAAATTCAATAATTTGCAAGCGTTGCTCGTTTGGTTAAATTATAGACCAAACTGAAGATGTTTGACAGTGAAACAAAACACGAAACGTGCGTCAGCTGTTTAAACCAGTGTTGCCAAAAAGATAATAGCTAAAAAATCACCCGATACAAGAGCTGCGAAACAGTATCCTCATGGCTATACTAGAACTTCTTGTGATAGCCCTCCCCCTGTCGCTTGAGTGTTTCTTTTATTGTTGACAAGTTTTTTCTTTATACTTGCCTTGTAGTGTATCCAAACCTGTGCCAAGAATATTATAATTAGATTAAAAGAAGTTCTTGTCGTGGCCCCAGAGTATTTAACTCCACTATAAACTCTTCCCATAACTGCTTATATGCATTTTTATCATACCAAACTTTGGTGTTTGCAGCGAACAATTTCTAAGTTTCTCTAAATAAATTTTCAAACTAATAAAAGTTTTTTTTTTAAAAAAAACTGAAAAAGTTATTACAAAAATTCATACGTACGATTGATTGCTCCATTTTGTTTTCGATTTTCACCGAATTAAAAAAAAATAAACTTTAACTGCCAATAACACAACTTCTTTTTAGCAGTTGTGTGTATTTAACGTTTTTGTCGACCAAACTTTTTCAAAGTTGAAAACGGCAACACCACGAAACAAACAAATACACAACTGAATAGCCAACTGCCAGTTAAGTAGAGAATGGCAATGTGAATTTATCAAAGACAACCGAACTGTTACAAAAGTGGGGAACCGCAATAGGGGCATTAGGTTAAAGAAACTTGTGTCGCTGTCACTTGCATTCTGGCCATCTCAAGAGACTGAAAAACAGTTCGACAGATGTTTTCATGAGTCTTAAACTTCTTCTCAAATGTATATTATTTTAAAACCATTTTTGATTGTTATAGATTTTTTTTTTTTAACTTCAAAAAATATTCAAAATTTTGAGGGCAAATCCATAACATTTTAAGGATTTTGAAATTTTTTTATTTTTAATGAATTAAATTATCCATTAATTTTATTTCGACCATTTTATGAGGCATTAAATTAACTTATGGGTGTTTCCATGATTTAAAAATATTTTAAGCACCCTGCTCCTGACTAGGTTCATATTTTGATTTAAAATAAATTAAATATTTCATACAAAATTAAAACACTTACCATCTTTTGGTGGACTTGCACATGGCGGCGCATAGCTGCCTAAATGATAACCTGAATAGGTGTTTTGATGCATGGGCGGGAATGGATAACCTAAAGCACTACGTGGACTGGGGAAACCAGAATCTTGACCACCTTGTGGTGCAAAATGTTGATAACTGCTGCGTATGCCACCGTAACTAAAATAGAAAAACAAAAAGAAAAAAAATCAGTGGAATGTTACCAAAAATTTTTTAAAATATTTAAAATTTTCTTAATGATTTCAAAAGAAATAATTTGGCAAACAAAAAAAAAATTTACAAATTATACCGTCAAATGCCTTAAACACGAAACAAAAATGTTTGCGTGTTTGACTATGTTTTGTTCCATAATACATTTGTATGTACTCGTTTTTCAATGTATAGAAAAAAGAAAAAAACGAACAAAAATACCTAAAAAAAATTTTATGAACATGAAAATGAATTTGTTATTAAAAAAAGCAGATAAACTACACTAGAAAACAATTTTTTTGTTTAAGATAAATTTCTTATTGTTAGCTCTCTTCATGTTAGAAGACAGTACATAGTTAATAACTTTGTCAGCAATGTTCGTTGGTTATCGTGGTAGTTCACTTTGCGCCAACGGTCAAGTAGAGTCGAAAGGTCCAAACTGTTCGTCAGATGTATTGTCACTTACATCATTATACAGAATCATGTTTGTAGTATCAGATCCAGCCTGTATCAGTGCGATATCTCAGTTGGTCATTAAGTCTGGACTCAGGTATCTCACTGAGGTTGGTTGATGTATATTTGTTTAGGATTCTATTGCTCGTGTCAGCTAGGTCCGGGAAATTCTTCTTCCTTTTCTCTGTCATTGCAACTGCGAAAGTGGTCGTTAAAGGGTTGTCCGAGTCGAGTCCAATGTCCTGTTAATACCCTTTCTATACGGGCTTAAAGTTTCCTTAAAAGCTTCTGATTAAATGGGGGTCACGTTAGCCCTACATATGTATGCCTTAATTGCGCTTTGCAAAATAGCACTCAATGAAACATATTTAATAATGAAATCTATACATATAACAAGTAAGAGTGCTATATTCGGCCGAATCTTATATACCCTTCACTATTGTGTTAGCAGAATACAGAGCAACTAGACAAAAACTAAATAACTGAACCGATCTTTCCGAATTTTTCAGAAAATATTTTCTACTAAAGATTTCCGATCTTTTGATGTGTAATGGATAACCGTAGGTCATACGGCAGTCCAAAAATTCAGGTGTTTATCCAATTTTTGATATTTTTTGTACGCCCACATTTTGTGGGATCCTGTATATTGATAACCTTAATGTGTGTACCTAATTTGGAAACTTTGGCTCCTGCCTTTCTCCAGATATACAGAAAGAAGTAATAAAAATACAACAACAACAAGAGATTTTTGGAAAAAATTTGAGGTAGTCGTGGTTTTTTGCTCATATCTCAGCCATTTTTGGACCGATCTGGCTGAATTTCAATAGCAAAATTAAAATAAGAAAACCTGACAGATGCTTACACCATCCAAGCCCCCATCATTTCTGGGGGCTGCGGAAAACCCATTTCAAAAGACAGACGGACGGACGGACAACCTGATTTAAACTTCGCTTTTCATAAGGAGCCAGAATATATATACTTTATATGGTGTAGGATCAATATTGTAGAAATTACAAACGAAATGACAAAGTTATATATGGGCATTTCCTGGCGTCACGAACGTACGTTCGTACGCTTTTGAAGTACAAATAATATAGAAAACAAAACTTTTCCTCGCATTTTTTTCTGGATTCGACAGCATTTGGGTAGCTCTATGTTAAGTGCAAAAGATAGATTTCATCGAGTTTAACTTTTCATTATAAGAGTTATAAACGTGTGGTCACGAACGTACGCAAAATAGAAGTCAACTTTGGCTGACAATAGTGAAATGTAATAATCTGCGCAATGGAACGGAATATTCAAAAGTGATTAATTTATTTTAAAAGTGTATTAATGTAGGTCTCCATCCAGTATTTACAAAATAAAATATCTGTCTTGGTTTTTGTTTAATTGGCTTATTTACCGGTCGCGAACGTACGGATCGCGAACGTACGAAAAACGTCAACCACAAAAAATGGAAAAAAAATTTTTTCTTTTCAAGATTTATTTAGAGAATTGCTTATTAATATATGCGTATAAATTAATTGATTCGAAAAAAACCGATAAATGGTAAACGAAGTACTACAACTTTTGGCACATACTTGTGTATATTAGAAAATATGCATTTGGAACAATAATAATAAGGCATATTTATGATCTGAAAAACATTTTTTATTAAGTTTCTTATATAAAGGATTATAAATAGCAACATAAAAAAATTCTAAATCATGGCGGAAAAATTGTCCCGTTTACAATTTCTTTAACAATTTATTTAAAAAAATGTAATTCATATTTAATTTTGAAATCGAAACCGTTTTTAGGGCACATTAGTACGCAACATTTTAAAATTAATCCCAATAAAATATTGTGTCAGGTTTCGCAGAAATCACTGTTTAAACGGTTACCCCTTAAAACCCACTTCCGTTTTTTGTCCCGTTTACAATCACTGGTTTTTTGCAATTATCTCGGAAACCACGACAGTAAGCGAAAAATTTCATTTGCGGAAATTAAAGAGCTAATTGAGAGTTAAAAGAATTATTAATTTAAAAAATGAAAATCAGGTTGTTTTTTACAGTTTTGTAAATATTAACGTGTGCGAATGTCCCGATTACAATCTTGGAAGTGCCCATATGTTTTTTTGTTATTATCACCACGCATTTTCCCATAAATGTCTTCAAATTTCCTTAGCAAAAAAACTTAAAACTCCTTTTACAATTCATTGTAATAGTAATTGATGTTCTCTGAAATGCGTGAACCGTTTTTGTAAAGTTCAGGTGGAAGGTGACGTCAATACCAAGGTTTTTATGTATCAACGGTCTTCAAATGTGTATTGGTTCATGAGTTATAGCCATTTTAGTGAACACTGCATTCATTCCGAAACATGTATTTATATTCCCATACAAATATCAACAAAATGCCCTCCATTTTGAACTCCTCCGAAACTGCTTGACCGATTTTTATGAAATTTTGTATGTGGACTTGTTAGGTATGACAATAGGTCGTAGAGTATATTTTATATCGCTAGAGGGCGCAAAATATTGTAATAGGGGTAAAAGCTCCCACTCCCCAATCTTCTAAGCTACTCAACCGGTTTTCTTAAAATTTGGCATGCAGACAATGTAACGTTTGAAACAGAATAAAGAATAGGGTGTGAAATATTGTAAGAGGGCTAAAAGCTCCCCCTGCCTATATCTTCGTAACTAATCAATCGATTTTTTAAAATTTCGCAGGCAAATAGTGTTACAGTTGGAGCGAACTATAGCCTATAGTTTTTATTATTTAGGACGTGAAATAGAGCAAGAGGGGTAAAAGCTCCCCCTCCCTCTATTTTTTTAACTAATCAACCGGTTGTCTTAAAATTATGCATGCCAAATGTAACACCGTAACACTATAACATCGGAAAAAGGCGGGGCATTTAATAGGGCAAGAGGGGTAAAAGCTCCGCCTCCCTATATCTTCTTAACTCATCAATTAATTTTCTTGAAATTGGGCAGGCAAATAGTGTAACATCTGGCAAGAACTATAGCCTATAATTTTTTCTTAAAATTTGCCTTGCAGACACTGTAACATCTAAAAGAAACAAGTTATGAGGCAAAACAACGTTTGCCGGGCCAGCTAGTTATTAAATAAAATTCTTCATTTTCAATAAAAAAAAAAAAAAAACACTTGAAACAAAGTAAAGACAGTTTTTTTACAACTCTTGTCCATTTTTTAATAGCTTTGATGTTGTTGTAAATTACTTGTGTGTTTACAATTCCCATTCGCTTTACAGTTTTATTTGTTTTATATCTTAAGTTTATCCAAAGTCTTTGGAAAAAGATTTCCTGATGATCTGGCCTAGGCAATCAGCGAAATGCGCATAGGAACTATCTTATCCCCCAACAATAAATTTTTTTGACAATTTACGTAAACATTTTGTTGAAAAAAATTATTTTGAACAACAACTTTATTTTATTGATTAAATAAACTTGGTTGTTGACTAAAAATATCGCAAAATTCGTCATCGCAGAAAAGTTATTGCATTTTTGATACGTACGACTGTCACGTTCAACACTATGGAATTATCCATATGCGATTTTCGTATTCAAATATGAAAATTATTTTTTTCTGTGTGTATGAATTTAGTGAGATAATCATAGCCTGGTTATCGACAAAAATTCGAATATTGCCACGTATATTGCTTAACGCGCTACCATGATCGCGATTGTACACAGAAAAAAAAAATAAAAATATTGATTTCAATTAAAAAATTAATTAAATTTTCACCAGTAAACAAATTATTGGTATTAATTTAGCCTTTAATTTACTTGATTAAACGTTGAATTCATTTGATAAAACGTTTAATGCACTTGATTAAATTTTTAATTAAAACTGATTTTATTTTCGATTAATGCTTTAATTGGTGAACAATTTTGGAGAATTTTTCTCAGTGGACAACAGTTTAGGTTTGTTTTAATGCATTCGAAGCAACAGCTGTTAAATTTGTTTTTAAAAAACCTTAAAAATATTTTTGTTTAAAAAAAACTTTCGAAGTACAGGCCAACATTTATAAGAGCGGCAAAAGTTTTCCAAATTAAGCCAAGCCAAGTCAGATTTTTTAACAAACATTGCTGTTTTCTAAATTTTAAAGTTTATTTAATTTGTTGGGGCAAATTAAATTAAATTTTTAATTAATATAACCAATTTTATATACATATACATTTGTTCCTTTTTCTCCTGCTCCTTGCCAATTTTTTAATTGATATTCATTTATATTTTTTCCGTGTTAACTCTTCTTTCGAATTCGAAAAATTGATAATCCGCTTATTTAAAGAAGTTACAATTTTGTTCCATTTTACACAGAAAAAATACAAATTGATTTCAATTAAAAAATTTGTGATATTAATAAAAAAATTAATTTAGTTTGCGCCAGTAAACATATTAATAGAATCAATTAAATATTTTTTGATATTAACAACATGTGCATATGCCCATACTCGATTATTGCAGATACTCATAAAAAATCTTATGAGTGTGTTTGTAATTTTAAATCTTCTGAATCGATATCTTAAGAATTATTTCTAACATTCCATCAACCTTTTCAAAGCTTTAAGAGATATTTCCATGGTTTAAAAGAATTTGGAGAGTTAACACTTTAAGCGATGTTTAAGTATTATTTATTTAAGAATATTTTATATGGACTATTTTTTATATTTATATGGGTATTTTCAGTGAATCAATAATTTTCCAATTATTTTTGCAAATCTGATTTTGTAAAAATTTGCAATCTGTAAATTATGTTAAAAATATGTTTGTAATATTGGTTATATTTTTAATTCGAATGTGGATGTTTGTACGGATGTTTCGTTGTTAAAGCAATTTTTTAATATTTTGTAATTTGTAAATTTATACTGAAGGGCTTTCTGTCTCACAAAAAGCATTAAAAACTGTTGTTAGAAATAAAAACGTTTGTGCTTTACCGTAAAGCGTGTTTTTTTTGGAGTGATACAACTTTGAGTTGGCATCACTGCTCTTTTGACCACTCATTTAACAGCTTATAGTTGCAAATATCACCTCTTTTCATTATGAATCGACTTACACCAGAGCAATGCATGCAAATTGTGGAAATTTTATTCAATTTTTGTTTGAATGGGCACGTAAATAAACATAATTGTCGCATTTGGAGTGAGGAGAATCCACAAGCTTTTGTCGAAACACCATTACGCTTTATGGGCTGGCGGAGTCATTGACCCATATGTCTTTAAAAACGCTGATGGTCAGAATGTCAATGGTGAACGGTATAGGAACATGATTCGTGCCTCAATTAGCTGGCATTAACCCTGCTGATAAGTGGTTCCAACAAGACGGAGCCACATGCCATACAGCGGGCGCTACAATTGATTTACTCAAGGAAACTTTTGACGAAAAAATAATTTCACGAAATGGCCCAATTAATTGGCCTCCTAAGATCGTGTGATTTAACGCCATTGGATTATTTTCTTTGGGGTTATGTAAAGTCACTTGTGTACGTCGATAAACCGCAAACAATTGAACACCTAGAAATCAACATTCGAAGAGTTATCGGCGAGATGCAGCTGCAAATGCTGGGAAAGTTTGTGAAAATTGGTGTTCTATGGCCGAAAACATATTTAAACATTAATGTCATAACATTTTCTATCCAATAAAGAGCGTTTCATTGATATCAAAAATATATTACTAAGTTTTATTATGATTTAAACTTGTATCACTCTATAAAAAACACCCTTTACATCGTTGGCATTGAAAAAATGCAAAAAAGTCCAGGTTAATTCGAAAATATTAAGACTTATATAAGCATCTTTAAATCTTCGAAAAATTGTCATAATTAGTTCAAAAATCTGCAAAAGTTGACATACGCTATTATTCAAAATAACCACGAATTTCGAATTTTAAAAGAACAAGTAGTACAAGTTTTCATTTTTTGATAGAATATGCACACAGAAAAAAATACCAATGTAAAATTAACATGGAAAAATTTTGATTGAGAATCATAGTAAATTTCAGCAAAAGTATGCCCTTTATTTAAATTTATCATTATTTCATATTAATTTTAAATGAAAAATATTAAAATAACCTTAAATAACGTTTATTTAATATTATTCACTGTTAAAAAAATAAAATATTAAAATATAAATAAATATGGATTCAATATTGGATCCATAAAAACCTGTTTTATATTAAAATCAAAAGTTTATCTTGTTAAATTAACATGCATACATACTTAAGTATGTACATTTTTTATTTTAATTTTTAAAATATGTTATAAAAAGAAGACAATTCCCGTATTCTTTTAGTAAACATTATTTATTTAAAAAGTACATCAAGTTTTCAAAGTAGAATGATGATGATATCGGGCGATTCTGCTGATGCTTCTGTTAACAAAGGAGAATACAAAATAAGTGAAACATGTGTTACAGGAGTAAGTGTTTGAATTATTCTTAAATAAATGCATTTGTTGTCTCTGAAGCTTCTTCACACTGTTAAAACACACTCAAACCAATTTGATTCTACATGAAATTCACGTTGTTTCAACTTGAAATAACTTTCATTCAACGTGATTCCGATTGTTATTTCAATATAAATTACATTTTGCTCTAACTTTACTGCAATGTTAAATTAACATGAATTATAGTTATTTGAAAAGAAAAAAATGTTGTTCGCAGTTATTGTAAAATCAGGTTGAATTAACATGTAAAACGTATGAAGCAAAATCACCACCGAACAATTTTAAATCAACCTTGTTTTCCACGTTTTTAACTTGATTTTTTTCTGTGTGTGATCTTAAAAAAAAAAACAAAAACAAAATTGGATCTGCTGGCAGATGTCCGTCCTTGTTTGTTGTTGCTAGTCAAACAGTTGTTGCTGTCCAGAGAAGATTAGCTTGCTCCAGCTCCTTAGCAAAGGTTAAGTGCATTGTCCAAACAAAAATTTTGTCATGTGTTGTGGTATCCACACACATGGGGCGGGTGTAGATCGAGGGGTTAATCATGAATTCCAAAGCAGTTGTTTTTAAAAATTTTAATTCTCATACGTATTTGAACGGTACAGTAGCGGCCGTAATAAAAACATTAAATATTAATCAATAATTTATGTAACAAGTGTTATATAAAATATTATTATAGCACTATTTCAAAAAAATAAACCCTAAATAGTAAAAAGAAAGGTTTAAAATCTATAAATATTGGAAAAACATCCTGTTTGTTATCAAGTAAAACCCCTTTTTATTAGGAAGACAAAACAAATAGCATTGATATAAAATGAAAATAGTCCTTTTCTTTAGTTAAACATTGAAAAAAAAATTATAAAATATTAATAATAAATACAACAATTTGCTGTCTTTTTTACTGTTTATCGACCACAAATGTTGAAATTTTCCTTGGCAGTTGTTGTTGTTGCTGTGAGTTAAACACGGAAACGGAAGTGGTTAACCACAAATACAAACGCATGTAGCACAACACACATCCACATGAAATAAAGCTTAAGGCTTACAACCAAGCCTGGGAGTAGGTATACGGGTTTGTTTGAAAAACACTATTTATGTCTATATTTTATACCAAAAAAAAAAAAAAAAAAAAACTAACATACAAACATACAAATATACATACATGCAAATACATATGTATTTCTTTATATGGAAACCCATATGGTTTTTTTCAGTTACTCATGTTCATGTTTGTATTTTTTTATTATTTAGTTTTCCAAACACGCCATATTTTTTCAAAACCGCACATGTTTTGTTTGGTCTGTGTTTGTATTTTTTTTATTTTTTAAGTTTTTTTTTCAAAACCGCGAAATGTGCGTTAGTGCGAAAAATTTTATTGAAAAAATTACAACTTCAAAAATAAATTGAAAAAAATGGCGCATTTTTATTAAAAGCAAATATGTATTATTTACAATTTGGTAAGAAAGCAGCAAGTTTCAAACTGAATTGAAATAAAGATAATGAAAAAAAAGTTTTAAGACTTATTTATTCTCTTGTTACACTTTGATAAATCTATACAAAAAATCATTTAAATGTGTTAAACTTATTGAAAAATTGTTATGTTAAAAAATTAATATTTTAAATCTTATGGTGTTTTCTTGTTTGACAAAAAACTGGTCCATGTATTCTACCATTCGCGCGGGATTTTGTTCTATTCTAAAAATATCAGTAAAAATCAGTGTTGTTACCGCTTATGGAATTCAAAGAAAATTTAATGTTGAAAATTGCTACAAGCGTGGTGAATACGCTTTTAGTACAAACTTTACATTCAATATTAAACACGCTAAATACACATTAGTGTTGAGTGTCAAACGTAGCTATTATTTTGTTCCATTGTAATTTAGAAATATGTATCACTTTGGAAGGGTACGTGTAACATGATAAATATATTACACAACTATAATGCATCATTATTTTTTAGAAAAGAAAACACCATTAATCTCAAAAACTATTAAGGGCCGATGTTGAATGTGAATCACACCTCAATTTACATTTCTCAATTTCAGACTTACTCAATTTGAGCCATGGAAAGATACACAATCGAGCAACGCGTTAAAGTTATTCGGGCTTATTATGACAATGGGCGTTCAAATCAAAATGCATATCGTGCACTTCGTGATTTTTTCGGTCAATTAAATCGTCCAAATGTGCGTACAATCGGAAAAATCGTGCAAAAATTTGAGCAAACCGGGTCTGTAGGAGATGTAAAAACACCAGTGTACGCTCGTACAGCTCGTACTGCAGAAAATATTGCTGCTGTTCGCGATAGTGAGTCTGAAGAGCTGTCCACCTCAACACGTCGTCGTGCCCAATATTTGCACCTCTCACGCTCGTCGTTGATGAACTTTATGCATAAAGACTTGCATTTACACACTAACAAGCTGCAATTGATTCAAGAACTAAAGCCTCTTGACCATTCCAAACGTCGTGAATGATCAGAATGTGGACAAGAAATGGCAGCAGTGGATGATTAATTTTCGAAGGAAATCATCTTCAGTGATGAGGCACATTTTCACCACAGTGGATTCGTCAATAAGCAGAATTGCCGCATTTGGGCGAATGATAATCCAAGAGTGATTGTCGAAAAACCAATGCACCGACAAAGAGTAACTGTTTGGTGCGGTTTATGGGCTGGCGGCATCATCGGGCCGTACTTTTTCCAAAATGAGGTCGCTCCGGCAGTAACTGTGAATGGTGTTTGCTATCGTGAGATGATAACGAACTTTTTATGGCCCGAATTGGAAGATATGGATGTGGACGATATGTGGTTTCAACAGGACGGTGCCACTTGCCACAAAGCTAACGAAACAATGGCTCTTTTGCGAGACAAATTCAATGGCCGTGCCAAGGTAGACTCATTTGGGAGTGTAGACATACTGCTACATAAAAAGAACCGAATTTTCAAAATTGTCTTCACATGAAACAAAAACAATTTAACGCACACATGTACAAATTTTGGCTCATAAACGCGAAATTTGACGTTTGGGTTCCAACTAGGGGTAAACAGCTGACAAACAAATGGACCTACGAATTTACCTTTTGTAAATATACCTTGGGCCGTGTTATCTCACATGGTGGCGATGTCAATTGGCCGCCAAGATCATGAGATTTGACACCGTTGGACTTCTTTCTTTGGGGTTATTTGAAAGAAAAGGAGTACGTTGATAAGCCAGCAACAATTCAAGAGCTAAAGAATGAGATAATTGTGCACATTAACTTCATAGAATTCCAGTTAATTTTGTTGATTTAGTTTATAATAAGAACATTTTAGAACAAATTTAATCTTAATACCGGCGCATTAAGATGGTTTAGGGGCACAAAGACTTATTTTCGGAAAGAAGCTTGTATGGGGGCTATGTAAAATGCTGGGCCGATTTTCACTGTTTTAAAAAGGCTCTTGCCAATTATTTACCTATGTACCATATTTCATAAGGACATAATTGTGAGCTGTACTTTGCGCACTAGGTAAAGAAGGACCAGCCGGACGAACTGACATCTCTAGATCGATTAAGTCGATCGGTATACCAAAATGTGAGTCTGGGATCAATATTTTAAGGTGCTACAAACATCAGCACAAACGCTTAATACCCTTTTCACTGTTGTGGTGAAAGGGTATAAAAATATATTAAACATCCATTAAATTAAATGATTAAACCAAATCTAGAGAAAACTATTTAACAAAATATTTTTCACTTTTTTTTGCACCGCAGTCATTAAATTATGGACACTTGCTTTACAAAATCTACACCGAATTAAAAAAAAAATAATAATGATAATATTTAGAATCCAATAAAAACTTAAACTGAAGTTAATCATCAACCTGTCATAATTTAACCATTTTTAGCAAAAGTTTTTTCTTAAGAAAAAAAAATGTATAACACTTTTCCTTATTATCCTCCTCTTCAAAGGCCATAAAAAAAAACTTGAAAATAAACAACTTCAACTACCATGACTTTATTATGAAAAATCATTTAAGAAATGAATAGACAATTTTAAAGACACATCCATCCAACTGTTCGTCTTCAAGTTAAAATAGTAAAAGTGTAAAATGTTTCATGTTTTTAAAATTTTTTTTTTCTAAATTTTTTTTTTTTTTTTTTTTTGCCACAAAAACAGAAAACTGTCAGTCATTTTGGTTGACAGCAAAGAAGAAAAAAAGACAGACATATAAAAATTATACCAATAAGTCACTATGAAATAAATAGTGACATTAAATACTACCAACCACTACAATCATAAATGCAAACACAGCATTTGACAGACACACACATACACTTTCAGTTACTAAAAGGTGGGCTTAAACTCCTAGACCTTCAAGGGGAGGAAGCAAAACTAGAGCCACAAAAAAAAAAAAAAAAAAATTTTTTTCATACCAGACAAAAGTTGGAAACTAAATGAATGGAAATTATTTGAAAAATAACAATAAAAATAAATATAATAAATGTAAAATGTTTAAATTGCATGCAGAATTTTTTTGCTTTGTTTGTTGTTGTTACAATAAAACCAACAAAAAAATTTTTATCAAAAAAAAGTATCATTTTATTGTATTTTATTGTTTGTAGTTTTTTTTTCGATTAAAACAGCAAAAAAAAAAAAAAACGAGAAGAAAAGTTTAAAATAAAAAAAGCTGCTGGAATTACAAAAAAAAAAAAAATGTATTTTATGCGAAAAAGGATGAAAACTTCCCTGCTAAAAAGGTCCTCTAAAATTTAGAACAAACTTAACGAACCCCTTCACTGTTTGTAGGCTTACCAGGCAATTGTGGTCCCGTATGAATGCCGTTGGCTAAAATGAAAGTGCCACTTTTAGTTAATTATATCACGGGACATTGTCATATAGGTAGGCATGCACAGCGTATATAAGACATAAACTGAAAGAAAGTAAGGAAGAAGATGTGAAACACATTCTCTGTCCGTGTCCCGTGTGTTTACATAAAGGCGACTAGCCGAAATGGGATCCGCCTCTCTCGATGGATTATACAATTTTACTGACATTAAGCTACAGTGCATTTTGAATATCGTTAGAAGTTCGGGTTGGTTCAACGGTGGGAGTACTGTTTAGAATAATTCAGTTGTATCACAATGGATCATTGACTGTCTGCCATTTCTACCAAACCTGACAAAATTCTTAAAAGCTTTCCAGTCATAAAACAAAATTAATTTTATTATGAAAATTTTTATAATAAATGTTACTCACCATGAGAAATAAATTCCCAGATTCTATTTGCTAAAACAAAAATTAAGTTAAATACATAAAATTTACAATAGGCACTATCCAGTTATACGATACAAAGAATGCTGACGAAGGCCGTAGCAGGCCAGAAAATGCATTACAATCTGCTGGTATCTAATTTTCTTTACAATTTACTTCATTGCCAGCCAAAGGATAGCTAAAGTAAGCCTCGTAACAGAAATATGCAAACGAAAAATTCTGATAGCGCATAGAAAATATTCCTGGAAAATATTGAAGGAATAAGCCTATTAAAGTATAAAAGCGTTTGAGGATTGTTATTTGACTTAGAATACACATTCAAATAATATGAAAATTTATATAATAAATTCTGAAATGTTGATTTACAGGAAAACCGTAAATAACATGCAATAACATGTTTTTCCTTGTGCGCCCAATGAACTCAGTAACAATATATTTATCCGTTTTAAACATTTTTTATGAATTTTGGCATCGATTTGTTAGTGCATATTTTTGCATATCTGACCATTTACAGCATTTTTTTTTAAGCAAAAGAGCATATTTTAAAGTTAATAGGGCATATTTTACCCTGTTAAAGCATATTTCGAAACTATTGTTAACCAGATTTCTTTGGCGCTGAGAAAAATGGCTCAGGAAATATGGCCCCAAAAATAAATGAAAATGTACCCTAAATTTGGGGCTCTTTTTAAAAATGCAATGGAAATTTAATGGAAAATAACCAAAAAAAAAAAAAAAAAAATTCCCCTAAAAATAAAATGAAATATGACCCTAAATTTGGGGAAATTCTTCATTAAGAAAAACCACCCTCAAATTTCTAATGAATTTTAACCCCAAACAATTTTAATTTACAAAAAATCACAAACTTGGACCCATTGCCCGAAATTAAAATCCAGAATCTAAAAATCCTGAGTTTTAATATCCCGAATAATTATACAGTATTGATTTAAAAAATCTCAAGATAGATAGCATGGTTAGGCCTTCTGCCGGGCACAAAGATATTTTCCTCTATGGCTTCGCTCACTAAAGCTTCTATAAAATGGCGGCCTTCGGCCGGGCGCAAGCATTTTCTACTCTATGGTATAACCAACACCGGCTTCGCTAACTAAAGCATAGCTGCCAGGGATTTTATCCACTTTTGATACCATCCCTAGAAATTTTAATTTAAAATTTAGTTTACAATATCGGGCCCTTACAGCAAAATGATGTAAAAGTTTTTTCTTTTGAACGCACTGACTACAACACGTTTAATAAACTTTTCACGGACACGAATTGGTACGCTTTATTATCGTGCTATGCTGACGTAAATCAAATGTGCAAAGTATTTTACAATAAAGTTAATTATTTTTTGAATTTAAGTATTCCAAAAAAAATATCTAAACCAATCAGCCATGTCACAGAGTACAATTCCGTTCGGAAACGGAATTCATTCCGAATTTGGTGCTTCAGAAAATGACGATAAAATGTTTCGGAATGAAACCATTTTTGTTTTCATGAACTGTATGGGAGTTGTCTGTATCTGAAAGGCCATAAAACTATCAAAATACACTTTCCATCAACAAACAAATATGTTTTTTCAATTCCGAACGGAATCATTCCGAACGGAATTGTACTCTGTGACATGGCCCATTATCTGGTCCACCATGGAGTAGTAAACAGTTAACTCATGCCAAGAATAAAAAAATAAACGTTATAAAAAATTTAAACAGTCTGGAGCTGCTGTTGACTATCGGATATATTCTGTTAGCAGTTCTGAATATACATCACTTAATAAATCATGTTATGAAAACTATATTAACACAATGAAATATAATTTTAAACGCAATCCAAAAGCGGTTTACAAGTTTGTTAATTCTAAGAAAAAAGCAACAGGCTTCCCTTCTTCTATGAAGTTTAGACGGAATGAATCCAGGGATTATGCAACTATAGGAAACTTATTTGTGGATTTTTTCACAACAACATATTCAGATTCTACTTATGATGATTCTGGTAATTACCCATTCGAAATAACTGCAAAGCAAACAATAAATATACCATTTCTAGATATTTCTACAATAACTGTGGAACTTAGAAGGTTCCGAGCAATATTTTAATTAACTGTGCCGACGGTATTGCCATCCCTTTAGAAATTATATTCAATGCATCAATAAAATCTGGTTATTTTCCTGACGTTTGGAAAGATTCTTTCATAGTGCCTTTGTATAAATCAGGAAAAAAGTCTGAAGTGGAAAACTACCGTGGAATCGCCAAACTCAGTATTATACCTAAATTATTTGAAAAAATCATCACTGAATATTTATCCTATCAAGTGTCCAATTTAATATCCCCTTATCATGGATTTCAAAAGAGGTGCTCTACTAAGACAAACCTTCTTCAACTCACAACCGTAATAAATCGTAGATTTCGGAAACAAGAACAAACTGATGTTATTTATTTATTTAATATATATTTAGGTCTATGGATAAATCCTTACAGCCTAATACAAATTAATATTTATCTTAAGTATAATATTACGTTTAACAGTATTTAAATCTAGAGAAAAATCAATAAATTCAAACATTTCATTAAAGCAACAACACAGTTTTCTAAATGGGTCTGCCATAGCATAGTTAGTTCGGAAAGTTTTTATAAATAAGGGATTATAGTACCGTACCGTACGTCGTGGAATGTTAAATGATAAACTACTTAATAAAAAATTCGAGCATACTTTTCCATTTATTAAGTTAATTTCAAATGAGACATTTAGCATGACTCTGCGACTTTTCAGTGTTGGCAAACGTATTAAAGATAATCTTGTAGAATATGAGGGGAGATTATCATATCCTCGATATGTATCTCTCAGGCAAAAAAGCAAGAATTGTTTTTGAATGGATTCAATATGATCACTATGAACCATATAATGTGGATCCCATACAATCGAACCGTATTTCAAGATTGGTCTAACGAGAGATGTGTAAAGTTGTTTAGTGACGAAAGGATCATTGAATTCTTTCGCCCAACGTTTAATAAAAGCCAGAGTACAACGAGCCCTGCTGGCAGTCATTGTTATGTGTTGAATAAAATCCAATTTTACATACACTTACTTCATTAAAGCTTTCGATAAAGTTAACCATTTACTCATTAAAAAGAAATTATATTTTTTGGGGTTCACAGACCTCAGTATTAAATGGATTTATTCATATTTAACTAATAGAAAACAAACCGTTCTTTTTAAAAATACCTGTTCCAGACGAATTGATGTTCTCTCTGGAGTACAACAGGGAAGCCACCTTGGAAGCAACGACTTGCCTAATGCAATTCAATCTTCTAATATTTTAATGTTTGCTGATGATGTCAAAGTTTTTCTAAGTTATTGTCAAGTATCTGACGAACAAAGTCTCAAAAATTCCTTAAATTCGTTTTATTCATGGTGCCTAACAAATCTTATGGAGTTAAATCTTAATAAATGTAAATATATGCGATTTGTCAGAAAGAATCCAATACCTGCACAATATCAACTCGGTGATAGTCAGCTGGAATTGGCCGTCAATTTCATAGACCTTGGAATTCTGCTAGATCCGAAACTTAATTTTATTTCGCATATTACTATGATAGTAAATAAAGCTAGGGGTGTACTTAATTTCATCAAACGCTGGGCTAAAGAGTTTAATGATCCTTATGTTACAAAAACTTTGTTTACTGCGCTTGTCAGATCTATAAAAAACATTCCGATGCTATCGAATCCGTCCAAAAGCAATTCCTGCTCTTTTGTCTTCGTGGACTCAACTTTAATCCAGTAAACTTGCCTTCGTATTTTGCTAGACTGTCTCTTATAAAGCTGCCCACCCTAAAAAGTCATAGGACTATGTTAAACATATCGTTTATTTTCAACATCATTACTGGCGAAGTAAGCTCTGGTTTTGTAATCCACAATATTTTGTTTAATGTTCCTCAACGCCCATCAGGTCATTTTATTCCATTATCAGTTCGATGTTTTAGAGCCAATTATGCTAATGCGGATCCTTTTATTAGAATGTGTAATGAATTTAACAAATTCTATAATTGTATTGATTTTTCTTCAAGGGCTAATGTAATTAAGAACAAAATAATTATTTTATTTAATTCATAATTATTTAAGTAAATATTTTATATATTTTGTATTGTATTTTATGTTTAATGTACATTAAATTAAGATTATTAAATTTTAAATGTCTGTAAGGATTATCATCCATAGACAAAATAAATAAATAAATAACCAACAACAGTAAAATTTTACAGGAGAAGGTTTTTTAAACCTTTTCTTAAGCCTCACTTCGGAAAATCAAATCTTGTAGTGATACGTATAGGAATATATACAAATTGCAGAAGTATATTTTTTTAAATTTCCGTGAGATAAAAATGGTTGTTTTCAAACTTTAACCCGATCCCTGCGTGAACTTTTTTGACAATTCGAAAAAATATCATATTTTTTATTAATAACTCTTAGGCTGGGTTTTTGAGATCTCAGTTTAACAAGGTTTAGTTAATCTGAAAACAGATTTGTGCCGTCACTACGAAGCTTATATACAACATTTTGACGGAACAGCGTAGTTTTGCCTAAAATGTTGGTCGTCAATAAAATAATAAACAAAAAAATCACATTTCGCCGGAAAGTTCCGAGTTTCAGACTACGTTAAACTAGGTTTAAACTTAATCCACATCTCAAAAACCCAGCCTTAATGTTCTACACGACTATACTATGCCGTTTTTGATATTCGCAAAAAGTGTGAAAAATGTATAGCCATAGTCTACACATTAAAATATTTGTTCTAGAGCCACCTTTTAGAATACCAGTCGACTCAGAATCATTTTGTGAATCGATCTCTAGATGTCTGTCGTCCGTCCAGCTAGTTCTCTGTTCATTTTAACTTTGTGCATGTAGCAATTTTGGAGATGATTTTAAATGAAATTTGGTCCATACGTTGTCATAGGGACGAAACCTTTAAAAAATGAGTGGTCAATAATTTCACATAGTCCCTGTACAACCTTCTTGTTAGACTAAATTCGGCCTTAAAATTTTTTATTTCAAAATCAACTTATCAAATTTGTTTAGCTTCCGCATAAATAACACTCCCAAAACAGTTTTCAATGCCATTATTTTCTTATAAATTTTTATTTTGATATCTTTATATGCAATTTTACTTTTTTAATAACCACTAACTGTGTAAGCCAAGGCTCAATTTTGGCCGTGTCTGCCTAAAATCACTTTAGGAAAAAAAAAATACCATTAAGATGTTTATATCCAAATAATATTTGGCAGAAATAACTATTTTATGAATCATAACCGTATAATTTAATTTGGTTATGTTGTTGTCATTACTACCCCTGGGAAGGGTTGCCAGATTTTTTTGAGCTCCTTCGCCAAACCGGATGTCAGAAATCGTCAAACGTCAATTTTGTTCAGTTTTCGTAACATTATTTTTTTTTTAATGAAATTTTGCATACAAAAAAAGCTAATATAATATTTCAGTCAAAAATCCCCAAAAACTGAGAAAAAATACAAAAAAGTCGACGAAATTTAATTTAGCTTAATTTCTGTTATTTGGAGGTCATATCGAGCCCTTATAGCAAAAATGGGTGGGGTGTCACAAAGCCATAGGACATAAAGCCATAATGGCTTTATGTTTCAATCCAAACGGACATAAAGCCATAATTTTGATATGTGGAATGGGAAATAAAGCCATTATGGTGTTATGTCCCATTTGATGTGTTGCGTTACAAAGGCTTATATGGTATAACAAAGACCTGCTTCGCTAACTAAAGCTTCGCTGTATAGCCGGCCTTCGGCCGGACGCAAGGATTTTCTCCTCCATGGTATAACAAACACCGGCTTCGCTTACTAAAGCTTCTCTGTATAGCCACCCTTTTGGCGGACGCAAGAATTTTCTCCTTTATGGTATAACAAGTACCGATTTCGCTTAGTAAAGCTTCTAAAATCTGTCTTGTTTCCGAACGAAGGCCGTTTACGCAGAGAAGCTTTAGTTAGCGAAGCCGGTGTTTGTTATACCATAGAGGAGAAAATCATTGCGTCTGGCCGAAGGCCGGCTATGCAGAGAAGCACTTGTTAGCGTAGCATTTTCGGGTTTTTTCCATATATGAACGACGTCCCCAAATTTAGGGGCTTAGTTAATTTTGGGTTTGGGGAGTTAATTCATTGGGGACTTAGTTCATACCGCCATTTTTGACATAAAACAGGGCGACATGAAACAACAAAGCATTTTCTACATGAAATCGGGTGAAATACAATCATTATCAAAAATATGGCTTTATGTCTCATTTTACGGAAAAAATTTAAGTCCCATTATATTGAGACTTAATGGCATATGCCCTTATGTCTCAATGGAATGGGACTTGACGCCATATGGCTTTATGTCCTATGGCTTTGTGACACCCCACCGCAAAAATGATGTAACCATCAAAAATAAAATTTTACAGAAGGTTTTTTTTTAAATATTTTTGCTTCACGTCTAGGTTTTCATTTGAAATTGCTTTTGCTATTATTTCGTAACGGTACTTCCCAGAGCTATGAGATTTTTAGAGATGATGCAAATGATCAAAAATGATAGATTTTCATCAAAAAACAAAAATCTAAAATGTTGTTGGTTACATCATTTTTGCTATTAGGGCTCGATATATTCTGTTAAAAAAACTGAAATTAAGTACACAAGCCTATAAGATCGCACACTTCAGCCATATCGATTTTATTACTGGTGTTTTGACCTGCATACATACTATTAGAATTAATTAGTGACTGAATATAACATCCACTTAAAATGAAAACAAAACACAAATCATGTGAAAGAAAATTGGCAGATTTTTTTTTTAAATCGCTTAAAAAAGTTGTCAGTCGCCAAATGGAATAGCCCACCGCCAAATACCTTTCAAAATCGCCATATCTGACAGCCCTGCCCCTGGGTCCCAAATAGGAAACACTCAGATATTTGTATATAAATTTTGTGATGTATGGTATCATATGTTCGGACTTGAATGACTATACTTTTTTTTACTAATAATTTCTTATATGCAAATATTATTAATGTTAAATGTTGTGCGCATTTGAACGCCGTTTTTGCTTTTAGGGCATATTTTCAAGTTTTAACTGCATACTTAATGCGCAAAGACTTTTTAGCTAGTGCTCTCAGCTAGTGCTGGGATACTATCGATATATCGATATTACTATCGACTGAATGTTTGTACTTAAGTAGGAAAACTTTAACTAGTTTTTCATCAGGCTACAGTTCGTTGTTTTTATCACTTTATTGAACGTAAGAGACGTATCCCTGCGGGAAATTAGTGTCAATTGGTCCCACAGACTGGTCCTGGGAGTTGTGAAAATAGAACAGGTACAAAAAGAAAGAACTCATGACCAGTGAGAGGAGAACCAATCATGTAACTGGTTTATAAAGAATAAAAAGGTAGAAAAAGTAATGAATTACAGTACAGTCTTCACCGGTGGTGTGATCAATTTTTTTGGGACTTTCTAAAATTTGGCTCTTGAATTTAATTCTAGGACTTGTTTTATTGAAATAATTCTACATCGTGTTGAAATAGTACTACATTTTAGTAACTGTCACTAAACATGTTCATTGAGAATAGATTTGTGACTGGTCAAATGGTGTCAATTGACCCCCTCCAATGACAACCCCATGCAAAAGTGATAGGTCTTATTCATAGAAAGTGTTAAAACTAGAACCGGTCTCTACCACCAAAGACCTATCACGGGACTACTTTGGTGTCAGTTCGCTTCCCTCTAGGGATGTTTGTACGCACGTTATTTTAGATGGCAGTTTTTAAAAATTGTGATGCTGATAAGCACCTTTCTGAAGGAACCTAAGTAACAGGGACTATAATATATTTTATTGCAACTTTAGATAATGTTCTAAATTGGTTTTGATTCTCAACCCAGAAGTTAATCAATCTAGCAGACTTTTTCTCTAATGGTCGTTTATTGTTTTATCATATTTTATTTTTATTTGATTTTTTTTTGCAACATCATAAAACTATCTGACATTTCAGTCCCTAAGGCCTTAAGTTAGTAGTAAAAAAGCACAGCTTTGGAATCCATTCTTGTTGTTTGTATTCATTGCTGTAATTCTGCGCGAATTAATAATAGCAAGTAAAGACTTGTGTGTATATGTAGCTGCTGTAACATGTCTTCATATCTGTATTTTAAATAATAATAATATCGATATTGATATTTTTTCCAACCGATATTTTCGATAGTTAACGACTATCGATAGTACTGTCGGTAGCTACCCAGCACTACTCTCAGCGAGATTTCCTCCCATTGTTTTACATTCTGAACTTTTCGGCAAATTATTTGCAGCTTCGACAACAAAATTATTTTTGTTAAAAAATTCGGCACTCAACCAGTGTCGTAATTTTTTTTTGAGCTCCGTCGCCAAACTGGATGTCAAAAATCGCCAAAAGTCAATTTGGTTCAGTTTTTGTAAAAATTTTTTTTTTGTTTGCCGCAAGCGTAAGAAAAACAGTTGGGCTTTGCCGAATCTTATACACCCTTCACCGTAGAACTTTAAAGGCAATTTTTGGAGTTTGATATTTTTTGATTTGTCTGTGTTCTTAAAACAGATATTTTTCGAAATATTTCTTCCGAAATCGGACTGTATAATTTTAGGCTGAAATGTTTTTTGAACTTTATTTTCATGCTTTTAATATTTCTACTAGTAGTCTACTAAGTTTATTTAAGGTCAAAGTGAACAAAACGTTCAAACAGAATTAATTTTGGTTGGTTTTAGTTTCTAAGTTATGACAAAAATAAAATGTGAGCAATTTTTTCGTTTCCATTCGATATCTAAATATGGTCTAAATTCCTTCGTTATCAATCCAGGAAATCTGTTTGAAATAAATGTTACGCATCGGTTTATGCTTGTTCTGTATATATGCGAATTAAAAAAGGAATCTGAAATTAAAAGCTAGAATTTAATGGAAGTTTATCTAAATTTTATCTTATTTTGAAAAGCTTATACAGGTTTATCCACACATTCCGATCAAAATAGTTCCAATTCCAATCGAATTTGTTTTAGTTAAAATTTTTTGTTTTTTTTTTTTAAGAAGCAAAATACAGATGTACTTTCGCTTTTGCTTGGAATTAATTTTTTTAAAAGGCCTGATGACCGTCTCAAGTTTGCCACGATCGGTACAAATGAATAAAAACAGGCAAAAACAAATTTTGAAATTTTTTTTGTTGTTTTAAATTTTAGTTAAACTAGTCACTTTTGCGCTCGTGTTCTAAAAACATGCAGTTAGCAACTATGCGCTTTGTCGATCTTTTTATTTCTCTTTATAATTCAAATGTCAAGGAACACGGCACCTTCAAGCAGGATTAGATTGTGCAAATATTTGCCGTTTGATTAATATAGACTCGTTAATTTAATTTGAATTAATTGTATTTTTGTTCTAAATTTTATTTTTGTTCTAAATTTTATAGTTGCATACAAATTAAGGTTTGATTCCAATAAAAAAACCAAAATTTGTCTTGATTATTAAATAGACCATCATCTATCTAATCTTTTCCATAAAATGAACAAAAAAATTCTTATCGTTTTCTTAAAAAATTTAAGACAATTTTAAAAAAATCTGCTAAAAACTTTGCAAAAAGAAGAGCTTTAAAAATTAAACTTAAGTTAAGTCGAAAAAGCAAATCGAACTAGCTTTCCATTGGCATTATGGCGCATATTCGATAAGAAATGCGATCTTTACTGATTTAAATTATTCACAGCAGTACATTTCTCCGCTGGCACTTCGAATAAAAATGTTGGTTTATAAATTAAATTAAAATTACCACGACAGAATTATGGTTCGATAATTCTTCACGAAGATGAACGCTAAATGGAACTGTCCAGAAAACGGTTGAGACTTGCTTCCAATGCAAACAAAAAAATTCTTATCGTTTTCTTAGAAAATTTAAGACAATTTAAAAAAAAAAATCTGTTAAAAACTTTGCAAAAGAGAGCTTTAAGACAATTGAAGCACAGCCGCAAAAAACGTTGTAAACGCCACATTTTGCAAAAACTGTTTTTTTGCAGATAAACGTTGACTTTATTCTCTTACACAGTTTAAACATCAAATCAACCAAAACTATGCACCTTAACGCCTTCAAAATGGCGTACAAAGTGTCAGCCAGTGGAAGAACATTGCAAGTTACTAACATAATGATGAAACCGAAATGGTTTTGCAGTGCGGAATAATGTTTTAAAAGCCTTTTGCATTAAAGTTTTTATTATCACTATTTTAAATAATAGAAAAAAAAATTTTTAAAACAAATAATGCTGCTTGTCAAAAAACGTTTTTTTGCTCTCCTGAAAAATTATTATTTTGTAACTTAAAACGTTATTCGCGGCTGTGCTTCAATTTAAAAAAAAATCTGTTAAAAACTTTGCAAAAAAGAGCTTTAAAAATTAAACTTAAGTTTAGTCGAAAAAGCAGATCGAACTAGCTTTCCATTGGCATTATGGCGGATATTCGATAAGAAATGCGATCTTTACTGATTTAAATTATTCACAGCAGTACATTTCTCCGCTGGCACTTCGAATAAAAATGTTGGTTTATAAATTAAATTAAAATTACCACGACAGAATTATGGTTCGATAATTCTTCACGAAGATGAACGCTAATGTGGAACTGTCCAGAAAACGGTTGAGACTTGCTTCCAATGCATTCGAAAAGGACACTACTGCCTACGTAAATAAATTTCAGGCATATTAAAATTGGCAACAGTTTTGTTTTGCGCTTAGAGAAGAGACTTATCCTTGGCAGTGAAAATTGTATTTGCCAAAAGATGGATAAAATGCAATAATACAGTGGGAAGAAGCAAAATTGTAACGGGTGGTTCACAGAAATTTATTAACAGCGAGATTTCCTACTACTGTTTTACATCCTGAACTTTTATGTAAATTCTTTTTGCCAATAAAGAATTTTGTTTAAGTTTTTTTTTTTTAATTTGCAGCCTCGAAAACAAAATTATTTTGGTTAAAAAATTTTGTCAGATTTTGTTAAGCTCCGTCGCCAAACCGGATGTCAAAAATCGCCAAAAGTCAAGTTTGTTCCGTTTTTGAAAAAAATTTGTTCTTTTAATTAAAAAAAAAAAAGAAGAGAAGTAAGCAAGAACATGTAAATCAATTAAAATAGCTTAGCATTTAAAGCAAATTTCTATCTACCAAACGATAAATTTGGTTTAAAGACGGACGTTGGACTATTGACTGCCAGCAGTCGTCAACAGCGGTGACTGTTAAACGGCAAAACCCTCTGAAGAGATTGGGTGGTTACAATTAAAACATATCAGGGTAACCTGCCCGCAAACGACTGGCTTCGATTCCCGCGGCAGTCAAGAATGAAAAATTATAAATAAATTTTAATTAATTTCATGTTGTAAAATTCCTTTTTTCATAAAAATAATTTAATGAAAATTAAATTTGATGAACTTAAGCCAAATTAAAATATCCAAATTTGGATTAAAAAGTAAATTTTATTTTTTTTTCTAATTATTTTCATACAAATTATTGCTGAAGTAGAGCCAACTTTAAAAAAAAACTCAAGCTACATTTTTGTTTGACAAGGAAAATATATGAAATACTTTGGGAAGAAATGAGATAGAAGAAAACACGAAATTGTTGCTTTGATTGTGAACAAAGCTTTAATTTAATTAGTTTATTATGGAAACAGTTCGTTAACCTTAAATAACTTTACTCATGTTTAAGGAAATCCTTCATATACAAACTAGAATCAAAATAATTTTTTTCAGTATTGACTTTAACAATTCTCAAAACAAATTTATAGCTCTTCAAAAAAAAGCCAACAAAATCGCCAACTATTTAAGAAATCACAAATAAATCGCCAAATGGAAAATCTCGCCGCCTTTGGCGAAAAATCGCCATATTTGACAGCCAGCAAAAATCGTGTGTCGAATACATCTCATAATTCTGTTCGATGGTCCTTTAGAAGCCTCATTTGAATAAAACGTTGTAACACTGATAGAAAAAAATCATCTTCATATTGATGATGCCCTAACATCACAATTGTGACATCAATGTTACTACAAATGTCATCAATGAAGCAAGAAATAACATCAATCAAATGACTAACGTCTTCATACAATTTTGTCATTTTTTACGTGTCATTTATTTTATGACTATAGTGACATCAATTCGATGCCACATTTTCTATATTATTAACATTATTTCCATGATTACAATGTACTATAAGAACCAAAAATTCCTATATTCTATTTTGTTTAAAATTATTTAGTTAAATACATCAAATTTTTAAAGTAGAATGATTACGAAAATCATAAGGGCCATGGTGCTGGTGTCTTATTATTGAGAAATCTGCTGTTACCAAAGGCCGTAATTCAGCAAACGTGAAACAAACATATCTAACGGGCAAGTGAATAATAATATTCTTTAATTTTGACTTAAGTCAATTCCAATCACTTTGACTTAATGACAAACTGTCATTAAATTGATGCTTATGTGTCCTTTCGACGATGTTACTGCGTCATCGCTTTGAGGACATGTTCATCATTTCTGTGATGCCGATGTGTCATCCAATTTCATTTTGTCCCTGATGACACTTTGGCCAAGTGATGTTAAGGTTGATATCACCATATTGAAAAGTGTCATGAGGTCAAAAACGATGACAAGTGTCTACTGATGTCAAAATACATCAGCGTTATGACGCCTTTTCTATCAGTGAAGCGTTTCTTTAAACAAAATAACATGTTACAACTTGTTACTCTTACACTATATAAAGTGGCTTTGAGCGAGCCAAAGCTGTGCTCTTAAGCCGATTCTAAACATATTAAGTTCTTACTTGTTGTTCAATTAACTTTCCAAAGCCTTAGACTTAACTTCTTTGCATATTTTTAACAGCAGGACTGAAACTGAACCCTATAGTTTCATAACAATTTGCGATTCTTTAACAAGCCGAGAAAAGGCATTTAAGAATTGGCTTTTTTATGTTCACAATTGCAACCGAGTTTAAGAAATAAAGTGTAAAAAATAATATCCAAAAATTCCTTCATTAATAAAACAAAATAAGGTTTTTTAAAAAATACTCCGATATTTCATTCTGCCTTCTATTGATAAAAAAAAAAATAAAAAATATCAAGACCCTAATAAGAAGATTGCCCAGTACCGACGCGGATCATCTTCGACTTGATAAGTTTTTCTTTGGATTCAAAAAATTAATTAACATAGGAATAGCTTATCCCATCAACAATAAATTTCAGTTTATCAATAGCATGAAATGGGAATTTAGCACATTTGAACGAAACCTTGTTAATTAATTTTTAGAATCCCAAGACAACTTTGACAACTAATATGCATGTGGCAGTGTAAATAACACTGAACTGGCAAAATAAAATAATGTAATTGGTTTTTATTTTTGTTTTTCTTTACCCACTGTAGTTGTACATTTAAAGTTGACAAAAAATTAACCAATTGTAGTTGGGACTGAGAGAAAAGATAAACTCACTGTTTGTTCTTGTTATTTTTGTTTAAGCTTTGATATTGTTGCAAGTAAAACTGGGGTTTATAATTCTTATTCGCTTAACAATTTTATTTGACGATCTGGCCTAAGCAATCAGTGAAATGCGCATAAGAATAGCTTATCCCATCAACAACAAATTGCAGTTTATCAATAGTATGAAATGGGAATTTAGCACATTAATTTTGTTACGAATTTTACGATTTATCACCAAACTGGTTTCCTGACGCCAAAAAACTATCTTTCCTGCCGATTAATTAAAGTAGGAGTTACACTGAACCCTTGTCAAAACGGAGTCCTTTCACTTCTACTTAAGAGGCAACACTGAACACAATGAGTTCTCAACAACATTTAATTTAAAAACTAGACGAAAATAGTATCTTTTGAATGGACTTAAGGCCCAATCATAATATGCTTAAGCTAGCTTAAGCTTCTTTCATAAAATAATGAAAATCCCGTCAAATGATTTAAGAACATAACCAAAAATAAAATCAAAAATCTGATTCCGTACGGAAGGTGCGATCAGTTTTCCACTTTGCTTAATACCAGTTTTAAGAAACTTAACGAAAAGTTGCCTTCAGTTTAATATGCCAATAAAAAAATATCTTTATGCAAAGCACTTATAGCGAATTTAAAACAACCAACGCACATTTATGTGCTACGCAATAAGACATACCGAAATATATAATATTTGAAGGGCCACGACATTCCCTTACTGCAAAGCAGTTTTGTAAGGGAGCATATTTAAGAATAACAATAACAGCAAAGAATTCTGTGTGTAAAGGTGATTGTTACATTCAACAACTGTTATATGCGCTAAATAAAGCGCTTTCTGTGTCAACAATGTTTTGCTTCGCAGTGGGAACTCGCCATATAAAATTCATGTCTTCCATAAGCGAAACTTTTACGTTTCTCACATACAAACCTGCTCCGTTGATTTACATATGATTTACATGTATTCGCACAGTTGCTTAAACTGGTTCATGCACATTATGGTTGGGCCTTTAATTGTGGTCATAGTTGCAACCATTTAATGGAAATAAAATTAGAAAAATTCTTAAAAAAACTAGTCCGATTTTCCATACTTCCATTACTTTTTAAGAACTTCAAAAAATTATTTTTTCAGGAGCTACAAAAAGTTTTTAAGAGCAGGTTTTAAGATTTTATTACTCCCCAGTTATAGACGCAGAACGACAGAGCTTAAACGGTTCGGAAATTTTGTTACGGATTGTTAATAAAAAAAAAAATAAAAGTTTGCAAATAAAATTTTGCACAGAGTCCTAAAACGATTCTCATAAATCGTTAAGACAAAATACGTTAGTAAAATCTAAAATATGTATAACCGGGGAAACCTTTTCACAATTTTTATTGAAGTTAACCATTAAAATATTGCGGTGTACATTCAGTTACCAGAACCAATAAGACACCAATAATATCTTAAATAAGCAGAAAATTAATATGGATTGGCCACACCCACCGCCAACCATTCCAAAATGTAGAGGAGTTCTGGAGTGAAGTCCACAGGACAGTAGACAACATGGACGACCAAAACAATAAATAACCACCCTAATGGAACAAGGAAAACTCAGCAAGTCATGAAAAAAGATAAAAATCTATTCTATTGACAGAAATAAGTTAAATTATCTTGTAGAAGTCTTTTGCTCCCTAGAGGAGTTCATAAAGGGAAAAAATATTCAGTTAAAGGTTGTCAGATTCAAAATGGCTGTCTTCTGCAGACAAGCGTAGAGCTTTGCGGGATTAGCATAAGAAAACAAATTTCATCGTTCTTGCAAAAACTACCGGCAATAGTTTACCGCATTCCCGACGGATATTCTTTTTGAGGAGTTCCAGAATTTTTGTTAGATTGTTGACATATGTAAATTCGTGACTGAAAGAAACCCCATAAAAAGAAGGCTAGAATAATAAAATCGTGCAGGCCAGTGTAAATTACAAAGATAAGGCGACCCGAAAGTTCAGCTCTCAGAATTTCGGTTGCATGTCCGTTCATTATGCGCCATTGCTTTAATTCGTCCAGTTAAAGTAAGAGAAAGGCATTGAGCATGACTGTGTAGCGCTCGCCGTTCATAGTAGTAGTTTGGACCACGGCGTTTTCCAAAAAATAAGACGCGATGACGCCTCCAGCGTAAATACTACACCATACAGTAACTTTAAGCGGGTTTTAATGGCTCATCGTGTATTATACGCTGATTTTCGCTACCCCAGAAGCAATAATTCGCTTATTCCCGTTTCCACAAAGATGTGTACGCTGCGCTCACACTATCAACGAATTATTACGCAACCAAATCGAAACGAATATTGCGCGTTCTTGATTAGTATATAACCCTTTTTCTTATTGACGTGTATTTTGTATCAGTTTACTTCGCAAATATCAAAGCAAAACTGACATTCACTGCCATATGCAAAAATGTTAACACCTTTCGATAGGGTGATGACTTTGGCTCCACCTAACTACAAGGTCTAATTATTGGAGAGATGCCTTATAAGTTTAACTTGGTTTTCCGAGGGATAATTTTGTATTTCGATTTGAATATGCAGGTTATTCGTTTTTTATGTTTAAAATTTAAACTTTAAACAGAAAATTTGATATGAACATAAAATTCGAAAATGTTTTTTTTAGTCTTAAAACACAAAAAGGACATAGGATTTCGACAAATTTTACAATCGCTGTATCTGCCTCTTGAATCTACAGATATAACTACATGGTGGGATTTAAAAACTTTAAAATTTTTTTAAATATCGTCAGTATTTCTGTAAAAAAAGGTGAGATGAAAAAATTCCAGAGTATTAAGAACAAAAAAAAGGAAAGATGATAAAGTCGGAGTCTTAAGGAGAAAATAAACCACACACATTTGCTTGGAAAACATATAAAAACCGTTTATATAATTGGTTCCTTTAGCTCTTAAAAGGAGCATGGGGTCTTCATGTCAAAACCTTACGTTTGTACAAATATTTTATGCTGCAAATTGCGGAAATGAACTACTGAGGAAATTTATTTAATATTTTAAAACTTGAAAAAAAGTTTAAAAAATATATAAAGTTGCCGCTGGCAGACACCTACCGTCGGCACAATTTTGTCCACAGACGGGAAACGTAGTTAAATATATTCAGAAGGAACCTAGAAAACCATGGGACTTTCAAAGTCGTCTGCTTATATGAGCTTTACGTATGAAGGGACTGTCCGAGAGAAGGGGTTTCACTGTATTTAAATAAAACATATTTTAAAAATAGAAGACTTAATTTCGAATTAAACATTTTTTGCTTTAAGGAAACTGGCTTGCCTTTAAATTTTTATTATCGAATAGTGAGTGCTTAATTGTTAAAAACCAGATTATCCTAAAAAATAAAAACTAAAGTGGCCAAAAAGTTTTAGACAACAATTTTGTGTCCATTTAAATTTTATTAAGAATTCAACTCCTTTTTATTAAAAATATTTTCAATTCAGTTTATTACAAATAGGATCCTGTTAAAAATGAACAATTATGTCGGTTAAGGGAACGGCAGGCTCCCAATCTTTTGGCAAAATTCGCAATCGCGTTTTTCAATGGTTGATATCTGCTCGCTAATGTTGCTTTTAAGCTCTTGAACTGTTGTGGGATTACTGCTGCACACTTTCGTTTTCAAAAACCCCTCAAAAAATAGGCCAAAGGTGTCAAATTGCGCGATATTGGTGGCCAATTCACCCCTCCATTTGGATTTTTTCTTTCAAAAGATTAATTGTTTCTCTTGTTGTGTGGCAAGTGTCACCATCCTGTTAAGACTACATATTCTCTTTATCTAAATTATCAATATTCCTTCTTCCTGTAGCGATTTCCATTGCCCATTGATACCTCAAATTTGGACACCCTTTATTTCATTTATATCTTAAATACATATTCTTTAGTGTTAAAACGGTAGAAAAATGATTTAACTTTTTCAAGATTTAAGAAACCGAGTCAGAATTTCTAAAAATGGCCATAATAACCCAATGAAAAATGGAGCTTCCAACGAGGCAGATTTGTAAGGGAGAAACGTAAAAGTTTCGCTTACCATCTCGCTTAGGAAGGCATGAAGTTTATATGGTGAGTTTCCACTTTGAAGCAATTAAATTTTGACACAGAAAGCGCTAAATTCAACGTATTTAAAAACTAGCAAGTGTAGCTATCAGATTTACTCACTGACGCCTGTATTTATAAAAAAATTTTAAATTTAATAAATTTTGTATGAAAATTCTCCTTAATAAACTTTTGTTAAATTTAATAATCGTTTATAAATACGGGGGTGAATGTTTTGTTAAAGTTATTCTTTAGTATTCTCCCTTACAAACCTGTTTCGTAGTTAGGAAATGCCGTGGCCTTGAAATGTTATTTTTTTCATTCAACTTGTAAAGATTACTTAACTGCATCTCTGTATGTCTTAGCGCATTATTGTGCGCAAATTTTTTTAAATGTACCATTAGTGCTGGCAATGTCACTGTACCTCACATGAGGTCAGATCTGACATAAGTACAACCAGTCCAGACGAAGACGAGATCGCTAGTGCTATACGTGCACTGAAGAATGGCAAGGCACCAGGCGTGGACAACATCAATCCTGAACTGCTTAAGGCTGATCCGGTTCTAAGTTCTACAATAATCGGACCTATTATCAGGGACTTTTGGACATCCCACTGTCTTCCTGCTGAACTCAGTGAGGGGGTTATAATCAAACTACCCAAGAAAGGTGACCTAACAGAATGCAAAAACTGGAGGGGTATTACTCTTTTGACCATGATTAATAAGGTGTTAGCTAATAAAATCCATGCTAGATTGTCATCATCAATTGCAACAGATCTTCGAAAGGAACAAGCCGGCTTCAGATCACATCGATCTTGCATTGATCACATAAATACACTAAGGATCATAGTGGAGCAATCAGTGGAATGGCGTTCTCCTCTATATTTGATATTCATCGACTTTGCCAGGGCTTTCGATACTATCCACCATCAGGCAATTTGGCATGCAATCCGATGCAAGGATGTCCCACCTGAACTTATCGACATTATTAAAGCTTTGTATGGCAACTCAACAAGCCGGTTACTGCATGAACGCGTGTTAGGCAACCCAATTGGTTTAAGTACTGGTGAACGACAGGGATGTATCCTTTCCCCGCTGTTATTCAATATTGTATTGGACTCAATAATGCAGCAATCAACTCGCACTAGAAGAGGCATCACATGGGGTATGAATAGTCGATTAGAGGATCTGGACTATGCTGATGATATCTGCTTACTCGCTCATAACTTTACCGACATATCAGCCAAATTGGAACAGATACACCAGCTAGAATCGATTGTTGGTCTTCATATTAACATCGACAAAACAAAGGTTATACGCATCAACACAACTTATCTCTATAAGCTCAGGGTCAACTACATAGAGCTCGAGGATATGCAATCGTTTTGCTACTTAGGAAGCATAATTTCCTCTACTGGCGGCTACCGTGAAGATATTGCATATCGCATAAAAAAGGCAAATCAGTCATTCGGAGCATTACAAAGAATATGGAAATCACCACAAATACATACAGTTACTAAGCTGCGTATTTTCTCCTCAAATGTTCACTCTACCCTGCTATATGGATGTGAATCCTGGAATTGTACGGCAAACGACATACAACATCTACAGGTATTCATTAACCGTTGCTTGTGGAAAAAATTCAGAATTTTTGGGCCGAACGTAGCTTCCAATTGCGACCTGTGGCAAAGAACAGGCGAAACACCAATCCGTATAGAAATTGCAAAAAGGAGATGGAGCTGGATTGGCCATATCCTAAGAAGACCTCATGATGATATATCGAAGATGGCAATTGACTGGAATCCCCAAGGCAGCAGGAGAAGAGGTAGACCCGCTAACACCTGGAGAAGGCTACTAGAATCCGAGATAAGCCAAACAGGAAAAACCTGGTCTGAAATCAGACTAATGGCACAGGATAGACCCGGATGGAAGGCTTTCGTTACGGCCCTTTGTTCCAACTTGGAACCATAGGAATCAATATATTTATTAGTGCTTCGCTAAATGGTAAAGTTTTTTATTGGAAATAAACTGCAGTAAGACTTTCCGTAACGGAAACCTCACATAACCGCTCATATTTTGTTGATCCAAGCAACACTCTCATAAACGAACGGACGCGGACGTTAAAAATATCACTCATATGTCCATTAAAGCGTTAAAATACACCAACAAGAGTTGTATGTATTTTATTAGAAGAACTTGGTTTTGCAACTCTGATTTATATTTGTGTTAAAGCCAATAAAATTGGTGATTCCCCTAATAACTCAAAGATCAAATTGATTTTTATTTGGAAGTTGTCTGTCTGCTTTAGAACCACAAAATGGCTTTCGGTAAGCGGGATTCTCATCAGTTTGTTATAATCTTTCAGATGTTGATGCCGAGAATGATATCCCACTTGCAAACGTATGCAAATTTAAAAGAACTGTTCGGTCAATCAAATGCCGAATTAACGAATTTTTACAAGAAGATGAAAGAGTCTGCACTGAAGATGACTGTATTGATGTATTAAATTCAACTGCAGTTTGGGTGATAAGTTAGTCGTAAGATACTAAAAACTAGACCCCTTTAGAAATATCTGATTCCCTAAATTCTTATAATGAAGCATTAAAGCAAATTGTACGTTTGAAGAATTTTGCCATGACGCGTTTGCCGCATTTCAACACATCAAAAAAGCATTGACAGTCATTTTGAAAATCAACTGTTCATATTGAACCGATCAAAGTTAAAGTCTACTCTAAATTAAATTTTTCAACCATAATGGACTAGTCTATCATTGATTTAATGAAATGTATCATCATAAAATAAATTATTTAAAATAATAAATGTGTACCTCTGTCATAGCCGAAATACCGAAACGGTGAGTGTCCGGTTATGGGATAGAATTGATAGAAACTGCGTAAAGCGAAATTTCTTTAATTTTGCAGTTTCTCCTGTAAAACCGATCCTTGAAAAAATCATTTTATACGTTTACATTCATTAATTTTTTTTTCATCATCAAACAAATTTTGAAAACTCCCGTAGGTATTTAAATATTTTCCTTTTATACCTCTACCCCATACTTCGGGGATCACTTGCCTCTACCCAAACTATCGATCTATCATTTCTTCCATCATTTTCTTAACGCTTACGTGAAAAGCTTTTGAAATCGAAAATCTGTATTCATTTTTACAAAAACTAAATTTAAAATCTTTGTCGATTTCAATTTCACGTGATTTCGATTTCCATGACAAATTATAAAAAGCGAGACCTTTCATACCTAAAAGCGATAAACCTCATAATTTATTATTTTTTTTTGTTCAATAGAAAGCAATTTAACACCTCTCAGCAACTAAAACTTCTTTCACAAAAAAAAAAAAAAAAAAAAAAAAACTTTCTAACAGATTTCCACTTATCCAAACGAAGAACAAGAGTTCTTAACTTACCCCGCGGCTGCATGCTGTTGCAGTTCAACAAAAGCCGATTTACCCGGTATATTACCACCGGTCGGCCCACTTGCCCCACCACCACCCGAACCAGCACCCGGTGTTATGCTGGTCGTAGAACCGCCATCCATGTATTTAGGTGTGTGGGGGGCATCCGGTGCATCCATGCCGGACTGTGGTGTACTGGGAGGCCCCTCGTAGGGGCTCCCTAAATCAGTGAAATTAAGCGTGTTGGCGCCTATCGAGGCCACTTTATCTAAAATTTTGAAGGCTTTAGTTTGGCACAGTACACACGAAAAATCTTTCCTTTCTTTTTTTGTTGTAAATTAGAAAAAGCTTTTTAACAATTTGTAATCAAATTAATAATTTTTTTTTATAGGTATTTTCTTTAAAGGAATTAATTTCGTTGATAAAGATTGCACGTGTTTGCTTTAATTCTTTTACTTTAAATGATTTTTTGTTTAATTATATAAATTATTTTTAATTATTTTACACTTAACTCTCTTTGAATTGGAAACAAAAAATATTTAAGAGAGTCAGAAAAAAAGGTAAACAAACTTTTAATTACAGTTTTAGAGCAGCTGATTTTTTGTTGTAGCAACAACTTTTACACAAAACACACAAAAAAATAAATGAGTGTAATTAAAATTGATGACACTTATTTAAAAGAAATACAAAATGCACACAAAACAAAAACAATTTTACAAAGAAATACACTAACAAAAAAAATTTTTTTTAATGAATTAAGTGGGTTTGATGAAAAAATAAATTTTCTAAAATTTTATTAGTTTTTTTTTTCTTGTTTATAAAAAGTTCCAGTTAGATTTTTCTTAAATAATGACAACTATTTTGAAAAGATTTTTAATTTTTTAGAATTATGTAGGTATGTATTGTTGAAATTTTTTTGTGTAGGTAGGTATTCAAATTTTGTTTATTGTTTAGTTTAATTAAATTAATTTAATTTGCTCACTTTTTTTAACACTTGATTTTTTTGTTTAAGCTTTAAAATAAAAAGCTGTTTGATTAAAATTTAAATTGTATAATTAATTTGTTGTTATAATTTTCTTATTATAATTTCTTCCCCCCATTAAACAGGGATAATTTAAGTATTTATTTTTTTTTTATTGATATAAGTTTGCGGTCGCGACGCGTTTGCTTTTAATGTGATTATATATTTTTTGGAGGAATTTTCATTCTTATTTAATGATTATTACGCGTTTTTTCTTGTTTTCTTTGGGTAATAAAAACACACATTAATTTCTGTAAGTGCTTGAGCTTGGTGGAGAGTTTTCAACGTAAAGACGGCACGACAGACAGCACACAACATTACCGCTGTAAAAAACATCAACAACTAACCATTAAAGACCATAATCAAAAATTTGCGACGGTGTGATTATTTTCCAAACACTTCAACACAACAATACTAAACACAATGGAATTACGAAAACACACATACACTCACACTCCCTCTAACAAAAATTCACTGTTCAGTGTTGACTCAACTGAGAGTGAAAGAGGGGAATAAAACAAAAACAACAATAATGTTAAAGAAATTGTTGATTTAACGTTTTTGTATTTTCTTTTCACGAAAAAAAAAGAAAAACTCGCACACATTCATACGCTTCCACCTTGTAAGACTGGAAAATTACAAAACTACATACGTTACGCTACACGTTACGTTGCCTACGTCTGCGCGACCAACCACGAACAAAGTGCGTGAACGACTAGGTACGAGATGATTATGTGATCATTTACTATTGCCGTTGCTGGCTACTAAGCAACAATTTTACTAAAACCACCAACAACAACAGCCAACAATCCACCACTAACCAGTTTTCTAGCACTATAAACAGAAGGGGAAATATCTACTGCAACAAAATCAAAAAGAAAAGCATTTGTAGCTTGTAGCTTAATGTAGTTGTAGTGCAAGAAAGAGCAAGGAAACTATTATGACTTAAGAGTGAAAGAGCCAATTAAATTTGTACTGGAAAAACAAGTTTCCGAAGCAAAAGAGTAAGAGACATAATTAAAGCAGCTAGAACGAGTAGAAAGTAGCATGTACAAATTCTCTGCCACTGCTTGCTCTTTCATACACACAAACTCTCTTTGAAATGAACTCATCGAAAACACACTCTCACTTAAGCAAGCTCTGTGATTGGTTGTAAACTAGGCAAGTAAATTCTAGTAAGAAAAAAGAAGAAAAAAAGAGTAAACAGCAAGCAGAGAACCTGTTAAAGGCTGGTTTTTTATTTCTTGTGTTTTTTTTTTCATATATAACTTTATATCTCCTCCCTCAAAGAAAAAACGTTTTTTCTCAAGTTTTTGTTGGTAGTTTTCACGTAAGCCCATACAAAATATTGTAGAAAAATTATGTACATCTATATTTACATAATTATTAACGTCAATTTGTATGTTTTTGTATGTGTGGATATCTGTAAATCCGTTGTAATATGTGAATAAGTCTGTAAATATGTTTTTTAGAGTATCTGAATTTTTATTTGAGTTTCTGTTGCTGTTTTTTGTGTTGTTTTTTTATTTCTTTGGCCAAAAGCTGGTTAGTAGGGGTTTTTATTTGTTCATTCTTTTGTTGTTGCTCATTCGAGTTTTTCTCTTGATGTTTTTATATAACATTTCTTTGTAGTTCTTTTTGTTGTTGTACAATTTTTGTTTAAAACTCATTTTAACTTGTTTTCTTTTTCGTCTTCTGTTGATGTGGCTTTTATTATTATTTTTTTGTATTGTATTAAACACCTCATAATAAATCCATTTCTGTTGAAGTGTACCCTACACTGTTCAAACGAGTAAGAAAATTGTTTAAAATATGAAATTGGAGATTTGAAAAACATCCCAAAAATGTTGTCTCTTTTTGACATCACCTTAGGACAGGCTAAAGCCATACAAAAACCAAAACTTTTTCCATATCTCACAATTTTAAGTCTTTAAATTAAAAAAAATAATAGTACCTACCTACCTATTGCAGAAATCAGTTGTGTACTCGGATGGGTATCACGCTCAAGTAATAATTGGCACAAATAGTGGCCTGGGGTCAATATTTATTATTGAGCTAATTCTTAACCGATTTTTTTTACCTATTTGAAAACATAATTACCTACATAGATATGTCGAAATAGGTATCGAATAATTTATCATTTATAGGTAGGTACCTAGTAAAAATATTGAAAAAATTTGACAAGAATCAAGAATAAAAATTGGGAATTAAGCACGACAAACAAAATCTTGTAAATTAAAAATTTTGTATTCCCACAACAATTACTTTGATAATAAACTGGCAAGTGCACGTCTAAAAAAAAACTAAACTGGCTAGGTACCTACATGCTTTATTTTTTGCGAAAACAATAAAGCGAGTTGTTTTTGTTTTCACTTTGTTTTTTCTTAATCTACTTACAACTACAATTAATGTTGAAAGAATTCAAACCAATTGTAGTGGGGAAAATGTAAGAAAAGATAAACTCACAGTTTATTGTTGTTGTCCCAGACTATTGTCTGAACTTATGGCGTCCGCATTGGACGTCCTAACAAAATGGTGCCAGGGATGTGGACTGGATGTAAATCCTGCCAAAACGGAACTGGTACTTTTCACAAGGAGATACAAAATTCCCGAATTTGATACCCCGAAGATAAAGGGGATTTCGCTGGAACTGTCTGACAGCGCCAAGTATCTTGGGCTAATATTGGACAGCAAACTGAACTGGAGGCTGAACACCACTTCCAGGACTAATAAGGCGGCAACTGCATTATATTGCTGCAAAAGGGCCATTGGCCTAAACTGGGAAATTAACCCGAGAAATGTATATTGGCTATACGAAAGTGACACTAAACCCATTCTATTCTACGGGGCAGCTGTTTGGTGGCCGGCGCTCGAAGTGAAGAGTCATCAAATAAGGTCTGAACGTACAATGAGAATGGTGGCGATAGCGGTAACAGGTGCCATTAGAACAACCCCCTCTAAGGCACTGTTTACGATTTTAAACTGGTTACCACCAGACATTTTGGCGAAAAGTTTAGCTGCGAACGCGGCGGTAAGACTAAGGGCCACCGGAGCATGGAGGGATTACAATATCGGACATGCTAATATTCTGAACGAAATTAATTGGAACATGGATGTTGATTATGTCACACCCGAGCCAATCTTTGATCCTGGCTTCACGGTAAGCATTTTGGATAATGTGGTTCACTATGATGACCTACAAATTCCCGGGAACGCGATTCAAATTTTCACGGACGGGTCTAAAACACTGTGTGGTGTCGGTTCTGGCATATACTCCGAGCAGCTAAACTGGAGCATTCCTATAAGGCTGCCGGACCACTGCAGTGTCATCCAGGCCGAGATAATGGCCATCCACACAGCAACGAGACGCATCCGGTACGGTGATATATCTGGAAGGGATATTCACATTATTACCGATAGCAAGGCGGCCATAAGATCCCTGGAGAATGTGTTCATCACATCGAGAATTGTCCGAGAATGCCGGATGTCTCTGGAGGAGATAGCGAGACATTCACTGGTCACCCTTAATTGGGTCCCCGGACACATGGACATACCGGGGAACTGCATAACGGATTCGTTGGCGTATGCAGGCACCACCTTGAATCGAGACGGTTCGACATATAATGTAGGTGTTTCACTCCCAAGGAGTAAGCAACTCATTGCGCACAAGTTTCATATCATCGCCAGTCAGAGGTGGCTCGTTGAAACTACCTGTGGGGAAACCAGGAAAACCTGGCCCATCATAGATGAAAAAAGGACACGGCGGGCTGTCCGGACATCATCTTAGAAACCTGATTGCGGTTATAACCGGCCATTGGCCCATTGGGAGGCACGCCCAGAGGCTGGCACTCCCTTACAATGACTTATGTAGAAGTTGCGGCGAGGAGGAGGAGGAAGAGTCAACGGAACATCTTCTCTGTAATTGCCCGGCATTCGGAGATCTAAGACTCAAAATGTTTGGTCGAAGAGCCCTTGGGGACAAAACTTGTCTCTCTGATGTTGATGTAAACAGGATCCACTCCTTTACTGAATCGATCGGATGGCTGCGTGGGAACACTAGCAGCCAGACAACATAGGACCCATGGGAGACGGTGTGACATGGTAACACAACGGGAACTAATTAATGGACCCACGTGAGCTGTGCTTGATCACGGCTGCCAATGGAACCTACCTTGTTGTTGTTTTTGTTTATGTTTTGATATTGTTACAAGTAAAATTGTTGCTTATAATTCTTATTCGCTTAACAGTTTTATTTGTATAATACCTATCTTAAGTTTTTCTAAGAATCGTTGGATGAAGTTTCCTGATGATCTGGCCTAAGCCATGATATCTACAAAGAAAACAAGATAACGCATTCAGTATAAGTACAGCTTAAATATAGAAACACAAGCAAACAAACATGTGTATAAAATTCAACATACCTATATATTGTAAACATGCGCAATGCGTAATCTTGTTTTTATCAATCTTGGGCCTAAGCAACCAGTGAAATGCGCATAGGAATAGCTTATCCCTTCAACAATAAATTGCAGTGTTTTTATCAAGAATAAAAATTGGAAATCAAGCACGACAAAAAAATCTTGTATATTAAAAATTTTGTATTCCCACAAAAATTACTTTGATAAAAACAGATAAAGTTTTTTTTTTGCCTTGTAGGTACCTATTCACTTTTCAAATTTTCAATCGATTTCCGCTCCGACTTTTCTTTATTCAATCGGAACCAAGCTTAAAAGAAACCAAACTTTACTATTGATTCAAATTAAATAGGTTTTGTAGGTATTTGTTTATTTGCAATTTTTCTTTTTGTTGTGGTTTCGGTAATCAGTACCTTCTGTAACTTTAGTGAGAGCTTTTTGCATCGAAAAGATGTGAAACAAAATATTCCACCGTTTCTCGAAAAGTGAGAAAAATGTGTGTCTGTAACTCATGTCGAAAACTATCAAAAGAGATTACGTCGTTACGTATTAAATGTCAAAATATTGCATTCGAAGCCGATGTGATATTGCAGACGTTCAGACCGCCAGAAACACATATCGTTGACGGCGACCAAAATTTAAAATTTTTCAACGACTGCGGCGAAAATACAACCGTCGGCTATACCAAATTGTGTAAAGAGCGACTTAAATGTTTGTTGTTTGCAAACGAGCTTTGAAGACATTGGTATATTTTATTAAAATTTTAAAAGCAAAATTATGAAAAAAAAGTGTCAAAAACAAAATATTATTATTATTTTTCTTTGCATTTTTGATTGTTTTTTAGTGTTAAAATTTTTTCTAGCCCCATTTTTATTCGTGAGTTTATTTGACAGTTCAAAGCGGGAACTTTTCTCACCAAAATGTTACAGACACACTTTTTCTGTAAATTCTGTAAAATAAAAACTCGCCAAAAAAGTTACAGACACAGTTAAGCGAGAAAAACAGCTGTTTGTTTCAATTTATGGCATTTTGGTTTCATTTCACACATTTCAATCGAAAACTTTCTCGACGCGAGAGTTACAGAACATGGGCACAGGTTTCATTTAAGACGATTGACTGATTAGGCCAACGCGTCCGATTCTGGAGATGGGGCTGCCAAGATCGCATCCAGGCGAGCAGTTACGCAGAGATTTAGTCCATGCGGATAATAGGGTCATACCGACCATAGTGGGTTATGCTAAAAGATTTTTTGGTTGGCGCCAATTGCTCGCTATGACGCTACAAGGATCGCAGGCAAACTTGGGATTTGGTGGGAGCTCGAAAAGCCCTCCTCAGAGTCTCGCCCTTGTAACCGACTGTCCGCGACTCTTCGCAAATCTACGGAACGTATCATTATACGCAACCTGTGAAGCGTCCAGTAGCGCTCAGCTGTGCTATCCACAAACCTGGAAACGACAAGTCGAAATATAAACATATCATCTTAATCTACGTTGGAATGAAATAAAACATCGAGCATCAATCAGATCGATTATATTGGAATAATCTTATTGTGCGACCCTATGCTCCTTGTAGGAGTTAAAAGAAACAAAAATATATTTACATATCAAGCCCTTACCGCGAAAATAAAGTAAGCGCCAAAAATCAAATTTTACAGGAATATTATTTTTTAATTTTAATTCATATAAATTTTGTATGAAATTTGTTGCTTACAATAAAATTGTTTTTGCTATACAATCTTAACGGTACCTTATATGACCATGACATTTTAGAAGTCAATGCAAGTGTTGCCAATAAAGTAATTTATTAAAAACAAAACGAAAATTTGAAATGATGTCGCTTAAGTTATTTTCGCGGTTAGGGCTCGATATGTACCTATGTAGGTATGTATATGTTTCTATATAAAAATTAAATATATATAGTCTTTTCCACAGAAAGGTCTACCGGGAACGAAAATTAATATTTTAATTTAGAAAAAGAAAAAATGTTCATATTTGAATACGACAATCGCATATTTGATTAAAAAAATCTTTTAAGTTTCTGCGATGACGATTTTTGCGGTTTTTATAAAAAAGTTTGTAGGTATAGTTATTGAATTTTGAGTTAACAACCAGGTTTATTGAGTCAATAAAAAAAGTTGTTGTCCAAAATAATTTTTTTGAACGAAATGTTAAAATAAATTGCTGGAAATTTTAAATAAATCAAACAAAATGTTTACTGAATCTTTATTTATTTATTCATTAAATATGATGTGCTAAATTCCCAAGTTTTATTCTTTGGCAAATACTCTAACATTTATTGTTGGGGGTTAAACTACACTGAAAGAAAAATGCTTCATATATTTAATGAATCATTTTCATAAAAAAGTTTTCCTTGGGTAAATGAAAATTTTAATTGTCTAAATGGAATTTCATAGGTTTGATGAAGTATTTTCGTTAAAATCGCTTCATTAGATTTCGTAATTACGTTAAAAATTTTCATTGGATATATGAAAACTTAAGTTTGTCCAAGTTAAACAAAAAATTTTAATTGGGAACTTAAAAAAAAACAATATACAAACATAACTATATTCATAAATTAATACAAAATTATAGTTTCCTTAAAAAAATGTTTAATTGTTATTTAAAAAATGTAAGATTTAATAACTTCATACATCTAATGTTACATGTATGCCATTAAATTTATGAAATCAAAAAATTTTTTTATAAAAGCAACATATTTCCATAATTGCCTTCATAAATTTAAATTTTCATTATGACAATAAAAATGTCATTATAGTAATGAAACAAAAACTTTCAATCCACTTTCAATCAACGTTGTTATTGTTATTATGGACAATTTAATCTCATATTTACGGTCTTAATTGAGAAAAAAACATAGTTTTTTTATACAAAAACTACACTGCCCCGGTAGACTAGCTGGTAGTGAGCTAGTCTATCAGCACCGAGGTTACATGTTCGAATCCCACCAGAGACAGAAAAAAAATAAAAAATAAAATAAAGTAAAATAAAATAAGAAAAAAGAAAAAAAATAAATAAAAAAAAATTAAAAAAAAAAAAAAATTTTTACTTTATTGAAAGTATTCATCCAATGAATAATATTCATGGATCTAATGTAATGTTTCATTAAGTCCTTTTAATGAAATAGGTTTCATTGATCCAACGAAGCGCTGCATAGGTTCCTTTATAATGCAATTTTTCATGGGATTAATGTCAAAATTCGTTAGTATTGCGAAGAAAATTCTTTCAGTGTAGTTCCTATGCGCATTTAACTTTTTGCTTAGGCCAGATCATCAGAAAACCTATTTCCAAAGATTTTGGAAAAACTAAAGATACTATAGAAATAAAACTGTAAAGCGAATGAGAATTACAAACTCTCAAGTCTTTTTTGCAACGATATCAAAGCTTTTAAAAATGGACAAGAGTTGTAAAAATACTAACTTTACTTTGATTCAAATATTTTGTTTTATTTAAGAAGAAATATTTAATTATTTTATTATTAAATATGTTTTATTGAGTGCTATTTTGCCAAGCGCAATTTTCATAAATTTTTTTTTTGTTTTTTTAATCTAATAAAAGTTCGTGACCAAACATTTTATTTTTAACAAACTGTGTTGATTTTCTTCAGAAATTTTATTCTGTGCAGTGGCCAAATTAAGGCATTCGATTTCGATCAAATTACAAATCAATTTAAATGGGAATTTCGATAAATATCGAATGCCGTAATTTGACCCCAGCTTATTTTGACAAATGAAATTTGATTTTTACTAGTGGGGATGCCGCATTAAAAGCGTTGCATGTAACCTGAAACGTAAAACTCAAGTAGGGTATACAAATCGTACAATGCGCAGAGGCGAAAACGCGTGGTGTGGTGTATACCTTCAGTTTAATGACTAAATTTTTATGCAAATGCATATTATTTCTTAAACGTTTACATTTTTTATAATTCATTAAACAGTTCAATAAATTAACCACAATACTAATTATTGTTAACGGCTAAGGCACAAATTATTAAGGAAATTATTGTCATTTCTTTTTTTTATGATATTATTGGTATGGTTAAATTATGTATGGAACAAAATATCGGTCAAAAGGCCGCCCGCCGCGACCTCGGCGGCACACCTCAATCCGATGGTCCAAATTTTCGATGACGCTGAGTCATAATTCAGGTTCTATGCCGTTAATATGCCGAATTATCTCATCCTTTAGCTCTTGAATTGTTGCTGGCTTATCGACGTACAGCTTTTTTTTCAATAACCCCAATTGATATCGCCACCACGTGAGATAACACGGCCATTGAATTTGTCGCGCAAAAGAGCCATTGTTTCGTTAGCTGTGTGGCAAGTGGAACCGTCCTGTTGAAACCACATATCGTCCACATCCATATCTTCCAATTCGGGCCATAAAAAGTTCCTTATCATCTCACGATAGCGAACACCATTCACAGTAACTGACTGGCTGGCCTTATTTGGAAAAAATACGGCCCGATGATGCCGCCAGCCCATAAACCGCACCAAGCAGTCCCTCTTTGTGGGTGCATTGGTTTTTCGACAATCACTCTTGGATTAATATTCGCCAAAATGCAGCAATTCTGCTTATTGACGAATCCACTGTGGTTAAAATGTGCCTCATCACTGAAGATGATTTTCATCGAAAACTGATAATCCACTGTTGCCATTTCTTGCCACCATTCTGACCATTGACGACCTTTGGAATGGTCAAGAGGCTTTAGTTCTTGAGTCAATTGCACCTTGTAAGCGTATAAATGCAAGTTTAATGTTAATCAACAACGAGCGTGCAATTGTTGGGCACGACGACGTGTTGAGGTGGACGGCTCTTCAGTCACACTATCGCGAACAGCAGCAATATTTTCTGCCGTAGGAGCTGTATGCGCATTCACTGGTGTTTTCACATCTCCTACACACCCGGTTTGCTCAAATTTTTGCACGTTTTTTCCGATTGTACATTTGGACGATTAAATTGACCGAAAAAAATCACGAAGTGCACGATATACATTTTGGTTTGAACGCCCATTGTCATAATAAGCCTGAATAGCTTTAAGGCGTTGCTCGATTGTGTATCTTTCCATGTTTCAAATTGAGTTAGTTTGAAATTGGGAAATGTCAAATGAAATGCAGAAAAAAACTTGACGTTTAGGTGTGGTTCACATTCAGCATCGGCCGTTAACAATTTTTTTTTGTGACGATTTTGTTAAATGTTCTTGACGATTTTGGCGAATTTTGTTGAAACTTTTGACGATTTTTTAAGAATAAATACTAAAAACCCTGATTGCCATAGACATTTTATTAAAATGCTTTTTTTTTGGGCAATATGCGTTAGTGGCTGGGTGGTCTAAGGTGCTTTATTGTAAGATTCGGCATAGCCTTATACAGTACATTTACTTGTTCGTATTACATGCTTATTTTGACATACATATTTTGATATGCATATAAATTTGCCTGAATTGCTAATTTTTTTCTTGAAAACTAAATTTAAGCTTTGATTAAATTGAATTAAATTTTAATTTAAAAAAGATTGGACTATTTATTATACTTTAAAGAATATATACCCTGCCAATAATGCGACTAGTCCATAAACGCATGTAAACTGAAGCCCATAAGGGACTAGTCCAAAGGTAACCCCAATGTATGGAGAAAACATGGTCTATTTAACATTACGAGGTCCTAGGGCAGGACCATATAACCCAGCTTTGCATTACAAAGGAGTAGTCTTAAAACTACTCCATGGTATACTCCAGAGGATTAGCTTTAAAATCGTTTAAAAACGAAGACATGTCGTTTCACTACAAACTCTTTTTAACAATGACATGGTCCATGCTTGCATAACATTGGACCAGTCCAGGGAGTAGTTCATTTGATCAAAATGGATCATGTAGTCCAATATTATCTGCAGGGTGTATATATAAGTATATATTATGCAACGATCTTGTTGTAGGGTACCTAAAACACATCTTAAATTCCTTTGTAAACCTGTAATTTCTTTAGTAATTTTTTTTTTCATAAAAAATTTTTCTTCTTTTTTTATTACATTTCTACCACTTCTTTATCGTCATCATCGCAATCATCGCAATTTTCATTTATTTTTCATAGTTCTACTTTAATTTTAATTTATTTTATTTTTTTTTTTTTTTTGATAAAAGAAAAGTTATTGTTGTTGTAAAGTTTTGATATAAAAGTGCAAATATTTTGACATATTGATAATAATGCCATGTTTAATTTAAATGTTGTATTTGTTGTTTTTATAACGATTTCATGTAGTTGGTGTTGTTGTTTAGCGTTTTATTTAAAAAGTGTATCATTAAGTTTTTATTTTTTTTTATTACTATTTTCCATAATCAACACATTCTTTTATTATTTAGTTAAAGTTATTTTTTTTTTTTTTTTGTTTGTTTGCTATTGCTGTTCATTTCTAGTTACAACAAACCAACAACAACGAATTCGTTTAAATTTTGTATTGTAGATGGAGAAAGAAACGAACAACAAACAAACAAAATTACAACATTACATTACAAAATGTATTCAGGGAGTGAGTGAGTGAGTGGGAGAACGAAGCAGGAAAGGGAACTCGTACATATGACAAAATAAGTACTTAACACTTTTTTCAAAATAACCACAAAACTTTTTTGTATTTATTTTTTTGCTGAATGTTTATTTAAATATCAATGAAGTGTTTTGTGTTAATTATTAATAATTAAAAGTTAAAATTTATGGCTGCACAAAATGAAAACAAAATAAAAGTTTTAATAATTTATAGCCGGCGATATTTTTTACAAAAAAAAAAAAAAAAAAATAACTGAGATTTTTTTACGTTTGTTTGTTTTAAACAAAAATTACATTAATATGTATAGAGGCGTTTATTAATTTGTTTGTGTTATTAAATTAAATCATCAACAGAGAAGAAAAAATTGAAATTATTTTTTCTTCTTCTTCATTGTAGGATAATTTGGAGCCCGGCCAAAGTCAAATGTCCAAGGTAATGTTTTGTATTTGGGGGCACTAAAAAAGTTAAAATTTTTTATATGCTGCGAAAATCGGGTCAGGCGGTCAATAGAAACCTAAACCGAACACGACAGTCGGTACTAAACGAATGGAAATTATTTTTTCAGTATTGTGAAACTCAAATTAATGCTTTATAACACGGACAAAGTAATTCCGATTCGTTCAGTATTGACTGAAAAATTTAGATATTAAATTGCTTTCGAATTGAGAAAGCACTCGATCACGACTGCCAGAATCAGGCCCCTGAAGGCAAACTTCCGAATGCGATAAAGAAATTTCCATTTAAAGTCTGTTGTAATTTCGATTGATATCGAATGCCGTAATTTGCCCCTTGAACTATAAGCAGTGTTATTTCATATGACAACGTGCAGCCACATGTTGCAAGACCAGCTTAAAGCTATTTTGAAAATAGATTGGATTTAACTGTCGCGTCCGACTACTGGGTGCCCCGGTGGGCTAGCTGGTGGTGATCTTGTCTCCAGTGCGAGGGCTTCGCGTTCGATTCCCACCAGAGACTCTGGTCTCCTGCAGACAAGCGTAGAGGTTTGAGGGATTAGCTTAGGGGGAATAATTGTACTAATGTTTCCCCCTGTGGACTGTAGGGATCATCACAATGATACTTCATCTTTTGGTGTTACAGCCTTCGGGCAATTCGGATGCAGGCAATACCAGGTATTCGGTCAAAATCCAAAATTTGCAGATTTTTTGGGATTGCGGCTGACTGGAGATCCTATATGGTACCTAGGGAGTAAGTAAACCCCCGTGGCATACAACCAGTCTGACTATTGGTTGAGGCTTCCGTTAGTATGCCTCTTTCGGGAAATGCTTCCTGTCTTTCAGGGAGATTGTCTTTTTGGAAGTTTCGCCTGTTCGTTGACAGGATATTTTAAGGAATCACGTGCTGGTTGTGTTTAAAACACAAAGTCGCGGGTAAAGATAGTACTTTTGTTTAAAAAAAAGAAATAAAATAATAAATTATAATACATAATAACTAGCGCAAGTTCTTCTATGCAGAACAAGCTTTTGAAAATTTTCAATAAAAAAAAATCGCATAAAACAATAAAACATGCTAACAAATATGCAAAAAAGCAAAAATATGCATATCTTTTTTTTAAAAAAAAGCTTACCTTATAATAAAGTTCGTCCAAATTTGAGGTATCATCGTTCAATGGAAATCGCTAGAGGGAGATGATCCGAAGCTTTTTGAGGCGGAAAATTTATGATTTTGACGTAGAGAATATGTGGTTTCAACAGGATGGTGCCACTTGCCACACAGCAAGAAAAACAATGCATCTTTTGAAAGAAAAGTTCGTAAATAGCATTATTTCTCCTAGAGGGGGAGACTTAGGGGCCATCAAGATCGTGCGAATCAACAATTTTAGACTATTTTGTGTGGCGTTTTTTTGAAATCGAACGTTTACAGCAATAATCCCTAAATATGCAGTTCAAGATTTTAAAAACAACATTATCGAGCAGCTATCAACCATTGACAAAAGTTTATTGAAGAACGTGATTGATAATTTTAATAAAAGATTGGGAGCCTGCCGAGTCAGTAGAGGAGGGGTGTCACTTTACCGACATAATTTTAATTTTTAACCTGAACTTATTTATAATAAACGAAATAAAAATATTTTTAATATCTCAAAAAGACTTTTGCTTTATTGCAAATCAAATAATTTCTCATTTATGGACAGTACACTTCACACTCTTACCCAAAGACCATTGTGACGCCTTAGATAGTTTATTAACCCTTTGAATTATATACAAACTAAGTAATATTAATAATAAATTAATGTTTTTTTTTATCTTTTTCTCATTTCAGGTGAGTTAAAAAAAATTATATCGTATTTCATTTTCGAATAACTCTGTAAGTGTAACAAGTATTTTTTTTAAATAAAATTGTGATGACTGTATTAATATTGATTGTAAATTATTATCTTATACTTTATTTATTAATTTGTTGTGCACTTTTTGTTAATTTTTCTTTTTTAATTTTACGAGATGAAACATTTGATGAGCATTCTTGCAAGCATTCATATTTTTGCACTTTTACGAGCCATAAAATAATATTTTTTTTTTTGTTGATTTGAATGTCATTTATTTTCTATTAATTGGCAATAAAATTATTGAAATCAGGCAACTTATATTATGTATATATGTATAAACAATATATGAGGAGTTCCATATTAAACCAATCATACTTTTCTTTTAAGAATTTAATTTAAAATAGAGTCGTTTCTTCTATGAAGTGTTCCATTATAAAACAATAAAACTTTTCTTTTAAGAATTTTATTTCAGTTTGTTACAACCCAGTAAAACAAATTTGGGTTTTTTTAAGCACTTAAGAGAAAAAGCGCATAATCGAGCACTTTAATAAGAGAGCTCTTATACAGCAGTAAATGATAAAGAATAAAATATACAAAAAAGCTGTTATTTTAGTGCTGACACCAAAGAAGGTCTTAAAGCGAACAAAATAAAAATATATTTTGGTTAACGAAAATGATTGAAAAGAGGCATTTAATCAAGTAAAAGCAAAACAATTTAGTTAGCCCTTAAAGCACCTTTTAAGTTTTTGCTTATTTCTGGTATTTAAGTTGAGTGTTCGACTAAAGTGTGTCCGGAGACCTATAGCAGGTTAGGTTAGGTTGGGATCCACTGGCAGCCGTGATCATGTCACAGCTCCCGTTGTGTTACCATGTTACACCGCCTCTCATGGGCCCTATGTTATCTGGCTCCTAGTATTCCCACGCAGCCACCCGGTCGATTCAATAAAGGAGTGGACCCCGTTCAAATCAATATCAGAGAGACAAGTTTTGTCCACAAGCGCTCTTCTACCAAACATTTCAAGTCTTAAATCTCCAAATACCGGACAATTGCAGAAAATATGTTCCGTTGACTCCTCCTCCTCCTCGTCGCCGCAACTTCTACATAAGTCATTATAAGGGAGCCACAGCCTCTGGGCGTGCCTCCCGATGTGCCAGTGGCCAGATTTTCCTGGTTTCTCCACAGGTAGTTTCATCGTGTCACCTCTGACTGGCAATAAGATGAAACTTGAGCGCTATAAGTTGCTTCCCTGCAAATAATATTGGACCACCTGATCCATTTTGATGAAATGGACTACTCCATGGACTGGTCCGATGTAATGCAAGCATGGACCCTGCTTCCCTGCAAATAATATTGGACCACCTGATCCATTTTGATGAAATGGACTACTCCATGGACTGGTCCGATGTAATGCAAGCATGGACCTGTCATTGTTAAAAAGTGTTTGTAGTGAGACGACATGTCTTCGTTTTTTAACGTCGTGCTTTTGTTTTTAAACGACTTCAAAACTAATCCTCTTGAGTATACCATGGAGTAGTTTTAAAACTACCCCTTTGTAGTCCAAAGCTGGGTTATATGGTCCTGCCCGAGGACATCGTAATGTTAAATAGACCATGTTTTTCCATACGTGTGGGTTATATGGTCTTGCCCTATGACATGCTAATGTTAAATATACCATGTTTTTCCATACGTTTGGGTTACTTTTGGACTAGTCCTAGTACTTTGTGGGCTACTCTGTACACGCGAGTTTGGACTGGTCCTATTATTTGCAGGGTTGCTCCTTGTGAGTGAAACACCTACATTATATGTTGAAACGTCTCGATTCAAGGTGGTGCCTGCATACGCCAACGAATCCGCAATGCAGTTTCCCTGCCCCTGTGTCCGCGGACCCAATTAAGGGTGACCAATGGATGTCTCGCTATATCCTCCAGATAAATTCGACATTCTCGAAAATTTTCGATGTGGTGAATACATTCTCCAGGGATCTTATGGCCGCCTTGCTATCTGTAATAATGTGAATATCCCCGCCAGATATTTCACCGTACCGGATGCGTCTCGCGGCTGTGTGGATGGCCATTATCTCAGCCTGGATGACACTGCAGTTTAGCTGCTCAGAGTATATACCAGAACCGACACCATACAGTGTTTTAGACCTGTCCGTTAATATTAGAATCGCATTCGCGGGAATTTGTGGTCATCATAGTGGACCAAGTTATAAAAAATGCTCGACCAATAGTAGAATTTCATGACAAATATTTTCGCAGAGTATTTCAACTACATACATCCTTTTAAAGGTGATTTTTGCTTTAAATTGTTTAAATTGCAAAAGACCCATTTCTAGTACAGTTAGAGGGTTAATGCGTAGCCAAAAATGTTCGCCGTAATGTTCTGAATAAATCTTCCTAGGACACTATATACCAAAAACGTTAATATCACACGATTTTCTAAGTTTTTTTTTACTACACAAGGGTGCAAATATAGATTTTTGTAATTTGACGGCTGCTGTTTGCGGGACTTGTGACCAACCGTTAAAAAACTTCATCTTTATTTCCCTTTTTTTGTCAATATCTCTCTCTTAGTATCGCGTTCTTTTCGTTTTTGTTTTGTGTGTGCATAAAAATTGTTATATCAGCTTGGTATTTCCTTAGAAATCTATTAATTTAAAATCACGACAAAAAAAAAAAAAAAAAAAATTTTTTTTAAAAATTTTTTTCTTAAATTAAAAATATACAATTAAATGCATTTCTAAGGAAATCCTCAAGTCACTTGAGGCAAATATAAAAAAACTCACGAAAAATCTCAATTAAATTATTAAAAATTGTATTTAGTTTTTATTTTGAAGCAAAAATAATGATTGAGAAAAAAAAGTTGCAAAAAAATGTTAACGACTTCAAACGAGACAAGTGCGAATAAGTAAATTATTTAATAAAATACAAGTCTTATGAGTGAAATAAAGAAAAATACAAACAAATTATTAAATAAAATTCTACACAGAAACATTTAAACGCACACAATCTGACGAACACATCTACACTGAATAAAAAAAAAAAACAAATAATTACAGACAAATAAAAAAAAAAACAAAATTAAGAGACGAGAGATGGTTATCGAAACAGTTAATCAACATTTATTTCAACACCCAATAAATCTTATTGCGAACATTATTAAATTGTACACATGTATAGACACTAACGCACACACACACATCCATACACAGCTGGGAAAGACATTCACTTACATTTACGTACTTTTTGATGATGACCAGCGATGGTAGCTTTAACTCTTTAACAGAAATTATCCTAAAAATGTTTTTAAATCAGTGTTGAGAGTTTTGGAAATAACTTACCTGAAAACTTGCCGTTTGTCACTTTGGTGACAAACTATGCTTTTACCAACACCTTCGCGTGTCAGAGGCACCATTGCACCCAGGTAGCAATTCGAATGTATAATCCTGCCAAACTAAGCACTCGTTTCTTGTTTAGAAGCTGGAGCTATCTAACCTCCGCTGCTTTTGAATAAATGCTTATAGCATCTGTTTAATAGCAACAGCACCTAGGGATAGTCCTTCATCAGTCCGACCTCTCCCACAAGCAGTGAAAAATCCCGCGGCTTTAAGAAGTAAATCACAACCTCCACGGAATCTCTAAAAGTATATTTTTAACGAAAAGGCAAAACTTCCGCAAAAACAAACTAACTGAAAGACAAAAAGATTTTCTCACAACAAGAATACTAACGATTGCCTCAGCCAATATTCTGACCGGGGGCTTGTCCTCAGGGGCTACTGACTCCCGTGGTACTAGATGGGATCTCTAATCAGCCGCGTTATAACGAGAGCCGACAATTTTATATTTAGGCTGTTATTATCTGTAAATCAGTGTTTAGAGAACACTTTTAGTTCATTTCCCTAATGCAATTTCAAAGTGCTTTAAAACTCTCATTTTAGAATTAAACTCCCAAATTTTTTTCCAATTTTTAATTATTGTAAAAAAACTAACACATCAATTTTGTATTAAAATTGAAATTTATTCTTTTGTTATTTTCACGTAAAAATTTATTTCATATTGTGGTTCTGACTGTTTCATGGCATCTACACAGAGAAAAATGAAAATTGATTTCAATTAAAACATTTGTAATATTAACTAAAAAATTAATTAAATTTGCACCAGTAAACAAATTAATAGTACCAATTAAACGTTTAATTCACCTAGCTAAACGTTTAGTTCACTTAATAAACGCTTTCGCGAGTTGATAAAGGACTTCTTGTGGGCAGATGTTAAGGATATGGACCTGGACGATATGGGGTTCCAACAGGATGGTGTCACTTGCCACACAGCCAACGAACAATGGCTCTTATTTATTTATGATTTCTTACAGCGCAGGATTTTGTATGTGTAAAAATTAGTTTCCAAATTACATAACATAAAATTTTAACATAAAAAAGGCTGTAGGAAAAATCGACCAAAAAAATGGCCCAAAAAAAAAATTAAAAATCGCCTAAATGAAGAATCGCCCAAAAGAACATGAAAAATGACCCAAAAAGTTATATATGAAATTTTGCCTAAAAGAAACGAAAAAGGGCCCAAAATAAAAATGAAAAATTACCCAAAAAGAAAAATTTAAAAATTACCCACTTTGCAAAACAGTGTTTATTATTCATATAAATTAAGTAACATACAAATGTAAGTTTTATGAAAAAAATTGCATTGTATCTTCGACAGCTGCGCGGCAGTATGGACAGTAATACCTATTTGAGCCCTCCGCCAAACTTTGTTCACTATTCAATAGTTAAATATTAATTAATCACTGCATAGTTATAATCAATTACTCAAAACAGAATATAGCTTTCTGCAAGGTGGCATGTCATAAAGTCCAGTGTCGTAATGTCCATGGACACTGTGACACTTTTTAAAATGTCATAACGTCCGTGGGCATTAAGATACTTTGCAAATGGACATTATGTCTATTTAAAAATGTCATAAGGTCAATAATTACTAAAGATGTTTAATGCAAAAAAAGATCTACATACACGCAGAGAAAAACCAGTTTTATTATGGTCACAACCAACAAAACTATTTTTAAAGAAACTTATTTTACCATAATATGGTTGTCGTTGACAATGATATGGTTAAATTAAACATTTAAAAATGGTTTTGTTGTTTTTTCTCTGCGTGCATATATTAAACATATAACGAAAACACTTTTGGGCGCAAGGATTTTCTCCCCTATGGTGTAACAAATACCGGCAGCGCTTACTAAAGCGTCTCGGCATAGCCGGCTTTCGGCCAGGTGCAAGTATTTTCTACTCTATGGTATAACAAAGACCGGCTTCGCTAACTAAAGCTACTCTGCGCAGACGGCCTTTGGGCGGGCGCAAGGATTTTTTGCTTTATGGTATAACAAGTACCGCTTTCGCTAAGTAAAGCTTCTAAAATCTGCCTTGTTTCCGAACGAAGGCCGACTTCGCAGATCAGCTTAAGTTAGCAAATCCAGTATTTGTTATACCATAGAGGACAAAATCCTTGCGCCCGGCCGAAGGCATGCTATGCAGAGAAGCTTTAGTTAGCGAAGCCGATTTTTGTTATACCATAGAGGAGAAAATCCTTGCCCCCGGCCGAAGGCCGGCTGTCCAGAGAAGCTTTAGTTAGCGAAGCCGGTACTTGTTTTATCAAAGAGGAGAAAATCCTTGCGCACGGCCAAAGGCCGGCCATGCTTTCGAGCTTGTAAGCTATGCTTTCGAGTTTGTCCACGGACACTATGACACTGGACGTTATGACATGCCACATTTTTGCAATATGTCCCGTTATTTTTATAAATAACATTTAGGAATTCAACGTATAGTAATAATGAATGATTCAGACAAATAGTATGTAAGATTTTGACGAAATTTTAAAAATGAAAAATGGGCTATTTTTCATATAATATTTTTCATTATGAAAAATCACCAAATTTAAAAAACGAAAAATCACCCAATAATAACGAAAAATAACCAAAAAATTTTGGGTCACTTTTCATATGAATTCAGGCCCAATTGTACATGTCATTTTTTTTGGGCGATTTTTCATTTATTTTTTTGGGCCATTTTTCTTTGGCCGATATTTGCTACAGCCATAAAAAATTATAACATTAAAAATTTCGACAAAAAGGATTAGACAAAATATTTAAAAAAGAGTACCCTAAAAGAAATTGCGTTGCTGTTTATTTGTTGGTGATAAGGAAGAGAATTCCAAAGACGAATTGCGTTAATGAAAAATTGCAATTCGGAAACTAGGCATCGAAATTTCGGAAATATTATGCTTTTACCCCTTGGTGATCTAGCAACTCTTATTTTTTCAAAAAGGTATTTCGGCTTTTCGGTGTAAATCACTTTATGCAAAAACAAAAGAACCCATATAATATTAGTAAGGCTTTCGAAAGAAACTCCATATAGAGTTTTCGAGTATGCCGAAACTTGGTCACGCCTTTTAAGTCCTTATATATATCTAATGAAGTTGTTATACAATACCTCAAGGTTTTTCGTACTAGAAGAATCACAATGAGAAAACAACTCGCACCCTTATGTAAGGCTTGGAACCAAATAAGCTGTTGCAAGAAGGATTTTGACATTCAGCGGTTTAAAGTGTTGTCGAGTATGCCGAAACATGGTCACGCCTTTTAAGTCCCTATATATATCTAATTATGTTGTTATACAATACCTGCTTGACACCAAATAAGCTTTTGCAAGTAGGATTCTGACATTCAGCGTCCCACCAGTGTATTTACATGGCTAGACCACGTTAAGTTGCTGTTAAACACTAATCCCAGATTTTTTGCCGTTTTAACGAGTTCAATTTTCTCATTGTTTATTAGGATATCATTTTCGATTAAAGGTGTAACCAGACATTTTGATTTTCGTGGATTTAAGCACATACCATTTTGAGATGCCCAATTATATATGTTGTTTAGGTCGTAACTGAGTTTTTCAATGCTTTCCTTAATTGATGCTACTGGACTACTCAAGTATAATTGTACATCATCTGCAAACATGTGGACACTTCAGTGAGTTATTGCTGCGGCAGATCGTTAGCGTAAATTGAAACTAATATTGGGCCTAAAATCGATCCTTGAGGTTCACCTCTAGACAATGATATGGGACTAGAGGCTTTGTTGTTTATGAACACCGATTGAATACGATTACTGAGGTATGATAAAATTAGTTTTGTTGATGAAGATGAAAAGCTAAAAAGAGTCCTTAGCTTTGTGCATAAAATTTGGTGGTCTACCGTATCAAAAGCTTTAGAGTGATCAAGTAGAACTAAAAAGTTAATATTACCATCATCAAGAGTTCGCCATATATTCTCCGAGACTTCAAGTAAAGCAATTATGCAGCTGTGGTTAAGGAGCATATAGACGACATGTTTTTGTCATCTGACATGTCAAATTTCCCACTGCAAAACACATACATGTCGTGTGTTACCTTTTTAACTTTGCTTCTGTAAAAGTCAGACGCAAAGTCATCTGACAAAATTTCAATTAGAGCGTGCTCTATTTTCTTCTGACAAACCATCTGACATCAGAAATCTATGCCGGGAAGAAACTGGCAGCGGCGTCAACTATTGACGGAATCATTAGCCGGCTGAAGTTAATATTTTACAATACCATGATATGTATGCTCATCTCACCATTGAATAGAATTTATGTAAATATATACATAAAAACCGTTTAATTATAAAATTCTAAATTGGTATCTTTAAAATAAAAGAAAAAATGTTAAGATGGCTAAATTATTTTACGGCGCAAATAAATATTTTCGTGGCGGCAGCAAGCTATTTTGAAACCGAGAACTACTTTGGTTTCTGCAATAACAATGCGAAAAAAAACAGAGACAATGTCAGAAGCAAATTACATGTAGTTTTGTGACCGAATATTATAAACCTTATGTAAAACAGCAATTTTGACAGACATGAACAATTACATGTGACTTGAAAATTTGACATGTCAGATGACAAATACATGTCGTGTACGGGCGCCTTTAGGACGAAAACCTGACTGTTTATCAGATAGCAAATGATTATCATAAACGTAGGAACTTATTTTGCGGTGCAAAACCTTTTCTAATACTTTCGACAGAAAGCTAAGAATAGCAATTGGTCGATATTCGGTGTTCGTTTTTGGAATTGGAATTATTTTTGCATGTTTCCACTTAACAGGAAAATTACTTGTAGTGATAATGGTGTTAAATAAATGGGTGATATATGGCAGGAGAACAGGTAAGATGACTTTAATAAATTTTGGATGAAGATTATAATATCCTACAGAATTAGATTTTATTTGAATGCAACTGGTAAAAACATCAAGCTGGCTAATGCATGAGAACTCAAACATGTTTTGTTCAGACATATTGTTGTTGCTGGTGTAAAATGTATTGTTGACCAATGCTGTGTTGCTTGGTGTTGCCATTGGGGCATTAGCAAAAATATGGTGGAGGTCATCAGCGTCGATAGAGGAGGCAAAATTTTTAACAGGATCGCCAATTCCTATATCCTTAATAGTTTTCCAAGTACTTTTGGATTCAAGAGCAGAACCAAATCGCTTGGAATAATACTCGGACTTTGCGATTCTTATTTGGTTATTGACTTCCTTTCTTGCAGAACGAAAATCCGTCTTTAGATCTACTGTCTAAAAACGTTTCCACCGTGAGTACGTTAAATTGCATGTTGAATAGTAGCATTGAAGCACGGGTTGTTTTTTGGTTTAATAATTTTTATTTTCAAAGGTTCTGTTTCATCATACAGTTGTAAGATATTATCCTCCAGAAAGGACAGTTGCTCATCTACAGATGTCATATTGTAAATATTACTCCAGTTTATCTGTAAAACGTTTTCATTTAAAATGTTGTGGTTTAAGTTTCTAAAGTCACGATATGAATAGGATTGTTCTTTTTGTTCTACCATGAAGTCATATGCTGCAAATAACAAGTCATTTTGGAAAATGAAACTTGATCGTAAAGCAGAACTTTCGATATATCTCCCACGAAAATAAGATCTAAAAGCATGCTATCGGTTTTTGTAAAATGAGTAGCTGTAGATGTGTTAGTAGGTGTGAGTCCTATCGATTTCATACTGTTTCTAAACGAAGTTTCCATTAAGAGGTTATAATTAAAGTCTCCTGCTATCAATATATCGTTGCATGGCATAATTAAGGTTTCAGTTTTTAAAATAAAATATGTATAAACAATAGAACAGTTCGGTCTATATGCGCAACCAACTAACATTTTTCTTCCAAAAGATGAGATTTCAAGAAAGATATATTCGATTACCTCATTTTTTCTGTTTAACTGCAGAATTTACAATTAATATTGTCTTTGACAGGTTTGGCAACACCACCACCGCCTCCAACCAGTCTATCAGATCTAAATACTTTATATCAGTCACGGGCACATTTGCAAATCCTATCTACGCGTGCATAGGAATAAAAATGCTGCTTGTGTGACGTCGACACATATACACTATAAACTTCTTTGTGTGGTCTGTGACAATGTACGTTCGGCTGTTGCTTTGTTGTTATTTCGTCAACACAAGCATAAATGTGATATCCATGTAAGGATATGTCTTTATATCCATGTAAGGATATGAGACCAGGATATCAGACCATCTGAGGTTGACTTACTAAACCATGTTTTGCGTGAGAAATTCAATTGCCGTGTTATCTCATGTCGTGGCGATATTAATTAGCTGCCCCATGATCATGTGATTTTACACCGCTGGACTTCTTTCTTTGGGGATATTTAAAAGAAAAAGTGTACGTCAATAAGCCAAGAAAACTTCAAGAGCTAAAGGATGAGTTTATTCAGCACATTAACGACATTGAACCTAAATTGAGTCTCAGAGTCATTTAGAATATGGACCCTCATATAGTCTGGGTTCACACTATGAAAGTTTCCTTTCAGAAAGTCTGAGTTTATTGGTGAGAGGGTTGAGAATAATAGCATGTTCTTTTCCCCTCTCACCAATAAACTCGGACTTTCTGAAAGAAAACTTTCATAGTGTGAACCCAGACATTGCGATATGCAACCGAAACCGTGGCTAGCATTTGGGTGATATTTTGTTTTACACACAACTGTCATTGATCCTTCTATTATAATAAACTATATTAAGATAATTCTCTATACTAAATAACTTGTTATACGTCCGACAAAATCCTGCCTTTAGCTAACGCCAAGTTGTAAGTGGGAGAGTTTTAAATTTGTTAATTGAAAGAACAATAAATTAATCATTTCTATACTTCAAAAAGGTAATCAGAAGTAAACATGTAGTAAATACTATGTAAATAGAAAATAAATAATAAATTTTAAGAGAAATTGGTCCACATTTGGGACTATATTTCTTTTCCTATTATACCGTTTGTGCTCTATTTTAATCAAAAACTTAAACTTTACACTTAAATGGTTTTTTCTGTTGAGTCGTTCGGAGGTGAGCGTGTTTTGAACAGACGGACAGACCGCAAGGCAAAGTTAAACCGACTAAGAACTATTCCAGGACTAATTAAAAACAAAAGTTATGGAGTATTAAATGAATATTTCAAAAATTGCCCAACTAACGGGGTATATCTAGCCCTTATTCAGCACTAAATTTCATTGAACTAAATTCATACAATTTATAATTCTATTACAAGTCCCATCTCTGTTATAGCACAAATGAAAAATTTTCATTAATTTGAAAATGAATGTACATAAAAGTATTTGTCTGGAAATTTATGTGGCTTACAATGAAAAATGGACTCATTTTAATCAATAGCCAAATAAAAATTTGTTTGCACAAATTTATGCTGCACGACAAATATTTTTTGATTACTTTGTAATGCACATAAATTTTCAGTTGTACACACGTTACAAGTTCCTATTACAGTCCCTATAGATTATGAATTAAAATCACCACTTGACTTGAACAAGTGTCTTCACCGTTAAATGGGAAAAAGAGTACAGGGTTTTCTTTGGAGAGTTTACTCTGAAATGCAATAAAAGTGCCCTTTACACCCACACCACACTAGTGCAGAGTGTATAATGTGTTTGTACTGATGTGTGCAACACCTTAAAATATTGGTCAAGGACTTACGTCTTAGTACACCGATCAGCTCAGAATCGAATTATCTAACGAGGTCCGTCCGTCCGTCTGTCTGGCTGGCTGGCTGTCCTTGTGCACAAAGTAAGTTCGCAGCTTTGCAGACAGTTTGATTCAATTTGGTTCATAGTTTCTAACTGCAGCAAGGACCACCTATATTCCAAATGTTAAGAATCGTTCCATAATTTCATTTAGCCCTAATGCAAGCTTCATTCCGGAATATAGTTTTTGTGCAAATAAACCATATTATTATGTTGGTATTAAGACTAAGTTTGGTTCAACCTTTTTTTTTTTTTTTGTAAATCTAAATAATCTTACCAAATTTTATTGGAATCGGTCTATAGTTAGCCAAAGCTTCCATACAAGTACTACTGCAGAAAATAGCTTTTAATGCCATAACTTCCTTATAAATGTTAGTATAGACATACAATTTGGCCACAGTAACTTTTGCAACAGTGTTATTATGTGTAAAAATTGTGTGTTAAACCCCCTTCTTAATACCACTTAAAGACAATAAAATCTCAAATTGATGAATATATCGCTCATTTGCTGCAAGACCGGCATAACTCAAAAAAATCCATTTCGAGATAAACGCATTTAAAGTTTTTGATTTGCACTAACTACTTAGAAAAAAAGAAGACACATACTCTTCAAACTGGGAAAGTATAAAAGATATAAAGATGAATTTAATACACAATATAAAGAAAAACAAAGCGAAAAATTCTGCATCTCTAACTCCAAAATTTCATTTTTTGAGTTATGCCGGTCTTGCAGCAAATGAGCGATATGTTATTAATATACAGCTCAAAGAACTTTTATATGAATTTTAACCTCATAACATAATCTTGTTTAGGTGGGTTTATGATTGCCCCAGGGTCCCAAAAAATGGCACGCTTGCAAAAGTTTGTCTCTGGTTACTGTGGTGCAGCGTATCATATAGTCTGGTTAAAGCGACTATACTTTCTGAGTCATCGTTCAGACTTGAAAATTGTGTTGCAGCATTTATTGAGTATATTGGTGTGAGTGGTGAGCAGATTGGGGGGGGGGGGGGGGGATCTACTAAGTTTCATGTACTCTGCAATTCTGTTTTACTTTACTCAGTCTCATTTTCGGATAATTTCGATTACGAATTTGGGATTAAATATGCATAAGTTAAGTATTTCCCACTTGAAATATCCGTACTTGAATCAATCTTTCTGTAGTACATGATTCAAGAAAATCTGTACCTACTGTATTCTTGATACCGCTTCGGATTGAATTGAGTACGGATATATGGATTTTTCTTTTGTGTGTATACCTGTACACATATATTCCTTCTACTCCTCTGGGGAAAATGGGGCTACATAGGTATAATTTACATCTTTTTATGCCCACCACCACTGCACAGAGCTATATTTAGGTCAAATGCTTTATTAAATTGATTTATTTAATAATGATAATGAGTAAATGGTTACGATTAGAAGCAGTTGTTCTAATTTAAACGAAATAGTTAAAAAAAATTGAGTTTAACCCAATCAAAAACTCAAAATTCATATTTTTGACTTAACACCTTTTTCCTAACGTCAAAGGTATTAGAGCTAACACTCCAAAACATGTAGTTACAAATTTCGCCGAGTAAAAATTATTTTTTATACCTATTTGCCATAGAGGTACATAAATAAAATTTTTTCTCCCGCCTTCGAAGTATTTTTGATAATTTTGACATCAACATTCATATAAAACTTCTGGTTTTAAAAGTTTTCCAAAAAAATATAACAAAAAAAAATTCAAAGTTTGGTAAGCTTAAGAAAGGAACCTCTTCAAAAATAAACAAAACTTCACATCATTAGCCAGTGATGAGGAACTTTGGAAAAAAGTCGTTTGAGAACCTAAAATTTCACGACCCACTGTAGGTAGGTACCTATTTAACTTTCGAACGCCGGACCTTAAGCCTGCGTTTGACTTTATGAAATCAGAATTTTCTTGGTAATATTTGGTCAGTGTATGTTTGTGTAGGTTTTGAATTTATTTATGTAAATGTATAAAAACTAACAATGTATTTATCTTAACTTTAAATAGGTAGGTAGGATGGTTACTGTTCGTCGAATCGACGAAGCTCATTTACTTTTTGTTATAGGTACCTATAACTTTTTAATGAGTGTTCAAATAACGCCCTTTTTTGTCAACAACGTTAGCTGCTGCCGAAAGTTTGTAATGAGTTGATGTACGCTGGATCCTTACTTTTTTAAAGTTTAAAGATCGAAAACCTTTAATTGCAGACCTTAATTAAGGAAAACATTCAAAACAGAATAGGTAGGTATCTTGTCAACAAGAATCCGTCGGAAATGTTGTCAAATGTCCAAAAGAGCGTAAAATTTGTCACCTCTGTCCCTAAAGTAAACGCAGAATGACGAAAAGATCATGTATTGTATGCAAGAAAAGCATCTGTTTTGAACATAAAATTGAACTTTGGGTATCAGGCGTCCAATCAGGTTTATAACTTTATATTTATTTTCTTTTGTATTATTCGACCGGTTATCGTTAAAATCTGAGTAAGAAAAAAAGTATTTCTTTTTTCTTTTTTAGTTTTTGTTATTATATAAAGTTTTTTATGCAATTTAAAAAACAAAATCAAAAAAGGTTCAAATGCATATATGTACGTGCTACTGGGATGGCAACTGGCCACTACAGTTCAGTAATATGTCTATTTTCGATTAATATATGTAAGAGTTTTAAGACACATCCCTGCAAATAATAGGACCAGTCCAAACACGCGTGTAAAGAGTAGTCCACAAGGGACCAGGACTAGTCCAAAACTAACCCAAACGTATGGAAAAAACCTGGTATATTTAACATTACGATGTCCTAGGAGAGGACCATATAACCCACCTTTGGACCACTAAGGAGTAGTTTTAAAACTACTCCATGGTATACTCAAGAGGATTAGTTTTGAAGTCGTTTAAAAACGGAAGCATGTCGTTAACAAACGAAGACATGTTGTCTCACTACAAACACTTTTTAACAATGACATGGTCCATGCTTGCATTGCATCGGACCAGTCCATGGAGTAGTCCATTTTATCAAAATGGATTAGGTGGTCCAATTTTATTTGCAGGGATTCTTTATCAAATTTGATTAATTTTACTTTTTTCTAAAATACACGGTATTTGCCAGTAGTCGGCATACGATTTACCAATCCTCGGCATGTAATGATCCAATTGTCGGCATGGCTATTTTTTAAAGAAAAAAACTAATTTGTACACGAATTAAATTGATAATTTATTGAAAATTAAAGCTTTTTACTCTCTAAAATGCTTAAAATGTACATTTGTACGTTTATGTAGTATTACACGCAAAGAAAAAACATGTTTTAAAATGGTCACCTCCAACAAAACCATTTTAAAGATAATTTTGAACATGTTATGTTTAGTTTACCTATATTATTGTCTCCGACAACCATATTGTGGTTAAATTAGTCCTCCACCAAGACGCCATAACTATATTATGGTTGCCTCAAAACATGTTGTGGTTAAATATGACAATAATTTGTTTTCAAATTAACAATAGTATTTGCATTTTTTGCAAGAGCAACATGCTATGGTTGAAAAATAATCATGCTAATGTAAGTGTTAAATATATTTTGGTTATTATTAACTATAACATGTTCGGATGCAACCATAATATGGTTGTGGCTTCTTGATGGACGACTTATTTAACTATAATATTGTTGTCGGAGACAATAATATGGTTAAATTAAACATAATAAGTTCAAAATTTTCTTTAAAAATGGTTTTGTTGGAGGTGACCATTTTTAAACATGTTTTTATCTAGGTGTACACACGTAGAAAAAAAAATTTCACCTCCAACAAAACTATTTTTAACGAGAAATTTAATACATATTATGGTTAGTTTAACCATATTGTTGTAGTCACAACCATATTTTGATGTTATGGCTAAATATGACATTAATTTCTATACCACTAATAGTTCCTTTTAACAATAGTATTTTCCTCTTTTCCCAGAACAACATGCTATGGTTAACCATGCTTTTATAAGTGTTAAATATATTTTTGTTATTACCTAAAACATGTATGAAGGCAACCATAATGTGGTTATTTCTTCTTGATAAAGGACTATTTTAACCAAAATCACCGGTGACAAAATAATTGTTAAATTAACCATATGATTAAGATTTTTCTTTTAAATAAGTTTTGTTGGAGGCAGAGCTACGTAGGTATAAAAATCTGAAAACAAAATGATTTCAACCAAACTGATTTCAAATTTGTAACATGTTTTTCCTCGTGCTACCAATGAAGGCAGAAACAATATACCTATGTATGTAGGTAGGTACCTATGTATCCGTTTTAGGGCTTTTTATTAATTTTGGCATCGATTTGTTAGTGCATATTTTATCGTTTGCAGCATTTTTTTTTTTTGCATAATTTAATAAAAAGAGCCTTTTTGAATCTTTTTATAAGTTTATAGCGCATATTTTGTCTTTTTGAGGCATATTTTGGTAGGTACAAGTCAAATTTTTTAGATGACTACAAGAGCTTTCGCAGCAAATAACAAATTTTTTTAAATATCTATCCGTAACCCAATTCAATTTTACCATCTTCATCTGTTTTAAACATAAAATTGAACTCATGCGTCAAATAATATTCATAAAAAATTAAATATGTTTCAAATGTGTTTTACTGCCTGTTTTTAGAAAACGTAAGCAAGTGAGTGAGTGAGAAATTATATTGAAAACAAAAACAAATTTTCGTTTTTTATTGTTGTTTTCAATATAATTTCTCACTCACTCACTTGCTTACGTTTTCTAAAAACAGGCAGTTAATAAGGCTAAATTTTTACAAAAATTTTTCTATAAATTCAATTCAAATCCATTTTAATCTTTTATGAATAGGTACATAGGTACATACATACATACATATGTACCTACGCCAGCAGATAAGTATTTTTCCGAAACCTTTTCAATTTAATACCGACAGCGCCATCTGGTAGACCGAAAATGACTAAGTACAATACAGAAAATATCTTCCATTAAAATAAAACTACAAAAACTTCCAACAAAAAACAAAATATAAAGCAAAAAGGCGCCAAAACCAAATGAAACCATATGAAAACACGTAAAAATTGCCAACAAAAACGGTCCGCTTTTTTACATTCCCACACACACATATGCAAACACAAAACTACAAACAACAACAAAACCACCTGCATTAAAAACTTGTTTCTTTTTTTTTGTTGCTCGTTTAAAAAAAACACCACCACTTGCTAGAAAGGCGTGATTTTTAAAAACAAAACCACACCCCCACTAATGGAAGTATTAAGAAAACAAGAGAAAATAATTCTAAAGAGCCTGCTCAAAGAGAGCCAAAAACTGGTTTATTTTAAGAAATTAATATAAAAAAAATTCTGATTGGAATTGTTTTAGTTTGTTTTTGTGTAAAAAGAGAGCGAATAAAGAAATGTGATGAACGTGTGGGTTTGTGCAATAACACACACCCAAACCATTTCCAGTTTTTATTTGCTGCTTCCAACCACTTTAATAATGGAAGTTAGGCAAGGCAGAAACAACAAAAACATTTAAGGTGGGGAATTTTTTTTCGTTTTGCTTAGCACAGTTAAAGCATCAGTACAAAAACAAAAATGGCGTCTTTATTATGCGATTGCTGATGGGGTTTTACTAGGGTTTGTTCGTTTGTTCGTTAGAATACCGGTGAGGAAAACTTGTGCATTTTATGAGCAGGAATTGAGTATGAGTAGGAATTCTGTGAAAAAGGTTTCACTTGATTACCCCCTTAAAAGAAAACTAAGTAAAGCAACAGCAACAAAATGTTTTTCTTTTTGAGTTTAACAAAAAAAACCTACCTACAATGAAAACTAAATGAATGCTAAAGGAAAAGGGAAACAGGAAGTATGAAGGGTGTAACTGGAATTTTCTTAAAACATACCAAAAATAAAACGGCTGCAGTAGCAGGTAACCATACAGTTCATAACACACGCTTACACTTTACAAAAGGAATTCTAACGTTTTAACAGCAACCAACATTCATTCATTCATCCGTCAGTCTGTTGATTCGACTGACTTACCGACTCTGACTAAATTTTATTGAAGTTGCGGCTTTAATTTCTCATTTATTGTGGATATTTTGTTGTGGTTGCTGTAATATTATTTAAAGAAGTTTTAAAGAATTCATTTGCAATTGCCAACATTTTGTCGTTTAGTGTTTCTTTAAACATTTAGGATTTTTTTCGTGGATTAAAGAGTTTAAATGTAAAAAAAAATTAATATTTAAAACAAACTTCAGCTAAAAAAAAAAAAAAAAAATAAAAAATTAAAAAGAAAATAATTCTGGCAAAATTATTTAAATTTAATGTTCCCGTAGAAATTTATTATAATTTTCAGCGAATGTTTTTTTTTTAATTATTGCGAAAAGGGACTTTGATTCGTTTTATATCTAGTGTCAATTTAACACAACAAATTGGAAAAAAGCCACCGATCACCTTGGGAGAAATTGTGGCTCTAATTTAATAAATAAAGTTCTAAAATTTTTGTAGTATTTTCCACAATTTTTGCGTTTTTGCAAAAAAATAAAAAAAAAAAAAAAAAAAAACATGTTAATCGATAAACATTTATAACAACAAATTTTGATCCACCATGTAAAATACCATTTGGTTTAAAGACTGATGTTTGACTTAACTGCCAGCCGTCGTCAATGGCGCTGAGTGTAAAGCGGCAAAGATTTCTGAAGAGATTGTGTGGTTACTATCGAAACATGTCAAATCAACTTGTCCGTTGGTTCGAGCCCGGGTTCGGTCAATGACTAAAAATTATCAATACATTTTTGTCGGTCAAGTGACCCCCTACTGGCTCAGCAGGCTCCCAATCTTTTGCCAAAATTCTCAATCACAATTTTCAGTAAACTGTTCCCAATGGTTGACATCTGCTCGACAGTGTTGTGTCTTAAACTGTTGTGGTATTATTTCTGTACACTTTCGATTTCAAAAATCCCCACAAAAGAAAAAGTCTAAAGGTGTCAAAGCGCACAGTCTTGGTGGCCAATTCACTCCTCTACTACGACAAATAATTCGATTTTCGAACTGGTCTTTCCACACGTCCACTGTTGGTCTTGCTGTGTGGCAAGTGCCACCATCCTGTTGAAACTACCCTACAAAATATGAATGAGCGAATCATCATATTTTTCACGTAAGCGTTAAGAAAATGATAGAAAGAAAAAAAGAAAACTTGATTTTCTGTAATTTCTCCCATAATTTTCTTAAGACCAACTTGAAAAATATGACAAATCGCTCATTCATTTCTATACGTCTGCATCATAAATTTGTCGCCACAAAAAGTTTCAGATTATTTCCCTGTAGCGATTTTTATTGACCGATGATACCTTAAATATGGACACCAACATCATTGTACAGGTACTCCTTCTTATTCACTCTGCTAATGAGATGAATTTATTCACAATCACGAATCATAATCTGAAGATGCACTGGCAACAACAATATCTTCGCAATTCATTTTCAGTATATTTTCTTGAGTTAAAACATTTTGGCGTATGCAAATGTTTTTGGTACTTTTCTTAAGTTAACACGCTCTTTATGTTGATATTTGAGGTTCTGAAGTTAACGCATGTCTCTATTATCTTCTCTTAAGCTGTGAAAATAAACGGTCTCCACTACAATTAGTAATCACTAAGCTAAGGAATATTCTTTCTTGGACTTTGTTCGATTATGTTAGGCTCAGATACTAAAATCTGCTGTTTCCTTTGTAACGATCTTTAAGTACTGCATCAAATGAAAACATTCTGATTTTAACTCACAAGAATTAGTATCTACGGGATACAATTTGGTAAAATCTTTGCATTTTTTTTGTCAACTGATCAGAATCAGAATAATACTCGTATAATTTTTCCATTTTCTTGGCCAGGCTTTGAGCCTTATTTTCCTGTTGCTACTGGTTGACTGATATCACATCCAATTGATGTCAAAGTGTCAGAAATATGTTTATAGCCATTCTTAAGAAGATTAATAGCATAAGCTCTTGCTATTTGAATATAATTTGGAAAGTTCTGAGTTTAAGGGTAAAATCCTATAATTTTTTTTAATAAAATTTAATTTTAATTAAAGACAAAATTTCCGGATCTATTTTATTTCTTAGTCGGAGCCCCCGACGCGTCGGGGTGACCTTTTGGTAAAGATCATAACCAGCTTCCACTCTATTCGCAATTAGTCCTATTTCCTTCCGAAACTATAAGCACATTTCTGTTTTCCAAAAAAGCAATCAAAGCATCAGTTTCTAACGTATTGCTCTGTTTGCTTTCTATCCAAAAATAAAAAGCTTCATCCAACGATACTGGCACTAAAAGGAGTTTAATATTTATTAGAAACTTCGAATAAACACTAAATACCGCTCCTTAGTGCTCGGTTCGGTAGATTTGTTGAAAACACAAACGCTAATAGTTTTTGTGAAGAAAATCATTAAAAAAAATAACGTTTTCCTGTTTGTCATCTTTCGAACACAAAAATATTTCTGTTTTTATCCAACTTAACAAAAGATAAGAACATTTAATTCCGTTCTGTTTTTTTTTTAATCCACAAACTTCATTGTGTTCGGTTCGGCTCATTAATGTTCGTGTCTTTTGGCTGGTAAAACAAAACCAAACATTTTTTACAAAAACAAAATACACATACGAAGAAAACAAAAAGCCAGCAAAATAATATTACACAAAAACAAACAAATACACAATACAAACACGTGCTGCAATCGTTGCTTAAATTTTTTGTTTGTTAATTTCTTTATCAATGTAAAAAAAGAAACATTATAGAACATTCTGTTTTTTAACGAAAAACAGAACAGTATATAATGTTCGGCTCTTTCTTTAAAATAGTTACGAACGGTATTGGGGGTTGCGTTCGTCTACACAACTACTAAAAAATAGATATCGTTATCTGGGTGTGTGAGCCGACCGCTAAATTATGTACTGTTTGTTTTCGAACACTGATACATTTAAACATAAAGATTTTCGATGAATGTAGAGCGCGATATCAAATTATATTAATAGACACAAAATTGTGCAAGGTTGCATTTAAAATTATTTAAATAAATGTTTGTCGACGAACTTTTTATATGGAAACTTGAATTTTTTCGATTTGCGTTACGTTGAGAGCACCCTGTGTCAAACAATTTTTTTTTTTTGTTCAAACTTACCATAATTTTTCCATAGCATATACAAAGATTTTTGGATGTTTTTGGTATTTAAAGAATTTTTGGGTTTTACTAAAACCATAGAATTTTCAAAATAAATTTGCTGCTAAATAAACTTTTTTATTTTTGGCAGATGATTGCTGAAACCCTGCAATCATTATAAGGATTAAATTCTTAAAAGCATGTAGCATACTAATATTTAAAACGTTGTTAATTCCCTATTTTGGATCGCACTTGAGAGATCGTAGTAGAAAAATTTACCGATAACGATTACAAAAATACCTGAGAAGTTTTCTTAAAAAAAATCATATCAAACTAACTTTTATTGTTTTTATTATAACTTTTTTTACACTTAATAATATCTTGTTTATATTAAACAATAAAATGCAAATCATATCACCGACCACATTCAACAATTCTGTTTTGAAAATCAACTTTAACCACATAAATTTAGTTCAATACTGTTTGTCAATTTAATTATTTTTTTTTTGTTCTTTGTATACATCAATCAAACTTCGAATTACCCTAAATTCATTAATAAACCATAAATCAATAATTACTTCTGAAAATAATTATTGATTTCTTTTGTTTTAATTTACAAGAAAAAGTCTGAAAGTTCAAGCAAAAACCTGCTTCAGTCATGAAATAACAATAAAATTGTTGCAAATAATTCTGAAAAAAAAAAATTGAATTTGTTTAATAACTGAACTAGTTTTGTTGACAATTTTTTTTTATTTTTTTCAACTACTTTAAATCTGGGGCCCATGTGTTTGGAACTCAAGTCATAATTTGTGTTATTAATGTGAATATTAATATATTTTCAATGTGCTCATGTTTCGATTAAGTTTTTTGCTGTTTTTTTTTGTACTGCAGCAAAAATAATTTTTAATACAAAACAAATATAAACTAAAAAAAAATTAATAACAGGAAGTTTTAAATAATAGCAAGAACTAGTTTTCATTTCTTGTCGATATTTTTTTTAAATCCGTATTTCCAATCTGTATTTTGTTCGTAATAAATATTAATAAAGTCTATTGCAGAGATATACGAATTGTAATATGACTAAAATCAATTTGTTTGTGTGTCTTTTTAAGTAAATAGTTTTACTTTGTTGTTGAAGGCATTCATTTGATAAAAACCAACAATTTGCCTTGCGATAGTATCACATAAATTCTATTGTATCTAAAAGATATTATGCATTGTAATTTTTCAAGCATTGTATAGTTTCAATCCTGTTGAATATAAAATATACTTAAGTATTTTTGGACACTTAAGTATTTTTTGGACACTTAAGTATCTCATAGATACTTTAGTATATTATGGGTACTATAATATCTAATAGATACTTAAGTATATTATGGATACTTTAGTATCTCATTAATACTTTAGTATATTATGGATACTTTAGTATCTCATAGATACTTTAGTATGTTAAGGATAATCTAGTATCTCATAAATACTTTAGTATCTTATGGATGCTTTAGTATATCAAAGATACTTTAGCATCTTTTGAATACTTAAGTATCTCATAGATACTTTAGTATCTTATGGATACTTTAATATCTTATGGATACTTTAGTATCTCATAGATACGTAAGTATCTTATGCAAACTGAAGTATCTCATAAATACTTTAGTAAATAATGGATACTTTAGTATCTCATAGATACTTTAGTATCTCACAGATACTTTAATATCTCATAGATACTTTTGTATCTAATGGATACTTTAGTATCTCAAAGATACTTAAGTATATTATGGATACTTTAGTATCTCATAAATACTTTAGTATCTTTTGGATACTTAAGTATCTCGTAGATACTTTAGTTTTTTATGGATACTTTAGTCTCTAATGGATACTTAAGTATCTCATAGATACTTTAGTATATTATGGACACTTAAGTATCTCATAGATACTTTAGCATCTTTTGAATACTTAAGTATCTCATAGATACTTTAGTATATTATGGATACTTTCGTATCTCATAGATTGAATATAAAATATACTTTAGTATCTTATGGACACTTAAGTATTTTATGGACACTTAAGTATCTCATAGATACTTTAGTATATTATGGACACTTAAGTATCTCATAGATACTTTAGCATCTTTTGAATACTTAAGTATCTCATAGATACTTTAGTATATTATGGATACTTTCGTATCTCATAGATACTTTAGTATCTTATGCTTACTTTAGTATTCCATATTTACTTTAGTATCTTATTGATACTTTAGTATATTATGGATACTTAAGTATCTCATAGATACTTTAGTATATTAAGGATAATCTAGTATCTCATAAATACTTTAGTATCTTATGGATACTTAAGTATCCATTTAGTATCTTATGTTTACTTTAGTATTCCATATTTACTTTAGTATCTTATGGATACTTTAGTATATTATGGATACTTAAGTATCTCATAGATACTTTAGTATCTCATAGATACTTAAGAGTTCCATAGATACTTAACATTAACTTATAGAGCTGTATTTTAAAGATACTACAGAAGACTAAAGGATACTTAACATACATTATAATTTCATTGATATAGGATTACAGATACTGTAGTATCTTATTATTTGCTAGTCAAACAACCTGTATATTACTTTAGGTTTTAAAAGGACTTTTAAATAAAAATAGATTTTTTGGATAGATGTTAATTATTAAGTATCTTAAGAATATTTAATTTAGTATCTTTTAAAAAAATACTTAAGTATCCATAAAATACTTGTCCATCATGAAGTATTTGCTAACTAAAAAAAAATTTTTTTTGTATTTTACACAAATTAAGCCATAAATCAGAAATAAAATATTCAAAATTTATTTTTAATTTAAACACCATCACTGTTCGTCCATCCGTCTGTCTGCCAGTTTGCGTTGTTTTCATTTACAACTTTGTAATCAACTTATTCATCATCATCATTATAAAACAAAAGCAAATGATCCAACTGAACTTTATTCCTTAAGTAGTCGTTGTTTACGGAAATTTTATTTCTTGTGATTTTGTAAATTCTATAAATTTTGCGTTTTTTTGGTCTTTCTTTACACCAGACAGACAGATGAAAGCCAATTAAATATGTGTTTGTTTGAGTGTTTTTTTTTTAAGACTTTTACACACTTCAAGTTTTAATAGAGTTTTAATAACTTTTTAAAAGCTAAAATTCTCTTAACTAGAAATGAAACATTAGTAGGCTTGAATATGGGGTCTTTGATGGTTTTAGTTTTGCAGAGATGTATTTCAATGAAGGATTGTGGAAATTATAAGAAAATTAATGCAAAATCCAAAAATTTTAAAGAACAAGAATGGGAATCTTAAAGATGTATTTAAAGAGGTAAAAGTGAAACTGGTTTAGATTTTGTATACTAAGAGTCTTATGGATAGATTAATGAAATCTATCTAAAGCTTGTTAGACAATAAATGTTTCTTTTAAAATACTTGAATGCTCGTTTGGCTTTTAGGAAGATATTAAATAACCAATATTTAGCTTTAAAAAGCATTGGACTGTAAATAAAAATCGATCTCTCTGGAACACATCCCAAGATGTTGGTTTGATCTTACACGTTCTTCCTCTGAACGTGGTAGTTTAGGAGCTTTCAACTTCTTAAGGTAAGTGGGCTTTAGCCCATTCGTAGGAAGCTAGTTGCTCCATGGTCAGTTCTTGAGCGTTTTTTTTTAGCCAAATCTCTTAATAAACCTCAACTCTCATCTCACATTCAAAGCAAACATGGAAAGGCTTTTGTTGTGATCACCGTAAAATGCGGAACAGCAGAATTTCATTAGTGAACCTTTTTGCACAATTGATATGTGTGATGACGCAGTCGTTCCTGACTAAACAACACCCAAGGCAGGGGATTTATCCGCTCATTTGTAGCTCTGGAGGTACTCGCGGTTAAGAGCAGAGGTATCTTGATGCTTCCCTCTGTGCAACCGCCTTCCGGTCGGGTTGCTGTTTCGCACCTAGTTACCCTTAGTGTGCCGCATTTACCTCCTGTGACCGTTGGAAGTGTAGTAGCGCCTGATACATTCGTCTTAATTCCCTTTTTTTTTTTTTTGAAGCAGTCCTTGTACTGTTATCGTCGCAACCAGTATCGTATTTGGTTTCGATTGATATATTTTCAGTTGAATTTGTTTTCATTTTAAATTCCTACCAGCATGTTCTGCATAACTCCTCCACTTAGGGGTGGATATTGTGTTCTTGAAAATGGCTTAAAGTGATACCTGAAGCCCAGGTTTAAAGCACATCGTGAACTTAAGCCGCCACATCGATATTAGATCGTTATGCAGATGGCGTACAAATAACGCTATAATTTAAAGACCAACTGTAACATGCGTAATCTGGCTTAAGCAACTGTACGAAAAGATGTTAATCTTATGTGTCAAACAATATTGATCTTTAAGAAACTTTTTGTCAAATTTTATGAAACTGTAATTTGCTTAAGCAGAGATCGAAATGATCGCAAAGTTTCATTATTTTTTCGTTAATTTTTGACAGTAGCTTCAGCAAGCTCATGCATATTATGAGTTGGGCTCTTAATAATTGAATACATTTTTTGTTTACGTTTTTTTTTTTGAGTTTTTTTCAGAATTAACTTGGGAAATTCAGGATGGAAAGATTTAGCACAGAACAACCCAGCGGTAACTAGAATGAGTAAAGACGCCTAATAGAAGGCATTATTTAGCGGTCACAAACAGTCAAAAGCCCTTCTCGCCACATTCCATACTTATTTTTTACACAGGTTGTCATTGGGTGCAAGGCCTTCCACACTTCCTTTAAAAACAACTTCGATCCCTTCCCAAAGAAGGGAGTAAGGAAGGTCACTAAAAATAAAAAGTAAATAAAACTGAACACCTTCCTTTCTCCCTTCTCAAAGAAGGGAGTAGCGAATGTGTACTGAATATTTCAGAAGGTCTTTTAAAAAGAAGTTTAAACCTTCTAGAAGGCATACTTCTGAAGGCAGGATATCATGCGAAGCGAATCTTTTAGAAAGGAGTATAGAGGCCTTCAAAAAGGCCTGCCACTTGCGGTCCTTTCAATATTTACCGCTGGGAAAGAACCAAAATTGTTCAATTTTATTTTTAAAGTCAGCATTGGATTATTCAGACACACATATCATATCGAATAAACAGTGATGAGGCCCATTTTCACATTAATGTTGAACACCAAATGCACCCACTTAGATTCCCATTTTTTCCCAATTGTTTTTTTAAATTAATGTGAATGAAATTCAATACATTTAAACATTTGTTAGGGCCCGAGATAGAATTGTGATTCCAACAAGATGGAGACACAGGTCACAGAGCTAGTCCAACTATGGCACTCCAGCGTGCAATTTTTGGTGATAAAATGAAATCGCAATTTTCCAATATTAACTGGCCATTAATACAGAGAAAAAAGTCTCGCATATATTTTTTGTATATAAAGCATTAATCAAAAATAAAATCGGGTTTAATTAAAAATTTAATTAAGTGAATTAAACGTTTAATCAAGTGAATTAAACGTTTGATTGATACTTTTAGTTTGTTAACTGATACAAATTTAATTATTTTTTAAACTAAAATCGGAAATTTTTTAATTGAAATAAATTTTTATTTTTTTCTGTGTAGGCTCCCAATTTTTTTCTTTGGGACTGCCTAAAGGGTAACGTAAGCCAAGAACCATCCTACTAAGGCGAATATCCGAGAAGAAGTGAGGGCGCTGGGATCTGTAATTCTAAGAAAAGTTGGTGGTAATGCTCTGGAAAGAGCACGTCAAATAGAAGCAAACAAGATATCTTCAAACTATAATCTAAATTTTAATAAATGCCAACGTTAAATAAAAGAAAAAATTAAGTCATTAAATAAATCCTCGCGTTACTTATGTGACACCCGCACAGAGTGACACTATATTAATATTTAATATACAATAAATCTGGTGGCGACTATCTTAAAGATTATGGATTTTTTCAATAAAAACGAATTTAATTTAAATAACTTAACTTTTCCTTTTTTTGTTTTTTTTTTTTTTTTAATTAAAGTTTTGACGACAAACATAAAATCGTTTTAAATATATGGACATTTCCACCGATCAGGCATAAATTATAAAAATATGTTTTGTTAATTTCGATAGTACAAGAATTCCCAATAATAATATTTTTTTTAATGTAAAAAATTTTTGGAAATCCCAGCATGGTTTTTTTTTTTTTTTTTTTTTATGGAATCTCAAACGAAATTTTCAATAAGTATTATTTATTTTTTTTGTTTTTTTTAATCTCTAACGATTTTCATTATTCCTAATAGTTATTTATTAGATATTTTCAAAGAAACATCAAGTTTACCGTATTCAATTACTTATCCCAGCAGGTGCCATCTATATTCGAAGACTAAACGTTTGACTTGATAATGCGTGCGGTTGAGTTATTAAAAAGCCTTAGTATTTTCAATATTTATGTATATATTTATGTATTATATTAATCAAAATTCTATTCGATAATGTTTGACGAAAGCACGAATTTGTCGGGGAAAAGCCAGACTTCCTTATCTTTAAGATATTTCAACATACAACAAAAAGTTTTTAGGGAAGAATTTTTTGGCTTTGTTGTAAACGCATTTGAAGAGGCTTCAAAAGATATTGATGACGTTGATGTGTCAATTGATGCGAAGGCACTATCATCAATACTTCTTAAAGCTTTGACAAATTTTGGTCTTGACCTTAAAAGATGTCAGCAGAAAATGAAGATGTTCAAAATTTCTGGAAAAGCGACAAATACGAAACAAACGCCTGGCTATTCACATAAATCGAACAACTCAATTTCTAAAAGCAATAAAGTGCCATTAATAAAAAAAGGTGTATCATTTGTTAAAGAAACAACAACATTTTTTAAATATAATCATCCCAAGGGAAAAACAGTTTTAGCAAAGTATCTGGGAGCCAAACTATCTTCATTATGCGATGGGTCTCCTCTGATGTCAGCAGAAAATGAAGATGTTCAAAATTTCTGGAAAAGCGACAAATGCGAAACAAACGCCTTGCTATTCACATAAATCGAACAACTCAATTTCTAAAAGCAATAAAGTGCCATTAATAAAAAAAGGTGTATCATTTGTTAAAGAAACAACAACATTTTTTAAATATAATCATCCCAAGGGAAAAACAGTTTTAGCAAAGTATCTGGGAGCCAAACTCTCTTCATTATGCGTCTTTGCAACAAGTATACATCATATAGTAGAAGCTTTGGAAAAAATATCTGAGTGAAAAGGTAGTATATCTAACTTTATATTAAGGAACTTACTTAGTACTTTTAAATTTATTTGCGGGATATACATATTAGGTGTGATACCTATTGTAACACTAAGTGGCTGTGTACAAAAGCAAGATATAGATCTTCAAAAAGTATCAAGCCTTATCTAAATTTTAATCATGTGCCCTGAAGAAAAAAGAAATAAATCCGAAGAACAATTTAAAGTGATTTTTGTAAAAGGTAAAGTTATTTGCGTTCAAATCGAGGTTCCTATCGAAAAGACAAGATTTGAACGAAATAATCACATCCAAAATGTTGAAGATTATTACCGAGTTCTAGGTTTCATTCCTCTTATTGAATTTATTTTAGAAGATCTCATAACAACTTTCCCAATGGATATCCTAAATGTATTGAACATAGCTAATCTTCTACCTCAAAGTGTAATCAAGTCATATACAGATACAAAACTGTGAAAACCACAACAAGCTGATCAGCTGATTATATTTGATTAAAGAGATAAACACTAACATCTAAACTTGAGCCTGATCTATCAGATAACGTTGTAGATGCTTTAATAAACTGTGATGAAAATATCTATCCAAATCTAAGAAAAATATTTCAAATTTTCGTTTCAATGCTCGTCAGAAAAGCTACGTCATTTCCTACCCTTCGTTGAATAAAAACATGGGGCTCAGATCAACAATGACAGAAGATAGACTGTGCTGTCTAGAGTATTCATTAATTACTACCCGATTAACTGATCGGTTAATTTCAAATTGGCTTTTTTCGTTTAACGATTAAACCGGTTAATTTCAGTCGATTAACCGATTAACCGAAGTAACAAAATTTACAATATTTTGTAGTATTATAACATATTTTTTTGTGTGTTTTTAATTATTTGTTTTATCTCATATACAAAATGTATTTGTTTGGAAAATATTTTTTCATACAAACAAAGAAGGTGTTCAGTGATTTTCATTTTAACCCATTTTCCGCCGACCAATGACTTAAATTACATTGTTTTTCAATGTTTTTTTTTATCTTCTTCATCGATCAACAGGAATGTGGCGAAAAATGGGTTAAATATATGATTGCCAATACCTTTTTTTTGTTTCACGTACTTTTTATATGTTTGTGTTTAGTTATTTGTTTTTTTATCATATCTTCTCATATCAGTCTTTTAACAAAATTAACCGAAACAATTAGTAGTGTTAAAAATTTTTAAAAACTCTAATGGCATAATGGAGTATTTTATATGTTAAGAAAAATCCTGGAAAAGTACTGAGATATTAGATATTCATCTACGATAAGTGAAAGAATTGTTTCCAATTCAACTTTTGTCAAAACTAAAGAAAAGAATCGCTTTAATCCTAAACATTTAAACCAAATTATTTTTCTAAATGATTATTGTATAAGATGTCCTTTAACTATTGAAATAACTAATAAAATTATCTCAGTTTATTTTTGAATAAATACGTAAATATTTTCTGGATTCACAAGGTAGTCATAAAGTCTTATGTCTTAAAATAATTGCAGGAAATGTATATCGTCGGCTTAATATGCAAACCACTTTTTATTTAAATTGAGATTTTGATGCCGTGTGGTAGAGAAAGATACGCCTCGTCAACCAGCATGTAGTTTTTCTTCTACACAGAAAAAATTATTTTTCCAATTCAAACAAAAAATTTGTAGAATCAAACAATTTTTTGTCTGAAATCGGTCCTACAAACAAATTCGCATATTCAAACAATCTATTTTTTCAAACAAATAATTTTACAGAATCAAACAAAAAGTTTACTGAAATTCATTTAAATTTCAAACAAATCATTTTGCTGAAAATAGATTTAGCACAAGTAATGACGCGCACACAAGCATGCACTGTTGGTGAAGATGAAGCAGAGCAGAGCGGCCGGGCCGGCTGGCTTTGAGACACATTTTTTTGTTTGAATAATTTTTGAACAAATTCTCTTATTTGCCTATACACACACGGCCTAATTTATAAAAAATAAAACCGGTTAATAAAGGCTTTATGAAACGGATTTTCATACGAAATCCGTTTAATAAACCCTTTATTAACATGTTTTATTTTTTATAAATAAGGCAGACAATGTTTTTCTTCATCACTCACTGTTGCTGCATCCTTTCCTTTGCTAATGAAGAAGAAATGTAACCCAAAAACGGCGACAGACCGACTCGATATGTTTTTCGTCATCATTATATTTTTGTATTTGGTGTATTTAAATAAACTGTTTGAAAAAATTGTATACGGGATTTTGTTTTTTTTTACCAACTTTGAAACCAACCAAAAATTTATTTTGTTTCTTATGATGCTTGTTGTGTCTGTTGTTTAAAAAGAGTGAAACGTTTTTTTTACCTGTTATTGTTTTTGTTGTTTTTTTACTACAAACCTCGTCGCTCTTATTGCTGTACTTTTTTAAGGCGTCCAAAAATAGACTGCATGTGTTTTTTGTTGTAGTTCTTATATTTATCATAAAGAAGTGTTGCTTACGATCAAATAAAAAAATGCAAAAAGACGAGAACATTAAAGAGCGTTCAATATTTCATACAAAATTATGAAAACTTGAAACCAATAGCGCGTTTATTATATTTTTGAAGAATTGTCCACATTTTTGTTGGTTAAATAAAAATCAAACAAAAATATTGATTGAATCAGTAAAAAAATTTGTAGAAATCAAAAAAAAATTCAAACAAGCGTTTGTTTGAAAATAATTCGGCAATAATTTTTTCTGTGTATTAAAGTCTTGAAGTGTGTAAAACTGACTGTAATTTTAATTTTCTATCAAGCTTCAAATAGGAAAAATAAACAGTTTTTTGTCTCTCCTGTAAAATGTGCTGAAAGTGAGTTAGCAGGTTAGCATATTTAGCCAACGATATGACTGTTGTAAGCTACCGCTTATAATATAGATTTCTACTATACAATTATGAAGAATCAATGAACACAGCATTACAATTTTTATTTTGTTTGAAACACAATAATATTTATTTTAAACAAATTTAAATATTTTTCAGTTTATTTTTTAGGATATTATGACGATATGACTCGATACCACACCTTGCGCATTAAATGAAAAATGCATATTACATATTTATGAATTGTTTTTTTTTTGCTTGCTCGTTTTAGTTCAAGAATTGTTATGTTTGGTATGTTATTGTTTTTTTATTTACTTAAACACTCCAAATAATAAGCAATTAATGCATTTTTATATATTGAAATTACTTAATTTATAAAAAACTTTATTAATCGGTTAACCGATCAAAAACAAAATTAACCGATTATTAACCAATTAAACCAAAACCTCGGTTAATTAATCGAGCGATTAACCGATTAAAGCAAAAGGTCGATTAAATGAATACCCTAGTACTGTCTAAATTTGCCTCACAAGAAAATCATAAATTGCTTATTTAAAAAGATTAATGTATATTGAACTGATCTTATATTTTATTTAACGTTTTTGTTGAGTTTTTTTAATTAGGGTAATGCCTTAAGCAACTGTATAACAACAATGTAGAGCTATTTTTTTGGGTTTAATGAAATAAATTTAAAGTTTAGAGTGCGAGTTGAGTTACATAATGCAAAAATATCAGGTGCAACTTTAATAGCTCGTTCCGCGCATATATATTACTACGCTTCTGAAAATTATCACTGTTTCATATATCCGCCAAACAACTCATCTATCACAACATCTATCATTTGCCATTTAAATTTAATTTATTAAAAAAACCGCGAAATAGAGTCGCGATTTCTTTTGCGCCCTTCTTACAATTAAAATTTTGTAATTAAATGTTAATTTTGTATAGTAAGGAGAAAAATTAAAATGCAAAACTTTATCGCGTTTGGTGCGGAAACTTTCTTCACGATCGCGAAAAAGTAATACATAATTTCTCAATATTTTTTCACGGTCTATACGGCTATGCGATGAAGTATTTGATATTCGCAAAAATTGAAAAAAGTATTTACCCTACAAAATTCCTCCCCCCCCCCCCTAAGGCTCAAGCTGGATCCGCGCCTGCTACCGATGCGTCCACTTAAACAAAAAAATTATAAGTTCTGGAAAAGATTTTGTTTTAGCATATTTTCACAGGGAAATAATCAAATTTAATTAATAAAAAAAATGTTATATTTATTTATAACGTATTTTGAGATTTACGTATACAAAGTCGAACAAGTGCAACTTTTTTTATTTGGATATTTCAACTGCACGTTTTGTTTTAATAAAAGTTCTTTAAGATAGACATAATGCATTCACTTGTTCCATCTAAAATTTTTCGGAGGGTACAAAGAGTCAAAAAATAATGCATAAGAAACTTTAAGATTCCAACTAACTGTAATTTTTTTAGTGTATCATATTCCGATGTCACGTGCGACATTAAAAAACAACATTTTCTATCAATATATTCAAAGTCAATGCAAGAAGCTCATCAAATATCGAGAACAAACAGAGATTTTTTTTTTTTAATTAAAATAAAAGAAACCCTTCTGAAAAAAGAAGATTTGTGATCTTGGTAGTTATATTAAGTTGGTCACGTTCGACATCGTAAGTGTGAAAATGATTTTTTTATACAAATAATTAATTTATCTAAAAGCATAAATTTACTTGCAAACCTGTATAAACGCACGTGTTCTCTCGAAACAAATTGTTTTGCTGCAGTGTAGTTCGTGGTTGTAGTCATTTTTTTGTTTTTATTAATATTATTTATATATTAAGCTTGAGGTCTATAATTTTTTTTAAAATTATTTATTTTAAATTAGGCGTTCATCAAATTTAGTTTTCATAAAATTATTTTAGTGAAGGATTTTTATTATTTATTTATTTTTTTCCAATAACATCATTTTTTTTTTTTTTTTAATAAATGACTTTATTGGCAACACTTACATCATCTCTTAACATTTCATGGTCATTTAAGGTACCGTTGCGATTTTATTGCAAGAACAATTTTATCGTAAGCGACAAATTTCATATGAAATTTATATGAAATAAAATAAAACAAACTCTCCTGTAAAATTAAATTTTTGGAAAAATATGTCACATGCGCCAGTGATTAAAAAAAAACTTATAAATCATTTTTGGGTAAAATCAAAACAATTTTTAAGAGATCTTATTGCATAACATTCTAAAATTAGTCGCAATGAAATATTGCCTCATGATTCGCCGTTATCGACGTTTGAAATGTTGGCCGTGAAAACCACTTCTGTTTTTTTCACGTGCACAAGGCATTTGTTTTTTGCAATTTTTTCGAAAACGAAAAGATTGATCGAAATAGACAATGCCACCAATTATAGGTTTAATTAAGAGCTACAAGTTAAATCTTTTTTCAAAGTAAAACTCTGTTTTATTTTGCTTTTTTTTTACTTTAAATATCTCCGACGGTCACGTTCGACATGATGGAAATGAAATCCCCATATATAAATTTTAAGTTGGAGGTGACTTTTTTAGTGAAATTTCTTTTTCCTTTTGCCAGCTAGCAAAATAGTCCGACGTCTTAAATATGTCTGAGTGAAAGGCTAAAAAAAAGTCTGAATCGTTAACGAATTATGTCAGATTTCTAACCAAAAAATATGTTAAGTAGTTGACATGAATTCTGGCAGACATGTCGTGAAAAATTCTGGACTAATAGCATACATTTCTTACAAAAATTTGCAAACAATAAGTAATTCAGACAACGTCGGTCTATTTTGCTGGCTGGGTAATTTTTTTTTTTTTTTTGTTTTGTTTAATTTTATATATATGTGTATAGGTAAATCCAAAGTGTTGAACGTGACAGTCGTACGCATCAAAAATGCAATAACATTTTAAACTACAAATATTTTTACGTTCTCTTAGCACTTAAATTATAGCACTAAGAAGGCACTGTTATCTGTGTTAAAGTTGATGGAGAGCGCGATTCTAGGTCAAAGATAATGGCAAAAGACGTAGCGGTTCGAACGTGAAAAAAATGGAAGTAGTTTTTGTGGCCATTTATAAAAAGGCGAAACATGGCACAACTTTTAGTTAAACCAATTTCAGAATTTTATGTAGCAATGTAACATTAAAATGTCTTTGGTTTGATTCCAAAATCTTCTGTATTTATTTTTTTTAAGCCAAAATCTGGGTCGATACGTGACATTTCGAACGTGAACTTTTTTCCATAAGAATTAAACTAAATAATGATTTAAACAAAATAAAAATTTAACGTTAATCCGAATAACATATTTTTCTTTGAACTCTTCCTTAAGCCTATAGTACACGGAATGTAAAATGCCACATGCGCATGTGGTTCTGACGTAATTTTGACGTCACTACAAAGCCACAATAGTCAGTTCGTGTTGTGTGATGACGACAAAATTACGTCAGAAGGACATGCGCATGTTGCTTTTTACATTTTGTATACTGTAGGCTTTAGATTACAGACCATATAAGAAATTTTTTTTGGAATAATTTTTATCAAATATCACCTCTTTTAAGGAAGATAATATTAAAGAAAACATACAAAAAACATTCACACAAATAAGATATTAAGTTTGTGCAAGTTTGCAGTCTGATTGTTCATCTAAGTGAACAAATTTATGGGTAAATTTATAAAATTAGTAAAATCTAAATATTTCTCTACAACAATATTGTTAAATAATAAAATTAATAATAATAATAAGCTTTTAATAACTTTTAAATTGTCGGTCACGGTGGACCATTTGACGGAAATGCCCACTTATAATATTATGTATATTCAGGTATGTGATGGAAATCGATTTTAAAAACGAAACTATTTGAAACCGAAAAAATCGTTTTCAGTATCTTTTAAAATGGATTTTAAATATATATTCCTTTTATTTTCAGCCTTTATTCTTTAACATTTTATATTATTTACGTTAACTGAAGTGTATTCTGAAAGAAAATTTAAGACTATAATTCAGAAATGGATTTTAAAATACCTCGAAATTCATCACACCTTGTAAAAACGTTCGTTTTGAAATCGATCGATTTTCATCACATACCTGATTATCTTATTATTTTTTTTTTATTTTTTATAATTTTTTTTCGTTTTAAGAGTTTTCCTAACGAAACTGTAATTTTTCCGAAATTTCTAACCTTTTATTAATTTTTAGCGTTATTCGCTAAAAAAAAGGCTGTAGGAAAAATCGCCCAAAGAAAAATGGCAAAAAAAAAAAAAAAAAATTAAAAATCGCCCAAATGAAGAATCGCCCAAAAGAACATGAAAAACTACCCAAAAAGTTAAATATGAAATTTTGCCCAAAAGAAACGAAAAAGGGCTCAAAATAAAAATAAAAATGACCCAAAAAGAAAAAAATAATTTTTTCCCAAAAAAAAAAAAAAATTTTAAATTTACCCAATTTGCAAAACAGTGTTTATTATTCATATAAATTTAGTAACATACAAATGTAAGTTTTATGAAAAAAATTGCATTGTATCTTCGACAGCTGCGCGGCAGTATGGACAGTAATACCTATTTGAGCCCTCCGCCAAACTTTGTGCACTATTCAATAGTTTAATATTAATTAATCACTGCATAGTTATAATCAATTAATCAAAACAGAATATAGCTTTCTGCAAGGTGGCATGTCATAAAGTCCAGTGTCGTAATGTCCATGGACACTGTGACACTTTTTAAAATGTCATAACGTCCGTGGGCATTAAGATACTTTGCAAATGGACATTATGTCTATTTAAAAATGTCATAAGGTCAATAATTACTAAAGATGTTTAATGCAAAAAAAGATCTACATACACGCAGAGAAAAACCAGTTTTATTATGGTCACAACCAACAAAACTATTTTTAAAGAAACTTATTTTACCATAATATGGTTGTCGTTGACAATGATATGGTTAAATTAAACATTTAAAAATGGTTTTGTTGTTTTTTCTCTGCGTGCATATATTAAACATACAGTATTTATAGGATATAAGAAACTTAAAAAATCCAGGAAAAAAGTTTCTTATAAGCGTTTCTTTCTTATATACAACTGTTTTATATAAGAAACTTATTTCTTATATATGTAAGTAGCTATGGCCGTAAGACTTTCATATTTTGGTTTTATGTCTCTTTTTTTGTTACATAGTGTCATCACCTGACAATTTTTTGTTATAATAAACGTCAAACTTCATATAAAAAAAAACGCTGACAAAAATTTTAAAGTTTTTTCTATATGGACTTTGACGATTGGTATGACAAAAAATTGTCAAGTGAAGACCCCATGTTAACGTTTCTAGCTTTTATATAATTATTGTCTATGTCTTTTGAGTTTTTCACTATTTTAGATAACGTTGAAAGTCCAATATTATATTTTTTGCAATTTCGCTTCTATTTATACCGTTTTGTATATCTTTTAAAATTTTAAATTTTGTTTTTATTGACAAAAAACACAAAGCTTCTCATGAGTACCAGCTCGCTCATCTAAAACTTAAGCTGGAGGTCCATAGCACGCGTTTTCGCCTCCACGCAGCGCATGCTTTTATAACCTTACTTGCGTTCTACGTTTCAAGTTACATGCAACGCTTTTTATGCAGCAGCACAAGTAAAAATAAAATTTAATTTGTCAAAATCAGCTGATTTGTTTAAAAGCTGCTTGTGACGCTTACAAAAGTGGAAAGTAAACATACTTTTTGCCTCAAGGCATCTACATGTGCATGTAACTTACTACGTATAACTACACAGATTCTACGCGTGGTGTGGACCTCCAGCTTAAAAGTAAAAAAAAAACTTTGTTCTTGTTGTAAAACTGTCAGAAAACAGAGTTGTCCAGAGTTGTACATAAATTCTGTGTTGCCGTTGGAAGTTTCTTATATAAATTCTTTTTCTATACATTTTGTGATTTTGGTGTTTAAGAAAAATGTTCTTTTATCAGTTTTTTTCTTATAAGCGTTTTTCTTATATGAAACCTTTTTTGTTAGAAAATTCGCAAAAAAGACATGGTGTTTTTGAAAATGTTTCTTATAAGCGTTTTGTTCTGATATGAGATGTTCTTATATCCGAATAATACTGTATAACGAAAACACTTTTGGGCGCAAGGATTTTCTCCCCTATGGTGTAACAAATACCGGCAGCGCTTACTAAAGCGTCTCGGCATAGCCGGCTTTCGGCCATGCGCAAGTATTTTCTACTCTATGGTATAACAAAAACCGGCTTCGCTAACTAAAGCTGCTCTGCGCAGACGGCCTTTGGGCGGGCGAAAGGATTTTTTGCTTTATGGTATAACAAGTACCGCTTTCGCTAAGTAAAGTGCTAAAATCTGCCTTGTTTCCGAATGAAGGCCGACTTCGCAGATCAGCTTAAGTTAGCAAATCCAGTAGTTGTTATACCATGCAGGACAAAATCCTTGTTATGCAGAGAAGCTTTAGTTAGCGAAGCCGATTTTTGTTATACCATAGAGGAGAAAATCCTTGCCCCCGGCCATAGGCCGGCTGTGCCGAGAAGCTTTAGTTAGCGAAGCCGGTACTTGTTTTATCAAAGAGGAGAAAATCCTTGCGCCGACTATGCTTTCGAGTTTGTAAGCTATGCTTTCGAGTTTGTCCACGGACACTATGACACTGGACCTTATGACATGCCACCTTTTTGCAATATGTCCCCTTATTTTTATAAATAACATTTAGGAATTCGACGTATAGTAATAATGAATGATTTAGACAAATAGTATGTATGATTTTGACGAAATTTTAAAAATAAAAAATTGCCTGAAAAAATGGGCTATTTTTCATATAATAATTTAAAAAGCGAAAAATCACCCAATAATAACGAAAAATAGCCCAAAAATGTTGGGTCACTTTTCATATGAATTCAGGCCCAATTTTACATGGAATTTATTTTTTTTGGGCGATTTTTCATTTATTTTTTTGGGCCATTTTTCTTTGGGCGATATTTCCTACAGCCCTAAAAAAAACGATAATTTAAAAAAAAAAAAATATTAAAAAGTCCGCTTTGAGTTAATTTGTAATCCTTTTAAGTCTTTTATTTTTAACAATCCAACTAATTTCTGTTTCTTTTTTTAAGTCTTTAATCCCTTTCAAACCTCCTTGAAGTCTTTAATAAACATGATTTAATTAATTCTTGTATAAATTTCAAGGAATTGTCTTCAATTTGCTTTCTTTGCAAATTCTTCTTGATTTTTTTACGAAACCTGAAACAAAAGAGCAAAAGAAAAAAAAAACTTTAAATACTTGAACTGTCAAGATTCAGGTTGGTGTCTGTCATAACATGTTCATTAAAATGTAATTTGATAAAACAAAAATCACCCTTTTTCAATATTAATGTTTTATATTTCACAGCGACAAGGATCTCTTTTTTTTTGCGTATGCTGCAGGTTATTTCAGCTACAAAGTTAAATGCCACAAAACGCATGCCAATTTAAGGTTTAAAAAAAAAAGTTAATCAATTATTTTGTAACTTAAAACAGTTAAATACTTAACAAAAAACTCTCAGTTACATTAGCGAAAATTTTTGTTTTGAACTACTTACGTTTAAATTTTCCCATTGTGCAGCCAGCCAAGCCAGTCCATTTATTGTTTTCACCTTGATTTCAAACTCGTGTGAATTTTTTCGTTTAAGGCAATTGTTCAATGTAACTTTAAGCCAAGTCAAGTCAATTCAATTCATTTTCAAGCTTTCTATGGTCAAATAATACTCTTCTCCCTTTTGTCTCTGTCTTTCCCAGCTCTTATTGACTTCTTTTTTTTTGTTTTGCCTTTCAAGTACTTTTTTTTGCTTCATTTTCTTTAAATCAATTTTGAATTTTTGCACTTAATTGTCTGGTGTTTTTGCTTTTTTTCATTGTTGTTTTTGTTGCAGTTTTTCATTTTTATTTCTTTCACTTTCAGTGTTTTTTCTTTTTAAGAAGTACCACAGGACTCTTCTCAATTTTTGTTGTTGATGTTTTTGTTTCATGTTCATTTAGTTGTTGTTGTTTTTTGTTGTTGCTGTTGTTGTATGTATTTGTTGTCTATATATGTAATTTATCAAGGTTGATTGATTTCATTTTTATGTTCTTTTACTTAAGTTTCGTTTTATTAGTGTATTTGATTGTTGGTGTTGTTGCAAATGAAATTTTCTTTGTATGAATTCAATGAAGTGAATGAAGTTGAATGGGTTGAGTGATACAGTGAGTGGTTGAAAGTAAAGCAACGTTATTTCTTTAAGGGCCAAAATAAATCAATGCAAGTTAAACTCTCTTTTTGGCTTAAAATGCGAAAAACTGCCATTTTTTCCACTTCTTCATTGCCATTGCCGAAAATAAACTGTTGCTTTTACTTCTGATTCATTAAACCAACTCAAAAAGGGAAAAGTGGTACAAAACGAAAATTTGTTTTTTGTTCGACAGTTTTTGGTTTCGACTGCAGTTTTTTAAACCATGGCTTAAACCATCAAATCTATAAATCAGTGAACATATAAACGATCTCCAAACGCATTAAATTGGGTTTTCAAACTACCAATACACCTCATATGGTTATGAAAACGTTCATCGTAGTGCTGCCACAATATAATTTTTTAAATTACATATTATACATATATATGGGGCAGTGAACTACATATGGGAATTTTCATCATGTCGAACGTGACCGTCGTACACATTTAAAGTGAAAAAAAGTTAAAATAAAACGGATTTTTATTTTGACAATAGATTTTAATAAATTTATTCGTTTTTAAGACAATTGCAAAACAAGCAAGGCATTCGCCCGTGAAAAAAAAAAACAGATTCATATCACGGCCACTAATTCAAACGCCGATTTTAGCGAAGCCTGTAGCAATATTTTAGAATGTTATGCACTAATGTCTCTTAAAAATGGTTTCGATTTTACTCACAGTTAGTTTAAATCACTGTCGCATGTGACATGTCGCACGTGACATTTTTTGCCATCATTATATTATATATATATATTTTCAATTGTTAATTTTCCATGATTTCACACAACATCGTGACGAAATATCGGATAAAATAAAATAAATAATTAAAATCTGTCACTAAAATAATTTTATGAAAATTAAATTGATGAACTTAAGTCTAATTTGAAATAAATAATTTTATAAAAAATAATAGACCCCAAGCTTAATTTATAATATTAATTAAAAAAAAATCACTTCAACCAAGGACTACACTGCAGCAAGACGAGGTGCGGATTCAGGGGGTAGGGGGAAATAAGGAAACCCCCCCTAAGTTAATAAAATATGTTTTGTTTATTTCGATAAAACAAGAATTCCCAATAATAATATTTTCTTTAAATGTACAAAATATTTGGAAATCCCAGCAATGTTTTTTTTTTGTTTTTTATTGAATCTCTAATGAAATTTTCAATAAGTATTTTTTATTCTGTTTACTAAATCTAACGAAATTTTCAATAAGTATCCAAATCTTTAATAGATATTGCCAATGAAACATCTAGTTTACCGTATTTAAAAACTTATTATTCTACATTCAATCCCAGCAGGTGCCATCTATATCCAAAGACTAAACGTTTGACTTAATAATGCGTGCGGTTGAATTATTATTATCCTTTTGGCAACACTGATTTAAACAACTGACGCACGTTTCGTGTTTTGTTTTACTGTAAAACATCTTGAGTTTGGTCTATAATTAAACCATGAATCGTCTTACAAACGAACAACGCTTGCAAATTGTTGAATTTTATTATCAAAATGCGTGTTCTGTTAAGAAAGTTCATCGCGCGCTTCTTCCATTTTATGGTCAGTTTAATCGACCCACTGAAGCGGCTAATCGGTACGTTAATAAGCAGAATTGTCGATTTTGGAGTGAAGATCAGCCAGAAGCATTGCAAGAGCTACCAATGCATCCAGAAAAAGTCACAGTTTGTCAAGAAGTACGGTCCTTCAGACTATTTTTTGTGGGGCTTTGTTAAAGCCCATGTCTATACACACATGCCCGCTTCAATTGACGCATTGGAAGACAACATTGAAGCATTTATTCATGAGATACCGGTCGAAATGTTGGAAAGAGTATGCCAAAATTGGACTAAGCGGATGGACCATTTGAGGCGCAGTCACGGTCAACATTTGCATGAAATAATCTTCAAACATTAAATTATATGGACCGTACTATCGATTCAAATAAAGATTTCATGCATTTTTCTGAATTTTATGTGTTTTTTTTTTTTAACTTTCCTATAGCTCTTAAAAAATCACCCATTAAATGCAATATTGTATTCGATAATTTTTGACGAAAGCACGGATTCGTCGGAGAAAAGCCAGATTTCCTTATCTTTAACATATACATATCAACATGCAACGAAAAGTTGTTAGGGAAGAATTTATTGGCTTTGTTGTAAACGCATTTGAAGAGGGTTCAAAGGATATTGATGGCGTTGATGTGTCAATTGATGCGATGGCACTATCTTTATTAGTTCTTAAAGCTTTGACAAATTTTGGTCTTAACCTAAAAAATTGTGTAGGAGATGGAACAGATGGGTGTCCTCTGATGTCAGCAGAAAATGGAGCTGTTAAAAAATTCTGGAAACCGCGACAAATTCGAAATAAACGCCTTGCTATTCCCATAAATCAAGCAACTCAATTTCTAAAAGCAAAAAAGGGCCATTAATACAAAAAGTTAAATTTGTTAAAGAAACGACAAAGTTTTTTAAATATAATCACCCCAAAACGCAGTTTTAGCAAAGTATTTGAGAGCCAAACTCTCTACATTATGAGAGACAAGATGGGTGGACCATCACGGCTCAATTTTAAACTTTGCAACAAGTGTACATCATATAGTAGAAGCTTTGGAAAAAATATCTGAGTGGAATTTATATTAAGAAACTCACTTAGTACTTTTTAATTTATTTGCGAAACATACATATTAAGTGTGATACTTATTGTAACACAACCACTTAGTCTCATTTTACAAAAGCACGATATAGATCTTTAAAAAGGATCAAGCCTTATCAAAACTTTCATCATGTGCCTTGAAGAGAAAAGAAATAAAGCCAAAGAACAATTTAAAGCCATTTATGAAAAAGTTAAAGTTATTTGCGTTCAAATCGAGCTTCTATCGAAAAGACAAGATTTAAACGAAATAACCACATCCCAAATGTTGAAGATTATTACAGAGTTGTAGGTTTCATTCCTCTTATTGAATTTATTTTAGAATATCTCAAAACACTTTTCCCAATAGATATCCTAAATGTATTGAACATAGCTAATCTTCTACCTCATAGTGTAATCAAGTCATATACAGATACAAAACTGTGAAAACCACAACTAGCTGATGAGCTGATTATATTTGGTAAAAGAGATAAACATCTACTAAGATCTAAACTTGAGCCTGAACTGTTGCATTGGCAACAAACATGGAAAATATCTGAAAATCTATCAGATAACGTGGTTGATGCTTTAATATGATGAAGATATCTACACAAATCTAAGCAAAATATTTCAAATTTTCGTTTCCATGCTCGTCCGTAATGCTACGAGCGAGAGATCATTTCCTACTCTTCGTCGCATATAAACATGGCTCAGATCAACAATGACAGAAGATAGACTGTACTCTCTAAATTTGCCCCACAATAAAATTAAAAATTGCTTATGTAAAAAGATTAATTTATTTTAATTTAAAGTGAACTGATTTTATATATTATTTAACCTTATAGTTCAGTTTTTTTTATATATAATATACACATATTGCTTTTAATAAACTTTTAAAAACTAATTTTTTACTTTTTTGTATCATACAAAAATTCCCCCCCCTGAGCAAGACAATATATTTCGAAAGAACCAGTGTGTTTATACACGTGTGTACATATTTGTTTGCAAGTAAATTTATGTATTTACATAAATAAATCATTTGTATTAAAAAAAATAATTCTCAAATTTTTAATTTTTTACACTAACGATTTCGCACGTGACCACCACTTCATATAACAATCAAGATCACAAATTTTCTTTTTTCATTAAAGTTTCTTTTATTTTAATTTTATAAAAAATATCTGTTTGTTCTCGATATTTGATGAGCTTCTTGCATTTACTTTGAATGTACTGATAGAAAATGTAGTCTTTTAATGTCGCACGTGACATCGAAATATGATACAAAGTAAACAAATACAGTTATTTGGAATCTTATAGTTTCTTATGCATTCTTTTTTGACTCTTTGTACCCTCGGAAAGATTTTAGATGGAGAAGTAATGCATTATGTCTCTCTTAAAGAACTTTTATTAAAACAAAACGTGCATTTGAGATCCCCAAATGAAAAATATTGGACTTGTTCGACTTTCTATTCGTAAATCTCGCAATAGGTTATAAATAAATATATATTTTTTTTTTAAATTAATTAAATTTGATTGTTCCTCTGTGAAAATATGCTAAAACAAAGTCTTTCCAAGAACTTATAATTTCTTAATTACGGTGGACCTATCGGTGGAAGTGTGCCTATAAATTTAAGTTTGGTTAAACTAAGCCAGCGTTTAAACATTCACTGATTGATTAGCCATAAATGGGACTTTTTAAAGTCCGACAGAACTAATGAAAGAATAAGCTGTCAACGCTGCTGCGCCTACTGTATTCTTGCAAACCCTTAGGAATATACAGGGTGGGCCAACTAGGACTGACTGATTTGAATTGCTTATAATTTATTGGCATATTGTAGCCGTTGTGGTGCATCCCTCGGCAGTAATTCTTGGGCCAATTGAATTTTATATGCAAACATCTTCAGATCAACTTTTAGAATACTTCGTAGGGATGTTCTGGAGATGTTCAATTGAGTAGCTCGTCGACGAGTAGACACAATTGGATCCGTGTGAACACTTTCTCGTACATATTCTACAGCTTGTTCAGTGCGAACAGGACGAACAACATTCTTCGTAATTGATTACCCACTGAACCCAAATTCTCAAAACAGGTCATTAAGCTTCTTATCATGTTTATACTGGGAGTCTCTGCAGTATTAAAATGCTGACGATATTTTCTTTGCGTTGCAACAATTGAACGTCCGGAAACATACTTAAATTCAACAATTTTTACACGTTCTTCCACTGAGTATGATGGCATTATAAAATTCTGTATTATCTGCAAAAAAGCATTCAAATCAGCCAGTCCAAGTTGGCCCACCCTGTATATTTACTTAAGTAACACTGCCAAATTAATCTTGAAAATTAGCCAACGATATTTTATCGCAGGAAGCTTATTTTTGGCTTTACGGGTTTGTTATTAAATAAAACATATTCAAACATATTCATCGTTTGATTAGGTTTACACCCTGGTGGCATCATCGATCCTTATTTCCTCCAAAAATTAAGCTGGGGCTTATGTAAAAGTTTAAAAAAAACTCCCCTTAAAAAGCTTTTAGCTTAGGTCCATCTAATTTTGTCACTCACTGTATCTGAAACATTAAAGTGTGTCTCTACTTTATTTTGTAGCAAGTTTTGACGAATGTATGTACAATACGAATTTTATATTTGTATGTATGGAAAGTATATACACATGTATGTAAATGTATGTGCGTATGTAAAGTAAATAACTAACGACACAGGGATGTAATTTGTGGCATGTTGTTATTTTCATGATTAATTGTAATATTTTCATTTCAAAACATTTTCAAAACCAAAAATTTCATACAACAAAAAAAACAAAACAAAAAAAAAAAACAAAAACTACATGTCTGACATTTAATGTTCATTTCATTTGTGTGTTCCCTTGATCCCCTGTTAGAAATGTGAACTGGGGTTGTTTATTCGAACCAGGAAGGGGTCATATGTTTTCATAAGTTTTATTTGAGTTGGTTGCCTTTAAGCAAACACAAGGGTAGTTTTCTATTTTATTTTTGTGTTGTAGTTGTTGTTTTCCTGTGCATGGAAAAGGTCATTTGTTGTTTTAGTTAGATTGTGGAGGCGTTTGAGTCTTGCTTAAATTTTCTTTTAATATGACTGAAAGCATTTGTTTTGTTTAAGTTTGATGATGATGATGATTAAGGGTTGGGGGGTCAATGTGTTTGTATAAATTAATCTTTTTTTCATTGTTGTTGTTGCTGCTACTGTTTATTTAACTTCATTGAAAGAGTGCTAATGATGGAAAATAGACCAACAAAAAAATTAGGCATTTTATTGTATAAAACAAAAAAAAAAAAAATCGATTAGGACTTCTGGTAAATAAAGTAAGTAGTTAAGAGTAATTAGGGGTTAAAGTTATAAAACAATGCCATGATTTGTTTTATTTCATTTATATATTCTCTTTTTTCTTTTAGAAAATAAATCAATTTTTAAAGTGTTTTATTGGCTATAAAATAAATCATTTTGAATCATTTAAGCGATTTAATTAAATATTAATGTTAAATCATTATTTTCAATAATAAAATTGTTCAACACTTTAGTTAAAGTTTTTTTTTTAGCTCTTAGCTTCCCCCTCACTCTTTCAACCAACAATTTAGTCATCAAAAAGTCTTATTTAAACTTAAATGGCCACTTGTTGCTGAGCCGGGGCAATAATTGTGATGTTGCACGGTGGGGGATTTCTAGAAAAAAGGTAAATAAATCTTGAGTTTTGAAAGGGATTGTTTATTAAAAAAAAGAGTAAAGTGGAGCTCAATATGTTAATCTATAATACCTATAAAAGGAAAACGGCAACAAAACAGCAGGCTGCAGACGCCTTAAAGAAGCCAGTAAGTGAATTGTAAGCACGCAGGGCTCCTAAAAAATTGTCTTGTTTCAGCTATAAAGCAATAAAAACGAGCACTATCAGATAAAAAGTTCAAAAATGTTAGTGGGGAGGGGGGTTGTAAACAAAATAAATTGTTTTCCAACTGATGGTATAGAGTAACACTGGCAACAACCTTAACAAACTTACCAAAAGGAGGGGCAACTCTTGCCGGCTTAGTCCTGTTTTACTGCTTTACGAAAAATCTATGGTTTTATGAAAGCAGAAGATTACCTTCGGATCCTAGAAGGCAATTTACCCAATTTTTGTGGACAGAAGTGCATACCTAGAGGAAAAAGTTATTTTTTAACAGGAGGGGTATTCGAAATATCCTGCCAAGATCGTTAAGGATTGGCTTTCAAAGCAAAAATTTCAAAGAAATAGCCAGCCCAAAGCCCAGATCTCAACACGATCGAACATTTTTGGGCTTTGTGGAAAAAAGCAACTTGCGCAATACGATTTTACGACTATAAATGAGTTTTGGTTGAGAGTTCAAATCAAGTGGTCAAATATTTTCAAGCAAACAATAGAGAACTTGGTCGAAAGTACACAGAAAAAATTCTCTAAAATTTTTTTTACCAATTAAAGCATAAATCAAAAATAAAATAAGTTTAAAATAAAAATTTAGTTGAGTACATTAAACGTTTAATTAAGTTAATTAATCGTTTAATCAAGTGATTAATGAATTTGTTTACTGGTGCAACATATAATAATTTTTTAACTAATACATATTACGAATTTAATTTTTAATTAATTAATTTGTTTAATTTATTTGTTTACTGGTGCAAATTTAATTAATTTTTAATTAATATTACGAATTTTTTACTTAATATTACGAATTTTTTAATTAATATTACGAATATAAAATTATTTAATTTGTTTAATCAATTAGTTAACTGGTGCAAATTTAATTAATATTACGAATTTTTTAATTTATTCAATTAATCAATTTTTATTTTGTTTTCTGTGTATGCCAAGACGCATCAACAACGTTATTAAAGCAAAAGAGCTTAGAACGAAGTCCAAAAAATTTTAACAAAAATAAAAGCTTTCTTAAATGTGCAAAAATGGCCTCTGTGGAATTTTTAATGAAACTGCATTTATCTTAAAACAAACAAAATTGATTTCAATGAAAAAAATTGTGATATTAATTAAAATATTAATTAAATTTGCACTACTAAACAAATAAATAGTATGAAGAAATTTTTTGTTTTAATTAACAACGTTTTCTGCAGTGAGGTTGTTGATATAAGTAAACCAGTGTTGCCAATTTAGCCATTTAGTGGCTAGATTTAGCCATTAAAAAATGAGTTGAGCCATTAGCCATTTTTTTTTAGCCATTTTTCAACTTATTTAGCCATCAATTTTTTTTGCCGTTTTTCTTTTAAAATAATAATTTTCAATTTCTTATAAAAATGTATTAAAGTAAAATAAACAGTTTTAACAATTAAAACTCATAACTAGAGTTTTTTTTCCCGGAGTTTTTCGATTCCCGGGAAAGCGGGAAAAATTTTTAAATTTCCCGGGATCCCGGGATCCCGCTCCATACAAATAATACAAAGTAAACTTGGTTTTATTAATGAAAAAAACTTTTATAAACAAACGTGAGGGAACTTGTTTACAAAGTAAGTAAAATAAATGCTTAAATACTACAAAAATTAATTGAAGATTGAAAGCGGAACTTGAATTATTATTACCTTTGGCTATTATAAGTAAATTCCGTATTATGATGATCGAGTTCAATATAAAATAAACATAACAATTGAGGTACTCAAGATATGAGATCAAAAAGTAAAATCATAAAATATATAAAATATTTTAATAAATATATTAACATTTTTTAACGGCGTAGGAAATTACTTTCTGACACACTCAAAGCGTTTAGTGAGTCGCCAAAGAGTATATTTCTGATTTTGTTTACTGATTACCATGTTTCCGAAAAATTTCGTTTACTTTTTTACCGAGGTTGGACAAATAATTAAAAGTGCACCGTTGTTGCATGCTTCTAATGTCAAGGTTGATGCAAAAAATAGCATCATCCGGACTACTTCTTACAAACTATTTCTTTTCATTAGGTCCATCTGTAATCTTTAGGACAATGTGTTTTTCAAATTGTATGTTTTAGTAACTTACACGAGTTTCATAATTTTTTTATTTCGGTTTCCCCGCACTTCCCGGATATATTACCAAGCTCGATTTTTTTTTGTAGATACGACTATGTTGCAATAACGGAGCGATATGTTTATGTATATCCTATTTTTAAGACTTGTCCATGGTCAATGAGAATTTACTGCCTGCATCTTATTTTGAATTTATGTTCTTTATCAATTCATCACTTCACTAAATTTATTAATTATCAACTGTTGCACTGCCCATTCTGCTTTTAATAGATTTATTGCCGCAGGAGACATTGATTTACGTTTGTACACATTTCTTATAATTGATCAAATCGACAACCCATCCACAGATGCTAATTTTTAGAGAAAAGAAAACTAAATTTCAGAGTAAAAATAGCTGTTTTCTGAAACTATGAAGAACTTTTTATTTCCCGGGATCCCGCAACAAAAATCCCGGGAAAACGGGAAATATGATAAGTGAAATTCCCGGGAATTCCCGGGACGGGAAATCCCGGGAAAAAACCCTACTCATAACTCAAATAAAATAATTAATTATTTATTTATAAAAATATTATTTTACTTTTAGTTACATTAGTATTTAACGAAAAATCTATAAATCTATACAGTTTATTAAATTGAATACACATTCTCCTGAGAGGGTCGGCGTTTGCATAATTAGTTCTAAAAAACTGAACGGTTAATGGTGAGAAGTAACGTGTTGGTCGTTGAGAAATGTTGAACGAAATATTGTTGATCAGAAAACCAGAACAAACATCACCGTTAATAATATTCAATAGAAACGAGACATTTAACATAGATCGTCGGCTTTTTAAGGTTGGCATTTAACAAGGGCGAGTCTGCTGGTATATGATGGAAGACTTAATGGGTTGAAATTCAAACTTCGAAGACAGAACAACAGGAATTGTTTTTGCACATATTATTATTCTGTTAATCATACTAAGCTAAGAAGTAATCAAATTATTGTCATGTTAATCATAATAAATTTAGAAGCAATCATATTATGATACAGCACCTTTCATAGCTGTCATAAAAATACAAAATAAATTAAAATATTTTTGCATCGATTTTTCATTTTGTGGCTTTTTACAATTTTTCTTAATGTTAATCAAATAGCGGAGTTCAATAAACGGCTTGCAAAAGAGCAAATGAAAAATCTGGGGTCCATTTTTTCGATTTTATGATGTTGATGAAATATCGTAGCACTTTTATAGAATATAACGAAATCTCGGTTTGTTTTGTTGTTGGATTTTACAAAAAAACTATGATATTTTGCATTTGCACTATTACATCACTAATACTTGAATGAACTCCGCTAATATTTTATTTTTTAATCTGTTTAAACTTATTTTTTTTATGAAAATAATTGTTTAACCGCTCACAAATAAAAAAAACGACAAAATTATTTTACAAATGGCGCTAACATAATATGATTAGAGTAAAAATAGTTTGATTGCATCTTTAACATAATATGATAAATGTACAGAAAGTTATCATGTTATGGCTATTAAATATCATGATATGCTTGTGGGTAATATAATATGTTTTGAAAGTTATCATAATTTAGTTGTTAGAAAAATAATTATTTTTCGCTCAACAATACTCAAATTCATAATTGCGATAAACATTGATATGTTTACAGTAACTATAATATTGTTGATATTAAATAAAAATAACAATTATTTGTGTACGCCAACAATATATTGTTACATTAAACATAGTGTTGTTGCCGTAACCAAGCCCAGCCATATTTTTTCTCTGCGTGTAGGGTCCCAAATTATGGAAGCATACTCCAAAATAGGTCTCACAAGTGATGTGTATAAAGTTTTAGTTACATAAGGGTCATTGAACTCTTTAGCCCACCGTTTTATAAAACCAAGTACTCCTATGGCTTTGTTTACCATAATTGTTATATGATTAATGAAACTTAGTTAAGGATCCAATAAAACACCAAGATCTAAAAAGCTATCCACTTTTTCTAGTTGATAATTGCCCAGCATATAATTTACAGATAACGGTCGCTTTCGGACCAAACGCATATGTTTGCACTTTTTTATATTCAGCTCCATTAAATTTGAATTACACCATTTGTAAAACGAATCAAGACATTTTGAAGTGAAACATGGTTGGAGTATTCACTAATACTCAGAAAAATGTTCACATCATCAGCATACATTAAAATATATGAAAACTGAATAACTTGTGGTAAATCGTTTATAAACAAGGAAAATACAAGCGGTCCAAGGTGGCTGCCCTGTGGTACCCCGGCTGATACGTTTATATTTTTCAGGGATTCATTTTTGAAAAGTACGCTTTGTTTTCTATTTGTTAAATATGAGTTAATCCACACTAAGCTAATATTAGAAAATCCCATCAAGTGTAATTTCTTTATAAGTCTGTGTTCATACGGCTACTTTATAGGCGAGAGGGACGAGGGGAAAAGAAACAAGTACACAGATGCATGTACTGTCTTTACGTTTTGCTTTTTCATTCGTTGTTTAATTTTGTTATTGTTTTCAATATCAAAAAAGCACATGTCGCCAACATGACATGAATCAGTTGAACGCCAATTCATGTTCAAAGAAGAAAAAGGAAGAATCTTGTCAATACGACATGAGCCGTATGAACTCAGACTAAGAAGTTTGTGATTGACTTTATCAAAAGCTTTGCTAAAGTCTGTATAAACTACATCTGTTTGTTTTCTTTGAAGAAAACCGCGATTGACTATTGTAGTAAGTTGTAATAGATTTGTTGAAGTTGAACATCTTTTTTGAAAACCGTGTTGGAAGGGAGAAATTAAAGTGTTGACTTGATGTCATAGGTGATCCGTTATAAGTTTTTCAAAAAATTTTGGTATAATACTTAATTCAAATCACATCTTTCAAAATAAAGAAATAGTAGTCCAATATTAAATTTATAAAATGGATCAACATAAACATCGGTGTTTCTTTCTGGTTGCAAGTATTTCAATAAAGAGATGCAGGCGGCAAAAAATTTTTTTTTTAGAAATTTCATAAGGGACTATATAGTTGATCTCAGTTGCATGGTCTAATGATGAAGTAGAGAGGGTATTTACCCAAGTAAACATCGTTTAACGTTATTTGAGAAAAAAGATACATTAAGCAACCGTTAATTCGATTTTATCAATAAAATATTTATACCAGCACCACAATGGTGGAGAGGGTACGATGCGTTTGTGCTGATGCTTGTAACACCTTAAAATACTGGTCCTTAGCCCACCTTAACGTATACCGATTGACTCAGAATCACTTTCTGAGTCGAATTAACGATGTTTGTCCTGCTGGCTGGCTGTTTTCGAGATTATTTGATAAAATTTGGTACATAGGTTCTAATGCGGTGTTGACCGACGATACTTTCTTACTTGCTTTTTATTGTAGATCTGGACTGAAAAGGTTGGGTAAATGTTGTCGTTATTATGATTTACATTCAAATTATTAAAAACTTATAGGTCCGCGTGATTCCTATGAGATGAACAATAACGACATCCAATTTATCGATGATTTAATTTTTTAAATATCTATCAAAATATTAATTTACGTTTATTCTTATTTAACAAATTGATCTTAACTTACAATTTCATCGTTAACCAAAGGAATTATTTCTGTTTTGTTATTGAAGTTTAATGTGTTTTTATTAAAAAAAAAGCTTTTAGCCATTTTTTTCAGCAATTTTATAGCCATTTGTTTCCGTAAATTTAGCCATTTTTGGTCACTTTGTTTTGGCAACACTGGAGTAAACGTTTAATTCACTTGATAAAATTTTTAATTAAAACTTTTTTTTTAATATTTCTGAATTTCTATTTGTTTTCTTATGCTTACGACCAATTTTATCAAGTTCAGTTAAAACTAACTGTTACTTTAACTTCCAGTTAACAATATCTTTTTGAAAGTTCTAACTGATAGTTAATTATTACTGAACTTGGTGAAACTGGCCGTTAGTGGAATAAATAAAATTCCGAATTGGTTTTTTATATTTGATAGGTTTTTCTTCACTTTGAAATCTTAACTACACGCAAAGAAAAAACATGGTTGTGGTAAACATATTCTAAGAGCAACATATTATGATAAGATTCATGATTTTAGTCACCATATTAAGATTATTATTGAATCATATTATGACAAAATATACTCGTAATATGACATCATAATATTTTTCCCTTAATCATATTATTATTCTGTTAATCATACTAAGTTAAGAAGTAATCAAATTATTGTCATGTTAATCATAATAAGTTAAGAAGCAATCATATTATTATCATGTTAATCATAATAAACTAAGAAATTAATCATATTATTGTCATGTTAATCATAATAAGCTAAGAAGTAATCATATTATCATCAGGGTAATCATAATAAATTAAGAAGCAATCAAACTATCAAAAAAATATAAAATAAATAAAAAAATTTTTGATCGATTTTTTATTTTGTGGATTCTTATAATTTTTTGCTTATGTAAATTAAATAGCGGAGTTCAATATAAGGCTTGCAAAAGAACAAATGCAAAATCTGTGGTTTTCATGGGCCACCGCGTATGTCCTTTCCGATTTTGAGATATTTCATAATTTTAAACACTCTTTACATGTTTCTAAAAATGTTTGAAAAAAGATGGATAAATTCCGAATTTTTAACGTAGTGACAAAGTTTAAAAAGTGCAATACCTAGCCCATAGTTTGATCTAGAATGGTTTTTCGGCTCTCCTGAAAAATTTGTTTTAAGACATACGCGGTTGCCCATGAAAACCACAGAAATATCGTATCACTTTTACCAAACATAACGAAATCTCTGTGTGTTTTGTTATATAAAATAAACGACACAACTGATTCCAAATTATTTTAAAATGACGCTAACATAATATTATTAGAGCAAAAATAGTTTGATTGCAACTTAAACATAATATGATGAATGTATAGAAAGTTATCATGTTATGGCTATTAGATATCATGATATGATTGTGAGTAATAAAATACGTTTTGAAAGTTATCATAATTTAGTGGTTAGAAAAATAATTATTTTTCGATCAACAATACTCAAATTTATAATTGCGATCAACATATATATGTTTACAGTAACTATAATATTGTTGATATTTAATAAAAAATATCAATAATTTGTGTACGACAACAATATATTGTTACATTAAACATAGTGTTGTTGCCGTAACCATGCCCAACCATAATTTTTCTTTGCGTGTAGAAAGCTTGTAGCCAATATGGCTCGCCATGTGTATGGGTTTATAAATTCCCGTCATTTCTATAAGGAGCATACACAGAAAAAATAAAAATTTATTTCAAATAAAAAATTTGAGATATTAATTAAATTAATTAAATTTTATCCAGTAAACAAATAAATAGTATCTGTTACATATTTTTTTGATATTAACAACATTTAACACAGTTGATATGTTGTCTTTTAAACATTTATTTTCACTTGATTAAATTTTTAATTAAGCTTGATATTATTTTAAATTAATAGTTTAATTGAAAAAAAAAAAAAAAAAAATTGGAGAGAACTTTTTCTATGTAGGACCATCAATGAAACCATATGACACATAAAACTCTTTTCTGAAAACTTGAGGACTGATCCTAAGACATATGGGCTGTGTTGCCAAAACTTGGTGACTAAAAATGGCTAAATTTACGGAAAAATTGCTAAAAATGGGCTAAAAAATGGCTAAAAGCTTTTTTAAATAAAAACACATTAAAATTCAATAACAAAACAGAAATAATTCATTTAAAGTGGTTTACGATGAAATTGTGAGTTAAGATCAATTTGTTAAATAAGAATAAACGTAAATTAATATTAAAAAAATAAATCATCGAAAAATTCGATGTCGTTATTGTTCATCTCATAGAAATCACTAATTAGTTTCAAATAATCATAAGCTTTAAATATTTTGAAGGTAAATCATAATCACGACAACATTTACCCAACCTTTTGAGTCCAGATCTACAATAAAAACAAGTAAGAAAGTATAGTCTTTATGATACCCTACACCACATTAGAACCTTTGTACCAAATTTTATCAAATAATCTCTAAATTGCAACCTGTACTTTGCGTACAAGGTTACATGGCCAGCCAGCCGGACAGATATCGTTAGTTCGACTTAGAAAGTGACTCTAAGGCTGGGTTTTTGAGATCTCAGTTAAACTAGATTTAATCCGAAAACTGATTTGTGCCGCCAATACCAAGTTTTAAAACAAAATACTGCCGGAACAGCGCAGTTTTGCTTAAAATGTGGGTCTTTACTGAAATAATAGAACAAAAAATCAAATTTCACCGGAAATCCGAGTTGCAGAGAACGTTAAACTAAGTTTAAACTTAATCCCCATCTCAAAAACCCGTCCTAATTCGATCGGTGTACGTAAAGGTCTAAGGACTAATATTTTAAGGTGTTACAGACATCAGCACAAACGCATAGTACCCTCTCTACTATTGTGGTGGTGGTATAAATATTGTATTGTTATGATAAAAATATTGACCTAATTAATAAAATCGAAGTAACGGTTGCTTAATGTAACCTATTTCTCAAATTACTTTTAACGATGTTAACTTGGCTAAACACCCTCTCTACTTCAGCATTAGACCATGGAAGTGAGAGCAACTTTATAGTCAATTCTGAAATTTCTAAATCAATTTTGTTACCGCCTGCATCCCTTAATTGAAATACCAGAAAGAAACAACGATGTTTGTGTTGATCAATTTTATAAACTTAATAGTGGAATACTGTTTCTTTATTTTGAAAGATGTTTCAGCGTCATAGTTTATAGCGATTGTCAACATTTGTAAAAGTTGTGATTTAAATTAAAGGCGTTTTAATTGTTGAAAATGTTTATTTTACTTTTATTAATTTTTATAATGAAATAAAAATTCTTCTTTTAAAAGAAAAACGGCAAAAAAATTTTATGGCTAAAGAAGTTGAAAAATGGCTAAAAAACAATGGCTAATGGCTAAACTCATTTTTTAATGGCTAAACAGGGTAAAAAATGGCTAAATCTAGCCACTTAATGGCTAAATTGGCAACACTGCATATGGGTTCCAAATTTAAACCATTTATTCATCTAAACCTGTACTAAATTTCTAAAAATAATTATTTTATATCTACTACCCCACTGTGTCTAACAGCCACTGATGTCTTATAATGTCTATTTTGATGAGCAAAACAAACCAGAAAGAATTGTTTAGCTGTTTGATATAAAAATGCCAACACATCAGCGGATGCAGAACCACATTACGGGCATATCGAACATATTCCCTGCTAGAAAGCACATGGTTTAAGCAAAAATGATTATTAAAACACCAATGGATTGTCATAAATCGTTGTCATAAAAAATCTCAACACATAAATAATAATAATAATACGCGGCGCGGCGGCAACCAACTAAAAATGTTGCAACAAATTGGCCAGAGCTTTATTTTGTTAAGAAAGGAGTAAAAAGAAAGAGTAGAAACAGCGAAATCACCTGGAACAAGACGGCGACGGGGCTGATTTAATGAATGAAAACATCAATTTTAACTGTTTTGTGATGAGTCGGCTGTGTGGTGATTTCTTTATGGCAGTTTTAGAAGAACTTTCAATCAACTTATAAAAGTGTTCCCTTTTCTTAACTATGATGTAGTTAGTTGTTTAGATTTTAGTTTTAATTTGCAGGAAATCATATTATTTTATAATATGATGGCTTTAGTTTTTTTTTTTTTTGAACTAAAAAAGATGGAAAGCTTTAAATCTACAGAGAGAGCCAGAAACAGAGCCAGTGTAATAAAAAATAAAAAGAATAACTGCGGATGAGAGTGATTAATTCGGCAGCAACGAATTGGTTCTAACCCTAATTTTTATAAGGAAGATATATGGGCCGCACTGGCATGTAATGACGTTCCTGAGAAGTTAGTTAACCTCATCAAAGCTCTATATAAGGAATCAAACTGTCGGATCTTCTATTAAAACACACTTAGGCGCAGACTCCCTGTACATTAAGATATTAGGCAGGGATGCATTATGTCTCCATTGCTCTTTAACATTGTTCTGGACATAATCATTAGAGAAGCCCTTGCAGACCCAGAACGAGGAATATCATGGGGGCTTGGTATTCACCTGGAAGATGTAGATTATGCAAGCGAAATTTGTCTGATGTCTCACACTTTTATGGACAACTAAAAAACACTAGACAGAGTTGTGCAAGCCGCAGCCAGATTAGGATGCAGAATAAGTGCAGGAAAATCGAATGTACTGAGAATAAACAGCGGCCTACAAATCGACGAGAATGCTACGAGTTTTGCTACCTAGGTAGCATCATAACAAACGCAGTTGGCTCTTCAATGGATATTGCAACCCCACAACAGCGCGCAGTTGGAGGATTGAAGAACCTTTTGGAAATAAACCGCACTATCTTCAACTCAAACGTCAAGTCAATACTATTATGTGGCTGTAAAGGGGTTTACTAATAGATGCTTGTGGAGTATTTTGGAAATGTTTAGGCCCAACACAATCTCAAATGGTATGCTATAGGCACAAATAAATCAATTACCAATTGAGCGTGAAATGAATTGGACATATGAAGAATACCGATGAAGAAGAGCCCCTTACAACTGGAGGAGACAGATCAACAAAAAAGTTGCCAAGACGAGGAAAAGCTGAAGAGAAATTAAGAGTGGAATTGGATAGATTAAACTGGCGATAATTTGCCGAGGACCTATGGCTCCTTATAAGTTCCCGTAGATCCTTTAAGGAGCATAGGGACTCACAAAATAATCTTTGTTGGAGTTATCTGATGCCATATTCTTAATTTCAGCCTTAATTTTACGGCCATCCCTGCTTTTTTCTCCATTGGCATCCTTCATGTATGTGCCGGGCGTCCCGTTCTACGACTTCCTTAAGGGTTCCATTCAATTGCGTTTTAGGCAATGTCATCATGATTTTTTCGAAAGATTTGCTCAATTCAATTCCATTTTCCCTGTCGTATTTCAAGATCGATTGGGCTTCGCGATGAGATTGCCCATAGTCTGGAGTTGGAGATAGTATTCGTCATGTCAGTAACATGATGTGATAACAGGCAGATATAATCGACATAGTCAAGGTCCTCCAGTCGCACTGTATTCCGTGCCCTTCTTTTGCAGCTCGCCTCATAGCTTAATCTAAGACAATATTTAAAAGCATTGGTGACATAACGCGCCCTTGCCATGCACCTTAAATTACGCGTATGTTTCTACTTAAGCTTTTAGTTTTCATGCAGGATCGAACAACTAGATTCCTCGTATAGTATTTTAATAAGAGATATCAGCTTTCTGGGAACTTGTTTGTATACAAGGGAGGTAAAGTAGCGACCGTCATTCAACCGACTGCTCCACAATTACTCGAAGGCTGTAAACATGGAATCTTGTTCTTTGTGCAGTTCAGTTGCATCACAGAAATGACGAATAGGAGTTAGTTTAATAAAAAAAAAATGTAATCAGTGGGATAACTCAATACGATCAATAAAAGGACTCATTAGGCTCAATTTAATGACACGCTGCCATTAGGATCGACATATAAGTTTCACTGTTGTTCCTCCTTTTAAAATTTTTTGAAAAGGCGTTTTGCACAAGTCAAAAAAATATAATAAATGTACTTTTGAGCCAAAAAATAATTTCAGATGTCTTCAGCAGAATCGTAAGGCGATTCTTTTCTTAGATTATATTAACCCTCTAACTTTCATTTTAAGGGGTAATTTTTGTCTTTATTCTCATCTTCTACACAAAAGTATACTAAAACGGCACTTTAGAGGGATGAAATGTTGCACGCATATTTTCTGAATTAAGTTTCACTAGGGGTCTTCTAAGACCAAAAGTTCGTGCTATTTATTTAAAACGCTTAGTAAAGGAAAATTTCAAAGTAGCATCTATATATTTTTCTTTTTCTCAACAGTATTTCTAAGCCAACTGGTATATAAGGATTTATACAAAAAAATCTAATGAATTTTTTTTAAAGAAAAGTTAACCCATGGCATCGGGTTACCTGGAATATGGGCATTTTTGCTTCTTATTTTACTTTTTGAATAAAAAAAAACAAAACAAATAAAAATAAAACAAAATGTGGCATGGAATTTGTGTCACTGTTGTCATAGCATAGATGACGCGTAATATATGAAACAATTTAATGATAACGTACGTCATTGGATTATGACACTTTGTTCCTCGTGGCATTTGTTATAACCAGGGAAACCAAAAATATGCAATTGCATGTTTTTTTCCTTGTGCGACCAATGAAGGCAGAAACAAGAAATTTATTAGAGTTGTCAATTATTCGACTTTAAACTTTGTTCGAATAATTCAAATAATAGTTTTTGTTCGTTCGATCAAACGATAAAATATAAAAAAATTATTCGATTAATCGATGAGAATAACGAATAAAAATATTATTTTTACAAAAATATTCCGTATTTTAAATAGATACATCCGTCCCTTCATCTATAACTATGGAAATTCGTCCATTTTCTACTTTATTTTTTCTCAAGTCCGCTTTTCTCTATTCTGCTTTTTTAATGCGTAAAACTTTTCCTCTTAACTCCATATCGTCGTATTGTATAAACACTTCGTAAAACCCTTTATTTTTAAATAATCCGATATTATTTTGGATTTTCGAAAAGCCTTTGCAGACCTTTAATCTTCAAACTTCAGCATACACTTTCTTCTATAGAACAACCACTGTCGCTCTTTATGTATTTTTCCACTGGACCAAGTTCGGCAATTTTTGATGTATTTGGAAAAGATAAAATACATTTTTGAAATACTATGAGTACTTATCACGGTTTTTGCTTACTAAACATGGAGATTAATGCTTCAATATTTTTTAGCTTTCGTACGTTGTGTAAAGGGAGGTCAAACCATAATGCACGATGTTAATTGTGAGTCGCAACTTAGCGGCAAGTTTTTTGTCCAACTTAATTTGACATTTCTTTGTTTCAGTGTTTGACAAATTTAACCAGATGTACACAATTGAGCAGCGCGTTAAGATTGTTGAAGTCTTTTACGAAAATTGACCTTAAAATCAAAATGTATTTCGTGCACTTCGTTAAACACAGTTTCACCTCAGTATATTCGTTAAAATGCAGAATTGCCGCATTTGGGAAAATGAGAATCCACCAGTGATTGTTGAAAAGAGGATGCTTCCACAAAGAGTCACTGTTTGGTGGGGTTTTTGGGCTGGCGGCATTCTCGGACCGTACCTTTTCGAAATTGACGTCGGTCAAGAACGGCGTTGGCTATCGCGAGATGATAACATAGGGCACGTTCCGATAAAACAATACTTATAATATTTTTTTTTATTGTGTGACTATAATTCTGTGGCTTGGTGCTAAAAGGGCCAATGTCAATATTTTTCTGTTTTGAGTTAATCGTTGCATTAGGTGTTCTCTTAACATATTTTTGATGAAACAGCCAATGTTTTTAGCCCAGAACTGCTTCATAAGGGTTTTGCTAGCAAATTCCAGTAAGAACTATTCTCTAAAGTAAATATTTTTACATTGACCCTTTTAGCACCAAGCCACAGAATTTTTGTGGAGTACCTATTTAATTATTTGTTAATCCAAATCTACTTCACTGATATAAATATATATAAACACTAGCTGGCCCGGCAAACGTTGTTTTGACTTATAACTTATTTCTTTCCAGACGTTACACTATTTGCCCGCCAAATTTCAAGAAAATCAGTTGATTAGTTAAGATGATATAGGGAGGAGGAGCTTTTACTCCTCTTGCCCTATTTCATGCCCTTTATCTCTCAGATAAATAGGAAATAGGAAGGGAGCTTTTACCTCTCCTGCTTCGCGCCCTAAATAATAAAAATTATAGGCTATAGTACTTTTCAGCTGTAACACTATTTGGCTACAAAATTTCAATAAGATATTGGGAGCTTTTACCCTTCTTGCCCTATTTCACATCCCATTCCCTATTTCCCTTCAGATTTCAAATTTTAAGAAAACCCGCTCATTAGTTTAAAATATATAGGGAAGGGGAGCTTTTACCGCTATTGCCCTATCTCACGCCCCATTCCCTATTTCCTTTCAGATGTTACAGTGTCTGCATGTTAAATTTTAAGAAACCCGGTTGGTTAGTTTAAAAGATTGGGGAGGGGGAGCTTTTACCTCTATTGCACTATTTCACGCCCTAAATAGTAAAAATTTGAGGCTATAGCTCTTTCCAGATGATACACTATTTTCAAGAAAATCGGTCGATTTGTTAAGGAGATATAGGAAGAGGGAGCTTTTACTCCTCTTGCCCTATTTCACGACCTATTTCTATTCTATTTCTTTCAGATGTTACAGTGCCTGCATGCCAAATTTTAAGAAAAAAGGTTGATTAGCTAAGATGATATAGGGAGGAGGAGCTTATGCCCTATTTTGCGCCCTCTAGCGATATAAAATATACTCTACGATCTATTCTCATACCTAACAAAAACACATACAAAATTTCATAAAAATCAGTCAAGCCGTTTCGAAGGAGTTCAAAATGGAGGGCATTTTGTTGATATTTGTATGGGAATATATAGGAAAATCTAAATGCCATATCTCCGGAACCACTAGGCCGATTTTATGCAAACTTTACATAAACCATCTACAGACTATCCCCAACGTACCCCAACGTTTTTGTTGAAATCGGTCTACCCGTTTTCTCAGTTAGTGGTGACATCAAAGTGTACACTTCTTTTTATATATTTAGATTTGAAAAAGCTGATGCTGCGCAGTGATACATTTACGAGCACAACCGGACTTTTTGTAGCCAGAAATTGAGGATATGGACATGGAAGATATGTGGTTTCAGCAACACAGTCAACGAAACAACGCACTTTTGCCCGAGAAATTCAATGGCCGTGTTAAAAGAAAAAGTATACCTCAATAAGCCAAGAACAATTCAAGCATAAGATATTTCTGCCCATTCACTGAAAACTTTCAGTTTTATTTACAATTAACATCGTGCGTTTTGGTTGGACCACCCTTTATAAATTCACTAAAAACGCATAAGAATAAATCAACTTCTAAGCTTCTATAAAATTTACATATTTTTAAATAAAAAAAATTGTTCGATTAATTGACAATTATTAATCGATTTATTCGTTATTCGAAAATCGCCATTTTAAAATTATTCGAACAAGAGTTTGGTTTTGTTTGATCAACGTCAACATGGCTTTCGGAATGGATTCTCTACTATGACTAACATTCTCCATATAACAACGTTAGTTAACAGAGATTTTGCCAATGGAAACCAAACTGACGTTATTTACACTGATTTCAGTAAGGCTTTCGACAAAGTTAATCATCCGCTATTGTTTAAAAAACTAGACGTAATGGGTTTCAATAGTAACTTCCTGAGCTGGATAAAATCATATTTGTCATGTAGAACTCAATCTGTAAAATTTAATACGGCAATTTCGGAAAAAATCAATGTAAAATCTGGAGTACCTCAGGGAAGCCACATTGGTCCAATTTTGTTCCTTCTTTTTATTAATGATTTGCATGAAGCAGTTCAGCAGTTGTAATGTATTGACGTATGCAGACGACGTAAAATAGTTTTCGACTGTAAAACATCCTTGTGATCAACAACATTTACAAAATGACCTGGATAGTTTTGACAAATGGTGTAAACTTAACTTGATGGAACTAAATTTAAATAAATGTAAACATATGCAATTCGTTCTTGATGGCTGTACTTTACAACCTGTTAGTGAAATAATGGATTTGGGAATATTGTTAGATAAAAAACTTAACTTTATTCAACATATAACGATGACTGTTAATAAATCCCGCAGTGTTCTGGCTTTTATTAAAAGATAGGCAGAGGAATTCAACGATCCCTTAACCACAAAAAGTCTTTTTACTTTGCTCTTCAGACCAATTTTGGAATACGGCAGCATTATTTGGGACCCGATCTATAATATTCATAGTGATCGTATCGAGTCAGTGCAAAAACAATTTCTTATTTTCTGCTTAAGAAGTGAATATAGAGGATGCCTGGTATTACCTTCATATTCAACAAGACTAGCTGAAATAAATTTACCAACGTTAAAAAGCCGGCGAATGATGCTAAATATATCTTTTATGGTCAATCTTATAAATGGTAGTACACATTCCGAATTTTTATTGAGTAACGTAACTTTTAATATTCCTCAACGTTCACTTCGTTTTTTCGACCCTCTATATGTCAGCACATGCCGAACAAACTTTGCAATGTCAGATCCAATAAGAAAATTATGCAGATGTTTCAATGAAATGTAGAACTTAATCGACTATTCTCTGAACATTAATATCATAAAAAGACAATATCATATTATATTTAAATCAATAATGTTTATTCTAATCTTTCATTCTTTGCTTAAATAAATAAATTGTTATGTTAATGCATAAATACATTAAGATAGTCTGTAAGGAATTTGTCCATACACTTAAATTAAATTAATCGAATTATTCTTAATCGGTTGACAACTCTAATATTTATCCGTTTTAGAGCTTTCTATGAATTTTGGCATCGATTTGATGGAGCATATTTTTGCATATTTTAGCGTTTGCAGCATTTTTTTTTGCATAATATAGTTAAAAGAGATGTTTGCAGCATTTTTAAGGCTTATAGCGCATATCAAATTAAATATTAAAGAGCTTTCGCAGCAAATAAAAATTTTTTTTTCGAAAATCTGTTACTTCAATTTCGACATCTTCATTTAATTTTTTCTCTAAAATTGTAAGTCAAAGCAGGTTTTTATATAGGATAAATGTTATGCGATTTGTATCTAGATCAATCTTTTAGTATTCCGATCGACTCAGAATCACTTTTTAAAGTAATCTAACGATGTCCAACCGTCCGTCTGGCTGGTTGACTGTCCATGTTAGCCTTGTGCGCAAAGTACAAGTTCCAATTTTGAAGGTAATTTTATTAAATATGGACGAAGTCTATGCAAATGGTGAGAATCGGTCTATAATTTCACATCCAAATTAGACTCTTTCTGTCTGCAAGCTATCTAATTATGATGGTTCATAAATTCGTCCCAAAAAAATTTTGCTGCAAATAAAATTATTTTCGAATCGGTTCACATTTGCCCAAAGCTCCCATCCTTAAATAGCTTTAACTTCCTTTTAAATATAAACATTTGTTAACTATTTAGCGAGCGTGTACCTAAAATCCCTTTAAGACAAAAACCCATATGGATGTAAATAGCTAGATAATATTTTTAGGTTTTCTTTTTAAATTTTGCTATTAATGGTCCGCTATTCTCCAGCTAGGGAGCAAACGGTCTCAATAAATGACTTCCAACGGACTCTGCTGTGGGCTGTTCTTAATGCCTCGTTCCATGAAAACCCTGCAATTGTCAGCTCACGAATGGTTGCGATTCGCCAAGTGGTTTTTGGACGTCCACGACGCCGAGAACCTTGGAGGTTGTACTGCAGCGCTGCCTTTGCTACCTCGTTATCGGATCTCAGTGTATGCCCAATCCATCCAAATTTCCTTTTCAGGATGTCGCACTAGATTGGCTGTTGGCTCGTGCTTTGAAGCAGCTCAGCGTTAGTTATTGTGTTGATCCAAAAACATCGAATAATCCTTCGTAAGCAACGATAAGTGAAAACTTGCAGTCGTCGTATGTCGCTTTTGGAAAGGCCCCATGTTTCACATCCGTATAGAAGTATAGGTTTCACACATGTGTTAAATACCTTGGTCTTCAGTTGTGTTGATCTGTCGGATGATACCCATACTTTTTTTAAACAATGCATGGCGGTGCAAACGACTTCGTTTGCACCGCTGTTCGTCGACTCGTAGATGAACTTGCTGATCCCATTACCCTGGTAATGGGCTCCTCGTGCTACCCCTCGGGTTCAGTCTTACAGAGACTGAAGCGAATTCGAGCGACGAACTCCGCCCAGGGAGACTGGCAGCCCCAGAATCTGGGATAATGTGCGATAGCCCAATCAGCTACCAGCATAAACTACTGAAAAAGATTCAAGAAAACTCATATGAAAGAAAATTTTGCTATTTAATTGTTGAATATTGTATCTTCAAATGAGCAAAGTTTTAATTTTAAGGTCATATTTTTAAAATTTTTCAGGGCATATTTTCCTGTTTTTACTGCATATTTAATGCGCATAAAACGCGTTTTTTAGAGCATATTTCTGGTTTCCCTGGTTATATCATTGATGTTAGGTCATCATCAATATGAAGATGCATTTTTCTATGAGTGTTGTCCCGTAGTTTTTCAGATTTTTAGGGTGTTTTTTAAACATCGAAAAAGTTACAAAATATTTAAAATGTGTTATATTTGTAAAACTAAACAAAATTTAAAGTTAACTGGTTAATTTTTTAATTGATTTTACATAAAAACTACAAATTAAACTTTTTATTACGGAAATATTTATTTTGTGATAAACAAATAAATAAAAATTTACAAAAATAACTGTGACATAATGTATTTAAATATGTCCAAATAATAGGCCTATTCAAAGTCTGGCTTCATATTGTGCTTAGGCGTATATATTATTTTAACTAGGATGTACAGTGTAAACTCTCTTAGCGGGCACCTTTTTTAAGAGGACACCTTTTTGCCGTGGACACTGTTCCGTAGAGTTTCACAAGCCAAACATTTAGTTGTTCCGAGAGGACATTTCCCTTTGTGTGGTAACATTCCAAAGGACTCTTCGAAGTCCGGTCATTAGAGATACCACTATAAGGCTTTTTTTTACTATGAAAATTACTAGAAAAAAAACTATAAAATAATATCAAATATGAAAAATACAAATGTTCTGACACTGTTTGGAATTTGACTAATCAATTATTATGTTTAGAAACATGTAAAAACTAATTTAATAACGCAAACATTAAAAAAATTGTAACTTGTGATATGCTTTTGGTAAAAAAAGTGAAAAATAAAAATTAAATTTGAAAAAAAATTCTAAATTTGTATACGCATTATTTCTATTGCAAAAAGTAATTGGAAGTAAAATTAGTTTTTTTTTCAAAAATAATAGATTTGCCAAATTATTTTTAATTAGATAAATAAATAAATTGTTTAAGGGGTTTTTTTTTTGCCCGCTAAAAAGAAAAAACATCACTTGTATTTCTTTCTCTAAAAATATAAAAAAATCTAACATAAATAAATTAACCGGATATTTACAACTTTTTTATTTACCAATAACAAATTGTTTGCTTAAGGCGCCCGTACACGACATGTATTTGTCATCTGACATGTAAAATTTTTAAGTCACATGTAATTGTTCATGTCTGTCAAAATTGCTGTTTTACATAAGGTTTATCATATTCGGTCACAAACGTACATGTAATTTGCTTCTGACATTGTCTCCGTTTTTTTTCGCATTGTTATTGCAGAAACTTGCTGCCGCCACGAAAATATTTATTTGCGCCGTTAAATAATTTAGCCATCTTAACATTTTTTTCTTTTATTTTAAAGATACCAATTTAGAATTTTATAATGAAACGGTTTTTATGTATAAATTTACATAAATTCTATTCAATGGTAAGATGAGCATACATATCTTGGTATTGTAAAATATTAACTTCAGCCGGCTAATGATTCCGTCAATAGTTGACGCCGATGCCAGTTTCTTCCCGGCATAGATTTCTGATGTCAGATGGTTTGTCAGAAAAAAATAGAGCACGCTCTAATTGAAATTTTGTCAGATGACTTTGCGTCTGACTTTTACAGAAGCAAAGTTAAAAAGGTAACACACGACATGTATGTGTTTTGCAGTGGGAAATTTGACATGTCAGATGACAAAAACATGTCGTCTATACGCTCCTTTATACTAGTTTGACGTCAGGGCTGCTAGGTACTTTTTTGCTTGTCCCCAAAATATAAAAAATAAGTCCCCAAAAATCCCCAAATTAAAAAACAAAACCTTAAAAAGTTAATAATATTTTTTTTGGTTTCTGAAACAAATTTAAAATTTTTTAAAAAATAATAAGAACATTTAAAATAAATTTTTTTAAGAAACGCTTTTCTTAAAAAATAACATTTAAAAAAATTTTGCCCCCTCCCCTAGATTTTATCCTGGCTACGCCCATGTATTCGTGCATTGTCATCGGGAATATGTATGCCTGCAAAGTTTCATCCATTTGTATTGAGTAAAAGGCGGTCAAAAAAGCATTTTACCAAAAAAAAATTTTGCCCCTCCCTAGATTTTATGCTGGCTACCACCATGTATTCGTGTATTGTCATCGGGAATATGTATGCCTGCAAAGTTTCATCCATTTGCATTGAGTATAAGGCGGTTAAACTAACGTTAGAAGATTTGATATTCCGAAGTGAGGCTAAAGAAAAGGTTTTAATTATAATAAGAAATCCCCAAAAATCCCCAAATGAAAATTTTTTTGAAATTTGAAATTTATTTTGTTTGTAGCGACTGGTTTCGGCATGTTTTTTAAAATCCTCTTTATGCGATTACAGTGGGTAATTTAAAGCAGAACAATTTGCTTTTTTTGAAGACGAATAAGCCAATTTATAAGAATTTGGAGCTTGTTCAATCGCTTTTGGCCATCTTTTATGTCAATCAACAAAAAAATACATCTATTTGTCATTTATTTAATAATTCGATGCATCATAAGTACTAACCAATAGCCCAGCATTCTTTGTTCCAAGCTTTGTTATATTGTCTTTCACATTAACTTATTTTTGGGGAAGACATACATAAAGAGTGAGATCAAAAAACCTTAACACACGTTTTCCCTTAAAACTTTTAACCCAAGTATTATTTGAGTTTTTTTTTTTTGATCAAGTTACCTTTGAAAAGTATGTCAGTTGTTATTAGGGAGATCGATTATTCGACTTTTTTCAATAACTGGTTTTCGAATATTCCGAATAGTTGCTAGTTTAAAAAAACCGGGTTTCGGTTAAGCATTTTAAAAATAACGGGTTAACCGGTTTTAATTTGAATACAAAAAATACAAAAATCAAATAAGTTTTTGTAATAAAAAGTTAATTAAAATAAAAACAAAACAATTCACGAAGGTAAGGAACCAACAAAATACATAGATATGACTTGAATTATGTTCAGACCTAACAAATATTTGACGATAGAAATTTAAATTTGTTATTTGAGATATTCCCCCAAGTTTATTTTAAATGATTTTTTTGGTGGTAAAGCATATCTATATGAATCAGTAGACTTCAAACATATTTTTGAAAAGTTTCAAACATAACCTCTTATCCAGGATTATAAATTTTAAATTATTATGATTTCAGCATTATAAAAACGAATAGTAATATGAACATGCTTTTTGTATGAATTATCTGTCAATTCTTCGATCACAATAAAAATCCTCCCATGACATTGTTTGATTCCTTCAATTTTGTTTTAAGTTCCTGTGTTTTAATAAATAAAACTGAAGAATTTTTCCACATCGTTGATTCCGTCGGTATGTTGTTGTTTTAAGCATGAAGATATGCTGGAACTACTTAACAGCTGTACCTAAACAAGATCGAAAGACGGAACGTTTTCTTCCGCTTAGCTTTTACGCTGATTGATATGCCATACCTAAGCAAGAGCATCAACGTTGTGCCACAAACAGAAGTGTTAACTTTCTTCTTTAATAAAACCCACATAATATAAAAAAAAGAAGAGAAAAAACCGCTAGATTGTCGAAAAAATAGATAAATTGACATTATTTATTAACAAAGCGGACAACTTCACTATTAATCGCTCTGTCAAAATCAGATTTTCCAATTGTAAAGCGTTGACGCCGCGCTATTTAGGGATGCTTCATACAAATTGTATGGGCAAGAGAATTTTTGTAAGAGTTTTCATTCATTATTGGCAGCATATTTTAGTAAAGTATTATTGGCAGTCTCTTAAAAACTACTTAGAACAGAGTCAAGTTTTACTTGGCGTATATTTATGTCAAGCTTGTGGACTAATTAAAGGTGATTAATAGGGATGCGATTTCCATGCAAATGCATGTTTTTTGACGATAGTCTAAAATCGATGTCGACCAATTATCTTTCCGAATCATTAAATTTGCGTTAAAATGGCATCGATTTGTTTTTGCATATTATTGCATATTTTGGAGAAAATGCATATTTTTGCATATTTTGGTTTGAAATGCATATTTTTGCATATTTTAACATTTTTGAGTGATATATTTTTACAAATTTTCATATTATAAAAAAACATTTCCAAATCTACAAAAACAAATTTTTTTTAAAATTTTGTAACAAAATACAAGATTTCGACAAAAGATCCTTCGATTTATAACCGATGCAGCACCTTATATGGTTAAGGCTGCCAATTGTCCTAAAACAATTTATCCAAAACTGCTACATGTTACTTGCTTGGCACATGGGTGACACCGAGTTGCAGAGGAATTGGAAGCCAATTCGATAATATTGATTTATTGGGTTCATACGGGAAATAATATGTTTAAAGGCTCCTTCACGAGTTGCAAATTTTAATGAAATGTATTTCTTGGTACCGTCACCACCGCACCGCAGCCAGTATTAAATTTATATATATTTAAAAGTCAATTAGCATTTGTATTTTTCAACTTCGGATATATTGGTGAAATAATATCTAAATTGGAAGGATTTAGTTCACTTAATAGTCAACTCAAATTATTAAATCAACATGTGGAAGGAAGAAAGCCCGACAAATTAAAAAAAAATCCAAAACGTGTTGCAAAAAAAAAAATATATGATTTAAAAAAATAAAACAAATTCCAAATATTTTTGAAATATTTTTGAAATTAATATTCTCCAAATGAATTGGCATCCTTCAAGTATGCCTCAACTTCGGTTGACGTTAATTTTCCATGTACAAAAGCTTTATGTAGTTATTTAAATTAAGTTTTAAAAAATATTATACCTTCGAATACCAATAGAATTTTTTATTTTGTTTTGTTTTAAATAAAATAAAAAAAAAAAAAACGATTTTTATTGAAAATGGTCAAGTTTTTAGTGCATATTTTTTAATTTTTTTAATGCATATTTAGGAGATTTAAGTGCATTTTTTATGCGCATATTTTCGATTTTTTAGTGCATGAAAATCTCATCCCTAGTGATTAATAAGTCGTGACGTTGAAGAACCTTTGCAACTTATCATTTTCTGTCTCTTTTAGCACCATTGTCTTTTAAATCAGTTCCAATATTAAGAATACTGTCAAATTGCAAATTAAATACTTTTAAGTTGAACATTTTTTTTGTAGTATTTTGAATTGTTTTTGGTTTTTGTTTATATAAGCGATATTTATTTACATTTTGTTTTCACATTCTTTATAATAAGTTTAAGTTTGCCAAATATTCACTTAGAAAAATACTTAAATTACGGGTACATTTTTAACAAAAGTAAGGAAAACATATATAAATTACACATTTCTAAAATAATCGGGTTATTTTACTAAAGTAACCGGTTTATTCGATATTCGAAAAATGGACATTTTAAAATATTCGATTTGGGCAAAACTAAAATAACCGGTTAAAACCGGTCGAATACTATTCGATCGATCACCCTAGTTGTTATGTTAAATGTCAATTTTCTTCATTTGTTGTTAAATTGAGTAAAATGAGTAACGAGAAAGAAGTGCGTACTAAAATTATAAAATATTTTTAACAAAACCCAACGTGTTCCTACAAAAAGTTGGCCAAATAATCTATGGTCTGCCGTCAAACTGTTTCCAATGTTATTAAACAGTATCAAGAGAACTTGTCCGTTTATAGAAAACCTGGTTTAGGTAGAAAGAAAGAACCTCATGATGTTTCTAAGGCCAAAAAAATAGAAAGAATTTTTAAAACTGGTCCCACAACATCCGGTAGGAAAACAGCCCAGTTAGCTTAGTGCTCGGACTTTTTGGTACGAAAAGTTAAAGCCAATGCAGGTTTAAAAACATACAGGAGCGCTGCTTAATATTTAGAGGCCAAAAACAGAGCTCGGAAATTGAAGGCAAGTTTTATAAAAAAATATTCCTGCTGCATAATGTACGACGAAACGTATGTTCTGGCAAACTTTTCGCAACTTCCAGGTCAAAAATTTCATGTTGCTAATGCTCGAGGGAATGTTGAAGAAAAGTTAAGGACCCAAAAGCAGACAAAATTTCCCAAACATTTGTTACGACGGGCTCTATAAATACCGAAATTTACATCAAGGAATGTTTACAAAAAAGGCTTCTTCCATTCATAAGAGATCATAATGTGTCCACTAATTTTTGGCCTGATTTGGCATCACTATGGTACGAAACCTCTTGAGTGGTCCAAACTGCCCGGAGCTAAGGCGTGGAGAGATATTGGGCTCTTGTGAAAAGAGAATTAAAGAGTGTGATAGATTTTAAACGGAGATGGACTACAAGTTCCAAGAAAGTGACAGAAAGCACTTTGAAAGCCTAAATAATTTCAAACTAATAAAAAAAAATCGAAACTGTTAGTTGAGCAGCTTTTTTTTTATTGACATTAATATGGAGTTTGCTAAAAACCGTCAAATTGTGAAACCGCGGTTTCGGTTTTAAAATGATTAAAACCGGTCGGTTTCGGTTTTGAAGATATCAAAGTTAAACTTCATACATAACCATACATATTTTTTTTGTTTGTTTCAATGCAGATACTTTTATTAACCCTTGTATACCTGGGCCTGGCCAGGCATTTGTTTGACTTTTTTTTCAGTTTTTTTATATACATAATTATTAAGTATATTAGAACAAAACATTATGTATTCCTCAATCAAAGTGTTTTTTACAAGAAAATAAGCAAAATGTGTAAACACCGTGGGCGTCGCAATATGCCAAATGAAAACTTTATTCATATTGTATCCACCTGGGCCTGGCCAGGCCCTGCCCTCACATTCAAATTCTTTCTTTACTGTTTTTTCGAAGAGTTATTCCACGTTTCGACAAAATGTTCCTGCTATAGCCACAAAACTCCATACATATAAAAGTAGTCCCAGCCTTGCCCAGGGGTTCGTTAGCGTGAGTTTTTTTCTATAGCCACAAAAACTCCATACAAAATACTATTGGTCCCAGCTAGGCCCAGGTGGTAGTTTGTGCCACACAAATTAGGTGTCTACTTAAGAGTTAAAAAGGTAACATTTGTTCTTTTTAGTACTTATTTTGAATTTTAAGAATTTTAAAATACCTTGCCATTGTTGCAAGCTGTTATGTATGTATAAAGTTTTTCTATATGAAGTTCCAGTATTATGTATAATTTGCAATTTCTTTATGCATAAATATATTGTTAAAGTTAATCCTAAAACCGAGGTTTTTTTGCCGGTTTTCGGTTCGGTTTTTAGGCATTTAAAACCGCGGTTTCGATTTCGGTTAAAACCGAACAGCAATCCCTACATTTATGTATGTAAAGATGTTTTCGATCTCACTCCTTACTTATTTGCTTGAAAATTGTTTAAAAAAAATGAAAAATTTGTATGTCTTGTCAACGGTTTTAGATTCTTTTTTAAATTCTTCTGTTTTAAAACTCCAGAATAATAACATAAGTTTATTAAATACGTTTTACACACTCATCAAAAATGGTAATCATAATTAGGACCCTTTACGCCGTATTAATTGTTGATAAGAGCAAGATAAAAGTTTTGCTACTTTTTATTGATATTTAATATACGAAACAAATAAAAATAAGCGTTAATAATAAAAAAGGGAATATATATTGAAAATGTGTAAAATCCCCAAAAAATCCCTGAATTGTTTTCTTTAATCACCAATCCCCAATGTGGGTAAATCTCGAAGTCTGGCGGCCCTGTTGGTTGTTTGAAGCGCAGTCATCTACTGAAGACATCTGAAATTATTTTTTAGCTCATAAGTACATTTAGTATATTTTTTTTTTCTAATACAAAAACTTTAGGGGCCCATATTTCGGGAACCCGAGCTTACTTTTCAAAACCCTTTGGCAGATTTGCTCTACTCTTTAGTCTACTTTAATTTCGCATTGCAAGTGTTGAGGCTGGTGACGATCACACTGTGCAACAGTGTAATATGTGCAAAATCAACAAATTTTTTGCTTGATTTAGTGAATTTCGTATGAATTTGGTGATTAGAGACAATTTTTAATTTTTTTCTGTGACACAAAACCAGTAATGTTACTGGGTTTTGTGCGAGGAAGTGACTGATTATATTTTTATATGAAAGGGATCTTTCATGTTAAAATGGTTCACACGGGACAATACCAGCGCCTGGCATTATTTTAACCGAAATTGAATGTGTTCATTTAGGTTAGTTCGGTTACCTGTTACAAAGTTTTAAAAAGGTTCAAATAAACTCCCTTTTAGGGCATCGCCATGTTAAAGTAACAAGTTCCCTTCATATAAGTGCTAGAATTAGAACCGGTCGCTACAACTTTAAAACTGGCAGGTGGCAAGTTTTTTGTTTGTTCCCTATCCCCTAGGGGTATGTTAACAATGGATAAGAAACCCAGAGGCATAATTACGGCATTCGATATCGATCGAATTTACGATACAATATTATCACCATTCAAGTCTTCAAGCCGCGGGAAGTTTGGCTTTCTCTACAACTCTTCTTCATGCATGGGAGCGACAATTCCTTACAGCCTTACAGGCTGTCAGCAAAATCGCCAAAAGCAATCTGTGAAAAAATGCCCAAACGAAAAATTGACCAACGTAAACGAAAAATGGCCAAAAAAATTAGAATGGAAATTATATCCAAAAATGGTGAAAAAGGGCCAACAACATAATGAAAAATTTTATTTTGAAAATTTTATTTCATAGTTCATACAAAGAAGTTTTAAGAACCCATACTTATTTGGGTTGAACTCATATAGCCGAATCTTAGAATCCCGAATTTCAAAATCCCGAAGTTTTAGATCCAGAGTCGATAACTAAACCTTCTCTTCATAGTCGATTTCGGGGTTCTCGTCTTTGGTAAACCAAACATCAGCTTTTGTTTGAGAAACAATTAAAATGCTTGGTGGCGTAACGAGACAAAAAGTAGACTTTTTTGCGGCAATACCCATACATAAAAAAATTGTGTAGAATAAAGACCGACAATAAAAGGAAAATGTATGAGTAACCACCCTGCAAATAATATTGGACTACTTGATCCATTTTGATAAAATGGACTACTCCATGGATTGGTCCAATGTAATGCAAGCATGGACCATGTCATTGTTAAAAAGTGAGACGACATGTCTTCGTTTTTTAACGACGTGCTTTCGTTTTTAAACGACTTCAAAACTAATCCTCTTGAGTATACCATGGAGTGGTTTTAAAACTACTCCTTTGTAATCCAAAGCTGGGTTATATGGTCCTGCCCTAGGACATCGTCATGTTAAATAGACCATGTTTTTTCCATACATTGGGGCTACCTTTGGACTAGCCCTAGTCCCTTATGGGCTACATTTTATATGCGCTTATGGACTAGTCGGACTATTTGCAGGGCAATTTTTAAAAATACTGCAAATAAAATTTAAATTTTTGATTCGTTTCGTTTTCAAAATCTACTTTCTTTAAATTCTATTTGTAAACAAAAAAAATTCACATTTCATAGAACATCAAAGATAAATTTATATGTACTTAAATTAACAAATTTAATGAGAACCACAAAATACCTGTTTAAAACTCTTTGAAATGATGTAGGGCATAAACATCTTCTAGGTTATAAAAAAAAAATAGCAACAGCAGCAGCACATCATATGCATTTAAAGCATTCCCGGCCAATTATCGCAAACGCCACAAACCCAACAAAAATATCAACAAGAACGTTTCTCTTTGAAAATACCGCGCCGCCAACACCATCACTCATCATCATTCGTCTTAAGCTGTAAAATATTCTCCTTCTTCATACTAACAATGAAGTCGTCGTAAAAGCCTGATGATTTATTTTAAATTAAGAGCCAATATGCTGCGGGAGGTCTAAATTTAACTAATAATAAAGAGTTTTGCAAGACAGACAAGCAGTTTGCTAATAAATTGCCGCTGTTTTGGTTTTGATTTTATTATTAAAAATAAAAATGTGAAAAACAACAGTTTGAAATTTATAAAATTAATACGACAGGATATCAAATTCATAAAAGAATTTAAAATAAGCTAAGAAAACAAGTTTTTAAAATCGTCAAGACAACGAAAAATAACTTTAAATTTTAAAATTAAAAAAAAGAAGCTTAAATAATGGCCAATTTCACCAATTCTATTTAAATATCAATTCATATTTAAATATCGTTTTTCATATAATTTTATTTTTATTTGACATGAAAAACAATTTTTAAACATAAATTGATATTTAAATAAATTGGTGAAATCGGCCATAAGTTTTGTTTTTTTTTTTTTAATTTTTTACTTCAAATGAATACACGTTTTTGCATATTTTGTTAGATTTTATTTGTTATTAACTACAAATTTGTGATTTTGGAGAGAAGCTCTGGCTACTGAAATACTTTCGCATAACATTTTTTAGTCCATTTTTATAGAGAAATAAGTCGATACACTCATAGAAAAATGCATATTCATATTAAAGATTCCCTAAAATCAGAATTGTGTCATTAATATTATTAAAAATGGCATCAATGAGACAAAAAGTCACACCAATCCAATGGCAAACGTCATCATAAAATTTTGTCATATTTTATGTGCCATGCTATGACTAAGTGACATCCATTCGATGCCGCATTTTGTGTACAATTAACATTAGAGAGTTCTTCTTAAAACAAAGGGCGGAATACAACAAAAGTGAAACAGTCATGCGTAACGGGCAAGTAAATAATAATATTCTCTTAAGTTGACTTAAGTCAATCCCAATGACTCAATTTGTTGGAGAGCTATCTAATGAGTCCTTTCTCCGATGTTACTGCGTCATCACACTAGTGAATGTTTTTTATTAAACTGAGTTTGACTCGTCATCTCTGTGATGCGGATGACATAATTTCACCCGATGACATAATTTCACCCGATGACAATTTGGTCAAGTGATTTCATAATGATGAAACGTGTCATGGGGTCAAAAACTGAACATAGAACTGATGTCAAAATACATCAGCGTATGACGCCTTTTCCATCAGTGCAGGATCTGAACAAAGTTTGTGTCTTCAATTTTCTTAATGGAAAATCAAAGAGATTATTTCTGTGGTTTTCATGGGCAACCGCTTATGTCTATTTTTTCGATTTTGAATTGTTGTGGCATGTATTGTTTAATTTTAAGCGCTCTTTATATATTTTTTTAAAAGTTTTAAAAACAGATATACCCATTCCGATGTTTTAACTCAATTACAAAGTTCAAAAGGTGCAATATCTAACCCATAGTTTGCTCTAGAATGATTTTTTCGGCTCTCCTGGAAATTTTTATTCTAAGACATACGCGGTTGCCCATGAAAACCACAGATTTTTGGTAAACAAAGTACGTGTCTTAAGTCTATCTAATAGAGGAACAAAGAGAGAGAGAGAGAGAGAGTAAAAAATAAACAAAGCTTGTGTTCTAAGTTCTTGTTCGGATCAGTGTATGAAAATAAACTAAACATTTCTAAAATGTATTATTCTTTTAAGATGTTTTTAATCGCTTAGTGCATCGTTTCGTTCAAAATAAAAAGTTTTTAACCCTTTAACGCATATGGTGTCCCTTGCCACAGTCGTTTTTTGCTAAACTTATTTTAGTTAATTTTTTTAAAAAGTTTGTGTAGAGGGAGAAAACTTGGACGCAAAGTTGCCCAATTTTTAAGCGATTGGACTTCAACCTTGACTCGTCGTGCCCAACAACAACCCAGATGATAATAGACTTCTTGTTGCCAGAAATTGAGGATATGGACCTGGACGATATTTGGTTCCAACAGGATGGTGTCACTTACCACTCAGCTAACGAACAATGGTTCTTTTGCACGAGAATTTGAGTGGAAGTGTTATCTCACATCGTGGCGATGTTAATGGGCCGCCCCACGATCATGTGATTTGACACCGTTGGACTTCTTTCTTTAAGGATATTTAAAAGCAAAAGTGTACGTCAATAAGCCAAGAATAATTCAAGAGCTAAAGGATGCGACACTTAGCCGATATTTTGTTTTACACATATTTGTTTAGATTCTTCTATCAAAATAAAAACTATCTTACCGTTTAAACGTATATTGAAAATCGCAAGTATTTAATAAAAAGAAATCCAAACTTCAATTTAAAGTGAGATAGGTACGCTTTTTGTTGTTGTAACATCATAAACTATATACAAAATGAAATCGTGGGGTTCTGCCATATTAAGTCCAAGTAATTTTTCTTTTCTCACAGGGAGCATCCGAAGACTTCTTTAACATAGCAGTGTAGGGCCGGCTGGACAATTTTATATGTGGGCCACCACATGCTGGGCATAAAATGGGGAGGGCAGGGTCCATACGAGACCAGAAGGCATTAAGCCTGTTGCTCCATCCTGATTTTAGCATGCCTCTGGTTTTACGCGGCAGAATCATTTCAGCGTCTGCTATATGCGTTGAACGACCTCCTAGTAGGTACGATATTCATATGGTATCCTGGTACCGCAAGATTGATGGCGTCTCTGTAAATGTCATTAAAAGCTGTCATATACGGGCTGAGACCAAATGGATCCTGCACAAAAATCTGTCTGCTCTCCTCGTATATACGTAGTTCCTGTCTGAGATGCCACGGCGGACATTCCAACTGTGTGATGTCAAAGTTTAGATGACTTCATGATGTTGTTTTCCTTGACATTTAGAACCTTTGTCATCTAATGAAGATGGTGTAGAGAGCCTATTTGAAGGCAGCCTGTGACGGCCTTTTAGGTTGCATTTAGACAGCTTGGAATATTTCTCCACTGGGTATCACTCAACGAAGGTGACCACACTGGAGCAGCATAGTTAACAGCTGCAACATAATCTTTCTAAGTAACCTTACCTATAACGTGCAGACAAGCCGAATGGCTTCACGGATAAAGCAATTAGATTGTAGGTTGTAGAACTATTGGAACGAGAATTATCAACGCGAATTGTAAAAAAGAAAAAAAAAAAGAACAAGTAAACACAGTGAATTTCAAGAACAGCAGGAGGAGGTTAAATAATTACAATTACAAAAGCGAAATGACATAAGATGTGAATGCTTTAGAGCAGTAGAAATAAGCCTGATAAGCACATGCACATAAACAAATGTTGGCGGATGTGCAAGTCGACGGGAGGAATTAAAAAAATAGTCTTACAAAAAAAAAAAAAAAAAAAAAAAAAAAACACTGCCCTACCAATCGTCTTATAAGTAGTAAGCAAGGTTTCTTTTATCCATACTCCAAGGGCGGCCGGGTAGAGCCTTGATAACCTTGTTCCTATTTCGCAATTTGTTCGTTACTCTAGTCGCGTGTGTTGAGGAGGTAAAGAGGCCAACTTAACTCTCAAAATTTTCGGACTTTCTTTGCCGTCGACCATGATGCCTAGGCTGAGTTTTAACCTCCATCATTCTTCATCCCCCTTGTAGAGGATTTGGGAGTTTAGAGGCAGAATTTAAAGAGCGGTGACAGCACTCCACCCTGAGGGACACCTTTCTAAATTATATAGGGTAGGTTCGGAAAAGACTGAGGGTGAACGCTGAGAAATAATTTTAATACTTTTGCAGAACCTCTTGCCTTTTTTTAGCCAGATTCGTCTAAGTTATGGAGATCATAACTCCCCTTGGGCTTGTCGAGCAATGATATTCTTAAATCACTAATTGGGATAGGAATCTGTGCCGGCTACGTATTCCCACTAAGTAACCCCTGTCCCCTAATCAACCCTGAACTGATGGCTGGATTCGACAATAATGTATAATATACATTGTATATTATACCTTTGGACGAATGTATGTATTCAAGATATGCGTGAGTAAACCTCCTTGAATGGGCTAATGTCACGATGGTCTTAGCACCGTGTGAAAATAATGTGTCTGCCTCTGTAAGTGTTACTAACAGTTTTTTTTTAAAGTCCCTAAGCTAAACCCCGCGAAGCTCTGCGCTTGTCTGCAGGAAAGAAACCAGAGTCTCTGGCGGGAATCGAACACGCAACCCCGGCGCTGATAGACCAGCTCACTACCAGCTAGCCTACCGGGGCACTCAAAGTTGGTAATGCATTTGGTCACGATGGTCTTTGCACCGGTCAAAAGAGTATTATGATCCTATAGCGCCTACTTTAATCACAGGTATTCTAAAATTATAAATTGGGCTTGGAAGCTGTCCCGACGGAATATCTACTATGTGGCTTATCCTGAACAGAAGGCTGGATCCGCCCTTGTATCAAAAAAAAAAAAAAAACTGGATGGGCTAACGCCACGGTCTTAGCACCGTGTGAAAATAATGCGTCTGTCTTCCTCTCTAAAGCAACCAACACTCAGGTTGGGACGCATTTGGCCAGGTGACCCTGCATGTAATCAAAGAATATTACGATCCAATGCCGGCGAATACTGTGACAGCCAGAAGATGATGCTAAAAGATCACTTAACTTTTAATTTGAATTCATAAACAAAGTTGGATGTTTCGGAAGGGTCTGTAGCTCCACAAATTTGCTCAAAAATCACTCTTAGAAAAAAGTACTCCATGATAAAGTAGTCTTATGACTTTAAAGTTCTTTACAATTCATCCCTCTCTTTTTCAACATGACAAACTCGAATAAATTATATTTTTTTAGAATTTTTCTTACCAACTTCGGACTGCTTTTTGATATTTATGAACCTTTAAAAGCCTTAAGAAAATTAATGCCGTTCTTGCGTTTTTAAACAAATTCAAGTTGGTAGCGTCATTAAGATTTAAGAGCAATTCGCATGCGCATTTTGTTACTTAACAAAAAACAGAAACGAAAGAAAAAAAAAACAAAAGAAACTCGTAGTTATAAAAAAGCTGCAGGAATAACAATTGGGGAAATGGCTTCATATGCATAAGAAAACTTACAAAACACAAACAAAGTAAAATTTGCCAGCAGCTATTAAATAGGCCTACTTTATTACACCGCAGCAGAAAAGATAAAAACAAAAAATATTAGAAAGTGAACGGGAGCCACTCAAATAGTTCCTGTTTTCTGTTACATATTCACATACGACTATTTAGCTGGCAGTTGAGCTATTATTAAATAATATTAGCTTTTTAGTTTATGGTATATTTTTTCCATAGTCCCCTCTAATTTGCAATGCTTTGTCTTCTTAAAACATAAACTAAAACACCATTTAGGCCACATTTAGAAAACATTTAAGCCATTTGGCTACCGTTCACCTAAATAACGAATCGTAAAACCATGAGCCTCTTGTCTTGATAACAACAATTGCAAGAGATAAAAAAGTAAGAAAAAAAAAAAAATAAATAAATGGGCTTGAAAAGCCAAGCGATAAGCAAAATTCATTTAAATGGGGAGTTTTAGATCAGCGAAGCTTTGGTGGGTAAGAAACAGAAGAAAGAGGAAATCTTGGGTTATTATTAGGAAAAGTCTTTAATTTATATTGGAAGAAATCGTAAAAAACTGGTAAAAAAAGCTTAAATTTAAAAATTATGTAAAAAAAATCGCAGAATTAAGAAATTACAAAATACTCGATAAATTAAGCAAAAAATCGCTAAAAAATAAAAAAATCGCTAAATTTAGAAACTTCAGCATAAATCTTTAAAGTAAAACAAAATCAGAAAAAACACAAACAAACTTTGAATTCGAAAATTTTTTAAAAATACTTTGAAAAACATTAAAATTTCACAAAAAATCGCCAAAGTGAAATTAAATAAAAATATTGAAAACAATATAAAGAAGAGATAGGCAAAATTCCGCCCATGGGCGCTTTGTTATTCTCTTATTTACACGTACTTAAGCACACGCACAGAAGAAAAAAATGAAAACAATTCAGTCTCGAATGCAGGGTTGTCAGATCGATTTTGACCTTTTCCGCCAAATTCAATGTAAAATTATATATCTTAAACGCTATACACTTCGGCGCCAAAACTCCCTTTTGTCTTCTTTTTAAAATACATTGTAAGTTAACTAAATTTTTTTAAAGAAGGAACAAAAGAAGTGCATTATGTAGTATTAACATGCATATAGTAATTTATAACTCGTAACACCGCATCAAGAACTGCATTCTATTAGGAAGGAGAGTTTTAGTGAAGTTCGTTATTGAAAATACATTTTCAACACAGTCATTACTAGTTAGATTTAGCACCATAAAATGAACAGCCAAAGCAAGAACTTTAAAATGGTACGTACCTGACGTCCTAATATCTATATACTTTTGGCCAAAACTGATTTAAATAAGATGTAAATTTAACGAGTTTCAAAACAAATGCATGGCTCATCAAAAATAGTCAACAAAATCGCCAACTATTTTAAAATATCGCCATGTCGCCAAATCGAATATAAGGTCGCCAATCAAGTTTAAAATTTGCCACATTTGGCGAGAAATCGCCACATCTGACAACCCTGCTCGAATGAGCAGTCGCAAAGGTATGCTGTGTCACGCTTGTTGCTGGAGCAGCGTTGCCAAATATGATTTTTTTTTTGTTAAAAAAGTTTTTTTCTGTTAAAAATAAGTTGGTTTTTTATAATTCTTTGTTTAAAAAATAATTTTTTTGTAATTTTTTCTGTTAAAAAATTAGTTTTTTTTTGTAAATTGAGCAGTTTTTTTTTGTTAAAAAAGTTTTTTTCTGTTAAAAATAAGTTGGTTTTTTATAATTCTTTGTTTAAAAAATAATTTTTTTGTAATTTTTTCTGTTAAAAAATTAGTTTTTTTTGTAAATTGAGCAGTTTTTTTTTGTTAAAAAAGTTTTTTTCTGTTAAAAATAAGTTGGTTTTTTATAATTCTTTGTTTAAAAAATAATTTTTTTGTTATTTTTTCTGTTAAAAAATTAGTTTTTTTTTGTAAATTGAGCAGTTTTACATTACAATTTTTTTCTTTCAATTTTGGTATTATATTTCTTGCGATATTTCTTCCTTTAAACTTTAAAAGGTGAAATTAAAAATTAAAAAATTGATTGAACTTCTTTATAATCCATTATTATGTAACATTGAAACACATAATGGTGACAGAAAAGAAGAACTGTGTCAAACTTGTAGGGACAACATTTTATACGCATGAGGTCTTCGAGATGTTCATCTGTGAGACGATTTCGGTGTTTATTTTTTACAAACTTCGATAAAGAAAATGAAGATTCACATATAAAGGTTGATCCAAACTTCGAATACATCTTGTATTAAATATGCAATATTTTCGAAAAAAAAAAGAAATATGGCAACGCTGCAGAACAAAGAGAGTGGGAGAGTCTAAAAGCACTAACATTATTATAAAATACAAATGTATGTGTTTGCCTATCTTTGATATAAAGTAGAAAAAAATCATTTAAATCAGCTAAATTCAGTATAAAAAACATTTGAAAAATCGCAACTTTCGTTAAGGGTCGTTTAAAATTTTTTTAAAATAAAGTACAAAAAATTACCGAAAAAAATTTCAATTATCTAGATAAAACTATCGTTGTTCTTTAGAAAAATAAGCGGACGGGTGTCTGGTACTTTTTAGGAACTCGGCCCTTTTAGGATTAAAGCGTGTAAAACCTGTATTTTGGTACTTTTTTGTCAGCCCATCTGTCTTTTAAACCAATAAAAAAGAAATAAAGGTTGTAAAAACTTACAAATATAAAATTTAGTCTTTTTCCAAAATTCGAACGTTTATTGAGTAAAAATCGTGCCTATTTTTGGTACTTTTTTTCAAAACATTTTACCCCATTCATTGACATATACGTACTAAATTTTAAGCTCCCACTACAATATTGAAATTTTTGGTACTTCAATAGGGAGAAAAAAAATTATAGAAATAGGGGGAACAAATTCGTGACAGTTACACAAACATACGTTCAAAATTAAAATATGTATCGACAATTTCTTAAAATATTTAAAATAAAACGTTAAAATTCTACAAAAATCGCAAAACTCAATTGTTTCACTAAACTTGCTAAATAACCCAAAAACGAAAAAAACACCTAAATTATATAAATCCCCAAAAAAGACATCTGAAAAGTGGCAAATTTCTTCAAAACTTGTCTATAATTCAGCTCACAAAAAAATCAAATTAAAAACATTTCAGAAAACTTGTTAATTTACTATAAAAAATTAGCCGGAAAAAATAACTTAAACACCTTAATCGGAATTAAAAAGAAAAACTGTAAAAAAACAAAAGTTAAAGAAAGTTCCATAAAAAATCGCCAAACTTAAATGTTTCGAAAACTTGATAAACATAACAAAATGGGGAAAAATTTACAATAATAAGCTAAATCACAATAAAGAAAAGGAACAATTTTTAAAAATCGGAATTTGCTTTAAAAGTTCAGATGGATAAAAATCGCTCAATTTGAAAAATATATTAAAAAATCGCTGTTTTACCAAAAAAAAAAAAAAACTAGGCAACACATGAGCGCTTAATATCCAATATTTCTCGTTTTCATTGTTTAACATGATTCAAATTCAAGTTTCAAATCTTTTACACAAAATTATCCCTCTACTGTCTACTCGAGTGTGAGCTAATTCATTAAGCTGAAAAATACTTTTCGTTATATCTTTATTTCAATAACGCTAAAAGCCATAGTCTTGATGTTTTTTGTACGTAAAATTAAGTCTATATTCTTATATAAAAATAAAAATGCGTTTGTTTGTGTGTTTGTTCCCTAAAGACTCCTAATCTGCCAAAAGCGACTTTTCAGAAATTTCCATGGTATATATTTCAAGTGGGCGGTGCCACACCCATGTAAAGACAATATAGATGACTGTATCTGCAGATCTTTAACAGTAAAACTAACTCAGCCAAAAAGTAGGCTGAGTTAAAGCAGTGGGCGTGTCATCGTCAAAATCAATTTCTGCATAACTGGAGAACGGCAATAATAAAAGCTTTTCAAATTTGCTACAAGCAACTTCGTTATCAATGCACAAGAATCTGTATTCAAAAAATTTACTTATATTACACAATAAAAAATGGAGCTTCCAACGAAGCAGGTTTATAAGAGAGTAACGTAACCATATCGCTTACGAAAGACATGAATCTTATATGACGAGCTCCCACTTTGAAGCAATACATTTTTGACACAGAAAGCGCTTTATTCAGCGCATATAAAAATTGGTTAATGTTACGATCAGCTTTACACAATGAATTTTTCGTTGTTCCCGTTATTCTCTTATATGCTCCCTTACAAAACTGCTTCGTAGTAAGGGAATGAATGTCTTTGCGCTTTAAAGCTGGAGGTCCACACCACGCGTTACTCGCTTTTTCGCTGCATACGCAGCTGTCAAAAAAGTAGAATCTGTGTAGTTATATGTAGTAAGTTGCATGCACAAAAGCGTAGATGCCTTGAGGCGAAAAGTAGGTTTGCTTTCTACTTTTGTAAGCGTCACAAGCAGCGTTCGAACAAATCAGCTGATTTTGACAAATTAAATTTTATTTTTACTTGTGCTGCTGCTACATAAAAAGCATTGCATGTAACTTGAAACGTAGAACGCAAGTAAGGTTATAAAAGCATGCGCTGCGGGGAGGCGAAAACGCGTGTTATGGACCTCCAGCTTAAAGGTTCTATATTTTTTTTTTAATTTGTAAAGTATTCGTTCACTTAACCTATTGCACCTCTGTTTGTCTTATTGCGTAGCGCAGAAATCTTTGATTGCTTTTTAAAATTAACTATTAGTACTTCGCAAAACAAGAAAACTTTTTATTGGGTATTTTTATAAGAACAGCGAAGCGAACTGGGTTAAGCTAGTGCTATATAAAGTGAAGGGGGGAAATTAAAAATAAAAAACTATTATTTCTCTATTTTCTGGCGCATTTTCTTTTTTATTTATTATTAAAACTCACACACGTTTCTAAGTGAGTAATTAGGGATAGTTTGAGAAAAGTTTGCAAGAGTTGAAAGTTGTGGCATGGCTTTTCTTTGTGTTTTATTCTCTGTTTTTATTTTTTTTTTTTTTTAATTAATCTAGTTTGCATGCAAATTTTCTTTAAAGTGTGATCAAGGGGGAATTAGTTTATTTATTATAATTTTTTGTTTCATAAGTATTTTTGTTTAAAGTTCGTTTCCCTGGCTTGAAGGTCCTTAACGTGTTTGACACGCATTTGTTTTGCTCACACCAAAGTGTCTTAATGATGACAGAGTTATGAAATTATAAATTTTGTTAGCAATATTTTTTTTTTAATTCTTACTTTACTTTTGCGAAAAATGATACTGAACATTTTAACTGCCTTAGTTTTAAAAATTAAAACTGGTTTATTAAGCAAATTTTCATAGGAAATCCGTTTTATAAACCTGTTTTAATTTTCATAGTTAAGTTCGTATGACTTTTAAGCATTTCAATTGTTCATACTCGACTTGTGATTTTGACTCCATTTAAATTGATTTCTGCTGTTTTTGTAAACCCAGATTGATTACGAGATGGAAAAATAATATTACGTTTTCTGTTGAATCTAGAAAGCAACAAAAATATTAGATAACAAATAATTTAATAAATTTTTTTTAATAAAAAATCATCTACAAAAATTAATTTAAGTAATTTAAATAAATTACACAAGTAATTAAAAAAAAACTCTTCAAATTTTTGTCATACATTTCCAACAATATTTTACCAAATCATTTTCCGCCACAATATTTTTACAAAAAACAAAAAAACAGAGACTGTTTCTAACAACACTGTAAAAAGTAGTCATTGAACAGTTTATCAACACTTTTTAGTTTTTCCTTTTTTTACATCTCTAACTGAAAACAAAAACCAACAGAAAAAACCTTAAAAACAATAGGGAGAAATAAACCAACAACTAGACAAAAAAATTATACAACTGACAGCCAATGACAATAATTAAATTGTACAAATATTTAACAAGCAGCCACAATATAAGACGGACAACCAGACAGACAACAACTCTATGCAAACAATAACAAACAACAGGTGACTAATGGAAAACAATTTTTACTAAATACTACAACTCTTTTTCAACAACATTATTTCTATATACAGACATACATATTTACAAAAGAAAAACTAAATCAGAGTTAAACTAAGAAATGCCCTACTTGAAATATCCATTGAAATTTATCAAAATTTATTATTAAAAATTCTGTCAAAATTTACTATTTATAGGAAATTTATTTTAAATTTTATTTTATAGGAAATTTTTTTTTAAAATTTACGTTTTTAAGGAAATTTTGTTAAAATTGACTATTTTTTAGGAAATGTTGTTGAAATTTACTTTTTATAGGAAATGTTGTTAAAATTAAAAGGAAATTTCGTTAAAATTTACTTTTAAAAGAAAATTTCGTTAAAATCTACAATTTATAGGATTATTTGCCAAAATTTACTGTTTATAGGCAATTTTTTTAAAATTTACTTTTTCTAGAAAATTTTGCTGAAATTTACTTTTTATAGGAAATTTTGCGAAAATTTACTTTTAATAATAAATTTTATTAAAATTTTCATTTTAAAGGAAATTTTGTTTAAATTGTATAGGAAATTTTGCTTTTTATAGGAAATATTGTTAAAATTTACTTTTTATAGAGAATACTTTTTATAGGTTATTTTGTTGAAATTTACTTTTGAGAGGAAATTTTACTATAATATACTTTTTATAGGAAATTTCGTAAAAATTTATTATTTATACCACATACTTAAGGAAAATATTGATAGTTAACTTTTAATAGGAAATTTTCTTGTTATAGAAAATTTTATTAAAATTTACTATATTTAATATTAATTAGTATTGTGGTTATTTTGTTGAACTATTTATGGTTTTTAATCAAAATTTTTAATATTTTTAATTAGGCTTAAGTTCATCAAATTTAATTTTCATTAAATTATTTTTATGAAGAAAGGAATTTTACAACATGAAAATTAATTAAAATTTACTGATAATTAAAAATATTAAAAATTTGGATTAAAAACCATAAATAGTTCAACAAAATAACCACAATACTAATTATTGTTAAAGCTAAGGCACGAGCTCTATGTTTGCATTTGTCCTTCAAGTTGTGCTGAAAAGGTCAGCAAGAAAAAGAAAGACAAAACATTGAAAAAACAAAACAAAATATGTACTTTGAACTTCAAGAAGAATTCTTGACAAAAGTACGGAAAAAACAGAAGTAAAGGAAGAACATGTAAAATAAATTAAAATAGATAATCATTCAAAGCAAATTTCGATCTACCAAAGGTTAAATACAATTTGGTTTAAGGATTGATGTTTGACTAATGACGTCAGCAGTCGTCGATAAGTGTTAAACGGCAAGCCCTCTGAGGAGATTGAGTAGTTGCAATCGAAACATGTCAGGGTAACCTGTCCGTAAAAACGCCTGGGTTCGAGCCCAGATTGAGTCAAGAATGAAAAATTATCAGTAAATTTTAATTAATTTTCATGTTGTAAAATTCCTTTCTTCATAAAATTAATTTAATGAAAATTAAATTTGATGAACTTAAGCCTATATATGGGCATTTCCGCCAAAAGGTCCACCGTGACGTTTTACGATATTGTTATAGAGAAACATTTCGATTTTACTAGTTTTATAAATTTACTCATAAATTTGTTCACTTAGATGAACAATCAGAGTGCAAAGTTGCGCAAACGTAATTTCTTATTTTTGAGAATGTTTTATTGTATGTTTTCTTTAATATTTATCTTTCTTCAAAAAGGTGATATTTGATAAAAATTATTCCAAAAAAATTTTCTTACATGGTCTGTAATCTAAGGAAGAGTTCAAAGAGAAATATTTTATTCGGATTAATGGTAAATTTTTATTTTGATCATTATTAAGTTAAATCATTACGGAAAAAATTTCACGTTCGAAATGTCACGTATCGACCCAGATTTTGGGTTAAAAAAATAAGAAAATACAGAAGATTTTGGAATCAAACCAAAACATTTTAATGTTACATTGCTACGTAAAATTCTGAAAGTAGTTTGACCAAAAAATTGTGCCAGGTTTCGCTGAATTACGCCTTTTTATACATGGCCACAAAAACTACTTCTGTTTTTTTCACGTTCGAACCGCTACTTCTTTTGCCATTATGTTTGACCTAGAATCGCGCCCTCCATAAACTTAAGCATAGATAACAGTGCTTTTTTAGTGCTTTAATTTTAGGGTTAAGAAAACGTAAAATTATTTTTTGCTTAAAATGTTATTGCATTTTTGATGCGTACGCCTGTCACGTTCAACACTTTGGAATTACCCATATAATATTGTTAAAATTTTAAATATATATGTATATTGAAAATTTTGTTAAAATTTGCTTTTTATAGGAAGCTACTTTCTTTAGGAAATTTGGCCAAAATTTGCTTTTTATAGGAAATTTTGCCAAACTTTGGTTTTTTTTAGGAAATTTTGCCAAAATTTGGTTTTTATAGGAAATTTTGTCAAAATTTGCTTTGTATAGGAAATTTTGCCAAAATTTGCTTTTTATAGGAAATTTTGCCAAAATTTGATTTTTATAGGAAATTTTGCCAAAATTTGCTTTTTATAGGAAATTTTGCCAAAATTTGCTTTTTATAGGAAACTTTGCCAAAATTTGCTTTTTATGGGAAACGATGAAATTTTTTTAAAATTTACTTTTTATAAGAAATGTTGTTAAAATTTACTTTTTATACGAAATTTTGTTATAATTTACTTTTTATAGGAAATTTTGTTAAAATTTACTTTTTAGAGGAATTTTTACTAAAATATACTCTTTAAAGGAAACTTTACTAAAATATACTTTTTAGAGGACATTTTACTAAAATATACTTTTGCCAAAATAGGCAGTTTTGTTTAAATTTAGTATTAAAAGGAAATTTCATTAAAATATACTAGTTATAGGAAATTTTGCCGAAATTTAATTTTTAAAGGAAAGTTTCCCAAAAACTACTTTCTATAGGAAATTTTGTTAAATTTTATTTTTATAAGAAATAAACTTTTTATAGAAAATATTATTAAAATTTACTATCCATAATACATATTGTTAAAATTTAATATTTATAGGAAATTTGGCCAAAATTTTCTTTTATATAGGAATTATTGTTAAAATTTACTACATTTATAGGAAAAGTTGTCAAAATTTTCTTTTAATAGAAAATTTTCAAAAAAAAAAAAAAAAAACTACTTTCTATAGGAAATTTTGTTAACATATAATTTTTATAGGAGATTTTGTTAAAATTTACTTTTTTATAGGCAAATTTAACAAAATATGATTATTAAAGGAAAATTTGCTTTTTATTTGAAATTTTGCAAAATTTGTCTTTGTTAGAAACTCTTGCTTTTTATAGGAAATTTTGCCGAAATTTTTTTTTTTATAGTAAATTTTTCAAAAAACTACCTTCTATAGGAAATTTTATTAACATTTAATTTTTACAGAAGATTTTGTTAAAATTTACTTATTACATATGGGCATTTCCATCATGTCGAACGTGACCATCGTACACATTTAAAATTAAAAAAAAAGTGAAAATAAAACGTATATTTATTTTGGAAATAGATTCAAGTTATAGCTTTTAATTAGCCCTATAGTTGGTGCTATTGTTCATTTTGATAAATTGTTTCGTTTTCAAGAAAATTGCAAAAAACAAGGCATTTGCACGTGACGAAAACAGAAGTGGTTTTTGTTGCCATTTTTTCGAATGCCGATTTTAGCGAAACCTGAGGCAATATTTGAATGAAAAAAATTTTAGAATGTTATGCACTCATATCTCTTAAATATGGCTGTCATTTTAAATAAAAATAATGTATACTTTTTTTTTATTTAGCTTTAATCGCTGTCGCACGTGATCTGTCGCACATGACATTTTTTTCCATCATGATATATATGTATGTTGATTAGACCGGGTCGACCTCCATACAAAAAAAAAGTTGTGCCTGTCACCCCCTAGAATGAAAGATATGTCAATGAAGTTTCTAAAACAGGAAACATTTTTTTTGCCACGCCCCAAAATACAGCCCTTTTGGTTTTTTATATTTAGCGCTGTCATTTAAAGTCCGATCTCATCATATTGCATATCGTTTTTCATGACTTAATAGTGGCTTCATTTTTGTCTTTAGTGACTTTTTAATCCGACCTCAAATTCTGGGCGCCACTTATGCCATATCGGATCCTTCCCCCAAATGTCCAATTTGTTTTACGTGCCAAGAAAGTCATTCTAAAACTACGTATGTATTAGATCAGGTAGAAGCCAATACAAGCAATAATATTTTCATTAGTCACGTATATTTATTAAGTTTGAAAAACTTAAAAAAAAAATTGTTTTTGCCACGCCCTAAATTACAGCCCTCCGTCATTTAAAGTCTAATCTCATAGTATCGTATATCATTGTTAATGGCTGGAATATGGCTTTATTTTTGAATTTAGTGCTTTTTTTTGCTCATCTAGATTTAAATGATTGAAATGTATATATTAACATAAATAAATCATTTACATATATAAAAAATTATTTTCAAATTATTAATTTTCACACTTACGATGTCGCACGTGAACAACTTTATATAAGTACCAAGATCACAAATCTTGCTATTTTACAGAATTTTTTTTTTTATTATAATATTATAAAAAATCTCTGTTTGGCCTGGTAATTTGATGAGCTTTCTACTTTTACTTTCGACGCATTGATAGAAAATCATGTTTTTCAATGTCGCACATGACATCGAAATATGAGATAATACAAAGAAAAAAAAAGTAGAGTTATTTGCAATCGCATAGTTTCTTGCGCATTCTATTTTGACTCTTTGTACCTTCCGAAAGGTTTTAGAGAGAAAAAGTTAATGTATAAGGTCTCTCTTAAAGAACTGTTATCATAGCAAAACGTACAATAGAAATATCCAAATAAGAAAAGTTGCACTTGTTCCACTTTGCATTCATAAATCTTGAAATGGGTTATAAATAAATATAAAATTTTTTTACTTTTATTAAATTTGATTGTTTTCCTGTTAAAAAATTATAAAACAAAGTCTTTTCAAGAATTTTTTTGTTGCGGTGGACCTTTCGATGGAAATGCCAATATAGGAAATTTTTCCAAAATTTGTCTTTGTTCGAATATTTTGCAAAATCTGTTTTTTAAAGGAAATTTTGTTAAAATTTACTTTTATAGTAAATTTTTCCAAAAACTCTTTTTCTATAAAAAATATTGTAAACATTAAACTTTTATAGGAAACCTTCTTAAAATCCACTTTTTATAGAAAATTTTGTTAAAATTTACTTTTTATAGGAAATTTTGTTAAAATTTACTTTTTATAGGAAATTTTGTTAAAATTTACTTTTTATAGGAAATTTTGTTAAAATTTACTTTTTATAGAAAATTTTGCTAAATTTATAAGAAACTTTTGTGAAATTGACTTACAAATTTTTGAAATTTGGTTTTAAATAAAAAAAAGTGAAACGAGTCGTTTTTGGGATCGCGTTCTAGAAACAGGCAGGTAAATTGAATAATATTTCTTTTAAAAAAGTAGTAGATTTTTCAAATTTAAAATATCTTTTTTATAAGCAATTTTTTTTTTTTTTTCGAAAAGAAGTAGAATTTTTGGTAGCTTATTACATTTTTTAATGAATTTTAAGCCATTAAAAAAGGAGTAGATTTAGTTCCTTATCTAAAATAGTAATATTTAAGTTTTGCATATAGAAATAATACTTTCTTTTAGTAAATCAAAATTGTTCTTTCTATGTTTACAATTTTTTTTTATTAATTTTTTATTAATAAAAATAAATAGTTCTTCCGAGCTCGAGGCCAATTATTTGTAAAAAATTTTGTTATTCGTGCTTAATTCCCAGTTTTTATTATTGATAAAAACACTTGAAATTTATTGTTGATGGGATAAGCTATTCCTATGCGCATTTCACTGGTTGCTTAGGCCAGATCATCAGGAAACTTCATCCATAAAGATTTTAGAAAAACTAAAGATATTAAACCAAATAAAACTGTTAAACGTATAAGACTTATAGCAACAGTTCTACTTGTAATAATATCAAAGCTTTAACAAAACACATCAACAATAAACCGTGGGTTTATCTGTATTCCCAAAAATTAAAATTACTTTTTGATTTGTAAAAAATATATATAATATTTATTAAATTATTTGTTCCAATATTTCCAAAGGATGTCGAAAAAACTATTTATTTTTATATATTTTTTTTTAACTTTTAATAAAATAGTAAATTTAATACTCTTTTTTTATATATTTTTTTTTGAAAACAATTTAAAAATAAATTTTTCTTCAAAATTTTTTCAAACAATTTGGAAGTGTGGATGTTGTTCTTCACTAACAAAATAGATTTGGAACGGTTGCCCTATTTAATACTGCCACTTTTTTTCAAGTAGAGTACATTTACAAATCAAAATGTTATTAAAGTTATTATTATTTTTATTAGAAAAAATTTTAAAACTAACTAACCTGTAACAAATCTACAAAAAACTAAAACAACAACTTCAAACGGAAATGGTTTTTTAACTGTCACACATTTGAATATGATGAGGAACGTCTAAAAAAAAGAGTGGGGAAAAAATAACGACCCAAAACCAAACAAATCAAAATAATCAAATGCTAAATTAAACACTGACATTTAGTTTTTTTTTCTACTTTCAGTTACAACTTAAACTAAAATTTTACGGATACACTCGCATAAACTCGTAGTCACTGGAGTACGTAAATTTGTAAAAAGTTATGAAAATGTGTCTGTTTGTGTATTAAAGGTTACACTTACAACATAATTTCAAAACAAATTAGTAACAACATAATGAAAGTCACCTAAATTTTCATCCAGCAAGCAACATGCTACATTTTTTTTTAAAGATTTTTAAGGTGAAATTTTAGGGGTTTCGACTTTTTTTTTAGAAAAAATTTTCTGGAAACTTAATAAGTTTTCTATATTTTTCTAACATTTTTAAAAACGTAGTAGTTTAAATCTTTTTTCAAAAATTATTATTTTGAAATCTTTAATTTTTCAGTTTTTTCATCTGTTTTAAAATACATATTGTAAATTAATTTTAATTCTGTTTTTTTTTTTTTTTTTTGTTATTAAGTTTTGAAAAAATAGAAGAAATAGTATTTTCAAAACATATAAGGGCGGTTTCATCTCAAGTGACACAACTTTTGAAACCGATGTCTTCCGATCGGTATGAAATTTATACCAAGGATTGCCTTATTGGGTAGTAGCTTAGACACAATTTTTCAACAAGATCGGTCAAGAACTCTCTGAGTTAGAGGTGCTAAAAAGTTGACAAATTGGCCAAACAGCTGTTTTTTTTTCTCATACATGAAAATTATAACCTATTGTTTTAAGCCAAATTTGTCTCAAATAGTTACGGTAGCTATTTCTGCAATCGCTTGAAATTTTTTTTTGTTTTTTTTTTAAATAGAAAACTTTTTTTTAACTTTTTTCAAAATGTGCCTTTTGAAAGGGAATGGGGCCTGATGTAGTGCTTAAGTTTTGTAAATTTACAACTACTCAGTCTTTCATTCTTCTTATTTGCTGACTTTTTTTCAATCCGTTCTTGGCGCTTCTAGGATCAGCTGTTGATTTCGAATCATCAAATCTTTGAATGATTTAGCCCTTTGGCTAAAAAGTCAGGGTATGGCAATCATATCCGATGATTTAAAACATGATACCGTTGCAGCTTATGAATACCGGAAGATAATACTAAATTATCTAAAATCTAAATTTACAGTAAAGAAAGTATACTACGTTTAAAAAAACTAGCTTCGCACATCTTATAGCTTATGAAAAAGATTTTGGAATTCCAGCTGAGTGGCATTTTCATCCTACTGCTCATGGTTAAGAAGCACGCGATGCTATTGAAGCAAACCTCAATAGAAATGCAGCGAAGTAAAACCTCCAGTGCTCTCATCAAAATCGCATCTTAAATGCGACTGCTTTATTCCATTGGGCAAAGAGTTATTGTAAAGAAACTAAAATACTTTTAAATAGCAAAGAGGATTATGAGGAAACATTAAAAACACTAAAGAGCAGATAAGATGCAGCGGTAACAAACGATGGCACCGTTCAGTAACCTGCTTTGATACCGCTTATGGAAGGTTGAAACAGTTTTCTGCCTCTACTCAATGCAATTCCTTTCTAAGCCAAAACAGAAACCAGCGGCGAAATCAACAGCAGAATCTAGTAAACCAACCATAATGTGCTTAAGTTGGCTTAAGCAAATGTACGAATACAAGTAAATCATATGTGAGAGACTATAATGAACTTAAGGAAACTTTTTGTTACATTTTATAAAACTGTTATTTGCTTTAGCAAAGTGCGAAACTGATTGCACATTCCGTACGGAATCAAATGTTTGTTGATATTATTTTTGTTTTTCAAAAACATTTTTGAAAACTGGGAATTATTTCCTTCCGAAGGTAACTTTATATCATATTCAACATTTTTCATTTTTCGAATTTATTCTATGAGCTAAATTTCAGTTATGTATTTTATAAAGCTTTTTTTGTAATAGTTCTATTCCTACAAAGAATGCTGCGACGGCCGTAGCGGGCCAGAAAATGCATTACATTCTGCTGGTGTCTAATAATTGTAAATTTTTCTGTACATTCAATATAAAAAAAAAGCTAAGGTAAAATGTAAAAAGAAAAATACAATATAATAGTCTGGTAGTGTATAAAGTCATTTCTAAAAATTGTAGGAATAGAACTATTACAAAAAAAGCTTTATAAAATACATAACTGAAATTTAGCTCATAGAATAAATTCGAAAAATGAAAAATGTTGAATATGATATAAAGTTACCTTCGGAAGGAAATAATTCCCAGTTTCTATTTGTTAGGATAGTTGAGTTAAATACATTCAATTTATAGAGTAACACTATCCAGTGAGACACAAAGAATGCTGACGACGGCCGTAGCGGGCCAGAAAATGCATTACATTCTGCTGGTGTCTAATAATTGTAAATTTTTCTGTACATTCAATAAAAAAAAAAAGCTAAGGTAAAATGTAAAAAGAAAAATACAATATAATAGTCTGGTAGTGTATAAAGTCATTTCTAAAAATTGTAGGAATAGAACTATTACAAAAAAAGCTTTATAAAATACATAACTGAAATTTAGCTCATAGAATAAATTCGAAAAATGAAAAATGTTGAAAAACATTTTTGTTAATTTTTGACAGTAGGTTAAGCAAGGCTATGCATATTATGGTTGGGTTTTTACGCCTAGGTTAGGTTAGGTTCCATAGGCAACCGTGATCAAGCACATCTTACGTGGGTCCATTACTTAGTTCCCGTTGTATTACCATATCACACCGTCTCCCATGGGTCCTATGTTATCTGGCTGCTAGTATTCCCATGCAGCCATCCGGTCGATTCAATAAAGGAGTGGATCCTGTTCACATCAACATCAGTGAGGTAATTAACCATAAAAGTTTGTCGTTAAGTAGAAAATTTTTACTTAAAAATACTTAAAATTTACTACTTCACGACAAATTTGTGTCGTTAAAAAGATACAGAATTACCCCACAGAAAGACAAGTTTTGTCCCCAAGGGCTCTTCGACCAAACATTTCGAGTCTTAAATCTCCGAATAACGGGCAATTACAGAGAAGATGTTCCGTTGACTCTTCCTCCTCCTCATCGCCGTAACTTCTGCACAAGTCATTATAAGGGAGCCCCAGCCACTGGGCGTGCTCCCAATGGGCCAGTGGCCAGTTATAACCGCAATTAGGTTTCTTAGATGATGTCTGGACAGCTGTAATGCCCAGTCGTGTCCTTTTTTCAGCTATGATGGGCCAGATTTTCCTGCACGCAAAGAAAAAACATGGTTGTGGTAAACATATTTTAAGAGCAACATATTATGATAAAAATTATGATTGTAGTCACCATATTAAGATTATTTTTGAATCATATTATGACTAAATATACTCGTACTATAACATCATAATATTTTTCCCTTAATCATATTATTATTCTGTTAATTAAGTTAAGAAGTAATCAAATTATTGTCATGTTAATCATAATAAGTTAAGAAGCAATCATATTATCATCATGTTAATCATAATAAGCTAAGAAGTAATCATATTATCGTCATGTTAATCATAATAAATTTAGAAGCAATCATATTATTATACAGCACCTTTCATAGCTGTCATAAAAATACAAAATAAATTAAAATATTTTTGCATCGATTTTTTATTTTGTGGCTTTTTAAAATTTTTCTTAATGTTAATCAAATAGCGGAGTTCAATATAAGGCTTACAAAAGAGCAAATGCAAAATCTGTGGTTTTCATGGGTAACCGCGTGTGTCCATTTTTTCGATTTTAAGATGTTGATGCCATATTGCCTAATTTTGAATGCTCTTTATATTTTTTTGAAAAAAGATGGATCAATTCCGATTTTTTAACGTAATGACAAAGTTTAAAATGTGCCCATAGTTTGATCTAGAATGGTTTTTCGGCTTTTCCCATGAAAACCACAGAAATATCGTAGCACTTTTATAGAATATAACGAAATCTCTGTGTGTTCTGTTGTTGGATTTTACAAAAAACTATTATATTTTGCATTTGCACTATTTTATCACTAATACTTGAATGAACTCCGCTAATATTTTAATTTCTTAATTTCTGTAAACTTATTTTTTTTATGGAATTTTATCTTTTAATTGTTCAGCCGCTCACAAATAAAAAACACGACACAACTTCTTCAAAATTATGTTAGAAATGGTGCTAACATAATATGATTAGAGTAAAAATAGTTTGATGGCATCTTTAACATAATATGATAAATGAATAGAAAGTTATCATGTTATGGCTATTAAATATCATGATATGGTTGTGAGAATTATAATATGTTTAGAAAGTTATCATATTATGTTAAAGATGCAATCAAACTATTTTTACTCTAATCATATTATGTTAGCGCCATTTGTAAAATAATTTTGAAGAAGTTGTGTCGTTTTTTTTTATTTGTGAGCGGTTAAACAATTAAAAGATAAAATTCCATAAAAGTATTAGTGATGTAATAGTGCAAATGCAAAATATCATAGTTTTTTTGTAAAATCCAACAACAAAACACACAGAGATTTCGTTATATTTTATAAAAGTGCTACGATATTTTATCAACATCTTAAAATGGACACACGCGTTTGCCCATGAAAACCACAGATTTTTCATTTGCTCTTTTACAAGCCTTATATTGAACTCCGCTATTTGAAAAGGCCACAAAATAAAAAATCGATGCAAAAATATTTTAAATTTATTTTGTATTTTTATGACAGCTATGAAAGGTGCTGTATCATAATATGATTGCTTCTAAATTTATTATGATTAACATGATGATAATATGATTACTTCTTAGCTTATTATGATTAACATGACAATAATATGATTAATTTCTTAGCTAATTATGATTAACATGACAATAATTTGATTACTTCTTAACTAAGTATGATTAACAGAATAATAATATGATTAGGGAAAAATATTATGATGTAATAGTACGAGTATATTTAGTCATAATATGATTCAATAATAATCTTAATATGGTGACTACAATCATAATTCTTATCATAATATGTTGCTCTTAGAATATGTTTACCACAACCATGTTTTTTCTTTGCGTGCACCTTTACGCCTAGAAAGCGTTTGCACACAGAAAAAAAATTAATTTCATATTTGAATACGAAAATCGCATGTTTAAATAAAAAAATGTTTGAATTTTCTGCGATGACGATTATTGTGGTATTGATAAAAATATTTGTAGGTATAGCTATTGAATTTATAGTCAACAACCAAGTTTATAAACTCAATGAAAAAAGTTTTTGCCCAAAATTATTTTTTCAACGAAATGTTAACATAATTTTGAATAAATCAAACAAAATGTGTATTGAATCTTTATTTTTTTTATTTTTTCATTAATTATGATGTTCTAAATTCTAACATTAGGCCGGATCATCAGGAAACTTTTTGCCAAAGATTTTGGAAAAACTAAACATATTATCTATATAAATCGGCTAAGGCAAAACAGTTAAGAACACTTTCCTCCTCTGTATGTCCACCGATTTGAACAAAATATACACCATTTAAGAGGTATTTACTCAAAGAAGTGCACAATGTTTTATTAAAATCTGTTTAATAATTTTAGAGTTATAAGCGTTCAAAATTGTAACTAACACAAATGCAAAATAAATAAATAAAAATTTAATTTCAATTATCAAATAATAAAAAGTTAGGGTGATCGATTATTCGACATTTCTCAGAAACCGGTTTTCGAATATTTCGACTATATAAATCAGACCAGGCAAAACTGTTAAGAACGCTTTCTTCCTTTGTTTGTCATTCGAACCTCTATGGGGAGAAAAAAGGGGAAATACGGGAAACTAAATTTCTTTCTTTTACTTTTCTGTGCTTCATGTGATAATTTTTAAATTTTCTATAATATTGAACTCAGAAACCTAATATTATAGGTGTAGGGTCCTGAGTGATTGATAACCTATAAGATAAAAAATGCTGGTATTTTTTGTTTTTCATCTGGAACTTTCTTGAATTTTCGTTAATATTCGACCTATAAAGATAAAATTATACATTAAACTTGGTGAACAAGAACATGTAAAGGGAGCTTTTTGGTAATTTTTCGTTCAACAGCTGGTACTTTGATTAATTTTCGTGTATATTAGACATATAAACATAAAATTAAACGTGCAACGTCCTGAGTGGATGACAATATATAAAGGAGACTTTTTGATACTTTTTTGTTTTTCAATTGGTATTTTTTATATTGAACTTACAAAATTAAATTAACTCACGTGGAAGATAAAATATGAACCAGAGTTTGGTCCCTCGCCAAATTGATCCACTAAGACGAAAAAATAAATGCTCGAAACATGTAAGTTCACATATACTTAGATGCACTATGTTTTCTTCATATTCTTCATATAATGTATGGTCGAATTTTGACCATTAGGCGAACACTAGTCTATATAAATCGGCTAAGGCAAAACAGTTAAGAACACTTTCCTCCTTTGTATGTCCACCGATTTGAACAAAATATACACCATTTGAAAGATATTTACTTACAGAAGTGCACAATATATATTTTATTAAAATCTGTTCAATAATTTCAGAGTTATAAGCGTTTAAAATTGCTACTAACACAAATGCAAAAAAAAATAAATAACAATTTATTTTTATTTATCAAATAATAAAAAATTAGGGTGATCGATTATTCAATATTTTTCAGAAACCGGTTTTCGAATATTTCGACTATATAAATCTTATGTATAAATCAGGGCAGGCAAAACAGTTAAGAACGCTTTCTTCCTTTGTTTGTCATCCGAACCTCTATGGGGAGAAAAAAGGGGAAATGCGGGAAACTAAATTTCTTTCTTTTAATTTTTAAATTTTCTATAAAATTGAACTCAGGAACCTAATATTATAGGTGTAGGGTCCTGAGTGAGTGATAACCTTTATGATAAAAAATGCTGGTATTTTTTGTTTTTCATCTGGAACTTTTTTGAATTTTCGTTAATATTCGACCTATAAAGATAAAATTATACATTAAACTGGGTGAACAAGAACACGTAAGGGGAGCTTTTTGATAATGTTTCGTTCAACAGCTGGTACTTTGATTAATTTTCGTTAATATTTGACATAGAAACATAACATTAACCGTGCAACGTCCTGATTGGATGACAATATATAAAGAAGACTTTTTGATACTTTTTTGTTTTTCAATTGGTATTTTTTATATTGAACTTAAAAAATTTAATTAACTCACGTAGAAGATAAAATATGAAACGGAGGTTGGTCGCCAAATCGATCCACTTTGAAGGAAAAAATAAATGCTCGAAACAAATTAGTTCATATATACTTAGATGAATTATGTTTTCTTCATATTTACAAAAAAAATTATGGTCGAATTTTGAACATTAGGTAGGGTATTCATTCGGTTAACCCGATTAACTGATCGGTTAATTTCAAATTGTCTTTTTTCGATTAACGATTAAACTGGTTAATTTCAGTCGATTAACCGAAGTAACAAAATTTACAATATTTTGTAGTATTATAACATATTTTTTTGTGTGTTTTTAATTATTTGTTTTATCTCATATACAAAATGTATTTGTTTGGAAAATATTTTTTCATACAAACAAAGAAGGTGTTCAGTGATTTTCATTTTAACCCATTTTCCGCCGACCAATGACTTAAATTACATTGTTTTTCAATGTTTTTTTTTATCTTCTTCATCGATCAACAGGAATGTGGCGAAAAATGGGTTAAATATATGATTGCCAATACCTTTTTTTTGTTTCACGTACTTTTTATATATTCGGTTTAGTTATTTGTTTCTTATCATATCTTCTCATATCAGTCTTTTAACAAAATTAACCGAAACAATTAGTAGTGTTAAAAATTTTTAAAAACTCTAATGGCATAATGGAGTATTTTATATGTTAAGAAAAATCCTGAAAAAGTACTGAGATATTAGATATTCATCTACGATAAGTGAAAGAATTGTTTCCAAGTCAACTTTTGTCAAAACTAAAGAAAAGAATCGCTTTAATCCCAAACATTTAAACCAAATTATTTTTCTAAATGATTATTGTATAAGATGTCCTTTAACTATTGAAATAACTAATAAAATTATCTCAGTTTATTTTTGAATAAATACGTAAATATTTTCTGGATTCGCAAGGTAGTCATAAAGTCTTATGTCTTAAAATAAATGCAGGAAATATATATTGTCGGCTTAATATGCAAACCACTTTTTATTTAATTTGAGATTTTGATGCCGTATGGTAGAGAAAGATACGCCTCTTCAACCAGCATGTAGTTTTTCTTCTATTAAAGTGTGTTAGAAGTGTGTAAAACTGACTGTTATTTTAATTTTCTATCAAGCTTCAAGTAGGAAAAATAAACAGTTTTTTGTCTCTCCTGTAAAATGTGCTGAAAGTGAGTTAGCAGGTTTGCATATTTAGCCAACGATATGACTGTTGTAAGCTACCGCTTATAATATAGATTTCTACTATACAGTTATGAAGAATCAATGAACACAGCATTACAATTTTTATTTTGTTTGAAACACAATAATATTTATTTTAAACAAATTTAAATATTTTTCAGTTTATTTTTTAGGATATTATGACGATATGACTCGATACCACACCTTGCGCATTAATTGAAAAATGCATATTACATATTTATGAATTGTTTTTTTTTTTGCTTGCTCGTTTTAGTTCAAGAATTGTTATGTTTGGTATGTTATTGTTTTTTTTTACTTATACACTTCAAATAATAAGCAATTAATGCATTTTTATATATTGAAATTACTTAATTTATAAAAAACTTTATTAATCGGTTAACCGATCAAAAACAAAATTAACCGATTATTAACCGATTAACCAAAACCTCGGTTAATTAATCGAGCGATTAACCGATTAAAGCAAAAGGTCGATTAAATGAATACCCTACCATTAGGCGAACACTAGTACAAATAAAACTGTAAAGCGAATGAGAATTACAGACACTCAAGTTTTACTTGCAACGATATAAAAGTTATTTAGAAATGGACAAGAGTTGTAAAAATACTTTCTTTACGTTGATTCAAATATTTTTTGTTATTGAATATGAAGAAATATTTAATTATTTAATATGTTTAATGTGTTTTATGTTGCAAAGCGCAATTTTGATAAATTTCTTCATTGAATCAAATAAAAAGTTTGTTGACCTAAAATTTTATGTTTAACAAACAGTGTTTTTAAAAATTTTCTTGAAATATTATTTTCCGTGCAAGTAGTAGAAAATTTACTACTTTTTGAAATATTACAACAAAAGTTAAGTAGGCATGCAATACAACAACATAATTTAAAAAGTCATTTTCCAAATAAATAGAAATTATTAGTCAAAAGAACCATAAAAAATACGATTGAAAACTATCACCGGGAAATGAAAAAAAAAAAAAATAAAAAATTATTTTGACGCTTCTTTTGGCAGGTTACAAGTAGTTTAAGGTGATAATTGCTTTTTAATGTGACACAACTAAATTTAAAAAAAAACAAAAAAAATTTAAAAATATACACAGAAGAAAAAAACAATTTTCATATTTAAATACAAAAATCGCATATTTCATTAAAAAAAAACTTTTTTAAATTTTCTGCGATGACGATTATTGCGGCATTGATGAAAAAGTTTGTAGGTATAGTTTTGAATTTTCAGTCAACAGCCAAGTTTATTGAGTCAATAAAAAAGTTGTTGCCCTAAATAATTGTTTTCAACATAATGTTTACGTGGTTTGTTAAAATAAATTGTTGGAAATTTTGAATAAATCAAACAAAATGTTAATCAAATCTTTATATGTTACTTTTGACGTGCTAAATTCCCAATTTTTTTTCTTTGATTAATACACTAAAGTTTATTGTGAGGGGGATAAGCTAGTTTATATGTGCATATCGCTGGTTGCTAAGGCCAGATCATCATGAAACTTTTTTGTAAAGACTTTGGATAAACTAAAGACATTAAACAAATAAAACTGTAAAGCGAATGGGAATTGCAAACACTAAAATCTTACTTGAAACGTTATCGAAGCTATTAAAAATTGGACAAGAGTTGTAAAAATACTATCTTTACTTTGTTTCAAATATTTTTTTAATGAATATGAAGAAATATTTAATTATTTGATTATTAAATAAGTTTTATTGAGTGCCATTTTGCAAAGTGTAATTTTGATAAATTTTTTTTATTGAATCAAATAAAAAGTTTGCTAACCTAAAATTTAATTTTAAACAAACTGTGTTGCTAAAAATTTTCTTGAGCTATTTTTTTCTGTGTACCAACAAAATTTCATTCAATAGAAACGTTTCTTTGAAAACAAATTTTATTTATTTAAGTGGTTGAATTTGAAATTTTTCAAACAAATACAAAATTTTAAAGTATTTTGGTGCTCATTTTTGTAAGTGTTGTTGTTTTTTGGTGAAACTCTTAGCATGTTTTAATGACACCTACTTTGTGTGTGTGTTTGGTTTTTTGGTCCCCTTGAAGATGACAAAAAATTTGTTAACACAATTTTGGTATTAGAAGAAGCAGTTTAGGAAATAAAAAAAAAAAAACAAAGGAAAACCGGATGTGCGTCTGTGCGCATGTGCAGTCATGAGAAATAGTGTGACAAAACAATTATTTTCAAATTTTTATAATAAAAGTATGAAAAACAACAACTCAAAAAATATATGTATGTCATTTAATGTATATTTTTTTTTACATTATAAAAGGAAGTATGTGTTTATGGTTTCTAAAAAAGTTTCTGTTTCAAAAGATGTGAATTACACTATTTACAATAAAATTCAGTGGTTTAAAAATGTGGATGCTCTTTTGGAAATGAATTCTTTTAATCTTATCTCTCGAAATTTTTTGAAATCATGAATTTTAGTTATTGTTCTCAGGCATCATACTTTGAAAAAGCTCGTGAATAATTGTCTATAAACTTCTTTCATGTTTATTTATGTAGGCTAGGATAGGGTTAGGTCGGAAGGAGGATGAAGCATCGAAGATGCAACCTCATATTATTGCGATACACACCTAGGCCTCTAACGGGCCTGTTGTGCGCTCCTAAGGAGCTCCTTATCTTATAAAATCGTTTTTTCTGACAATCCTTTTTATCCGACTAAAAATAATTTTCTATAAAATTTACTGGTCTGGTAAAAAACCGCTTTAAAGCATTTGTATCTTCTACACTGATAGAAAAATGTCATAACTCTTATGTATTTTGACAACAGTACTATGACAAGTGTCTTCGTTTTTGACCCCATGACTCATTTCATCAGTGTGATGTCAACCTTAAAGTCACTTCGCCAAATTGTCATCAGGCGAAATTATGTCATCAATGGATGACACATCGGCATCACAGAAATGACGAATCGGAGTCAGCTTAACAAAAAATGTCATCAGTGCGATTACTCAGTAACATCTCAGAAAGCAATCATAAGGCTCGATTAAATGACAAACTGTCATTTAATTGAGTAAAATTTATTAAATGATAAACTGTCATTAAATTGAGTCATTGGGATTGACTTTAGTCAAAGTAAGAGAATATTATTATTTACTCATCCGTTACACATGTTTGCGTAACTTTTATTGTATCCACCTTTGTTTACAGAAGAGCTCTTAATCATAAGACGTCTGCAGCATGCCCGATATGGTTTTCGTAGTCATTCTACTAAATAATTTAAAGAAACAGAATATGGGAATTTTGGCATCTTATTTTACTTTTAAAACATGAAAATAATGTCAATAATACACAAAATGAGGCATCAAATTAACGTCACTGTAGTCATATCATAGATGACACATAAAATATGAAAAAAATTTATGATGGCTTTTCGCCTCATTGATGCCGTAATACTTTGGATGTTACAATTCTAATGTTAGGGCATCATCAAAATGAATATGCATGCACTGCCAAAAGTGATGGGTTTTGGTGAAAAAATTTACTTATGACCAAATAAAACAAAATAATTTCTTAAGTTATACGACGAATTTTTGGGGATTAGTATATACACTGATGCCAAAATACATCAGCGTAATTACGCCTTTTCTATCAGAGCAGGGGAAACAGCCACATGCCGAACTTTTCCACAAGGCTGAATTTCTGGGATTTTCTATTCCCGCAACTTTTGGTTTAAACCTCTTCGTCAAAAAAGTCTCCTTTAGTTGAATCTTTAGTTGTGAGTTTACGCTTTAAAAAAGCAGAGAAAAACTAGACGAAATGTTACTTCTATCGGAAATATAAAACTTTCGCAAAGACAATCTGCCCGAAAGACGGGAACAAGAAGCATACTAACGGAGGCCTCAACCAATGGTCTGTCTGTCCGATGAGGTTTCATTGTGGACTACTGACTCCAGTGGAAGGATTTCGGTCAGCCTTCGGCCTTAAGAAATCACAAAGACTTCAGGAGGTCAATGATTTTGAATGTTTTCCGGATTCCATGGAATAAAGCGATTTTACTTCTGTTGATAGTTGGAGGCAGTGATGCAAAATGGGGCACAATTGGGCCATTTGTAGCACCTTAAAATGTTTGATGGCCCTCTGGTGCTTTCTAATCTATTTTCGCCCTTTCCGGTCAACATTTAACTAACTACTTAAAGCTGTTTAGTACTTTTTTAAATCAAATTTTCTAACTATTTCGAACATTACTTTTATTTACAACATTGTTTTGTTAGCTAAGGGCCAAATAAACCACACAAGCGGTTTAATTAAATATTTGAAAAACGTATGAATAATGTTTGTGCGCAAATCAAAATTTATTTTATATTCCCACAAACATGTTGTTGTTATCAAACCGTTTGTTTAGTTTATTTGGCCCTTTAAACTATAAAACATTTAATTTGGTTTGCAAATCTGTTTTGTTTCCCATGTTTCCAAATCTTCAACTTGGCTCAAAATAAAAAAAAAATCATATTGCATCTCTGGTCGGAGGGGACAACTTTTCGACTATAAAAAAAGTTCTAAACCGTTATTTTCTTAATTGTTTTTTAACAAGATGTGAAAGATGTGATTGAGTATTGCCCAAGTGGAATATTACGATTTCATGTCCGGTCGCATACTTCAGGTATTTAAGGACCAATGCTCGCTTTAAACGAATCGATTGTGTTCGGTGCTGGTCTCTTAATATTTTCACCCACATTTCAAAATAGTTGGGTTCGTCCTGGTTTAATTAAATAAAGCGCTATATATATTCAGTTTTGGCTTTACAGATAATTTCTTCCGCTTAAAGTTAACGTAATTAATTCACTTTTCATCGCCAGTAATGACTTCATGTACAAATGATTTTTTTATGGTGTTCTAGCATCATGTTGGACATGCAAAAATCTGTTTCATCATCTGACGATGAAGGGATATTTCTGCACAACTCTACATTAATACAAATATAACATCCATTTTGTTTGTGTTAAGCCGATTTGAACGTTTAAATGATACCTCTAATAACGGGTGGTTAAATTTAAATAAGGGCCGATGTTGAATGTAAACCACACCTAAACCTCAAGTTTTTTTCTGCATTTCCTTTGACATTTCTCTATTTCAGACTAACTCAATTTGAACCATGGAAAGAGACACAATCGGAGCAACGCGTTAAAGTTATTCAGGCTTATTATGAAAATAGGCGTTCAAATCAAAATGCATATCGTGCACTTCGTGTTTTTTTCGGTCAATTTAATCGTCCAAATGTGCGTACAATCTGAAAAATCGTGCAAAAATTTGAGCAAACCGGGTCTGTAGGAGATGTGAAAACACCAGTGCATGCTCGCACAGCTCGTACTGCAAAAAAAATTGCTGCTGTTTACGGTAGTGTGGCTGAAAAGCTGTCCTCAACTCGTCTTCCTGCCCAGCAATTCCACCTCTCACGCTCGTGGTTCATGAACATTATGCATAAAGACTTGCATTTACACGCTTACAAGGTGCAATAAAGCCTCTTGACCATTCCAAGCGTCGTCAATGGTCAGAATGGTGGCAAGAAATGGCAACAGTGGATGATTAATTTTCGAAGAAAATCATCTTCAGTGATGAGGCACAATTTCAGCTCAGTGGATTCGTCGAATGATAATCCAAGAGTGATTGTCGAAAAACCAATGCACCCACAAAGAGTGACTGTTTGGTGCGGTTTATGGACGTATTGTTTCCAAAACGAGGCCGGTCAGGCAGTTACTGTGAATGGTGTTCGCTATCGTGAAATGAGAAAGAACTTTTTATGGCCCGAATTGGAAGATATGGATGTGGACGATATCTGGTTTCAACAGGACATTTCCACTTGCCACAGAGCTAACGAAACAATGGCTCTTTTGAGCGACAAATTCAATGGAAGTGTTATCTCACGTGGTGGCGATGTCAATTGGCCGCCAAGGTCGTGTGATTTGACACCGTTGGACTTCTTTCTTTGGAGTTATTTGAAAGAAAAGGTGAACGTCGATAATCCAGCTACAACTCAAGAGCTAAAGGATGAGATAATTCGGCACATTAACGGCCTAGAACCTCAATTATGCCTCAGCGTCATCGAAAATCGGATGGATGTGTGCCGCCGCGATTTTGTTCCATAAACAATTGAACCATACCAATATTATCATAATAAAAAGAAATTACAATAATTTCCTTAATAATTTGTGTTTTATTCAAAATCATTTAAAATTTAACCACCCTTTATATTCGATTAAAATGTTATTTCAAATATTGGTGAACGGCTAATTAGATTTGTCACACTTTTTAATATTTAATTCAGTCTTAAATGGTTTATTTTGTCCATTTTCAAATTATTCTTAGAAATGGTGTAATAATTTCCAAACAAACAAGTTTGTTTATTGTAAATATTTCAGTTGTTTTTTTAAATTTTTTTTGCCCATTTTTGTCATCGCAACTTGAAAATAAATAAATCTAACAATAAATTCAAACAACAATAAAAATAAATTTGTCTCATTTCAAGTGTGAAATTAAAAAAAAAGGTTATAATAATAATTGTGATGGTTTTATTTTTGGTTTTTGTATTTTATTTGATGCGTTTTAAATGAATTGAAGTTGAATTAAGAGCAGGGGAGGGAGGTATTAACTGAAACATGGAAATGGCCACTTGTTTAAATATTATGAATGACTCGAAGTATTTGAATGAATAAAATGACGATTTGATGGAATTTTTAACAAATTTTAAGGTGATTAAGTTGTACAAGTGTTAGAAAACATGAAAATGTTGTTATGTTTGGGGATAAGAGAAATGAATTTTGTTATATATAGAAGTATAATGAAGAAATATGGAAGTATAAAAAGATTTTATCTTGAAAAAGGCTGCTCAAGAGTTTAGAGAAGTAGCAATTAAGTAATTAGAAAAAACCCTATCTCTAAATAAAGAAGCTTGAAAACTTGGACTTAAAGCTAAATTTAAAAAGAATTTTATGTATTGCAAATCTAAAATGAAAGTTGTAATTTTCTTCTGTATGAAAAATTCGCGATATTATCATGATTTTTAAAAAAATTATATCTTCAGAATTCAAAGGTTGGCTTAAGCAAAACGTATGTGAAATATTAAAGGAATAGGACTATTGCAAGAAAGCTTTATAAATTGAAATTTAATTCATTGAACACATTTAAAAACACAAATAAAAATGGTTAATATATTAAAAAAAAAAATGACTTATAAAAAGAATTAATAAAGTACACTGATAGAAAAGGCGTCATAACGCTGATGTATTTTGACATCAGTACTATGACAAGTGTCTTCGTTTTTGACCCCCTAACACTTTTCATCATTGTAAAGTCAGCCTTTCATCATGGTGATGGCAACCTTAACATCACACATCGGCATCACAGAAATGACGAACATGTCCTCAGTGCGATGACGCAGTAACATCGGAAAAAGTACACATTATCATCAATTTAATGGCAGTTTGTCATTAAGTCAAAGTCATTGGAATTGACTTAAGTCAAAGTGGGAGAATATTATTATTTACTTACCCGTTACATATCGATGGCTTAATATAAAAAAGGCGTAACTCAATTTTTCTTAAAAATGATTTTTTTTTGTATATTATGGTAGACAAATGCGAAATGCATCTTGCTTTAAAATTTTAGGGTGCTATAGAATAAAATTTTTTGCATATTTTTATTAAAAATCGATTTAAACTTTTTTATATCTAAAATTTTTCGCATTTCATAAGTATTTTTATCTTCCCCTTTGAACTTACAAAAAATCGAGTTACGCCTTTTTTATATTAAGCCATCGATATGTTTGTTTCACGGTTGTTATATTACGACCTTTGTTTACCGCAGACCTCTCAATAATAAGACACAAGCACCATGCACCATATCGATACCTTCCCATAAGAATGTATTAAGCGACATTTCTAAAATAGTGTAGGAAACGAAAAAAAGTCTCATTTAGTTATTTATTTGTGCATTTTATTTAAAGGAACATATTTGGAAAGCGATTTTCAGAATACAAAGCATATTTAAAAATGTGGCTTAGCATAATTTCTTTGGCGGATAATACAAATTACAGGGTGCAACATTATTCCAGTGAGAAAACTTGACGGTTGATACAATTTTATTTTCACTCTAGTTTCCTTTGCATCCATGATAGTGCAGCGAAACCCAGGCCAAAATGTGGCGCTTAACTTCTAGCATAGTTCCACATCAAAAAGTAATTTTCGAAAAAAGTGTCGCTTAATACATTATTATAGGAAGGTATCGATATGGTTTTCGTAATCATTCTACTTGCAAAATTTTATGTATTTAACTACATAATTAAAAAAAAAAATAGAAAGAGGAATTTTTGCTTCTTATAATACTTTGTATTCATGACAATAATGTTAATAACATACAAAATGTGGCATCGAATTGATGTCACTTTAGTCATAAGGACGTTTGTCATTGGATTGATGTTATTCTTTGCATCATTGTTGCCATTTGTAGTAACATTGATGTCACAATTTTGATGTTAGGGCATCATCAATATGAAGATGCATTTTTCTATCAGTATATCACTAATAGTGTTGTCAACCGATTAAGAATACTTCGATTAATCGATCAACCAAAACCAAACTCTTGTTCGCATAATTTCAAAAGGACGATTTTCGAATAACGAATAAATCGATTAATTAATGTCGATTAATCGAAAAATTTTTTTTATTAAAAAATAAATTAAATAAAAGCTTAGAACTTTATTTATTCTCATACGTTTTTAGTGATTTTATACAAAATGTAGGAAAATTAAAAAATATTGTTGCCTAGTCCTGGTTGTAATTAATCTCAATGTTTAGTAAGCAAAAAACGCGTTGAGTACTCATTGTATTTCAAAAATGTATTTTATGTTCTTATTAAGCAAATCTTAACAAACAATTGAGTATATGAGTTGCAAAACTCGCTCGTTACAAAATTAAAAATTCGAGCTGATTCTAACAGTTCTTTTGGCGCTTTATGAGATGAAATATACTAATTGTATCAATGCCTGTCCTCTTCCATGATTTTAGCATGGAAATGCATTGATGCAATCAGAATCAGTACCACCTTCTCAATTGTATCAGCTGTTTTATTTTTAAATCTAACGTTAAAACATTTTCAAGAAAGAGGATTTTTCAATTTCGGGTGAACAATTTTGGAATAAACAAAAGGCTTAAAAATAAAGAATTGATTTATATAATTCATATCTTGAAAGTAGGAAATGTTCTTATTGTATTATTTTTTTTTTCAATTATACATATATGTACATATATCTTTACTATTTGCGTAAGTGTCACAATAAAACCATTGAAAACGATGTAGTGAAAGATAATCTAACGACATCAAGAAATGCCGAACTTGGTACAATGGAAAAATACATTAAGAGAGACAGCGGCTGCTCTATAGAAGAAATAGTAGACAGAAGTTTGGCTGAAGATTGTAGGTCTGCCAACGCCTTTCGAAAATCCAGAATACTACCGGATTATTAAGGTATTAAAGGTTTTACGATGCCTTTAACTAATACAACGATATGGAGTTAAGATGAAAAATTTTATGCATCAAAAAAGAACAAGTCATAGCGGATGGAATGGAAGATTTATTTAGTAATTTTTTTGTAAAAATTATTTTTTTATTTGTTATTCTTATCGATTAATCGAATAATTTTTTAGATTTAATCGTTTGATCGAACGGACAAAAACAATTATTTGAATTATTCGAACAAAGCCCTATGCAATAAATTCTGCCGATGTCATATTTATTTTTACAGTTACTGTCAAGTGGTTGAAATTCGAACCTACATAATTCATTTCATATTTCTGCTTGTTAAGATATAATTACGTAAGAAAAGGAACAGAAGAAACATAAATATAATGATGGTCACGTGCGACAATGATTAAAATTAACTTTAAGAAAAAACAAGTAAGAGTGCTATATTCGGCTGTGCTGAATTTTATATACCCTTCACCATTGTGCGAGCAGAATACAGAGCAACTAGACAAAAACTAAATAATTGTTACATATACATACATATATATCACATGGTTAAATCAAGTTCTCTCCTCATAAGGACCCAGAATATATACGTATATATACCCTTTTCCACCTGAGGTGAAGGGTATAAAAAGAGTAATTCTTGGGATTTCAGTATTTTGATTATAACTCAGCCATTTTTTAACCGATTTGGCAGATTTATATACCGAAGTGTTTAAGAAGAAATTTGCCAGTTAGTTGGTTTATAAAACTTGGGCTCGGCAAGATCTATGGTTCCCGAAAATGGGTATTTATCAAAAAAAATAATATTTTGGTCATAACTTTTTCGTATCTGAACCGATTTTCTCGAGTTTTTCAGAAAATATTTTCTACTAAAAATTTCCGATCTTTTGATATATAAGGCGTAACCATAGGTCATATTACAGTCAAAAAATTCAGGATATTATACAATTTTTGAAATTTTTTGTATGGTGGGTACCACGCTCACTTCTCCAACCCCGCCCACATTTTGTGTGTTGGTGTGTATTTATAACTTGAATGTTTGCACCTAATTTGTAAACTTTGGCACTTGCCGTTCTCCAGATATACAGAAAAAAGCAATAAAAATACAACAACAAGGGATTTTTGGAAAAAATTAGAGGCAGTCGTGGTTTTTTGTTCATATCTCAGCCATTTGTGGACCGATCTTGCTGACTTCAAATAGCACGAAATGGTGGACTATATGTGACATAAATGTAAAACAACCTAGCCGCTATCATGTCTGGAGTCTCCGGAAAACACATATCAAACGTAAGACGGACAGACGGACGGACATCGTTAAATCAAGCTATCTCCTCATAAGGACCCAGAATATATATACTTTAAAGGGTCTTAGATCAATATTGTAGAAATTACAAACGGAACGACAAACTTATATACATATACCCTTTTCCACCTGTGGTGAAGGGTATAAAAATATAAAACATATTTTGGTAAAATCTAAACCATTTTTAAGAGGCATTAGTGCATAAGCCTCAAATTGCATCCGAATTGCGGCCACACTCGCTTAAGAAAAAGAGACAAGCAGCAGTTATTTTTGTTTTGGCACTGACAGGACATAAAATAAAGTTGTAGGATAAGATTTGATTAATAACACTGTGCTAGTTGAAAAAATAGACAAGCCGGGCACATAGCGTTTTAACATGATTCGGGTACGCTGAATCCAATGGTGCTAATCCTAAACGTTTAGTTTAGCTCTTGTTTTCGAAATATACCATTTTTTCGAAAATGGAGGAGGTTGCACAGCATAAATTAGTGTTACTCAAAAACGGTTAAGTTTATTTAAATTTTTAAATTAAAAAAACCGAAATAAAAAAAATCTCCTTTTTAATATGCGCAGTCGTTTTAGAAACATATCGATACCTTCCGATAAGAATGTATTAAGCGACACTTTTTTCGAAAATGACTTTTTGATGTGGAACTATACTAGAAGTTAAGCGCCACATTTTGGCCTGGATTTCGCTGCACTATCATGGATGCAAAGGAAACTAGAGTGAAAATAAAATTGTATCAACCATCAAGTTTTCTCACTGGAATAATGTTGCACCCTGTAATTTGTATTATCCGCCAAAGAAATTATACTAAGCCACATTTTTAAATATGTTTTGTATTCTGAAAATCGCTGTCCAAATATGTTCCTTTCAATAAAATCCGAAAAATAAATAACTAAATGAGACCTTTTTTTTCGTTTCCTACACAATTTTAGAAATGTCGCTTAATACATTATTATGGGATTATTATGGGTGGATATTTGTTTTTTTGAAAAAAAAAAAAAAAAATTTTTTTATCAAAATTTCTAAATTTTTGGTTTTTAAAAATTCATAAAAAATTGGAAAATGCAGGTAGGCTTCTAGGTCAAATGCATGACAAACCCCACTTTATTTTTCATCTCAATCATTTATGTCTAACATACCTACCCGCTGTCTCCATTCCTTAAGGGGGCTCCCATACAAAATGTTCAATGCAGACTAGAAATATATTGAAGAAAAAGTCTCATAACTGCCAATAAATCGTCCTTAGGGGGGATAAAATGTATGACCGACCTCCATTAGTTTTCTGTTCTTAACAATTTCTTAAAACATACTTGCCATATATCTCCACCGCTTAGGGGGGCTCCCATACCAATATGGATGTTTAATGAAATTCTTAATTTGGCCCCTGCAGCGTCAAGGATGCCCCTAGATGGGTCAAATGTATAACCAACCCCACTTTACTTTTCATCTGAATCATTTATTTCTAACATACCTACCCGCTATCTCCATTCCTTAAGAGGGCTCCCATACAAAATGTTCAATGCAGACTAGAAATATATTGAAGAAAAAGTCCCATAAGTGCCCAGGAGTCGCCCCTATTGTGATAACATGTATGACCGACCTCAATTAGTTTTTTGTCCTTAACATTTTCTCAAGACATACTTGCCCCTTATCACCACTTTTTAGGGGGGACTCCCATACAAAAATTGCGTTGTATGAAATTCTTAAATTAAATACAACTTTTTGACTTTTGTGAATAAAATCAAAAGTTGCTTTTATACGTCTGGAAAAATTTAGAAGCCTACCTGCATTTTCCAATTTTGTATGAATTTTTAAAAACAAAAATTTCGAAATTTTGATAAAAAAAAACATGATTTGTTTTACATTTGACCCATCTACGGGCATCCTAGGCGCTGCACAGGCCAAATTTAAGAATTTTTAAAAACCTCCATATGTGTATGGTTGAAATTCTTAAATTTGGCCCATGCAGTGCCTAGGATGCCCGTAGATGGGTCAAATGTATGACCAACCCCACTTTATTTGTCATCTTAATCATTTATTTCTAACATACCTACGCGGTATCTCTATTCATTAATGGGGCTCCCACACAAAATGTTCAATGCAGACTAGAGATATATTGAAGAAAAAGTCCTATTAATGCCCAGGAGTTGCTCCTTGTAGGATAAAATGTATGACCGACCTAATGTAGTATTTTGTCTTTAACATTATCTCCACTTCTTGCGTTTTATGAAATTCTCAAATAAGTGAAAAATGAAAATTTTGTGAATAAAATCAAAAGTTGTAAACAGATTTTAATCATTTATGGCTTGTTTTGTTTGCAGCTTCATTTTTTATTTGTCTGCAAAAAATTAGAAGCCTAGCTCAATTTTCCAATTTTTAAAAAACAAAAATTTCGAAATTTTGATAAAAAAAAAATTATTTTTTTCCAAAAAATAAAAAAGTATGTTTCTAAAACGACTGCTCATATTAAAAATAATAAAAATAAAGTTTTACTTTTCTTAAAGGAAATTGCGGAATTTCGGCTTTTTTTTTAGTAATTTCAATACACTTAACCGTTTTTGAGTTACGCGAATATATGTTGTGCAACCTCCTCCATTTTCGAAATAACGGTATATCTCGAAAACAAGAGCTTACCTAAATAAACGGTGGGCACCATTGGATTCAGTGTACCCGAATTATGCTAAAACGCCATGTGCCCGGCTTGTCTAATTTTTCAACTAGCGCAGTGTAGTTATTTAAAAAACCAGAAGACTTAAGACACACACATACATTTTTGTAAAGATGTGAACTAACAAAAAAAGACGTTTTAATGCCAAACTTGTTTTCAATTTATCAAAAACAATCAAAATTTATTAAATAATAACAAAATCTTCTAAATTAAAATTTTATATTCCCAAAAATTACTTTGATAATAAAATTAAATATTTGTTATTTAACTACATAAAGTATGACATCAATTATTATGACATGACAACTAGACAAAGCATTTTCATTATGTCAACTTAAGAAGTAATTCATCATTAAAGATATTAGAAAGTAAAGTCAGTCGGTCAAGCCTGACCATAGAATACCCTACGCCAAAATATCAGAAAAAAAAACCAATATTCGAGTGTGTTCCCTAATTGGAACCCATAGGCAATCATGGACCCGCTAGAACAAAATAATGTTTTAAGGTAAAGATTCTTTGAGCTGAATACTATTTAGGTAGCTTCAGTCTAACCGCGATAAATCGTACCCCGTTCATTCAAAATCCTTAACAATTCGAAATAAACATCTGGCACCTTGAGAAAAACTCCTTAATTGGCGAAAATTCCATACATTTTAGTACCCTCGTTGATGCATATTGTTTTTTTTTTAATTTTGCCAGCTGGTCAACCTACCAGCCAGACGGATGGACATTGTTAGACTGATTTAAAAAGCTATTCTAAGTCGATCGGTACACAAAAAGCTGGGTCTAGGAACAATATTTTAAGGTACTTCAGCACAAACGCATAATACCCTCCCCACTATCAATTGGCGACTTAAAATTCCTTCACATTCAGAGTTTTGAAAAATCCTAAAAACAACAAAAATTTTGTAAATTTAATGAGCTTCAATCTTAAAAAACAATTTATTTAGATATTAATCTTCAGACAATGTCCAGTTGTTCAAGCATAAACAAAACCATTAAAAACCCCAAAACACTGGTTACAAATTTATTAGGAGTCTACTATTTTGAAAATGAAATCAACATCAACATTTTCTTCGGTTACTCATTGCAAGTGGTTATATAAATATTTATATTGAAATAATGATGATGACTTAATTTTCAAATTCAATTCAATCTTTTGAACAACAAAAAGCAAAATAAATGCCATACAAACTAGATTTGTTCAGGTCTTTTTCTAGTCGACTTTAAAAGAAAACACGCATCCATTAATGAATATCTTTGGCTTCATGAAATGCGTCAGTTAAACGTAGAAGAAGCTAAGAAAAAACCAAAGAAAAAAATTTGATATCATTGAATTAAATCTGTTTCGTTTCATCAGTAGCAAAACATCATAATTACATGTTTTCAATTTTTATTTTATGTTCTTTATTTTTATTTGTGTATGTGTTTTTTAAATACAATTGTCTCTATGGCAAAGGCATTTTTCTGATCTTTGATTTGTATTCTTTTGATAGCTGAAGATGTTAATTTTGTTAATTAAATTAATTTTTGTTTTATCTTTTCTTTTTAATTAAAGAAGAATATGATTAATTACACTAGAATTGCTGGGTGTGCAGTATTTTAAAATAAGACAGTTACACATCAAATATTTAATTCATATTTAGTTCTGGTTTAGGTCTAGTTAAGTTCTTGCAAAATTTTAGTACATTTCTACAGCAGTTTTAGTTCAGTTGTTTTTCAGTTTTAGTTCAGTCGTGGTTAAACTCTATTTCAGTGCTAGTTCTGTTCTAGAAGTTCTAAATTAGTTCTAGTTCGGTTCTAGAAGTTCTCAATTAGTTCTAGTTCAGTTCTAGCTTAATTCTAGTTCAGTTCTAGTTCTAGTTCAGTTCTAGTTCAGTTCAGTTCAGTTCTAGTTCAGTTCTAGTTCAGTTCTAGTTCAGTTCTGGCTTAATTCTAGTTCAGTTCTAGTTCTAGTTCAGTTCTAGTTCAGTTCAGTTCAGTTCAGTTCTAGTTCAGTTCTAGTTAAGTTCTAGTTCAGTTCTAGTTCAGATCTAGTTCAGTTCTAGCTCAGTTCAAGTTCAGTTCTAGTTCAGTTCTAGTTCAGTTCTAGTTCAGTTCTAGTTCAGTTCTAGTTCAGTTCTAGTTCAGTTCTAGTTCAGTTCTAGTTCAGTTCTAGTTCAGTTCTAGTTCAGTTCTAGTTCAGTTCTAGTTCAGTTCTAGTTCAGTTCTAGTTCAGTTCTAGTTCAGTTCTAGTTCAGTTCTAGTTCAGTTCTAGTTCAGTTCTAGTTCAGTTCTAGTTCAGTTCTAGTTCAGTTGAAGTTCAGCTCTTGTTCAGTTCTAGTTCAGTTCTAGTTCAGTTCTAGTTCAGTTCTATTTCAGTTCTAGTTCAGTTCTAGTTCAGTTCTAGTTCAGTTGCAATTCTAGTTTAGTTCAGTTCTAGTTCAGTTCTAGTTTTTATTATTATTTTTTATTATTTATTTATTTACTGAGTTAAATTTTTATTCAGTTTTACTGCAGTTCTAGTTCAGTGGTATCCTTTTCAAAACAAGAATTTTTTTTAAAGTTTTATACTTTTGAAAAATTTAGATTTTATAAACCAGATATAATTTTTGCTATCAGTACTCAATTATCTCAACAACTAAGATCTTTTTAATTCATGTACGTATCACTCCTTCAATAAACTAGATCTTCATTTTTTTTCTAGTGCTATTACTAACTTTAATAAATAGAAGAAACTCATTTGTAAATCTCAATCTCTAAGATTTTAATCCATCAACAAACATCCTTCGTTAGTAGAGCAAATTCAAAACAAATGAGTTTTAATCTCTGGCGACTTTTCTTTCTTTGAGAGCAGACTTTGAGCCAGGATTAAAAATTGAAAATCCTTTTAGATTTAACCCGCTGCAAAGATTTGCATATTTTATCTTTAAAATCAAACTGATAAGCATTTAAATATAATTGAGCAAACTTGGTCATTAGCCGAAGGAAAAGAATAAAACTCAAGAGGGGATTAACATGGCTGAGCTCAAGAGAACAGCAGGTAACTGTCAAAAACAAAACAGTGGCACAATTGCTGCTGACCTGTTTTAATGGGAAAACCAAGCAATATATGAAAGGGTGAGAGAGCTCTAAATATCATTAACACTTTATGCTATTGAAAGAAAAAAAACGTTTCAAATTTATGGAAATGTCATGTAGCGAGAATAGAACTATAATTTATGACCTGACCTTGCTGTCTTTGAATGTTAGCGAAAACAATATGCAATTTTTAAGCAAATAAATTAGTTCCAGAGCCAAATTCTACAGCAGAAATGTAATATTATTACTAAATTTTTTAAATATGTTTTGTAAATATTTCATTAAAGCATATCCTTGACTTTTCAAATCAGTAAATCATATTTGGCGCCTTTGATTATGATGATGGCTCTTCCTTTTTTAAAAAAAAAAAGTTTTATTTATTGGGAAATATGTTTCAAAATTATGTTTTCATTTCAAACTCTTTATGTTTGTAGGTGTTAACTCTTAACTTTTCCTTGAAGTTTAATACGAGATACCAAATAAAGGAGTTTATTTCGTTTCAGATTTTATAATTATCAATAAATTTAACACAAACACTTCACAAACAACAATAAAAACGAAACAAAAAGATCAAGTAGTTTATTTTCATTCTTAGATTTTGTGTTAAAATTTTATTTTGAAGTCGGCTCAATCTTTTCTTTCTTTTTGTAGTCCTCATCAAATCATTATAAAAACATACAACGAATAACTAAAAAGCCAAAAAACCAACAAAATTTCTTTTTGAGAATGAAATAAAAGACCCTGCCATAGACTTAAAAGATGCCGACATTGGCGCCAAATACTGAAGACAGCATAAATCATATCATTCATTATGAATGATACAAAAACCATAACACAAACACACTCACACAAACACGCACACGTTTGCTTAAAACTATTACACTAAAATATTTACAGCAAAAGCTGTTGGTGCTTTAGTTTTCTTAATGTTTGTGGTTTTTTTCGTTTATCAAATTTTAGGGCAAACTAATTTTCTAGTTAATAAAAATTACTTTTATACTCTTTTAATTGCAGAATTATTTGCCAGCTTTTATGTTATCTTGAAAGGAAAGCAACAAGTTTTAGATTTATTTTAATTATCCTTTACACCAGATACATCATCAAGTTGAAATATGTAGTTAAGTTCCTCGTGTCTTAAGTCTTTTGTTTTTTTTTTTTACTCTGATTTGGAAAATGAAATGTGCTGTATTTTTGAAAGGTTCTGCTTAAAAAGTCTTTTGTTTTATTAACAATTTTTTGATTGCAGCGATTATTGCTTTTAATATTCATTTTGAGTTCTATGAAACTGTGACGAGCCAAAGTTTGTTATGATAGCATTACTAATTATGTTTAGGCGTACTATACTGTTTTCCGGGAGTAGGGCTTTTACAGCGTGATTTCCAGTCGAATAAAACGAATTTTTGCAAAATCTTATATCATGTCGCGCATTGTTGCACCATTTATGTTAGTTTTAGTAACAAAATTAACAAGTTTTTTTAGGTGGTGGTTCCACATTTTGATTCATAGCTTTGATCCTACTAAACCGATTTTGTTGGATTTCAATCCAAAGCAATTTGACACCAAGTTTGTTTATTTCTTTTGAGTGTTTCGAAAAAGAGCGTGCTTTCAACAGAATGACAGACGGACAGACAGACAGACGGACATGGCTAAATCGACTTAGAATTACTCAAGGACCCAGAATATATATACTTTATGGGATCTGAGATGAATAATAAAAAAGTTTCACACGGAATGACAAACTTAGTATACCCTCTTCACAACTAATTGTGGTGGAGAATATAAAAATATGAGCTGTTCAAATCCATAAGACGAGCAAATATTAAAGCATAAGATGTTACAGGAATAAAGAAACAACATTAATTGATAATATTTAAGTATGGACTGGTATCAGAGATGTGGGCAGACTTCTGTGCGGAGCAAGAGATAGAATTGCTTTTGTGTAGGTGCTGAAAAATATGTAAAATCCCTGCAGAAGGTCAAGAGTTAATTTTAAAAATGCCACTAGTGCCGTTGCTAGAACAAATGGTAATAGTGGTGACCGGGTTAGAGTTTTTATATACAAATACTAGTGCTTTTGATTACCATTACTAGATGTAGTACAACGGCACCACTTGTAGACTGATGGAATTTTTTGCAACAAAACTAAAATTCGAGTATATATTTGTATTTTGATACTGCTTCTTAAATTTTGATTTCAAATCATTTATTTATGCCATTTTTTTTATAAAAAAATGTTAAAATGCAAAATCCTAATTTGTTTCTATACACAAGAACTATTAACAAACTGGTTCCTAAGCACTCAATGTGGTCCAAGTGTACTAGTACATGTCTAAAACCAATATTACTACTGATTTTCCAAGCACACTCAATGCTAATTTGAGCATTTAGTTGGTATAGAAAAGTGTACAGTTGAGAACTAGTACTGGATTTGTTTGTACTAGTTTGGTACTAGTTGTGCCGTAGTTCAATCTCCGCCAGGGATGAATTTTTGTTTTTTTTATAAAATATGTTAACAAATTGTAATTGGTGGCTTAAATTCGAAGAACGGATTCGCAAATAAAGAAGAAAAACTTAACCAACATTAAGCTTAAATTAAACTGAACTAGAACTGAACTAGAACTGAACTAGAACTGAACTAGAACTGAACTACAACTGAACTAGAATTTTACTAGAACTGGACTAGAACTAATATAAGAAATATTTTAAGTTTTAAATTTGAATAAATAATCTGAATAGTGAATTCTACATGGATGGCTCACAGCTGAACCTCATGAACCGTGAGAACTTACAAAACTAGTCTCTCTAAAGTTAAACTCTATTCTATTATAACGGAAAAATTCAAAAGTGTTTCGTTCCTAAGGTAAAGGTAAAAACTCAAGTCAATGGCTCTCATTTTCAAAGAAATTAAGGGCAGTTCTTTTACTCAACCTTAAAATATTTTCGAAATATCCCTTTCTGACTTGGTACGCTTTAGGTGTGAGCCCTTCTATGAACATACTTAAACGTTAACAATAATAACTTGGAATACAGAAACATATCCGTATTATACGCAGGTTTTAAACTCAATAACAACAACACACATGGTCAAAACAAAAGCATAACTGCAACCAAACTGGAAACATGCTTAAACTTTAAAAACAATTATCCTGAAATACACAACACATCATCTAGTAACAAACGTATTATACACAATAACAACAAAACACAAGATCATTACAATAGTTTTTTACTATCGTTAAACAAGAAGCCTCGAATGTCAACTAATTTTGCCAAAGATTAACATGTATTAAACATCTAGAATATATATAACGCAACAATATCAAGAGATTTTTATAAAGATTTAGGATATCTACAACACATTGATCCTGCTCAAAACACTAAAAGACGTCTATAAGGAAGATATAAAGTCGAAAGTTTAGAAATGAATATGGAAGAAACACCCTCTCAGTATCTTTACCAACTTAATAAAATGAGTACTTGTATATTTAATATTAAATAAAAACAGAAAAGAAATAAACTCATAAAAAATGTTTTTAATAAGTTTTAAATGAACTAATTTTTAAAGTTAATTTTTTAAAATTATTATCAATGAATGTTTTGTTATGCACCAATAACAGCACAAAAGCTTAAAAGCTTTGCGGGCTAAACAAATAAACAAATTTTTAGTTTAATAAATTAGATAACACATATTAAATTTGTTGAAATAAAGTCTTCCTAAGAAACCGTTACGCATTTGCATTTAGTTTCGAGAGAAACCAACAAACAAACTCCCCTTTAATTGAAATGAAAAATTATGATGTCAAAACGTTCTGCATGACTTAACACAGATTCTTTGATTTTCTTTCGCATGCCAGCCGTTTTGTAGGTTAACTTTGTAAACTCTGTATAAATAACAGCCGAGTTTTTCAAGATAATAAATTTGAACTTAAAGTAACTGAGAATTAGAAATAACTGAGAACATGTATGCAAATTAAGTACTAGTGTATATGAATTGTGGCATAAAGCAGGCGTAGTCGTTGGTTGCAACTTATCAAGAAACTAACTGTAAAATATGGAACTATAAATATCTTTGCGAGATTTGTGTGTAAGTTAGAAGCCAAATGAAGCACAAACATTCAGTTATAAATGCAAAACTAAAGAAATATATTTAATTTGACAAATGTTGTTGTCGTTTTAAACTTACAACATATAAAATGTGTGCAACAGGGGTAATTGTGTGAAAGAAAGTAAAAAAGCAACAGACTTTTTTCAATTGGATAGGGGGAAAGAGATTTCTTGTGGCCTCTATACCCAGAGAAAAACATGTAAAAATATGATCACCTCCAACAACACTATTTTTAAGGAAAAGCTGGAACATATTATTATTAATTTAACCATATTTTTGTCAGCGACAGCCATATTATGGTTAAAATAGTCCTACATCAAGAAGCCACAACCATATTATGGTTGCCTCCATACATGTTATGATTAATAATAATTAAAATATGTTTAACACTTATAATAGCATGTTGCTCTTGAAAAAGAGGAAAATGATATTGTTAATTTTGAAACAAATTATTGTCAAATTTAACCGTAACATAATTAGAGGCAATCATAATATAGTTGTTGGCTTCTTGATTTTAACCATAATATGTTTGTCGCTGACAATAATATGGTTAAATTAAAAATAATATGTTCAAAATTTGCTTTAAAAATAGTGATGTTTAATATGTTTTTTTTCCGCGTCTAGTTACTCAATACATTTAAAGCTTTAGTTTGTATATTTTAAAAACTTGTTTGCAATTTTTTGTCTTTTAACTGCTTAAAATTATTGTACCCATTTTATACAAGTAAAAGGGGTATGTGTATCGAGCTTGTACAAAACAAAAAGCTTAAGCGACATCATGTTCAATTTTCGTTCTTTTTTAATAAATGACTTTAATGGCAACACTTGCATCATCTCCTAAAATCTCATGGTCTACCTTGTAACGATACAAAATAAAATAACCATCTCCTGTAAACTTTTTTGATTTTGTCGCTTAAGCTTTTTTTTGCGGTTATGACTCGATATATGGATTTATTATTCTGTTTGAAATTACTACAGTATTAATCTTAGCCCAAATTAATTGTATATATTCTGCGTCCTTCTTAGTTAGCGCCATCTGTCCGTCTGGCCGCGTGTTTGTTGAAATGGGGTTTCCGAAGAATCCAGAAATTTTAGGGACTATGTCATTACATATTTATGTCACATATACTCCGTTAAAGTTTGCTATTGAAAATCAGACAGATCAGTCTATAAATGACTGAGGTATACAAAAAAACCACGGCTGCCTCAAATTTTAGCCATAACTTCTTTTGGTTAGGGTTTTCTGTATATCTGGAGAACGGTACACTCCAAAGTTTACAAATTAGGTACAAGCCTCGTGGTGTCCCGGTAGGCAAGCTGGAAGTGAGCTAGTCTATCAATGCGGGGGTTGCGGGTTCGACTCCCACCAGAGACTTTGGTCTCCTGCAGACAAGCGTAGAGCTTCGCGAGATTAGCATAGGGGAAAAAGGGTTATTAATATACAACCTCTCTTAAGAAAATGAGTGGGATTGGAGGAGTTAACGATGCACTTCTCATACAAAGATCTTATACAAATCTGTATATCTGGGGAACCGAAGAGCAAAAGCTTCCAAATAAGTTACAATCAACTTGGTCATCAATGCAGAACATCCGACAAAATGTGGGCCGGATTCGAGAAGTTGGCGTGCCACAATTTACATTCATTCATTTCTTAAGACCGTTATTTATATAACTGTCTGTTGTTATCGCACCATGGTGAAGGGTATTCTTACTTGGTTTTCCTTTTCTTAAAAATAGTTTAACATTTTGTATGATTTTTATGGGAATGATACCTCAAACTCATATTTTGGAAGTTTCAATGGTATTGGTTAAATTCTGCAGTTAAAACAATATGTTTTTCTAACGTTAACCTTATTAAAATTAAGAAAGCACTCTTGCCCATAGCCACTAAAACACTTAAAAAAAATCTCTTTTTTCTTTGCTTTTTGATACGAGCGTTTGAATACATTAACAACAGCAACATACTTCAACATGTACAACAGATATTTATGTTGCATAAACGCCCTACGAAGCAGTAGCAACGAGTTAATGTTGCTTGCAGCTAACAAAAGCAACAGCAGAACTGAACAGAAATGTTGATGTCAGTCTTCTTTTTTATTTCAGGCATGATTAAAAGCGACTAAAGCAGCCAGCTTCAAAATAGATGAAAGAGGTCTTTTTTGTGGCGTTGTTAAAAGCGAAGGCGTTGGTGTGCATTTAAAATCTCCAAAAAAAAAAAAACCAAAAAAGATCATAATAAAACATGACTGTGCAACAGAAACCAACGTTCAGTTGAACCATCATCAACAGCATCGTGATTTTGAACGGCATCATTTTGCAGAAACTCTAGGCATGGATAGAGGAAAAGCTGTTCCAGTTTTGTACGGTAAGTGTTTGTTGTTATTTTGGAATATATTTTATGTTGTTGTTGGTCACTAAATACATGCAGCTACCAGTTAAATGCATGTTAGGTGCGTGCTAGGCGTTTACAAGCATAAACAACTCCAAAAAAACACACTCTTCAACTCATATTTGTATGGACGGATGGAAGGACAGACAGGCATACAGATACTCGCAGCTTTAAATTGCAAAGGAAACTAAACCAAATGTTGCACGAGGCAAAATACGTATTCTCAACTTTTCTATATTACAGACAAATAAATGAATATGCATATTCAACATACACACACACACACATACTCATCAACTATATGTTGCAAGTTTGTATATGTTCATATACTTGTGTTGTAAAAACAGGCTAAAGAAAGAAACTGAAACAGGAAAAAGGAGCAGCCAACAACATGTTGCGTTTGTTGTTAAATGCCTTTGGGTAGGACCTTTTTATGTTGTTGTTTTTGTTGTGGCAGTCACAAACAGAAACAAAATGTATAAAAAAAAACGAAAACTTTTTAGTATCCCACAAAAATTCTAAAACTGATGATGATGATGCTGATGCTTTTTTCTCATACATGCAACTTCTATACTATACACCTGATGCAATTGTTGTTGCTGTTCGTAGAAAACAACTTCTTTTTTTCGTATTCTTTTTTGCAGCAACTTGCTTACATGTTGCTTGCTACTGTATAAAAATTCATTATTTCTTTTTTTTTTTTGCTGGTGTTGCTGTTTTAATTTCTTGTTCATTTTTCTCAAAATATTGTTGTTTTCATATTTATTTTTCATAATTTTTTATTGTTGTTGTTTTAGTTGTCGTTGTTGCTGTTGTTACAACAACCAGCTAATAAGTAAGTATTCATGTACAACTTTAGTTTAAAGTATTTGTCTGTGTATAATTATTGCATCCATGTCTTAACATTTTGCTACTTCATAAATTAGCATGCTATGTGCTCATTTGTTGTTGTCGTTGCCGTTACTGTTGTCGTTGTTGTTATTGTTGCTGTCGCCTGTCGCCGTACTTCGTTTGTTACCATAGTGAATTGTGTTCCTTTTACTCAGGTTTAAGTACATTTATTATCTGAAAAATGTTTTAGATTATACACTGGAAAAAAATTTATTTTTTTTTACAGATGTACCTTAAAGTACTTCGTCCGTACGAAGAAAAAAGTCCCACTTTTGACAACAACAAAAAACATAGCACATGACTGCCAGGCTTACCTTGTTACCTCTACTGCAAAATGAGCTTGCTAAAGGTGCTCTCTACACTAATAGAAAAGGCGTCATTACGCTGATGTATTTTGACATCAGTTCTATGACAAGTGTCTTCGTTTTTGGCCCCATGAAACTTTTCATCATTCATTGTAATGTTAGCCTTAACTTCACTTGTCCAAAATGTCATCAGTTGAAATTATGTCATCAATGAGATGACACATCAGCATCACAGAAATGACGGATCGGAGTCAGTTTAACAAAAAATGCCACAAGTGCGATGACTCAGTAAGATTGGAGAAATTACTCATAAGGTTCAATTAAAAGACAGTTTGTCATTAAATTGAGTCATTGTGATTGACTTAACCGAGAGAATAATATTATTTACTTACCCGTTACACATGGTTGTTTCACTTTTGTTGTATTCCGCCCTTTTGTTTACAGAAGAATTCTCAATTCAATTTAAGCAAATAGAATATGGGAATTTTTCGCTTCTTATTTTACTTTTAAACATGAAAATTATGTCTATAATACACAAAATGTGGCATTGAATTGATGTCACTGTAGTCATAGCACAGATGACGCATAAAATATGACAAAATTTTATGAAGACGTTCTTCATTGGATTGATGTCACTTTTTGTCTCATTGATGCAATTTGGAATAACATTGATGTCACAATTCTGGCATCATTATAATCGCTCTGTTAGGATTTGCTTAAAAAACACAGAAAACATGTGATCCCTAAAAGGGAGTTAGCAAAAAATTGTGCATGGAGTACTCCACCGGTCGTTATTTGCTTGAAATCTTTTCTTCCCCGGTCTATCGTATTTTTGTCAGTTAGAGCCACAGACTTGTTTTAAGTTTTTGCTGTTTTTAAGTACCCTTTAAGGGAGGATCAATTCAAGGCAGTGTCGTATACGGGATGCTATGCTAATTTTTATCACCACAGCTGAGGCAGTCATTATTATATCCTGTTGTAAGAGCTTGTAAACTTTTGAAATTCTCATTGATTTCAAGTGATTATAAATATCAGTTAAAATACATTCTCTCTGGGTAAAGGCTCTAAAAAGTGATAAATTATGCCCACTAACGCAGCGTGGCTACATCGGTATAATAATGCCTATAGTTTTGCCATGATCCAAATCGCTTTGTGATTTATTTAGCTTGGAATCCTTATGGGGAAACCCTTCACTCCTCGAATTCTAGTGACTTGAAGCCATGTTTTGTTGAAAATGACTACAATCGAAGCCAATCTAACATAATAAACTCTGCCTACGGTTTAGCCATGATTCAAAATGCTTTGAGATTTATAAAGTTTGAAACCCTTTAAGGAACCCCAAACCCTTTGTCTTCTTGTGCCATGGTGTAATTTTTTTTTATCAGTACGCCTCTTTTTCTGCCTGAAATGTGTTCTGTAGTTATCTTGATATTATATAATTTTAGCAATCGTGCTTAAAATAACAACTGCGAACCACTGTTCAACTGAAAACTTTTCTAGCTTTAACCTTACAATATCCACAGGTGGTTTCAGTGCACTGAAAAACACAAAACAGATGAATTGCCAAGATTGCCTGACATCATTATAATCGCTTTGTTAGGATTTGCTTAAAAAACACAGCCAACATGTGATCCCTGAAAGGGAGCTAGCAAAAAATTGTGCAGTTAGTACTCCACTGGTCGTTATTTGCTTGAAATCTTTTCTTCCCCGGTCTATTGTATTTTTGTCAGTTAGAGCCACAGACTTGTTTTAAGTTGTTGCTGTTTTTAATATTCGCCGGGTATACAACAACAAGAGCTAAGTACCCTTCAAGGGATGATGAATTCAAGGCAGTGTCGTATAAGGTATCCTGTGCTCACTTTTATCACCACAGCTGAGGTGGGGATTATTGTATCTTGTTGTTAGAGCTTGAAAACTTTTGAAATTCTCATTGATTTCAAGTGATTATAAATATCAGTTAAAATACATTCTCTATGGGTAAAGGCTCTAGAAAGGTATAAATCATGCCCACTAACGCAGCGAGGCTACATCGGTATACTAATGCTATAATCACTGTTACAGTTAATTTTTTTTTGTCGAAGGTAATCTAACATAAAAATTTCTGCCTAAGGTTTTGCCATGATCCAAATTGCTTTGTGATTTATTAAGCTTGGAATCCTTATGGGGAACCCTAAACTCCTCGAATTCTAGTGACTTGAAGCCATCTTTTGTTGAAAATGTCTACAATCGAAGCCAATCTAACATAATAAACTCTGCCTACGGTTTAGCCATGATTCAAAATGCTTTGAGATTTATAAAGTTTGAAATCCTTATGGGGAACCCCAAACCCTTTGTCTTCTTGTATATATATATATATATATATATATATTATATATGTTCCTTAACTCCCACTGGAGCATAGGGCGCCAGTGTCTTGTGACTTGGTGTAATTTTTTTTAGCAGTACGTCTCTTTTTCTGCCTGAAATGTGTTCCGTGCTTAAACAACTGCGAACCACTTTTCAACTGAATACTTTTCTAGCTTTAACCTTTCAATGTCCACAGGTGGTTTCAGTGCACTGAAAACAGCAAAACAGGTGAATTGCCAAGTTTGCCATTAGCTGCCTTTTATCCTATAATAGAGATGAAATGGAATGAGTGCAAAGGTGTTAGAAAAAACTTGCGAAGCTGTTAAATTCAAATTCTTGAAACAGCTCTTTTGCCCGAAGTAAGCTACTCTTTTAAGGCTCAGTTAGCCGGGAGTAACAGTAACTTAACCTTACCGTAAACAAGTAAGACCAATTTTCTTCTTACAGATTGAGACGTAACATCTTACTGCTAACTTTACTCGTTCCAATTGCTTTACATACAACAAAATGAAGAAGCTGATTTGAAACTATACTGTTACTCCCGGCTAACTGAGACTTCAAAGTTGTTTTGCTTGAAGTTATCCAAAATAGTTTAAATATATTTGGCCCTGTTACTAAGCTGGAGGCCCACACTATGCGTTAACGTGTTGCATGCGTTGTCGAGTTGACGCGTTGCATGCGTTGACGCATTTCTGCATCCTTCACAAAAGTAAAATTAATGTCGAATTTTATTGACAAGTTACACAGCACACGCTTAGAATCAGCGTGGCCATATTGGCATTTTTGCAGCTAGATTTAGCATTTTTTTGTCTGATTTAGCTGCAAATTTTTCATTTTTCATTTAGCAGTTAGCATTTTTTTTTAGCATTTTTAAACTACATATTAAGCATTTTTTAGCATTATTTAATTTAAGAATATTCAAGTAATATTTTTTGAAAATCTACCACGCTTTTTTGTTGAATGCACATACAAATCCCTACTCTTTTGCTATAGAAACTGTACAATCTTTTAAAAGACCTTTCATATCAAATTGTTTTAAATTTTGATCAGTTTAAACCATTTAATTCATGTTAAGCGGATCTTTTCCCTCAATTACAATTTCAAAACAATTTTTGGAGACGAAAAAAATACCATAACTTTTGAAATATAAACTTTATGTCAACTTAAACAACGATTGCCAAACAATTTTCATAATATAACAAATACTAACTTTTTTGTGTAGAAAACAGTTTAAAAACTAATGAATGCAAATTAAGCGAAGATTTGAAAGAAGAAATTATTGATTTCACTGTAGAAAAAATTACAACTTTGGAACATCAGTGCCAGAAACTAAATTCATATGAATTGTTAAATAGGAACTCAACAGTTGATTTCTGGATAAATGTATATGGATATAGCAATGCATTAAATGAAAATCCATTCAGTGAATTAGCTTCTTTTGCAATGAAGTTCTTGGTTTTGCCATTTAGCAACGCGGAAGTTAAAATAGGTTTTTAGTGGTATAAATCTCTTAAAACCGAAAATTCGAAATAGAATGACGTTTAAGTCTATGAAATCGCTACTTTATATTAGGTGTGGTTCAAAATGTTGCGATAGTTTTAAAAAATTGTACAATCTCATATAAAAATGGAATAAGAACATATATTATAATGATATCTCGATCGATTCTTCAGAAGCTGAAGAAGAATATTCATTTGATGACGTATTTAATTTATAAAATAAAATTTTTTTTTTAAATTTTATATAATTTTTATAAAACTATTAAATAATAGCCATTTATGGGTCAAGTTCCCTTAATTTTTTGTTACTCCCCATCTACAACTGACATGATTTGCTGTTATAACTTGATGTTATAAAAGCGTTTTTAAAACATTTGCATTAACAACAGTGTTATAACATGAGAAAACTTCTAACATGATGAGTCTATACTTAACACTAACATTATATTAGTGTTAAAGTTAAGCATTTCATGTCAGTTGTAGACTGCATGTTATGGTATGGTACCTTTTGTTTGAAAACTTTTTATGTACGTATATAAAGACTGAAATATGTTTCTTTTATAGTTTCAAGACTTTTTATGTTTTATAAATATTTTATTGTTATTTTTTAATCAGTTTGTTCTATTGATATAATGTGAGTTTATAGGAAAGAATTATGCAAAACAAATCATGTATAAAGGTTTATTGACTAAAATAACAAAAAAAAAAAAAAATACAATTTAAATCTTAGCATTATTTTTTGGCAGTTTAGGATTTTGTTTAGCATTTTTTAGCATTATTTAAAGCCGATTTAGCTGTAAAATATTTTTAGATATGGCCACACTGCTTAGAATGCATATACGCATGAAGTGGACTACTTTCTATTTTTGCATGCATCTTGAAAAAAGATCAGCAAAGTATCAAATTTATAGAATAAGACCAGCATTAGGATATGGTAAGGATTTGACACTTTAAGTTCTCTTTTACGCTCATTTAAAACTGCGCTGCCAATTTGTTTACATCCAAAAATAGCTGTGCAGGCGATAAGCATATGGCAATACTCCCGAGCCAAACCACTATTTTCTCAATAAACTTGAACAATCTTAAAACGCTTTTCTGATTTAGGTCTATTTGTGACAAAATGCCAAACCAAAGCGGAAACAACTGATATGAGAGTTGCCAGATCTGAAAAAAGTTCAATACATATCTAGTGATTCAGTACTGAAAATCAAAGTCACTAAACTTTAATTACACTATGCTAGTTGAAAAAACCGACAAGCCGGGCACATGGCGTTTTAACATAATTTGGCTCTGGTCTAGAACTATTTTATGACGACTCCACAGCCCTGATTATAACAGCATTTAGCCCATTTTTATTCCAAATTTTTTAAAAATCAAAAGAAATTTTTTTCGCTAAAAAATATAAGATAAACAAGACAAAAAATTTCCAAATCTATGGCTAAATTGGCAACACATATCGCGGATATTCTCCAAGTGCATATATAATAAAAATTTTATTTGATAAAAAATCTTTTATTTCTCGCAGTGTAAGACTAGACAAAACAACATCATTATGGCAGTTTTGTAAGATTTTGACAGTGCCAGTGCCAATGGCGTTTTTTTGGTTACGGCTGCTGTTCTTTTTTTACTGTCACTTGAAAATTTTCAAATTCATTTGCAAATGCAATAGAAATTCAGGTAAACTACCGGTCTAACCGTTGCAATTTAAAAATAATTCTTTAAAAAGCGGTTGTAAGAGGAATTCAAGAATCATGTACACACAATGATATTTTACTCCATTTTTAATTTTTGTATGATGTGGCAACGCTCTAATATCATTTATGTCATATCCTGTTTCATTTAATACTGGCAACATTAACAGAAATACCAAATTTTTTGTGTTGTTTTGTTTTGAATTTTAAATTTATTTAGCCTTTTTATTTTTAATTCATACGCCTCCAGGGTTGGATGTTGTTTTTTCTTCTGGCTAAATGTCTGCCTGTTTAAAAATGTTTTGTATTTTAGTTCTATTTGATGTTGTTTAAGGTTTTGTTAAGAATTAAGAAAATTTTCATATTAATTTGATTACAAAATTAAACAACAACAACTAAAAAACAAACGTCTGAATAAAAAAAAAACAATTCTGATTTGCGTGTCTCAAGGTTCTTTGGGGGTTTTTCGGTAGATTTGTTTAATAATTTAAGTTTGAAAAATTTTTTAGAGACAAAACCAAAAATTAAAAAGATAAACATGAAACAATTCAAGGTGGCGAAAAAACGCCATTGTTTAAAATTAATTTTAACACACTGATTTTAAATCTAAATAAAAATGAAATCTAAAATAAAATTCCACTTTATTTACAAAACAAATCTGTATGCCATTGTTTTCAGAAGTATTTTATTAAAGAATGGCCGTTTTAAGTTGTATTTTCTTACAAAAAAAAAAAAAAAAAAAAAAAAATATTGAAATCATTGAAAATTTTGAAATGTTTTTTGTATTTTTGTATTTAATTTTGGCTTTTTTTTAAATTTTATAGTTCATATTTTCGAAATAACCTTGCATATGGGCTTTTGTAATTTCAATTAATATGAGTTTTTCCTTATTGGCCAAAAGTATCATCAGTCAGCTAATAAAATATCAGCTTAAAAATAAGGAATGGGGAAGGAAGCCTAACAAGGGTTAATAGTCTGAATAAATAATACTTGTAACTTAAACTTAAAACATAAACCTTTTTGAAATATAAACGCAAAAAAACATGTTTTCATATGGCCAGTGTGAACACAACCCGTGATAAAGAAAATATTTGTCTGGCACTGGTACTAGCACTGGCAGGACATAAAATAAAGTATTAGGATAAGATTAATATATGAAGATTAAATCAATAAATAATGGGGGGAAAAATATGGCCAGTAAAACTTTGCGAACAGCTCCCATTACCGGCAATATTTTCTTGATCCGAGCTTTTTTTTTTTAGTTTTGCCATAAAAAATGTACTCCCAAAACCGGTCACTTTCATAAACGGACAGAAGCGTTGAAATACACCAACAAGAGCGATATATTTTTCTTTTTGCAACTCTGTCTGATTCATATTTGTTTTAATGCCAATAAAATTTATGATTCCCCTATTATTACAGAGGATGACAATCAATCCAGGAGTCTTCTAAGACCAAAAAATCGTGTAATGCATGTAAAACGGGGTTTCGAAAAATTCAACAATTTCAATGCCCGAAATTTAAAAAATCCATTTTACATACATTGCACAAGCTTTTGGTCTTAGAAGACCCCGTAGTAAAATTTGATGCAGAAAATATACGTGGAACATTTTAACCCTCTAAAGTGCCGTTTTAGTGTACTTTTGTGAAGAAGTTAAAAAAAAGGACAAAAATTACCCCTTAAAATGAGTGTTACAGAGTTAATATATTCTAAGAAAAGAATCGCCATACAATTTTACTGAAGATATTTGAAATAGTATTTTAGCTCAGAAGTACGTTTAGTATATTATTTTTACTTATACCAAACGCCTTTTCAAAAAATTCAAAAACATTAGGGGCCGATATTTCGGGAACACGAGCTTACTTTTCAAAACCCTTTGGCAGATTTGCTCCACCAATAGTCTAGTTACATGTCGCGTTGCAAGTATTGAGGCTGGCGGCGATGACCCAAATTTTGTTGCACTGTGTAATAAATGTGTACATTTCGCATAACCGGATAAAAGCACCGCGACGGTGAGTGAGCGGTTATGGTAGGTTTCACTGTACTAAACAAATTTTGAAAAAACATTATCATTTGTGGCCTCAGCCATATTTCAATTAAATCAGTCCTCAATATTATGGTACCCTACAGACACGTTATGGATATTTATCTGGTAAGCAGAAATCATTCAGAATCCCCTCCTGAGATCCCTCCCTCCAACACATCCAGAAAGCAGCTTGGGTGCATAATCCGGAAAGATTACACATAGTACTCCAATTTCTAAGCCACACGCAGAGAAAAAATATGGTTGGTCATGGTTACGGCAACAACACTATGTTTAATGTAACAATATATTGTTGTCGTACACAAATAATTGATATTTTTTATTAAATATCAACAATATTATAGTTACTGTAAACATATATATGTTGATCGCAATTATAAATTTGAGTATTGTTGATCGAAAAATAATTGTTTTTCTAATTACTAAAATATGATAACTTTCGAAACATATTATATTACTCACAATCATATCATGATATCTAATAGCCATAACATGATAACTTTCTATACATTTATCATATTATGTTTAAGTTGCAATCAAACTATTTTTGCTCTAATAATATTATGTTAGCGCCATTTTAAAATAATTTGGAATCAGTTGTGTCGTTTATTTTATATAACAAAACACACAGAGATTTCGTTATATATGGTAAAAGTGATACGATATTTCTGTGGTTTTCATGGGCAACCGCGTATGTCTTAAAACAAATTTTTCAGGAGAGCCGAAAAACCATTCTAGATCAAACTATGGGCTAGGTATTGCACTTTTTAAACTTTGTACGTTAAAAAATCGGAATTTATCCATCTTTTTGCAAACATTTTTAGAAACATGTAAAGAGCGTTTAAAATTACTCAATATCTCAAAATCGGAAAGGACATACGCGTTGGCCCATGAAAACCACAGATTTAACACTTGATCCTTTGCAAGCCTTATATTGAAATCCGCTATTAAATTTACATAAAGAAAAATTATAAAAAGCCACAAAACAAAAAATCGATCAAACATTTTTTTATTTATTTTATATTTTTTTGACAGTTTATTGTTTATTATGATTAACCTGATGATAATATGATTGCTTCTTAACTTATTATGATTAACATGACAATAATTTGATTACTTCTTAACTTAGTATGATTAACAGAATAATAATATGATTAAGGGATAAATATTATGATGTCATATTACGAGTATATTTAGTCATAATATGATTCAATAATAATCTTAATATGGTGACTACAATCATGAATCTTATCATAATATGTTGCTCTTAGAATATGTTTACCACAACAATGTTTTTTCTTTGCGTGCAGGGGTTGGAGCACTCTACGCTCCAATACTTTTGAAAAAATGCTGGAAACAGCTGTTGAGTAGCAATTACACCCTCAGGCTGAATTGTCCCACAACTGATAAAAAATCAGCTCTTTAATGGGATTTTCAGGATATTCCTTCCCGCGTTTTTGTGAATTAATCCGCAAACACCATCTCCAAGTATCCCCATACAACTTAATTTATTTCAACATTCTCCACGTCTTATGGAAAAGCTCTTTGGCCCAACTCTCCTTTGCAATTTTTTAAAAAAATTTCTCAGGAATTCCAAATTAATTTCGATCCAAAGATTAATGCTCTTACAATTATATCAAATTTAAAAAAAAAAAATAAATATAAGATTAGGGTTACCGCGTATTTCGATTTGAAAGAAATAGTTTACGAGTTCAAGTTCCCTGCCCTAGATTTCGGTTATTCGATACTTGAGTCTAATTAAGATTTAATCATTTTTTCTTCGGAAAATTAGAAATTTAGTTAGAAATACTTCCCTGCTTAACCTTAACCTAAACATCAGCAAATCAACATCATTAAAAACAATATTAAATATTGTAAGAAACAGCCATCAGCAACCACCACCACCACCAACAATCAACACCAACAGCATCATCTTCAACTTCCACCACTATCACCACAAATGGGGCAACTCAAATTGAGATGAGGCCAATACTGATGGTGGGTATTTAGCGCAAAGAGGTTTGGTGGTAAACAAAACTACTTCTACTTCCACGACAACTTTACAAATGAATGAGAATCAAGGCAAAATATAAAAAATGCTTTTTTCAGAGTATCAGTTGGTTGGGCGAGGAGGTTGCCCCATCATATATTTGTTCGCATTCTAACCTAAAGGCATTTATACTACTCTACTACTCTTCTTCGAACGGTTAACACCCAGTTTCTTGATGTTGCACAATACAGTGCCACAAAATATGTATGAATATAAATACTTTGGCAAATTTCAAACCTTTTTCGGTTTGCCATTGAGAGAAAACAAAAAAAAAAAAAAAAAAATTCCAAAACTAAAAGTTTTATACTAAAACTTGGGCAGCATCATCACCGCCATGAACTTAAGTTTTAGTACGAAAGAGAAATATAAGAAAAACGCTTGAAGCGAAGAACTCGTAAGCGTTTTTGAAGACCTCCAGTACAGCACGCGATTTATTTCAACTGAAATGCCATCTACGAGTCACATTTAAAGAAATACTGAAGAAAAACAGCAACAACAACACTGTATCGAATAAAAATATTCAATCGGTTTTAAGAATTCAGTAGTTTGATATATGTATGAGTACCTTACGTTTGGTACTACGAAATTTCCAAACAGTTGGTGTTTATGTTATAGTTTGAATTAGATTTATGGTAAATCTTAGTTACTACACACTTAAAATAAAAATCAATGCATCCATACTCAAATCAATCCGAAGCAGTATTAACAGTACGGATTTTCTTAAATCAAGTACAGAAAGATTGATTCAATTAAGGATTTTCAATCGGGAAATACTTAAATTACCCATAGTCCCGAATTCGTACTTGAAATTATCCGAAAAGAAGATTGACTAAGGTAAAACTCTGATTGAATCAATTTCAAACTGCGCTTGATTCAAGTATTATAAAGTTGATTTTATTTCGAATTCGTGCTTGAAAAAAAAACCAAAAAAGAAATTTGAAATAGGATATTATAATTATCCGTTTTACGCCTTACATAATAATAAAACACCAGCATCATATCATCACCTGATATGATTTTACTTTAAAAATCTAATGTGTACATACATATTTAACTGAAAATTAAACTAAATGAGAAGCAAGTGCTAAATTTTACTTTTCAAACATGAAACAACAAGCAAAACGTTTTTTCCAACTTGTGCGGTGTTGTTGTAATTTCTACAACAAACTTTGAAATACACATACGTATGCACGCATAAAAGAACGCAATGCTAAGAGATGAGACTAATAAGTTATATGAGATTAAAACCATCACTGTGTATTTTTAGTCTCAGAGTAGCACTACCAACAAAAAATTTAATCATGTTTTTTACTTGATTTAAGAATATTGTGCTTATTTTAAAAAAATTCAGCATTGATTTTCGAAAGTTATCCCATTTACGATTGTTTTGAGTACGTTTTAGTGTGTTATTCGTACTTGAATTTTTAAGAACGACTCGTACTTAAAGTAAGTAGTAAAAACTAACTGCCTGTTTGTAGAACGCGAGCGCAAAAGTGACTCGTTCAACTTACATTTAAAACAAAAACAAAATTTCAAAATTTGTAAATCTATCCCGAGAAAAAAAAAACATCAGAACTCTTAAACATTTTATATAAAACCTCATATTTTTATATATTTTTTTTTAACAAGTTTTCCTCAGGGCTACTTAAGGCTCTGTAATTGTAAACTCCCAATTAGGTTTTGCTTAATTATAATTTAGATCATTAAATTATATTCACATCGAACATGCAACATAGTTTAAGACAATAGTTTTATTTTGACTTAAAAGGAGGCAAAAAACCCGGAATATAAGCGATTACGAATTGAGGACATCGAGTCCTATTAAATAGAAGTTAATATATGAACATATATTAACGAACTAAAATGCCTTTGATCTTAGCTTTTTATTTTAAGGCGACTTTAAGGGGAAATCTGACAGATCTCCTGAACGATATGGGTACTCATTTGTTTATTCTTTAAATAATTTAACTTTTTTCATGGACTGGAACGTCTTAGAATTTTTTTAACATATGCAAATTTTAGCTTTCATAAATTTTTGTAGTTCCATTTAGATTTTATTTCTGAATTACAGCAGTTCGGAGTTCAGTTCATTACGATTCGTAATTTACGAAGGCAGTCCAACATGAAATGAACTACATTTTTTTTTAATAATTTTATTCTTAACTGATCACGAGGTTAAACTCGGGCCGAATTTACATGTTTCGAGAATAAACACATTTCCATCACCAGAATTCTTTGCCGTTTCACCGTTTGTTCCACTGCGGCGCCTGCCAGTCTTGTATGTTAGATGATGTTAGTCCATCAATCTTTAACCAACTGTATTGTATAAATTTTATTTATAACTACACATAATCTCATTTAAGAACAATCCACTTTTCACAGCGATATTTAAATGCCTCGAAACCCTCCTTTTAGCAAGAACTTTCTAGCTCCTTAAAAAAGCTACACTCATAGAGAAGGCGTCATAACGCTAATGGGGTTTTTGACATCAGTGCAATGACAAGTGTCTTCGTTTTTGACCCCCTAACACTTTTCATCATTGTAAAGTCAGCCTTCACATCACTTGGCCAAAATATCGTCAGGCTTAAAAATTTAAATTATGTCATCAATGGGATGTTACATCGGCATCACAGAAATGACGAATCGGAGTCAGTTATATAAAAATTGTCATCAGAGCGATGCCTCAGTAACATCGAAGAAAGGACTCATTAGGCTCAATTAAATGACAAATTGTCACTAAATTGAGTGTTTGGGATTGACTTAAGTCAAGGAGGGAGAATATTATTATTTACATACCCCTTACACATGTTTGTTTCACTTTTGTTTACAGGTTTTCGTAATCATTCTGCTTTAAAAATTTGATGTATTTAACTCAATAATTTAAACAAATAGAATTTGGGAATTTTTGCTTCTTATTTAACTTTTTAAACATGAAAATAATACACACAATGTGGCATCGAATTGATGTAACTGGAGTCATACCATAGATGACACATAAAATATGACAAAATTTTATGATGACTTTTGGCCTCATTGATGCCGTAATACTTTGGATGCCGCAATTGTGATGTTAGGGCATCATCAATATGCATTTTTCTATAATTTCCAGTCATAAAAAAACAAATTTTTGCATATATAATGATAATCTTGTCATTATGTCACCGATGTATGTTAATTTTTGTAACAAAATGATCTATTTTTTAGGATGGTTATTCTACATTTTGGTTCATAACAGTTTTCCTATTATGCTGGATTTGAATCTGAAACTTCTTAAAGAAATTTGATAAAAATATTGTTCTATACTATTAAATCTTTCGAAAGTAAGCGTGTTTCCAACAGACGGATATGACTAAATTGACTTAGGACCCAGAGTGCATACTTCGTAGGGTCTTAAAGCCCAAATTCAATTATCAAAATACTCATCAAGCATTTTGGTAGTGTTTGAAAAAATGTGTTTTTATGTGTGACACCGCGGATGCTGGATGGTTTTAAGAATCCGCGGATGCTGGATGGAAAACAAAAAAAAAAAAAACGAGTGAATTCGCCTGCATGACAAGCATTTGACAAATGTATTAAGCACTTTAGATGAAAACTAAAAAAGTAAGCTCGAATGAATGATCAAAAAAAGTTGTTCACGAACCTCTTAAAAATTTCTAAGCACAAAATCTCTATTCCGGGATATTTATATGAAATCTTCCAGCTTTTTCATTTTTTTTTTTTTAAACCAGAAGTATGAAGGGAACTCAAAATTCGTTTCAACCTCACTTATTTAATCAGAAATCTAACATGCCCTTGTTTTATTATGCAGTTGTTTTCTCTGTAACATCCCCCATTTTCGTATCATCCGCTATGGCGCACATTTCAATAAACCAAAAAGTTCGCAAGTCTAAAAGAAAACTTCAAATACATCATTGCGTGGTCAAATAAAAAGTGGCAAATGTGTTATCTGGACTGACTCTTCTATAGCGGTTAATAAAAACCCTTTTAATATTTCAATTCCTTAATACACAGCCAAACACAGACAAATACACTGAACTAAGAGTTTGAATCTTGTGATTTGTGTTTGCATGTGCCAACTCTCGAGCCGCCACATACTGACTTACTTCCCTGCTTAAGGGCACAAAATTTTAACTTCGCATTTTATGTTTTTTTTTATACTCTCTCTCTTGTTGTCTAAAACTTTTTTTGGTTTTAAGTTTTTGAATGTTTCATTAATGATTTCAGTTGAATTTGTCGGTGTTTTTTTTTATTGTATTGTTTTAACTTGTTTTGAATTAACTTTTTTTTATTGAAACACATTTATGTCTGCTACTTAGATGATTGTGATGATTTGCCTTAAATATAAAATTTATCATATGCTTGATGGAAAATAGAAAATGCGCAAATATTAAAAGAAAATTTTTATATATTAAGCCCTTCCGCAAAAATAGCTTAAGCGACATCAGTTTAAATTTTCGTTTTTTTTTTAAACATAAATTTATTGGCAACACTTTCATCATCTCCTATAATTGGATGGTCTTATAAGGCACCATTACGATTTTAAAGCAAAAACAATTTTAGCTTAAGCGACAACCTTCATACAAAATGTTTATGAAATAAAATCAAAAGAAAAACCTTCTCCTATAAAATTGTTTTTTGCGGTAAAGGCTCAAAAGAATTGGCGATAAAATCGTTAAGATCAGTTACTTAAAAAATCGCTTGTTTAAAGAAAAAACAGCATAAATCAAGAATAATTTCCTTGAACTCATGTTAAAATTGCTAAACTGGAGGATATTCAATTTAATAAGCAAATTTGAAACTCAAACGCTAAATTGATGAAATTTTATAACACAAACTTAAACACAAAAAGCCAAATTGCAAAGGTGTGAAGAATCAAAATCTTAAAAATATCCTGATTAAATTGTATATTCTCCTTGAAAACTGTCGGCAAATTAATTAAATAAGACAAAGAAAATTTACAAAAAACGTTGATATAGAATTTAATAAAAAATGTTTAAAAAAAAAAAATACCAAATAATAAACATATTAAATCTAAAACAAAATGTTTCAAAATTAATAAAGAAGTACTTAAACAAAACAAAAAAACAAACATCAAAAGGACAGCAAGTTACCGAAAAAGCCACAAAAATATTTAATTTGACTTAAGAGCATAAAAGTAGCAGTGATCTCATTATTTATTTAAGTATTTCCTTTGATAAAATTTTGGTGGATTACATCTTAATCTTAAGGTTTATTGAAAGATTATTGAAAATAAAATCAAAAAAATGCTGACTCAATTTGTTCAGAGACTCAATCAATGAATGAGCGAGTGAGTGAGTGGATGACTGGCCAGTGGACTACAAGACTTGCACAATTAATTTGTATGACTTGTTGAGAATTATTAAAATGCTTCAAATTTCAGATCATCATCATCTTTAACATCATTTTTGAGGATGAAGTTAAAAGATCATCAACAACACTTGACTTGGGTTACACCTTCAAGATGCGGTTAAAGATTGTGAAAATTAAAACTCCGACTTCAAAATTGAATATGTTTAAAAAAAAGACAAGCGGCATTGTTGCTGATATACATACATTGAAATCTTGATTTGATTACTTTTGTAAAAATAGGGGGGAGTGCGGGTAAGAAATGCATTATACAAAGTCGAATTTGGAAAAGGCCTAATTAAAAGAGCCGAGCTTATTGTAGGCTTAATAATACCTCTTTGCTATAATAGAAAACTTTTATTTCTATTTTTTATTTTCAGCCGATAAAAAAAATGGCTAAGACTAAACTCTTTTTTTATTGTTAAATAAGTTGCAAAATGGAACTTGTCACTAAATGGCCAAATTGGCAACACTGATAGCTATTCGGCAAAATGCTCGACACATTCATTAATTTTATGCATCAGAGAAAATCACAGGAGGTTATGCTATGCCGGCTGTTCATTTTTCTTTACTCTAAATGTCAAACTTTACACAAAAAAAAAAAAAAAAAAAAAATTGATAGCCAGCATAATACAGAAAAATTCTCCAAAATTTGTCACCAGTTAAAGCATTAGTAAAAAAATAGATTCAGCTTTAATTAAAAAATAATCAAGTGAATTAAACGTTTAATCAGGTGAATTAAACTTTTAATCAAGTGAATTAAACTTTTAATCGAGTGAATTAAACGTTTAATCAAGAGAATTAAACTCTTAATCAAGTGAATTAAACTTTTAATCGAGTGAATTAAACGTTTAATGAAGCGAATTAAACGTTAAATTGAAAATATTAATTTGTTCACTGTCGCAAATCTAAAAACTGTTTTTAATTAAGTGAATTAAACGTTCAATCATATAAATTAAACTTTTAATCAAGTGAATTAAACGTTTAATCAAGTGAATTAAACTTTTAATCAAGTGAAATAAACTTTTGATCAAGTGAATTAAACTTTTAATCGAGTGATTTAAACGTTTAATCAAGTGAATTAAACGTTTAATTGATAATATTAATTTGTTTACTGTCGAAAACTGTTTTTAGTTAAGCGAATGAAACGTTTAATCATATAAATAAAACTTTTAATCAAGTGAATTAAACGTTTAATCAAGGGAATTAAACTTTTAATCAAGTGAATTAAACTTTTAATCAAGGGAATTAAACTTTTAATCAAGTGCATTAAACGTTTAACTAAGTAAATTTAACTTTTAATCGAGTGAATTAAACGTTTAATTGATACTATTAATTTGTTTACTGTCGCAAAATTAAAAATTTTTTTTAGTTAATGTAACAAATTTTTTAATTGAAATCATTTTTAATTTTTTTTCTGTGTAACTATCTCTGGTTTTTTATACAGAACTTATGAACGTGCCTTTTCGGAATAAGAGTTAACAAGAGTGCACTCATATAGTCGATAGTCCCAAGTCTGGCAAGTTCACAAGCTTAAGATTTTTTTACATTGCAGTGTTAGTGTTTACGGTTCGACAGGTCAACCATTTCGAGCAAAACATTAACAAAACCAAAAAATTGGTTCGAACTGTCAAAGTGTGCCAACTCCTTCTGCCGAATTCGCCTTGACTTGTATGTTTCATAACTTCTGCAAAGGAATCTCTATTCCTGGTTTCACTCGAAAGATTTTTTACATTTCGGATGCCAGGTCATGCTTGAAATATTATAAAGCCATGTTGTTTCCTTTCTTCATTTGAAGGGCCTTCCTTATGCTTTACGCACTTCGCATAATATCATTTAAAATCAGTGTTCGAAAATAAACACTAAATATCGTTTTTTAATGTTCGGTTCGGTAGATTTGTGGAAAACACAAACGCTAATAGTGTTTGTGTAGAAAATCATTAAAAAAATAACGTTTCCCTGTTAGTCATCCTTCGAACACAAAAATATTACTGTTTTTATCAAACTCAACAAAAGATGTGAACATTAAATTCCGTTCGGGTTTTTTTGAAAATCCACAAGCTTCAATGTGTTCGGTTCGGCTCGTTAATGTTCGTCCCTTTTGGCTGTAAAAAAATCATTTTTAAAAAACAAAATACACACACGAAAAAAACATTATAGAACATTAAAATATAATGTTTGTCTACAGTATCACTACAATTCTTCTGTTTTTTGACGAAGAACCGAACATTATATAATGTTCGGTTCTTTCTTGAAAATAGTTCTGAACGGTATTAAGGGTTGTGTATGTCTACACCATCACTTAAAAAATAGATATCGTTCCTGGGTGTGTGAGCCGAACGTTAAATAATGTACTGTTTATTTTTGAATACTGTTTAAAATCTATAAATTAAAAGGTTTTTGTTTTGTTATTCTTCTTTGTTATTTTATCCTATTTTGATGTTTCTCTTGGCAGAGTTGCCACGATATATCAATTTGAATAGAGAGAAATATAAAACTTTTTACCGTGGTTATAAATAAATTAGTGAATCACATAGTGGTAAGGGCAAACATCAAAATGTGTGGTTAAAAATAAACACTTTAAACACAAAAAAGTTATCACCAAATTGATTTTTTAATAAATCGATTGTATATCGCTCTTTATGGCAAGTATCCCCTTCTTGTTGGAACCAAATGTCGTTCATGTGTGGCAGCTCCTTGCTCACTTCGAAAGAGCATGTAAGCTGCACCATGCAGTCAATTTTAATGGCCAAATAATAGTTTGTAAAACCCAAACGCAACACCAAAAATTATATTGAAAGCAAAAACAAAATCGAAAATATTTCATAATTTTGTTGTTGTTTTCTATAGAAATGTATATTGAATTTTTAAATTTTAAACGGTGCATATCTTGTGGCGTTGATAATTTTAAAACGCAACAACAAAATTTTGACAAATTTTTGACATTGTTTTTGCTTTCAATGTTATTTTAAAAACATTATTCAATGTTATCTGAAAAACGGTACTTAGGAAAAAAAATTACAGCGATTTTCGTGTTCAGGAGGTACCAATTAACTTATCTAGGCATGTGGCGTTCTTGGTACTTTTCCAAATTAAAAATTTGTAAAGCAGTGTAATAGGCCAAAATTTAGTTGACCATTGACCGTTACCGCAGTTACAGCCATCCATTCATCTTCAAAAAAAAGGGCCCAATCACGCCTCCAGACCACATAGCGCACCATACAGTGACACGTTGATCATACCAAGGCTTCTCAATAATGCGGCAATTTTGCTTGTTGAAATGTCCTGACAAGTGAAAATCGGCTTCGTCTGAATTTTACGAAATGTAACTTTAACAGAACCACCATTTTTCATAGTAGATTTTAATTATTTTAATGCGATTTTCGAGCGAAATTGAATTCATTGTAACAATTGCCAATGTATCTACTACGAATACGTAAAAAAACTAAATGTCAAAACTATCATGTAGTTGGTGTTGCCACAACTAAAAAAAAACCAAGTTCTTGTCGAAAACCCCGATTTAAATTCAAAATGTTTGTCTGTTTGTTTATTGGCTCCTAGATTACTGAACCGATTTTCCTGAAATTACAGTAACATCAAGTTAGATCCGAAAATTTAAAGCTTTACGATAGGGGCAGGGGAAGTTGTACCATCTATAGGATGCCAATATCAAGTGTCGCATATCTGAAGAGCCGCCTATCAATTTTCTTGAATTTTTTGCAGTAGCATCTCCTGAGTCCCAAAATTGTAATAAGATAACAGCAGGGGATGTGGAACCCCCATAGGATGCCAATGTTAAATAACGTATATCTTAAGAAGTGTTATAGTGAGAATGTTCAAATTTGAAAGGAGTCACTCTTATGGTAAACTACAGATATGAAAATAAAAATTAAGGTGGTAAGCGGTGGGGGAGCAGTACCCCCATAGGACGCAAACGTCGAATACAATTTATGACCTAGTCAAGTGACTGAGACATCATCGCGCAGGAAGGGGCTTGCTTTGTGGAAAATTTTACAAGTTTTTTAGGAACTTAGAGATTTTCTTAAAAAAGCTACTTTCTAAAGCTTTTGGCATATAGTTAAACCCTATGCAATTTGTTATGCTGATCTTAAGTTCGTTTACTTTACCGCAAGCGAATCTAAAAAAAAGGAAAACGAACTCATAAGAGTACAGAACAAATCTACAGACCCTTTCAGATTGAAATGTTTGATTATAGTTCCATGATAAGTGATGCTGTTATTGTAGCGGGCACTTTGTTGTAACATCAAAAACCTGTTACATATACAAATCCACAAGTTCCTGCAACAGGTGAGAAAACAAAGAAGCAACAAATTCAGTTTTTTTTTGTTTAGTGGCAACAAAACGAACAAACAAAATCAATCCATTCATAAAAATTCTTTACAATACTACAAATGAAAAATTTACTAAAAAAAAAAACATGTAACCTGTTGACTTCTGGTTAAAAAAAAAAAAAAAAATTTAAACCCTAAAAAATATGTCGGCTGACTGTTCTCTACATGATTTAATTTTTTCCATTTTATTTTAACACTTGATTCTGATTCGATTTGACTTGAATTTGAACAAATAGTTGCCATGACTTGGCAATAATATTGTTTTGCCCTAAAAAAGATTTCCAGCCCATATTTTAGTTTCATTGGTTTGATAATAAAATTTCAGTTTTGTTTGTTCAGCATTAAAGTCAACCTTTTAATTTGTCGATTTTCAATCGTGATTTAATTTTTTTTTTTGTTAAATAATTCCACCAATAAGTTGAATGGGGGTTTTTGTAAGACAAAAAAAAAAAAAAACAAAAAAGTCGTTATACAAATTTTAAACGGTTACTCTGCTAGTGGACTTCCGTTTTGATTGCTACCACAAGATAAACTTGTCTCATTTAACCGCCATTGATTTTGAAATTCAATACGAAACAAAAAAAAAAAAAAACGTTCGTATCTAAGTAGAGGTTTGTAGCAAAATGACAGGTAGTTTTCATGGCGATTGCTTTTAATTTAAATTATGAATATATAAAAACGTTGTGATTTAAAGTAGTCAAAAATAAAATTTTTAGGTCATACTAAGTTCATCTCTCCGTTCGTATAATTATACCCACATCACTATAATGGAGAGGGTATTATACGTTTTTGCCGATGTTTGGAACACCTGAAAATATTAGACCCACTTTGTAGTATATTTATTGATTCGTATTCACTTTTAAATCGATCTAACGATGTCCGTCCGTCCAACTGGCTGGCTGGCTGTCCATGTTAACTTTGTGCGCAAAGTACAGGTTGCATGCAATTTTGGAGATTTTAATAGTCAAAAGAACTAGGCCAACTAAAAATGGTAAGAGTCGCTACACTATTTTACATGGGCCCCCATACAAACTTCTTTATGGAATATAGTTCTAATGCTCCATAAACTATTGTATTATGTAAGTATTTAGAATAAGTTTGGTTAAAAAACTTTTGTTACAAAAGAATATATGGCTGCTGTTCGCGATAGTGTAGCTGAAGGGCCGTCCACATCAACTCGTCGTCGTGCCTTACAATTGCACCTTTCACGCGCGTCGTTGATGAGTGCATGAGGACTTGCATTTACACGCTTGCAAGGTGCAATCGACTCAATAACTAACGCCTCTTGGCCATTCCAAACGTCGTCAATGGCCAGAATGGTGGCAAGAAATGGCAATGAAATCATCTTCAGTGATGAGGCACAATTTCACCTCAGTGGATTCGTCAATAAGCAGAATTGCCGCATTTGGGCGAATGATAATCCAATGAGTGATTGTCGAAAAACCAATGCACCCACAAAGAGTGACTGTTTGGTGCGGTTTATGGGCTGGCTGCATCATCAGGCCGCATCATCAGGCCGAATTTTTTCCAAATGAGGCCGGTCAGGCAGTTACTGTGAATGGTGTTCGCTATCGTGAGATGGTAACGAACTTTTTATGGCCCGAATTGGAAGATATGGTGCAACTCGCCACACATCTAACGAAACAATGGCTCTTTTGCGCGACTTATTCAATGGCCGTGTTATCTCACGTGGTGGCGTTGTCAATTGGCCGCCAAGATCATGTGATTCGACACCGTTGGACTTCTTTCTTTAGGGTTATTTGAAAGAAAAGGTGTACGTCGATAAGCCAGCAACAATTCAAGAGATAAAGAATGAGGTAATTCGGCATATTAACGGCATAGATACCCAATTATGCCTCAGCGTCATCGAAACTTTGGACCATCTGATTGAGGTGTGCCGCCGAGTTTGCGGCATTTATTTGTATGATTATGTTTCACTTTTATACGCTGTCCATTAATTCATATAAGGCCGAGGCCACGAAATGAGCGCCGAGCGCCAGAGAGGTGAGCGGCAGAACGACAAGTTTCAGCGGCAAGTGGATTATTCCTGAGCGTCATTTCTGAGCGGTTAGTTGTTAAAATGCCATTGTCCTCTTGTTTAATGTTATTGCGCGGATATCGTTTTCATATTTAGGAACTTAATGCGTTTAGGAAAAAAAAGAATAGATATTTGGTGGTTGTCCTATAGATCAAGCAAGGCGTCATTACGGCGAATTTGACCATTTTTATGCAAATCTACTCAAATTTCCAGACAGATTTTGGCAAGGCCGTATGCCTTTGAACGCCTTTGAGTTACTGTTGCAAAAAGTTAATCTAATCTGTCCATAATAGCGGTCGGCTTGGAAGGGATTAATTTAAAAGCTCCAGATTCACTTTTTCCATGTTTATTTTTTGCCGCTCAGAAAACAACTAAAAATTAGAACAAGTTTTAATCATGAGCGTCGCCTCTTAGCCGCTTACATACAGCTCATTGCGTGGTCACTTCAGTAATATTAATTATGTTTTAATTTTTTGCCGTTTACCGCTCTGCCACTTACCAGTCTACCGCTTACCTCTTTGCCGCTCATTGCGTTGCCTTCCCAGCGGTAACTAGAATGAGTAAAGAGGCCTAATAGAAGGCCTTATTTAGCAGTCACAAGCAGTCAGAAGCCCTTCTCGCCGCATTCCATACTTATTTATTTTTTACACAGGTTGTCATTGGGCCTTCCAAACTTCGTTTAAAAACCACTTCGATCCCTTCCCAAAGAAGGGAGTAAGGAAGGTCACTAAAAATAAAAAGTAAATAAAACTGAACACCTTTCTTTCTCCCTTCTCAAAGAAGGGAGTGGCGAATGTGTACTGAATATTTCAGAAGGTCTTTTAAAAAGAAGTTTATGCTTTCTAGAAGGCATACTTCTGAAGGCAGGATATCATGCGAAGCGAATCTTTTAGAAAGGAGTATAGAGGCCTTCAAAAAGGCCTGCCACTTGCGGTCCTTTCAATATTTACCGCTGGGTTGGTTTTAGACTTTATTTACTGATCTTTGTAAAAATCCCAATGAAAAGGTGTTCGAAATTCGTTGCAAATGATACATTTCAGTTAATTTTTTATTTGCATTTACAAAGAAGATATTAATTTTTAAATATTTTTGCGGTTTTATTTTTATTAATCATCTTAATCACTGGGGATTTCGTGTGTGTGTGTGTGTGTATGTATTTTTTTTAACCATCTCCAAAAGAAAATATTGATGAACAAACATTTTGTTTAAATTAAAGGTTTTGCATATGGCTTCTGCCTTTGATTGGATTAGTAATTAATTAAATATGAAAAAGCCGCATTAACAAAATTAACACTATATATACCGGCAATGGCCATAAAATATTGAGTTATAAGGAGTGCGAAGATTTAATTGTATAATTAAAAAATTTAAATAAGTACTTATTATATATTTTGAGATAATTGAATTTTCTCAATAATTTTGAATATCTTAAAACCAATAAACATAGAAATAAAGATTATGGTGCCTTTTATGAACTAAATTCGATTTTCGACAGCAGTCGAATTAGCTGATCGAACGAATTTTCATTTGGTATCATGGCGCACCTTCGATTACAATGTACTATTGTGATTTAGTTTATTCACAGTAGTACATTTTCTATGAGCTGTCAATTAAAATAAAAAAATTTTGGTTTACACCGGGTCTCCACGTAGCAATATTTATTTATAAAACGTCAAATTTGATTGCTCCAATAAATTTGCGACGTATAGACCGCATATTGCCATGAGTGGCAATCCATTGCGCAATGATTGCTCTTCTGATTGATTGAGCAATTATTGCTTAGCAATTTGCTGTAAAATGAGTTCTCAGTTATCTGTCATTGTATTTCTCTGTACGATTGTTTATGGTAAAGCAATTTCACGTGTTCTCCAGCAATATAATCAGCAATTATTGCGCCATTATTCTGCCGACGTTTTTGCTTGTGCTTAGCAATAAAAATTGCTAAGTGGAGACCCAGCGTTTCAAATTTAAAAAATATAATTAAAGTTAAACATGACGACGAACAACTTAGCTTCTGTGGGGTTTTATCCCACTGTTCTAAATGCTCAACTTAGCTGCAAATCATTTTGCCAAAAAAAAAAAAAGAATTTTGTTCCATAAGGCAACGAGCCTTTCCAATAAGACGTTTAAGACGTTGGACTTGCATAAAATGAACAAAAATTATTAAGAATGTGGTATTTGGTATACGAACACATATTTACATGTTCAACAAGTTTTTAAATTTATTTGCACCGTCGAAAGCAAATTTGTATTCGTTGAAAAATTCGACGCACAACGAAATTTTCGAAAGTGCTTGCTGTCAACTCATAATACAAAATTTGCATTCGATAGTCGATGTGCGAAAGCCAGCGAAAATCGTTTGTCGAATGTAACACATAATCCCTATTATGTGTTACATTCCTATACAAATATAAGTTTGGTACTTTTTTGAAATTCGAACGTTTAGGGGGTGAAAATCATACCTATTTTTTGGTACTTTTTTCAAAACTTTTTTTACCATGTAAGGACATATACGTATTAAATTATGCGCTCTTACTACAATATTAAAATTTTTGATACTTCAATGGGGAGAAAAAAGTATCAAAAAGGGGAAATACGGGAAATTAAATTTCTTTCTTTTACTTCTGTGGTACTGCATGTGGATATTTTAGAATTTTCTGTAATATTGTACTTAGAAATATAAAATTATAAGTGCAGCGCACAAAGTGAATGAGAACCTATAAGATAAAAATTGTGGTACTTTTTGTTCTTCAACTGGTACATTTTGAATTTTCGTTACTAATGAGACTAGAAACATAAAATTACAGATGCATAGTTCTGAGTGGATAAGAACCTCTAAGGTGGGATTTTGGTACTTTTCCTGAAGATGAGAACTGTTGGTACTTTTTTGTTATTCAGCTGGTAGATTTTGAATTTTCGTTATTATTGGGACAATAAACATAAATTACAGATGCATGGTACTGATTAAATAAGTTTCTGTAAGGTGGGATTTTGGTACTTTTTCTTTCTAAAACAAGTCCTTTTTTTTTTGATTTTCGTTGGTATTGGACTTCTATATATATAAAATAGGATGTGTTTATGTATGTATGTATGTATGTATGTATGTAACGTATGGACTCCAAAGCGTCTGGGCCGATTTTGATGAAATTTTCAGGGAATCTTCAGAATATTCAGGCCGGTGACACTGTAAAGTCTGATTTTCGGTCTGCGGGCGGAGGGGCGCACACTGGGGATTTTTGTATGGAGGTGAGGAAAAGCATATATTTGTCAAAAAATATAATGATTTCATCACAAATTTAGTTTTATTTATATAGTAATACACAAAAGTAATCAAAATAAAGAAAGTTTGAGAAATGTATATCGTTACCTACAATGTAAAAAGCCCTAACTAACAAAAAAATTTAAAAGATTTTTTATAATTTTTAATTCATTATTTATTTTAAATCTATTTTTAATTTCATCACAAACTTAGTTTTATTTATATAGTTATACACAAAAGTAATCAAAATAAAGAAAGCTAGAAAAAGATATATCGTTACCTACAATGTAAAAAGCCAACAAAAAATTTAAATGAATTAAGTCTCTCCAGAAAAAAAAGAAAAACGTTAGCTCACATAGTAAAATAATATTCGTATTTAAATTCTTAGGTTTAAATTAAGTTGGTTCGGTAAAACACACAAGTTCTGAGTTTGAGACGGATATAAAAAAAAAACTGGCAGTCAGATCGGAGTAATTCTGTTTGATTTGATTGTACCATTTAGTCTAAAATTTCAACATATCACTGCATATTGCATGAAGACTATGTTGACAATTTGACTTTTTTCCGCGAAATCCCCAGTGTGGGGCGTGGCAAAATCCAATTTTCATATTGCATCACCAATGCCATCTATATAATTTGTACGATTTTTTCTTTAAAATGATCGCCATGGTCCAACTTATATTTATACGAAAAGAAAATTTTGCCCCGCCCACTTTTACGACCACTTTTTTCGAATTACCTAAAATCAGAAAACGGCTCCATCGATTTGACTAATTTTTCTTTCAAATGTTCGTATCTTTTTAACGGATTTTAAAAATCGAACGCAAACATTTTTCCTAATTTGGACAGGACAACGTCTGTCGGGTCAGCTAGTAGAAACATAAAATTAAACATGCAATGTCCTGAGTGGATGAGAATCTATAGAAGGGAACTTTCTGGTACTTTTTTGTTTTTCAACTGGTACTTTTTGAAATTAAGTTAGCTTCAGACCTTGAAACTTATAATTAAACATGCAAGGTCCTTAGTAAATTAGAAATAGAAGAGGGATCGCTTTGGTACTTTTTCGTTCTTTAACTCGTACTCTTGGACATTTTATTAAAACTGAGCCTAGACACATAAAATTAAACATGCAGAGTTCGGAAAGATTGAGAAACTATAAGAACAGACTTTCTGATACTTTTCTAATTTTCATTTGGTACTTTCTCTGCCTGACCCACAACGTCGACATGAACATTTCTTTGGTATTTTTACATTAAAACAATAATAAAAAAATTAAATTTGTTTTTATTTCTTGTCGATATTGTGGGTCAGGAAGTTTATTTTTTTATATAATTGAAGTTACAGACTTAAATTAAACCTTTATGGACTTGAGTGGAAGATAACATATGGTCCGGAGGTTGGTCCCACGACAAATCAATCCACTAAGACGAAAAAAAAAAACAAATTCTCGAAACATATTAATTCACGTAGACTTATTTAAATGTTTTCTTCATATTTGCATAAATAAAAGACTACAAAAATCTTGAAATATGTATCTTTTAACTGAAATTTGATTAATAAGTTTGTTCAAATTTCAATTAAAAGAATTTTTACCTTAAACACTTGATAAACAAACTCTACTCATTTGTGTACTTAAACCCGAGATAATAAACTATTGAAATCCTTCCAAATTTTTATGAGGTTGTAATAGTGTTAACTATTAAAATTAGTTTTGTTAACTAAACAAATACAGTAGCGGTTAATATTTTAAGTATACATTTTTTGCAAGTAAATATATTCAATAATTTTTTAAAAAGTGTTAAAATTTTAATTTATTAGATAATGTTGCTTTAAATTAGATATAAAGATAATTTGAAATTAATCTTATTTTCAAATTTTTTTTTAAAAGATGTTTACGAAAAGAACTATTTGGAGCCAGAAACCATGTCAGGATTTTTACCTAAATTTGTACGAATCTTAGTTGAGAAATTTTTAAGGATTTCAGGTGACCAATAAAAAGTAAAAAAAGAAACAAAAATTTGTTTCAAAACACCTTCGTAGGGGCTTAAAAACGACTGAAATTAAAGTGCGAGTTTGTAACGAAAGATTTAAGCAAAACTGGATTAAGTACTGTAACGCCCTAATCTGACGAGCTCACACACAATAACTACTGGCGCCAGTTATTGTCTACGTTAATGGGATCAGTCTGCTTGCTGGTCAATACCGAAAACCAAAAATATTTGTACGGGATGAAAATGACCTGATCACTTGTTTTGGTCAACCCCTAAACAAAAATGCATGTGCGTGTGTACAGTGTGCAAAAGTTGTTAAAGGACGAAGTAAAATTGTTTATATGGATCTTTAATTTTGGCACATAAAGGGTTTAGTTACGGTCCATAATGATTTTTGTGCACTTGAGATTAAAGCGTTTCCTTAAATTCAGTTTATTTATTTTGTTTTTATTTCAAAACATTTTTTTTTTAAGTTATTTGAAGAGTATTTTTGTAAAAGATTTTACACTTTAACATGAACTCTGGGCAAGTCTAGTAAAATTTTGTTGGGATTTGGTTTCTGGCTAAAATAACAAAATAAATCAAAGAAATTGACTTTTGATTTTGTTTTTGAAATGAGATTTGAAATTTTAAGCAAAATTCTTAGAAATTTTGGTTTGTTTTTGGAGTTTTAAAAAAAAATATTATTTTTAAAAGTCTAAATAAAGATTTGGCAAAAAACTCCGAAAAATTTTTAAACACTAAATTTTAGAAATTTGTTTTTGTTTTAAATGTAATTTTCTATGCGAACGTTAACGTGTGACATCGTGGGCCTGGCTGTAAATGACTAAAACTTGTTAGAAAAATATAGTTGAATGTAATTCGTAAAGTAAGTAGCAGTAAGTGATTTTTGGTCAAGCGTTACCGTTAGAATTGTTTAAAAAGTTTCGCAATAGTGCTATAAAAATTAAGTCTCACGAACAAAGTTGCAAACCTTTTGTAATCATTTGTAATTATAAAATATCTAACATAAAACGAATCAACAAAACAAAACAAGATGTAGCGTTCTTAACATTTTCTGACTTAACTACACTGATAGAAAAGGCGTCATAACGCTGATCTATTTTGACACCAGTACTATGAAAAGTGTGTTCGTTTTTGACCCCATGCTATTTTTAAAAAAAGAAGAATTCCCGAATTCTATTTCCTTAAATTATTTACTTCAATACATCAAATTTTCAAAGAAATATGATTACGAAAACCAAATCGGGCATGCTGCTGGTGGTTTATAATTGAGAACTCTTCTGTTAGCAAAGGGCGGAATGCAACAAAAGTAAACAATCATGTCTAACGGGTAAGTAAATAATAATATTCTCTCACTTTGACTTAAGTCAATGCCAATGACTCAATTCAATGATAATTTGTTAAATTGAGCCCAATTAGTCCTTTCTCCGGTGTTACTGAGTCATCGCACTGATGACATTTTTTATTAAACTTACTCCGATTCGTCATTTCTGTAATGTCGATGTGTCCTCCCATTGATGACATAACTTAAATTTCTGACCCTGATGACAATTTGCCCAAGTGAAGTTAAGGCTGCCATCACAATCATGAAAAGTGTCATGGGGCCAAAAGCGAGCTTCCCGCGAAGGAGTCCACAGCCCCCAATAAATACAGCGAAATCGGCTAAACGCTTAGCTATAGTGGCTGATTGTTTCAAGTAGCAGCTTTGGCCGGATTGGTATTAGGAAACAACGATCTATTGTGCAAAATCCTCTTTATTGCTCAATACATCACACTCGGGTGATTTTAAGATTGTTTTCGAAATGTATAAACTGGCTTAGAAGTGAAAATAAAATCAAAATCATGATCATTTCGGCCTGTTCTCAAGTATTCTCTTTGGTATGAAATATGAAATAATGGGTTTTACTTATCAGTAGGGATGAGATTTTCACGTTATCAAATTGGCCTCTAATTTCCTCTGCAACGCGGTATAACCCATGTGCCAAGCCAGAAGGATCTTTTGTCGAAATCTTGAAATCCTTGTCTTTTTGTGATTTTTTTGTGTATTTAAAAATTTTTTTTTAAGAACTTTTGTTATATAATGGAAATTAAACAAAAAATCACTCAAAAATTTCCAAATATGCAAAAAATATGCATTTAAAACCTAAACATGCATTTTCACCAAAATATGCAACAATATGCAAAAACAAACGATGCCATTTTAACGTAAATTTAATGATTCGGAAAGATAATTGGTCGACTTCGTTCTTAGACTATCGACAAAAAACATGCATTTGCATGGAAATTGCATCCCTACTTATCAGTATTAAAAATAGAATCAATAATGTCCCTAAAGAACCGCAAGTCCCCAGGTAGAGATAACATTTCCCCGGAATCACTGAAGGCAGCACCAGAAACTAGCGCACGTATACTCTTGCACAATATCGAGGAATTTTGGAGAACGAACCAACTATGCAAAGGAAGGAACTTAATTATTAACATCCCAAGGAAGGGAGATCTATCGCAATGTAAGAACTGGTGTGGTATCACATTCATACACATAGCGAACAAAGTCATATCGAAAATAATCAACAAACGGCTAACAACTGCATTCTCTTCTGCACTCTGAAGTAAAAAGGCCAGTTTGCGCCCTCAAAAGTCCTGCATTTATCAATTTGAACCATGGAAAGATACACAATCGAGCAACGCGTTATTCAGGCTTATTCTAAAAATTCATATCGTGCACTTCGTGATTTTGTTGGTCAATTGAATCGTTCAAATGTTACAATCGAAAAAATCGTGCAAAAATTTGAGCAAACCGGCTCTGTAGGAGATGTGAAAGCACCAGTGCATGCTCGTACAGCTCGTACTGCAGAAAATATTACTGCTGTTCGCGATAGTGTGGCTGATAGCCGTCCACCTCAACTCTTCGTCGTGCCCAACAATTACACCTCTCACGCTCGTCGTTGATGAACTTTGTGCATTAAGACTTGCATTTACCCAACAATTACATCTCTCACGCTCATCGTTGATGAACATTGTGCATTAAGACTTGCATTTACACAAGGTGCAATTGGTCAGAATGGCAACAGTTGATGATAAATTTTCGAAGAAAATCATCTTCAGTGATGAGGCTCATTTTCACCTCAGATTCGTCAATAAGCAGAATTGCCGCATTTGGGCGAATGATAATCCAATGAGTGATTGTCGAAAAACCAATGCACCCACAAAGAGTGTCTGTTTGGTGCGGTTAATGGGCTTTCGGCATCATCGGGCCGTATTTTTTTCCAAATTGAGGCCGGTCAGGCAGTTACTCTGAATGGTGTTCGCTATCGTGAGATGATAACGAACTTTTTTTTAGCCCGAATTGGAAGATATGGATGTGTACGATATGTGATTTCAACAGGACAGTGCCACTTGCCACACAGCTAACAGCTAACGAAGCGCGAAAAATTCAATGGCCGTATTATATCATGTGGTGGCGATGTCAATTGGCCGCCAAGATCATGTGATTTGACACCGTTGGACTTATTTTTTGGGGTAATTTAAAAGAAAAGGCGTCATCGAAAATTTGGACCATCGGCTGGATGTGTGCCGCCGAGTTCGTGGCGGCAATTTGGCCGATATTTTGTTTCATACACAATTAAACCATACCAATATTATCATAATAAGAAGAAATGACAACAATTTCCTAAATAATTTGTGTTATTCAAAATCAACATTGGCCCTTTTAATCGGCCATTTAACCACCCTTTATTATTCAAGCTGTTTATGAACGAGGACTGCGTAGTGAAAGATTTTCTGTTGATACATTGGTTAGACAAGGTTGCGTACTGTCACCTTTATTATTTAACGCAGTCTTAGACGGCATTATGACAATAGCAACCCAAGAGGAAAGATGAATATCGTAGGGATTTAATACAAGGTTGGATAATCTCGATTACCCCACAACTTAAATGACAAGGCAGCAAAGATTCAGCCCGGTTTAAAACGAAGTTGCAAAGTTGCATGAAGATAAATATAGCCAAAATCAAGGTGATGTGAATTAAGGCGTCAACCAACAAACCATTCTCAATAAACGGAGTTTAAATAGAAGATGTTACCAAATTTTGCTACTGGGGCATTCTACTTACAGCGACTGTTGTCTTCAGCGACGAAGTTAAAAACCGCATCAAATCTGGTAATTATTCCTTTGGTCTCCTAAGCCCCATCTGACGGTCTCCACATATATCCAGGAGTACAAAAATCCAAATATTTAACTCCTGTATCAAGTCTGTACTGCTTTAACGGATGCGAATCTTGGAATCCAGCCCCACCTGACATAAAATCCATTTAAGTTTTTATTAACCACTGCCTGCGCAGGATCTTAATAATTTCCTCCATTTCAAGTAAGAGACTATGGAGAGTACGCAACAAACCCCAATAAAGGATGATATTCTATGAAGATAGCAGCGCTGGACTGGAATTGCCTCCCGAAGACCAATTGAATGGAATCCACAAGGTAGTCGTTGAAGGGGTAGACCATCTCACAATTGGCGCCGTCAAAAAGAAATGGAAACAACTTAAGATGGAACGGGATAAAATCACTTAAAGGACCGACGGAAAGCTATATTATACCTTTATTACGTCTTAAAAATATGCATGTCAAATTAAAGAAATGAAATTTTCTAAAAAAAATTGTGGCATATATTTTCATATTTAATTTGCTATCATCTTAGGTTTTTTGTTTATTAGTCTACATACTAAAAAAATAGCTTTAAGCTAATTTGCCAATTCCAATATTAATTTCATATACACTTCAGTGTTTGTTGCCGTCCTTTTTGATTTGCACCGCTGAAAAAAACCCGCCCTTAAGTCACAAAAGTTGACTGTATGTACCGCTATAGTCTAGTGTTTCAGGCAAAAATTTTAATATGTTTTTTTTTTCATTTCTAGAAAACAACGTTAAGTTTGAGTTAGACAAAAAAAAAAAATAGTGCCGACGCGTGAGGCATGCTTTTTGGTTGTTTTCATCATGAATTTATCTTTAAGATACCAACTAAAGAGATTTTTTCTTTCAAAGTTTAACACTAATGATTACCTTTCATTGAAAAAGACAAGACAGAAGTAAAAAACGATAACGCTACTTTTTGTTTTGAATATAAAACCGTTTATTTAATGATCTGTAAAAGCAAAATTAAAAAAAAAACAAACGGTTTTTTCTCTATTGTTTAAAGAAAAAACCATTTTTATAAAACTTCATCATTTATTTCTTTTAAATATTCATAAACTTTTCGCACAACTTTAGAAATATTCAGAGAGAAAAGAAACGTAAAAAATTACAAAGACTTGGAATGTCATTAAAGTGAAATTCTATTTGCCATCAAACTAAAGAAAACGCTAAATTGAATTTTTTTTAAGCGTCAGTTGTTGAAATTCTCAAAATAATTTTAAGAGGCAGAAAATAGTAATTTCATTAAGTATTTATATGTATATTGACCTGATTTTTTTCTCGGCACATCGGCATGTAAATTAATGTTTTCTTTCCTTAGTGGCAGATGACAATATGTTGAGCATAAGGGCAATGTAACGTCCATTTTAAGAAGTCACAGGGGGGTTCCTCAGGGGTCAAATTTAAGCCCTATACTATTAATGATTTGTATCAGCAGATTCAATTCTGTTAATTATACACATACGCTGATGACATACTAATACTAGCTGATGACAGGGGTATGGGAACTTCGTACTTACAGGACAATGTTAACCTTGACTTACAGCGCATTGTGGATTGGTCCAGAACAAATTTTTTAAAATTGAATCCTTCGAAAACTCGAGCGATTTGGTTCTCTCAGAATATTAACATACCTTGCATAATTTTGAATAATGAACAAATAGATTTTGTGTCTTATTATAAGACTTTAGGTGTTTATATCGCTAACGCGCTCAATTTCGATATACAAATGAGTCAAATTACAGCTAGAGTGAATTACGTTATTAGACGGTTTTATAGCATTGGAATGTATTTGCCTTATTTGGTAAGGAAGCAAGTTGCTCTATCTCTATGTCTGCCAATATTTTTGTATGGGTTGGAAATATTTTCAGGGGTATCACAACATAATATTTTAAAACTTAAACAAAGTTTTAACAGGGTCGCACGATATATTTTTGGTCTGTCATTTAGGGATCAGAGACATATGACTTCCTACGTGGTTAAGGTACTGGGTTGTGATTTCAAAGATTTTATTAAACTAAGAATTGTGTTACAATTTTATAAAATATTTAAATTTGGAGCGCCATCTTATCTTCTTGAAAGATTTACTTTTGGTCGCTCTAACCGAACGCACTCATTAGATTTTCTCTTGTTATGAATAGGTCTTTCGTTGTTCGTGTGATAAGAATGTGGAATCTCTTAATTCCATACGAGGACCGTAGGTTCAATAAGTCATTATCAAGTTTTAAAAAAATATTGTTGTCCAATTTATAAAAAAACGTTGCTTATTTCTACTATTTCAGGTGTTTTAGATTCTTTAATTTTATCATTTTTAGTAATTATGCAAAAAAAGAAATACATACATTATTAGAAAATTGGCTAATATGTTTTCCATAAAATCGGAAAAAATATCTGTATCAAATTCGATATCAAGCATTTTAATTATTGGTTTGACTGATGTATGAGAAAAATAAAAGTTTTCGACTCATATTCTAATAGCAATATTTTTTGTAAAATTTTTGTCAAAAAAAAGTGATCCTGAGCCCGCTCTGAAGCCCCTTGAGAATTACAAGGAGACACTAGGCTCCGTTCCTTCTCCTACTCTATTTCTTATTTTTCTAAGTGTACCTCCTATAACAAACTTCCAGCCCTATCTACTCTTTTGCAGAGCATAGCAACCTTTGCCATTCGTACTCATTTGAGTGCAGACCAAGCGTATGTCGTTGCTATGCGGCAGAATATGAATGATACGCTCGGCCGAGACCTTGACATAGTCTCGGAATGGGGTCGTGCAAATAGGGTCGATTTTAATGCCCGAAAAACACAATGTTGCGTGCTGACGCATAAACGTGCGACAGATCAGGGTGCCTCATCAGAATATATGGGTGGTATAATTGTTGAGGAATCAGAATCTCTTGATGTTTTGGGCATGAGGATACAATGTGATGTCCGATGGTCAGAACATACATTCAAGGTGTCGCAAGAAACATTCAAGTGCCTCGGTTTTTTAAGACGGTGTAGGATGTACTTCACTCCATCTGATCTCCTTACTATTTATACCACTTATATCCGACCGCGTATGGAATACAACTCTCATGAGTGGGCCGGAGCTTTAAAGTCTATTTTGGAGCTTCTCGACCGCGTGCAGGAGAGGGTGAAAGTTCTCATTGGTGACAGTAGGGTATCCAATTCTATTGACTCCCTTGAGCACCGTCGCAATGTGGGTTGTTTTTGCCTGTTTTATCGTTACTACAATGTGTGATGTGTTCTGACGAAATTAGGGATCTGGTTCCCGAAACCCAAACGTTTCTCGTAACACACGTTTTTCTTCAAGAGCCCATTCTTTTGCGGTCGATTGGCAGGTGAATCGTACAACGCATTACAGGGAGAATTCGTTTTTTCCCGGACAGTTCATACACCCAGAGATAAAACATGTTTTAATATTGTCACCTCCAACAATTCTATGTTTAAAGACAATTTTAACCATTTTATGTTTAATTTAACCATATAATTGTCAACGACTACCATATTATGGTAAAAATAGTGCACCATCAAGAAGCCATAACCATATTATGGTTACCTCCGAACATATCGACCCATTTGCGCGAAATTATCGTATATGACAATTTTTTTGAAATTGAGTTTTTGATGCATTCTTGTTCTACATTCAAAGAGACGTCGCCTGACAAAATATTGTAGGCGAATTCCACTTCGTTGTTCCAAAAATTGAATGTATATGTTCATATTTATATTGCAAGTGATAGCAAAGAAAAGTATAAAGATGGCTCTCCTGGAAAATTTGGTTTTTGTAACGTACGATAATTTCGCGTAAAGGGGTCGATATTATGGTTAAAAATATAATAAAATATGTAAAACACTTATAATAGCATGGTTGGCTTTCAACCATAGCATGTTGCTCTTGGAAAAGAGGAAAATTCTATTGTTAATTTTAAAACAAATTATTGTCATATTTAACCACAACATGTTTAGAGGCAACCATAAAATGGTTGTGGCTTCTGAATAGGGGACTAATTTAACCATAATATGGTTGTCAGTGACAAAAATATTGTTAAATTAAACATTATATGGTGAAAATTTTCTTTAAACATAGTATTGTTGGAGGTGGCCATATTTAAACATGTTTTTTCTCTCCGTGTATGTGGAATAACCTTCCTGCTGAAGTCTTGCCTCTCACTTACACCATGAATAAGTTCATGTCGAATGCTCACAAACAGTACTCCCTCTAGCCTCCGTCCCATAACCTATTTTCCTAGTTCCAACACAATGCAATGCGTTAGTAGGGGTCATCCCCTGAGTGCTGAAAAGAAAAAACAGAAAAAAAGTATTTTTGAAAAAAGCCTTTTTTTAAATTTTAATATTTTATAAATTTTTATTTTGTTCAACCTTTATTTGTTAAATTGCAATATAATGTAATAGATTATTTATTAAAAAATTTTTGTACTTGTAGATAATTTTTTCTATGTGACAATTATTGTTATTTTTTCATTATTTTATAAACGTTATTTTAATTGTTTAATTATTTTCCTGACGATCATACACATTGCTGTATCGAAATATTGGAGTTATAAAATAAATGTTATCAAATGTTTTATATAAAAAAGAAAAAACTTAAGCTTAATAAATTATATTGCAATATAATATTTTATTATTATGGATAAAGATTTAAAACATTTTTAATTAAACTTAAAAAAAAAAATTAAAACTTTGGTTCTTAGACAACATAAAATAAAATTATAGTTTTTTTTTTTTTTTGTCACAAAATCTTGTTGACTGTCAAATCTCGACATCTCTCGTCTTGATTCCAGTTTCAGCTGTATTAAACATTCTCTTGATTTTTTTATCGAATAAAATCATAGATGCCCCATACACTATTTTCACCAACTTAAAAGTCGTTAAAATACAGTAAATGCTTTTCTGCAGTACAATGCTTTGTTGTTATATTCAAAAACTAACAAAATTGAAGATCAAAGCGAGGGCTCTTACACTAAAAATAAATAAATAAAAATTTACAGGAGTCTAATGCAGACAAAAATACAACATATCTACGCTATTAAAATTCGATACGAAGCGTAAAATTTTGCTCCATATCAACTCTTTAAATGTCTATTAAATTTTGATTTGCTCTATACGCCACTGTTTGGAGAATGCTGCAAATTCTTCATACAAAAACGTACAGAATAAATTAAGTTTTTGCTTTGCTTCATTGCCTTAAGCAAAAAATTCGTAAAAGCAAAATTAAATGTCAACAACTCAATACACAGCAGTAAGTCTACGTATGCAGTACAAAAAGCTACTTTTTAGAAATAAATTTAGAAAAATGGCGTATGCAACACAAGAAAATATTTGCCACCTTCAATAGAATATTATTAAGTTCTAAGTTCGCTTATGAGCCTTCACACAAATTTACATTTGAATTCAAAACATATGCCTGAAGAAGTGGTAAAATTAGAAAAAAAAAAAATTTGTTAAACTTCAATATCGTTTTCTCTAATACGACTTTTTGGCATATGCGCCAAACCAATAATGAGCTAACGATCTGACATTTATTTTCAGTAACTTCTTATATTTGAAATCTAAAAAAAAAGAAACAAATCCGAAAGTATATCTGTTTTAAATTTCATTAAAATTGGTTTGATAGTGGGCCCAAAGACCCTTTTCCGGAGAGCAGCTTGTATAGGGCCTGTATGGAAATTATGGACCGATTTCAATAGGTTTGGTCCTTGTGCCAATTAGAAGCTCAAATTATCTTCAAAATTGCGACCTGTACATTGCGCACGAGGTTACATGGACATCCAGCCAGCCACCGTTGCCATCAGTGTGACCAGATTTTTTAAAAATATAAAGCTAAATCAGGTTTGAAATAGAGCTAAAAAAAAAGCTAAGGAAGGAAATTAAAAGCCAAAAAATAAAGCTAATTTTTTTTTCTGTTAGGACCAGCAATCAGGGGATGACCCCTGATAATGCATTTATAGCTTCTTGTAGTAACTTTTAATTATTTCGATATTTTTCATAGATTAAGGCCCGTTTTCACAACTTACCGATAGCTAAAAGTAGCCTTTAACCGGACATTATGCATAATGTAATTAAGAAACTGTATAATGATGTTTGACCTAGCTAAACGTTTTGCAAAAGCAAATAATTTTATTATTATATTTAATAGGTATAATTATAACTTAACTAGTAAAATTTTTACTAACAGAAATTTTCAAGAAATTTTCAAAAATAGTTGACGGAAGTCGTTGTCGTGATCGCAGTCGTAGCCGTTTGAAATTCGAAATCACGACAAGGACAATGTAAAACACATAAGTATAACGTTTGCCGAACATATGTCGTTTGCGTCAATCATAAAACCAACTTTTAAAAACGACTATATTTCGACCACGACAACAACACTCATTAGAAGGCCAAACAAGATATTTTCTCTGATACCTATGCCAAAAACTAATTATACCCACACCACAATAGTGGAGAGGGTATTATGCATTTGTGCTGATGTGTGTAACACCTTAAAATATTGGTCCTAGACCCACCTTAAAGTGTACCGATCGACTCAGAATCACTTTCTGAGTCGAACTAACGATGTCCGTCCGGCTGGCTGGCAGGCTGGCTGGCTGCCCATGTAACCTTGTGCGCAAAGTACAGGTCGCAATTTTGGGGATAATTTAATAAAATTTGGGGCAAAGGTTCTTATTGGCACAAGGACCAAGCCTATTGAAAATGGGCCAAATCGTAGGACCACGAGGGAAGATATGGGGAAATTTCTTACTCTCAGAAACTATCAAACCGATTTTAATGAAATTTACAACAAAGACGGATCCATATCTTTATGGACACATATCCTATACAATTTTTCAAAAAGAGGACCACAAGGGGAGGTAGAGGGCAATTTCTACCTCTCACAAACTTTAAAACCGATTTTAATGACTTTTATAAACATAGATAAATCCATATTTATATGGACATATAAGCATGATGTGTTTTTTAATACCGACTATACTTTCTTACTTGTTTTTTTCATGAATAAAAAAAAAATAAACGATTTAATTCTTAGTTCTTTTAATGGTTTGAGTCTTTGAAATTAAAAAAAACGTAGAACGTTTTGCTAATGTAACTATAACGCCCATAATTCGATTTGCTTTTGCTCCTGATGCCTGCTTATAGATGAAATAAGTATGTGGCAAATATACTATCATCGCTATATGGACTATCACGTAAATCCTTTATACTAGATTAACTTATAACGGCAGAAAAAACAGATAAATTATAATATATCGCTAAAGTGGCCAAAAACTGTAGTGACTATAAACGAAAAGTTTTGTATGCTTAAACCTTATTTTTAAATTCTCATGCAATAGGCATAGGCATAAAACTTACTCTAAGCTTTGCTTTTGTTCAATAATTGATTTGTGGTCTTGCTATTATCACTGAAATATGGAATAGAAATATGTATTTTTTTTGTTATTCCCAGTAAAAACTTCGCCTACAAAATAATGTGTTGAGTAATCAGAAAAACATAATAGCACTACTTACAATTCTACTGAAAGAACCAATGAATTTTACAAGGGATGTCCCAAAATGAACTCATTAAAAGGTAAGTCATTATTTTTTTTACCTGCATACATCCAGAAAAAAGTAGTTATAGAAGTTGTTATGGATGTAGTTATAGAAGAAAGCTACAAAATAATGAGTTAAAGAAGCTATTAATTTTGAAAAAGTAGGCGAAGTTTTTACTGGGTTATAAATCACATCAATTTACTGTTTATTCAAGAAAGTTTTCGAAGTGTAACTTTTGACAAAAATTCTTAATTTTTTGGAAAATAGCGTAACTTTTGTATTCTTCCCCTCGCAGCAACAGCAATTTCTTCTGCGCTGCCAGACTATTACCCTTTTAACTAAATTACACATAAGTTTATTCGGATAAACTGTTTTATTTATTTTAAAATATTAATAAACACGAAATTGAAATTAAAAAAAAGGCTAGGAAAAGCTAAATGCATCGTTGAAAAAAGCTGAAAAAAAGTTTAAAGCTAAATGAAATATCTCAAGCTAAAAAGGAAAAAATAAAGCTAAATTTAGCTCGAAAAAAGCTTAAATGGTCACACTGGTTGCCATTTGTCGAGTTTCTCATTTATTGCAAGTTTTTTGAAATGCAAAAAGATTTTAAATATATATAAATTTGCTTCAAGTATTTTAAAAATATATAATTTAAAATTTGCTGTATATTAAATGAAAATATTTAGTAATGTTTTTGTGCGATTAAACGTTCTTGTATTTTCTCTGTGCTTTATTATTGAAACAGTGTTTTCGCCTTCGTACCTTTAAAATCCCAATATATTTTTAAGGAAAGAGTAAAATGTTGTAAATTTTTGGGAGGTAGTATTCCTAGTAACAAGTTGTGATCAGTCCGAATTTTTGTTTATATATCAAAAAAAAAAAAAAAAAAAAAACGATTATGCAATTAAATTTTGCCGTTACTTAAAAAGATTTTGTTATTCGTGCTTAATTCCCAATTTTAATTCTTGATAAAAACATTGAAATTTATTGGGTTAAGCATTTCACTGGTTGCTTAGGCCAGATCGTCAGGAAACTTCATCCATAAAGATTTAGAAAAACTAAAGATATTAAACCAAATAAAACTGTTAAACGTATAAGAATTATAAGCAACAGTTCTACTTGTAACAATATCAAACTTTAAACAAAAACATCAATAAACAGTGAGTTTATCTCTCCTTACATTCCCCACTTGTTGATGTTTTTTTTTATCAAGAATACAAATTGGGAATTAAGCACGAATAAGAAAATACTTTAAATCAAAGTTTTGTATTCCCAAAAAGTAATTTTTGATAAAAATGTTTTTTATTAAATATTTTTTATATCATAAAATACGTTTTTGTGTTTTTTTTATTAAATTTTAACACTGTTGTAGAAAAAAGATTTTTTTTTCAGAAATAAGAAGTTTTTGAAAAAAATATGGCAACGCTACAGCCAGCTGATTGTGAAATTAGAAGAGAAGCTTCAAAGACAACGTTTGTATTTATTTAAGAATAATTCTAAACACTTACCCCCGAACCAGAGAGAGAGAAAGAGAGAGGGAGAAAGAATATAATTATTTAATTTCCTGCAAGGTATATTTATAGCAGGTAGCCGCGAGATTACAACAATTGTACAATAAAACAAACAACAGGGCTTTTTATTGTTGTTTTGTGATACGAACTGTCAAATAGCAAAGCGGTTGAAAAGAGACAAAAAAAGACAAAAGATAAGGACAAAAAACTTTGTTTACTTGTTTACTATACAACATTTGACAGTTTGTATCGCAAAACAAGCAAATAAAAAATAACCAGCTGGCTTTCCGAGACTACCTGCTATAAATATACCTTGATTTCCTGTTACAACATGCTTAACTTTTGTTGTATTCTCCTTTGTCTATAGAAGCTCTCACAGCTAAAAGACACCAGCAGAATGGTGCGATTTGGTCTTCGTGATCATTCCACTTTGAAAATTTGATGTATTTTACTAAATAATTTTAACAAAAAGAAAACGGGAATATTTTTTCGTTTTAAAAATTATTTTAGACATGAAAATATAAAATTGTGTTTTGTTTTGTTTGTTGTTTCTACACACAACAAGTAAAAGAGGATTTTTTGAATTCAAAATTAACCAATGTTATTTAAAGATTTTTCGTTTAAAATTATATGAAACAATGATCATTTAAAATGAAGTCCATACACAGAAAAAAATTTTGCTCCAGTAAAAGCATTAATCAAAAATAATATCAGTTTTAGTTAAAAATATAATCAGGTGAATTAAACGTTTAATCAAGTGTATTAAACGTTTTATTGACAATATTAAACAAATTAATAGTATCAATTAAACGTTTAATTGACTTGATTAAACGTTTAATTGACTTGATTAAACGTTTAATTCACTTTAATAAACTTTTAATAAAAATTGATTTTATTTTTGATTTACGCGTTTACTGGTGCCAAATTTTTATCTGTGAACTTTTGCAGAAGTTAACTGTGATTTTAAATCAACATTGAGCCACGTTAATTTTACATTGGTAGTTTTTTCTGTGTGTATCTATGATTATCGAAATGCAAATCAGTTTGTTTGTTCCCTGTAAACTTCAAAATTACTGAAATTTTGATAGTAATTGCCTGAAAACCCGACGCTTTAGGTTCAGGCAATTAACATATGTAAACTCTCAAAGCGGTGTGTCATCTTTCATACAAAGACCATATAAAATTAGGTACCAAAGAAAAAATTTAAGCCGAAAGAGGTTTTTGTATGGCCGAAATGCTGCTGGCTACAAAGCAGACTTTGCCTTCTACTGGTTTTTTCGAAAGGATCGCCGGTTAAATTCGGCAATATGTTTAAGTACCTGAACGGGATAATGATGATGAGGTAGCCAGCATCATTGACCCAACTTCAATTCTGGTCTGGGGTTCTTTTTGGCTTGGCGAGTGGTGCGGTCTTATCAAAACAGAGCCAAGTCGACTTGACTTGTTTGCACGCTTGGTTATTTTGCGTGCTACCACATTTACCAACCAACTTAATAGATACAAAAACGATTCATATTTCAGAATATATTTTGGAAAATAAATTGAAAAGCAAAAATTATTATTGTACACCGGATTTTGCATAGAAGTAGATTCGCTTTTTCGATGAAAATTTAAAACTTCTGTAGGAAACAATGTTTGACTCAAATTATTGCATGTTGGGTTATAATGAAGCAACTTTGTTTTTTTAATAATTTCTTTAAATTTCAACAAATATTCGAATTGCCTAAATTTGAAAACTATTTTCAAAACTCTTATCAGCCCAATCATCATTATCGTCATCATCTCCCAAAACACTAAATCTTTCTAGTCAGCACTTTTGATAATAATAATAATAAAAAAAAATCAATAAACAGTAGCATTAATCTTTGGAGCCTGTAAATTATTAATTTTCTCGTTTTTATTATTAATATTTCTTTACACACAACAACAGCAACAATCCATTTTTGTTTTGTTATTAAAATCATCAACAATTTTGCCAATATTTCATTATCATCATCGTGGGGAAAAACACAAAAATTTTAATCAAAATGTTATTGGGCTCTTAACGGATTCTTTTAAGACGTACGATTTTTGCATTGTTTATTAAAAAATAAAAAAAATTACGTGGTTCATTAACGAAAAAGTTCTCAGGCTGTTCCTTTAGTGTGAAAATAAAATTTAAAATTGATTTTCGCCTCGTCATCATTGTTAAAAAGTGATTTTTCTTTTAACAATTTAATTGATTTCAATGGCAAGTGATTGTCAGAATGTGTGTGAATTTAAATGCAAACAATTTTTTGCTGACTTAGTCATGAAGATGGGATTTTTTTTTAGGAAATTTTTGCGGCATGATTTTAAATTATATATTAGATGGATTTAAAGAACTGGTAACCAACGATTTGAGTTTACACAAGTTCGTTAACTATTTTCTCGAATTTTCGTCAAGCTAGAAAATCAAATTGGCAAAACAGAAAGAAACAACTCGTACTAAATTCAAGATTTTTTCTACTCACTTTAAGCACGAGTCCTACTTAAAAGTTCAAGTACAAAAGTACTTATAAACAATCCAAAATGTTATAACTTTCGAACACCAATCCCGGAATTTCTTAAAATAAGTATAAAATTCGTAAATAAAGTCTTGAACTTTTCGTTAGTCGTGCCACTCTGTATTCTATACGCATACATATGCGTGTGTTTGTAAAAATTTGTTGTAAAAACAACAACACTAAAGAAGTAGGATTGTTTTATGTAAAAAAACAACCACACTACGAAAAGAAAAACATAATTTTCATGTTTAAAAAGCAATATCAGAAGCAAAAATTCCCGAATTTTATTTGTTAAAATTATTTGAATTTTATTATTTAAATTTAATAGTAAATTAAATAATAATTAGTAAAACAAATAATAATAGTCTCTCTCTCACTTACTCTCTCTCTCTCCCTCTATGGGATAAGTTTTTACGTTTCAATCAATTCACTTTCGGATTATTTAATGTACGAATTCGGGATTAAACCAAACCAACTTAGAAATTCTTGAATCAAGCACAGTTTTAGTTTAATTTTTATCTAACTTTTACTTAAGTCTATACCGTTTTCGGATTATTTTAAGTACAGGGCACTAGAATAATCCGTAATTAAACCAAGCATTCTGCCCTTGATTTAAGAAAACCCGTACTTACCGACCGTACTATTATCACTGCTTCTTGACGGCTTGATTTAAGTATGGAGGGCAAGTTTATCATATAAAATTTATTTTCCGCCATAAACTATAAGTTGAGTTGTTTTCGATTCTTAACAAAATTGATAGTCAATTGTAAATAATTTTTCAAAGATTTGTCCTGTTATTAAGTAAACTACTGTTTAAGGGAAATTCTCTAATAAATAAATTGAAGCACAAATCTAAACAAATAATTATAATTTAGAACATCCTCACTAGACTACAGTCTGTTCGTTAAAAATAAAAAAAAAACAAAAAAATATTTAAAACTTAAGAAACTATTCAGATGGGGTTTAAAGACCATTTTTCAAACAATTGATCATTATTATCTTTTTCATATTGCTGTTGTTGTTGTTGCTTTTTTTTTAAAACTTCTAAATAAAATTATAAAAATATGTCCCTCATAGTTCATTAAAATAATTAAAAAAAAAACAAAAGCTTTTCATATGTCTATTTATTTTTCATAAAAAAAAAATTACTGTGGCGTGTTGACTACAAGGAAATGTGCGTTTTTTCATTATCACGACACTCATTATCATACCTAAAGAATCTGATCCATAAGATTTTTTGTTGGCTTTCTAAGCTTCATGATCTCATCAAGTGTGTTTTCTTGACTGTCCGTATGACATGAACAGCAGCAGCAGCAGCAACAGCAGCAGTCAACAGTCAATCTACACAAATGGGTTCAAGTAAAACAGGTTGGACACATGATAAAGACAACATTCAATTTAACTTCTATTTTCTCGATTCGTATTTTTTTTTATTTTTTTGTAAAGAGGGTGTGCGTGCAGATCGACTATTTTTCTAAGACTTGGAAGAGAAACCTTTTTGAAGTCGGAGGGATGTTTTAAGAGAATTTATTTTGTTTTTACGTAATAAACGCTTTTAATATTTAAGCGATTGGAAACCGCCCAATTGTGTTGAGAATATTTTAAATTTAACGATTTTTTGTAAATTAGAAATTTTTAGGGAACTGGCGCTTTTTTTTAAGTAAAGTATTTTTAATTGTCCACTTTAAGTGCCTTCACAGGAAAAAAAATTGGTGTCAATTAAAAAATTTGCTATATTAATTAAAAAATTAATTGAATTTGCTCTAGTAAACAAATTAATGGTATAAATTAAATACTTTTTTGATATTAACAACATTTTCTGCAGTAATATTCTTGATTTAAATAAACGTTTAATTAACTTGATTAAATTTTTAATTAAAACTACCATAACTACTTCTATAACTACTTTTCCCTGGATCTATTTAAGTAAAAAATATAATGACTTACTTTTGAATGCGTTTCTATAACTACTTTTCCCTGGATCTATTTAAGTAAAAAAAATAATTATTTACTTTTGAATGCGTTCATTTTGCACAGAAAAAATTATTTTTCCAATTCAAACAAAAAATTTGTAGAATCAAACAAGTTTTTGTCTGAAATCGGTCCTATAAAGAAATTTGCATATTCAAACAATTTATTTGCATTTTATTTATTGAAAAAAACACTGATTTTTTCAAACAAATAATTTAACAGAATCAAACAAAAAGTTTACTGAAATTCATATACATATACAGAGCAGAGCCCGCCGGCTGGCTTTGAGACACATTTTTTTGTTGGAATAACACTCCTAAACACTCCTAAACCTCTCGCACCTAAGAGAACTAGAGACTCGATACCCGACTCCCTTTTTGAATACTCTGTAAAAACACCTCGTTTATCCACAAATGATTCTCCTTTTAAGCTACTTTCCCTTATTGATAAGAGATTTGGAAAAGTCACTGATTTTATACAAACAATGTTTACTGAAAGCGAACATAGATTAAAAAAAATGCTTGATGAGAAATTTATGGAACTTAAGAGTGATATTTTGAATCTTAATGAACGTGTCACTAAATTGGAAACAGTCGTGGACGACATAGTAAGTCTTAAGACTGAAGTACAGATTTTAAAAGCACAGATGCAGCGACAAGAAAACTCAGTAGTAGCGTCAGATTTACGAATTAATGGTATCCCTTTTAATAAAAATGAGAATCTGGTACAGATTTTCGAACGTATATGTCAGCTTGCTAATATTCCAACCCCTGCTATAAAAGCTATTTACCGTCTGCAGAACCAAAATAACAAACATAATGCTTTTTCACCTGAATCAGTTATAATGGTTAAGTTATTTTCTCCGTATGACAAAAATTTTATTTTAAAAACACTTGCAAAGTTCAGGAAGGATAGTAAATCACCACTTATGCTTCATCACATTGGCCTCGGAAACGATCGTCCTTTTTACGTTAATGAGAATTTAACTTTGGCAAACCATAAAATACTGCAATTCGCGTCTAATTTGAAGAAAAATAAAAACCTACATTCCGTTTTCACGCTTCGAGGTTTAGTTTATGTTAAGAATAGTTTTGATGATAAACCTGTACGTGTTGAATTCATTAACGAGCTTGATGATTTAGATTATTTATTTCGTGTTGATAATCCTAATATACTTAGTTAATATTTTAATAAAATTTTCTGGAACATATTATATAATTTTTTGTCTTAAAATGATTTGCTATTGTAACATTAATATTAAAATTATCTTCTTTTGTCATTCACTATTCTCTAAACATCACATAAATCCCAATATTAGCCCTTTTAAATTTTCATGCATTACTATTTGTAAATCTTTCAATCCAGTTTATGAGCAATCTCACTAATAATATGGTTTTGAGTTCCAAAGATGTGGGATATAACATGATACGTATTCTTTCAAAGCAGAGGTCCGGTTTAAATGTATGCCATATTAATGCCCAAAGTCTAAACAATAAGGTAGATGAATTTCGTTTTACGTTTGAGAACTCCGGGGTGGATATCGTGTGTGTTTCTGAGACATGGTTCAAGACCGCTGACATAGACTCTTTGTTTAGTTTAAAAAACTACCGGCTATACAGATGTGATAGAATTTCCCGTGGAGGTGGCGTGGCAATATATGTTAGAGAAGAAATTTATAGCAAAATATGTTGTAAGTCGGAACAAGGTGATGGAATTGAGTATATTTTTATAGAAATTACGTCTTTTGGCAGTAAGGTCATAGTTGGTTGTGTTTACAGACCTAATGGTCGAATTGATACCCAACACTTCTTAGAAACTATTGAGGACATTGCATTGAGATATTATAATGTAATCATCTGTGGTGATTTCAACTCAAATTTGCTCTCAGAAAGTTATTTGGTAGACGATATGAGAGCTATTGGTCTTTATCCGACGAATACCTCAGTACCTACGTATTACCACACCACATCAAATTCACTACTCGACGTTATTTTTGTCAGCAGTGAGGATAAAGTTTTATTGTATGATCAGCTCACAATGCCGTGTTTCTCCAAACATGATTTAATGTTTTTGGCTTTTGACTTTAAGCTTCAAGAAATTACAACCACTCATACTTATTATGACTTCAAACATATGAATTATGCTGGTGTTGTCTCTGAGTTATATCTCATTGACTGGGAATCTATATATTTTATGCCTACTGTTGAAAATCAACTGGAATTCTTGGAAAGAAACCTTGATCGTGTTTTAAATGCAACTGTACCCTTAAAAACAGTATCGACTTCGAACAGAAAGAAACCATGGTTTAATGCGGAAATAAAAAGTGCTATCCTCGAAAGAGATAAATTGTTTGCGTCTTGGAAGCGTTTTAAAACAAGTAATTTACATGAGGAATATTGTAATGCAAGAAGGCTGGTAAATCGCAAAATAAAAAGCGCCAAGACTACTTTTTACCTTAGTGTCTTCAGTTCTTCCCTAGATTCTAAAAAAACGTGGAAGAATATACGTAAAATTGGTATTGGCAAATCCAAACCACCAGTAGAATCAGGAGTTGACGTTGAAGCCTTAAATGATATGTTCGTCACGTTTCCACCCGTACCTGTGTATGATCATTTCTACGACTGGAACACTTATACCCCTACACTATCATGTGCATTTAGTTTTGATTGTGTAACTGAAGTCGATGTGTTATCAGGTTGTCTTGATATCAAATCCAATGCTGTTGGTTTTGACAATATTCACCCAAAGTTTCTGAAACTTATCCTGCCCATGATAATTCCATATATAACTTATATATTTAATAATATAATAACAAAGAGCACGTTCCCTGAGAACTGGAAGTATGTGAAAATAATACCTATACCTAAATCTAATGGTGATTTTCGTCCGATTGCAATTCTTCCATACCTATCTAAAGTTTTTGAAAAACTGGTATATAAGCAGATTTATAAACATATTAATAATAATAACTTAATAACTGAAAGGCAATCTGGGTTTCGACCTGGACATAGTTGTGTCAGTGCACTTATTGATGTTTCTGAGGAAATACGTAAAAGTATTGATAGTGCTGATGTTTCGTTGCTTGTCCTATTGGACCATTCAAAAGCCTTCGATATGGTCGATCATGGTATATTATGCAAAAAACTTGATAAAATGTTCAATTTCTCAACTGCTTCTGTACGTCTAATTACCTCATACCTCACAGATAGAAGACAGTCAGTTTTTGCCAATAACATAAGATCTCATTCACTAAATGTAACAAAAGGTGTTCCACAAGGTTCCATACTTGGACCATTACTTTTTACTATGTATATAAACGACTTGGCAAACCAATTGTTATATTGCAACATCCATATCTATGCTGACGATGTACAAATATACATAAGCTCCCCTGAGAAATATATTGATGATTGTGTAAGTAAGTTAAATTTTGATCTCACACGTGTACATTCATGGGCAACTGCAAATGGTCTCTGCATTAATCCGTGCAAGTCAAAGTGCTTAGTTATAAAAAGTAAATCGTCAAGAACTAACTTTTTACCAGAAGTTGCGTTAAACGGTCAAAGAATTGAAGTTGTAAGGACAGCAAAAAATCTTGGCATATTATTTAACAGTACTCTTACATGGAATGACCAAATAAATATAGCTTCTGGAAGAACATATGCTCTTTTGCGAACGCTATGGAGAACACAAAAATTTATTCCTATAAGAATTCGTTTAATTCTTGCAAAAACATATTTAATTCCTACTTTGTTATACGGATGTGAAATTTTTGGAAGTAGTGATTCAAGCAGCTTACGGAAATTGGAACTAAGTTATAATGCAGTGATTAGATATGTGTATGGTTTAAGGAGATTTGATCATATTACACCATATGCAAGTGACTTATATGGAGTAACTTTTATCAACTTGTTGAAAATAAGAACATTAACTCTATTGCATAAAATTATTAATAAACGTATGCCTATGTATCTCTATAGGAGACTCTCGTTTACCCGTTCACAAAGATCCAATGATTTGATGCATGTCAGATACCGAACTCTACAGTCATCTTGGCAATTTTATACCCACTCAATTCGTCTTTGGAACTTATTACCCCCAAGCATTCAATTTACTAGTAATCCAATGCATTTTAAAAGGGCTATATATAACTTGTTTCATTAACAAATATACATATACATATCATTGTTTTCTTCTATTTTTTCTTTTTCTTTTTACTATTTATATATTCTTTATTATGTAATAATCAAATATGTATGTTATTTTAAATTTTGTAAAAATTTTGTTAAATTTAGTTATACAAATTCCCATTTACCTTTTTCTAATCCTGTACTGTAATTATAAGAATTAATGTCTTGTTGTACAGGATAACAATATGATAAATAAATAAATAAATAAATAAATAAATAAATAATTTTTGAACGAAGTCTTACACAAAGTATTTCTTTATCACTCTCTGTTGCTGTATCCTTTCCTTTGCTAAAGAAGAAATGTAACCAAAAACCGCAGCAGACCGACTCGATATGTTTTTCGTCATCATTCTATTTTTGTATTTGATGTATGTAACCAAACAGTTTTAAAAAATTGAATACGGGATTTTGTTTCTTGTAATGTTGTTTCTGCTATTGTTTTTCTTATACCCTGCAAATAAAATTGGACCACCTGATCCATTTTGATAAAATGGACTACTCCATGGACTGGTCCGATGTAATGCAAGCATGGACCATGTCATTGTTAAAAAGTGTTTGTAGTGAGACGACATGTCTTCGTTTTTTAACGACATGCTTTCGTTTTTAAACGACTTCAAAACTAATCCTCTTGCGTATACCATGGAGTAGTTTTAAAACTACTCCTTAGTGGTCCAAAGGTGGGTTATATGGTCCTCTCCTAGGACATCGTAATGTTAAATAGACCAGGTTTTTCCATACGTTTGGGTTAGTTTTGGACTAGTCCTGGTCCCTTGTGGACTACTCTTTACACGCGTGTTTGGACTGGTCCTATTATTTGCAGGGTAGTTGCACTTTGTTAAAGCGTGTTTTTGTTGTTGTTCTTATATTTCACATAAAGAAGTGTTGCTTACGATCAAATAAAAAAATGCAAAAAGACGACAACATTAAAAAGCGTTAAATATTTCATACAAAATTATGAAAACTTGACACCAATAACGCGTTTATTATATTTTTGAAGAGTTGTCCACATTTTTGATGGTTAAATAAAAATCAAACAAAAATATTGTTTGAATCAGTAAAAAAATTTTTAGAAATTAAAAAAAAACGCTTGTTTGAAAATAATTCGGCAATAATTTTTTCTGTGTTTGGGACATCCCTTGTAAAATTCATTGGTTCTTTCAGTAGAATTGTAAGTAGTGCTTTTATGTTTTACTGATTACTCAACCTATAGGCGAAGTTTTAACTGGGAATTCAACAATTTTCGATTTTCTTTTTCTTTGTTTTCTCTTAAAAAAAACACATATTCCGAAATTTTAAAGTAAAATCTTTTTGTAAGTCTATAATAAATTTTTTGTTAATTTTCGAATTAAAACGCTCCCTCGCTTATTTTAGAAATAGCGATTTATCTTAAATTGGAGTTTTTTTAATGCAAAAAAACTTCCTAATTGCTGCATAAATAAGGACATTTCGCGTTTTTTGTAAAGAAAAAAAAAAAAAAATAACTTCTTGATAGTCTATTATTAATTAAGAAATTTGGCGATTTTTAGGTATTTTTGCGAATAAGCGATTTTGTAAAATTTATTCGATCTTTTTTTATACATTCAAATTAAGACTGACTGACAAAAAATATAAAATTTTAACGATTAAAAAACTCGAGTTTAGTCTACATTGAAATTTCTGCGGAAATGTTACGGCATTTTGAAAATTAAGTAAATGCTTACGAAACTTTTCCTAAACTGGCGTTTTTTAATTGTTAAAATTTAATATTTGTAGTTTCAGTCAGTCTTTACGTTTTTCACGAGTTTTGTGGTGTCTTAAAAATAAAATAAATTATGCGAACTGGCGATTTTTCTCGATTTTGTTGTTCTTTTTATAGTTACCCAGAAAAAACTTTACTTACCTGGTAAGTTAGCAAATAATGTTGGAGAAAATATACACCACTTTTTTTTCCGCTCACTAACTACTTATTTTTGTTCGAGGTGTCCAAAGAATTCAGTACTTACAAAATACACTTACTAGAAGTAAAAAAATACCTAGTTATTATTTAACTACTAGCAAGTTGAATTGTAATTACTTACAATAAACTTACCAGAAGCCAAAAAATCACTAGTTAATAGACCTAATAAGTAGTTATTGAGTTCGTCACCAGTAAGCAAATATTCAGTAGTGAAAATAGCAGAAGTAATAAGTAGTTGCTGAGGTCATTACTAGTAAGTGCTTATTGAAGCTTTCAGAATAATGACTATTGTAATGACAACTACTTACCAGGTAATGTATGAAATAACTACCACCTATTACTAAAAATCAAAAAGTTTTTCCTGGGTAAAATAAAGTATTTTGGTGTGCCGATTTATTTTGAGAACATTTTCACTGTTTTTCGAATTAAGTGAATTATAGCAAAATTGTGATTTTTTCTCGTTTTTAATGTTTTAAACTTTTAAATATTAATTTTTATTTTGGACATCAAAGGCTTTTTATATAACTTTTGTTAATTACAACGACTTTTGTGGGGGTTTTTAATTTTTTTTTTTTTTTTTCAGTATTTATTTATTGATATTATATTAAATATGAACTAACAATAATTAATCAAATCTTAACCTAATGCTTTATTTTATGTCCTGCCAGTGCCAGACAAATATTTTCTTCATCACGGGTTCTGTTCACATATACATGTAGGTGTTTATCGCTCGTCTTAGTGGGTAAGTGCTGCAGTGTCTCTTCTCCTTAAGCGCGAGTGGCCAATACCATTTTAAATATTTCGAGCTAGTGGATTTGGGTGCAACTCTAGCCTTTTCAAATATTTTACCGCATACTTCGTAATAATAGTCCTTACCAGTGGCACATTGAGATCCTTGTGGATATTTGTTTTTAACATACGAAGGGGCAGCTGTAATTATTCGAAGAAGATTATTTTGGCGCCTTTGAATTTTTTCGATATTTGAGAAGCTCTTAGCGTCAAAGAATGAGGCAGTGCCCCGCTATGAGACAGTGCCCCATAGTTGAATACCGTAGCACCATATTGGCTTTAAAATAGCGTTGTAAAGTAGTAGTTTGCAATCGAGACTAAGAACAGAATTTCTTCTAATTAGCCAGTTAATTTGAATTGCTTTTAGTTTCATTTGGGTTAATTTTGCTTCTATATGGCATTTCCATGTTAAACGCCGATCTACATGAATACCGAGATATTTGACATGCGATTGTTGAGGCACTTTCCCGACGCATGGTGAATGTTATATGTATGCATTTTTGCTCATTGACCTTTATTCTCCATTGTTTTAACCACAGTTCTAGTTGAAATGTATGATCCTGCAGGTATCGAGATGCTTCACGACTGTTCTCGTGTACGCTTAGAAAAGCTGTATCACCAGCAAAAGTTGAGGTTAGGGTGAAATTGTTTGTTGGCATATCCGAGGTATATATAAGGTAAAAAGTTGGCTACAGGATGCTTCCCTGAGGGACTCCAGCTTCAATTGGCTGAGGAGAACTTAAAAAATCACCTTCTTTAATAATATATTTTCGACCGACCAGGTAGCTTTCTAACAGCTTGTGTGTATTAACCGGTAGGTTTAGCTTCAATTTATGTAATAAGCCTACATGCCAGACTTTGTCAAAAGCTTGAGAAACATCTATGAAAAGAGCGGAGCAATATTTTCTTTCTTCAAAGGCTTTTCTTATGGCGTTTACTATTCGATGGGTTTGTTCAATTGTGCTATGCTCTCTTCTGAAGCCGAATTGATGATTAGGTATACATCCATTGTCATTTAAAATTGGGGTTCATTTTGACGCTAAGAGCTTCTCAAACAGCTTTGATATATTAGATAATAAGCTAATAGGCCTATAGGCCTATATGACTCAACTTTTGTGTGATCTTTTCCTGGCTTTGGTATCATCGTTATTAAGGAGACCTTCCATTCTTGAGGGTAGTATTCAAGTCGTAAAATAGCATTAAAAATATAAAGAATAATTTTCTTTGCTATGCGAGGTAGCTCCAAAAGCATTTTGTTGCTGATCTTATCAATACCAGGTGCCTTCTTGTTGTTTTATTCACAAATAGCCCTTTCTATTTCCCTTATCTCAAATCTTAGGGAGATAGCTGCTCTAACATAAACAGGCGGCAACTCGTCCGCTATATCGTCAGGTATATTTGGGGTAAATACGTTTTTCAAATGATTTACTAACAGGTTTCCTTTTTCATTATCATTTCTTGCCCAACTTCCATTCAGCTTTCTTAATAGTGGTTTCGAGATAACTGGTCTTTCGAGTTTTCTAGCTGCACGCCATAATGAGTAGCCTGATTGTGGAGTTGCATCCAAATCCTTAAGATATTTTTCTACGAAAGCCGTTTTCTGAGTCTGCAGTAATTTTCTTAGCCTTTTTGTACACTCTTTTAATTCATTTTTAAGTTGAGGGGATCTTTGCAATTGCCATTCTCTTCGCACTTTCCTTTTTTCATTTAAGAGGCGCTCGACATCTGTAAAATATATTTTAGTATAATTGGTTTTTTTGAGGGTTTTGCTGGAATGTTGAAGAGTTAAAGATAACTGTCAAAATTGACAATAGAGAGATCCACATTTTCCAGTATGGTACTGAGATATTTCTTATATTTTAACCAATTTAGTTGTGTAGCTGACGTCTATTGGTGTTTGTTATAGTAACTAATGTAGGTGTGTGATCAGAGGATAATTCTACCGAAGCTTCAACGTGAATCGTTTTTGTGGGCATGTTTTTAACCACGCCGAAATCGATAACATCTGGAATTTTTTGGGGATCAGCCGGCCAATATGTTGGTTAGCCGCTCGCGACAACATTAAAATTCATTTTAGAGATTGCATTATACAAATCACGACCCTTTGGTGTTTTTAGTCGTGACCCCCAGAAGGTATGTTTAGCGTTATAATCGCCAGCAGCCAGGAAACAGGGCCCAATGACTTATAATATTTTTAATATTGGCTTTCTGATATTGCAAATCTAGGTGGTGAGTATAAGGATGAGATTACTAGTGTTCGATTCAACTCTTCAACACAAATGTTCGTTGCTTGGAGATAATCTTCACGATGATCACACATTAGGTAGTGTTTGATTCTGGTTTTTATCAAAATGGCAGAACCTCCACAAGCTATATCTCGAGCGTCCTTGGTATCATATAACCATTGATTTTAAACGTATTTCTTGAGGTCAAATGAGTTTCAGAAACCATCATGACATCAATTTGTTTATTTTTAAGAAAGTATTCTAATTCATTTTTATGTTGGCGGATGCCGTTTGCGTTCCAAAAACAAATTTTTAAACAGTTCATGGTTTGTTAAGTACAGCTTGCAATAACATCGATTGCATTCTAAGGATCTCCTGCATCATATTACCCATTGTGTTTGTAAAATTATTTACTGTTTGCACTAAAGTTTCCATGTTTTTTTCTAGACGACTTAAATTAGAAACTGGAGTTTCATCATTACTTGGCGAAGCACCTTGCATTGGCACATGGTTTGATTTTAGGACGTTAGCATAAGAGGTTCTGTTATTACTAGGCTGCGGAGCCTGATTGTCATATATGTTTACTTGATTTGGTACCTGCATTTGAGGGGGATTAGTTTTCGGTCCAGCCGACTGCTTGACGATAGTATATACAGGGCATCCTCTATAATTGGCAGTGTGATAACCGCCACAGTTGCTACATTTTTTTACATTGGGGTCATTTTTAGACTTATTGCCTGCGATTTTTTTTATTCGTAATTATTTATTTATAATTCGTATTTCGAGGGCTTATATTCAATACCCGCCATACACCAATTATTGGAAAATGACTTTTTGATGGCAAATTGTTCACTGATGCCAGCTTTATCTCTGACAAAAATTTCAGAAAAAAAAAAAAATTAATATAAGTTCTTTTTTTTTAAATATTTGTGATACCGCTATCAACCGCACGATTTTTTTTAATGCAATACCCGCCATACGCCACACATTGGTTCAAGTTCATAGAACGAGCGGCAAAAATTAGAAGAAGTTGTTGAAGGATAATGAAACTTGGCACGTAGGCATTTGTTTGAATCAAGAAAAAAATGGAAAAATCAAAATGAATCGCCCACTTTTACGCCCACCTCCCATACAAAGTGAAAATTAAATTTTGACCTATGGCATTGTTTTTTGGCACATAGCATTTTGAAACACTCATAATCATTTGTGTGAAATTTGATTTCTGCCTTGATTTCTAAAACATCAACTCAATTTTCACAAAAAATAAATATTATAATTGTAAAATGGGCTCCTGAAAATATATACCTGATCACGCCCACCTCCCATAGAAAAAACAAATAGAAAAAACATGAATACGTAATTCAAGCATAGTCTTTTAATAATTTTTTAACATCATTATCGGGTTGCAGAACAGTTAAATTAACAGTTTAATTATATGCGTTTGCATACTGCTCAGTTACCAATCCAGCCTAGTAAATGGAAACATCTTCAAAATTTAAAGCCGGTTATACCACTAGAATATCATTACTTTTATGATAATTTAGTTCAGATGGAGTCAAAGTAATAAGGAGCAATGTGACAATGTCCAATTTGAATTACCTTTTTTAATTATGTTTATTTTTTTGTTATTGTTTTGTTATTGAATTCTTTTATGTTAGAAAAACGTTAAACAAATGCTTAACTTAAGAAAATTTCATATTAGAGCAAACATATTTTTATTACTGTGCAATTACCGCTATACGCCATAAAAATATTTGAAGATTTCAGTTGCAATACCCGACCTCAACCATATCGCTACGAATAGAGTTAAAAGTTCTACTTTTTTTTATAAGGGTGACTTAGTAGTCATATTTAAAAAATATTATAGAAGAAAGATTAATTCATACCTTAAGAATTTTCGAAAGAAACAGTTTTTTCTCTCTCCTGAAAAATTGTATTTTGGCGGATGGCGGGTATTGAATATAAGCCGTCGATTTACTACAAACAATTCTATAGGGGTTTTTTATGTTTTAAGTTTTGGCGATTTTTTTAGGCGTTTTTTGTTTTTTTTTTTTTTTTTGTTATTCTAGTGCTTATTTCAAAACATTTGTGATTTAATATAAACCTTGGCAACGTTTTGTGCAATAAGGGATTTTTTGTAATAAATGCATAAATAACTACTAACATAACTATTTTTAAATTAAGGATGTTTCTAATAAGCGTCTTTTTTTTAAACCAGAAGAATTGTGCGAGTTTTTAAGAATTTAGAATCATGAATTTTTTATTTGTGATTTTTTTCCAAAATGTTTGAGAATTTGTTTTATCGTTTTTGCGATGTTTTAAAAATTAAGAGTTTTTTTTTGGAAATATTGCCATAATTTGTTTAAATTAAAGCGTATTTTATAAATTGAATGATTTTTTTTCTAAATAGTCGATTTTTTTAAAAGTTGAAATTTTTTATAGTTTTAAAGTGATTTCGAATTTTTATGAGAATTATTGCCAAAACTTTTTTAAAATTTAGTTAATGTTTTCAAATTTAATGATTTTTTTTAAATAGGCGATTTTTTTAAGGTTGAAATTTTTTAGAGTTTTGAAGTGATTTCGAAATTTCACAAGAATTATTGGCAAAACTTTTTTAAAATTTACTTAATTTTTTTTTTTAATTTAATGATTTTTTGTGCCAAATAGGCGATTTTTTTAAATGTTGAACTTTTTAAAGTGATTTCGAATTTCCACAAGAACTATTGCCAATTTTTTTTTAAATTTACTTAAGTTTTTTAAATTTATTGATTTTTTTCCAAGTAGGCGATTTTTTTATATGTTGAAATTTTAAAAGTTTTATGCCCGTTTTCACAACTTATCGATAGCTTAAAGTAGACTATAACCGGCCTTATAAAAGTTGGTCCATTATGAAAATTTTACTTTAACATAAAGTGAGCGATAAAGTAAATTAAGGTTCATCCTACCTGGTAGATTAAAGTAAAGTTGCAATAATCGAACACTTTTTATACGTCCGATAAATCCTACCTTTAGCTATCGGTAAGTTGTGAAAACGGCCCTTAAAGTTATTTCGATTTAATGAAGTTTTATGTAAAACGATTATTAATTAAGCTTTTAAAAATAACTTCCTGACCTTTTTTGGCAATAAATCGGTTGTTTTTTAAATTAGCGATTTTCACAAGTCAGTATTTTACGCAATTTCTAATATAACTCCCAATTTATTGATTTATTCTCAAGATTTTCTTATCTTAAAGGTTGCCCACCTCAGCAAAAGTAGACTCATATCACATATTTCCAGTCGAAAACTAAAAAATTTTCTAACAATCTTTAAGAAAATTCAATAAATTAAAGATCTCGTTTTTTCTATTCCGTACAATTTTAAAGATTCTTCATCTTAAAATTTCAATCTCAAATAAAACGAAACCAAATAACAACCACAAATCTTTTAAGAAAAAAAAAAACACTAAAATGGGCAAAAAGGAAAAAACAGACTTTTAGTAAAAAAAAGAAAAAACATTATAAAATAACATGAAACAGCAACAACGAACGTCTTCAATTCCAAAAAATGCCAACAATGATGGCGTCTCATGCACATCCGTTTCTTTTATAAAAAAAAAAGAAAAAACGAAGACGAGGAGAAAAAACACCCATGTTTTAAATACTGAAAAAGGCTTGTAAATGTTTGTTGGAGTTTGAGGTTTTCTTCTGGCTGGATTTGAATGGTACTCGTACTTTAATGTAGAGTCGAGGAGATGTTTACATTTTTTTTTTTTTTTCTTAAATACCAAGTTTATAGTTTTCACTTAGATGGTAAATTTTTTTTCTTTTTTTCTAAATATGAACAAGTTGTTTTGTGGGGTACGATTAAAATAGTATTGGTTGGGGGGAAAAGTAGTTACTGAATGTTTTTTTTTATGTAAACGGTTGCCCAACCAAAACGCACGATGTTAATTGTAAATAAAACAAAAAGTTTTCAGAGAATTATCTAAATATTATTTATTATTGATCATAATGTAAATATTTTCATCAGGATAAAGTTCATTAAATACAATTTTCATTAAAATATTTTATAAAGACAGGAAATTATTTAAAATTTATTGATAATTTTTCATTCTTGACTGACGATGGGCTCAAGGTCAGGTTGATCCGACATGTTTCGAGACTCACCACAATATCTTATTAGAGATCTTTGCTACTTAACACACACCGCCATTGACGACGGCTGGCAGTCAAAAGTCAAATATCAATCTTTAAACCAAATGGTATTTTTTATTATTATTATGGAAGGATCTGTGACAATTATGCTAGGCGAATTATCACATCCTTTAGCTCTTGAATTGTTCTTGGCTTGCTGACGTACACTTTTTCTTTTCAATATCCCCAAAGAAAGAAGTCTAACGGTGTCAAATCACATGATCGATTAACGTCGACACGACGTGAGATAACACGGCCATTGAATTTGACGCGCAAAAGAGCCATTGTTTCGTTGGCTGTGTGGCAAGTGGTATCACATATCTTCCAGGTCCATATCCTCAATTTCTGGCCGCAAAAAGTCCGTTATCATCTCGCGATAGCGAACACCCTTCGCGGTAACTGCTCGTAAACCGTACCACACAGTCACTCTTTGTGGACGCATCGGCTTTTCAATAAATACTCGTGGGTTCTCATTTGCCCAAATGCGAATCCACTGAGGTGAAAGTGTGCCTCGTAGCTGAAGATGATTTCCTTTATAAGTTACCATTCACTTCTGTCTGGCTTCAACAATCTTAACGCACTGCTCAATTGTGTTCATCTTCATTATTGCTTTTGTCAAACACTGAAACACAGAAATGTCAAATTAAGTTGGGCAAAACAATTTACGTTAAGGTGTGACTCACAATTACCATCGTGTATTATGGGTTAACCAGCCTTTGACAGACTAAATCTTACTCCAATATCCATATTCGTTACGGTTTTAGGCGTTAGGTGTTTTCTGAGAGTGAGCTTTATATCGGGCCTATGGTGAATTATGGACCGACTTTTACAGAGTTTTGAAGTGTGATTTCCAGTCCTATTACGCGAATTTGTGCAAAGTTTAATGAGAATCGTTGCATTCTGTCACCGAGTTTTAAACAAAATTGGCAAGTTTTAAGGGTTGTTGGTTCACAGTTGGATTCATAACTCTTTTCCTAATAAGCCGATTGTGTTGGATTTCATTCCACAAAGTGCTTGGGAGAAATTGAAATTTTTTGACGCCAATGTTGTTCTTCTCTTTTGAGTTGTTCGAAAGTAAGCGTGTTATTAACAGACGGACAGAGAGAAAGTCGGACAAAGGTAAATCTAGAATTACTCAAGGAGCCAGAATATATTTTGTATACTTTTTTGGTCTACGATAAATATCACAACAGATTCACACGGAATGACAATCTTAGTACACTCTTATTCACCACTAGTGGTGGATTTTTTTTTTTTAGAAAAATAAAAGTGTCTTTTTGATAAGTCTGTGTTCATACGGATCTTGTCTTATTGACATGATTGCTACTTTAATGGCGAGAGGAACGATGGGAAAAGGAACGAGTACACAGATGCATGTACTGTCTTTACGTTTTGCTTACGTTGCTTAATTTTGTTTTTGTTTTCAATATCAAATAAAACAAAATAAAAAACATGTCGTCAACATGACATGAATCATTTGAACGCCAATTCATGTTCAAAGTCCCCATTTCCACAAAGCAAGTCTTATTGATAAACTTATCACATTTTCTTCTTTGAATCAGCTTCGGCGTTTTCACGAGTCAAGTCTTATTATTTATCTGTTATTCCATTTGTATGAATTTATATGTGCGTTTTGACATTCACACACAAAAAATCACACACGCTACGAAATTAACTTTGTACAATGAAATTAAATATGAAAGATAATTGTCAAAATAGACCTGCTGAAAATTACGAATGAGAAAACAAAACGCATATGACAAGTACAGCAAGCTGAGTACTCGTTTCTTTTCCCCTCGCCACTCTCGCCTACAAAGTAGCAAGCTGATCAATAAGACTTGCATTGTGGAAATTGGGACATAGAAGAAAAAGAAAGAATCTTGTCAATAAGACATGAACCGTATGAACTCAGACTAAAAATTGTTTTACAGTTTTGAAATTTTTTGAAACTATATCTACGAGAAAAGTAAAATAATCTTTTGAAAATCTATTAAATTTGTAACCATTCAAAGCAGAAAACAACATTTCTCCTCTCTAAGCTAAAGCTTTCCGATTCGAATTTATTTTAGCTTCCTTTATTGTTGCTATTCAAACATCTTCGTGTTTTGTGAGTTGGTTTTTAGTTTTAATTCCTTCATCTACTAACCAACACCACCGCAGCAGCTAGAAATAAAAGGTTGTGTGTGTTTGGTATCCGTGTTTATGGTACGCATTTAATGTGGCAGCCAGTCAGTGTACAGTGGAGTAGACTACATTCATAAGTGAGTGTCGGCAAAAGTGGCCTCTATTATTATAGCTGTCGTCTTAACTAAAATTGGTCAGCACCAATGCGCTTGCATGTTTTATATAAAAAAATTTTAGTTAAAAAAAAAAAAATATATATTTTTATAAACCTAAAAAAAAAACAGAAACACACCAAACAATCACTTTTATAAAAACACAACAATACAAAATACTTTTTGATACAAAAATTTTGATTTACGACTTCCGGTTTGAATTGAAATTTTTTTACGGATTCTTGATGTTTTTTTCCTCTTTTTTTTTAATGTTTTCCAGCTACTTACAAACAAAATTGTTTGCGGTTTTTATTTCGATTTAATTTTTTTCTATTGAATATTTCAAGTCTTTCATGTCATTATTAAGTGGCAACAATATAAGGGAAAGAGGAAAAAAGAATTATGTGTTTTATAAAAATGAATTTCGTTGCTGATGGATGGACTCATTTAAAACGCTTATTAAGCAAAAAATATTATTAAACAACTTAAAAATGTTAAGTAAATGCACTGTTAATCATATTTATTAACAATTAACCACAAACAAAAAAAATAAAATAAAAAGATTTTTGTTATTTGAATGAACTAGAAAATATTTAAAAAAATCCAAAGGCCCAACCATAACGTGCTTAAGTTGGCTCAAGCAAATGTGCGGGTACATGTAAATTATATGAGGCAAACTATATTCAGCTTAAGGAAACTTTTTGCTAAGTTTAATGAAACTGTCATTTGCCTACACAGAAAAAATTATTTTTCCAATTCAAACAAAAAATTTGTAGAATCAAACAATTTTTTGTCTGAAATCGGTCCAATAAACAAATTCGCATATTCAAACAATTTATTTGCATTTTGCTTATTAAAAAAAAACACTGATTTTTTCAAACAAATAATTTAACTGAATCAAACAAAAAGTTTACTGAAATTCATATAAATTTCAAACAAAAAGTTTTTGCACAAGCAATGACGCGCACACAAGCAGGCACTGTTGGAGAAGATGTAGCAAAGCAGAGCGGCCGGCTTTGAGACACATTTTTTTCTTGGAATAATTTTTTAACGAAGTCTTATTTATATACACAATGTTTTTCTTCATCACTCACTGTTGCTGCATCCTTGCCTTTGCTAATGAAGAAGAAATGTAACCAAAAACGGCGGCAGACCGACTCGGTATGTTTTTCGTCATCATTCTATTTTTGTATTTGATGTATTTAAGTAAACTGTTTGAAAAAATTTAATACGGGATTTAGTTTTTTTTTTTTGCCAACTTTGAAACCAACCAAAAATTTATTTTGTTTCTTATAATGTTGTTGTTGTTGTTGTTTAAAAAGAGTGAAACGTTTTTTTGCTTGCTATTGTTTTTGTTGTTTTTTTACTACAAACCTCGGCACGCTTTTTTATCATATTTCTTATTGTTGTACTTTTTAAAAGCGTCCAAAAATAGGCTGTATGGCTCATAATCATAGTCAAACGTTAAAGTCGGTTCTTTTTAAAAACAACTTTAAAAGAAAAACATTATTTTAATTATTTTGCTACTATAGTCGAAATTAAAGTATGTTTTAAATTGAACCGACTTTAACTGGGTGCCCCCTCAAATGTAGAAAATTTTTTCATACAACATACAAGAAAATATAAGCAAGTGGCAACTCTAAGCAGCTGACATTGTTAATTAAAATATAAATTAAACACTGCATACCTTTAAGCGTTGAAAATTTTAAAACCCCAATGTGAATTTATGTAGAAAGCAACAACAAAATTACAAAATATTTTTGACTTTGTTTTTGATTGCATTGTAATTGCATTGTGTTTTACACAATTAGGGCCTATACATATGTACATATGTATGTATTTTGTGTTAAAAGATTAAAGATTTCCTCCAAATCAATAATAATTGCAAAATATCGGCCAATATCTTGTAATATAAACATTTTTAACTTTTTGCAAGAACTTTTTTATTTGGCGAAAACAGCTGATGCTGTTGTTAAATGAGTTAAAAACAACTTCAGCTAGTTTTAAAATTAACACCGGTTTTAACGTGTAAAGTAAGTATGCTTTTGCTTGTCTATAGAAGATCAAAAACATATTTTTTAAAAAGTTTACTTTAGAACTCTTAACCCGCAAATAGCTGACAGTTTACAAATGTAAACTTTCCGACTTTGGAACGTTTTTTAATTTATTTAGAACTGTCCGAATTTCTTAAAACTTCATAAGAGAACTACAAATTAACTTCTAAATCGAATACAAGAATAAAGAACTGATGAAACATTTTTCTGTACATCGTTTTACCAGTTTTTCAAAACTACCTGCTGAACAACTGACTGGATTACATTTGTAAACCAGTACAATTTGAAATATAAAAAATAAAATAGTAAGAGCACCTGTGTGTTTTTTTTAAAGATTCTAGTTTTATTCAAAATTAATTTAGAAAGAAATCAAAATTATACATAATTAGATCAAAAAAAGAAATCATTATTGCCAATCCTGCACTCTGTATTCGTGACACTTGTCTATTGCGCAGAAGAAGTACTTTCCTTTGATGCCCGTTTTTCCTGGATTCGATTGCAATTGTGGCTGTGGCTGACCCGATGGAAGGCACATGATATGCAGCATGTCCAGCATCGTATTCCAAACATGAGGCCAACGATTGCCGTGGCTAATCTGTGTTCAACGTCTGTTATTCGGGGTGGTCATATCGTTCGCCAATGCAATAAGGAAGCTACGACGATAATTTCTGGTCCCATGCGTTTCAGTATACATCACGTATGCAGCCAATCCCGACAAATCCAACAATTAAAAAAAAAAATAGCTAATGGCCACCGACGCGATTTACGCTTGCACTACACGTGCAAGCATTTGGTCCATGGTCCACGCCAGCTTTCGTACGATTATATTCCATTATTATTTCTGGTTTGCCAGTTTCTGCATTAATAGCGTTGCTGGAATACATCGGGGATAAAACATAGACTTTTTTTGGCTTTGGGTAGGATGCGACCAATGTGACGTCTTGGAACGTGTCCAAGGCATTTCCTGTGATAAATATCACTTGTTCTTGCGCATCGTGCCAACAACACTCAACTTTTTGTCAACCAATTGATGAGATTAATAAAATCCCGTGAAAGGTGATCCATAGTGATGTTTCGACCAGAGCCCCAATATAGTTCGACAAGTTCTTGCACTACATAAGCGCCAATATTAGTGGCCATCGGTTAACCAGGCTGTCACTTCTCAGTGGATAATGTGTGGCAGCATCGGCGGCCCATCAAACTTTGATGCCACCATCGCTCTCGCTTGCTATAATTCCGCTTTGGGCAATCTTAATGAAAACTAAAATGCTCTTTCACATACATATAAAGAACACGATATAAATAGACACTATACACACCTGGTAACATTGATATTGCCATGCCGGTTATACCGAATAGAGCTACCGCCACAAGGCAATACTTCAGTACTGTACAAATGAATAGACAAAAACATAAATGATTAAGTGTATACACAAAAACATACAAACATATGTACCTGCGTTGTTTAACATTGCTGGGCCCAGCCTCAGACACAAGTAAAATTACTGGCACAACGGAAGAACTGCTCGTTGTAGCTCAAAAACTGGTGGCTTCACAACATTCCGTGCACGTTTTGAACTTTTTCCTTTTATTATTTTTGTTTTTACTTTGAGAACGATACACGTGTTTTCTCTTAGCATTAAAACACAACTTTTACATTCTATTATTGCATCTTACCACATTCCGTACGGAATCAAATGTTTTTTAAAAGCTTTTATTTAGCTTACAATATATGTATGTATGTTTGTTCGGGTGGAATCTTGCAACTATGTAATACACTTTGTATACACGTTCAGTTTGGATGACAATGCATGGTTAACTCTATGACGTCATTCTAAGTCCAATATTGCGGCCACTAACAACATGGCGGACTAATTATTTATTTTGTTTTTGTTTTCTTAAGTACATTTGAGAGGCTTTTTGTAAGTTTTTGAAAGTAGGTTAAGCAAGGCTATGCATATTATAGTTGAGCCTTAAGTTTTATAAAGAGCGTATGAACATTTAATCGGAAATTTATGTGCCTTTAATTTCCGGCCAATTTTTAATAAAGAACTTAAACTACTTAGTCTAGACAATCAGACGTCTATTTTATAACTATTTTCAAAAATCTATATCTATAAATGCTGCAGGATCATTTAGAAACTATTTGGAAACAAGAAAAAAGTATAGTTGACCATGTTCGGCCATCTACAAACAAATTTTGTAGAGTACACGCTACTTGGGATCCATAGACAATCATGGACCGTCCCGCCAGAGCAAAATTATGTTGCGATATTAAAATTTACATGAGAGTTCTTTGTGCCGAATATTCTCTAGAAATGTACATCTCTATGAGATCTGTTTGCCTTTAAGTGATCTTTCAAAGAGGCTCTTTATGGGACTAATTTTAAATTTGGCTCTTGTAGCAAAAATGTTTTAGAAAAGTTGTAGTCGCCAAATAACAAAAAATTATGTTTCAAATAAAACAAGCCATAAATGATTTAAATTTGTTAATAACTTTTGATTTTATTCACAAAAGACGAATTTCATATAATGAATAAAAGTTCAGGTACGAATAACCCAAAAACGTACTCAAAACAATCCTAAATTGGTTAACTTTCCAAAATCAATACAAAATATTTCCTGTACAATTTACTTCATTGCTTGCCTGTCAAGGGATAGCTAAAGAAAGCTAGTAACAGCAATATACAAACCAAACTTCTGATAGTTCATAGAAAATATTCCTGGAAAATATTGAAGGAATAAGACTTTTAAAGTATAAAAGCTTTATAAATTGTAATTTGACTTAGAATACACATTCGAATTAATAAGAAAATTCTTAAATGAAGTAAAAACAAGTAAGAGTGCTATATTCGGCTGTGCCGAATCTTATATACCCTCCACCATTGTGCGAGCAGAATACAGAGCAACTAGACAAAAACTAAATAAAACTGGTAAATATTTTTTTAAAATCGTTTTTAGAACATACAAATTAAAAGAAAAATTCTCTTTGAAAAATTGAACCAGAGGTCTAACAGTTTCTAAACTCAACCCTCTAGACGACTGAATCATTAAAATGAAATATGGCCCGAATAAGAGACAACCGGTTTTGAGCTTCGCTTTTCACAAGTACCCAGAATATATATACCTTATAGGGTGTAGGATCAATATTGTAGAAATTACAAACGGAATGACAAAGTATACCCTTTTTACCTTCGGTGAGGGGTATAAGAAGAGTAATTTTTGGGGATTTAGTATTTCGGGTATAACTCAGCCATATCTTAACCGATTTGACAGATTTATATACCGACGTGTTTAAGAAGAAATTTGACATTTACTTGAGTTATAAAGCCTGAACTCGGGGAGAACTATGGTTCCCGAAAGTGGGTATTTAAAAAAAAATTTTTAAATTTAATTTTGGTCATAACTTTTTTGTATCTGAACCGATTTTCCCGGATTTTTTATAAAATATGTTCTATTTCCGATATTTTGGTATATAAGTCATATCCATAGGACATATGGCAGCTCTAAAATTTAGGTTTTTATACAATTTTAAATATTTTTGTACGGTAGGTACCACGCCCACTTCTCCAATCCCGCCCACATATTGTAGGATAATGTGTATTGGCAACCTTAATGTGTGTATCTAATTTGGAAAATTTGGCTTTTGCCGATCCCCAGATATACAGCAAAAAGTAATAAAAATACAACAACAAGGGATTTTTGGTAAAAATTAGAGGTAGTCGTGGTTTTTGTTCATAACTCAGCCATTTTTTAACCGATTTGACAGATTTATATACCGACGTGTTTAAGAAGATATTTACCATTTACTTGAGTTATAAAGTTTGGACTCGGGGAGATCAATGGTTCCCGAAAGTGGGTATTTAAAAAAAAAAAATTTAATTTTGGTCATAACTTTTTTGTATCTGATCCGATTTTCTCGAGTTTTTTATAAAATATGCTCTATAAATCATATCCATAGCAACTATGGCAGCCCTAAAATTTAGGTTTTTATACAATTTTTAATTTTTTTTTTTTTGTACGGGAGGTACCAATCCCACCCACATTTTGTAGGATGATGTGTATTGGCAACCTAAATGTGTTTACCTAATTTGGAAACTTTCGCTTTTGCCGTTCCAAAGATATGCAGCAAAAAGTAATAAAAATACAACAACCACAATGGATTTTTGGAAAAAATTAGAGGTAGTCGTGGTTTTTTGGTCATATCTCAGCCATTTGTGGACCGATCTTGCTGAATTTCAATAGCACGAAATGGTGGACTATATGTGAGATAAATGTACAACAACCTAGCCGCTATCATGTCTGGAGTCTCCGGAAAACACATATCAAACGTAAGACGGACAGACGGACATCGTTAAATCAAGTTCTCTCCTCATAAGGACCCAGCATACATATACTTTATAGGGTCTTAGATCACTATTGTAGAAATTACAAACGGAATGACAAACTTATATATACCCTTTTCCACCTGAGGTGAAGATTAAACTTTTCGCTGGTAGTGCATACGCGCGTGTTTTTCAAAGTTTGTTGTAGAAATTACAACAACCCCACACAAGTTGGAAAACACGATTTGCTTGTTGTGTGTAGAAACAAAAGAACAAGAAGAAAAACGTTTATATTATTTTCATGTTTAAAAAGTAAAATTTAACTCTTGCTTCTCATTTAGTTGATATATTCGGTTATATATGTACACATAAGTTTTTCGAATAAAAACCATATCGGGCATGATGCTGGTGTTTTATAATTCTGTGAGGTGTTAAACGGGCAAGTAAATCAATCATAATAATTTCCTCTTTCTAATTTCTTTTTTGGTTTTTTTTCAAGCACGAATTCGGGATAAAATCAACTTTTTAATACTTGAATCAAGCGCATTTCGAGATTGATTTAATCTTAGTTTTACTTAAATCAATCTCAATTTCGGATTATTTCAAGTACGAACTCAGCATTAAATATGGATAAGTTAAGCATTTTGCACTTGAGTTAACCGTACTTGAATCCATGTTTCTTTACTTGATTAAAGAAAATCCGAACACACCACACTTGGGTTTGCTGTTCGGTTTTAACCGAAACCGAAACCGCGGTTTTAAATGCCGGCGGTGCGCAAAATGACCCCAGGAAATATGGCCCCAAAAGGAAAATGAAAAACGGCCCCAAAATTTTACATGAGACACAACAACACGCAATTTTGGCGCAATTTTTTGGTTTTTTTTGTGGTTATTTTTCATTTTTTCGTTAGGGTGTTTTTGCATTTTAAGTGGAATGAAAAATGACCCCAATATCAAGGAATGAAAAATGGCCACAAATAAAATCACAATTTTTACTTTGGGGCTATTTTTCATCTACTAATAAAAAATGCAAGTTTAAAGAAATGAAAAATCAACCCAAACATTTTTACACAAATTTTATAAAATTCTATGTAAAAGTTTCTAGGGATAACATAAAAATCCCGAATTCTTATACCAAAGTAGAGAAAATCCTTGCCGGTTATACAGAGATACTTAAGTTAGCGAAGCCGGTGTTTGTTATACCATAGAGGAAAAAATCCTTGAGCCCGCCCGAAGTCCGGCTATTACGAGAAGAGTTCGTTATACCATAGAAAAGAAAATCCTTGTGCCCTTCGGCCGGGCATGTTGTGAAGCTTTAGTGAGCGAATCCAGTGTTCGTTATACCAAAGAGAAGAAAATCCTTTCACCCGGCCGAAGGCCGTCTATACAGAGAAGCTTTAGTTAGCGAAGCCAGTGTTCGTTATACCAAAGAGAAAAAAATCCTTGCGCCCGGCCGAAGGCCGGCTATGACGTAGAGCTTTAGGAAGCAAAGCCAGTGTTCGTAATACCATAGAGAAAAAAATACTTGTGCATGGCCGAAAACCCAACCGTGCTATCAATCATACGATTTTTAAAACCAAAACTGTATAATTATCCGGATTTTGAAATCAGTATTCTAAATTTTTTAGATTTTTAGTTTTGGGCATATGAATTCCACCGAAAATGTTTGATGTCACTTTCTTTGTGTTCTTTTTTGGGGTTAAAATTCATTATAAATTTTGAGGTGATTTTTCATAATGAAGAATAACCCCAAATTTAGGGTCATATTTCATTTTATTTTTAGGGTTATTTTTCATTTTTTTGGGGTAATTTTTCATTAAAAAAATGGGGCCATATTGCATTATGAAAAATAGCCCCAAATTTGGGGTCAATTTTCATTTATTTTTTGGGGCCATATTTCCTGGGGCCATATTTCGCAGCGCCTTAAATGCCTTAAAACCGAAACCGAAAACCGACAAAAAAAACCTCGGTTTTAGCTTTTACTTTAACAATGTATTTATGCTTGAAGAAATTGCAAATTAAACATCATACCCGTACTTCATACACAAAAACTTTATAAATAACAGCCTTCAACAATGACAAGGTATTTCAAAATTCTTAAAATTCAAAATAAGTACTAAGAAGAACAAATGTTATCTTTATAACTCTTAAGTACACACCTTATTTGTGAGGCATAAAGTGCCACCTGGGCCACTTGAATTTTGTATGGAGTTTCTTGTGACTATAGAAAAAACTCACACTAACGAGCACCTGGGTAAGGCTGAGACTACTTTATGTGTAGGAGTTTTATGGCTATAGCAGGAACATTTTGTTGGGAAATAAAACAATTTTTCGAAAAAACAGAAAAGAAAGAATTCGTATGTGTGGTGTATGCTTTTTGCAACGTTTCATTTTGATTTTATTTACTGTAGTACATATGTATATTATAGGGAAGAGCCTGACCAGACCCAGGTACATAAAGTTTGTCGTATATACTTAATAATTATATAAAAAAAACTGGAAAAAGTCAAAAACTGCCTGGCCAGCTCAGGTATACACTTAAGGGCGAATTTTTATTCGCCCTTACCTGAATTGAAACAAATAAAAAAATTGTATTTCATGCAAAAAAAAAATATATGTGTTTTTATGTATGAATTTTACTTTGATATTTTCAAAACCGAAAACCGAACCGAAACCGACCGGTTTTAATTATTTATAAACCGAAACCGGTTTTTAGCAAACTCTACACCACACTAAAAAAAACCGCTTCGAATTGATTTAAGCACACGGATGGATTGGTTTTTTCTTTTGAGTGTACTTTTATATCTCTTTATTATATCGGGTGATTTTTTAAGAGCTATAGGAAAGTTAAAAAAAAAACACATAAAATTCAGAAAAATGCATGAAATCTTTATTTGAATCGATAGTACGGTCCATATAATTTAATGTTTGAAGATTATTTCATGCAAATGTTGACCGTGACTGCGCCTCAAATGGTCCATCCGCTTAGTCCAATTTTGGCATACTTTTTCCAACATTTCGGCCGGTATCTCATGAATAAATGCTTCAATGTTGTCTTCCAATGCGTCAATTGAAGCGGGCATGTGTGTATAACATAGCCCCACAAAAAATTGTCTAAAGGCGTTAAATCGCACGATCTAGGCGGCCAATTGACCGGTCCCGCACGTGAAATAAAATGTTCACCGAACTCGCCTCTCAATAAGTCCATTGTTAAGCGTGCTGTGTGGCATGTGGCACCGTCTTGTTGAAACCACATGTCATGCAAGTCAAGCTGTTGCATTTTGGGCAAAAAAAAGTTGGATATCATCTCACGGTAGCGCTCACCATTCACAGTTACGTTACGATTCGCATCATGTTTGAAGAAGTACGGTCCAATGATGAAACTAGACTTGCCAACTGGTCAGTTTTCGCCGGGACAGTCCAGTTTTTGAGTGGAATGTCCCGTAACCGGTCGATAGTCTGAACTGGACGCCATTTGCCCCGTTTTTCTTTAACTAACTTTTTTATTACCTGCCATAACAAATCAAAAAAAAAAAAAACTTTAAAACTTATTTTGTTGAGTACTACCAATTTTTTTTAGCATAACTGGATTTTTTTCAATACATAACTTGGCGGCCACACGATCAAGTTTTGCCTTTCAATTTGCAATACACTCTTTTTTTTTAAATTGACCACGAGATGGCTTTCAATTTCACCTTTCCATTTCTTTGGCAATTTTACTTTCAATTTAACAGCTGAGTACAAGTTTGTCTTTATAAATTGTGTTGTTGTTGACATCTTGGAAGTAAGTTGCTTACAAATTGAGTTCAGCCTACATCACAGCTTTCAATTTATGTAAATTTTGACAAGCAGTATATGTAACAGACTATCAAGAACAACTTGAACGTGTGGCCGCAGGGTTAGCAATCAAAGCAGATATATTTACTAGATACTCTTGATTCCACAGCAGATTTCATTTTTTTATTTGTAGCTGTCAACTTTGTATCACAATACACAAGTTATATTGTGTATGAGAAAGGCAAGTACATGTAAAGTGAATGCGCCTTGTGTTTAATAATTATGTATGGATTGGTGAATTTTTAACCCAGCGCTTAATAAAGCCAAGAACGCCTCGAGCTTTATTAACAGTTAATGTAGTATGAGAAACAAAGTTTAATTTAGGATCCAGTAAGACTCCAATATCAAGAAACGAATCAACCAACTCCAGTTGATGACCACCAAAAGCATAATTAACAGCAATACAGTTATTACTATAAAAACGTATGCTTTTGCATTTCACAAGATTCAGCTCCATCATATTATGATTACACCATAAAAAGAAGTTATTAAGATCCGATTGAAGATAAAAATGATCCGAAAAAAATCCCTAGAAAAGGGGAAATCCCCTACTGTTGGCATCACTGAATGTGGGTGTATTCATTCAAATAACAAACAAAAGTCCGACGATTTTCACCGATCGCTTAAAAAAAGTCACAAAAATTGCAGTGCAGGTTTGTGATAAAATCTGCTGCATACATCCAGGCTTGAACATTTTTTTGCACTTATCAATTATAATTCTCCAGAAATATATTTTTACCGGCAAAACTGTTGATTATAAAGAAAAACGTTATATTAACGGATTAAAGAAATTGTAATTCTAGTTTTTTTTGAGTTTGTTTCTCGAGTTATGTTAAACAAAAAAATCATCAAGATAAGGAAAAAATTTAAAATGTCATAAAAAAAAAACTGACACATACGAACGCCAAACCCTTTGAGGGTTTTACTATACTGACCTAGTACCATCACCCTGACTTGGAATTTCTCACCCCCCAGACAATAATCCCAAAAATGTTCCATAGTGTAATTTGACATCTTCATGGAACTGCGACTGCCTGGTAAATAACTCTGCCTTTATTAGCAACACTGGAACATTTTGATTCCCATTTGTCATTATATGTATATATATCAACTTCTATGACCGAAATCCCCCATTCAAATAAAATAATCCAAAAATAGTTAAAATTTTTCGATAATGGGGAAAGTTCAAATTTGTTTATTATAGTGCAATATATTTTTATTGTACCACCTAGTAATTGCTGTGTAGGCATGATACACGCTCTAGGATGCTTGTTCCTTTAATTAAAGCTGAGTTGTTGGCTCATTTCAATTTAAGCTTAAGATGTGCTGAGTTTTTTGAATTTATTACTTTAAATAAAGATAATATAAAAACTGCTAAGATTGATAAAAAATTAAACATTTTTGAAATTCTATTTTATGTTACTATTGTTATCAACTATGTACATATTTATTTACGTTTATGTTTTGGTAATGTTTTATAGGTCTAGATTTTACACAATCTGAATTAATGTGTGATTGTTGATTTTCCAAATAAAAAAGTATAATTATTATACATATACGGATTTTTTTGAATTTTTCTATGATCTTTTAGTGGTGTCCCGTTTTGGCAATTGTAAAAGGTGGTAAGCCTAGATGAAACCAGCCCATAAACCGCACCAAACTGTGACTTTTTCTGGATGCATTGGTTTCTCTTGCAATGCTTTTGGCTGATCTTCACTCCAAAATCGACAATTCTGCTTATTAACGTACCCATTGAGCCAAAAATGAGCTTCGTCGCTGAACACAAGAAGCGCGCAATGTACTTTCTTAATAGAGCACGCATTTTGATAATAAAATTCAATAATTTTCAAGCGTTGTTCGTTTGTAAGACGACTCATGGTCAAATTATAGACCAAACTGAAGATGTTTGACAGTGAAACAAGACACGAAACGTTCGTCAGCTATTTAAACCAGTGTTTCCAAAAAGATAATAGCTAAAAAATCACCCGATATTAGTTAAGATAAGAATTCAAGAAAAGCGAAAAGTTTTTGTACATTAAAGTTGATTTATTCAAAATACCGAAAAAATTTTATTGTGGAAATTCGATTTTTTTAATAATTTTAATAAACTTAACCGTTTTTTAGTTACGCGAATTTATGTTGTGCAACCTCCTCTATTTTCGAAAGAGCGGCATATCTCGAAAACAAGAGCTTACCTACAAAAACGGTTAGTACCACTGGATTCAGGTGCCCGGCTCAAATTCTAGTACAGTGTTATTATTTAGCCTTAAACGTATAAATAAAATATGGTTGGGCATGGTTACGGCAACTACACTTTGTTTATTGTAATAACTTATTGTTGTCGTACACAAATAACACTACGTGACAATTTTTTGACCAAATGAATTTGACACCTAATCTTTATGTAAAATTTTCCGCTGAATCCGAATATGAAGGCAGAATTGTCAAAAGTTTTTGGGATATTCCAAAATAACCGTTATTTGTGTTTTTAAAAAAGATGCTGTGACTGAAATGCAACTGAAAAAAAAAACTGTTCTACTTTTGACAATTCTGACATCATATTCGGATTCAGTGGAAAATTTTACATAATGATTAGCTGTCAGATTCATTTGGTCACGACTTTGTTGAAATTTAGTCACGTAGTGTAATTGTTATTTTTATTTAATATAAGCAATATTATAGTTACTGTTAATATTTAAATGTTTATCGCAATTATAATTTTGTTTATTGTTGACCGAAAAATTATAATTTTTCTAACAACTAAATAATGATAACTTTGAAAACATATTTAGTTATTTGTTTACTAATTTCTTTATCAATGTGCAAAAAGAAACTTTATAGAACATTAAAATATAATGTTTTTCTACAGTATCACTACAATTGTTTTGTTTGTTAACGAAGAACAGAACACTATATCATGTCGGCTCTTTCTTGAAAATTGTTGCGAACGGTATTTAGGGCTGTGTTAATCTACACAAGCACTTAAAAAAATAGTTAGTTATTGTTCCTGGGTGTTTGCGCCCAACGCTAAATAATGTTCTGGTTATTTTCGAACACTGCTTACGGTGTTAACGACAACGAGAACCGTAATAAGGTTGAATGTTATTTATTCCTTTTGTAGTAATCAGAAGTCGAAACGACAACGAGAACCGTAATAAGGCTGAATAATATGTGATTAAGGGATCATGAAATTTATATTTTAGGTTAAGACTTAGTGGCTTAAAAACTAGAATCTATATTATATTTTGTATGCCCACTACACAATAGTGGAGGGGGTACTATGCATTTGTGCTGATGTTTGTAATACCTTTAAATATTGGTCCAGGACCGATCGGCTTATAATCACATTTAACGATGTCCGTCCGGCTGGCTGTAAACCTCTTATGCAAAGCACAGGTCGCAATTTTGGATATTATTTGATAAAATTTGCTACATAGGCTCTAATTAATGCAAGGCACAAGTTTTTGAAAATGTTGCGAATTATTATTATTATGTTGGTATTTAGATTAAATTTGGTGAAAACTGATTTTATTGGACTCAAAATCATTTTACCAAATTTTATTGGAATCGGTCTATATTTGACCACTCAAATACTTCTCCAAAAAATTACTTTTAATGCCAAAACTTCCTTATAAATGTTGGTATTAACATACAAATTGGCGATAACATTTTTACCAAAGCTACTAGTCATGACAAAATTTGGTCCTTTTAGGTCCAAAATTAACCAAAGGTCCCCATATGAACCCCCATCATAAAATCTCAATATATTCTGCACAAAGAACTTTTACTTGAATTTTAGCCGCATAACATAATTTTGTTTTGGTGGGTCTACGACTGCCCATGGGTCCCAAATAGCTAGCGTCCCAAACAGTAGCGAAAATTGTTTTATATTTTGCGGTGTAGGGTATCATATGGCGGGCTTGGCCGACTATACTTACTTACTTGTTTTTATTTGTCGTGCTTTTTTGAAAAAAAACAACAGCATGCACCTATAAAATAACTACTGTAATTTGTGGGTTTTATTTAGGAAAAATTTATAACAAGGACCACGCCCATTAGCCGACGAGTAAGAGCTAAAACTAAATGCACACTAATTTCAACTATTTACGCTTAAGAAGAAAAAAAAAACACGTTACATGTTACACAGTTGTTAAAGACTCTGTTGTAAAAGATGTAGAAAACTCAGGTTCAGAAGATTCAGGTACAAAAGTATCGTTTTGTTGCCCATTTAGCACAGGTATCAATGATAGTGTATTCAGTCGTTGCAGCACCGCAGGGTGAGTTTGTTGTAAAATCAGTTTAGAAAGATTATCGGATATCTTCATCTGTAAAGGTTTCCTTTTTAGAAAATGTACTTTTAAACGGGTCCTTCGCAGACGATCATGTTGTGAAAAGGACGAATCGGATGGCCTTAAGGTTCTAAATGCATTAATGCTTCCCGTTTTGGCCACAATTAGCAGAATTATTATAAAAAAATCTAAAAATATTCATAGTTATATATTCGGTTTTATTTAGCGGTAGGATATTTCACTTACTTAAGACGTTCATGTTGGCTTTATAGTTTAAACTGAAATAAATTTTACTTTTCCACTGTGTTATAAATCTTATTTATACATATTATGAAAAGACAGTAGGAAATTGCGACAATGGTGGATTTAGGTTAAGGTTGTTCTAATTTTTAGAAGCTGTGCGAGTAAACAATTACTATACTACAAACAAACTAGGGATGGCAAACGTGAAATCCCGAATTTCATAAAAATAAATTCCGGGATTTTTCGATATTTTAAATTACTCAACTTTTATGTACAACAAATGTTCGTTTTTCTTGAATTTTTATCTTTTATAGAAATGTAACAAAGACGTACAAAAGTACACTCAAAAGAAAAAATCAATCGATCCTTGTACTCAAATCAATTCGAAGCGGTATCAATAGTACGGTGAGTACGGATTTTCTTGAGTCAACTACAGAAAGATTGATTCGAGTTCTGACTATTTAAGTGCGAAATACTTAACTTATTCATATTTAATGCCGAATTCGCACTTGAAATAATCCGAAAATGAGATTCATTAAGTTAAACTTAAATTAAATCAATCTCAAAATGCGCTTGATTCAAGTATTATAAAGATGATTTCATCCCGAATTCGTGCTTTAAAAAAAAAAAACAAAAAAGAAATTAGAAAGAGGAAATTATTATGATTGATTTACTTGCCCGTTTAACACCTCACAGAATTATAAAACACCAGCATCATGCCCGATATGGGTTTTATTCGAAAAACTTATTTGATGCAAGACCGGCATAACTCAAAAAATGAAATTTTGAAGTTAGAGATGCAGAATTGTTCGCTTTGTTATTCTTTATATTGTGTATTAAATGCATCTTTATATCTTTTATACTTTTCCAGTTTGAAGAGAATGTGTCTTCTTTTTTTCTAAGTAGTTAGAGCAAATCAAAAACTTTAAAAGCGTTTATCTCGAAATGGATTTTTTTTTGAGTTTTGCCGGTCTTGCATCAAATGCGCGATATGTATATATATATATATATATATATATATATATATATATATATATATATATATATATATATATATATATATATATATATATATATATATATATATATATATATATATATATATATATAATGGATGATTTTTAAGAGCTATAAAAATGTTTAAAAAAAACACATAAAATTCAGAAAAATGTTTCATGCATCTTTATTCGAATCGATAGTACGGTCCATATAATTTAATGTTTGAAGATTACTTCATGCAAATGTTGACCGTGACTGCGCCTCAAATGGTCCATCCGCTTAGTCCAATTTTGGCATACTCTTTCCAACATTTCGGCCGGTATCTCATGAATATATGCTTCAATGTTGTCTTCCAATGCGTCAATTGAAGCGGGCATGTGTGTATAACATAGCCCCACAAAAAATAGTCTAAAGGCGTTAAATCGCACGATCTAGACTGGTCCTGAACGTGAAATAAAATGTTTACCAAACTCGCCTCTCAATAAGTCCATTGTTAAGCGTGCTGTGTGGAATGTGGCACCGTCTTGTTGAAACCACATGTCATGCAAGTCAAGCTCTTGCATTTTGGGCAAAAAAGAAATGGATATCATCTCACGGTAGCGCATCATTTTTGAAGAAGTACGGTCCAATGATGCCACCAGCTCATAAACTCTTCAAACTGTGACTTTTTCTGGATGCATTGATAGCTCTTGCAATGCATCTGGCTGATCTTCACTCCAAAATCGACAATTCTTTTTACTAACGTACCACTTGAGCCAAAAACGAGCTTCGTCGTTTTATATAAAAAAATTAAACTTAAAATACAGATATAAAAGCATTTAATAAATTTATCACGAACATTTTTAGTTTAAGCTAAGCGAAAGTTTTAAACAAAAATTTCCTAAAAAGAGTTGCGTTGCTATTTGTTTGTTGGTAGTTTGGCACACCATTTTAAAAACGAACGGCGTTTATAAAAAATTGCCATTCCGGCACAACACATTTAAATCTAGGTATAATCATGTTCTTACCCCTGGTGGATCTAGCAAATTGTATAAAATTATAAATGTATTGTGGTTTTTTTGTATATACAACTTTGTGCAGAAAAATAAGGACTCTAATTTTAAGAAGGTTTTCGAAAGATGCTCCATAAAGGTTTTTTGAAAATGCAGAGACTCCATCACTCTTCCTTAATCCGTAAACATATCTTATAATGTTGTTGTACAAAACTTCTAATTTTTTCCTACTGATGGAATCACATTTAGCGAAAAGTTCACAACCGTGAGTAAGACTAGGAATCAGATAAGCATTTTTGCCTCATTGACGCCATTTGTAGTAACATTGATGTCACAATTCTGATGTTAGGGCATCATCAATATGAAGATGCATTTTTCTATCAGTGTAGCTGCGTTTTCCTATTTTTTTTTATGAATTTTTAACAAATAAAAATTTCGACATGTGGCACATTAGGAAAAAGTTAAGCCTTCCTTAAAGGTAATTTTATTGCGGAATTTCGGTTTTTTTTAGTAATTTCAATAATCCAAACCGTTTTGAGTTACGCGAATTTATGTTGTGCAACCTCCTCCATTTTCGAAATAACGGTATATGTATCTCGAAAACCAGAGCTTACCTAAAAAAACGCCTAGCACCACTGGATTCAGCGTGCTCGTACTTATTGCTCAAAATTACAATATTAAAATTGTATTTCAATATTAAAGAAAGAGAAAAAAAATCGTATCTTAAAAAAGAAAAAACAAACATCTGCTTCAAAGTTTCAGGATGTTTAAAGAACAGTTTGAGGTATTACACAAAAAAAAAAAAAAAGTTTTCGAGATATTGAAGAAAAAAACTCAACACATTCGGCTTATTCGGCGGGTCCCACTCTTGGTGGATTTTACATGAAATTACTCTTATAAAAGAAATCTAAATCTTAAGTTTTACCGCTTTTTAAACCATATTTTGCCCTTTTTAATACTGAATTAAATGTATTATGGTTAAATAAATTTTTTTTAAGTGCATATTTTATAATTTATTTTTGCATATTTTGAAATTTTTAGTGCATATTTTGTGATTCTAAGTGCATGGACTTCCCTGCCCTGGATATGATATTATCAAACAATGCAGATTCTGCATGATGGATAATGAGAAATCTGACATCATGTTCTCTGTAACTGTCTCGTTTTAGGGACAGATAGACGGAAATTTCTTGGCGAAACCATCATGGAACCTACTGAAATTTATGCTCTTTTACCAGCGTATTAGTTTACTTCGTTTTTTCTTTCTTTTTAAAATTTTGTAAGTTTTAATATATTTTATAAAAAAGATTTTTGTCCAGAATTTTTTAATTTTACTTGGCATATTAAAATAAAAAAAAAAATAATCACCTTTTTTCCTCTCCATCCTGTTTGTTGAGACAAGGTCACGCACACACAACCACCACACAAATAAATTCATATTCTAGCCCCACAAACACGAAGGTTTGATTTCAAATTGAAAATGATTTGAAATCAAATGTTTTTTCAAACGACAAACGTTTGATAATGATTTGAAAATCATAGCGTTCTCAACAAAAAGGGGAAATTATTTTCAAATTGTAAAATGCCTTTATTTTCAACTTGCTTTCAAACGTAATTCTCAAATTTTTTTCAAATGTGGATTATAAAAAAGGTGGATGTAAACAAAATATTTTATTTTTTTAATTTAAATTAATTATTTATTTAAATAAACTGTGAGATAAACATTCGGCACCATAGCTAAAAGATGAAATAATGTCCTTTCCATCCTCTAGTTCTTGCAAAGACTCCCTTTTATTTTGAGAGGGAGCATCGCGATCATACAACAAACTTATAATTTCTTCACTTTCCCGTTTTATTTTTTTAATTCGTATTCTTTGTCATTGTAATTGCTCACAAATAATTTTCATTTTTCACAAGAAATAAATCGTTCACTTGTAAAACACATTTAACCACGAAGTAAAAATTTAACTTAATCGCCATTTCTTTTCCCCTCTCTCCTAAAAACTCAAGACTTGAAGAGTCAAACTTGACGTGTGTGAACCGGCACTTAACATTTATTTTTCGCTTTAGTATTGCCAAGTTTAGTTTTGATTTGTATTTAACATTTGAAACAAATTGGACATCAAATTGATGTCAAATGTTTATTTTCAAATCATTATCAATTTGAATTTAAATGTTAAAATCGAACAATTGAAAAACGTTTGAGAATTGTGTTTAATGTCAAATGATAATTTTATTTCATATCAAAGGTTTGTTTATTGGGTATTTAAAACTTTAGAACTTCTTGCGATGGGGATATTGAGCAGAGTGCAAGGCGAACATGCTCTTCAAGTATGATGGCGATGAGTTTGCCATCTTCTTAAGCCTTAATGGCCTTGAGGACAGCAGCATCGACTTACTTTTGGTGTTTCCTGCGGGTTTCGTTGGGAACGAAACGATCTTTTTTGGCAGCAAAAATATCACCTTTAAGCAAGGCAGATTTAGTTTTCAGGTGGCGTTGATAACACATCTAAGGCCTAGTTCTGGCAGTCGTGATCGAGTACTTTCTCGATTCGAAAGCAATTTTTTTTCTATTACTTTTTGTCGATACTAAACGAAACGAAATTATTTTTTCGGTATTGTGAAACTCAAATTAATGCTTTAAAACACTGAACAAATTTCGATTCGTTCAGTATCGACAAAAAGCAATAGAAAAAAATTGCTTTCGAATCGAGAAAGTACTCGATCACGACTGCCCGAACTTGGCCTTAGATGTGTTATCGACGTCACCTGAAAAGTAAATCTGTCTTGCTTGAAGGTGATATTACGAATCGAGAAAGTATTCGATCACGACTGCCAGAATTATGCCCCTGCGCAACTTTTGTTCTTACATAGAGAGAGAAATGTCAAAAGTTTTTTGTTTTTTTTTTTTTTTTTTTTGACATATCGTCCAACAAAAGCAACAAATGAAATACAATGTTTTGGTTTAGGTGGTGTACTTGTTGTAGTATTGCCACCACCGTTTACATGAATTCGCATGGCTGCCCAAAATATCCAGAGGATCGCAAAGCTTATTATTAGTTTTGTTTCCTTTTTGTTAATAATTAAGAATACTTTTAGATTTAGAATTCTAATTCGTTGCCCTTCAATTTCATTGCATTTAAAGGAATTCGTTCGACAAAAAAACCCCTTAACAAATATTATTAATGTAACCTCATTTGGATACGAAATTAAAACGTTTAACCAATTAGTTTCCAGTTGCAACAAACTACAGCAACAACAATAACATTAGGAAAAAAGAGCAAAATGTCATTAAAAATTTCAAACAACAACAACAACAACAAAAGAAAGCATAAACAATAAATTGCATGCATACTTGAGCAAATAAATTGACTGAACGCAGTTTAATTTCATGTATTCCCTTTGTCAGGTTTTTCTGCTGGGTTTTTGAGTTTTTAAATTTGTGAGTGTTTGACAATAGACACCATAAGCGAATCAAATATTTAAATAGTTGTTTGTAACGTAACAAATGTGGAAACAAAAACAAAAATAAATCTAAATAATAAATTGCCTACAATTTCTCGCTAGATCATAGAAAAAAACCACGAAATGCTAATTGGATTTACAATTTGTTTGGTTTTGAGTAAATTAAAAATAAGTTGTTAAGAAGGGTACAAACGAGGAAAAAGATTTCTAATGTGCCGTCAGAAGAGACAAATTAAGGAAAAATACAACATTTCCTATTCTGCGGTTTTTTTTTGCAAAATCGTAACGGCCAAGATTCTATTACGGTCTTTCAAGGAATATTAAAGTCATCCTTTTCATACATACATACTGTATTACTTAGTTTTGTATACCCACACCACAATAGTGGAGAGGTTATTACGCGTTTTAAAATATTGATCCTAGACCCACCTTAAAGTTAACCGATCGACTCCGATTCACTTTTAAAGTCGATTGAACGATGTCCTTCCGGCTGGCTGCCTGGCTGTCCATGTAAACCTTTTACGCAAAGTACAGATCGCAATTTTGGATATAATTTGATGAAGTTTGGTACATGGGTTCTAATTGTTACAAAGACCAATCCTAATTTCAAATAGCCCCCCATCAAGCTTCTTTCCGAAATAGAGTTCTTGTGCCCATAAACCATCTTATTAGGTTGGTAGGTTAGAATTAATTTAGTCCAAACTTATTTTCTTGCAATATAAATCATCAACTAAATTTTATTGGAATCGGTTCATATTTGGCCATATCACCCATACAAATACTAACTCCTAAAAAAGCTTTTAATGCCATAACTTCCATAAACATATTGGTATTGATGTAAAACCTGGCGACTATAGCTAACGATAGCGACTACATCATTACAAAATGTTGTGCTGGTAGGTCCAAAATTAACCATTTATTCTGGCGGGTCCATGGGTCCCAAATAGTCAACACTCTCGACCCTGACCCGTACTGTTCTTATCAAACTTAACAAAAAGATGATAACATTTAATTCCGTTCCGTTTTTTTATCAATGTAAAAAAAAAAATTATAGAACATTCAAATATAATGTTTGTCTACAGTATCACTACAATTGTTCTGGTTTTTAACGAAGAGCTCAACAATATACAAAAACCAGAAAGTACCAATTGAAAAACCAAAAAGTACTTAAAAGTCTTATCTTATAGATTCTCAATCACACTGGTCTCTGAATGTTGGATTTTATGTTTCTAGGTTCACTATTTATAAAAATTTAAATAGTACCAGTTGAGAAATAAAAAGTACCAAAAAGTTCCCTCTTATGTTTATTTTTATGTTTCTAGGTCCAATATTAAAGAAAATAAAAAAAAGTACCTATTGAAGAACAAAAAAGTACCAGCGAATGAAGACTTCGTTCGCTTAACTAACATGCAAAGCAAAAACAACATTTTATAATTTGTTTTTGTTTTAAATGTAATTTAAGCGAACGAAGACTTCATTCGCTATCGACGAACAGGCCATAAATTTTTAAAACAATAAAGATTTGCATCAGCTCGTTGTCTGTTGGTTTTAAACACTTTTGTACCCATTGTCTAGCATACACAAAAACTGCGTTAAAAACCACAGTCAATGTAGAAAAACTGCCATTTCTTTCACTTTTTCACGTGTCATTGGCCCAAAAAAAAAAAACTGTTGCTTTTACTTCTGATTCATTAAATGTTAAGTTGTACACAAATTTTCCTTTTTTGTTCGACAGTTTTTGGTTTCAACTGCAGTTTTGTTAACCCTGCACAAAAATGCTTCATTATGTCTGGGCACACAAAATATTAAAAAAGCATATTAGAAAGCGGTTGTTCATTTTGGGAATATTGATGAAAAAACATAATTTGTGAATAGAAAAAACGTATTTTTGTAAAGTTTCATATATGAAAGAACAAAAAAGTTCATGTATTTAGTACCAAAGGTAAAACTAATTGAACTTAAGAAGCTTTTATTTTGAAAACTCCACATTCTATATCTTCTGAAAGGTGTTCTAACATTATTTTGATAACTATTCCATTAGGAATATAATTTCAATGAGCTGAACTTTTCAAATGCAATTTTCTAAAAATGCCTTCGATATAACAAACGGTATCAAATAATTTAATATTAAACTGAGAACCCTTATGATTTTATCTGATGTATGAGCTTCATAGCTCCCAAACTAAAATCTTCTTGCCCTAAATTTATAAAGGCATCTCTAGTTTTAGAATTTTATTACTTTCAATGAAACTTGTTTATTTAGGTGGACTTTTTTACGTTCTTATTTATTAGAAAAATAAAAAATTTATTTTTAGAAAAAAATGTATGGAAAATTTAACTACACTGAAAGAATTTTCTTCGCAATACCAATGAATTTTGACATTAATCCCATGAAAAATTGCATTAGAAAGGAACCTATGCAGCGCTTCGTTGGATCAATGAAACCTGTTTCATTAAAATGTATTTAATGAAACATTACATTAGATCTATGAATATTATTCATTGGATGAATACTTTCAATAAAGTAAAATTTTTTTTTATTTTTTTTTAATTTTTATACCCTCCACCACAATAAGTTGTGAAGAGGGTATATTAAGTTTGTCATTCCGTGTGAAACTTTTTTTATTATTCATCTCAGACCCCATAAAGTATATATATTCTGGGTCCTTGAGTAATTCTAAGTCGATTTAGCCATGTCCGTATGTCTGTCCGTCTGTCCGTCTGTTGAAAACACGCTCACTTTCGAACAACTCAAAAGAAATGAACAAACTTGGTGCCAAATTGCTTGTAGTTATCCTAAGCAGTTTGGGATTGAAATCCAGCACAATCGGTTCAGTAGGACCAGAGCTATGAATCAAAATGTGGAGCCACCACCTAAAAAAATTGATAATTTTGTTACAAAAAATAACAGAAATGCTGGAACAAGGCACGGAATGAGATAAGATTTTGCAAGAATTTGTTTTATTTGACTGGAAATTACGCTGTTAAATTTCGTGAAGATCCGTCCATAATTTACTCTAAGCCCCATATAAACTAAACACTACTCCCGGAAATCAATTTAGTACGCCTAAAACCGTAAAAAATAATGCTAGCGTAACAAAATTTGGTACGTCGCAGTTTATTAAGATTAGAAATAACACTGTGAAATTTCGTGACGATCGGTCTATAATTTACCTTAGGCCCCATATAAACCCTACTACCGGAAAACAGTTTAGTACGCCTAAAACCGTAAAAAATAATGCAATCATTACAAATTTTGGCTCGTCACAGTTTTATGGGACTATAAATGATACTGTGAAATTTCGTGAATATCGGTACATAATTTACCCTAGGCCCCACAGAAACCCTACTCCCGGAAAACAGTTTAGTACACCTAAAACCATAATTAATAATGCTATCATAACAGAAATTGGTACGTCACAGTTTTAAAGGACTAGAAATGACGCTGTGAAATTTCGTGATGATCGGTCCATAATTTACCCTAGGCCCCAGTTTAAGATAATAATAACATCATACAGATATTACTCCTTAAACATTCGAACTGTCGGTGGAGGGTATCAAAGATTCGGCACAGCCGAATATAGCACTCTTACTTGTTTTTTTATTTTATTTTATTTTTTCTTATTTTATTTTATTTTTTTCCCTGTGTCTGGCGGGAATCGATTGCGCAACCTCGGTGCTGATAGACTAGCTCACTACCAGCTAGCCTACCGGGGCAGTGTAGTTTTTTGATAAAAAAAACTATGTTTTTTACTCAATTAAGAGCGTAAATATGAGATTAAATTGTCCATAACAACAATAACAACGTTGATAGAAAGTTTTTGTTTCATTACTATAATGACATTTTTCATTGTCATAATGAAAATTTTAATTTATGAAAGCATTATTGAAATAGTTGCTATAATAAAAAATTTTTTGATTTCTTAATTTTAGGTAAATATTTATTTTTTTATATTTGTTTTCAATCAGCCGATTTAAATTTAAAATAGCACACTAAATTATGAGGGGTTGTTCACAACTGTCGTATTTTTTCATGTTATTATTCTAAGACATATGACTTTATGACACCTTGTGAATCCCCCAAATGAAATTTTCATTTACCCAAGGAAAATTTTTTTATGAAAATGATTTATTAAATATATGAAGCATTTTTCTTTCAGTGTAAAAACACAATTTTAATGAACAATCTAATTTGGTAGCAGGGTTGTCAGATTTTTTTGAGCTTTATCGCCAAACCAGATGTCAGAAATCGCCAAACGTCAATTTGGTTCAGTTTTTGTATTTTTTTATTTTTTTTAAATAAATTTTGCATATAAAAAACGCTAGTATAATATGTGAGTCAAAAATCGCCAAAAACTGCGAAAAAATACAGAAAATTCGCCGAAAGTAAATTTTGTTTTGTTTCTGTAATTTTTTTTTTAAATAACATAAAATGGAGATCGTATAAGTATTCAGTTAAAAAAGCTTAAATTAAGTACACAAGTCTATAAGATCGTACACTTTAGCCTCACTGATTTCATTACTGGAGTTTTGACCTGCATACATACTATTAGAATTAAATAGTTACTGAATATAAAATTCACTTAAACTGATAACAAAACCAAAATCATAAGGAAAAAAGTTGCAAGTTTTTTTTTATATTAGTAATGATAACAAAAAATAACAAGCTGTTTAACAAAATCGCCGAAATAATATAAATGGTAATAATAGCCAGTGATGCCAACTTTTTGAGAACACAAAGCACTTTCAAATTTAAAAAAGCACTAAAATGCACAATTTCGAGCAAAAAAAAAAGCGTAAAAAAGCTCTAAGTCATTTTTACAAATTAATTAAACACAAAACAAATTGCATTCGTCCGTGCCGAATATTATACATATATGAACCTCCAAAATGGAAAAAGAAGGCGACGGCATTGATGGGGGCCATTTCCATTTAAGATTAAATAGTAAATATATATTAGCATTTGTGAATAAACATTTTTAAATGTACATATTATTATCTTCAATAAAAATAATATCATCCAAATTATTTGGATCATCATCAGATGAGTTTGAATTGGCCATAAAACCGTTTTAAAGTAATACAGTGCGAGCTCGATTTTCGTAACTTGAAAAAATCTGGCCTGTTGCAAATTCCGAAAATGACCGAACATTGCTTATAAAACTTGATGACAGCCTATCTATCTATATATATAAAAATGAAAAATGTTTCTATGTTTGTTTGTTTGTTTGTTTGTTTGTATGTTGGCTTATAGACTCCTAAACTACTGAACCGATTTTCCTGAAATTTTTACAGTAACATCACGTGAGCCCTAAAAATAAAATAGGCTATTATTTTTTCGATAGGATCAGGGGAATTGGTACCCCCCATTGGATGCTAATATTAAATATCGCATATCTTAAGAGTTGCTTCACGCATGTTGTTGAACTTTTGGTAGTAGGATCTTCTGAGCCCCGAAATTGAAATAAAGTAGCAGCCGGGGAAGTGGTTTCCCCCATAGGACGCCAATGTTTAATATCGAATATTTTAAGAACTGTTATAGTGAGCATGTTCAAACTTTGTAGAAGTCACTCTTATGGTATACTACACTATTGAAAATAAACCGGGTAGGCGCTGGGGGGGGGGGGGGGGGAAATACCTCTCATAGGATGCATATATTAAATATCGCTCAACTGAAGAACTATTAAAGGGAGAGTCATCAAACGTAGTTAAAGCTACTATTATGGCAAACTTTAAATTTCAGTATAGTAATGGGCGGGGTAGACAGAGGAGGAGCAGTTCCCCTCATAGATAGAAATATTAAAAAGAGCCGCTGCACGTATTTTGTTGAACTTTTAGTAGTAGGATCCTGTGAGCCCCAAAATTCAAATAAAATAGCAGCGGGGGAAGTGTTACCCCCCATAGGACGCCAATGTTTAATATCGCATATCTTAAGAACTGTTCTAGTCAGAATGTTCAAAATTTGCAGAAGTCACTCTTATGGTATACTACCCCAGCAAAAACTTACATTGCAAAGTAATGAGTTAAAAAGCTAATATAACGACTCTTCACTACTTATACATTGGCATTTTAACTCATTATTTTAACACGGTGATGTCATTGGAGGCAAGTACTTACCACCCTCGCTTACAAATAGGGAGTTAAATAAGTCATTACCACATTCGCTTACAAATAGGGACTTAAATAAGTTATTACTCCGATGTCACCAAAATTACAACTAAAATGTCATGACTATAAAATTTCCGTACAGCATAATTTTTCATATTAAAATTTATTACAAATTGTTTTTTATTTATAATAAAAAAAAAAACAAATTGTAAGAACAAATATTTTAAATCAATTTGTATTAGATTTGAAAAAACTTCAACCGTAGATGCATTTTATTACGAATGAATTATAAATTTCGTTAATCAACTCATACACAAGTACTTAGGTATCAAATTATATGTCAGCCACTACCAAATTACTTCTATGTAATGCAGATGGTATAAAGAAGTCATTGAAAAGTAAGTTGTTCAGTAATAGCAAGTCATTACCAAGTTTTTGCTGGGACACTTTTGAAAATAGAAATAAAGCGGGTAGGCGTAGGAGGGGAAATACCTCCCATAAGATCCATATATTAAATATCGCTCAACTGAAGAACAATTAAAGGGATAGTCTTTTCAATAAAGAAATGGGCGGGGTAGCCAGAGGAGGAGCAGCACCTCTCATAGATAGAAATATTAATAAGAGCCGCTGCAAGCAATTTGTTGAACTTTTGGTAGTAGGATCTTCTGAGCCCCAAAATTGAAACAAAGTAGCAGCGGGGGAAGTGTTACCCCCCATAGGACGCTAATGTTTAATATCGGATATCTTAAAAACTGTTATAGTGAGAAAGTTCAAACTTTGTAGAAGTCACTCTTATGGTATACTTCACTTTTGAAAATAAAAATAAAGCGGGTAGGCGCATAGGATGCATATATTAAATATCGCTCAACTGAAGAATTATTAAAGGGAGAGTCATCAAACGTAGTTAAAGCTACTATTATGGCAAACTTTAAATTTCAGTATAGTAATGGGCGGGGTAGACAGAGGAGGAGCAAGTCCCCTCATAGATAGAAATATAACTTAGAGCCGCTGCACTCATTTTGTTGAACTTTTTGTAGTATGATCTTCTGAACCCCAAAATTGAAATAAAATAGCAGCGGGGAAATGTTATCCCCCATAGGACGCCAATGTTAAATATCACATATCTTAAGAACTGTTATAGTTAGAATGTTCAAACTTAGTAGAAGTCACTCCTATGGTATACTACAGTTTTGAAAAAAAAAATTAAGCGAGAAGGCGCAGGGGGAAAAACCTTCCATATATATATATATATTAGTTCCTTTAAACTCCTACAAGGAGCATAGGGCCAAAACAAGTTGCTTCCAATATTCTCGATCCGATGCTCGATGTTTAAGTTCATTCCAATTTAGGTTTAGTTTGGACATCTCAATTGTTATCTGGCGTTTCCAGGTATGCGATGGACGTCCTGAACGGCGACTGCCTTATGGGTTCCACTCTAAAGCTTGTTTTGCTATATCTTCTGGTGGTTTTCGCAAAGTGTGACCTATCCAGGACCATTTTCGCTTGCGGATTTCATTTTGAATCGGTTGTTGGTTGGTTTCTGACCACAGTCGAGTGTTGGAAATTGTTGAGGGCCAGTATACCCGCAGAATCTTGCGTAGACATTTATTTATGAAAACTTGTATGGCTTGTATGTCTCGAGTTGCTGCATTCCACGTCTCGCATCCATATAACAAGGTGGATTTTACATTTGAATTAAACAGGCTTAGCTTTGTACGACGTGACATGTATGACGAGTTCCACACAGGATTTAGTTGCCCAAATGATTGACGAGCTTTATTTATTCGGCTGGAGATATCTGCGCCAGAGCCACCACTCCTGTCGAATATGCTACCAAGGTAGCAGAAAGATTCCACATCATCAAGTTGATGGGATTGTATAGTAAACCTTCCATAGAATGCATATATTAAATATCTCTCAACTAAAGAAGTGGTTAAAGCAGTGTAGCGAAGCGCACCGGGTTAAGCTAGTATTTTAATAAGAAACCTTATTTTTATCGTTTAAATCAATCTAAATTAAAATCGTGCAAAGTTTAATAAAACAATTGGTGTATGCTATTATCCAATTATTTTAACCTATGTATGCTTCTGAATAAAGAACACACATACGGTGTAAAATAGAAAAAACATGTATGTTTGCATTCTGATACTTAGTCAAAACTTTTTGCAATAGCACTTTAGGTAGAAGTGCAGAACACGCGGAAAACTTAAGCGCATGAAAAATGGCAGGTAACACTAGGTCACAAATAACAAACTTTTGTCTGTTATTTGTTTCTAGCATACTTTTTCTCATGGATTTGGACCTACTGAACACGAAAATGAATTTTAAAAATTTTTCTGTCGATTGGTTTGCGAGATACAAATTTTTTAATTTTTTTTTTTTAATTTTTGGAGGTACACTTACTATTTTGAGCATATCTTTAGTCTTCTTTGACCTATTTTATCCTACTACTACTCAAATTAAAGACAATTGAGCCGTCTACAACTTATTTTCAGAAAATTTTCAAATCGGGTTAGTAGTTTTGATGTTGGCGGCTTAAAAAGGTTAAAAAACTGGGTTTTTTTAGTAAAAATGTGGCTGAAAAATTCATATAAAAATTCATATAAAATATAAAACGCGATGTTAACAGCGATTTTAATTTTTTTACGTATAGCTGACACTTTTCCAAAGAAAATAAGCCCTTACTTAACAAAATCTGATGACAAATGGCCGACTTATTATTTTTTTGGTAAACGACCGAAATTCCTCTATTTCACGATTTTTTGATTTTCATTATTTGCACAGCTTACCTACCCAACGCAAACGAATAAATACATTTGAACTTAATTTAAAATAAACAAATTAGTCTTCGTATATTATTTTTTAATTTATTTACAGCACTACATGCTCAATGTATCGCACAATTAGCTAAACTAACGAAATTAAACTAACTAATTAAATTAAGCAAATCAACGCACAAAAAAAATTAGTAAAAACAAAGATATAAGTGTACATTTTATGCCATGTGGAAAAACTGCTGACTTCTTCTTTGTTTTTTGTATTCGCTGCAATCGGTCTCACGTATTAGGGTCCAAATATAGTCACCCATCATAGCCGTGTCATACATGCCCTGATAGCGTCGTTCCATAGCCTTCAATTCCTGATGAAAGCGCTCGCCGTGTTCGTCGCTCACGTCTCCTAAATTCTCAGGGAAAAAATCCAAATGAGAATGCAGAAAGTGTATTTTAAGTGACATGTGCACTCCCATGGCTTCATAGTTCTTTACCAGATCCTCAACTATGTCCTTATAATTCGGGCTTTTGTTGTTTCCTAAAAAGTTTTCCACAACAAGCCTGAAGGAATTCCATGCTGCGGCTTCGATGGGTGATAACAGCTTTGGGAATTTTTCATCTTTCAAAATTTTTTTTATCTCGGGTCCTGCGAAGACTCCTTCTTTAATTTTTGCCAGCGAAAGGTAAGGGAAAATTGACCGTAAATAGGCAAAAGCTTCACCTTCTTTGTCTAATTTTTTGGCAAAATTTTTAATCAAACCCAATTTTATGTGCAGCGGCGGAAGTATTATATTTTCACGGTTCTCTATTAGTGGTTTGCGCTGAACATTCGCTTCTCCAACTACAGGTTTCGTTCGTACCGACCATTTTTTTTTTATATAATGCTGATCATCAGCGCGGCTATTCCAAAGGCACAGAAAACAGCAATGTCGCGTATAGCCTCCTTGGAGTCCACACAGAATGGCCACAACTTTAAGGTCGGCGCATATTTTCCAATTGTATTTCCTATACTCTATGCATTTCAGCAAAATGTCCATAGTTTCATAGTTCTCCTTTGAATGAACCGCATGAGCAATAGGAACAGATGGCTTTTCATTCCCATTATGTAAGAGAACTGCCTTCAAGCTCTCTTTGTTGCTGTCAATAAACAACCTCCATTCGTTGGGGTTGTGAATTTGGTGAAGCTCTTGGAACAAGCCTGAAATGTCGCTGCAAAAACATATTTGGTCTTTCTTTGTATAAAATTTTGCATACTCCTTGTGACGGTTTCTGTACGTTGATACTTTCACTTCTGAAGCCGCAAATCCACACTCTATCATCCGAGACGCAAAAAGTTCGGATTTCTCCTTAGTGAGACCAAAATCGCGCACCCAATCGTTTAGTTCGGCCTGTGACAGTAATTTTCGCTTTGCACCCGGCTCAAATTCGCTTGCATTTGACTCGGACTCTTCTTCTGACGATTCTGCTTTTTGAAGAGATGCACCAGGGCACACTGGATATGGCACATCATGCGAATGTGGTACTGGAAGCGCAAACGATCCCACTTGAGCGTAGTTCCATTTAAAAAATCTTCCTACCCCACTGTTTGTGGTGAGGCAAAAATAACAGTCTGTGGAATGGCATAGCGGCTTTTTCCACATCATTGGTGTATCGAATTTCATATGGCGGCTAAAATTAAAATAAATTACTATATTCGCTATGTATAATGTGTTTAAATAAAAATTCTTACCTTCCGCCAGCTGCCCAGTTGGTTAAGATTATATAGCAAAGATCACACAGCGACTTAGGTGTCCATGGTTCTGTGATATTTGGTGAAATACCAAAATAATTCAAATAGTGCAATTGTACTGCTGGAGTAAACTTGTGTGCGTGATTTTTTTTTATAAACTGGCCACAAACATTGCAGAAATTGTCTGGATCGTTCAAACACTCGAACACACGTAGTCTTTTACTCATTGTCTTCCTTGCGTTTTCTAAATATTAACTTCTTTACACTTTCACAGACAGTTTTGAAATGCAATTGATAACCGTGTCTCCTTATGTTTAAATATGTATGAGCATGTAGTGCTGTAAATAAATTAAAAAATAATATACGAAGACTAATTTGTTTATTTTAAATTAAGTTCAAATGTATTTATTCGTTTGCGTTGGGTAGGTAAGCTGTGCAAATAATGAAAATCAAAAAATCGTGAAATAGAGGAATTTCGGTCGTTTACCAAAAAAATAATAAGTCGGCCATTTGTCATCAGATTTTGTTAAGTAAGGGCTTATTTTCTTTGGAAAAGTGTCAGCTATACGTAAAAAAATTAAAATCGCTGTTAACATCGCGTTTTATATTTTATATGAATTTTTATATGAATTTTTCAGCCACATTTTTACTAAAAAAACCCAGTTTTTTAACCTTTTTAAGCCGCCAACATCAAAACTACTAACCCGATTTGAAAATTTTCTGAAAATAAGTTGTAGACGGCTCAATTGTCTTTAATTTGAGTAGTAGTAGGATAAAATAGGTCAAAGAAGACTAAAGATATGCTCAAAATAGTAAGTGTACCTCCAAAAATTAAAAAAAAAAATTAAAAAATTTGTATCTCGCAAACCAATCGACAGAAAAATTTTTAAAATTCATTTTCGTGTTCAGTAGGTCCAAATCCATGAGAAAAAGTATGCTAGAAACAAATAACAAAATGGCTGTTGCCTAGTGTAACACAACGCTCATTATAAAAGCATTTTCTGTCAGCTGTTTTTAATTTATTTAACACTTTACTTATACGGCTTTTTTTGGATTTAAATTCTTTGCGCTTTTTTGTACGGTCTCCGACTGCATGTATTTTAACAATTCCTGATACTTTCCAAGCCATTTTCTATTTTTGAAGCAGTTGCTAGGAAGCTTAGCTCTAATCTCGTAAATAAAGTTTTTGGTAAAACGAAATCTTAAAATCTTTACAGGCCTTTTCAAAATTGTACGCCAAAAAGCAAAGCTCATCTTAATCATCCTTTATATAATCGTAGTTTTAAAAAATGGTAGAAAAAAATAAAAAATTGTAAAAAGCACTAAAGGCACCAACGAAAAATTGAAAAAGCACCAAGCAAGTGCTTTTCCTTAGTTTGGCACTATGGATAAAATTTTGGCGTTTTGAGGCATCAAAAAGCACTATGTTGGCATCACTGAAAATAGCCATGTAAATCGCCAGTTATATCAGAAATCACCACAAAAGTCGCCAAATGGGAAATCCCATCGCCAAAACCGTTTCAAAATCGCCATATCTGACAGCCCTGTTTGGTGGTAATACCGCAATTATGTATACAGTTCTGTTTGTTTTTCAATTTAAATAGTTTCCATAAAAAGAAGTATGATCTTATAAACAATATAGTGTGTTCTTGTTCGATTAATCGAACAATTTTAGACGATTAATTGTTCGAATAATTAAAAATTGCTAATTTCGTTAAAGGATTAATCGAAGAAATTATACCCATTGATCGAATAATAATAATATGTAGTATTTCTGTTAAATGTATAATTTTTTTAAAGTTTTAAGTCGAATAAACAAATTAAATGCATGTATCCTGTCCGTTGGAATTAAAAAAAAGAAGTCATGTCTAGTTAGTTATTTAGATTATATTTTTGTTATATTGTCTCAACACAATTTAATAATTCATTTCACAAAAGAAAAAACGACAAAAGTATGCTAAGTTAAAGATTTTTATTATTTTATCGGGTATGTTCAAGAAACTGCTCCACCAACAAAATCAAAGGGGGCTACAAGTGGTTCAATGAATAAATAATTTAAACAATATACTGCGATCGATTCTCTAGAGGAAATTATTTGCAGAAGCATAGCGAGGATGGAATGTCCGAGAAAAGTTTAAAGAATCCAAAGTGATATTGACTGTTCTAAAATATAAGTGCCTAAGGGCAAGTTGTATTTAAAAAATAATGTTTTTTTACTAACTTTATAAAATTTCTGGATTTAGAGTTATTTGATTAAATGATAAATTTTAAAATTTGATTCGTTTAATCGAATAAGATAAAAATGTCCAAAAAAATGCATCCTAGGCGCTGCAGGGTCCAAATTTAAGAATTTTATTAAACCGCCATCTGTGTTTGGTTGAAATTCTTAAATTTGGCTGCTGCAGCGCCTAGAATGCCCCTAGATAGCTAAAATGTATGACCAACCCCACTTAATTTTTTATCTCAATCATTTATTTCGAACACACCTACGCGCTATCTCCATTCCTTAAGGGGGCTCCCATACAAAATTTTCAATGCAGACCAGAAATATATTGAAGAAAAAGTCCCATAAATGCCCAGGAGTTGCCCCTAGTGGGATAAAATATATGACCGACCTCAATTAGTTTTTTGTCTTTAACATTTTCTCGATACATACTTGCCCCTATCTCCACTTTTTAGGGGGGCTCCCATACAAATATTGCGGTTTATGAAATTCTTAAATTAAATTAACTAATTTTGTGAATAAAATCAAAAGTTGCTAACAGATTTTAATTATAAATCATTTGTTTTGTTAGTATATGTCTGCAAAAAATTAGAATTTTTTTAAAAACAAAAATTTCGACAGTTTGATAAAAAAATTGTTTTTTTTTCCAAAAAAAAAAAATTATGTTTCTAAAACGACTGCTCAAACTAAAAAAAAGTTTTACTTTTCTTAAAGGAAATTTTATTGCGGAATTTTTTTGGTGTTTACAATAAACTAAACCGTTTTTGAGTTACGCGAATATATGTTGTGAAACCTCCTCCATTTTCAAAATAACGGTATATCTCGAAAACAAGAGCTAACTTAAAACCATTGGGTTCAGCGGACCTAAATTATGCTAAAACGCCATGTGCCTGGCTTGTCTAAAAAAAGTGCACAGAGTAATTTAATCGAACAAAAATAAAAACCGATTAAAAAAACACCCTAAAAAAATTAATAATTTTTACTTTTTCGCCCTTGTTACCTTGGACGAAAAAAAAACTGTTGTTTGATTTATGTATGTTTGTATGTATGTGTTTTGTTTAAGTGCTATTTTTGTTTTTTGTCGAAAAATTCTTTTGTTAGTCAAATTAAATAGACGTTATTAAAGTTCAGAGAACTTTAAAACTCAAACCCAATAAACCAAAGAAATAAGTATGTATGTATGTACATTATGGTCAGTGTTGCCAATTTAGCCATTTAGTGGCTATATTTAGCCATTTGACCCTGGTTAGCCATTAAAAAATGAGTTTAGCCATTAGCCATTTTTCAACTTTTTTAGCCATACAATTTTTTTGTCGTTTTTCTTTTAAAAGAATAATTTTTATTTTATTATAAAAATTTATAAAAGTAATGTAAACATTTTGAATAATTAAAACGCCTTTAATTTAAATCACAACTTTTACAAATGTTGAAAATCGCTATAAACTATGACGCTGAAACATCTTTCAAAATAAAGGAACAGTATTCCAATATTAAATTTATAAAATCGATCAAAAAAAACATCGCTCTTTCTTTCTGGTTGCAAGTATTTCAATAAAGGGATGCAGGCGGTAACAATTGTTTTAGAAATTTCAGAATAGATTATAAAGTTGCTCTCACTTCCATGGTATAATGCTGAAGTAGAGATATGGTGTTTAGCCAAGTAAACATCGTTAAAAGTAATTTGAGAAATAGGTTACATTAAGCAACCGTTAATTCGATTTTATCAATTAGGTAAATATTTTACCATAACAATACAATATATAAATACCACCACCACAATAGTGGAGAGGGTACTACACAGAAAAAATTATTTTTCCAATTCAAACAAAAAATTTGTAGAATCAAACAATTTTTTGTCTAAAATCGGTCCTACAAACAAATTCGCATATTCAAACAATTTATTTGCATTTTGTTTATTGGAAAAAAAACGCCGATTTTTTCAAACAAATAATTTTACAGAATCAAACAAAAAGTTTACTGAAATTCATATAAATTTCAAACAAATAATTTTGCTGAATCAAACAAAAAAGTTTTGGCACAAGCAATGACGCAAACACAAGCAAGCACTGTTGGCGAAGATGAAGCAGAGCAGAGCGGCCGGCTGGCTTTGATACACATTTTTTTGTTGGAATAATTTTTGAACGAAGTCATATTTATACTCACAGTGTTTTTCTTCATCACTCACTGTTGCTTTATCCTTTCCTTTGCTAAAGAAGAAGAAATGTAACCAAAAACGGCGGCAGACCGTCTCGACATGTTTTCCGCCATCATTATATTTTTGTATTTGATGTATTTAAACAAACTATTTGAAAAAATTGAATACGGGATTTTGTTTTTTTTTACCAACTTTGAAACCAACCAAAAATTTATTTCGTTTCTTATAATGTGTTTTTTCTGTTGTTTAAAAAATATGAAACGTTTTTTTTACCTGCTATTGTTTTTGTTGTTTTTTTGCTACAAACTTCGTCACGCTATTTTATCATTTTTCTTATTGCTGTACTTTTTTAAAGCGTCCAAAAATAGACTGCATGTGTTTTTTGTTGTAGTTCTTATATTTCACATAAAGAAGTGTTGCTTACAACCAATAAAAAAATGCAAAAAGACGACAACATTAAAGAGCGTTAAATATTTCATACAAAATTATGAAAACTTCAAACCAATACCGCGTTTATTAAATTTTTTAAGAGTTGTCCACATTTTTGTTGGTTAAATAAAAATCAAACAAAAATATTGATTGAATCAGTAAAAAAATTTGTAGAAATCAAAAAAATTTTCAAACAAGCGTTTGTTTGAAAATAATTCGGCAATAATTTTTTCTGTGTATGCGATTATGCTGATGTCTGTAACACCCTAAAACATTGGTCCCTAGCCCACCTTTACGTATACCGATTAACTCAGAATCACTTTCTGAGTCGAATTAACGATGTTTGTCCGGCTGGCTGGCTGTCCATGTAAACGTTGTGCGCAAAGTACAGGTCGCAATTTAGAGATTATTTGATAAAATTTGGTACAAAGGTTCTAATGTGGTGTAGAATATCATAAAGTCGGGTTTAAACGAACTTTACTTTCTTACTTGTTTTTTATTGTAGATCTGGACTCAAAAGGTTGGGTAAATGTTGTCGTGACTATGATTTTCCTTCAAATTATTTAAAAATTATGATTATTTGAAACTAATGAGTGATTCCTATGAGACATCGAATTTTTCGATGATTTAATTTTTTAACATTATTTTATTTTAATATTAATTTACGTTTATTCTTATTTAGCAAATTGATCTTAACTCACAATTTCATCGTAAACAACTTTAAATGAATTATTTATATTTTGTTATTGAATTTTAATGTGTTTTTATTTAAAAAAGCTTTTAGCCATTTTTTAGCCCATTTTTAGCCATTTTTTGCCGTTAATTTAGCCATTTTTGGTCACCAAGTTTTGGCAACACTGATTAGGGTAGAAGTCATTTTTGAAAAAATTTACGTATCAAACCGTGATAGCCAATACTAAACAAGTTATAAAAATTGTGTTGCTGGTCATTTTAGTAGAAAAACCTTCCGCACCAATTACCTAGCTTGGGACAGTGGCACAGAATGTGCTCAACTGTCTCCAACTCCTCTGGGTCCCCACACAACCTGCATATATCCGACAAGTCAGATCCCATTCTAATCGCCATCCTGCCTATCATACAGTGGTCCGTGATAATACCTATCATGGTTCTGACGCAGGCCTTTCTCTTGCCCAGCAGAGCATCCGAATTTGACCTATTAAGCACCGGCTACAGGATGCGCGATACCCGTCAGTCTATTCGGCCCCGCTTATCCCGATTAGCCCCGCTCAGAACCCATTCCCTAATTCTTTCAAAGTAGAAGCCCATTGGAGGCCTTACCACCTGCAAACTGTCAGGATCCTCTATTTCCGAGCCCAGTCACGCCAGCTCATCAGCTATCTCGTTGCCGGTGATGTTTCCGTGACTCGTTACCCAGCACATCGTCACCACATAATTCCCTTAGATCTCTCCTAGAGCCCTCCTGCAATCATACACTATCATGGAGTTCACATAACAGCCCATAAAGGCCTTAAGAGCCGAGGCCCTAGCAATGATGCTCCCTACCAATTACACGGCCCTAAGAATTCCCAGTACCTCCGCCTTAAACACACTGCAGACGTCAGGAAGACCTTCTGTTGTCCAGATCCTCAATGTATACTCCCGCTCCCGTGCCCTTCATCTTCGAGCCATCAGTGAAAATAGCAAATCCCCTATACAAACTGCCCTGACCTTACCAGCTCTCCCTAGACGGCAATATTACCTCTGGCAAGTGCCCAAAATCAACCCTAGTGCCCACATAATCCGTGGAGCCGGGCGGATCCAGGAAATAACCACCATCGCTAATTTCAACAAAGATCCTCGCGTGAGCCTCCGTGAAATTTCCTATCAGTCCCAACTCTTACAGTACAAGAATGCTCGTGGCTGCCATCGCATAATGCTCTATAGGCAGAGGATGTAGAATAACATGCAGGACCGCCTGAGGCATTATTCTCATGGCCCCTGCCTTGCCCACCGAAGCACACCTCTGAGCCATAGACATAAGGTCCCTTCAACTAGCCAGTCTCAATGCCTTTCACCAAACACAGCATCCATACGAAAGAATGTATCTAACAACCGAAGTATACAGCCATCACACCACTGACGGCCGGCTCCTACCTATCGGTGATCTGCAAGCATAGTAGGCATTGAGACCCCTCCTAAGTCTGTCCTGAGTATTCCTCTCCAGGACAGCTTACTGTCCAGAAAAACTCCTAGATACTTAGTACTATCAGATAGTTCCCCTAGTACCGGCCGCCGAAAATTCTCCACCTTGTACCTCCTAGTAAAAAGAACTAACTCTGTCTTCTCCGGATTGACTGCCAGACCCTTATGAGTCACCCATGCCGCCAGTACACCCAGCGCCCCGTGCATGACTTCGCTAACTTTTTACAGAAACTTGCCCGTTACCAATTTAACAACATCATCCATGTAAGCGACGACCTTCTGACTTAACCTGTCAAAAAGTCCCAGAACGACATTGACAGCCAAGAGCCACAATAAGCGAGGGAGAGAGAACTCCCCTGTGGGGTCCCCCTATCCACAAGTTACGTTAGGCGCTCGTTTCCCCAGTCCGAATGAATAATTCTGATGCTTAGAAGCAGACCAAGAATAATGGAACCGCTAAATCACTCAGATCCTGCCTAATAGGCACCAAGGTGGATTCCCTGTTCCATACAACCCACCACATCGTGAAGCGCGCTCTGAACAGAACTACCCTTAAGATATGCGTGTTGAGCGCCGCTAGTGATGCCGGCGTCAATCTTCGTCCTCAGCTGTAGATCGATCAGTCGTTCTAATGTCTTCAAAAGAAAAGACGATACGCTGATTGGTCCAAAATCCATGGGTTAAGAGTGACCGGTTCTACCTGCCTTGGGTTTGAAAATAACCGTGACCGCTCTCCACCCTCTAGGAATGTAGCCGCTTAGCAAACATACCCTGAATAGTTCAACTAGCAATAGGAGTGATGATCCCTGAATATTCTGTAGCATAACCGGAAATCTACCATTTGTTCCTGCCGATTTGTACGAACGAAAAGTATTAACCGCCCATCTAACCTTATCCAAGGTATTAATTTTCCTCACTGCTTCCTTTACCTCAACTCCCGAGAAGGGGTTACCACACTGTTGCCCCGTCCCAGGATCCACACATCTCGGGAAATGAGTCTGCATAAGCAAACAGAAAGGCTCAGAGCTAGATGCATAAATCCCGGTTTTGTGGGACAAAACTCGGTCACACCCTGTTGTGCTTCTTAGGGGTTTTTTTTTTCCTTTGAATCAACTACACTTTGCCTCACGCTGTGATCACTTCCGTTGGTCGTAAAACTTTTGTAACACACTGTACCTAACGGGCAGGAATGCGAATAGTAAAATAACAACCAACAACAAAGCATACAATCGCGACAAACAAGTAACACTAACAACACACACAGCAAACAAGTAACAATAACAAAGCAAGCAGTTTTAAACATGTAAACAACAAGCAACAAGATATGAATAAGACGAGTAAAGAGACATAACAATAACAACTACGGGTACTGATTGTTGTTAGTGCAAAACATAATACTGATTTTAGTATAAAAGGAGCAACATAAACGTTGAAAGGATGACTTGTTATCCAGCCGAGCTCGAGAACACATCAGGTAAGAAATGGCAAAGTAGAATCCTAGTAAAACAAACCCAGTAGACAATTTCACCGAGTGGTTCTCTAACACGGAGTGAAATTCTAGTAAAACAGCCCAGTATACAATTTCACCGAGTGGTTTTCTAACACGGAGTGAAATTTTAGTAAAACAACCCAGTAGACAATTTCACCGAGTGGTTCTCTAACACGGAGTGAAATTCTAGTAACACAACCCAGTAGACAATTTCACCGAGTGGTTTTCTAACACGGAGTGAAATTCTAGTAAAATAACCCAGTAGACAATTTCACCGAGTGGTTTTCTAACACGGAGTGAAATTCTAGTAAAACAACCCAGTAAACAATTTCACCGAGTGGTTTTCTAACACGGAGTGAAATTCTAGTAAAACAACCCAGTAGACAATTTCACCGAGTGGTTCCCTAACACGGAGTGAAATTCTAGTAAAACAACCCAGTAAACAATTTCACCGAGTGGTTTTCTAACACAGAGTGAAATTCTAGTAAAACAACCCAGTAGACAATTTCACCGAGTGGTTTTCTAACACGGAGTGAAATTCTAGTAAAACAACCCAGTAGACAATTTCACCGAGTGGTTTTCTAACACGGAGTGAAATTCTAGTAAAACAACCCAGTAGACAATTTCGCCGAGTGGTTTTCTAACACGGAGTGAAATTCTAGCAAAACAACCCAGTAGACAATTTCGCCGAGTGGTTTTCGAACACGGAGTGAAATTCTAGTAAAACAACCCAGTAGACAATTTCACCGAGTGGTTTTCTAACACGGAGTGAAATTCTAGTAAAACAACCCAGTAGACAATTTCACCGAGTGGTTTTCTAACACAGAGTGAAATTCTAGTAAAACAACCCAGTAGACAATTTCACCGAGTGGTTTTCCAACACGGAGTGAAATTCTAGTAGAACAACCCAGTAGACAATTTCACCGAGTGGGTCTCTAACACGGAGTGAAATTCTAGTAAAACAACCCAGTAAACAATTTCACCGAGTAGTTTTCTAGCACGGAGTGAAATTCTAGTAAAACAACCCAGAAGACAATTTCACCGAGTGGTTTTCTAACACGGGGTGAAATTCTAGTAAAACAACCCAGTAGACAATTTCACCGAGTGGTTTTCTAACACGGAGTGAAATTCTAGTAAAACAACCCAGTAGACAATTTCGCCGAGTGGTTTTCTAACACGGAGTGAAATTCTAGCAAAACAACCCAGTAGACAATTTCGCCGAGTGGTTTTCGAACACGGAGTGAAATTCTAGTAAAACAACCCAGTAGACAATTTCACCGAGTAGTTTTCTAACACGGAGTGAAATTCTAGTAAAACAACCCAGTAGACAATTTCACCGAGTGGTTTTCTAACACGGAGTGAAATTCTAGTAAAACAACCCAGTAGACAATTTCACCGAGTGGTTTTCCAACACGGAGTGAAATTCTAGTAGAACAACCCAGTAGACAATTTTACCGAGTGGGTCTCTAACACGGAGTGAAATTCTAGTAAAACAACCCAGTAAACAATTTCACCGAGTAGTTTTCTAGCACGGAGTGAAATTCTAGTAAAACAACCCAGAAGACAATTTCACCGAGTGGTTTTCTAACACGGAGTGAAATTCTAGTAAAACAACCCAGTAGACAATTTCACCGAGTGGTTTTCTAACACGGAGCGAAATTCTAGTAAAACAACCCAGTAGACAATTTCGCCGAGTGGTTTTCTAACACGGAGTGAAATTCTAGTAAAACAACCCAGTAGACAATTTCACCGAGTGGTTTTCTAACACGGAGTGAAAATCTAGTAAACACAACCCAGTAGACAATTTCACCGCGTGGTTTTTCTAACACAGAGTGATATTCGGTAAACAAACAAAATACCCAGTAGACAAATTTCCCAGCGTGTTTTCCTAACACCAAACAAAATATCCGATAGAGCGAGATTTAGTACAACCCGAAGAATCCCGTAGTGACAACCCCATTAGTGTTTTCTCTCCAAAGTTCCCCGTAACAAGCGGCACAACAAAGCTTCAAACACTGGAATTTATACCAGCTTAAGCAACCAAGTGTCAACAGCAACGAGGCAAGAGAGGACATAACACGGAAGGAGTGCTAAGGCGATAAAAGCGGAACACAACGCAACTTAATTATTTTCATAACTTGTAAATTATAATCCTAATAGTACTAATAAAATTATTGAATTTATTAAAAAATTAAATAAAACTCAACACGTGTCATATTTTCTTGTAACGGACCTGGACAAGGCTGAGTATACCCCAAATAAAGTCGTTACAAGTGGCGCCCGAGCAGGGACATCAACAGGAAAATAACACAGGAAGGTAACAAAGAGGCAAGATGGTAAAGATGAACTGGGTGTACAGTCTGAGAAAAGAAGAGCTGGTAGCCTATGGCGAAGAATTCGGCTTAGACTCGAGTGGCACAGTGGAAGAAATACGACGACGTTTTTCGGAATTTATCAAAGGCGGTGATCACCAACCCGATGAATTGTTACGGCTTGAGCAATTGGAGCGGACACACGGGAAAGCAGCATCGCCAGCTAAGCAGGAAACAACTGAAAAAAAAATATATATATGGTGTTGCTTAATATTTTTTTTCCGGAAGAAAGGGAGGAGTGTGACGACAAGTTTTGTGGGACAAAACTCGGTCACACCCTGTTGTGCTTCTTAGGGGTTTTTTTTTCCTTTGAATCAACTACACTTTGCCTCACGCTGTGATCACTTCCGTTGGTCGTAAAACTTTTGTAACACACTGTACCTAACGGGCAGGAATGCGAATAGTAAAATAACAACCAACAACAAAGCATACAATCGCGACAAACAAGTAACACTAACAACACACACAGCAAACAAGTAACAATAACAAAGCAAGCAGTTTTAAACATGTAAACAACAAGCAACAAGATATGAATAAGACGAGTAAAGAGACATAACAATAACAACTACGGGTACTGATTGTTGTTAGTGCAAAACATAATACTGATTTTAGTATAAAAGGAGCAACATAAACGTTGAAAGGATGACTTGTTATCCAGCCGAGCTCGAGAACACATCAGGTAAGAAATGGCAAAGTAGAATCCTAGTAAAACAAACCCAGTAGACAATTTCACCGAGTGGTTCTCTAACACGGAGTGAAATTCTAGTAAAACAGCCCAGTATACAATTTCACCGAGTGGTTTTCTAACACGGAGTGAAATTTTAGTAAAACAACCCAGTAGACAATTTCACCGAGTGGTTCTCTAACACGGAGTGAAATTCTAGTAACACAACCCAGTAGACAATTTCACCGAGTGGTTTTCTAACACGGAGTGAAATTCTAGTAAAATAACCCAGTAGACAATTTCACCGAGTGGTTTTCTAACACGGAGTGAAATTCTAGTAAAACAACCCAGTAAACAATTTCACCGAGTGGTTTTCTAACACGGAGTGAAATTCTAGTAAAACAACCCAGTAGACAATTTCACCGAGTGGTTCCCTAACACGGAGTGAAATTCTAGTAAAACAACCCAGTAAACAATTTCACCGAGTGGTTTTCTAACACAGAGTGAAATTCTAGTAAAACAACCCAGTAGACAATTTCACCGAGTGGTTTTCTAACACGGAGTGAAATTCTAGTAAAACAACCCAGTAGACAATTTCACCGAGTGGTTTTCTAACACGGAGTGAAATTCTAGTAAAACAACCCAGTAGACAATTTCGCCGAGTGGTTTTCTAACACGGAGTGAAATTCTAGCAAAACAACCCAGTAGACAATTTCGCCGAGTGGTTTTCGAACACGGAGTGAAATTCTAGTAAAACAACCCAGTAGACAATTTCACCGAGTGGTTTTCTAACACGGAGTGAAATTCTAGTAAAACAACCCAGTAGACAATTTCACCGAGTGGTTTTCTAACACAGAGTGAAATTCTAGTAAAACAACCCAGTAGACAATTTCACCGAGTGGTTTTCCAACACGGAGTGAAATTCTAGTAGAACAACCCAGTAGACAATTTCACCGAGTGGGTCTCTAACACGGAGTGAAATTCTAGTAAAACAACCCAGTAAACAATTTCACCGAGTAGTTTTCTAGCACGGAGTGAAATTCTAGTAAAACAACCCAGAAGACAATTTCACCGAGTGGTTTTCTAACACGGGGTGAAATTCTAGTAAAACAACCCAGTAGACAATTTCACCGAGTGGTTTTCTAACACGGAGTGAAATTCTAGTAAAACAACCCAGTAGACAATTTCGCCGAGTGGTTTTCTAACACGGAGTGAAATTCTAGCAAAACAACCCAGTAGACAATTTCGCCGAGTGGTTTTCGAACACGGAGTGAAATTCTAGTAAAACAACCCAGTAGACAATTTCACCGAGTAGTTTTCTAACACGGAGTGAAATTCTAGTAAAACAACCCAGTAGACAATTTCACCGAGTGGTTTTCTAACACGGAGTGAAATTCTATTAAAACAACCCAGTAGACAATTTCACCGAGTGGTTTTCCAACACGGAGTGAAATTCTAGTAGAACAACCCAGTAGACAATTTTACCGAGTGGGTCTCTAACACGGAGTGAAATTCTAGTAAAACAACCCAGTAAACAATTTCACCGAGTAGTTTTCTAGCACGGAGTGAAATTCTAGTAAAACAACCCAGAAGACAATTTCACCGAGTGGTTTTCTAACACGGAGTGAAATTCTAGTAAAACAACCCAGTAGACAATTTCACCGAGTGGTTTTCTAACACGGAGCGAAATTCTAGTAAAACAACCCAGTAGACAATTTCGCCGAGTGGTTTTCTAACACGGAGTGAAATTCTAGTAAAACAACCCAGTAGACAATTTCACCGAGTGGTTTTCTAACACGGAGTGAAAATCTAGTAAACACAACCCAGTAGACAATTTCACCGCGTGGTTTTTCTAACACAGAGTGATATTCGGTAAACAAACAAAATACCCAGTAGACAAATTTCCCAGCGTGTTTTCCTAACACCAAACAAAATATCCGATAGAGCGAGATTTAGTACAACCCGAAGAATCCCGTAGTGACAACCCCATTAGTGTTTTCTCTCCAAAGTTCCCCGTAACAAGCGGCACAACAAAGCTTCAAACACTGGAATTTATACCAGCTTAAGCAACCAAGTGTCAACAGCAACGAGGCAAGAGAGGACATAACACGGAAGGAGTGCTAAGGCGATAAAAGCGGAACACAACGCAACTTAATTATTTTCATAACTTGTAAATTATAATCCTAATAGTACTAATAAAATTATTGAATTTATTAAAAAATTAAATAAAACTCAACACGTGTCATATTTTCTTGTAACGGACCTGGACAAGGCTGAGTATACCCCAAATAAAGTCGTTACAGTGTTTTGTTTAAGTGCTATTTTTGTTTTTTGTCGAAAAATTCTTTTGTTAGTCAAATTAAATAGACGTTATTAAAGTTCAGAGAACTTTAAAACTCAAACCCAATAAACCAAAGAAATAAGTATGTATGTATGTACATTATGGTCAGTGTTGCCAATTTAGCCATTTAGTGGCTATATTTAGCCATTTGACCCTGGTTAGCCATTAAAAAATGAGTTTAGCCATTAGCCATTTTTCAACTTTTTTAGCCATACAATTTTTTTGTCGTTTTTCTTTTAAAAGAATAATTTTTATTTTATTATAAAAATTTATAAAAGTAATGTAAACATTTTGAATAATTAAAACGCCTTTAATTTAAATCACAACTTTTACAAATGTTGAAAATCGCTATAAACTATGACGCTGAAACATCTTTCAAAATAAAGGAACAGTATTCCAATATTAAATTTATAAAATCGATCAAAAAAAACATCGCTCTTTCTTTCTGGTTGCAAGTATTTCAATAAAGGGATGCAGGCGGTAACAATTGTTTTAGAAATTTCAGAATAGATTATAAAGTTGCTCTCACTTCCATGGTATAATGCTGAAGTAGAGATATGGTGTTTAGCCAAGTAAACATCGTTAAAAGTAATTTGAGAAATAGGTTACATTAAGCAACCGTTAATTCGATTTTATCAATTAGGTAAATATTTTACCATAACAATACAATATATAAATACCACCACCACAATAGTGGAGAGGGTACTACACAGAAAAAATTATTTTTCCAATTCAAACAAAAAATTTGTAGAATCAAACAATTTTTTGTCTAAAATCGGTCCTACAAACAAATTCGCATATTCAAACAATTTATTTGCATTTTGTTTATTGGAAAAAAAACGCCGATTTTTTCAAACAAATAATTTTACAGAATCAAACAAAAAGTTTACTGAAATTCATATAAATTTCAAACAAATAATTTTGCTGAATCAAACAAAAAAGTTTTGGCACAAGCAATGACGCAAACACAAGCAAGCACTGTTGGCGAAGATGAAGCAGAGCAGAGCGGCCGGCTGGCTTTGATACACATTTTTTTGTTGGAATAATTTTTGAACGAAGTCATATTTATACTCACAGTGTTTTTCTTCATCACTCACTGTTGCTTTATCCTTTCCTTTGCTAAAGAAGAAGAAATGTAACCAAAAACGGCGGCAGACCGTCTCGACATGTTTTCCGCCATCATTATATTTTTGTATTTGATGTATTTAAACAAACTATTTGAAAAAATTGAATACGGGATTTTGTTTTTTTTTACCAACTTTGAAACCAACCAAAAATTTATTTCGTTTCTTATAATGTGTTTTTTCTGTTGTTTAAAAAATATGAAACGTTTTTTTTACCTGCTATTGTTTTTGTTGTTTTTTTGCTACAAACTTCGTCACGCTATTTTATCATTTTTCTTATTGCTGTACTTTTTTAAAGCGTCCAAAAATAGACTGCATGTGTTTTTTGTTGTAGTTCTTATATTTCACATAAAGAAGTGTTGCTTACAACCAATAAAAAAATGCAAAAAGACGACAACATTAAAGAGCGTTAAATATTTCATACAAAATTATGAAAACTTCAAACCAATACCGCGTTTATTAAATTTTTTAAGAGTTGTCCACATTTTTGTTGGTTAAATAAAAATCAAACAAAAATATTGATTGAATCAGTAAAAAAATTTGTAGAAATCAAAAAAATTTTCAAACAAGCGTTTGTTTGAAAATAATTCGGCAATAATTTTTTCTGTGTATGCGATTATGCTGATGTCTGTAACACCCTAAAACATTGGTCCCTAGCCCACCTTTACGTATACCGATTAACTCAGAATCACTTTCTGAGTCGAATTAACGATGTTTGTCCGGCTGGCTGGCTGTCCATGTAAACGTTGTGCGCAAAGTACAGGTCGCAATTTAGAGATTATTTGATAAAATTTGGTACAAAGGTTCTAATGTGGTGTAGAATATCATAAAGTCGGGTTTAAACGAACTTTACTTTCTTACTTGTTTTTTATTGTAGATCTGGACTCAAAAGGTTGGGTAAATGTTGTCGTGACTATGATTTTCCTTCAAATTATTTAAAAATTATGATTATTTGAAACTAATGAGTGATTCCTATGAGACATCGAATTTTTCGATGATTTAATTTTTTAACATTATTTTATTTTAATATTAATTTACGTTTATTCTTATTTAGCAAATTGATCTTAACTCACAATTTCATCGTAAACAACTTTAAATGAATTATTTATATTTTGTTATTGAATTTTAATGTGTTTTTATTTAAAAAAGCTTTTAGCCATTTTTTAGCCCATTTTTAGCCATTTTTTGCCGTTAATTTAGCCATTTTTGGTCACCAAGTTTTGGCAACACTGATTAGGGTAGAAGTCATTTTTGAAAAAATTTACGTATCAAACCGTGATAGCCAATACTAAACAAGTTATAAAAATTGTGTTGCTGGTCATTTTAGTAGAAAAACCTTCCGCACCAATTACCTAGCTTGGGACAGTGGCACAGAATGTGCTCAACTGTCTCCAACTCCTCTGGGTCCCCACACAACCTGCATATATCCGACAAGTCAGATCCCATTCTAATCGCCATCCTGCCTATCATACAGTGGTCCGTGATAATACCTATCATGGTTCTGACGCAGGCCTTTCTCTTGCCCAGCAGAGCATCCGAATTTGACCTATTAAGCACCGGCTACAGGATGCGCGATACCCGTCAGTCTATTCGGCCCCGCTTATCCCGATTAGCCCCGCTCAGAACCCATTCCCTAATTCTTTCAAAGTAGAAGCCCATTGGAGGCCTTACCACCTGCAAACTGTCAGGATCCTCTATTTCCGAGCCCAGTCACGCCAGCTCATCAGCTATCTCGTTGCCGGTGATGTTTCCGTGACTCGTTACCCAGCACATCGTCACCACATAATTCCCTTAGATCTCTCCTAGAGCCCTCCTGCAATCATACACTATCATGGAGTTCACATAACAGCCCATAAAGGCCTTAAGAGCCGAGGCCCTAGCAATGATGCTCCCTACCAATTACACTGCCCTAAGAATTCCCAGTACCTCCGCCTTAAACACACTGCAGACGTCAGGAAGACCTTCTGTTGTCCAGATCCTCAATGTATACTCCCGCTCCCGTGCCCTTCATCTTCGAGCCATCAGTGAAAATAGCAAATCCCCTATACAAACTGCCCTGACCTTACCAGCTCTCCCTAGACGGCAATATTACCTCTGGCAAGTGCCCAAAATCAACCCTAGTGCCCACATAATCCGTGGAGCCGGGCGGATCCAGGAAATAACCACCATCGCTAATTTCAACAAAGATCCTCGCGTGAGCCTCCGTGAAATTTCCTATCAGTCCCAACTCTTACAGTACAAGAATGCTCGTGGCTGCCATCGCATAATGCTCTATAGGCAGAGGATGTAGAATAACATGCAGGACCGCCTGAGGCATTATTCTCATGGCCCCTGCCTTGCCCACCGAAGCACACCTCTGAGCCATAGACATAAGGTCCCTTCAACTAGCCAGTCTCAATGCCTTTCACCAAACACAGCATCCATACGAAAGAATGTATCTAACAACCGAAGTATACAGCCATCACACCACTGACGGCCGGCTCCTACCTATCGGTGATCTGCAAGCATAGTAGGCATTGAGACCCCTCCTAAGTCTGTCCTGAGTATTCCTCTCCAGGACAGCTTACTGTCCAGAAAAACTCCTAGATACTTAGTACTATCAGATAGTTCCCCTAGTACCGGCCGCCGAAAATTCTCCACCTTGTACCTCCTAGTAAAAAGAACTAACTCTGTCTTCTCCGGATTGACTGCCAGACCCTTATGAGTCACCCATGCCGCCAGTACACCCAGCGCCCCGTGCATGACTTCGCTAACTTTTTACAGAAACTTGCCCGTTACCAATTTAACAACATCATCCATGTAAGCGACGACCTTCTGACTTAACCTGTCAAAAAGTCCCAGAACGACATTGACAGCCAAGAGCCACAATAAGCGAGGGAGAGAGAACTCCCCTGTGGGGTCCCCCTATCCACAAGTTACGTTAGGCGCTCGTTTCCCCAGTCCGAATGAATAATTCTGATGCTTAGAAGCAGACCAAGAATAATGGAACCGCTAAATCACTCAGATCCTGCCTAATAGGCACCAAGGTGGATTCCCTGTTCCATACAACCCACCACATCGTGAAGCGCGCTCTGAACAGAACTACCCTTAAGATATGCGTGTTGAGCGCCGCTAGTGATGCCGGCGTCAATCTTCGTCCTCAGCTGTAGATCGATCAGTCGTTCTAATGTCTTCAAAAGAAAAGACGATACGCTGATTGGTCCAAAATCCATGGGTTAAGAGTGACCGGTTCTACCTGCCTTGGGTTTGAAAATAACCGTGACCGCTCTCCACCCTCTAGGAATGTAGCCGCTTAGCAAACATACCCTGAATAGTTCAACTAGCAATAGGAGTGATGATCCCTGAATATTCTGTAGCATAACCGGAAATCTACCATTTGTTCCTGCCGATTTGTACGAACGAAAAGTATTAACCGCCCATCTAACCTTATCCAAGGTATTAATTTTCCTCACTGCTTCCTTTACCTCAACTCCCGAGAAGGGGTTACCACACTGTTGCCCCGTCCCAGGATCCACACATCTCGGGAAATGAGTCTGCATAAGCAAACAGAAAGGCTCAGAGCTAGATGCATAAATCCCGGTACTGCTGTGCCCTTGGATAAAATTCTCCTAAGCACGGACAGCTCATTTACAGATTCCACTGACTCGCTTAATATGATCCACCAGTCCCTTTTCGCCCTTCTTATATAAGACAAACTGTTTTTTATTATTTTGTAAAAATAGTCAGTTTTTCTAGAAATATTTTCTTCGATCTAAATTTTATGATTTATAATTTATTGTTTTTAGCGAATTTTTAAATATATTTTAAATAAAGAGATACTTTTTCGTTTTATTTAGATTTTGAGTTTTTCAAAAGTTGTTTTTATTTTTATTAGCTTTTGGGTTTTTCAAGAGTTTTTTTTTCGACTGTAAATATCTTTTTTCTTTGCGATATTTATTTATTAAACCCAAATTTTTGCTTAATCATTGTTTAAAATATTTTATCAAATATATTTCTATTTTATTTCATATTTTGATCCATCTCAGTGTGAAAAACAAAGAAAACCAGCTGGATTGTTGAAAAATGTTGTCTGGCGTCCCACATGGTTTAACACCTCTGAAGAAAATGAGCAATATATTCAATCGATTCAAAATTTAAACAAAATTTCAATTTTCAGAAAAAAAAAACTCTTAACGTAAGCGCTTTGTGCAAAACAAAAATTCAAATTGACAAGTATGAAATCCTATTAATCTTTGAAGTTATGAAATTTTCTATTATCGTAAAAGTTAAGCAGCCGGGGGGAAACAGAAAAGAGAAAGAAAACAAATAGTCAGGGGTGTTACAACAAGTGTAAGCGGTAATCTTGTTACAAAAACAGTTGGCCTTTAAAACATTCCCTAAGATTACGAATAAAAATCACAAAGGCACACACGTAATACTTGAAAAACATTTTGGTATAGAAATCTATTTTTAATACAAAAGATTTTATTGTTCAATTATGCTTAACACCAAGACTATTAGCCGCACGAACAAAAAAATCAAAAAAAGCAGGACTAAAAACCAGCAAAATTACGACAAGTTACCACACAAAAGCAAACAGATAAAGCGATTTTCAACAAGAACCAAAGTTTATGACTAATTTAGGAAAAAGGACTATATCTTAGAATTTATTACTACAAATATTACATTGTTTCAAATCTCAACTCTTAACACATGCATACGCACACGCACCCACACAACTTACCGTGATCACAAATAATTCCTTTATCCTTTTTATGAGTTTGAGGTGGAAAAACAACAAATCGTAAAAGTGTTTTATGACTTTGCGGTAGGTATTTCTTTAGTTCCAGCAAAATAGAAAAAATATTTTATAATAGAATTTTAATAATTTTTCTTGTGACCTTTTTAAAAGGCGTTTATGACATTCCCTTTTTTAAATTTTCATGATTTCTGTTTTCTCTTTCTATTCTTTTAATTTCTCCCATTGTGAAAATCAATAGAATTTATATGGCTTTTCAATTAACACCTTTTATTGTTTTTTTTTTTTCTTGTAAGACAGTGGTCAGCCGCTTCTCTTTTAATCTATTGTCTCTTGAAATAAGTATGTACATGTGGCTGTTTGTTTTGGAATAAAAAAAGGTGTATTAAATTGTTGAAATCTTTATGATCTGTTATTATTGATTAAATTTTTGGTTTGGGGTAACCAAAAAACAATTTATTACTCTAAACACATGCTTTGTTTTTTACGCAAAAAAGCAGAAGATTGGTTTTAATTTTGTATAAAAAAACATGTGTAACGGAAAGCATTTCTAAAACGGAAAAATCGCCAAACTCGGAAGCTAAGAAATTTGTCAAATCGACCAACAGTGGGACACGATCCCTTTCGATTTTAATGAAATTTGGTGAGAAGGTTCCTTTAATCTTATAAGGAACATATGGAGGGCTCAGAGCTGCACCGAACCAAGTCATAAAATATATCACGTGTATGTATTTCAAATCTGGTGCGAAAATCACTGCAAAATTTAACTCAATCCAGTTCTGCAATGGGGTAAATCAAAAACAGTTTCGTTCCTAAGGTAACGGTAATAAACTTAAGTCAGTGGCTCCAGTAATTAATGGCAATTTACTTACTCAAACTAAATATATTTTCGAATTTTCTTTTTTGACTTGGTTCGCTTCAGCTCTGAGCCCTCCTTCGAAAGTTATGTCATATTGAAAATGTCATAATTTCGCCGAACTAGCCGAATGTGTTGAGTTTATTTCTTCAATATCTCGGAAACTAAATTACATACGAAGATGATTTTAATGTCATTTTAAACAGAATACTTGGAGGAAAAAAATAATTTTTTTAATAATAAAAATAATAATAATAGTAATATCTGCAAAACATTAAATTTTAAAAACGAACTTGGTCAAAAACCTATTTTTTTATTTGGCTGATTTTTTTATATAATACTTGAAACTGTTTTTTAAAAATCCTGAAACTTTAAGGGAGGGGGTTTTTTTCTTTTTTAAGATATGATTTATTTTCTTTTGCAACCTTTAAAAAAATAATCTTAAAATAGAATTTTAATATTGTTATTTTGAGCAATAAGTACACTGTTCTAGTTGCAAAAAACAGACAAGCCGGGCAGCTGGCATTTTAACCTAATTTGGGCACGCTGACTCCAGTGGTGGTAGCCGTTTTTTTAGGTTAGCTCTTATTTTCAAGATATGCCGTTATTTCGAAAATGTGGGAGGTTGCACTGCATATTTTCGCGTAAATCAAAAATGGTTCAGTTTATTGAAATTACTAAAAAAAACGAAATTCGGTAATAGAGTTAAAACACGTCAAACCATCACGAAAAAATGGCATTTTCGGCATCATCACCTCCGATTTGAATGAAATTCAACACACATGTTGTATGTTATTGGACTTTAACAAAACATAAATTTCAGACCCCACATTCTTTCGGCATCCGAAATATGACGTCATAAAAGATGTGAAAAATGTTAAAAAAAAAAACACAAAAGTCTCCTTACAAAAGGGGATATAACTCTTGAACTACGCAAGATAATTTAGTTCTTTTGGTATCGTTTTAAAGGTGAAAGTGCACCCTTTAAAATGATAGGCATATTGTGTTTTTTTAAGAAGAGGTCAAAGGTAAATTTTTGGGGTCTTGAGTTCAAAGGTCCATATCTGGAAAAGTATATTTTTTAAAATTCTTAAAAAAATATATGTTAAGTATGATACCCTCTTCAACATTTGCAGAAAATTTGAAGGTGGAGACTCGATTGGTGTCAGAGTTATATACCAGAACGTGATTCTAAGTATGTTTTGTGTTCAAAAATCCCTTGTTGTTGTTGTATTTTAATTATTTTTTCAGTATATCTGGAGAACAGCAAGAGCAAAAGTTTCCAAATTAGGTACACACATTTAAGTTATCAATACGCACCATCCCACAAAATTTAGGCGGGATTGGAGAAGTGGGCGTGGTACCTCCCGTATGATAAAACTAAATTATCTTGCGTAGTTCAAGAGTTCTATCCCCTTTTGTAAGAAGACTTTTGTGTTTTTTTTCACATTTTTCAAATCTTTTATGACGTCATATTTCGGAAGCCGAAAGAATCTGGGACTGAAAATTTATGTTTTGTTAAAGTCCAATAACATACAACATGTGTGTTGAAATTCATTCAAATCGGAGGTGATGATGCCGAACGACTTAATGGTTTGACATGGATTCACTCAATATATAACAAAGTGGGGTTGGTCATACGTTTGACCCATCTACTAGCATCATAAGCGCTTCAGGGGCCAAATTAAAGAATTTTATTAAACAGCAATATTTGTATGGTACTGCGAGTAGGATGCTCCTAGATGGGTAAAACGTATGATTTTTTTCGTGCACTTATGTTCCTTATAATGCCATGTTCGCACGGTGCTTTGGATTACTTCGCTCTCTGTTTTAATTACTTATTTGAATAACCATGTGCGCACGGCATTTTCCTAATCGGTTTTGACAGTTCTTCTTTTTCTTTTTATACCCTCCACCACAATTAGTTGTGAAGAGGGTATACTATGTTTTTGTCATTCCGTATGAAACTTTGTTGTTATTCATCTCAGACCCCATAAAGTATATATATTCTGGGTCCTTGAGTAATTCTAAGTCGATTTAGCCATGTCCGTCTGTCTGTCCGTCTGTCATTCTGTTGAAAACACGCTCACTTTCGAAAAACTCAAAAGAAATAAACAAACAAAAATAAACGTAACAAAATTACGTACGCCACAGTTTTATAGAACTAGAAATTACACTGTGAAATTTCGTGAAGATCGGTCCGTAATTTACCCTAGGCCCCATATAAACCCCACTCTGGTAAAATAGTTAAATGCGCATAAAACCAGTTTAAAAAACGTTTCTATTTAAATTAAAAGTTAACACATTCAATCTCAAATTAAAAGCGTTAGCTTTTAATTTAATTTATTTGTTTTCTTATTGAATTATTTGAAGAACAAGCTGAATCGTTGTGACGGTTTTTTTCTAGCCAACCAACAACCTTTGAAGTCTGGCTCAACGTTTCGTATTCTATTCCAAACTGAAAAAATAATCTTGCTAAGTTATAAACGTAATAATATGGAAATGGGAACTGTATCTATGTACCAGAGAACTGCAAAAACCACTAGTTTTCTTGATTTACTCATACGCTTAAATTTGCATTAACCCTATGCCTGCAAAACAAAGTTTAACGTTGGTTATTTTGACATCGTTTTGTAAACATTTGATTTGTGCATGTGTGATTTTGCATTTATTGTTGCGCACGCAATAACACAATTGCACAAAGTCAAAAGACAGACATTCTTATGCTTTTGCATGCCTGTACACCTTCTTTTGGATACACAAGGCCTGTATCTTATCTTTTATATCAAAGAGGTGAGGCCTTATATAAGGCATTCTTTAGCTGTTGGATCCATCTGGTTTTGATCAAAAAGTCTACTCCTTGGACTAGTAAGGCGTGTCGATTTTATTTACTTTCTATATCGAAAAATGAGGGGTGTCAAAAAGTTGTGTTTTGGTTAGTTATTCACAATTATATTTACAAGAACAAGCAATTTTATTGGTTTGCTCGGTAAATAGCTACATACTTCAAATTCAAGATATTTTCACGTTTCATTTAAAATTCTCAGCAAACTCTCTTTCTGTCTATCTATCATTATTTCTATCTATTTTTCTGCTCTAATGTTAAGAATATATATATATATATATATATATATATATATATATATATATATATAGATATTAGACTGGTCCTTATTTTTTGACTTAAAAATTTTTAATGCAGCACCCTCTTAAAATTTTATTTTTAGCAAAAAAAAATAGTTATGTAAAAGTTTAAAGTTGATATTTTGATATTAACATGTGCCGCATTAGGATTTAAAGGTCGTGCATATGTAAGTCCAACTAGCACATGCATTTGGCATATTTTTGTACCAAGACTAATATTTTTGCCTGTTTATATAAAAAAAAACTCAAATTATAAATTCATACGTCCATACAAAGGTACGTGTACATTTATTTATTTATGACAATTCTTATTACTACCATAGAAGAACATACAATTTTTTACACATGCATATGTAAATAAATGTTTTAAAGCTCAATGCGGCGGCACGTGTTTGTTTTAAGATATTGACTTGAAATTTTTACAGAATCATATTTTTGCTATAATTAACAATTTAAAAGAGCGCTGCATTAAATATATTACAAAAAAATCTATGGTCATTAGACTGGTCCTTATTTTTTGACATCAATGAGTTGGACTTACATATGCACGAACTTTAAATCCTAATGCCGCACGTGTTAATATCAAATATCAACTTTAAACTTTTACATAACGATTTTTTTTGCTAAAAATAAAATTTTAAGAGGGTGCTGCATTAAAAATTTTGATGTCAAAAAATAAGGACCAGTCTAATATATATATATATATATATATATATATATATATATATACTTATGCACAGGGCATATTATGCGAACACAAAAAATCTTTACTTTTTTTGATGAAATATTATAAATTGCAATATTTTCGAAATACAAATTCAATATTTTTCTTCTAAAAGTCTTAAAAGTCTTTTAAAAATCGTTTTTTGTGGGCAGAGCATATTTGACGAACAGGTGCATACGTTGCGTTTAATTGCCGAAACTGTCTGGAAAATATGCTCCTTGTATATGAAATTTTTTGTTGCCATGTTTCCACATTATTATTCCCAAATAATAATGTGGGAATATTAAATTTCCTATACAAGGGGCATATTTTCCAGACAGTTTCGGCAATTAAACGCAACGTATGCAGCTGTTCGTCAAATATGCGCTGTATTTGCCGACTTTGATGCTGCAGGTTGTTGTCTGTGCTTATTTTGCCGTTGTAGTCAAATTAAACTAATTTCTTTTTTTGTGCACTACAAAACAGAAAAAGTGTTGCTAATAAAAAAAAATGTTTAAAGAATGAGTGCTTAAAATTTTTTTTTTTTGTTTAACAGAAAAGAATATTAACTCGGCTCAGCACCAAATTGATATTTATATAATTTTTTAGTATTCTTGAAAGATGTTTTATAGGAACATGTTGTTCGCGCCAACGCTCCTAGTTAAGGAGTTATAGGTCGTAAAAATTGCAAAATACTTTATCCATATCTATTTAGCTAAAAAATGAATTTATAAAATATGGGAATCATTGGAAAATGCTTCAAAATGTGTTTTACATGGAGTTTAAAGCATCCAGATTTACCAATTTTGAGGTAATATTATATATTCATACTCCGTGGCTGACATTTTTTTTAACAAAATTGGCTTTATCTTTTAATTATGTCGATATTTATTTATTTAACTCTAGATATTTGCTTAATAAACTTTCTTTATTGCGGGTTTTCGAACTTGCGTAACACTTAAGTAACTATGTACATATAACAATAATTAAATATGTAACAAGTACATAAATTAGTACTAAATACATACATATTTTTACTCAAATGGAGTTACTAAAAATATGGTTTATAAAAGCTTGAAGTATTCTTCCCTATTCATAGTCTTTTGAGTTGTATTTTAGGAAAAATTTTTATGAAAATTTTGCATCAAAACACATTTCAAACTTATTTTATTTTTTATGAATACGGCAGATTATGTTTAATAAATATACTAACAAAATTTTAAGTTTCGTAGAAAAATCTTTCTAGAAATATTTAATTTGGGAATTTGCTCTTAACGGAATTTTTAACACATCATGTAAAAGATATTTCGAAGTAGTTTCTAATAATACCAGTACTTCTTTGATCCTGTTTTTACCTAAAATGCAGTTGTTGGGTATCACGTGCGCAAAAGTAAAGTTAAATGTTCGAAAAACATCACTTTTAAGAAACTTGGCATGACTTTTATGTGTCAAAAAATTTTATTATGTTTATTATGCAGCAAATTTTCGCAATTATTGTTTCCGTTGATTTCCTGAAGGAATAGCATTTGACGTAAAAGAAATCGTTTTATTTTTTTTTTGTGATGCTTTTTCTTGTCATTTATAAGAAAACGGTCAGTTGTTGGCTCAATATTTTTAATAAACTTTGACATCGTTATTGTTGATAACGTTTTGATTATTATTTTATGTTGATAGTTAAACTTTGCAATTCAAACTTTGCACAGCTGTTGTGCAATAAAAAAGTATCAGCATCACAACTGCAACTGGTAATTACGCATCAGCAATATAATTTTGCATCACTGCAGCATTGATGAATAGTTTTCATGCATTAACGTACGTACCCAAAGTGATCTGAAACTTTTAAGACCTATACCACGCTCGTTGACGGAAATTTGTATGCTGTTTATATGTATTTATATATTTAATCTGCCGTTAAGATTATATTGTTTTTTGCTTCCAAAAACAACAAAATTATAATATTTATTATATTTTATAGCAAATTCAATTGTTTTTACGTTATAAAATTTATTATAAATAAGTATTTATATATTTATAATTATCAATTAAGTTTGTATAAAAGTCTGCAATTATGCATGTTTTTCATTTTATAAAAGTAAAAAAAGTGATAGTGGCACCATTGAAATATAAACAGACATTAAAAAAAACAGCTGTTTATATTTTTTCAATTGTAGCTGCCGTCTTCAACATAATTCAGTAGCTGACTACGCGACTATAATTGCACCCAGCAGCATTTGTAGTCTTGTGTTCGTGTATCCTGCTGTGGTGAATGTGTTTAATGCATTATACATTAATTTTAATTAGTGTTGTCAAAACAGTAAAACGTTTTTTTCAAAGCCGATTTTCAGCAATGAAGCGTTTTTTTTTGAAAAAAAAACCCGCAAAAAAATTTACACAAATGAATTTTTATGCGCTAAAATTGTTTTATTAAATAAGTGTTTGTGAATGTCAAAATAAATAAAAATATAAAAAAAAGGAACATTTTTTGTTTATTTTAAATTTATTGTAAAATATAATAGTTTTGGTGCTATAGTTGTACGTGATAATAAACGAGAAAATCATAACCGTATTTAAATTGTAGTTTTATGCGGGGTTTAAACAACAATTTTTATCATTACAAAATGGTAAATTTTGTTTGTTTTTTAATAGAAATTAAACAATTAAGTTAATTTAATTTTTAAAAGGTTATTCTGAACTAGGACATAGAACACCAGAGGCTCCTCAAGCTATGTATGTATGCATATTGTTTTGGCAGGTAGGTTTTACTATATTTTGTTGTTGTTAATTATACAAACCAATTTTAATGATTTTGTTAATTTTTGATTCTCTTTTTTAATTTGTTACGGGCTCTTTGCGTGTTTCTTAACAAGGTTTCCGTGCTTTATAGAGTTCAATAGATGCTGTAGAGCCACGACTCTACCATAAACTTAACCCAAGATGTGCCCAAACAAAATTTACACAAAGCTCATACATGTTTCAATGTATTGATTTGGCGTTCTAAGACAGCTATCAACTGCTTTATGTCAAACTTACACAATCAGTGAGAGAAACTTGTGGATTTGCTGTGCGATAATAAAACCAACATGCATGAAATATATGTATAAGGAAATAAACCGTTTATAAAAAATCTGAAAAACTTTGAAAAAGCAAAATTTGTTTCAATAAAACTAGTGGTTTCGCGTGAGACGGAAAATTAGAGAGATGTTAAGGTTTAAATGGGGCTTATCATAAATTATGTACTGATCTTCACGAAATTTGACAGTGTGATTTCAAATCGTATAAAACAAGGCTTGTATGGGGCCTATTATAAATTATATACCAATCTATAAAAAGTTGACAGAATATTTTCTATTCATATAAAACTGACCACCAAAAGTTCATAATAATAGAATTTGTCGTTACGGTTTAATGCTTCTATAGTATTTCCGACTGTGGGCTTTATATGGGCCTATGGTAAATTATTGACAGATTTTTACTTAATTTTATAATAATTCAAGTTATACAAAACGAATATGTGCAAAATCTTATACCAATAATTGCATTCCGCTACTAATTATGTTAGTTTATAACAAAACTATAAATTTTTAGGTTGGTTGTTAGACATTTTGATTCATAACTATACCGATCTTGTTGGATTTCGACCCCAAACTGCTTAAGAAAGCTAGAAACAATTTGACATCAAAATTGTTATTTTCTTTTAGATTTTCTAAAAAGAGTTTTTTACAGACGGACATGGATAAATCGACGAAGGTTAGTTCACGTATATCAAATATTTCACTATACACGCAAAGAAAAAACATGGTTGTGGTAAACATATTCTAAGAACAACATACTATGATAAAATGCATGATTGAAGTCACCATATTAAGATTATTATTGAATCATAGTATGACTAAATATACTCGTAATATTACAACATAATATTTTTCCCTTAATCATATCATTATTCTGTTATCATACTAAGTAAAGATGTAATCAAATTATTGTCATGCTAATCATAATTAGTTAAGAAGTAATCATATTATCATCATGTTAATCAAAATAAATTTAGAAGCAATCATATTATCATAAAGCCCCTCTATTAGATGTCATAAAAATACAAAATAAATTAAAATTTTTTTGCAACGATTTTTTTATTTTGTGGCTTTATTTTAAATTTTTCTTAATGTAAATCAAATAGCGGAGTTCAAATAAGGCTTGCAAAAGAGCATATGCAAAATTTTTGGTTTTCATGGGCAACCATGTATGTCCATTTTGCCCATTTTAAGATGTTGATGCCATATTGCCTATTTTAAAACGCTCTTTACATGTTTCAGAACATTTTTGGAAAAAGATGAATCAATTCCGATTTTTTACTTAATGCCAAAGTATAAAAAGTGAAATACCTAGCGCATTGGATATCGAATGGTTTTTCGGCTTTCCTGAAACATTTGTTTTAAGACATACGCCGTTGCCCATGAAAACCACAAAAATATCGTAACACTTTTATCAAATATAACGAAATCTCTGTGTGTTTTGTTGTTTAATTTTACAAAAAAACTTCGATATTTTGCATTTGCCCTATTAAGCGGCTCTTACACTTGTAATTCAATTGTTCAATTTTACGTATAGTACAATTATATTGCCAATGTGCATGTGATATTCGAAGGTGGAACAATATATTGGCAACAATCAAAAGACTTTTGATTTTTATTGCAAAACGAAATTAAAAAGAAGTGTGATTGCATCATTGTACAATGCTATTTATGTTATTCCTATAGGTTATGTTCACCTTTTTATTGAATGAATGAAAACCTTGTGCGACTTATAGCATAATATAGGACAAAATGGAAAAATTATGGCGAGTATCATACACAATAATATTGCAAGTGTATGGGCCGCTTTACATCACTAATACTGAATGAACACCGCAAATATTTTAAATTTTTTAATTTCTTTAAACTTTTTTTTTTATGGGAATTTATCTTTAAATTGTTTAACCGCTCACATATAAAATAAACGACACAACTGATTCAATATTATTAGAGTAAAAATAGTTTAATTGCATCTTCAACATAATATGATAAATGTATAGAAAGTTATCATGTCATGGCTATTAAATATCATGATATGGTTGTGAGTAATATAATATATTTTGAAAGTTATCGTAATTTAGTTGTTAGAAAAATAATTATTTTTCGGTCAACAATACTCAAATTTATAATTGCGATAAACATTAATATGTTTACAGTAACTATAATATTGTTGATATTAAATAAAAATAAAAATTTTTTGTGTACGACAACAATATATTGTTACAATAAACATAGTATTGTTGCTGTAACCATGCCCAACAATATTTTTTCTCTGCGTGTAGAATCCGAAAAAAGCTTTCCCACAAATTTCATCCACTATTTACTTTGTCACAGTTTTTATGGATTTACTTAACAATATTTCTTAAATTGTTATTAATAAAGTCTGAAATGCTTTTTGGTCTAGTAAACGTTGTGTAAAATCACTAATTTTATGTTTTAGGCCAAATACTAACGCAAATTCGAAAAGAACCAGTTAAAGACCAAAAATTTCCAAAAAGCCCCTTTTACATGTTCTCATTCACTCATGGCATCTAATTTTATGTTTTTAGGTCCAATAATAATAAAAATTGAAAAAAGTTCAAGTTAAGGAACGAAAGAGTACCAAATAGATCCCTTAAAAGATTCTCATTCATTCAGGGCCTTGCATGTTTAATTTTATGTTTTAAGTCCAATACCAACGAATATTCAAAAACTACAAGTTAAAGACCCAAAAAGTACCAAAATGCCCCTCTTAAAGATTCTTATCTACCCAGGACATTGCATATTTGATTTTATGAAAATTAAAAAAAGGACCAGTTAAAGAACGAAAACGTACCAAATAGATCCCTTTAAAGATTCACATTTACTCAGGATCTTGCATGTTTAATTTTGAGTTTTAAGTCCAATAGCAACGTAAATTCAAAAAAAGTAACAGTTAAAGACGTACCAAAAAGTTCCGCATTGAGTCTTATCACTCTGGATATTGCATGTTGAGTTTAATGTTTCTAGGTCCAATATTAACGGTAATTAAGTACACGACCTTCACCCATAATCGTTAGAATTTCAAAAAAGTACCAAGTTTGTATTTGTATTTTTTTAAATAAGTTTCTTAAATATAAAAATTTTTTGGTATTTTATGTTTCTCGGAAAAAAAGCTTTGAAGAATGAAATCGGAAAAAGGCAACAATTGCAAATTCTGAAATTGAAAACATTTATAATGGAATATACAAATTTTTCAAATTTATGGGACATGAAACGTGTTTGGTAGAAAAGTTAAAAGTTCATAAATTGACATTTTTTGTATGTGGTCTTTCAACGACAATCAACGAATTTCTTCAGCTCATTATTGGTTTAACCCGCCGACCATTTAAGAAAAATTAGTAAGGTATGGGTATATTTATTTTGATTACCCGCTTTCTGAATATTAAGCATTAATTTTGCTCCATACCAACTCTTTTGAAGTGTATTAAATATTGTTTGGCATAACGAGCCAGTGCTTGGCAAATGCTGTAGAAGTTAAAGCAAAATAATTTGACAAGAAAATACATTTCAATCTTGCTTCGCTTCATTGCCGTAAAAAAGGAGTAGAAGTTAGATAAACTGTCAACATCACAATATACAGCATTAAATATATGTTTGCGGAACAAAAAGCTTATTTTGTAGAAATAAATTTTGAAAAGTGGCGTGTGCGGCACAAAATAATAATTGTCACTCTCAATAAAATACCTTTTTTGCAATTATAAGTGGATTTAGCTATAAATCGCTAAAAACCACACTTTTTAAAATAAAATTAATGAATTATTATAAAACAAACACAATAAATTATAGCTAAATTTTTTTAATAATAAGTGCATTTAGCTATAAATCGCTAAAAATAAATCCTTTTGAACTAAAATTATTAAATTATTATAAAACAAACGCAATAAATAATAGCTACATTTTTAATTATGAGTGAATTTACCTATAAATCGCTAAAAATCACCCTTTTTAAATAAAATTTAAAGTTAAAAAGTTTGTCCTATAAATTTTATTAAAAATCGCTGGATTTGATAAGAAAATAGCTAAATTGGCAGCAGTGTGGAAAGAAACACACAGAGTTGCATATTACCAGCGTTACCATTTGTCATGTAATCTCTATTTTATAAGTATTTTTAGACGTAAAAATGTTTAAAATTTTTATAAAGATTTTCATAAATAATAATAAACTACAATTTGCAGTATATTAAATGAAAGGATGCAGTGAAGTTTTTATGAAACAAACCATCTTAGACTCTATGTGTGCTTTATTACTGTAACGTTGTATAATTCTGTTTACTCCTTTAATACTTCATACCTTAACGATCCCAAATATATTATTTTAGGTGCTGAAGTATCTAAAGATGATGAAATCGACTGTTATAGTCCTAAACATAACTGAAATTAAGCTCATAGAATAAATTCGAAAAATAAAAAATGTTGAAAATATAAAATTTTTATAAATATTTCACAATTTTTGGAATGTGGGCCTATCTATATTATTTTTGTTGTTTCGCCAATGTAGGTGTTTATAAAAATACATATATGCAATTAAAATGCATTTAATCCATATTTTCCCAACGTTTCGTGAATGTTATGTTCACTTTATCAAGGGATTCGTAAAAAGAGAAATTAATTTTTTATTACATTGAACAATAATTTGTTGAAGACAAACATAAAAACATTAAAATGAAAAATTAAATTAAACACAAACTTAAAAATTATATCACAGGTTAGTTTTTGCACTATTTTTTGCTCGTAGCTGCCAAACGGTAATCTTCAGAAAAAATATTTCTCTAATTCATAATTCCTCATATGCACATAAGTATGTATATAATTACCGGAAAATGCATTTTCCACATTTTCCAGATGTATTTTGAAAGAAAATTCGTGATATTTATGAAATGCATACAATGTTGCAAAAAGTAAAAAAAAGTTAATTATTCAATTGTAATACATATTTCAAATTTTTGATAATAACACAGCTGAAAAAGGTAAAATAAGAATTATGATGTTCTAAAGAATTTTGAATTATATTTAAGAATTAATTTTTTTCTGAATATTACCACAGAATACACAGAACTGTTAAAAGTGACGTGTGAAAAAGGCCCAAAACAGTTGCGAGGGCAGCTTGGCCACGGTTTAGAGAAGAAAGAGGGGTAAACAAAAATACTTGGTAAGTGTTTTTTATGTCTTTTTCTCATATTTCTCTTTCAACTTATTTTCTTCTTGTTACGTTTTATTCTTTGACTAACTTTGAAATATCAGTTTGAAAATACAGTAAGACCTCGGTTATCAATACCAACAATTTTTAGTAGTTTTTTGTGTGTTTCTAGTTAAAACTATTAAGAGATTTTATATACAGATTTACGTATATACATTAGGGATATAACTTTTTAGCAATTTTTTAATAGATAGACAATAAAAAACTATAAGGGAACGTATATTTATTTTTTCGCTTAGGTCAAAAAAGTTCACACACCAACCGCGATGAAGTTTTGCAAATTTTTGATTTTCTTTTTTGCTAAGAAAAATAAATAATATGTTTATTTAAAACAAAAAATAGCTCAAGTATGAAATGTCATTAATATTTAGAGATGGTAAGAGATTATTCCGCAAACGAAAACGTATTTTTAATCTTTAATAACAAAAGAAAAAATAAAAAAGAAAACAAAACACCGTATAAAATTATGAATATTCAATATAGCATTGGTTTAGAAAAACCAATTGGTGCGTGAAATTTTTTGAGAAAAATTACAAAAGATTATGATTTTCGTGGTTACTAGGACATGGTTGGCCTCATGGTAATACGCCAAAAAATTGGTTGTACCCCTAATGTACATGTTTAAATAATATGAGTAAAAATGTAATTTTTGCAGAACATGCTTCCCAGTAATTTGCAAGAGAATTCCCCTTTTATTCACATTTTTATGATTGTTCAAAAGTATTTTAAGTTGATTAAAGACTTTTGTATATTTACTATATAATTGATGTTGCTGGTTAATCGAATGACTGATAATCGAGGCCCTTTCTCAAATAAAAAAAGATGTTACTAAAAAGCGCGTCGTGTTACACCAAATTCAGACGGGGATTTTTACGACGTCGCTTATTTGACGTGTCTTTTGTTTTGGCTTTCAATGAAATATTTGGCGTTGCGTTGCGGCTTAGACAATAAAGTCCTAAGAAAAAAAGAAGCCGCAAAAGCGCTCGTATGAATTATGTGTTATATATATTTCTACTTCGTACACCGGATGCGCCCGCATTGCATTAGAAAAGAAAAATCTAAATTAAATTATTTTAATGTTTTCAAATTGAATATTTGAAAAAAAAAAAAACATAAACGAAGTACAAAATAAACAACCATTTCAATAAATTTTTCCACCTGTTTTGTCGACTTTTCTCTTTCCCTAAACCTTTGCGTACCAATTATAAACAAACACGAAGAGGAAAGTATCCAATTTAGCCTTGGCGTTTTTAAGTTTTAAGCAGTTGAACAACCAAATAAAACATATAAGAAAATTAAATTAAAAAATATATTTTTCTTTAAAAAAGGAGGATACGATAAACTATTTATTAAAAAAAAAAACATAAAATAAATCAGCAGATCTTTAAAATGACACATGTCGCTCTTGATCAACAATAGTGTACTAATCCAAAATTTCAGTTTAAATTAATATTTGGTATAGATTTGGTTACGACAAAATTGTTTAACTTATTTTTTTTTAATTATGGAAAAACTTCAGAAAAAAAAAACTGCAGAAAAACTTCATCGCACATCTTTATTTTGCTCTGTCCATTAATCATGTGCCTAAAAATTTAAACGTTGTAGGTAAATCCACTCTAGAGAGAATTTTGAAATCAAATTCGGTTAAAGTTTAAAAAACTTGAAAGGCAAAACTTGATCGTGCAACCCTTAATTAAGGTATGTTGGACAGATAAAATAAGATCGGTCAGTAGCCAAAAATCATCATTAGATATTTTCATCATTATATCAGCCGTATTCAAAATATAAAATAAGCTTGAAACGTGTTTTAAGGCAAAATGTTCATGCACTGTAATTCTTTATGAATACGGCAGGATATTTTTAAAAACCTTCATTAACTTTAAAACATCGTAAATTAACCTGTAAAAAACAAGGGAAAATTGTTTACAATGGCAACGCTGAAAAATGTAACGGTTTGTCCTCGAAGTCACATGTATATATTTTTTCCCTTTGTGTCCTCGAAGTCACATGTTTATATTTTTTCTCTGTGTCCTCGAAATCACTTGTATATATTTTTTACGGAGAAAAAAAAATGGGAAAATATATGAGAGTACTTGGCAATACTACGCAACAAAATTTGTTAAAATTTGTTAAAAAAATACAAAATTAAGGCATTTAAACCGTATATATAGAAGTTTTAATAGTAATTGATTGATATATAACCACAGTGCAATCAAAAAAAGTAAAAAAAAAGAATAAACCAAAAAAATTAAAATTTGTGGGGAAAAATTGACGTGTCCGGTAAATATGCTCTAGGCATGTAATCATTTGGCGGACTGTTCGCTAAGTATGCAACTGTCCGCCGTTTATGCGCTAGCTTCAAAAACTGTTCGCTAAATAAACGCTGTGCATATATATATATATATATATATATATATATATATATATATATATATATTAAACTATTTGTATTTATTAAAATTAAAATTTGGATACCAGTGCAGTAACATATAATATCTTTCAGATTTAGCACCGGATAAACATAAATTGGCATAATAAAATCAGCCAAAAAGTTTTAATTACAGTAAAAATTCTATAAATGTCACCTGTTTTAAGTGTCCGAATTCTATATATGTATGGCTTACCCCTTTAAGTGTCCTTAAAATTTAATCATATCGTACTAATATAATTGTCTTAAGTACTTATTATTTGTATGAAATATTGAATCAAACTTTTATTTATTTGTCTTTTGACATAAATATTATTTGTTTTTCTTTCGAAATTTATGTGCATGAGTACGGAACAACTTTAGCAAAAAAGCTCATTAAAGGAAATACAGCGTTTTTAATACATTGCATGGCGTTTTTATTCTTTGCTTGTTTTTAACACTGAAAAATTGTCTTTGTAGCTATTATTTGGCTTCCACATAGTCAAAAAGGGGAATCCCATGTTACTTATGTAATTTTTATTGTCCGTAAATTTTTGTTTATTAGTGTGTGAAATTTGAAACGCGTAGTCATATTTCGGCAGTGTTTAAGTGAAATTTGAAACGTGTGTACATAAAGTGTTTTTTCTTTTCTTTAAACTGTGATGGCCATGACTAGTAAAAGAAAGACAAGACTGGCAACTTCCACTCACATGAGTAACTTTATTGGAACTGGTCGAGAAATGCTGCCTGCAGAACTCCCAACCCTTTGTGATGTTCTAAGATATGGACTTCTGCTAAGAGAGCAAAGTGGAGAGAATGTCAGAAATTACCCAGCAGCTACTGTTGCCAAGGATACTTATTTTAAAGTGCTCGAAAAGTGGGAGCTAGCAAACAGTTGTTTTGTGGTACCAATTATAAATTCGAGAGTCACAGTTCTGAAGAAGATAGAGGAAAACTGGGAAAAGGCCAAAAACATATCACTTGGCAGAGGAAAACTGGAAGTGAAAGAGGCTTTCATAGCAACATTAGACAAGCTATTTGACATACTTAATTGCAAGTGTCAGATTAAGCTATGTTCAGAGTACGAGGGTAAATGTCCAGGGGGAGCTGGCTGTAAATATTAAGTCCACATCTCCTGCTCTTGTTCTAAGAGTATGAAGATTCCTATCAAAGAACTAGTGTTTATTAAGGGTCAAAGAGAGAAGATTGGATCTGTCGGACAGCATCAAATTGGATTACCGGATTTATGTGATCACAGAATACAAATTAAGAAACAGAAGAGGCAAGAATATGATTTACGAAGAATTTCGGAATATCAGCAGAAAAAGAAAAAAGAGTTAACATCACCTCCGAAGATGGTGATGAGTCAACTGGTGCTTGGCGTGAAAAATCTAAAGAACATTTTCATATTTCATGTGATGATTTTGATGTCCCTTCTACTTCAAGAACAAGTGATTATAATACATTACAATTGCGCAATGTTGCATTGCAAAGTATTAGGTTTGGTGTCGGCCTACGTGCTACAGCTGCCATTACAACAGCTGCTTTTTTGGATACTGGCTTAATAACAGAAGGTGATAGGAGACTTGTGGTTGATCACAGTAAAGTAAAAAGGGCACAAGAAAAAGTTATAAAATTGCTTGATGAAGAATTTCATGATCGATGCCAAACAGGCAGTATTAAATGTATTTTCTTTGATGGACGCAAAGATTCAACTAAAGTTCTGTTAAAAGCAGATAACTCAAGTCATCAATTTCCAAGCATTGTGAAAGAAGAGCATTACACTGTTTGCAGTGAGCCAGGCGGAAGGTATCTTTGCCATTTTACTCCAAAGAAAGACGTAACAAAAAGAAAATCGGCTGAAGTTATTGCTAACCATCTTGTCGAATTCCTTAAGAAGCACAGCATTGATACAAGTTTACAGGCTATTGGTGGTGACTCAACCAATGTAAGCACTGGTTGGCAAGGAGGAGTCATGCATTGGGTTGAGGCAAAACTGAATCGTAAACTCATCTGGCTGGTTTGTGCTCTTCATACTAATGAGTTACCTCTGCGGCACTTGATCACAGAGTTGGATGAAAAAACTTTATCCAACGACAAGTGGAGTGGAACGATTGGAAACATGCTTGATACTGCAACTGAACTTGAAATCAATCCCTCATTTGTCAGATTATCCTTTTCAGAGCCTTTGGCTTCATTGAATGATGATATTGTCAGAGATCTCTCTACAGATCAGGCTTATGGGTACAGGATAACCCAGGCCATAATAAATGGTACACTTCCAACCGATCTGGCACTCTTAGAAATTGGCCCAGTAAGCCACTCTCGGTGGTTAACAACTGCAAATAGGATTTGTCGCAAATGGGTTTCAAAACATGGCCTTAAAGGCAGTAACTTGAAGACGTTACAACTTCTTGTGGAATTCATTATCGGTGTTTACTATCCCTGCTGGTTTACAATAAAATCGAAATTCTCTTGGGTGGAAGGACCTCGTCACATTCTTCTTCAATTGAAGCTCCTAAGATCTCAGGAGAAGGCAGTAGCCGATATTGTTTTTCCAACAATCAAACGTTCATAGTGGTTTGCATTTAGTGAAATGGTGCTTCAGACACTTTTATGCTCGGAGGATCAAGAAGAAAGGATGGCAGGGGTTCAGAAAATAATTGAGATAAGGAATGGCGATGATGATACACTAGGGGATCTATCTGTTCGGCCCAGGATAACACCTGCAATAAATTTAAATGCAACATCCCTGTTAGAACTTATAGACTGGTCAGATAAAGAACAAGTTTATGAACCTCCGCTTACGTGTAAACTTAAAATATCCGAAATAAGAAAGTTTGTTGAAGAGCCAATGCAAGTTCCAAAGTGGCCATGTAATGGACAGTCCATAGAGAGGTGTGTGAAACAAGTAACAGAAGCTTCTGCCAAAGTATACACTCATGAAAAACGGGATGGATTCATTAGAGGTCAGGAAGCAAGCCGAACAATGATGTCTAGGAATGAATCGAAGCAAGATTTAATGAATATTGTTGGTTTAAACTCTTTAAATGTTTTTTAATGTTTTTTACTGTTTTTTAATAAAGAAAATATATAAATAAAATGGTTTAAGTTCATTTAAGCAACATTTTTTTGAAGTTTATAACAAGTAATCACTTTTTTCAAAAATTTCAATATACATTTTTATCAAACGCAAATTTAACAAGCTGAATGTTTATCAATACGCAAAAACCTTTCAAATTTGGATAAAACACATCAAAAGGCATATTTTTGGACCCCCTCATTTGCCAAAATCGGGAAAAAAAATTTTTCTCCCAAAATCGACACGCCTTATTGGACTAGTCCGATGTAATGCAAGCATGGACCATGTCATTGTTAAAAAGTGTTTGTAGTGAGACGACATGTCTTCGTTTTTAAACGACTCTAAAACTTATCCTCTTGAGTATACCATGGAGTAGATTTAAGACTACTCCTTTGTAATCCAAAGCTGGGTTATACGGTCCTGCCCTAGGACATCGTAATGTTAAATAGACCATGTTTTTTCCATACGTTTGGGTTACTTTTTACTACACGCGAGTTTGGACTAGTCCTACTATTTGCAGGGTAGTTTTTTAAAAGCGTAACAAGCAACATTAACAACCAATAACAACAATACATTGTACATACAGAACTACTGTACTTTTTAAGAAATGATAAAAAATAAAAACAGTCTTCTGTTTATATGGAAATTGTTTGTACCTATGTGCGTTTAGTTTCATTTCAGTTTTTTTTTTTTTTCGAATCCAGCATATGAAAAAACTTTAATACGTACTACATATGTACATTAGCGTGGCCGTTAGTTGTATGGCGAACTTTTTTTTTTTATTTCTTATATTCTCCCCCCTCAAATCGGTTCAGTTTTATGTAAAAAAAAATACAAAAAAATTTCTTTGCGATAAGTTGCGCTTTAGGGGGGGCGTCCGCCCCTCAAAATTTGCCATCAAGCCATTTATTCAATTTGACCGATCTTTGAGGTAATTCTGTAACTTTTTAACGACAAAAATTTGTCGTTAAGTAATAAATTTTAAGTATTTTTAAGTAAAAATTTTCTACTTAACGACAAATTTTTGTCGTAAAAAAGTTACGGAATTACCCCACTTGTTGAAAATTTGTGTCTATGCTACTATCTAATAGGACTAACCTTGGTGCAAATTACATCCTAATCGGAAGACATCGATTTCAACATTGGGTCACTTGACATTAAATCGAGCTTTTATATATTTAAAACGTATATAAAAAGTTTGGTATTTTGTTGTTATTTTCTTAATTATTTTCTAAAATATTAATTTTAGCAAAAAACTTTCTTGGAGGCTAATATTGTTGACTAGAAGAGCTAAAATATTGCCATATATCATATTCTTGTAAAATGTTGTTTTTAAGAGATTGATGTTGTTTTTAAGGCTTGATGGCAAACTTTGAGGGGCGGACGCCCCCCCTAAAACACAACTTATCGCTACGAAATTTTTTGTATTTTTTTTACATAAAACTGAACCGATTTGGGGCGCGAGAATATAATAAATCAAAAGAAAGTAAATAACGGCCACCCTAATGTACATAGGTATACCTAGAGTAAGTGCTGAATAGACATCAGAGCAATGATTTTTGTGTATTTTTCTTTGTTTATGTTTTTTACCAAAGCAATAATTGAGGAACAAAGCTAAACATGGTATGAATGGCAAATCCAAAACACTGTGCATGACTTCAATGAATTTTAAAACAACACCAATGTGTGTGGCTGAGAAAGTTTGATTGCATGAACACAAATGATTGTATTTGATGTTGTTCATTAAATGCGAATGTTTTCCAATCACACAAAGCCATTCTCTGCTATGTACGTGCGTAACGTCGCAAATAAGCTTCAAAAATAGTATTATACTTAGTCTGGGTTTACACTATGAAAGTTTTCTTTCAGAAAGTCTGAGCTTATGGGTGAGAGAGGAGGAGAACATGCTGCTATTCTCTCCCCTCTCACCAATAAACTCACACTTTCTGAAAGAAAACTTTCATAGTGAGAACCCAGACTTAACTTTGACTTGCGCCAGAAAAACAACTTTTCTCTAAACTCCGCTCGAAGACCAATATTTCTTACTGCTTCCGCAATGTCTTCTTTTGACAAAAACTTTAAGCTTCGAAAAGTTATTCCAGCATCTAAGGTACATTAATAACATTGCATAAGTGTTAATATTGCCTAAGAATTTTTACGTACTTTTAAGGTCAAGAAAAAGTGTTTCCAGATCAAACTCCTTTAGCATATTAACGAGATCTGTATCTTCCTCAACACACGTTTACGTTAAATCACCCTGCTCATTAATTTGGATATGGTTGCCAAGAATTCGCAGCAAGTCACTTTCTTGTATCACTTTCTTGTGTAATTTTAATGTTCACACTTCTAAATTCACTTTACTATAAGGAAATCACACAAATGCCGCTAACGGCACAATTTAAAGTCGAACTTTTAAAATAAATTTAAATTAATTGATTTTTTATACCCTCCACCACAATTAGTTGTGAAGAGGGTATATTAAGTTTGTCATTCCGTGTGAAACTTTTTTATTATTCATCTCAGACCCCATAAAGTATATATATTCTGGGTCCTTGAGTAATTCTAAGTCGATTTAGCCATGTCCGTCTGTCTGTCCGTCTGTTGAAAACACGCTCACTTTCGAACAACTCAAAATAAATGAACAAATTGCTTGTAGTTATCCTAAGCAGTTTGGGATTGAAATCCAGCAAAATCGGTTCAGTAGGACCAGAGCTATGAATCAAAATGTGGAACCACCACCTAAAAAAATTGATAATTTTGTTACAAAAAATAACATAAATGGTGGAACAAGGCACGGAATGAGATAAGATTTCGCAAAAATTAGTTTTATTTGACTGGAAATCACGCTGTTAAATTTCGTGATGATCCGTCCATAATTTACCCTAAGCCCCATATAAACAATACTTCCGGAAAACAGTTTAGTACACCTGCAACCGTAAAAACTAACGCAAGCGTAACAAAATTTGGTACTTCACAGTTTTTTAAGAGTAGAAATAACACTGTGAAATTTCGTGACGATCGGTCGATAATTTACCTTAGGCCCCATATAAACCCTACTGCCGGAAAACAGTTTAGTACGCCTACAACCGTAAAAAATAATGCAATCATTACAAATTTTGGCTCGTCACAGTTTTATAGCACTATAAATGATACTGTGAAATTTCGTGAAGATCGGTACATAATTTACCCTAGGCCCCATAGAAACTCTACTCCCGGAAAACAGTTTAATACACCTAAAACCATAATTAATAATGCTAGCATAACAGAAATCGGTACGTCACAGTTTTAAAGGACTAGAAATTACGCTGTGAAATTTCGTGATGATCGGTCCATAATTTACCCTAGGCCCCATATAAACCCTACTACCGAAAAACACTTTAGTCGCCTAAAACTATAATTAATAACAAATCGTCACAGTTTAAATTAATAATAACATCATACAAATATTACTCCTTAAACATTCGAACTGTCGGTGGAGGGTATCAAAGATTCGGCACAGCCGAATATAGCACCAGAAATTTCTGATTGACATTTCTCATGTACATTTTTTTCTTTGACTAAAACAAAAAAAAAAATTTCAAAAGCTTGGGCAGATGAAACTATTTTGTTTTTGATAAACGAAATGAAGCAGGTGCCCTTCATATGGGATTTTAAATCATACATTTTCAATTAAAGAATATACCTCGATGTAATTCGTAATATTTTTTATTATTTGCATTAAATTTTATTGTATTAAAAAAAAAAAAAATTGTTTGTGATTCCAAAATAAAATGTAAACAAAACAAACAATATTGCCCACGTTTATTTCCCACAAAAACCCGTCAAAAAAGCTAAAAATCGCAAAACAAAAGTTAAACACCGCTACTTTCGATCAAGAACTAAAGAAATTGGCAACAGTGCTAACATTTAATCTAGAAATGTCAATTTTAAGTTAAAAATTTTTTTTTTTTGACATTCTTAGATTATTTATCGATAACTTTGACATTTCAAGATTTTTTATGATATAGTCATACTCTTTACACTTAGTCAGTTTTCCTATGCAAATATATTTGCACTGTTCTCCAATATAGAAAAAAATACAAAAATAGCAAGTATGATAACACCTTAAGTAAATGAACTTGCTGTTTTATTTTATATTTTATTTTAAACAATTGTTTTTATGTTTTTTTTATTGTTTTAGCAAATAAATTTAAAAAACACCGTTAATTCGTATTTATTTTATTTTAACCCCATTAAAAACGTCAATCACGTCCTCCAGAGGGTATGGACTGTATTAGGGATTGGATATGGTTGTCCTGCAAGAGCACCAGATGCCCAGGTGCTCGGGGTTGGTTACAAAGTAACAACAAATCTTGGGGGAAAAAAATTAATATAAAGAGGTAATTTTTTCGCACTAAAAATGGTTCTCCAAATAAAAAACTTTCCTGATTTAATTCCGCACGTTATAAAACTTAGATTTTATTAAGATCCTGAAAGTCTATATCTTCCAAGGTATAATAATGTTTACTGTACGTTATGGCGATTATACAAAGAATAATAATAATAATTTTTCTAAAAAAAACTTAATTCTCTCAAAAATAAATATAAATCAACTTAACGAAAATACATAAAAAATTTAAATATGAGCTTAAAAAACCATTTGATGACAGTCAAGGTTCATCTAAAACAGTCCCCAGGGCTGGAAACACCATTACCTTCAGTTAAGACGTAAACATCCCGCCGGCCTTGCTGTACAGCAATCCAAAAAGCCACGTGGAAATCTACATCAAAAAAATAGAAAAAATATCAAAAAACCACAAAAATCCAATAACTATAGATATATAAAATTCCAAAACTCCATTCATTGCAGGAATCCAATATAAAAAAGGGATTTTTTTTAAGCGTGATGAATCTCCTCGATTAATCCATAATCACGAAACAACATAAATCAAAACTAGAAATATAAGTTAATAATAAAAAATAAAATGACAAAGTCAATGTCTTTGTCGTAAGGAAAATCTTTAAAATTCAAAATAAGATTGTATTCCATACAAACTTGACCATTAACGTGCACATGATCCAGAAATATTGTAACCAGAGATGGAAATATTAAGCCAGTGGGTTGCCAAAAGTACTGCCATAAACACCATCTATAATTGTATACATGGCTATAAATATCACCAGCTATTAGCAAGCCTGTTAGAGCCAAAAGGTAAAATTGGGGAACTGCAATCCCGGCAGCTGTCATATATAACAGCCCGTTCCTATAAAAATCGTTCCTTTGAATCCAGGTTCCAGTGTTGAATAACGTTGAGTCTTTGACGGCGGCGGCGGCGAGCGTGTCGGTTCTTTACAGATCCCAGAACCTGAGCTTAAGACGAACTTGGTCTCTCACTCTCATGACCATCAGACGAACGAGGCCCCCTGGTGGAGCCATTAGACGAACGAGGTCTATAGCGCTCTTGGCATTTGGACGAACGAGGTCCACGTTGTAAACGCTTGGTCTTGACATGGTGTGACGAAGTAGGTCAATTGACCTTTCGATGCATATAACCCCAGCGTTTGTATTTGCCTGCACCTTTGCAGGTACACCAGGTATGGTCATCACTCAAGCAGCCAGCGCAGTACCGTAAAAATTTCGACGCAGTGGGTGATCTTTTAGGCCAACCCGGCAAACCATCTTGTTCGTTATGCAACGACTTTCCATACTGTGACGCACACGGTGTTTCGTAATCTAAGCGTTTTTTTTATAATTAAAAAAACACTTAAGTTTCTCCATCTCTGGGTTCCATCACTAACCGAATGCAGAAAAATACACCTCTGCAAAGTAAACAACCCTGGATTAGAGTCGGCGGTGGCCAAAATAGCTTGTCAAAGAAGGAAAAACGACAAATTGTGGCATTCAAATAGTAATAGCGAGAATAGAAGGTTGGTGTTGGTACTTGAGGTAACATGATGAACAGTTATTATTAATTAGTGTTTTTTTTTCCTTAAAGAAAAAGAAAGGAAACGAATTCTCGGAGAAGTGATCTGTTAAGGGCAGTGAAAGTGCAGTTAAAGTTTTTTTTTGCAAGTGTGGCGTTTTGATAGGCGTTGGTAAATGAGTAAATTCGCTTATAACTTTACGCCAAGGTGAACTCCATACATTAAACTGGAAAAAATAATTTTTATTACGTGGCCACCTTTAAAGGCGGTAAAACGAACAAAAGTTCCGGCAAGTCAATATACGCAGCGACTGTAAAGTCACCATAACCTCAATTTTTACCGCCACTCAGACTTCACGTGCAGCGCCACAAGACGACCAATTCGCGCCCGAACATAGACTTTCCCGCCAATTAAGTACAGCAATAGTGATTACGAACGATGAGGATTTTTTTTGTTTCGTGCGCAGGTAATTGTGTGTTTTACAACGATCACATCGAGAATTCGAACAAGGTTACAACGATAACACCAACTGTACATCGTTTTTAAACATAAGCCACGTTTTTTCGGTTTACAACAAAAGCCACGTGTTCTCATTTTACAACAAAAATCTAGTTTTTTTCGTTTTAAAACATAAACCACGTTTTCTCGGTTTACAACAAAAGCCACGTGTTCTCATTTCACAACAAAAATCAAGTTTTCTCGTTTTACAACAAAAGCGACGTTTTCTCATTTTACAACAAAAATCTAGTTTTTTCGTTTTACCACATAACCCACGTTTTCTCGTTTTACAACCTAAGCCATGTTTTCTCATTTTACAACAATAAAACCAACTTTACATCGTTTATAACAAAAGCCTTGCACCGTTTAAAACGAGATACATCAATACAACAGACAACAGGATTACAACGAATATAAAATACATCGTGACAACGGAATTTTCCTAACAACCGAGCACAGCCTGTCATATCGTAACAACCGGGAAAACAACCGAGTTACGTTCTTTAATACAAGACCATCTTTACCACAAAAAAATCATCCTTACATCAGTGGACAACCCAAACAACACCTTCGAATTGCCTAACAACGGAGAAACAACATTCCGCCAGAACCAACTTTACCTCGATTCAATGATGACAATGGTACCAACCTTGTGACCACCATCTACGTCCCTGGCCCGGTAAATGTAACCTCCAGAACAACAGGTAACATTTATCTATTTTTGTACAAGACTTTTTTTTTTTTTTTGCTAGTTGAATTTAAAACAGAATTTCTAAACATTTAAAATCAGAATCAAAAAGAGAAAAAACCGAATAATAAATTATGTCTATGCGGAGAAAGTCCCAATGGGAAATCTGAATCGCAATTTAAGTATTAAAAATAGCTGAAAACGTAAAATGCAGAATTAAATATTCTTAACAAATTTCAGTAATCGAACTGTATTTTGGCTAATTAAATTAAATTCAACTTTGAATTAGTAATCTTAAATTTAAACGATTGTGACAAACGGTAGTACGTATTTAATTTCTTTTTTTCAATTAAATACACAAAATGTGAACAAAAAAATTTAGAATCCAATGTAGAATACGCAAACTTTGGATGCGAATACATAAAACAAATTTGAATTTTTTTTGAAGCTAAATTAACCACCATAAGGAAACCCCAACTTCAATAAGTAAAAGTGGGATTTCAAGATTTAGAACGAATGGGAACCATTAACCAAATTTATCTAACTTAAGTTAATTTTTAAAATTTGAAAGCAAAAATTGAACAGCCAAACTAAAAATAACTAATCAAGAAAATCCAAAATCGAAACCCCAAAATATAGTTCGATATTTAAAAAGAAAACAAAAAAAGTTTTCGAGTGATTAAACTTGAGTTAGGCAACCGTGCCAAACACAAATTTTGGAACATAGAATACAAATAAAAAGAAAAACAAATGTGAATATTACTGCTATTTTTTCTTACTGAAATCAAAACTTGAAATACAAAAAGAATAAAACCTTAAGTTAAAAGGGATAAATATCCATTTGATAATGTAAACTTAATGTAGCTACGTAAACTAAATTTAACGACGTTTGTTACCTAAATTCAAATCTGAAATGTTTAATACAATTTGAATATTTAAAAACAAAACTTGAATAATAAAAAAACAATATTTAGAAAACCTAAAATACCATTCCATCCTGTAAGGCAAATTTGAATATTTAAGCCAAATTGTAATTAACTAAACCAGATTTAAATTTGGAAAAGTGAGATACCAATTTAAAATATCAAACTAAATTTTAACAATTTAAGCTCGATGCCATTTTAAGAAGCGAAAGTTAAGTTTACAGATTTAAAAATAAATTTGGGCACTAGAACCGATATTGTAACTACGTAGGCTAAGTTTAAATATGGATACGGAAATACCAGTTAGATATGTAAAGACACATCTTAATGATTAACCTAATTTGTTTTTTTTACTAGTTAACTTGTATTTAGATTAGTTTACGTGGAATTTAAGTTTAAATATTTAAAACAATTTTGAATATTTAAACTGGATTTAACTACCTAAACTGGATCCAAATTATAATACGCATAATAACAATTTAAAAATCTAAAACCAAAATATTTTTTTTTTAAGCCAATGATTAAAGTTAGTTGAATTTAACTAAACTCGAATATAAAATTAAAATTTAAAGCTTTAAAACAAATTTTACTATTTAAGATGAATTTTGTCATGTAACTTAATTCAAATGATGAAACGTTAAAGTGATATTTAAAATATCTAAAACAATTTAATTATGCTTCAGTTCAACGACGTGAACTAGAGAAATCTAAATTCCGAGATTTTAAGACAAATTGGAATAATTGAACTAGGTTTAACTATCTGCTAACTTGGATAAGTGAAATTTAAATTTAAAGATTTAAGAAAAAAAATTATTATTTTAACTGAATTAGACTACGTAAACTAAAAACTAATTTTAAGAATCTTAAATACACATCCAATAAACAAAACAAATTTCAGTAACTTAACTAAAAGATTAGCTACTTGAGATAAAGTTAAAATTTTGAAAAACACAAATTACAGTTTAAATATTTTACAACCGGTATGAATAAGCAATCGAAATTTTATCGATTTAAGCCACTTTAGAATGTGAAGACTAAATACGTAAGCTGAAACTTGATTTTAAATATTTAAAACAGATTGTGAAAAGTTGAGATTGATTTAACTACTGATATTAAATTTTGATCTGAATATTTAAATTTCAATTTAAAATTACTTAATACTTAAGCCTAATTCGTCTGTCGTAATGAATGCGAACGCGAAACCCGGAAACCAATAATGCAATTTAAATATTTAAAACCAAGTTCAAGTACGTAACATGAAGGTATCAACTAAAACTAAATGAATAATAAAGTTTAATTGAATTGTTTTTTGTACAAACTATATAACTAACCTAAATTTAAGGTATACCTAACCAAATTTGTGAATAAACAATTTTAGCATTTGTAACATCTTGTTGAAATTAAAAAAAAATATGTTTTAATTTACAGAAAGATTGGGTGAAATGTAGCTAATGTGAAATAGAGCCGTGGTAAGTAAACTTAGGGACATTACCTACATTTTTTTTTTTATTCAGGCAAAAAGGTAATGTCACGGTTGACATTAACCTGTCATATGGGGTGGGCAGCCTGACCGGGACCATTACACCTTGTCCCGAGGATTCGAGTCCGGCCAAACAAATTTAGTGTGAAAGTTTCTGTCATCGAAATGTCTGTCCGTTTATTATAGGTATTTACTCCTTTCTTTAGGTATTTCGTACATCGTTGCTCGTTTTTTTTTGCTTCCTTTTTTTTTACATAATTTCCATATTGGCACGAAAGAGTAGACTTAATAATTGTGCAAACCTAGATGGACACGAACCTCCCATTCCCGGCGAGCTACAGCCAAAACACCAGCGTGCCAAAGTCCATCATGGAGCAAAAGGTTTTTTTTTGGAAAAATTTAAATCGTTTTTCCAATTCACAATTGTTACAATACATATATATTCGCTCCGATCATGTGTCTGCAAAATAAATATTTAAAAACCTAATGCCTTAAACAAATATCCACCGTACGCTGCGGTTTCACGTGTACCGAAACCATATTACGTTTTTCAAACTCTTTCCTAATATTTTTCCAGACACGATTATTGCAGTTGCCATATTCAGGCGTCATTGAAGAAAACTGGTGTGGATTTTCCACAGTACAAAATTTTCCGCGCTGTTTGTCAAAAATTAAATTTGTATAGCAGGACACGGTTGTGGTGTAAACCCTTTGTCTATCACCAGAAAGTGGACCCGTCAAAATCCAACCGAATATAGTCTCTTGAGCCATCAAATTCCCTAGTACGTTTTACCTAACACCATTAAGCATAATACTAGAGTAGTAATCACCACCAATCAAAATGTCGATTTGACCACTTTTTGAAAAATCCGGATCCGCTAATTTCAAATTGGATATTGAAAACTTGGAAACGTCCACTGAATCACCCGGCAGATTTCCAGTCAATTTTGGCAAAACAAGACTTTTTACTTTCAACCTAAAACGTGGATCACTCTTAGAACCCAAAACAAACGAACATTGTTTCTGAACAGATCCTGCCAACGTTCAATCCAGACACTCTACCGCTGATGGTTTCGGTAGGCAACTTAAGCCTTTTTCGCAGTCTTTCCGAAATTAAAGTTGCTTGAGAGCCAGAATCAATCAGGGCCCTAGCCGAAAAAACTCTTTTACCAGATATAATATTAACAATAGCCGTTCCCAATAAAACTTGTTGTTTTGTAGTTGCAAAACAGTTTTGTACTGTGTAACTCTGCGTCGTTGGCTGGCTTGTACTTGGGCCATTTTGGCTACTAACATAATTCGACGAATCCGTAACATCCCGGTGCAACATTGTGTTATGTTTCAACTTGCATGTCAAACAACTATCGTTTATACTGCAACTATCCAATTTATGGCCACTACTCAAACAATTAATACACAAATTATTTTCCTTCACAACAACAAATCTTTCCGCGGTATTCATTTCCACAAATTTGGGGCACAATCTTAATAGATGGCTCTTCAAGCACAAAAGACAGGTTTGTTTCGAGACCTGAGCTTGAAAGGTTCTAACTTTCTCACCAGAAAATCCACCCTTGGTGGCACTTGACCTATTGTTGTCATAAGCCCTATGGCCCTTTGACCATTTATTTTTGGTGTGATGCCCCGAACCCTCTGAATCTGCCTTAAATTGTCCACAATTTCTTATTTCAAAAACAGTCTCTAAGGATTGAAAACGATCAGTTAAAAATGTGTCCATTTGACACCATTTAGGAATTTCCTTTTTGTTCTTTACACATTGTTCCCATAATGAGAGTGTAAGAACTGGCAGATTAATTGAACAAAGATATACAAATATTGGGTCCCAAGTCGAAATTTCTATGCCATGTAAGTTTAGGACCGAAATACAATTATTTATATCCCTTTGTAACCTTTTTATATCCCTTGCGGATTCAGTCTTAACGGGTACTAGACCAAATAAAATCTTAAGCTGGCTGTTCACCAAAATCCTTTTATTTTCATAAGCGTCACTTAAATTGTTCCACGCATTTGAAAATCCTTGATTCGTCAATGGGGAATCTTTAACAATTTCCTGGGCTTCACCAGAAGTAAATTGCCTTAAATAAAATAATTTTTCAACCCCAGTTAAATCATCACAATTTATATAAACTGCGGTGAACATATCCCGAAAAGATGGCCATAACTTATAGTCGCCTTCAAAAACATCCATCGTACATGGTGGCAACTTCATATGGTGACTGGTTCTATGGTTCACCACAGTAGCCGAAGCTTCTCCAGTTCCCGGCACAAATTGAGTGGAAGTAGGAACAGGTCGGTTTATAAAAGATTGTGACAGTTCACCCATTTGAGCAGCCACAGTGATATAGGCTAACCTACATTCCTTGAAAAGTAGCTTTGCCTGATCGCAATCGTCATCAGAATCAACTATGGGTTTATTGGTGACAAAAACCTCATATGCACCCTTTACCTTCTCCCATAAGGATTTAAACTTCTCCTTTTGTAAATCTATCATAAAAGAGTTTCGATTCTCCTGTGGCATTTCGTCATAATCTCTCTCAAATTCAAGAAATAACGTAGCCAGCGTTTCGAATTTGTTCAAATTATCCGTTTTACCCATTTTCCAGTTTATTAATATCGACTTAGACTTAGAAAAACTCAGAAAATTTGAGTGTAAATTGTACTATTCACAAAAGTGGCAAAAACCCTGTCGAAATAACAAAAATATATGTATAAGAAATTGCAATACGAAACGCATAAATACCAGCAATTCACCCTGTAAATAAAAACTTCAAAATATACCAGCATACGGCCCCACTGTCCGCAGTAACCAAAGAAATAATTTTCAAACACTATCAACAAATAAATTTCCCAACCGCACAATCAATCGAGGTAAAAAAAAATACAAATTCATGAAATTTTAGTTTAAATAAATTTAATATAAACTGGGAATTATTTCCTTCCGAAGGTAACTTTATATTATTTTCAACATTTTTAATTTTTCGAATTTATTCTATGAGCTAAATTTCAGTTATGTATTTTATAAAGCTTTTTTGTAATAGTTCTATTCCTACAATTTTTCAGAAATGACTTTATACACTACCAGACTATTATATTGTATTTTCTTTTTACATTTTACCTTAGCCTTCCGTTGGAAAGCAATGAGGTATATTGAATGTACAGAAAAATTTACAATTATTATACACCAGCAGAATGTAATGCATTTTCTGGCCCGCTACGGCCGTCGTCAGCATTCTTTGTGTCTCACTGGATAGTGTTACTTTACAAATTGAAATTTAGCTCATAGAATAAATTCGAAAAATGAAAAATGTTGAAAATAAATTTAATATTTTATCAAAAAAAAAAAAAAACCTCAAGCTTCATTCAATAATAATAATAAAAAATTTGTAAAGGTCGAATAAGAGTAAATTTAAATGAAATATATTTACTTTAAATCAAAATTTAAACCCGATATTACTTTTTCAGAAAATAAAACTTGAATCAATAAAATATTTAGAATTCAACACAGATTGACACAACAAATTTTCTATGAAAATGTTGTCCAAAGAAATTCTGTTAAAATTCAATAATGATCTACTATGTAGGTATATTTGGCAAATAAATAAACGAATAATATATGTATGTATCAAATAACCAAGTCTGGTTTGTGTTAAATTTCCGGTAGAAGATCTGGTTTATTATAGCCACAAATATCATAATAATTCAGTATGAAGTATTTCCCCACTGCTTCGTTTCTAAAATACCTTTGTGACTACAAGATAAATATGTGTATCATATGTTCAGACTAAACAAATATTTAACGAGAAAAAAAAAATCTACAAAAAGCGTAACCAGTAAATTGAACAAACTTTAACTTAATTTTTAACAATTTCCATTGAGTTAAAAAACTTTATTTGCAAAAAGAAATCTGTAAAATGTAATTTAGCAACTGTTAAATGATGTTTGATCTAACCAAAAGTTAAGCAAAAGCAAATAATGTTTTAATAAACCTATTGGTTACGTGTAGGACGTCAAATATTTAATAGGTGTGAACATATCTTTACTTAATAAAACACGATTGTTGTTTAAATATGTACATATATTCCTTGACTTTATTGTTGCTGAATTTAGATTAGAATAAAAAATTTTTTCTTAGGTTTTGAACCTAGGCAGGTTTTCGCGGTTGTTGACTTCAACGATGAATCCACAAGGATGTCTTTTGCCGTGTTCTTTAATAACGCTTTAATTCATCTTGTTGTACAATAGTTGATTATTTTTATAAATATTCTTGTACATAAGAGTTAATTTCTTGTAACACGTTCGCCAAACAGCTACATAAGTCAGGCTCTTTTTGTCTCTTTTTTTGAGGTTTAACTTTTTGAAACGCATGTTAATAAACACTTTGTTTTTCCCAATTAGGTATTTATATTTACACCAAAAAAAACTTTTTATTTTGCCAACACAATTAATTTAAAATATACTTAAAAGTTTTTAGCACAAATTAACAAATCAACAATAGGAAAAAAATCTGTTGTTTGACAGTAAACAAAAACAATGAGACTAGTTGCGTTCGAGAACACAAAAGTTTTTACTATTTTTTACTAAACTTTACTGCATTTTACGAAATTGCGTTCGAGTACACAAAATGCAGTAAATGAGAACATAAATTGAGAGCGAAAAGTGACAGTTCTTGTTTGAGTATTTACAAATTTTTACTGCAGAAATTTTTGCAGTAAAATTTAGTAAATCAAAAAACATATGTTTCAAAAGGTAAACAAACAAAAGTAACAAATAAAAAGCATACAAATTGTGAAAACAATTGTTAAATAAAAGAAAAGTTGAAATAAAAATCAAACCAAAACAAAAAGTGAATAAAAATTAATTAATTAAACTTGTTTGTGAAGCATTTCTTTGGCTAAACTTTTGAAATTTTTTCGTTATGTTAATTTTTTAGAGTTGTAAAAGTGCGAAGTATTTGGGTACTTAAGTAATCAATAGCAAATAAATTATTCATGTTCTTTGAAATAATTTAACGCGCTACAAATGAGTAAATTCAAATAAAATAAAAAACAAACAAATATGAAAGATTACATAAAATAGTTTGTTTGTATTTTCCAAAAATTTTCGTGTTATAAAAAGTATTTAATCGAGTACCGAGTTAAAACGAGTTAAGTAGTCAAAAATGTCAATATTTTTCAACACTTCAATTATTTGCCATCAGCTGTTGCCTTCATTTTACGAATTTTTACAAATTTTGCGTTCGCGTACTTTTTTGGACAACAGCTTTTTGTGAGAGAAAACTTTTTAGTTTACTCATTTACTGCATTTTACTGTAAAAGTACTCAAACCAGCGTTACCGTTGTGATACTAAAGTATCAATTTGACCCTTTTTCCACGGTGTTGATACCTTTTATGACCCTTTTTTTAAATTATACTTTTGTATCATTATCACCTATTTTATGACACTTTTTGACCCATTTTGGAAAAAGCTCTCACATTTAGTTTTTTTGTCAACACTGCGGAACAGAAGCGCTAAACAAATGTTTTCGAAATAAGCCTTGCTTGATATGGAAGAGACTCAAAGTATAAACTTACAATTCCATGCTTTCTTCTCCTTGATTTTTGATAGTAAAGTACAATTTCCCTAATAGCAAACATAACTCATGTACATATTTGTTATTTTTTACGGTGGTTTCTTTTCAAAACAAAAATTTGACATTTTATTAAAAAAATGCAATTTGGTGTTTTGCTCTCTTAAAGAGAAGCATGTTTTATTCAAAAAAATTCGCCCTTATTAATGGCAAAAGCTATTGAACTTTTCGCCCCCTTTTGAATCGACAGTGTTGAGAGTGCCCTAACAGGAATGAAAACAAGAGGTAAAAATTGCTAAATTAGCGGAAATTCCCAAATATTTGGTAACAGCGCACAGTGTGCAAATCTAGCTGGACAAAATTTATTAATCGCGTTAGGTTCACTTCTCACTCCTGAATTAAATAAAAATGAGATCAAATATATAAATGAATATGGAGCGGGATCCCGGGATCCCGGGAAATTTAAAAAAAATTCCCGCTTTGCCGGGAAAAAAACTCTACTTCTAGTATATCTTGAAGGGCATATCTAGCCATTATAAACGTCAATAATACGTCTTTCCGATGTATTTTGGGAGTTTTTACCCATTCTTCAAAAATTTCCATTCGCCAAAGAGTGGAGGTCATACTGGAAAAGTGAAAAAAAAATGTATAGCGGTCGCAAAAACGCGCAAGATGTTTTTGATTTATCTTAAAGTGAACACTTAAAAGATTAACCCAAATATAGTTTTACGCCGGAATTATGCGGAATTAGCAGCTTTAACTCTACTTGAAAAAAGGAAATATTTTATTTTTTGCACTTTCTGAACTTCTTACAAAAAAAAAATTTTTTTTAATACTTACAATGGAAATAATTGAATGAAAATTGTAATATATTTCCTTGAAATAGAGCTTTATCATAATGAAAAAAAATTATGACAATAAAATCACCGTAGCCTTTTTAATCATAAACCGAAGTCACACAAAAAATACGATTCCCTTTGAAATCTGAATGTACGTCCTGACAACAACTGACTTTAAAGCTTATTTATCCTAATCAGAGCTAAAAACAAACAAAAACAAAACATGAATTACAGTTACCTATTGTATTTAGAAGCTCACTTATCGATCAGAAGGAATGTTGCCAGACATTTTTTTTTTATTTTGTCCACCTAGATTTGTGATTTACCACAGTGTGCAGCGGTATGATAGCAAAGTCTTATATTTATTTAAAATCGTAAAAGCTTTAAAAAATCTGACACTTACAGGAAAAAATCGCTTTAATCGAGAAAATGGTTACAATTCGTGAACGATTGCAAAATTTAAATCAAACACTAAAATTTATTTGACATCGCTTAATCGGAAAATAACATAAAAAGTATTAACAAATTAGCTATAATGATAAATAATAAAACAGGACAGTGCATTCCATAAAAGAATTAAGGTTTTTGAGCTCTTCCTATCTAAAATATTATTTTTTTGTTTGCTTATAAAAAAAACTTGGTATTATTATTATGTTCATTTAAATGGGAAATACTGCTTATAAAAAACATGAACCTTTTTTTTATTGAAATACCCTTTTTTTGACCCCTTTTTCTGGAAAATCCCCTTTTTGTGACCCTTTTCGAAAATTTCCGACGGTAACCCTGACTCAAACGCACCTACTGTCAAAATAGACTGACGTCTGTTACAAAAAACAGATGGTTAAAAATAAGCCGCATGATCTTAAGGTAAGGCCGTTAAGAGTTGTACGTCGGTAATACCGTACCTTTACAGCCACGACACAAATCTTTTTTTTTATCCAGCCCAATAATAAGGGTTAAAATGCAAAGGTTCTCAAACTTTAAATTATTCTTGCAAAATTTTGTTTATTTTGTAACCAAATGTTACAATACCAACAAAAAATTAAATAAATAGAAAAATATCACCTTTTTTTCTCCACATAATCCAACAAACTACACCAGATCCGGTTCGATTGGACCAATAAAAACGTCAATCACGTCCTCCAGAGGGTATGGACTGTATTAGGGATTGGATATGGTTGTCCTGCAAGAACACCAGATGCCCAAGTGCTCGGGGTTGGTTACAAAATAGCAACAAATCTTGGGGGAAAAAAATTAATAATAAAGAGGTAGTTTTTTCGCACTAAAAATGGTTCTCCAAATAAAAAACTTTCCTGATTTAATTCGGCACGTTATAAAACTTAGATTTTAATAAGATGCTGAAAGTCTATATCTTCCAAAATATAATAATGTTTACTGTACGTTATGGCGATTATACAACGAATAATAATAATAATTTTTCTAAAAAAAACTTAATTCTCTCAAAAATAAATATAAATCAACTTAACGAAAATACATAAAAAATTGAAATATGAGCTTAAAAAACCATTTGATGACAGTGGCGCCTCAAGATGTCAAGGTTGATCTAAAACAGTCCCCAGGGCTGGAAACACCATTGCCTTCAGTTTAGACGTAAACACCCGTTAAATCAAAACCCCGGTAAAGAAATGTCCGGTCCCTTGCGACTACGAATTATCGGGAGTCCACTGTATTTTATTGTATGTTGCAAGTGTGTTAGTAATTTTTATTCTTAGCACGTGAAAAATTAGACATCAGAAGGGAAGGATCCGATATTTCATAAATATCATCTAGAATATGAAATTAGATTAAAAAAGCATTAAATACAAAAATAAAGGCATATTCTTGCCATTAACAATGATATAAAATACGATGAGATTGGACTTTAAATGACGATGCTATATATATAAAACAAAAAGGGCCATAATTTTCAAACTTAAAAAATATACCTTTTATTCTAGGGCGTGACTGATGAAAATTTGTTTGGTTTGTATTGGCTTCTACTTAGTTTAATGTGGTATGTATGTGAAAACGAAAAAGGGGCTTCATTTGGAGGCGTGTCATAAAAGTGAGCATATTAAAATCTATACATACGAAGTTTTATAAGGACTTTCTTTGAGTTCTAATTGAAAAGGCACTAAACGCGAAAATGAAACCACTATCAAGCCATTAACAACGATATCCGATATGATGAGATCGGACTTTAAATGGCAGCGCTACATATAAAAAACCAAAAAGGCTGTATTTTGGGGCGTGGCGAAAAAATTGTTTCCTGTTTTAGAAACTTCATTGGCACAACTTTCATTCTAGGGGGTGACTGGCGCAACTTTTTTCTTCAACCCAGTCTATTAAACATACAGCTACTCACATTTTAAGAGGGAAACCTCATGCAAATATTAAGTTTACATACTTTATGTTAATTATTTTGTGTAGGTCTGAATTAAATTGTAATGATTTAAATCATTTAATTCCTATAAAATTTATTTTATTAAATACAAATTCTTAAATGACGCAAAAGCTTATATACAAAAGACTTTTTCTAAAGTGTGATTAGCTGTTTTTATAACTGTTTATTTTTTAAATGATTTTTATTTACTTAGCTTCAAAACAATAGAACACGCGTAACCCAAAATAAAAATAAACAAAATATTTTATTTAAATAATTAATTTAATTTTTTACACAAATAATATGTAAATTGTTTTTAACTTATATACCAAAATTTAAAAGAAAAACTGTTTGAACTAATTAAAAAAAGGATTCTTCAATTCTAATAATTGACAATAAAAAATAGTTCAAATATTATTTTTATTTATACATATTTGTATTAAAAAATTAAATTTCGAATTCATCACTGTCACAATCTTTTCACAATATGTGTGACCAAGGTTTATAAGCCCAGTGAGAAAGTAAATTTTATTTCAGTTTAAACTTATAAGCCAAAATGAACGTCTTGAGTAAGTGAAATATCATACCGCAATATAAAACCGAATATATGACTACATATGAATATTTTTAGATTTTTTTATAATAATTCTCCTTATTGCGGCTAAAACTGGAAAAATAAATGCAGATAGAACCTTAAGGCCATCAGATCCTTCTGCTGTACAACATTATCGCCCACAACAGAAACGTCAAGGCCTAGATATTCTACAAAGCAACTCTTTTCGCCTGATTCGTCCACAACAGCATTATCGACAAGATAATCTTGAACACCTGAATCGTCAGATAAGGAATCGTTGGAAACAGCATGGTTTAAAAGAAAGGCCATCTCACCACCCACACCAACCATACCATCCTCACCGCCATCAGCACCCATACTATATTCACCACCCCTACCACCCCTACCACTCACACCACCCATACTATCCTCACCACTCCTACCAATCACACCACCCATTCTATCCACACCGCCACTACCACTCACACCTCCCATACTATCCTCACCACCCATACCACCCATACTATCCTCACCACCCATACCACGCATACCACCCATACTATCCTCACCACCCCCACCATTCATTCCACCCATACTATCCTCACCACCCCCACCATTCATTCCACCCATTCTATCCTCACCGCCCCTACCACTCACACCTCCCATACTATCCTCACCACTCTCACCCCACACACCATCCACTCACTTCAACAACAGTATCTTCTACAACTGAATCTTCTACAACAAAATCTTCTACACCAGAATCCACTACACCTATGATTTCTACATCTTCTACAACAGACCCTTCCACAACAAAATCTTCAACTACAGATTCTTCAATATTTAAATCTTCTACACCTATGACTTCTACATCTTCTACAACAGACTCTTCCACAACAAAATCTTCTACAACAGATTCTTCAACACCTAAATCTTCTACAAGTGAATCAACAAAAAAAGAAGATTCCACAACTGAATCATCTACCCCTAATTCGTCTACAACAGAATCTACTACAACGGAATCTTCTACAACTAAATCTTCTACAACTAAATCTTCTACCAAAGTGCCTCATGCAATTCTAGGGATACCGGATCCGTATTAAACCTAAATGTTTTATAACAAGCAGAGTTTGAAAATAATTGCAAATGGCCTTGCATCATAGCAAGTGCAAAATATCTCACCAACAACAAAATACACATATTCGCACTTGCTACAAATGATTCAATTATTTTTTTCAACTTTTTCACTTATAAAATCGCTTAAATGAAATCACAAGATAACAACATTGCCATCACTTATTCCATAACTGTTATTAAAAAAAAAACGCTTTTGTAAAATTTTCTTTAAACACAAAAGTAAAAAATATAAATAAACAAGAAATGGAAACCGGAGATAAAACAGAATTATAAATAAAAATTGCCCAAGAGTTTCTGCTATTTAAAGATAAAGTTTATCGATAAAAATGCTTTTATTTCAAACTCGAGGCCAGCATTGAAAATAAATTTTATTTTAATTTTTGCCGATATTTCGATACTCTTTGAGTGTCATCTTCAGGGCTTGTCTATAAAAAGAAATTTAAGTATAATGTATAAAACATAGAGTATCGAAATATCGGCAAAAATTAAAAAAAAATTTATTTTCAATACTCACCTCGAGCTTGAAATAAAAGCATTTTCATTTATACATATATAAAAGTTCGAATACAACTTGAATTAATGATAAAGTTTATCCTTAATTAGAGAATGGATCAAGTCAGTTTGCTATGTATATTCGGCTATGCCGAATCTTATGTACCCTTCATCATGGTGGTATAAGAACAAATAGTTACATGAGTCCCGCTCATTAGATATAAAAATTAATCTATTGTGTACCACGCCCATTTCTCCAATCCCGCACACATTTGGTCGAATGTTATGTACTGACAACCAAGATGCTTGTACCAAATTATGAAACTTTGGCTATCGCAGTTCTCCAGATATATAAAAATCTATAATGTATTTGTTTGAGAGGTACCACGCCCACGCCCACTACTAAACTTAAACGGATTATATGCGACATGACTGAGACGTGCCAATTTCTGTTATGATAGCATTATTAATTATGGTTTTAGGCGTACTAAACTGTTTTCCGGTAGTAGGGTTTCTATGGGTCCTAAGGTAAATTATGGACCGATCGTCACGAAATTTCACAGTGTTATTTCTAGTCCTAAAAAACTGTGAAGTACCAAATTTTGTTACGCTAGCGTTATTTTTTACGGTTTCAGGCGTACTAAACTGTTTTCCGGAAGTATTCTTTATATGGGGCTTAGGGTAAATTATGGACGGATCATCACGAAATTTAACAGAGTGATTTCCAGTCAAATAAAACAAATTTTTGCAAAATCTTATCTCATTCCGTGCCTTCTTCCACCATTTATGTTATTTTTTGTAAGAAATTTATCAATTTTTTTTAGGTGGTGGTTCCACATTTTGATTCATAGCTCTGTTCCTACTGAACCGATTTTGCTGGATTTCAATCCCAAACTGCTTAGGATAACTACAATTTGGCACCAAGTTTGTTCATTTTTTTTGAGTTGTTCGAAAGTGAGCGTGTTTTCAACAGACGGGCATGGCTAAATCGACTTAGAATTACTCAAGAACCCAGAATATATATACTTTATGGGGTCTCACACGGAATGGCAAACTTAATATACCCTCTTCACAACTAATTGTGGTGGAGGGTATAACAACAGAAACATTGAAAGAATGATTTTGTCAGTTTTATTTTTTTGTTTGCTATTAAAATTACACGTATTTTACGCTAAAAGTTTTATGATACTTACTATTTTTTGTATTGGATTTTTTTAGAATTGACTGAATGAAACAACAAATGCGAGAAAGTACAAGAAATACAATATGTAAACAAACCCTTTTTTCTGATTGACATTTCTCATGTACATTTTTTTCTTTGACTAAAACAAAAAAAAAAATTTTCAAAAGCTTGGGCAGATGAAACTATTTTGTTTTTGATAAACGAAATGAAGCAGGTGCCCTTCATATGGGATTTTAAATCATACATTTTCAATTAAAGAATATACCTCGATGTAATTCGTAATATTTTTCATTATTTGCATTAAATTTTATTGTATTAAAAAAATCGCAAAACAAAAGTTAAAAACCGCTACTTTCGATCAAAAACTAAAGAAATTGGCAACAGTGCTAACATTTAATCTGGAAATGTCTATTTTAAGTTAAAAATTTTTATATTTTTTTGACATTCTTAGATTATTTATCGATAACTTTGACATTTCAAGATTTTTTATGATATAGTCATACTCTTTACACTTAGTCAGTTTTCCTATGCAAATATATTTGCACTGTTCTCCAATATAAAAAAAATACAAAAATAGCAAGTATGAACTTGTTGTTTTATTTTATATTTTATTTTAAACAATTGTTTTTTATGTTTTTTTTTATTGTTTTTGCAAATAAATTAAAAAACACCGTTAATTCGTATTTATTTTATTTTAACCCCGTTAAATCAAAACCCCGCTAAATAGAAACCCCCCATAATTCGTAAGAAATGGCCGGTCCCTTGCGATTACGAATTATCGGGAGTCCAATGTATTTTATTGTATGTTGCAAGTGTGTTAGTAATTTTTTTTCGTAGCACGTGAAAAAATTAGACATCAGAAGGGAAGGATCCGATATTTCATAAATATCATCTAGAATATGAAGTTAGATTAAAAAAGCATTAAATACAAAAATAAAGGCATATTCTAGCCATTAACAATGATATAAAATACGATGAGATTGGACTTTAAATGACGATGCTATATATATAAAACAAAAAGGTCCACAATTTTCAAACTTAAAAAATATACCTTTTATTCTAGGGCGTGACTGATGAAAATTTGTTTGGTTTGTATTGGCTTCTACTTAGTTTAATGTGGTATGTACGGAAAATGAAAAAAGGAGCTTCATTTGGAGGCGTGTCATAATAATGTTAATTATTTTGTGTAGGTCTGAATTAAATTGTAATGATTTAAATCATTTAATTCCTATAAAATTTATTTTATTAAATACAAATTCTTAAATGAGTTTATATACAAAAGACTTTTTCTAAAGTGTGATTAGCTGTTTTTATAACTGCTTATTTTTTAAATGATTTTTATTTACTTAGCTTCGAAACAAAACACGCGTAACCCAAAATAAAAATAAACAAAATATTTTATTTAAATAATTAATAAATATATACCAAAATTTTATGTGTTGTTTCCAGGTGACAAACAATTGATTGTGTAGTATAATGTATATGAAAAGAACTCAAAAAACTCAGTGATTTTCATATAAATTTTTCTACACAAGCAATTGCATGTCATCTGGAAACAGCACATAAAAGAAAAACTGTTTGAACTAATTAAAAAAAGGATTCTTCAATTCTAATAATTGACAATAAAAAATAGTTCAAATATTATTTTTATTTATACATATTTGTATTAAAAAATTAAATTTCGAATTCATCACTGTCACAATCTTTTCACAATATGTGTGGCCAAGGTTTATAAGCCCAGTGAGAAAGTAAATTTTATTTCAGTTTACACTTATAAGCCAAAATGAACGTCTTGAGTAAGTGAAATATCATACCGCAATATAAAACCGAATACAGTACTTTTCGTTTATAGTCACTACGCTTATAGTCACATTAGCGATATATTCCATTTTATCTGTTTATTTTTCCGCTATAAGTTAATTTAATATAAAGTATTTACGTTATAGTCCATTAGCGATATAAGCACATTTGCCATATATGCCATTTATCCACAGTAGTCAAAGGGAAAAAGTAAAGCAAATTAATAGCGTTATAGTCACATTAGCAAAATTTACTCAATTCTTTTTAGTTTTCGAATCAAAAATCCATCCAAAGAAAGAATAAATTAAATCATTTAATTTTTGTCATCAACTCTCTACTCGTAAAAACTTCGTTTTTGCCGTTGGTATCAGTTATGAAATATGTTGTTATTATTTTAACTATTCCTGTAAAGTAAGGAAAACGTTAGTTAGGGCTTTTCTATATTAAAGTAACGATATGTGAATTAGCCTTATAGTCACATTAGCGATATAGTCCACGTTATGGTTGCAACTTAAGGAAGTGACTATAAGCGAAAAGTACTGTATATGACTACATATGAATATTTTTAGATTTTTTTATAATAATTCTGCTTATTGCGGCTAAAACTGGAAAAATAAATGCAGATAGAACCTTAAGGCCATCCGATCCTTCTGTTGTACAACACTATCGCCCACAACAGAAACGTCAAGGCTTAGATATTTAAAAGAAGTTATAACCTTGATATTTTATTTAAAATTAAAATAACGTTGTCAGGAATAAAAATTATATATCCATTTATTTAAAATAGGAAAATTAAAATTAAGAATAATGAAGTATAAAACGAAGAACAAATTAATAAGTTATAATATATTTTCCAAAGAAGACTCGATTGTTTTTTTTGTTAAACTACTAAGTAAGAACAAATAATTTATTAATTCATAAGGTACAAATAGGGTTTCCAACAGTCGGCTTTCCTGCATTTTAAGCGACCCCGCTTTGACTCCCCGAACTGTCATCTTCAGAGCTTACTATATCATCATCATCATCAAATAAAGGTGGTAGCGTCCAACATGGCTTTAATCGGTCAGAAGCGTAGATGGACGAATAATGACGTGACTTGCGTTTTGAATTTTGAATGTCCTCAATCACATATCGATCATTACCAATAGCTTTTGTAACAATAAATGGGCCTTTGTAACGTGGCTCCAATTTGCGTGAAGAACCAGTGCTTGAAGGTTCATTTTCGGCTAGTACAAGATCACCTTCTTCGTATGTGTGAGGCTTTGCACGTTTATCATCAAATCGTTTCTTATAAATTCTTTTCTGGTCATTAATACGTTGAGAAGCTTCTTCTCTTACCTTCTGCATCTCTTCCTCAGTTAGAACAGTATCATTATGCACAGCCAATAATATTTTGTTGTGTAAAATATCTCGTGGTGAATAACAAAACAATAACTCATGTGAACTTTTACCAGATGTTTTGTTTACCATAGTGTTCAAAGACCATTGAATGTTCATCAAGTGATCATCCCAACGTTTATCATTTTTAGTTGTAGGTAACAGCATAGAAAGCAAAGTCCTATTTGTTCGTTCTGCGTGCCCATTAGCACGAGGAGTTTTCACAGCATTCAGAACATGTTTTATGTCGTTATCTGAGCAATATTTTCCAAAATCTTTTGATGTGAACGATGTTCCTCTATCAGTAATTAAGCGTACCGGCACACCAAAGTAACTAGAAAATTCATTTAAAACATCAATAACATGTTTAGTTTTAGTACTTTTCACTGCCTTTATGATTGTGAATTTGGTAAACGAGTCAACTATAACTAAAATATACTCGTTACGGTTGCTACTTTTCGGAAATGGTCCCAAATGATCCAAATGAATCGTATTAAATGGTACTGGCTCGATGTCACTAAAATGGTATTCACCTTCAAAGCGACCACCCTTTTGTTTGTTGTATGTGCACTCAACACAAGCTCTAATATAGGATTTCACGAAATTTCTCATCCTTGGGAACCACACATAGCTTAAAAGTTTTATCATCGTTTTCTCAAGAGCAAGGTGTCCTTGCTTATCATGACAATCTTCAACAACTCTCCATCTTAATGACTTTGGAACCACCCACAATTTCTTTTCATTAAATCTTCGGAATAGTCTACCGTTTTCGATGCAATATTCTTTAACGATCATCTTATCTTTCGCCTCTAGTTTACTTATGATTTCTTTTATTGCACTGTCTTGAATCTGCATTCCGTACAACCAATCGTCATTGTGAAGATAAACTTTGTCCACTCTAAGTGTGGCAACATCAATATCACTTGGAGGTTCATTCGGAGCTCGACTTAGAGCATCGACATGTTCCATACGTTGACCCGGTCGATGTTCGATATTAATATCAAAGTCCTGTATTCTTAACCACCAACGAGCTATACGTGGAATTAACTCTCGTTTGGACATAGCAGACTTTACTGCACTGCAATCAGTCACTACTTTTATTGGTTTACCATATATGTAATAACGGAATCTTTCCAATGTGGTAATTCTTCTCTACTTCACTTGCTGAACGGCTATAGTAAGCTACAGGTTTCAGTTCGTTGCCATCTCGCTGCAGCAGTACACCCGCCAAGCCTATAGAACTTGCATCAGTATGTATTTCATGTTCAGCATCCAAACGGAAAGCTTTCATTACAGGTTGAGTTGACAATTTAAATTTTAACTTGTTAAATGCTTCTTCTTGTTGGTCGGTCCAATTGAATGTTTGCTCTTTACGTAACAGTCGCCTTATAGGTTCCGATATTAGTGAATATCCTGGTATATTTTTACGAAAATATCCGCTCAAACCAAGAAACTTACGTACTTCTGTAACATTAGTAGGACGTCTAAAATTCATGATAGCTTTTGATTTTACTTCACCAGGTCGTATACCTTCTGGAGTTAGTTGATGTCCAAGGAAATCAATTGTCGTTTTTAGGAATTCACATTTCTTTATATTCAAAGTCAAATTTACGTCTTTAAGTACATTCAAAACTGTTTGAAGTTTTACAAACATCTCATCCAACGTATTGCTGCCAATAAGAATGTCATCCATGTAGTGGATCATATTATCTTTACCTGCACGTTCCTGAATCTTCGACATCATTCTCTGAAAAACCATTGGCGCATTTTTTAAACCAAATGGCATACGTTTAAATTCATATAGACCATCCGTCGTAATGAAAGCTGTATACTTACGACTTTCAGGCTCAATGGGGATTTGATAGTAACCACTGTTTAAATCCAGTGTGGTAAAATATTTGTATTTCTTTGCCTCATTCAAACATTCTTCAATGTGAGGTGATGGAAAATTCTCTTTTGGCATCAACTTGTTAATCTGCCTGTAGTCAACACATAATCGATCACTTCCGTTTTTCTTTTTCTGTAATACCACTGGACTAGCATATTCACTTTCGGACCGCGTAATTATATCGTTTTCTAAAAGTTCTTTAATCATACTTGAAATAACGACTTTTTTCGATTCGGGGACCCGATATGGTGCCTGTGTAATGATTTTTGTATCTGTCAATTTAATCTTAATTTCAACCAAATCAGTTTTTCCGAGATTTTGTAAATTATATGCGAATATAGACTCATTACTTTGAAGCAATTCAATTAAACGGTCTTTAACATTTTCATCATTAAATTCACACTTTATCATCTTCTTGCTAATTTTATTACAAATTTCCATCTTATTAGCATTTTCATAATTAGTGTTACTAATTTCTACTCGATTGACAATAAGTTTTTGTTCATCATTATTTTCAATATTCACATTACCATTCTGTATTATCAATTTTACTTTACCATTTGCAAAATTATCTTGCCCAATTAAAACTTCAGTTAATAACAAATCATCTTCGACTACATATAATTTAATTGGTAATAGAACTTCATTTATCTTCAAGTTCACAGAAATCTTTTCAGTAGCAACACGCATTCCTCCACAAATACCAGAAATTCTCATATTACACATTTCTCGATTACAATCAATTTGATCACAAACTGATTTTCTAATCAAACTACACTGGCTTCCGGTATCTATAAAAGCGTTTAAAATCTTATCTCCCAAATTTACTTTAATTTTGAAATGTTCGTCATTACTGCAAAACATATTTCGTACAGTAGTATTTTGTCTACACTCGATTTCGTTCTTCGGGTGAACCTTATTACATTTTGTACATCGTGGGCGGCGTTGAGGCTTCAAGCAGTTTGTAGATATGTGTCCGACCTCGTTGCAATTAAAACACTTTATTTCTTTACCAGATCTCGTATTAGGTTTAGTTGTACTATTGACCGTATTTGTATTTTTATTTACGATATCAGTGTTGTTTACTTTTGTTTTATTTTCGATAGATTTTACTAACCGTTTATCGGGTATATTTCTTTCATATTCGTGTACAATTTCACGTAGTTGTCTTACCGTGTTTATCTTATGAGCCGCTATAGCTATCTGTAGGTCACAACTTCTAAGTCCCTCTCTCGTGTATTTAACAATTGAAGTTTCACTTAATCCATATCGTTTACCAAGGGCACACATTCGAAAGCAGTAATCTGTTACGCTTTCTTCACTCTTTCTTACAGCATTAACCATTTTGTAATGTACGTCTGCTTCATCGTGAGTCGATCCAAATTCGTTTCGTAACTCTGTTGCGAAAATATTCCATCTTGAATGTAGCGTCTGTAAAGAATCTAACCATAGACGAGCAACACCTTTCATTCTGCTATAGATTGCCAGCATTAAACATTTTTCATCCCAGTTGTAAGCTCGTATAGCACTATTCACTCTTTCAATAAATTGTTCGGCCGACAATGACATTTCATTAGTCGGATCAAACTCAGGGATTGTTTCAGCAATCTCCCTCACAGAACAACTATTTGGTAATCGTGCAGCCTGAGAAACATGTAAATCATTACTTACATTTGCACTTCCGCTGTTATTTTGATCACAACTCGTATTCTGTCTTTCAATTTCTGCTGTTACATGTTGTCTATTTAAATTTTGTGGCACAATTTGCTCTTCGTTGTTTCGTTGTGTGTTTGATTGAAAAATGATCATTACGTTTTGTATCATTTCCTTTAACTCGTTTACCTGACGTTGTAGGTCTAAACAGTTGGCGTCATTTCGAGAAATACTCCCTACAGCATTTTCGTTTTGGCGTTGTATATTCATAGGGTTGCTTGTCGAAGACGTTTCTTCGCAACCTTCGTTATTCTCATCACTCTCTGCAATTTCATCTGTACCAAGAAATTCCGTTAAACGCACAATTAATTCCGTTTTTGTGCCCGTTGTTGGTAATTCTCGCTCCCGAAGTAATTGTTTCAGTTCATCAACTTTTAAAGAAAGAAGTTTCCTCATCTTGCCTGAAACCGTTTGCTTTTATCTTCGCTCTCGTAAAAAGTATTTAAACTTGAAATTTAATGTATCCCACTTCTGATCTAAAAGAAGTTCTAACCTTGATCTTTTATTTAAAATTAAAATAACGTTGTCAGGAATAAAAATTATATATCCATTTATTTAAAATAGGAAAATTAAAATTAAGAATAATGAAGTATAAAACGAAGAACAAATTAATAAGTTATAATATATTTTCCAAAGAAGACTCGATTGTTTTTTTTTGTTAAACTACTAAGTTAGAACAAATAATTAATTAATTCATAAGGTACAAATAGGGTTTCCAACATATTCTACAAAGCAACTCTTTTCGCCTGATTCGTCCACAACAGCATTATCGACAAGATAATCTTAAACACCTGAATCGTCAGATAAGGAATCGTTGGAAACAGCATGGTTTAAAAGAAAGGCCATCTCACCACCCACACCACCCTCACCAACCATACCATCCTCACCGCCATCAGCACCCATACTATATTCACCACCCCTACCACTCACACCACCCATACTATCCTCACCACTCCTACCAATCACACCACCCATTCTATCCACACCGCCACTACCACTCACACCTCCCATACTATCCTGACCACCCATACCTCCCATGGTTAGGTTAGGTTAGGTTAAGAAGGGTTGTGTGCCCACAGGCACACCTCCACTCGGAGACCGAATACGATCCATTGTGATTCCCTTCAATGAAAATATGAAGTAAGAGATAGAGATAAGAGGAAGTGAAAAATAGAGAAAGGAAGGAAGATATAGACAGAAAATTAGAAAGTAGGAACAATACCCCCCTTACAGTCCCCTCAACAGAAACAGCCGCGTTATTTCCCTGACAAACCCCAGTATATTGGCCGGATTACATCCAGCTATGCACCCCAGTTCGTCGTGAAACCTATCTCCTAGCCACTTCAGTCTGAGACCTTGCATCCTAGGACAATGGCACAGTACATGCTCGATCGTCTCTAGCTCTTCCGAATCCTCGCATAGCCTGCAGAAGTCCGGTATGGCGTTGTCCCATCTGCCCGCAAAAGCCCTGACAGGACAATGACCCGTCAAGAACCCTATAAGTGTTCTGAGACTACCCCTATCCAATCCCAGTAGAACCCTGGTTGCCCCCTCGTCCAACTTGGGCCATAGTGCCCTAGACACCCTGCAATCCATTCTGCCCCTCCAGGATCGGTTAACGTCATCACGGAATTTCTCCCGTATCACCCCATAGTAGTAGCATAGGGGGGGTTTTACCCCCCTGTCCCCCACCACTAAGTCGAGACCCGAACCCCCTCTCGCGAGTTCGTCCGCCACCTCATTCCCATCAACCATGCAGTGTCCTGGTACCCAACACAGCCTCACGTTGAATGACCCTATGAGTTCCCTAAGAGTGCTCCTACACCGCGCAACCAGGCATGATCGCACCGTATGGCTGCTCAATGCCCGAAGCGCCGCCTGACTATCGACGTAAATTGTCACCTCAGATCCACCCACGATGTGATCCAGTATCACCTCCGTCGCCCTCCAGATCGCTAGGATCTCAGCCTGGAAGACACTGCACTCATCAGGGAGTCTGAATGACCTTTTTAACTCGGTGTCCGCGATATAAACACCGGCACCAGTGCCGGTTTCCATCTTGGATCCATCCGTAAATACTGCCCACCCCTCAAACAGTCCATTGGATCCACTCCAATTTTCCCTATCCGGGAACTCTACTGGTGGTGTTGCACCGAAGTCCAGGGTCATAGTCTTGTGATCCGAAATTCCCTCGAGAATAATACCCTGATCAAGCAGACCCATCTCATACAGAATTCTCGTGTGATCGTCCCGCCTAGGTCTAACTAAAGAAGACTCGTAAAGTCTAAGTAGGTTCCTAGCCGCCACACTCCTCACATAATGCTCTATAGGGGATAGATATAGTAGGATGTCCAGCGCTGCCTGCGGAGTGCTTCTCCTTGCGCCTGTGATACCAAGAGATGCACTTCTTTGAACCTTGCTGAGCATCTTCCTATAGCTATCCACTCCCAACGCACCCCACCAAACAGTGCATCCATAGGTTAAGTATAGGCCTAACAACCGATGTGTAAATCCAGTTTACCATATCAGGCCTAAGACCCCAGTTCTTACCAATGGAGTTCCTGCATGTGTAGTATGCATTGAGTCCCCTTCTCATCCTCTCCTGAGTATTTCTCTTCCAAGACAGTTTGCAGTCCAGAAAGTTACCCAAGTACTTTGCTCCGTCCGATAGAGGCAACTCGACGCCATCTAGCACTGGCCCCCTAAATCCCTCTATCCTATACCTTCTGGTGAATAGCACCAGCTCAGTCTTCGCAGGGTTAACACCCAGTCCCCTATCCTTTGCCCATGCCGAGAGTTCACCTAGCATCACCTGCATAATTTCCCCGATCGTGGACAGAAATTTTCCCTGACCAGCAAAACTATGTCGTCCGCATAGGCAACAACTTTCCTGCCCATGGAATCAAATGACCTAAGAATCCCGTTAACCGCAAGCAACCACAGTAGAGGCGATAATACCCCCCTTTGTGGTGTCCCCCTGGTAACCCTCCTCCTTATCACATGATCCCCCAGGCTCGAGTTTATAATCCTACTGCCAAGCATGCAGATTATCCACTCCACCAGAAAGTCCTCAAATCCCAACTCCAACAAGGAATCCCTAATCGCCTCTATCCTAATGTTATTAAAGGCTCCCTCTATATCCAGAAACGCGGCGAGAGTATACTCCTTATGCCTCAGACCGTGCTCAATACAACCCACCACCTCATGTAACGCGCTCTCAACAGATTTACCCTTCAGGTAAGCATGTTGAGCGCTGCTAATAAGGCGGGTCTCAATATTACTCCTGAGATAGAAATCTATTAGCCTCTCAAGAGTCTTCAACAGAAATGAAGACAAACTAAAAGGTCTAAAATCCCCCGGTTTCGAGTGGCCTGCTTTACCAGCCTTGGGTATGAAAATCACCCTGACCTCTCTCCACCCCCTAGGCAGATACCTCCTACTGAGGCATTTCCTAAATATATCCACCAGCAGAAATGATGCATCGTCCGGGATGTTGCAAAGCATAGCCGGAAAAATACCATCCGGACCCGGTGATTTATATGGGTCGAAATTATTGACCGCCCACGCCAGCTTCTCCCTTGTGACCATTTCATCGACGCAAGCGGAAGTATGATACGATGTCGCGGACATGACGTCCCACTGACCGTCCTCCATACCACCGGTTTCCCTGCACCCGGGAAAGTGCGTCTCCATAAGTAAGGTTAGGGTCTCAGAGCTAGACTCAGTCCATGAGCCATCATTCCTTTGGATGTAACCCAGGGCCTTAGGGTCCTTAGATAAAATCCGTCGGAATCTTGACAGCTCGTTGACATTATCGATGGACGCACAAAATTGCCTCCACGATAGTCGCTTTGCTCTCTTCAGATCCGCCTTATACCTGTTGAACTGCACCCTGTGATTGTTCCAATCCTCTGGTGCTCTCGTAAGCTTGGCCCTATTAAACAGTCCCCTCACCGTAGACCTTTGAACATGAAGTTCCCTGGTCCACCATTTAGGCTGTTTTCGCCTACCCGGAAACGTAACCGGGCAGGACTGCTCATAGCTTTCCCTTAGAAGATGAGTGAACCTATTCACCACCCCCTCCAGATCCGTCGGCAGCAAGTCGCCCAAGGCCTGATGCGCCAACCCAGTTCGGACCCCTTCCTTGAAGGAGTCCCATTTTGTCCCCCTCGGGTTCCTGAATGGAGGAGCCCTAGGACGGTCAAAATTCAGTGTGAAGGTAATACGACTATGGTCTGAAAAAGTACAGTCCGTTGCCACCCTCCAATCAACAACAATTTGCTCGTCACGGTTTACTAATGTCAGATCTATCACTGCCTGCCTATCTTTATTTCTGAACGTCGGCGTGTTACCCATATTACAGATAATAAGATTGTTAGTAGTTATAAAATCAAACATTAACTCACCTCTTTTATTAATATCGGCACTCCCCCATTGGCTGTGATGAGCATTGGCATCGCAGCCCAACACAAGGATTGCACCTCTCCTCCTTGCATATGCCGTGAGTTGCCGCACCTCTGTACCCGGAGGGTCCAACCCCTCATATGGCATATACACTGAGGCCAGTGTAAGCGTACGCTTCCCTTTGGCCTCTCCATTTATAACGGTCAAGTCACCGCACCTGAAAGAGTGAGATATGAGAAAATTCAATTCACTTCTCGCTAGTATACACGTTCTTACCTTGTCCTCTGTGGACGGGACAAACAGAGTGTATCCCGCAACCCTTAAACCGCAAACCTTATTTTTATTTATCCAAGGTTCTTGGATAAGGGCTACGTCCGTCCGAGTACTGGAGAGGAAGGCCGAGGCTGATTCACAATGGTGCAGGTTTATCTGCACCACTAACAGCCTCTTTGGTCCTGTCATGCTTCGGATACCGAAACCTAACGTTACCTAAACCGAACCTAACAACCCCCCCCACCTCCTCCAAGAATTCCATGGACTTCCGATCGATTGCGAAACGGAAGTCCTTGCCGGTATTCTCCTTACACACCAGTCACCAGGTCACTAGCCTCCATTGGTCAGTAAGAAGCCTACTATTTTGGTTGCCCAATACTGCCAGTATAGTTTCCACCTTGCGTACGGGAGGTGGAATCCCACTGTCACTATGGACCTAATTGGCAAATCGGAGGCTTGTATGACTTCAAACCTTGCCCCCGGGTTAATATCGCCGCATTTGCCAATTGTGGTTCTTAAGAATTCCAATGAATTCTTGTTACCACAGTTGACAACCTTGACTCCTTTAACCCAGTCCGCACCATTGAAGGATACGTCCTCCTCCTTGCCTTTAAAAACTGCCAGCTCGTCGATAAGCCTAGCCTCTACTAGCTGCCATAGCTCGGCACTGATCCTCCCATCCGGATCATTCCGATCTATGACAGCCACCTGCAGATGACCTTCCAGGCTCGTCGACTTCTTCATTCTTTTATTCACTGAGGAAGGCTGATCATCCCCAGATCTGACCCTCTTAATGGTTTCCTTATTGGAGCCCTTAGGAGCTTCAGCCGGAGATGTACCAGCCCTCTTCACTGTGCTCGGTGACTTCGGTACGACTGGTTTTGAAGGCCCGTTCCTGCCCGCACCTTTTCCCCTAGTGACCCCCTTACGAGAGCCACTCGAGAAGTCGGACGGAGGATTACCAGCCTTCTTCCCCGTGTTCGCTGCCTTAGCCACTTTGCTTCCTTTCTTGGGTATCGCCCCCTTATCCTCCGCAGCTCGTTCCGAAGACATGAGCGCTTTGGTCACCGGGGCAACCCCTCCTTCCTCTATCTCTCCACGGCAGGTTGACGACGCCACCGGCCCTGTACTCTTTTGAGTAGTTTCCGGGTCGGCGACCTCGTTCACCTGCTTTCTCCAAGGATAGGGCCAACCGAGCACGGTACTGACAGGGCCGTAAATTCTTTCGAATTTAGCGACGCTTTGTCGGTGCCTTCTCAGAAGGTGCCTATCCCTCGCGGAGAACGTTGAAGGATCTCTCTTCGCCATCTTGTCCAGATATGCAAGAGAGCTCCTTGTTCCGTTCTGCATACTCCCATACTATCCTCACCACCCATACCACCCATACTATCCTCACCACCCATACCACGCATACCACCCATACTATCCTCACCACCCCCACCATTCATTCCACCCATACTATCCTCACCACCCCCACCATTCATTCCACCCATTCTATCCTCACCGCCGCTACCACTCACACCTCCCATACTATCGTCACCACCCTCACCCCACACACCATCCACTCACTTCAACAACAGTATCTTCTACAACTGAATCTTCTACAACAAAATCTTCTACACCAGAATCCACTACACCTATGATTTCTACATATTCTACAACAGACTCTTTCACAACAAAATCTTCAACTACAGATTCTTCAACACCTAAATCTTCTACAAGTGAACCAACAAAAAAAGAAGATTCCACAACTGAATCATCTATCCCTAATTCTTCTACAACAGAATCTACTACACGAAAATCTTCTACACCAGAATCCACTACACCTATGATTTCTACATCTTCTACAACAGACTCTTCCACAACAAAATCTTCAACTACAGATTCTTCAATATTTAAATCTTCTACACCTATGACTTCTACATCTTCTACAATAGACTCTTCCACAACAAAATCATCTACAACAGATTCTTCAACACATAAATCTTCTACAAGTGAATCAACAAAAAAAGAAGATTCCACAACTGAATCATCTATCCCTAATTCTTCTACAACAGAATCTACTACACGAAAATCTTCTACGCCAGAATCCACTACACCTATGATTTCTACATCTTCAGACTCTTCCACAACAAAATCTTCAACTACAGATTCTTCAATATTTAAATCTTCTACACCTATGACTTCTACATCTTCTACAACAGACTCTTCCACAACAAAGTCTTCTACAACAGATTCTTCAACACCTAAATCTTCTACAAGTGAATCAACAAAAAAAGAAGATTCCACAACGGAATCATCTATCCCTAATTCTTCTACAACAGAATCTACTACACGAAAATCTTCTACACCAGAATCCACTACACCTATGATTTCTACATCTTCTACAACAGACTCTTCCACAACAAAATCTTCAACTACAGATTCTTCAATATTTAAATCTTCTACACCTATGACTTCTACATCTTCTACAACAGACTCTTCCACAACAAAGTCTTCTACAACAGATTCTTCAACACCTAAATCTTCTACAAGTGAATCAACAAAAAAAGAAGATTCCACAACGGAATCATCTATCCCTAATTCTTCTACAACAGAATCTACTACACGAAAATCTTCTACGCCAGAATCCACTACACCTATGATTTCTACATCTTCTACAACAGACTCTTCCACAACAAAATCTTCAACTACAGATTCTTCAATATTTAAATCTTCTACACCTATGACTTCTACATCTTCTACAACAGACTCTTCCACAACAAAGTCTTCTACAACAGATTCTTCAACACCTAAATCTTCTACAAGTGAATCAACAAAAAAAGAAGATTCCACAACTGAATCATCTGCCCCTAATTCTTCTACAACAGAATCTACTACACGAAAATCTTCAACACCAGAATCCACTACACCTATGATTTCTACATCTTCTACAACAGACTCTTCCACAACAAAATCTTCAACTACAGACTCTTCCACAACAAAATCTTCTACAACAGATTCTTCAACACCTAAATCTTCTACAAGTGAATCAAGAAAAAAAGAAGATTCCACAACTGAATCATCTACCCCTAATTCTTCTACAACAGAATCTACTACACGAAAATCTTCTACACCAGAATCCATTACACCTATGATTTCTACATCTTCTACAACAGACTCTTCCACAACAAAATCTTCAACTACAGACTCTTCCACAACAAAATATTCTACAACAGATTCTTCAACACCTAAATCTTCTACAAGTGAATCAACAAAAAAAGAAGATTCCACAACTGAATCATCTATCCCTAATTCTTCTACAACAGAATCTACTACACGAAAATCTTCTACACCAGAATCCACTACACCTATGATTTCTACATCTTCTACGACAGACTCTTCCACAACAAAATCTTCAACTACAGACTCTTCCACAACAAAATCTTCTACAACAGATTCTTCAACACCTAAATCTTCTACAAGTGAATCAACAAAAAAAGAAGATTCCACAACAGAATCATCTATCCCTAATTCTTCTACAACAGAATCTACTACACGAAAATCTTCTACACCAGAATCCACTACACCTATGATTTCTACATCTTCTGCAACAGACTCTTCCACAACAAAATCTGCTACAACAGAGTCTTCAACACCTAAATCTTCTACAAGTGAATCAACAAAAAAAGAAGATTCCACAACTGAATCATCTACCCCTAATTCTTCTTCAACAGAATCTACTACACGAAAATCTTCTACACCAGAATCCACTACACCTATGATTTCTACATCTTCTACAACAGACTCTTCCACAACAAAATCTTCAACTACAGACTCTTCCACAACAAAATCTTCTACAACAGATTATTCAATACCTAAATCTTCTACAAGTGAATCAACAAAAAAAGAAGATTCCACAACTGAATCATCTACCCCTAATTCTTCTACAACAGAATCTACTACACGAAAATCTTCTACACCAGAATCCACTACACCTATGATTTCTACATCTTCTACAACAGACTCTTCCACAACAAAATCTTCCACAACAAAATCTTCAACTACAGACTCTTCCACAACAAAATCTTCTACAACAGATTCTTCAACACCAAAATCTTCTACAAGTGAATCAACAAAAAAAGAAGATTCCACAACTGAATCATCTACCCCTAATTCTTCTACAACAGAATCTACTACACGAAAATCTTCTACACCAGAATCCACTACACCTATGATTTCTACATCTTCTACAACAGACTCTTCCACAACAAAATCTTCAACTACAGACTCTTCCACAACAAAATCTTCTTAAACAGATTCTTCAATACCTAAATCTTCTACAAGTGAATCAACAAAAAAAGAAGATTCCACAACTGAATCATCTACCCCTAATTCTTCTACAACAGAATCTACTACACGAAAATCTTCTACACCAGAATCCACTACACCTATGATTTCTACATCTTCTACAACAGACTCTTCGACAACAAAATCTGCTACAACAGAGTCTTCAACACCTAAATCTTCTACAAGTGAATCAACAAAAAAAGAAGATTCCACAACTGAATCATCTACCCCTAATTCTTCTACAACAGAATCTACTACACGAAAATCTTCTACACCAGAATCCACTACACCTATGATTTCTACATCTTCTACAACAGACTCTTCCACAACAAAATCTTCAACTACAGACTCTTCCACAACAAAATCTTCTACAACAGATTCTTCAACACCAAAATCTTCTACAAGTGAATCAACAAAAAAAGAAGATTCCACAACTGAATCATCTACCCATAATTCTTCTACAACAGAATCTACTACACGAAAATCTTCTACACCAGAATCCACTACACCTATGATTTCTACATCTTCTACAGCAGACTCTTCCACAACAAAATCTTCAACTACAGACTCTTCCACAACAAAATCTTCTACAACAGATTCTTCAACACCTAAATCTTCTACAAGTGAATCAACAAAAAAAGAAGCTTCCACAACTGAATCATCTACCCCTAATTCTTCTACAACAGAATCTACTACACGAAAATCTTCTACACCAGAATCCACTACACCTATGATTTCTACATCTTCTACAACAGACTCTTCCACAACAAAATCTGCTACAACAGAGTCTTCAACACCTAAATCTTCTACAAGTGAATCAACAAAAAAAGAAGATTCCACAACTGAATCATCTACCCCTAATTCTTCTACAACAGAATCTACTACACGACAATCTTCTACACCAGAATCCACTACACCTATGATTTCTACATCTTCTACAACAGACTCTTCCACAACAAAATCTTCAACTACAGATTCTTCAATATTTAAATCTTCTACACCTATGACTTCTACATCTTCTACAACAGACTCTTCCACAACAAAATCTTCTACAACAGATTCTTCAACACCTAAATCTCCTACAAGTGAATCAACAAAAAAAGAAGATTCCACAACTGAATCATCTACCCCTAATTCTTCTACAACAGAATCTACTACACGAAAATCTTCTACACCAGAATCCACTACACCTATGATTTCTACATCTTCTACAACAGACTCTTCCTCAACAAAATCTGCTACAACAGAGTCTTCAACACCTAAATCTTCTACAAGTGAATCAACAAAAAAAGAAGATTCCAAAACTGAATCATCTACCCCTAATTCTTCTACAACAGAATCTACTACACGACAATCTTCTACACCAGAATCCACTACACCTATGATTTCTACATCTTCTACAACAGACTCTTCCACAACAAAATCTTCAACTACAGATTCTTCAATATTTAAATCTTCTACACCTATGACTTCTACATCTTCTACAACAGACTCTTCCACAACAAAATCTTCTACAACAGATTCTTCAACACCTAAATCTCCTACAAGTGAATCAACAAAAAAAGAAGATTCCAAAACTGAATCATCTACCCCTAATTCTTCTACAACAGAATCTACTACACGAAAATCTTCTACACCAGAATCCACTACACCTATGATTTCTACATCTTCTACAACAGACTCTTCCACAACAAAATCTTCAACTACAGATTCTTCAATATTTAAATCTTCTACACCTATGACTTCTACATCTTCTACAACAGACTCTTCCACAACAAAATCTTCTACAACAGATTCTTCAACACCTAAATCTCCTACAAGTGAATCAACAAAAAAAGAAGATTCCAAAACTGAATCATCTACCCCTAATTCTTCTACAACAGAATCTACTACACGAAAATCTTCTACACCAGAATCCACTACACCTATGATTTCTACATCTTCTACAACAGACTCTTCCACAACAAAATCTTCAACTACAGATTCTTCAATATTTAAATCTTCTACACCTATGACTTCTACATCTTCTACAATAGACTCTTCCTCAACAAAGTCATCTACAACAGATTCTTCAACACATAAATCTTCTACAAGTGAATCAACAAAAAAAGAAGATTCCACAACTGAATCATCTATCCCTAATTCTTCTACAACAGAATCTACTTCACGAAAATCTTCTACACCAGAATCCACTACACCTATGATTTCTACATCTTCTACAACAGACTCTTCCACAACAAAATCTTCTACAACAGATTCTTCAACACCTAAATCTTCTACAAGTGAATCAACAAAAAAAGAAGATTCCACAACTGAATCATCTACCCCTAATTCGTCTACAACAGAATCTACTACAACGGAATCTTCTACAACTAAATCTTCTACAACTAAATCTTCTACCAAAGTGCCTCATGCAATTCTAGGGATACCGGATCCGTATTAAACCTAAATGTTTTATAACAAGCAGAGTTTGAAAATAATTGCAAATGGCCTTACAACATAGCAAGTGCAAAATATCTCACCAACAACAAAATACACATATTCGCACTTTTCACTTATAAAATCGCTTAAATGAAATCACAAGATAACAACATTGCCATCACTTATTCCATAACTGTTATTAAAAAAAAAACGCTTTTGTAAAATTTTCTTTAAACACAAAAGTAAAAAATATAAATAAACAAGAAATGGAAACCGGAGATAAAACAGAATTATAAATAAAAATTGCCCAAGAGTTTCTGCTATTTAAAGATAAAGTTTATCGATAAAAATGCTTTTATTTCAAACTCGAGGCCAGCATTGAAAATAAATTTTATTTTAATTTTTGCCGATATTTCGATACTCTTTGAGTGTCATCTTCAGGGCTTGTCTATAAATAGAAATTTAAGTATACAGGCATGTCACAAATTCCGATCGGAATGGTTTTAATTCCGTATGTTCAATTCCGATCGATTTAGTTTTAGCTTCTTCAGATTCCGATCGATTTTGCTAAATGTGTTTTTTTATAACACCTCTGGTTTTACAATTGGATATGGCAACTTTACATAAAAACCATATGATTTTTGTGTTAAGTATGGCAATGTTCAGCGTAGAAATGAAAAAAGTGGTTTGTGAGGAAAAAAAAAGGTAGCAACGCAACGGTAAATAATTTATTATGTTTTTAATTAAATCAATATAAAGTAAAATAAATAAATCAAAAGTGTGTTATTTCTTCAATCTATATCATAAAAAACATTTATTTATCCATAAAAATTAGTTTTAAGTAGTTTTTTCGGTTATAAAATACTGAAACAATCAATTCCACTTAGAAAACCAAAAGTGGTTTCATTCCGAAAAAATTTTTCGTTTTTCGTTTTCTGAAGAAGCAAAATACGGAATTAAAACCACTTTCGATCGGAATGGAATTCCATGACAGGCCTGATAATGTATAAAACATAGATGATACTCAAGGAGTATCGAAATATCGGCAAAAATTAAAAAAAAATTTATTTTCAATACTCACCTAGAGCTTGAAATAAAAGCATTTTCATTTATACATATGAATGTATAAATAAAAACAACTTGAATTAATGATAAAGTTTATCCTTAATTAGAGAATGGATCAAGTCAGTGTACTATGTATATTCGGCTATGCCGAATCTTATGTAGCCTTCATCATGGTGGTATAAGAACATATAGTAACATGAGTCCCGCTCATTAGATATAAATTAATCTATTGTGTACCACGCCCATTTCTCCAATCGCGCACACATTTGGTCGAATGTTATGTATTGACAACCAAGATGCTTGCACCAAATTATGAAACTTTGGCTATCGCAGTTCTACAGATATATAAAAATCTATAATGTATTTGTTTGAGAGGTACCACGCCCACGCCCACGCCCACTACTAAACTTAAACGGATTATATGCGACATGAATGTAAAACAACAGGGTCCCCATAATTTCTGAGGTCTTCGGAAAACTGTAGGCTTCTGTTAACCCTCCATGGTATTACCCTCTGCTGCACAGTTTCTTTCTCCAGTTCTATATCTAGTGCCATTGCAAACAGTAACGGGGGCAGAAGCATCCTTGCATGACTCCTGATAGTGCGTCGAATGGCTCGCTAGTAATGCTAGAAACACAACTGGGACGAACGACGAATTATTCGCAACGAATATTCGTCCCCAGAAATAGAACACATTGGTGTATATAAAAGTACACATAATCATTGCGTATAGCGAAATTCGTTGTGCGTAACGAATTCTGCGATAGGTTTATTTCTATTGCTTACGCAGACGAACGACGAATAAATTGGGAAAGGGACAGCGCAGCATGATAGCAAAGTTCAATATTTATTAAAAATCGTGAAATCTGTAAAGATTTACAGGGACAATTCGCTTCTATTGCGAACTTGGCTAAAATTCGCGAAAAAAATTCAAACACTTTAATTTATTAGAAATCGCTAAATTAATGAAAAAAAAACAAAATGTCGGAAAAAAACAAAAAAAAAAAAAATTGTAAAAATGGCAAAAATTGATAAAAAAAAGTCCCTAAAACTATAAGGAATGGCTAAAATTCGGTAAAAATTGCAAAATTAGCGGATATTTGCAAAAATTTGCTACCAGTGGCATGATAGCAAAACTACTATTTATTATAAATCGTGAAAGCTGTAAAGAATCACAGGGACAAATTGCTTCTATTGCGAACTTGGCTAAAATTCGCGAAAAAATTGCAAACTTTTATAGACACTAACATTTATTTGAAATCGCTAAATGGGTGAAAAAAACAAAACATCGGAAAATGGCAAAAAAAATGGCGAAAAATCGCGAAAAATTTTAATATTTTAAACAAGCCATAACAATGATTAAAAGTCCCTAAAACTATAAAGAATGGCAAAAATTCGGTAAAAAAAAATTCTCGCCGACGAATTCGTCGTACTATGCGAAGTTCGTCATTCGTCCCAGTTGTGTTTCTAGCATAAGTCCGCCGTGCACTTCTCGCATCTTAGCAATACTATACTGCGCCTTTAATTAAAATCATAATTTTATCTGGGATACATTTCTAGAAAGTGCGGACAATATTGCATTACGGTTGATCGCGTCTAAAGCATTTTCAAATTCAACAAAGATGAGGTAAATGTCGGTGTTCTATTATCACTCGAAGACTATTAATTTGGTCAACGCTACTTATGTTTGGGCGGAATCCGGCTTGTTATATAGGAAGTTGTTTTTCTAAGTGTTCGAGAATGCAGACGCACAGTGGGAATCAGTGCAAGTCCTCGAAATACTTAAAGTTCTTCTTTTGTTATATTTTGATCTTCTCTTCCTTTTCCTTCCCCCTTCTGGAATAGTTTCGGTGTGCCATATTTTATGAATAAGCGATGACAGAACATCGGCCATAACAGTGGGATTAGCTTCTGGGAGATTATCGATGTTAAGTACTCGCCCCACTGTGCAAATGGAATTCTGTCATTCCACTCTTTCGTATAGATTAACATTAAATATATGTTCAACAGGTATGTGATGTACATAATTGTCATTGAGATGATATTAAAAGGGGTTACGATTTACATACCGACAGCAACACACGTTCTTTAAATTATTAGTTATAAGCAGGAAAACCAAAAATATGCAATTGCATGTTTTTGATAGAGCGACCAAAGAAGGCAGAACCAATATATTTATCCGTTTTAGAGCTTTTTATGAATTTTGGCATCGATTTGTTAGTGCATATTTTACCGTTTGCAGCATTATTTTGCATAATATAGTAAAATGAGCCTTTCTGCAGATTTTTTAAAGTTTTTAGCGCATATTTTGTTGCATTTTTGAGACATATTTTGATACATTTAAAATTTTAGTGATGCCCAAAAAAGTTTTCGCATCAAATAAAAATTTTTATTTTGCGAAATTTAAATTTTTTTTTTTTAATTTCTATCTGTATAACCAACGTGTTGCTTCAATTTCGCTATCTACATTTAATGTTTTCTCGAAAATTGTTAGGCAAAGTAGGTCGTCATTAAAATTTTATCTATAAGCAAAAATTAAGGAAAAATAAATTATATACTTTTAGGCGATGTGTGTAAACATAGAAATCTGGACAATTTAGAATCACTTTTTAAAGTGATCTTACGATAACCATCCGTCCATGTGGCTGATTGCCTGTCCATGTTAATTTTGTGCGCAAAGTTGCAATCTTGTAGATAAGTTGATCTAATTTGGTAAATATATTTTAATTGTACTAAAGACGAGTTCTATGATAATGGTGAGAATCGGTCTATAATTTTACATATTCCCCATAAAAATTTCTATCCAAAGTAGACTCTATGTGTCCGTAAACCATTGAATTACGTTGGTATTAAGACTAAATTAAATGGAACTTTAAACTAATTGTTGAATATTTTGTTTCAAGCAATTTTTAAATTTTTGGGGCATATTTTTAGCAATTGTCGGGGCATATTTTCAAGTTTTTACTGCATATTTAATGCGCATAAAACGTGTTTTTTAGAGCATATTTCTGGTTGCCCTGGTTATAAGTTATTATTATAAAGTTATTGCCTGAATAAATATTAATTGAATTATAACTGTGCGACTTGTTGATTAAATCTATACCGATTTAATATTGGCGACGAGGATGGGATAATGCCCGGAATGTTAAAGTCGTTCACATAATTCAATATCGTGGCAATTCTACTTTATGTTAATAATTCGTATAGCGTTGCAAAATTAAACGCAATTTGTAAAACCATTACATCACAAGTTCCTGGCGACAACATTGGGTTACCTCACTATAAAATTTTGACGGCAAGAGTCAATGCCGGTGAAGACTGAAAAAGAGTCCCCTGCTCTTGGATCCAGCGGTAAATATTGAAAGGACCGCAAGTGGCAGGCCTTTTTGAAGGCCTCTATACTCCTTTCTAAAAGATTCGCTTCGCATGATATCCTGCCTTCAGAATTATGCCTTCTAGAAGGTATAAACTTCTTTTTAAAAGACACATTCACTACTCCCTTCTTTGAGAAGGGAGAAAGGAAGGTGTTCAGTTTTATTTACTTTTTATTTTAAGTGACCTTCCTTACTCCCTTCATTGGGAAGGGATCGAAGTTGTTTTTAAAGGAAGTGTGAAAGGCCTTGCGCCCAATGACAACCTGTGTAAAAAATAAATAAGTATGGAATGCAGCGAGAAGGGCTTCTGACAGCTTGTGACTGCTAAATAAGGCCTTCTTTTAGGCCTCTTTACTCATTCTAGCTACCGCTGGGGAACATCGCATGGAAATATTGCATCTGATTCCGCAGCTTTAACGTGTACCCATTTAACAAATCATAGAAACGAAAAACTCATAATAACTTCTATGGGAACCATGGAACCATTTGACATCAATCGTCCTGAGAGTTGGTCAACATACTACGCTAGGTTCGAGCTTTTCCTTCTAGCTAATGATGTACAGGCTGATCGTCAGAAGGCAATTTTCTTGACGTTAGCTGGCGCACCGCTTTATGATCTCCTGTCGTCATTGGCATCTCCAAAAAAGGTGAGTGAGCTTGATATAACCGAAATTAAGACGTTGCTAACAAATCATTTTTCTACACGTCCATCGGAAATTGCGTCATTTTTTAAATTCCACAAACGTGACCAACTACCAAATGAAAGTTTTTCGGAATATGTTGCGGCATTGAGAAAACTCGCTGTAGACTGCAATTTTGGCAACTGTTTGGATCGTATGTGTTGTGTATGAGATTTTGATTCTGGCAGTATCGTATTAATTTTGAGGCTATGGCAACTCTTTTAATTTTACTTTATATATGTACACTAGAGTGGGTCAATTTGTTCGGGCCCAAAAAAAGTGACAAAGCGTATAGCAAAATCGTAATCTACAGAAAATACTAAAAACTTTTCCTAAAGAAACCATGGTTCGAAAATCAAAATCGAGCTTCCGGTTTTTGACTTGAAAGTTTGGTGCTCAGAAAATCTGAAAAAAATAATACTTTTTTGGAAATATTTATTGCAATTGGTGAATAGTTGGCCTGTATCGCTGACAGAGGGCTTGTTTAAAAGGAAATTTTCTCAGCTTTATATATCTGTGCTCATTTTTAGAAAATTCTGGTTAGGAGATTTTTGTCAAAATGTTCATAGTCAAGCTGGTAAAATAAAAAAAATGTATTTAATTTTTTTTAACCCAATTTTCTATTTTAAATTCACTACCTTTTAAAAAAAGAAACTAAATGAAAAAGATAAAATAAAATTACCCAATAAAATTTTTTTCTCATTTTGCGAAGCACTAATGGTAGGTACATTTAAAAAAATAAGTGCAATGTTATGCGCTACGCAATAAGACATACAGAAATGCAGTAAAGTATGTAAGTGAAAGAGCTCTCAACAACTTAAAAAAAATAACATTTCAAGTGCTACGGCATTCCCTTACTACGAAGCAGGTTTGTAAGGGAGAATACTAAAAAATAACTGTATCAGTGTGTAAAGCTGATCGTTACATCTAACAATTTTTATATGCTTTATGTGTCATAAATGTATTGCTTCAAAGTGGGAACTCGCCATATAAAATTCATGTCTTCCTTACAAACCTGCTTCGTTCGAAGCTCCATTTTTTATTGGGTTACGACTTCAATAAAATTGTATTTAAAAGAAAAAATACTGGCCAAACCAGAAATTAAACCATAACATCCTGGGTCACAAGGCCCAACATAACCTTTAAACCATAACAGCACTTATTAACTTATGCGCTTAATACGAGTTTTTATACATTTTTTAAATATTGCTGGCTATTCTTGAAAACGCGTCAAAAAAGTGAAAATGTTTATTAAAAAAATTATTTTTGTTTACCATACATTTCTAAAATGGAATAAACGTTAAAATTTAAACTTTAAATTGTGTGAACGATAGAATTACAAACTTTTCGGTTTCTCATTACTTATTTAATTTTTGTTTTTAAATTATGGCCCTTATTATGTAAAACGCAACGCCAAAGCATTGAAAGCAAAACAAATTCATAAATATTTTGTAATTTTGTTGTTGCTTTCTACAAAAATTCATGTACCGTTTTCAAATTTTCAACGCCACAAGTAATGAGGCGTTTGAAATTTTAAAACGCAAAAAGAATTTCTGTAGAAAGCAACAACATAATTACAAAATATTTATGAATTTGTTTTTGCTTTCAATGTAATTCTTTGGCGTAACGTTGAGAATTATATAATTAGGGCCTATGTTTCTTACTACACCATTTCCAATTGTATTTCAGAAATTTCCAATTTAACTTAAAAAATTTCCAATTGTAAATTCTGAAAGTGTCCAATTGTATTTCAGAAATTTCTTTTTTTATAGCTAAAACAATTTTTTAAATTGGAAATGGACGATAGCAATTTGTCTGAGCCGCCATTTACTACAGGCATCTACCGTTTACTGATCTAGGGTTACCGACACAAATTCAGGGAACTGAGCGATTTGTACAATTGCTTACCAATGTTTCCCACGTGCCATACAATGTAATCGAGATGATATTTTGGCAGTTACTATTAAAAGCCATAACAGAATACCACAAATAGATAGCAAAAAAGATATTGTATGTAAATTGCAGCTATAGGCCGAAACTAAATTTATTTACCCCCGGCTTGGCCAGTATTTTTTTTTATAAATTTTTTATTTTTATTTTAGTCGGTTCCTTTTTTTAAGTTGTGAATTTTCAAAAAAATTGCGTTTTAATAAAAAATAGAATAATAATAAAAATATAAATTTTATTTTATTTAACCTTTATTTATTAAATTCCAATCTTTTATTAAAATAAATGTTATCTAAATTTTTTATATAAAAAAGAAAAACCTCAAGCTTAATAAATAAGATTGGAATTTAATAATAAAAATATTTAATTTTTAATCTTTTTATTTTCAGCTTTTGCTTAAATTTTATTTAAAGAAATTTTCGTTTAATTAGGTTTTGATTAATCAATTCTTTGGCATTTTGACAAAACATCTTAAGTCAAAATTAAAAAGTTGAAAAAATGGTGTTAATCGTACGAATTTTCATTAAAAAACATTTTTGCTTACGTTTTTTCGGTTTATTTTACTTTTTAACAAAAATGCTTTTTTCACCGAGTTTTTTTTAAATCTTTTTTGCTCTCTTATCTCCACTTAAGATGTTTTGTCAAAATGCCGCAGAATTATGTTATTTTAATCAACTTTGAATTAAAATTTAGTTAAATTATTTTATTTAACTTTTATGTACCAAAATTGGAACAGTTTTAGGCTTCTTATTAGCTTGACTATGGTTATTTTTACCAAAACCCTTTTCACCAATTATTGATGTACAGCTTTTTCTAAAAATGAACACAGATATAGAAAGCTGAGAGAATTTTCTTTTAAACAAGTCCTCTTTCAGCGATACAGGCCAACTATTCACCAATTTCAATAAATATTTCCAAAAAAGTATTATTTTTTCAGATTTCCTGAGCACCAAATTATCAAGTCAAAAACCGGAAGCTCGATTTTGATTTTAGAACCATGGTTTCTTTAGCAAAAGTTCTTAGAATTTTGCGTAGATTACGATTTTGCTATACGCTTGGTGGGCAAAAAAATTGACCCACTCTAATGTACACGTTTCTGAATTAATAAAAACCACTTAATGAATTAATACTGGAGAACATTTATTTGGGAAACATAAAAGTGGTGTCAGAAGTGATTTAAAGAAAACAACACAACAGGTAAAGAAGACACTTAATGGAGAATATGGAGCTAAAAAATTTGACGGATTCCTTAGCTGAGGCCATACGCAGGGCAGTTATAGATGCAACACAAGCGGCTGTTGCGGACATGAATCCTTCGATGTCAACTTCTGCAAAGTCACCAGCTTTCTCTATGGCTGAGTTTAAAAGAGAGGATGGTTCATCCGTAGCCGACTATTTTCAACGCTTTGAATGGGCACTACAACTGTCCAAAATACTTGTGGCTGAATACCATAATTATGCACGTGTTCACATGGGTGCAGAACTTAATAACGCATTGAAAATACTAATCAGCCCGAAGAGTCCAGAGTCACTTACAGTTGACGAAATTAAAAATACACTAACTAATCATTTTGACAACAAGAAAAATAAATATGCAGAGAGTATTAAGTTCCGTAAATTGATACAAGACAAAGACGAACCTATCGCAAATTTTGTTTTACGTCTAAAACAAAATGCTGTTCATTGTGAATATGATAACTTCCTGGACCGAATGCTAACAGAACAGCTCCTTAGTGGTATGAGATCGCGTGATATTTGTGATGAAATCATCAGTAAGCAACCTGAAACATTTGCCGCAGCATACGAAATTGCGCACAATATGGAACTCACACAGTCTACGACTACGGAAATCAACCCGGGGCCATGAAGAGGAGATACATAGACTACACCCTTCGCATTTCGTTTGGATTACAAACGAAATGCTTATAAGGGTGGGACATCTGCACAGGCACAGTGTGCGGGATGTGGCGGTAGACATGCAAGAAACAATTGCAAATTTAAACAAGCCAAGTGCTATCGGTGTGGAAAGATAGGACACATTTCAAAAATGTGTCGAAGTAAAACGCATCGCATATCAGAATCAGAGGGTGAGGACCCAACCGACATGGTACAAAAACTCAATAAAATAGAAATTGTGAACTTAATGAGGTCGAACGAAAGGAAGTTAATAACAACACTTGTAGATGGCCATGCGGTTAATATGGAACTCGACACCGGATCTCCCTGTTCGATAATGAGTACAAATTCGTTACGAAAAATAAAGCCTTTTTTTAAACTGCAATCTACAGACAGACAATTTACAAGCTACTCCGGCCATAAGGTGACTTGCATGGGTCGCCTCCCTGTCAACGTAAGTATAGGAAATACGCTCTGTAGACTTAATTTATACATTGTATATGGTAAATTCGACACCCTAATGGGCAGAGAGTGGATAACAACCTTCGCAAGGGAAATCGACTTTGTTAAAATGTTTACACCACCCAACCAGATTAACAGCATTACAACAACATGCCCGGAAATGTCGTCACAACAACAAGAACAACTGAATCAGGTAACACACGAATTTAAAGATATATTTAGCACGGTTGCAGGCAAACTAAGGGGACCGCCATCAAAAATACACCTAAAGCCAGATGCCACCTTGATTTTTGCAAGGGCGCGTGAGGTTCCGTTGGCACTTAGAGAAGCTTATATAAAAGAAATAGACAAGAAAATAACAGCTGGTATATACAAAAAGGTTGAATACTCCGAATGGGCTTCAACAACACATGTGGTAACAAAAAAAGGTGGAGGTATTCGCATCACAGGAAATTATAAGCCGACAGTGAAACCACGTATAATCATTGACGAAAACCCAATCCCAAAAATAGAAGATCTACTGAATAAAATACGAGGTTCAACGATTTCTTGTCATCTTGATGTGACGGATGCGTACTCGCACTTGCCGATAGACGATGAGTTTGCGCATGTACTCACGCTAAAAACACCAACTCATGGACTAATTCGGCCAACTAGGGCGGTATACGGCGCTGCTAACATTCCAGCAATCTGGCAGAGGCGCATGGAAAATTTGTTAAAGGACATACCAAATGTCCTATGTTTTTTTGATGACATCCTCGTATATGCAGACAACTTCCAGCATATGATTTCAAGTCTTCGATCAATACTGAATAAAATGAGGGAAGAGGGACTTCACTTAAATCGAGAAAAATGCGTATTTGCTACCCCAATGGTAGAATTTTTAGGCCATAAAATTGATCGCCATGGCATCCATAAATCCAACAAACATATTGAAGCTGTTCAGAATGCGCCAAAGCCGACAACACCCGAAGAGCTTCAATTGTTTTTAGGCAAAGCTACTAAGAGATATGTTACTTCAAAAGGAATTTAAATGGAATAGGGAAGCAAATGAGGCGTTTACCAATATTAAGGAAATGCTTATATCACCACATGTTTTAACCCCATACGACCCTTTCCTTCCTTTAATATTGGCCACTGATGCAAGCAAATACGGCCTTGGGGCGGTATTATCACATCAACTTAAAAACGGTCTGGAGAGACCAATTGCCTATGCAAGCCGCACTATGACTGAAACAGAGATGAGATATCCACAAATCGATAAAGAGGCGCTGGCGATCGTGTGGGCAGTAAAAAAGTTTTTTAAGTACATATATGCCAGACACTTTACATTAATAACGGACCATAAACCATTATCACAAATCTTACACCCCGACAAAGGTTTATCGGCGTTGTGCGTAAGTCGAATGGCAAACTACTCAGATTTCTTGAGCAACTTTAACTATGAAGTCGTTTATAAGCCAACCAAAGAAAATGCTGATTTTTGTTCAAGAATACCTCTAAGAGTACACAAAATCTGTGGTACAAAACTTTGTGAAGAGGAGTTCGACTCGTTTGACAATTTTATCATCGGCCAGGTCAACCAACTGCCAATAAGGGCGGAGGCCATTGCCAGGGAAACAAGGAAATATATTAAATTGGGGAAGATTGTTCAAATCTTAGAAACAGGTCGAAGTCTAAGAAATGCTGGTTACAAGTCACCTGAGGACAACTACAGATTATCTGCTGGATGTTTAACTTTTGAACACAGGATCGTAATACCAAGTTAACTACGCGAAAATATTTTAAATGACTTACATGCCTCGCATCTTGGCATTGTGAAAATGAAAGGTCTGGCGCGCTCTTTTGTATACGGGCCTGGCATTGATAGTGATATTGAGAGTGTAGCAAAATCATGCAACTCGTGTGCAACCCATGCAAATAAACCAGAGAGATTTGGTAATCATCACTGGGAGTATCCTAGTGGTCCTTGGGAGCGTATTCACATTGATTACGCTGGCCCTTTCCTAGGAGTAATGTTATTGATTGTGACCGACGCTTATAGCAAATGGTTGGAGGTAAAAATTACAACATCAAGTGCAACAACTCAAATCCTGGATGAGATTTTCAGCGCGTACGGTGTTCCACAGACTGTAGTATCTGATAATGGGACCAACTTTTCGTCTGCTGAATTTTGTAACTTTTTGAAAGTAAGTGGGGTGGTATATCATAAGAAAACGGCCCCGTACCACCCGGCGACTAATGGGCAGGCAGAACGAAGTGTCCAAACCATAAAAAATGCCCTTAAAGCTATGGGCTCGACAAAGTCTTCTATTCAAAGCAACATAAACCAGTTTTTACAGCAGTACAGAAATGCACCGCATACTGCAACTGGCCAACCGCCATCAATACTATTTTTGGACCGACTATTGCGTTCACGGTTAGACTTGGTCCGACCAGATAACACTACCAGCAAAATGAAAGAAAAGCAATATGTTGAATTCAGTCCAAATTTCCGAACATTTAAACCTAACCAGCCAGTCTATTTCTTGTCCGGCAACCCCCGAATGGAAAAATGGCTACCGGGTGTTATTAGAGCCCGCCTTGGTGATATACACTACCAAATAGAATTCAGGATCAAACTCGTAAAAAGACATGTTGATCAAATTCGAGGCTCAAGCGGTGATAACAGGCAAAACAGAAACGAAGAATGTGGAAGGAAAGCAACTACCACGATAGGAATGGGCAACGCTGCTGCACAGTCAAACACTCAATCAACAAATAACGATAATGACCCTTTCATGGGAATCGAAATTGCTACTAGTACCCCAAACAGCAGAGAGCCGTCCACTACGCTGCGAACAAGATCATCTGAGGGCACGACTTTGATGGAGGCGGAGGATATTGATGCGCAAGAATCCAAGCACATAGTACCCCCAGAAGCAAATTTGTCAACTGACATTAGTAATGAATCAAACAATACACCTTATGACACAATAGAGGTCCCAAGACGTTCGACTAGGCAAAGAAGACCCAAGGTGTTGTTTTCTCCTTAAGCAGGGGAAGAAATGTTGTGTATGAGAATTTGATTCTGGCAGTATCGTATTAATTTTGAGGCTATGGCAACTCTTTATCGACTTTTGCCGTCAATGTGTTTTTTTGACAGACTCAAAATATTAGGTTAGGTTAACTATTAATTTTACTTTATATATGTACACGTTTCTGAATTAATAAAAACCACTTAGGGCCATTATTACAACTTGAAGTTAGCTAAAGTTAAGATTAAATTGACAGATAACAATGTGTTATCTGTCAAAAATAGTCTGTTAACTGCCGGATAACAGCTAACGCCAAGTAATAATAATGGCCATTAATGAATTAATACTGGAGAACATTTATTTGGGAAATATAAAAGTATGCTTCGTGATCGTTTGGTGTGTGGTTTGCGGGATGAGGCTCTGCAACGGAATCTTCTAGCTGAACCTGATTTGCAATTACAAAAGGTCATAGATCGGGCTACCTCTGCCGAAGCGTCGTTAAAAAGTGTAATGGTAATTCGCCAGCCAGAACAAATTCATCAGCTAGGTAGTCGTAACCAGCAGCCAAATAAGCAGCACAGAAAAAACCAAATCAACACCGGCCACATGATACCACGTGTAATGGCTGTGGAGGAAATCATCCCCGCTCACAGTGTGTACATAAGGTAATAATCTGTTAAACTTGTGGACTCAAGGGGCATTTACAACGTGTCTGTCGGTCATTGAAACAATGTGCTGCTATTCCACCCCCCTCGAAAGCGTTCAACAAAACCCAGCAAAACTTTGGTAGATCGAAATCTCAATCAATTAATCACATCTTCGGATTGGAGTCTTGTAAGCGTTCAACAGTTATAAGAATTAATGGACAGCCTTGTAAGTTTGAAATCGATTCAGGGTCGGATTATACAATAGTGTCGTCACGGGCCTCTAGTCGGTTGTGGCCGTCTGAACAGCCGGTGCTATATGAGTGTAATTTGACGGATTTGCAACATAACAGTGTACCCGTCAAAGGTGTTGTTGATGTTGATATTTGGTATAACGAATATAATATATTGGGCGGTATTAGCAAAATACGATCATCTTTTATCTAAGAAACTGGGTAGATTTACTGGTAAACCAGTCACGTTGCATTTAAGGGAAAATGTCCAACCAATTAGACTTCCCGCTCGGCGTATTCCATTGGTACTTAAAGGTCGAGTTGAGGCAGAGGTGGACCGATTGTGCAATCAGGGCATTCTGGATCCAGTTGAGTATTCGGATTGGGCAACACCGATCGTGCCAGTTCCTAAGAGCGATGGTTCTATTAGAATTTGTGGTGACTATAAGTCAACACTCAACAGGGCGCTGTTACCACACAATTTTCAAATACCTCCAATTAGTTCCCTATTTTCATCAATAGAAGGTGGAAACATTTTTGCAAAGCTGGACCTTGCCCAAGCATACCAGCAGCTTGTAGTCGATGAAACATCTGCTTTAATGCAGACTATAATAACACATAAAGGCGCGTTTAAAGTATATCGGCTTCAATTTGGCATTTCTTCGGCCCCTGGAATTTTCCAAAATTTTATTGAAACTCTTTTAAGAAACATTCCCGGCGTTTTACCATATTTCGACGATGTAGTAGTATTGGGTAAAACCGAATCAGAGCTGGCTGAGCGTTTGAATAAAGTTTTGAACCGTTTTGATAAAGCAGGTCTACGCTTGAGAAAAGATAAATGCGATTTTGGTGTAGGGGCAATACATTTTCTAGGTTTTAAAATTGATAGTCTCGTCATAAGGCCTGGGAAAATAAAATCAATTCAAAATGCCCCCGCACCTACGGACAAGAAGCAACTTCAGGCTTTTCTAGGACTATTAAATTGTTATCATTCGTTTTTGCCAAAAAAGGCAAGAATAGCAGAACCCCTACATCGTCTGTTAGATAAAAACCGCCAGTGGATTTGGGAAGAGGAGCATGAGGTAGCCTTTCGTAGTTTGAAGAAAATAATTACATCTGACAGTTTACTCATATATTATGATGAAGGTCTGCCACTTACACTCGTTTGTGATGCCTCACCTTATGGCATCGGCGCTGTTTTGGGTCACAAGATGCCTGATGGCTCTGAACGGCCTATTGCCTTTTATTCAAGGACACTATCGAAAGCTGAGCGAAATTATGCTCAAATCGATCGAGAAGCAACCGCTGTTGTAGCAGGTGTGAAAACATTTCACGATTATTTATATGGCAATAAATTTACCTTGGTTACTGATCACCGTCCACTTTTGGGAATTTTTTGCTCGACAAAAGCAAGTCCAGCCATATTTTCAACCGTAATGCTTCGCCGATGCATTTTTCTAAACGCCTACGATTTTGAACTCGTCTATAGAGAAGGCAAGAAAATGGGCAATGCCGACTGTTTAAGCCGTCTACCAGACGAAACAGAGCAGCATTTTGAAACTAAAGAAGAAGTTTTAATTATTGAAATCACCAGCAATGAAGTTGTAAACGCCAAAGATGTGGCGAAACAAACAACAAAATATCCACTCCTCTCTAAAGTACTCAGCTGGGCGTTAAGGGGGTGGCCAAGTTTTATATCTCACGATGATCAAGCATATCCCTATTTCATGCGCCGTAACGAGATTTCTTCGCTTAAGGGATGCCTATTGTGGGGCAATAGAACGATTATCCCTCCACCAAGTCGTCAAGCCATTCTGCATGCTCTACACGCTGGACATCCTGGTATCGTCAAAATGGAACCCGAACCCGAACTTCGGTAAATTTTGACAAGTTCGGCCGATCCCGATCCCGAAACTGAACTTTTTGTTAATAAATCTGACCAATTGTACTTTTTTTAATGTATTTATTTAAAACATAATAAAATTTCGGGAAATTATTACATTTACACTTTTGGTAGGATGCAACATGAAAATATAAATTGCACTTTATAGTAGTCAAAACTATTTTATAGTTAAAAAATAATTAGTAATTGCTTTTTTTTTGGAAGACAAAAAATAAAAGATAAATTTCAAGTTGAATGCAGTATACATTAGGGCAATAACTTTTTCACACTTTTTGCGAAAATCAAAAACGGCATTGTATAGTCGTGTAGAACATTAAAAGTTATTAATAAAAAAATATGATATATTTTCCGGATTGCTAAGAAAGTTCGAGCAGGGATTTTATGTCACGGAAATTTAAAAAAAAATATACACCTGATATTTGTATATATTCCTATACGTACTTTTGCTAAGAATTTAGATAAAATCAATTTTAAAATACTTAAATCAATCTCATGTTCTGATTGTTTCAAGTACGAATTCGGGATTAAATATGGATAAGGTAAGTATTTCGCACTTGAGTAATTCGTACCTGGATCAATCTTTCTGTACTTGATTCACGAAAGTCCGTTCTCACCGTAATATTGATACCGCTTCGGGTTAATTTAAGTACGGATGGATTTTTCTTTTCAGTGTAGGTTAAACGTTGTTCTATTTTTTTTATTGTCAATTATTAGAATTTTTTTTTTTATTGGCTCACACGTTTTCCTTTTACATTTTGTTATATAAGTTAAAAACAATTAACATTTCATTTGTGTAAATAATAAAATTTATTATACAAACTAGCTGGCCTGGCGAACGTTGTTTTGGCACATAACTATCCCGCTTTCCCGGGATTTTTCATGCGGGATCCCGGGAAATAAAAAATTTTTCATAGTTTAAGAAAACAGCTATTTATACTTTGAAATTTAGTTGTCTATTCTCTTAAAATAAGCATCTGTGGATGGGTTGTCGATTAGATCAATTACAAGAAGTGAGTACATATGTAAATCAATGTCTCCTGATGCAATAAATCTACCTAAAGCAGAATAGTCAGTGCAACAGTTGATAATTAATAAATTAAGTGAAGTGAAAAGTTAATAAAGAACATTAATTCAAACTAAGATGCAGGTAGTAAAGTTTAATTGTCCATGGACAAGTCTTAAAAATAGCAGATACCTAAACATATAGCTCCTTTATTGTAACATAGTCGTATCTACAAAAACAAATGAACTTGGCAAAATGCGATTAAAGTTTTCAAAATGTACCGATTTAAAGATATATTTTGCTATAACTTCGGTTCAGTTTGAGATAAAATACGAGAAGGCATGAAGGAATTCTTTGCTTAAATAACTTACAATTTTTGATTTTTTGAGATATGAATATGTTGCAATGAAGGAGCGATATGTTTATTAGGTGATAAACACAAATTTTTTTCAATTTGTGTTGGTTTATATACCCTTAAAGTGCGGGGAAACCGAAATTAAAAAAAATTTTGAAACTCGTGTAAGATACTACAACATACAATTTGAAAAACACATTGTCCTAAAGATTACAGATAGACCTGATGAAATGAAAAGGTTTGTAAGAGGTTGATGCTATTTTTTGCATGAACTTTGACATGCATTTGACTGATATAGACGTTGTTGATAAAAAAAAATGCTTCTTATTGTGAATCAAAAGCATTCTACAACGGTGCACTTTTAACTATTTATCCAACCTCGGTAAAAAAAATTAACGAAATTTTTCGGAAACATGGTAATTAGTAAATAAAATAATCAATATACTTTTTGACGACTTACTAAGCGCTTTGAGTGTGTCAGAAAGTTATTTCCTAAGCCGTTAAAAAATGTTAACATATTTATTTAAAATATATTATCTATTTTATGAATTAACTTTTTGATCTCATATCTTGAGTACCTCAATTTGTGTTTGTTTTTATTATTGTTTTATGAATTAAATTGTTATGTTTATCTTCATTTTTTATCTTGTATCTAGAGCATAATAATAATACGGAATTTACATATAAAACCGTAAGGTAATAATAATTCAAGTTCCTCTTTTAATCTTCATTTAATTTTGTAGTATTTAAGGATTTCTTTTACTTACTTTGTAAACAAGTAACCTTACGTTTTTTTATAAAATTTTTTTTTGTTTTGGGTTACGCATGTTCTATTGTTTAAAAGCTGAGTGAGTAAAAATCATTTTAAAAGCAAGCAGTTATAAATACAAGTAATCACACTGCCAAAAAAAAGAAATATGCTCTAAAAACACGTTTTATGGGCATTAAATTTGCACTAAAAACTTGAAAATATGCCCTGAAAATTGTAAAAAATATCCCCCTGAAAAATTCAAAAATTTGCTACGTAATTTAAAAACAAAATATGTATACAACAATTTAAAAACAGTTCCATTTAATAAAAACAATCCAAAAATTATAATCGATAAAACCTTAACTCCATAAAATTTATAGACGAATTTTTGGGATTTCACACCCTATTTGGAAACGATGGGCAGTCATCGGCTCACAAAAACAAAGTTATGTTAAGAGGTTAAAATTCATATAAGAGTTATTTTTTCCGAATATTTTCTAGATTTTAACATTCATATGAGATTTTTTGTCTAAAAGGAATTTGAGGGACGGTGGCTTAATTGTTTATTTATGTTTATATTTAAAAGGAAGTTAAAGCTTTTTATATATGTGAGCTTTAGGCAAATGTGAATTGGTACGAAAAGAATATAATTTGCGGTAAAATATTTTTGGGCGAATATTATCTAAAACCAGCATAATTGGTTGGTTTACGGGCACAAAGAGTTTAACTTGGAAAGAAGTTTTTATGGGGAATATGTTAAATTATAGAACGATGCTCACCTTTTAGAGAGAATTCGTCGTTAATACAATTAAAATGTATAAGTATTTACCAAATTTAATCAAGTTATCTACAAGATTGCAATTGCACTTTGGGCACAAGGTTAACATGAACAGACAAACAGCCAGATGGACGGATGGACATCGTTAGATCCCTTTAGCCGATATACTTAAAGATTGGTCCAGATTTCTATGTATTACACACATCGCCAAAAACGTATAGAATTGATTTTTCCTTAATTTTTTCTTAAACATAAAATTTAGAAGCTTAAAATAACATTCATCTTAAAGGCGACCGTACACGACATGTTTTTGTCATCTGACATGTGAAATTTTCCACTGCAAAATACATACATGTCGTGTGTTACCTTTTAAACTTTGCTTCTGTAGAAGTCAGATGCAAAGTCATCTGACAAAATTTCAATTAGAGCGTGCTCTATTTTCTTCTGACAAACCATTTGACATCAGAAATCTATGCCGCGAAGAAACCGGCAGCGGCGTCCACTATTGACGGAATCATTAGCCGGCTGAAGTTAATATTTTACAATACTGAAATATATATAATCATCGCACCATTGAATAGAATTTATGTAATTATATATATAAAAACCGTTTCACTATAATATCCTAAATTGGTATCTTTGAATTAAAAGAAAAATATGTTAAGATGGCTGAATTATTTAACGGCGTAAATACAAACTTTCGTGGCGGCATTATTATTTTGGTTTTTGTAACAACTATGGGAAAAAAAAACAGAGACAATGTCAGAAGCAAATTACATGTACGTTTGTGACCGAATATTATAAACCTTCTGTAAAACAGCCATTTTGACAGACATGCACAATTACATGTGACTTGAAAAGTTGACAAGTCAGATGTAAAAAACATGTCGTCTACATGCACCTTTAGCGGCAACCTGCTTTGTCTTACAATTTTCGAGTAAAAATTAAATGTAGATGGCGAAATTGAAGCAACACCATGGGTATACAGATAGATATTTAAAACAGAGCAGCGAAAGCTCTTGAAGGCATTTAAAAAAATTTAACTTGTATCAAAATATGCCCCAAAAAGGCAAAATATCCGCTAAATACTTAAAAATTCTTAAAAAAGGCTTTTTTAACCAAATTATGGAAAAAAAAAGTAAGGCAAACGGTAAAATATGCGCTAACAAATCGATGACAAAATTAATAAAAAGCTCTAAAATGGACAAATATATTGGTGACACAAGGAAAACATGCAATTGCATATTCAATTATGGCTCAGAGTCATTGCAAATTAAGACCATCGGATAGAGGAACACCACCGAAGCCGTGGCGAGCATTTTGTTTCATACATAATTGTCATATACTACGTTTATACGCACCACTTATTCGCAAATTAAAAATTTTGCAAGTAGAGAATATTGCCGCATAAACAGTGAATTAAATTTTTATTTGCGAATAGCTAACTCATGAAAACAATTCCTGATTAACGAAACTATTTGCAAACAAGATTTTAAGCATTGCCACACTTTTAGCTGTTTTGCGTTTTTATTTCGATGTGGCACATTCATATGACAACAAAAGTAAAATTAAATCAAAAATGAGCAAATAAAGTTAAAAATACACAATAATTTCTGATATTTTTCATTTAAAAAATAAAAAGTTTATATACATACAGTGCTACTAAATGAATAAATTTTCCATCTGGCATCACTTAAAAATAAGAATTTTCATTAAGAAATAGACATATAAACAGTAAGTTAGTTAATCGCAAATAATTTTTATTCGCGAAAAGGCTACGTAAAAACGTAGTAATAGATCCTTCTATCATAATAAAAAATATTAAGATAATTCTTTAAACATTTTTTCTTCTATTTACATAACACATGGTGCGTTTTGATTGGACCACGCTTTATTAATATTAAATACTAACAAAAATAACCTAATTTTTATTTTGACCTAAATAAAAAATAATTAAAAAAAATGTTAATGACTTAAAATTGCAAACAAAAACCAGCTGACAAAATAACACACTAAAAATTGGTTGGTAACAAGTTTGTATTATCATAATCAGGGCAAGGTTTAATATGCACAAACATTTTTGAAATATGCATGCAAATATTCAAAAAAAAAAAAAAAACAACTAGAAGTGTTCAAATTGAAGTGATTTTCGATTGACACACAAAACCGTAGAATATATTTGGGATGTTGTTTTAAAATTCAATAGTGTATAAAATGTATTCTAAAACAACATACAACAGATACAACAATACAAGGGTTCTTGTGAAAACCCCAATTGCAAATATACATTCAACATTAAGTCGATGTAACTAGCGCATACTTAAAAAATATTACTTCATACCATTTTCATGAGCATTTCATAAGCTTTTTGAACTTTTTTAATACGTCTTTTATGACAGATAAACTTTTATGTAAGGCACGCAAAAGTTCTTGGGTTTTTTCTCACCATACGAGTATTCCAGCCTATTTTTGGCATTTTTTAAATAAATTTCAATTAAAAGAAAAGCATCCAAAATCGTTCAGTGACTGTTTATTTAAAACTCAAATCCCCCTCAGAAAAAAAACTTACGTTAATTACCCTCGTGTGTGCTTCTTCATACATATGCAATGTCTGTCTACTTTGCTGTGGCGCAACCTACGTAATATGCAAATTTATGCAACATATAATGATTTTTCCGGGAAAAGCTTAAGAAATATGCAAAAGCATATTTTTCATGCAAAAAGCGTGAAAAACTTGCCCTGATCATAACACCTTTTAATTAGAATAAAAAAAAATTTTAAGGCAGTCATAGACTTATAGCAAATAAACCCAATTAAACACAATAGAACAATTTGTTAATTGTCTACTTATTTAAAACAAAAGAAATATAAAATTCCCTAAAAGCTAGAAACAAAATCAAGAATTTCATTCGTGCAATTAAGCGTGCAATATTCTTAGATATTTAATTTTTTGCGAAATATACGACTCGTTTATGAATTTAACGCAGTTAAGCGGAATGCAATTAAAAGAAAAATAAGTATACAAAGTAAAGGGACTAAGGACACGTTTCATTTTAGAATTGTTTACGCGTGATACACTTATCCATGTAGTACTGTAATAAATCTTTATACAAACAGACGTCAGTGTTCAAATCCGCCTATGATTAGACCTACATATGGCATTAATATTAAATACCAACAAATATAACTGAATTTTTATTTTGACGTAAATGACTTAAAATTGCAAGCAAAACCCAGCTAAAAAAATAACACACTAAAAATTCATTGGTAACAAGTTTGTATTATCATAATCAGGGTAAATATGCACAAAAATTTTTGAAATATGCATGCCCAGCATTATTGAAAAATGTGGTATTATCATAAAACAGTTTTTTGCTCCCTTAAACTAACTATTATTAACCTAACTGAGATCTGCATCTTAAGTACTTTATGTGATAGCAGCCTTAATATCAAAGCACTTCTGCCAAATTAAAACGATTTTCCCAAATTTTCAAGATGGGGGAACGAGTTTTAAAAGTGGTTGAGAAGAAGTAAGCAAGGTGTTCAAAAAAAAAACTTTTTTATGTCTCGCGGCGGGCGCTAGGTTTTGATGTTAGACCCATAGTTTCTTAGTCAAGTTTTCTTAGAATTTGTTGTAGATTTTGTTTTTGCTATACGACTTTTTACAAAAAAAATTTACCCACCCTAATATATATACAGTCGAACTCCCATAACTCGAACTTCTCTAACTCGAATTTTCTCTTACTCGAACCAATTTGATTGGCAGTAGCTCTAAAACAATAAACTACATACAATTCTCCTTCCGTAGCTCGAACTTCCATAACTCGAAATTCTCCATAACTCGAACCAAATACTCAAATTTGTATTCTATAACTCGAAGTTTTTTGCTTGTTTTGTTTATTTCGTTTATTTATTTCGCTTTCTTTTGCTTGTTTAGCAGGTTTGTATATTTTACTTTGCTCTTTTTTTCGGGGAAATCCCTTTTTGTACATTACGTGTGTCTTTTGGTTTGGCTAAATATGTTAAAATTTTTTGTATGTGTTTATTTCATGGCAAGTAAACGTGTTTTATAATGTTTGTCGATGGAGGGAAATATAAGTTTATAAAAGAAGTCGAGTATATGAAATATGGTGTCCCAGCTAGTACGGTCTCATAGATTTTTAAAAATAAAGAATTAATTATCAACTCGTTTGAGTCAGTATCTCATCTCTTTAGTAAAATGATTAAGACCCAAATATACAAAATTATCGACATAGCAGTCCTTAATTGGTTTACAGCAGCTAGAAGTCAAACCATGCCGATATTTTACTTCATTGTAACTTTTTTATTACAAATACATACCTACATGCTTAGGTATGAAGCTTTCAAATAGTGCCTGTTTTAAACAAAAAATTCAAAATGTACACAAGTTTGCAATTTATTCTCTTTTCAACCAGAAAATTCTGTAACTCGAAGTCTCCATAAGTCGAAGTTTTTTTTGGGATAATGGTGATTCGAGTTATGGAAGTTCGACTGTATATTTATATATAAAGGGTATAAAATTTCAAGGACCGATGTTGATTTTGAATAAAACACAAACTATTTAGGAAATTACTGTAATTTTATTTTATTATGATATATTGTTATTACTCAATTATGTATGGAACAAAATATCGGCCAAATGGGCGCCGCGACCACGGCGGCACACCTCCATCCGATGGTCCAAATTTTCGATGACCCTGAGGCATAATGGAGGTTCTATGCCGTTAATGTGCCGAATTATCTCATCCTTTAGCTCTTGAATTGTTGCTGGCTTATCGACGTACACCTTTTCTTTCAAATAACCCCAAAGAAAAAAGTCCAACGGTGTCAAATCACATGATCTTGGCGGCCAATTGACATCGCCATTACGTGAGATAACACGGCCATTGAATTTGTTGCGCAAAAGAGCCATTGTTTCGTTAGCTGTGTGGCAAGTGGCACCGTCCTGCTGAAACCACATATCGTCCACATCCATATCTTCCAATTCGGGCCATAAAAAGTTCGTTATCATCTCACGATAGCGAACACCATTCACAGTAACTGCCTGACCGGCCTCATTTTGGAAAAAATACGGCCCGATGATGCCGCCAGCCCATAAACCGCACCAAACAGTCACTCTTTGTGGGTGCATTGGTTTTTCGACAATCACTCTTGGATTCTCATTCGCCCAAATGCGGCAATTCTGTTTATTGACGAATCCACTGAGGTGATCAAATTGACCAAAAAAATCACGAAGTGCACGATATGCATTTTGATTTGAACGCCCATTTTCATAATAAGTCTGGATAACTTTAGCACGTTGTTGGATTGTGTATCTCTCCATGGTTCAAATTGAGTAAGTCTGAAATAGAGAAATGTCAAATAAAATTCGGAAAAAAACTTGGCGTTTAGGTGTGGTTCACATTCAACATCGGCCCTTACAATTTAACCACCCTTTATATATACCAACAAAGACACCTTTTTATATTTAGCTTTGTACTTCAGCTGCCGTATTCTGTAATTCGCTTAGCTTAAACTAAATCTCGATCGCTAAAATTCCTTAGAGAAAACAAAATTAAAAATTTTTAGCGATGACACTAAAAGCTAAAATTGCGACAAATTAAATTTGTATTGCATTGCCAAATTTAGCAATGCACGTTACTGAATTACATTTGTAGCCAAAAATTGCTAAATCAACTTTATAGATTTTTAGCGATAGAGATTTAGCTTTAGCGAATTACGGAATACGGCTGCAGATCAGTGTTGCAAAATTGAAATTTCGAAATGGCACTGAACTTCAGCTAAAAGAGTATTTTTCCCAACAAATGGTACTTTTTGTTAAAAAAATTAAATCAATAATTTATGAAAATAAAAGGAACAAAAAATATTTTATTGGAATTCATTTATCTAAGTATTTAATAGCAAACACTATTTATATTTGAGGTACACATGTAAATAATATTTCTGTTATACATAAGCGTCAAGCGCTCCATCCGTTTACAATATTATTTAATATGTTATTCGCCATATTATTTCTATATTGCACTATATTATTCAATAAGTTGCACGATGGTTTCAATTAAAATATGGCCCAACTCTTATTAAAAAAAAAAAACATAACCTTTAAAGCAAAACAACATAGTACATTATTGCACATTTCACAGTATATTTTCCTTATTTTATTATTTCGATTTTTGCCTATATATTGTGTCACCTTCGAATATCACATACACATTGGCAATACAATTTAACAGTTATATTGCAAGTGTATGAATGTATGAGGTACGTTTTTTCAGTATTTTCTAACAAAAATATTTAAAAAAGTTCTAAAAAAAGTTTTAAACGTTAATGGTTAAAAATAATGCTTTTAATTCAGTGTTATAAGATAAAGCAATTTTACTTTAAGAGATCATCAGAAATATTATAACTACAACAGCAACTTCCAGTTGATTTTAATAGATCTTTAGTTTTTATCAAACTTGAAACAGTTGCTACGTGTAAACGATTTCTTCCTTTGCTCTTTACATTTTTTAAATGTGCGAACAATTAATGCTCTGAAATGTGGTATCGATATAATACCATAAGCAATGTGTGGAATTTTAGCAAACATTAGTTTCGTTCTTGAAATTGGCTATATTTTTCCAAGAAATTTAAATATATTCAGTTCTGAAATGCTTTATTTCTAAAAGATCCGCTTGAACACGGAATTGATAATTGCTATTATTATAGTTTTCTTTGTCGTTTGTAAATAACATTAATAACAACAGTATTATGCTATTGGTTTTTTCGGAAATAATAATTTCTGGAGTGAAGCTGATTATCACTTTTTAGGTTTTATTTTCAAAACAAAATTTAGCTCTTAATGTTTCGCAAATTGTCGAATATAATGATTTCGCTATTTCTTTTACCTTATAAACCATTTTCTTAACTTTGCATGTTTCTTTAAATATGGTTTTCATTTAAATTTAAATAATCCAATGCACCCCTTCTTATAAATTTTCTTGCCGCTTTAAGGAACAAATATCCCATTCTGGAAAGCAAAATGTGAATCGTGGCGTCCACGATTTCCATTTCAATATTAACGTCGGTAATTATTTTTAAAATACAACAACATAAATTTAGCAACAAACACATGATGACCAAAACCAAAAGTGAAGAGTTAAAAAGCTCAAAGGATAAAAAAGTACTGTACCTCGTTTCTGTATTTCTCGCTTCGTAAAATTTTCCGCATGAAACGTGTGAATTGCAACAAAAATAGTGCGAAATGAAACAAAAAATGGTATTTCTCACGCAAGTGTTTCTGTATCTTTTCTTGGCGAGAATTATCTGTCATTTTAATAATTTTCCAGCAATTATTGATTTATACTAACAAAAATATATTTTTTTTTTGTCACCGATAATAAATGAATTCACACGCAAAAAAATTGTAATTTGTATAATGTATTATTTAAACAAAACATTTCAAAGAATTAAATCAGATATTTAACTTGACATATCCTGTGCAAAATTTTACAAAACATGATGTTTGTTTCAGACATTTAAAAACAGCACATTTATAAAGTAACGGCCGTTACTTTGGATACACCCAAATATCAATCATATTTTGTTAATGTATATAAGAAGTATTAAATGTTCAAAATAAGCCAAATCGGTCCATTTCTTTCCCTCGAAATTTTGCTTTTGCCGATACATTTTTCAGGGAAGAGGCAAACAACTTCGAGGACAATTTTCATAAAAGGGATAAATAAAAAAATTTAAGCTGTCTTGTTTTTAAAGATATTTTTTTTACTAATAAACAAACATATTAAAATATTTAAAACTATCTTATTTCGAAGACTAAGGGGCAATGCCAACAATTTCATTGAAAGCAAAAAAAAAAAAAATATCAAAAGTATTTTATAAATTTGTTGTTACTTTCTACAGAAATTCATTTTGTTTTTTCAATTTTCAACGCCACAAAATATGAAGTGTTTGAAATTTAAAAATTCAATATGAATTTCTATAGAAAGTAACAACAAAATTATAAAATATTTTTGATTTTGTTTTGGCTTTCGTCACTGTTTTAGAAAAATCATTAAATCGTCACTTTGCTAATTTCGGAACAAAAAGTTGTCAAAATTACAATAACTCGTCAAATCTGGCAGCCCCGTTTTTATTATAATTATTTCTTTTGTTGACGTTTCGCTTTTATTTGACACTTAATTACTGGAAATATTCCAGTATAAACAGAATTTGTTGTGTCTGTTTTCGCATTCAAATACAGAAACACTTTTATCTCATAAATCGAGAAACAATGGAATTTTTTGTTTCACACTTCATGTAAGAAATTTTACGATGCGAGAAATACAGAAACGAGGTACTGAAAACAACGCGGGGGTGCTGCGGTATTTTTAATATGAAAAAGTACTGAAAAAGTACCAAAGTACGGAATTTTTCAACACTGCTTCACATCCATATACATATGTCCAGCATTCCCTTACGGGAAATTTGTGTCAATTGTTCCTTAAGAACTTATTCGGTACACACAATATTAAATTGAAAAGAAATGAATTGTAGCAGGTGAAAATAAGGTATATCGCTTAACTGTTGATAATATGTTTAAAGTGTAGTTAATCCAGAGAAAAGGTAATTGCCACAAAACTAGACATTTGACTAAATTTTGTTCGGGGAGTAGCTGATTCTGTCTCGATCTATTACTTTATACGATGGTGATCTATAATATAAACAGGGTTGACTCGGGACAATATCTGCGACAGGCATGATTTTAACCGAAATTAAATGTGTCCATTTAGGTTATGTCAGTGAAATAACAAGTCCCCTTCATATAAAGTGCTGGAACTAGAACCTGTTCCTACCACTTTAGAACTGTCACGTGACAAATTTGGTGTTAGTTCCAAATTTGTCACTTTGAATAAAAAAATCTAATTAATCGAAACTGACACTTTTTTTAGACAAGCTGGGCACTTGTCGTTTTATTTTAATTCGGGTACGCTTTATCCAGTAGTGCTACTGTTATTTCGAAAATTGAGGAGGTTGCACAGCATAAGTTAGCGTTACTCAAAAACGCTTTATCTTATTCCGGAATAAAATTTCCTTAAAGACAGGTAAAACTTTTTCTAATATACGCAGTTGTTTTAGAAACATAATTTTTTTTTTAAAATTCATAAAAAGGCTTCCAATTGCAGACATAAAAAAACGAAGCTCCACAAAAAAAAAACAAGTAAAAAAGTATAGTCGGTCAAGCCCGACCGTATGATACCCTACACCAAAGCTTTTAAAAACACATCATGCTTTTGTGTCCATATAAATATGGATTTATCGGGGGGTGGGGGGAGCGGGGGTGCTTTAAAATCATGTGAGATAAGACCATGATGGCTTTATTGCTCAATTGAATGGGCGATAAAGCCATAATGGCCTTATTGCCCAATCATTGACAGATAAGGTCATATTTAAAATTTTGCGAAATGAGAGATATAGCCACATTTTTTTTTCGCAAATGAGAGATAAAGCTACTGTTGCCAGAAATATTTTCGGATTCATGCAACAATCGAAAGCTAAAGCCGATATTAAAATTTTTCTTGGTACATTAATGTTAAAAGTAATATGTTAAGAAATTAAATTTATATAAAGAACATAAAAAACATAAAAATGTATATTCAAATACATTTGGGGTATTCACAAGGTAGTCATAAAGTTGTAAAGTCATATGTATTAAAATAATACACCGCTTATAATTTAGATTTCTACTGTACACAGTTATGACGAATCAATGAACACAGCATTACAATTTTTATTTTGTTTGAAACAAAACAATATTATGTATTTTCAAATAACTGTAAAATATTATTTAGGACATTATGACGATATGACATGATAGCACACCTTGTGAATACCCCAATTGTGTAAACATAGTATCATATCATCGTGGATATTTAAAATAATTTTATGAATTAATTAATTGTAAATTTCAGAAGTCATTTGTCCTAAAATTTCATTTTGTATTAGAGTATTTCATTTTGTATTAGAGTATTAAAATAATTTGATTTATTTAATTTAAGGAAGTCTTTTGTGTACAAAATTCCTTCAAGCGATTCTTTATCTAAAAGATTTTTGTGCTTTGTTTTATGTATATTTACTTAATATTCGTTCCACATTAGCTGATGAATGTTGCAAAAAAAAATTTTTTTTTTAATAAAAAGGACAATTTTCGAATAATATTCTTGAGTCAAAACTTTTCATTATACCCTCCACCACAATTAGTTGTAAATAGGGTATATTAAGTTTGTCATTCCGTGTGAAACTTTTCTATTATTCATCTCAGACCCCATAGAGTATATATATTCTGGGTCCTTGAGTAATTCTAAGTCGCTTTAGCCATGTCCGTCTGTCTGTCTGTCCGTCTGTCATTCTGTTGAAAGCACGCTCACTTTCGAAACACTCAAAAGAAATAAACAAACTTGGTGCCAAATTGCTTGTAGTTATCCTAAGCAGTTTGGGATTGAAATTCAGCAAAATCAGTTCAGTAGGACTAGAGCTATGAATCAAAATGTGGAACCACCACCTAAAAAAATTGATAATTTTGTTACAAAAAATAACATAAATGCTGGAACAAGGCACGGAATGAGATAAGATTTTGCAAAAATTTGTTTTATTTGACTGGAAATCACGCTGTTAAATTTCGTGAAGATCCGTCCATAATTTACCCTACGCCCCATAGAAACCCTACTCCCGGAAAACAGTTTAGTCGCCTAAAACCATAATTAATAACAAATCGTCACAGTTTAAGATAATAAATAGACATCATACAGATATTACTTCTTAAACATTCGAACTGTCGGTGGAGGGTATCAAAGATTCGGCACAGCCGAATATAGCACTCTAACTTGTTTATTCTTCGGATACTAAATTTGGAAACTGTTTATTAAACTTCATATATTGAGTTAAACTCACCATTAACTAACATATTTGCAATTTGTTCAGGCTAGTGTCGCTTCCTAGCCTTTGACTATATTTTTCAAAGTTAAAATAAATGAAACACGAGTGGTTTCAAATTCAATTATTAAAAACAATTTTATTTGGCTTCTTGCCTTTATGAAGTTAAAGATTATACTTAAAAACTAAATTGCAAAATGTTTGTAGTAAGCCAACAAACTCAAAGGCAAACTACAAACTCAAGAGCAAATTATATAAATATGTATGTACTTATATGCAAAATAAAGGAAATTTAAGAGAATTTGAAAATTCCAACAAAAGCTCTACACTCAGAGAAAAAATTTCAAATTTAATAAAATTAAAAATTAAATGAAAATTTTTAAACAAATCAAAATTCAAAATTAAGAAAGCAAATTTTAAATAAAAAAAATAATAAAAATCAAAGAAAATTGAAAATTAGAGAAAATTATCAAAAAATAATTAGTATTGTGGTTATTTTGTTGAACTATTTATGGTTTTTAATCCAAATTTTTAATATTTTTAATTAGGCTTAAGTTCATGAAATTTAATTTTTATTAAATTATTTTGTATGAAGAAAGGAATTTTACAACATGAAAATTAATCAAAATTGTTATTGATAATCTTTCATTCTTGACGTGGCTCGGGCTCGAACCCCGGCCGGCAGGTTACCATGACATGTTTCGATCGCAACCACTCGATCTCCTCAGATGGATTTGCCGTCTTACACTCGCAGCCATCGACGACTGCTGACGTCACTAGTCAAACATCAATCCTTAAACCAAATTGTATTTTAACATTTGGTAGATCGAAATTTGCTTTCCTGAATGATTATCCATTTTAATTGATTTTACATGTTTTTTCCTTTATTTCTGTTTTTTCGTACTTTCGTCAAGAATTTTTCTTGAAGTCCAAGTACATTTTTTGTTTTTTCACTTTGTCTTTCTCTTTTCCGTTGACCTTTTTCAGCACAACTTGAAGGACAAATGTACACATAGAGCTCGTGCCCTAGCTTTAACAATAATTAGTATTGTGGTTATTTTGTTGAACTATTTATGGTTTTTAATCCAAATTTTTAATATTTTTAATTAGGCTTAAGTTCATGAAATTTAATTTTTATTAAATTATTTTGTATGAAGAAAGGAATTTTACAACATGAAAATTAATCAAAATTGTTATTGATAATCTTTCATTCTTGACGTGGCTCGGGCTCGAACCCCGGCCGGCAGGTTACCATGACATGTTTCGATCGCAACCACTCGATCTCCTCAGATGGATTTGCCGTCTTACACTCGCAGCCATCGACGACTGCTGACGTCACTAGTCAAACATCAATCCTTAAACCAAATTGTATTTTAACATTTGGTAGATCGAAATTTGCTTTCCTGAATGATTATCCATTTTAATTGATTTTACATGTTTTTTCCTTTATTTCTGTTTTTTCGTACTTTCGTCAAGAATTTTTCTTGAAGTCCAAGTACATTTTTTGTTTTTTCACTTTGTCTTTCTCTTTTCCGTTGACCTTTTTCAGCACAACTTGAAGGACAAATGTACACATAGAGCTCGTGCCCTAGCTTTAACAATAATTAGTATTGTGGTTATTTTGTTGAACTATTTATGGTTTTTAATCCAAATTTTTAATATTTTTAATTAGGCTTAAGTTCATGAAATTTAATTTTTATTAAATTATTTTGTATGAAGAAAGGAATTTTACAACATGAAAATTAATCAAAATTGTTATTGATAATCTTTCATTCTTGACGTGGCTCGGGCTCGAACCCCGGCCGGCAGGTTACCATGACATGTTTCGATCGCAACCACTCGATCTCCTCAGATGGATTTGCCGTCTTACACTCGCAGCCATCGACGACTGCTGACGTCACTAGTCAAACATCAATCCTTAAACCAAATTGTATTTTAACATTTGGTAGATCGAAATTTGCTTTCCTGAATGATTATCCATTTTAATTGATTTTACATGTTTTTTCCTTTATTTCTGTTTTTTCGTACTTTCGTCAAGAATTTTTCTTGAAGTCCAAGTACATTTTTTGTTTTTTCACTTTGTCTTTCTCTTTTCCGTTGACCTTTTTCAGCACAACTTGAAGGACAAATGTACACATAGAGCTCGTGCCCTAGCTTTAACAATAATTAGTATTGTGGTTATTTTGTTGAACTATTTATGGTTTTTAATCCAAATTTTTAATATTTTTAATTAGGCTTAAGTTCATGAAATTTAATTTTTATTAAATTATTTTGTATGAAGAAAGGAATTTTACAACATGAAAATTAATCAAAATTGTTATTGATAATCTTTCATTCTTGACGTGGCTCGGGCTCGAACCCCGGCCGGCAGGTTACCATGACATGTTTCGATCGCAACCACTCGATCTCCTCAGATGGATTTGCCGTCTTACACTCGCAGCCATCGACGACTGCTGACGTCACTAGTCAAACATCAATCCTTAAACCAAATTGTATTTTAACATTTGGTAGATCGAAATTTGCTTTCCTGAATGATTATCCATTTTAATTGATTTTACATGTTTTTTCCTTTATTTCTGTTTTTTCGTACTTTCGTCAAGAATTTTTCTTGAAGTTTTTTGTTTTTTCACTTTGTCTTTCTCTTTTCCGTTGACCTTTTTCAGCACAACTTGAAGGAAAATGTACTTCATACAAAATAATTTAATAAAAATTAAATTTCATGAACTTAAGCCTAATTAAAAATATTAAAAATTTGGATTAAAAACCATAAATAGTTCAACAAAATAACCACAATACTAATTATTGTTAAAGCTAGGGCACGAGCTCTATGTGTACATTTGTCCTTCAAGTTGTGCTGAAAAAGGTCAACGGAAAAGACAAAGTGAAAAAACAAAAAATGTACTTGGACTTCAAGAAAAATTCTTGACGAAAGTACGAAAAAACAGAAATAAAGGAAAAAACATGTAAAATCAATTAAAATGGATAATCATTCAGGAAAGCAAATTTCGATCTACCAAATGTTAAAATACAATTTGGTTTAAGGATTGATGTTTGACTAGTGACGTCAGCAGTCGTCGATGGCTGCGAGTGTAAGACGGCAAATCCATCTGAGGAGATCGAGTGGTTGCGATCGAAACATGTCATGGTAACCTGCCGGCCGGGGTTCGAGCCCGAGCCACGTCAAGAATGAAAGATTATCAATAACAATTTTGATTAATTTTCATGTTGTAAAATTCCTTTCTTCATACAAAATAATTTAATAAAAATTAAATTTCATGAACTTAAGCCTAATTAAAAATATTAAAAATTTGGATTAAAAACCATAAATAGTTCAACAAAATAACCACAATACTAATTATTGTTAAAGCTAGGGCACGAGCTCTATGTGTACATTTGTCCTTCAAGTTGTGCTGAAAAAGGTCAACGGAAAAGAGAAAGACAAAGTGAAAAAACAAAAAATGTACTTGGACTTCAAGAAAAATTCTTGACGAAAGTACGAAAAAACAGAAATAAAGGAAAAAACATGTAAAATCAATTAAAATGGATAATCATTCAGGAAAGCAAATTTCGATCTACCAAATGTTAAAATACAATTTGGTTTAAGGATTGATGTTTGACTAGTGACGTCAGCAGTCGTCGATGGCTGCGAGTGTAAGACGGCAAATCCATCTGAGGAGATCGAGTGGTTGCGATCGAAACATGTCATGGTAACCTGCCGGCCGGGGTTCGAGCCCGAGCCACGTCAAGAATGAAAGATTATCAATAACAATTTTGATTAATTTTCATGTTGTAAAATTCCTTTCTTCATACAAAATAATTTAATAAAAATTAAATTTCATGAACTTAAGCCTAATTAAAAATATTAAAAATTTGGATTAAAAACCATAAATAGTTCAACAAAATAACCACAATACTAATTATTGTTAAAGCTAGGGCACGAGCTCTATGTGTACATTTGTCCTTCAAGTTGTGCTGAAAAAGGTCAACGGAAAAGAGAAAGACAAAGTGAAAAAACAAAAAATGTACTTGGACTTCAAGAAAAATTCTTGACGAAAGTACGAAAAAACAGAAATAAAGGAAAAAACATGTAAAATCAATTAAAATGGATAATCATTCAGGAAAGCAAATTTCGATCTACCAAATGTTAAAATACAATTTGGTTTAAGGATTGATGTTTGACTAGTGACGTCAGCAGTCGTCGATGGCTGCGAGTGTAAGACGGCAAATCCATCTGAGGAGATCGAGTGGTTGCGATCGAAACATGTCATGGTAACCTGCCGGCCGGGGTTCGAGCCCGAGCCACGTCAAGAATGAAAGATTATCAATAACAATTTTGATTAATTTTCATGTTGTAAAATTCCTTTCTTCATACAAAATAATTTAATAAAAAAAAGAAAATTATCAAAATTAAAGAAAATTAACAAAATATAAGAAAATTTAAAATATAAAATAAAATAAAACTGAAGTCGCTTCAACATGCTCCCCCCGAAGTGTGGCAAAAGCACCCCTTTCACATTTAAGATTCGATCCAGCCAAAGGTAGATGCTTGTGATATTGGTACGTCAAGGTCCGGCTGCGTTGTTTAATTCATGAGCACTTTTTTACAGCCTCTAGGAATGCTTGCTTGGATGTACTACGGGGTTCTTCAAGACGAAGTTTCTTGGCCACGGCTGCCAATTTGGTGCCATCTAGGTGAGAGATCGTGGCTTGTAGTGTTGCCACTGCGTTTTTTGGTGGAATGACTGCCAGAGTTCTAGCTCACACGGGTCCCTCGCGCTGAGGTTCAGCGAGGACATCTTTTTGATTTTTGGGTGTAGCAGAGTGTGGTGAAAGGCATTGCAAGCCACTCCGCTGACCAAAACTGCACATCCCCTGGTTGAGGTACACTGGTCGCTAACATGATTGTAGGCCATGCAATCCAGGCAATATTGCAGAGGGTAATTGTGGTGGCAAATGTGGCATCGTGGTCGCTTCTCCATCTGTATTTGTATCAAAAGAAAAGAAAGAAGTATATACAGTGTTAAAAAATACCCAATGCGACTGAGTTTTCTAATTTTCTATTTTGTTGAGGAATTTGGTAGATTAAATGGTAGGTTGCGGTGGGACTTTACTGTCAGTGTTGTTTGTCGGTAGCAAACATAGTTTTACAACTGGGCGTAAAATTATGCCTTTGTTAGTGACTACTTCAGCAACTCTTACTTTGCTGTCTCGACCATAGATTACGTTACTAACGCGACCAAGGAGCCACTCGGTAGGTGGGAGTAAGTCTTCTTTGACTATAACAATATCATTTGGTTTTAAGTTGTCGCGTTCCTTCTGCCATTTAAAACGGCGCTGAAGCTCGGTGATATATTCAGATTTCCACCGTCGAGCAAAAATATGTTGTAGCGCTTTTAATCTTTCCCAGCGCTTAAGAAAAGGTACTTCTTCGAGCGGGGGTTCAGCAGGTGCTTCTGGTAATGCTGTAAGTGGAGCCCCTCTAAGTAAGTGTCCTGGGGTCAATGGTAGTACTTCCCCCGGGTTTTCGGTAAGAGGCGATAGAGGGCGCGAATTTAAAATAGCTTCGATACGGACTAGAAGCGTGCTGAACTCTTCGAACGTGAAATATTGGTTGCCGGTAACTTTCTTCAGGTGAGACTTCATGCTCTTAACTGCGGCCTCCCAGAGGCCACCCATATGAGGTGCATATGGCGGTATAAAAGACCAGGTAACGCCTAAGGTGGAGTACTTTTCGACGAGAGTTTTTTCAACAGATTTCAAGAACTCGTTGTGGCCTTTAAGAAGAGCATAACTTGCGCCGACGAAATTTCGACCGTTGTCGGAGAACATGGTCTTGGGGAGTCCTCTGCGCCCAGTAAAGCGGTGAAAGCATGCTAGAAAGGCATCGGCTGAGAGGTCTGAACAGGCTTCGAGATGGACGGCTCGAGTGGAGAAACATACGAACACAGCAGCGTAACCTTTGAGAATCTTCGCATTTCTCAACGTAGAAGATTTAATATTAAAGGGACCAGCGAAATCTACTCCGGTATACGTGAAGGGCAGGGAAAAGTTCACGCGTTCTGGGGGGAGTGCGGCCATGATTTGGTGCTGGACCTTATGCTTGTAGATCGTACAGGCCTTGCATTCTCTGATGCATTTTCGGACAAGATTCTTCAATCTGGGAATGTAGAATCCCTGGCGAATCGCACGTAGCATTATATGGTGCTCAGAGTGGAGCATAATGCGATGAGTAAAATTTATTAGGAGCCTCGCAAAATGAGACCCTTCTGGCACAATAACTGGATGGCGTTCCTCGTAACTTAAGCCTGCATTAATAAGCCTGCCGCCGACTCGTAAAAGGTCGTCCTTATCAATAAAAGGATTCAAGTTAAGCAATCTGCTTTTGCGGTTTAACGGTCTCTTTTCTTTTAGGCAATCATATTCACGGTAAAAATACCTCTTTTGAGCGAGCGAGATGAGTCGAGTTTTCATTGAGCTTATTTCTTGAGCGGTAATAAACTTTTCGGTGGAAAATGGTTTCTTGAGAACTCGGTTGACAAATCTAAGTCGGTAACAAAGAATTCGCAACGCCCTTTCAAAAGATGAAAATTCTTCTAGTACATCTGTGCAATTTATGTCAAGATGAAAGTTGATGATAGACTTTTTTGTCTCCAAGTCGACTGGGTCAAACGTACGAGGTATTGGCCACAATGGTGTGGGAAGGTGTAGCCAGGTAGGCCCATGCCACCAGAGTTGATTGTCTGCAAGTTCCTGCGGGGAGCAGCCTCGGGTGCCCATGTCTGCAGGATTTTCCTCAGTTTTGACGTGTTTCCAGTTTTGCGTGCTGGCGATGCTGATGATTTGAGTCACACGATTTGCGACAAAAGTTTTTAGCGTGTAGGGAGGTTTTTGCAACCACCCCAGGACTATGGACGAGTCTGTCCACAAAAATAGCTCATAGGTGAACTGACAATTCGCGACTACACTACGGATGAGTTTAGCCAACAATAAAGCGCCGCACAATTCGAGTTTCGGAACGGTAGTCCGCTTGATCGGGGCAACTTTCGTTTTTGCTACCAGCAAATGACTATTTATATGGCCTTCTGAGTTTTCTGTTCGAATATACACCGAACCACAATATGCCTTCTCTGAGGCATCACAGAAGCCATGTATTTGGATTTTATATCCTGGGGAGAAATCTACCCATCTAGGTATCTTAATGGTGGGAATAAATGGCAAGTTTTTTAAGAATAAATTCCATTTTACAAGTATGTGTGGAGGTACCCCTTCGTCCCAATCAGACTTTGCTTCCCATAATTCTTGCATCAAAGTCTTAGCAACAATAACGACTGGGCCTAGCCAACCTAGAGGGTCAAATAATCTTGCTATTACTGACAAGATTTTTCGTTTTGTAGCGGATGGGGTAATCTCAATTGGCTCTACAGCATAGTAGAATATATCCGCCAACGCATTCCAGCGAATTCCCAATGTTTTTAAAGAGCTGGAGTCATCAAACTTCAAGAAATCTTCGTCTAGAAGATCCTCCCGGGGCAAACTTTCGAGTAAAAACTGATCATTTGCTGTCATCTTTTTAAGGGGAAAGCCACCTGATTTCAAAGCTGTGATAAGCTCCCCTTGCTTCTGCTTGGCCTCTTCAAGCGTGTGTCCCCCGGACAATATGTCATCAACGTAGACCTCGTTCTTCAGAATATTAGATGCTTTGGGATACAGGTGTCTGCAATCATGACCTAGCTCAAGTAGAGTCCTAATCGCCAAAAAGGGGGCGCAGTTCACGCCGAACGTAACGGTTTTCAGTTGAAATGAATTCACGTATCCCTCATTTTTGTTGCGAAATAATATCTGTTGATAAGGGCGATCTGCTTCATGCATCAAAATCTGCCTATACATCTTCTGAATGTCTCCAGTGAATACGTACTTATAATTTCGCCAACGTAGAACAAGCTGCATCAGATCCGTTTGAAGCGTTGGGCCCTGGTATAACACATCATTTAGTGAAAACCCGCTTCCGGTTTTCTTTGAGGCGTTAAAGACCACTCGCACTTTTGTGGTTTTACTTTCGGGCTTAATTACCGCGTGGTGGGGAAGAAAAAATGAAGAGACTTTTTCTGCTTTGGGTTCAAAATTCGCAACTGGTTCCATGTGATCCAAGTCCAGGTATTCTTGGAGAACTTCAGCGTACTGCGCTTTCAAATCTTGGGTCTTATCGAGCATTTTCTCCATTCTATGGTACTGAGCAAGAGCCATATTTCGGGAGGGCCCTAAAAAAATCTCTTTCGGAAATTGCTCCTTGAACGGTAGCCGAACTACGTATCGTCCATCAGACTGCCGAATTGTGGTACGTTTGAAATAATTTTCGCAATAAATGTCACTTTCAGCTTGAAAATCGGTTTTTTCAGCCTCTTCTATTTCCCAAAACTTTTTTAATTGCTCATGAAGGGCCAGATCGGTGCAAGGCGAAACAAAGGTATGGAATGACTGAACTTTAGTTTCTGGTTCAGGGCCTAGCAAATACCACCCAAAGTGGGACTCTCGGGCTTCAAGATTGTTTCCGATATTCATTTTTACGCCGCTCAAATTTATAAAAGGCAAGTAATCACTACCAATAATCATTTCAATTGCAGCAGGTTTGTAGAAATAGGGATCTGCAAGCTCTAAGCCTTTTATATCTTTTACCGCTTGAATTGGGATCGGCCGTGAAGGCATAAAATGTGCCAATGTTGGTACCACAATCGCTCGGATTTTAATTTTAAAATCGGATATTCGAGATTTAATTGTGACATAGCACCTTCCCTTCGAACTCCCTACCACCGTATCACCGAACCCTGATATTTCGCTATGATGGCGTTCTAGGGGGATCGCTAAATTCTGTTGAACACGCCTTAAGATAAAACTTCTAGTCGATCCTGTATCAATTAGTGCGCGAACAGTGAATTTTTCGCCTAAATGCTCTACATGAACCAAAGCTGTGGGTAAAATTGTAGTTCCGCTGTGTTGAGATAAATTAACCTGGACTGACTCCATCACATTTGTGCCCGAGGTGGCAGACCGTCCCAATTGAGAATTGGGGGGCCTCGTGTTACTCTGAGTACCCGACCCTGATGCCCTTTCGTTGTCTCGAGCCTGCTGATGAGTGGACGCCCTCTGAGTGGGGGCCCTTTTCGCTTTATCTTCTTCAATATGCAACATGGTGTGATGCCTTTGATTGCATCTGTTGCAGCTACTGGTGCTCGGACATTTCGTTTTGAAATGGGTGGGTGAAAAACAATTCGCACAAAATTTGTTCGCATAAACATATTTGATTCTATCATGGACGGACAAACCCTTAAAATATTTGCAGAATCGTAATGGATGATTCTGTTGGCATTTCTTGCAGCTAAATTTACCTTTATCAGTTTCAGCATCAGAATAGAAAACTTGAGATTTGGAGGTATTATTGTCTCGGCTGGACGGTTTCCTCAAATTCATAAAAGTCTCTAAAGTCTCAATTCGCTCAGACAGAAATTTGTTGAGTTGTTGCCAAGTAGGCAATTCCTTATGGTTAGTCAAAGAATCTTCCCACGCACGCGAAGTTTCTTCTGGGAGCTTTGAAGTGCAAATATGCATAAGAAAGGGGTCATTATCAGCCACCTCAACTTGAAACGAACTAATAATAGACAAACCATCGCTGACCGTATTTTGAAGTTGCCTCAAAAATTTCAAAGTTTCATTCTGAGGGGCCTGGATGCCATAAATTTTCCTAATCTGATTATTTATTAAAATTCGCTTATTTTCGTAGCGATTTTTTAACGCCTGCCAAGCTAGCTCAAAATTAGCATCTACCAAATCATAATCCTTTATGAGTTGGTAGGCCTCCCCCCTCGTCTTGCCAAGTAAATAATATAATTTGTGCGCTGGCGCCACTGAAGGTTCGTTTCCAACCACTGCCCTAAACATATCCCTAAATGCTGGCCATTTATCGAAACCCCCTTCAAATGTTTGGATTTCGACCGCAGGTAACTTAAGTGAAGACTGCCGTATCGTTGTGTCTGCAGCTTTTTGTTGTGGAGCCTTAGCCTTCAATAAGTCCATTATTCTAGCCTTTAGCATCTGGCACTGTTCGCAGGCATCTTCGTATTTCAGAGTAATTTCATCTGGAAACTCTTCTTCTTCCTTCACCCTTTCAAAGCCTTTGATGAATTCTTCAAATGTTGCTATCATCTTCAGCCATCTTCTTTCAAGCTCAGACTGCTTTACTTCTAAAAGTGAAATCGTCAAGTCTTCTGAAGAAATCTTCTCAAAAGTAGAACAAAAATTCAATACTTGTCGAATATCGTATTTACAAGCTCTTTCCGAAACCATTTTTAAAATTTATGTTCAAAAGCCTTAAAATATTTTATACCTCACGATTTCACAAGCCGAAATGAAAAAATTTACAAAAAATACTCGTGAAGAAATTCAACCTTATACAAAGGTATATTAAAATTATTCGCGACGAATGAAAGCGATGTAGATTGTTGAAAAATCAGCTTTAAATTTTACCAAAAAATTTCCAAAAATATTCCCTTCAAAACTGCCAAAAAAAATTTCAGGTTGTTATCTAGCACCAGATCAAATGTATTTTGTTATGTAAATTAATTTTCTTAAAACCTTTTATTTATTAAATTTTTTCTCTACCACCATAAAATTATTTTCAATATTTAGCCACAAATCAGTTTTACTCAGATTTCGTAAAATTAATTAAAAAAATCTACTCATCAAATTCTCAATATAATTATTATAATTGTGCTTTAAATTAAATCTTTCAAAAATTACGCACTCTTTTCTCCAAACAATTTTTCAAAAATAATCGAACACACTCTATAACAAATTTAGAACGGGTTGTTCATAAGCATTCAGCTTTTTAATTAAATAATGCTTTAAATATGTACCACTTGTAGGGTCACCTTGTAAATTTTTTATTTAAATTTACCTCTTTTCGGTTCACCCTTTTTATACAAACTCTAACTACTTGCTGTATTTTTGCATTCAATATTAATGCTATGTTTCAAAATTTTGTGTACCACTTGCCGGGCCACGCTGTAAATTTTTCTTTAAAATATCAGCACTTTTCGTATCACCCTTTTAGTTTTAAACTCCAGTAAAATTTATTTAATTGTGCATTCAGTTATATGCATTAAAAAAAAATTTGTGTACCACCTGAAGTGTTACCCTTTAAATCGGTTTCTTTTAAAAAATTATCACCTTACGAATCACCTTTTAACTTTAGTAAGACTTGTTGTCACTGTGCATCTAAGTATAATGATGCTTACAAAATTTAGTGAACCACTTGAAGGGACACCCTTTAAATTTTTCTCAAAAATGTGCACTTGTAGAATCACCTTTTTTATTTCCAACTTCATCAGACTTGATGTCACTGCGCATTTACTTCTAATGCTGCTTTATGAAATTCTGTGTACCACCTGAACGGTCACCGTGTGAATTTTTCAATAAAAAAAACTTCTGTTTTTTTTTTTTTATTTACATATAAATTGGTATAATAATTTGTAACTCATGCCAAATCACTGTTTTTTACTTTCTTTTATTTACAAAAATTTTCGTACCAAATTCTCCATCAAATAGGTATAACTTTTCTAAATTGCACACACTCACCGTTTTCGTACCGGGACCCTCGTTGACTGCCGTAGCTTTGCGACAGCCTCTTCTTGTTGTGTTGTTGTTTTTTCTTTTTTTAACCACTTTAATTTTATTGTTAAAATTATTTTTTCTGAAGAAATTCAGTGCTTTTTTATTTGTAATTTTATCTTATTTTTTATTCTCAATTTGCACCCTTTGAATTTCTTATTATTTTTTTCCTTTTTATCTATTTTTCAAACACTTTAACTTTTCCCGCAGAAATTCAGTGTTTTTTTTTATGATACAGACTCCAATTTATTTTTATTTTAATAACACCGGCCACAATTTATATTTATTTTATTCTGTATATATATTTATTTATTTTTGTTTAAATCTTTTCTACACAATATTTTTTCCTTTAATTTCTTTAGCGCGAGTTTTACTTATGACTTTTTCTTATGTGTTAAGTTGTTAGTAAAAAGTCAATTGTACATAAAGTTGGGGAATCTGCGTGTAATTGAAACACTTGTTAGTGAGTGTGAAGAGTATGGCAATTATGATTTACAGCAGTACGCATGTATATAATAAAAAAATCCGTTGTTTTTTCTTATTTACCAGTGCTGGTACTTTTTAGTAGTGTTGGCACGTTGGGGATTTTTTATATCAGTGATGGCACTTTTATTAAATTTTAAGGTTATGTTCGATTACTTGTTGGATATGATTGTGCAGTAATTTTAATTAATTTTTTTGCACTTTTTTTTATAAAAATCACACAATCGCACTAAATATAATTAAAACACTGCACTTACCCAATCTAATCCTTTTGTTGATAATAAGTGTTTACCTTATTGATTTTCCCTCTCGAAAATCAATCGTCTTGTCGACCTTTCTTCCTTCTTGGAATATTTAGCGCAATTTTTTCCTCTTGTTGGAACTGCTGCTGATGTCGTAGTTGTTGCGGTGGAACAACTATTGACGACGCTTTACAAACTTGCCGTAGTTGTTACGGGAGAACAACTTCTGATGGCATTCAGTGGACAGGTTTGCCACTGGTAATTCCAATCCTAGCTCCTCTAGGATTTCTCGAAGGACCAAATGTTCAGGCTAGTGTCGCTTCCTAGCCTTTGACTATATTTTTCAAAGTTAAAATAAATGAAACACGAGTGGTTTCAAATTCAATTATTAAAAACAATTTTATTTGGCTTCTTGCCTTTATGAAGTTAAAGATTATACTTAAAAACTAAATTGCAAAATGTTTGTAGTAAGCCAACAAACTCAAAGGCAAACTACAAACTCAAGAGCAAATTATATAAATATGTATGTACTTATATGCAAAATAAAGGAAATTTAAGAGAATTTGAAAATTCCAACAAAAGCTCTACACTCAGAGAAAAAATTTCAAATTTAATAAAATTAAAAATTAAATGAAAATTTTAAACAAATCAAAATTCAAAATTAAGAAAGCAAATTTTAAATAAAAAAAATAATAAAAATCAAAGAAAATTGAAAATTAGAGAAAATTATCAAAATTAAAGAAAATTAACAAAATATAAGAAAATTTAAAATATAAAATAAAATAAAACTGAAGTCGCTTCAACACAATTATTCCTTTTAAACATTTTAATTGAACTCCTACATCCAATCTTTTAAAAAGTTGGTCACATAGTTTAATATAAAAGTCTTTACAATTCTTCAATTTTAAAAGGTCTGCAATTTAACAGCAAAAATCTGCAAATCTCAATTCTTCATTTTTGCAATGAAAAATCAGCAAAATGCAGAGAAATCTGCACTTCTGGCAAGAGTGGATAAAGCCATATTTTCCAGAATATTGTTGTGCATGGTGTAAACATTCTGTAAAAGGGAAAATCCTTAGTTATCATTAAAAAACATTTTTTTATTCTTGTGACGCACGCAGGAAAACTTTATTTAGCGAAGCCACCTGCCGCGTCCTACTGGAGTAAAAAACCCCTAAGCACGGCCGCAGGCCGCCACGCAGAAAAACATTAGTATGCGAAGCCAGATTTCAATACTTAACTTTAGCGTCTCCGGAACTGAAATGAGAGATAAAGCCATCAAGGCTTTATCTCACATGGTATTAAAGCACCCCCCCCCCCTCTCCCCCGATTTATGTATATGTTTATAAACTTCATTAAAATTTGTTTGGAAATTTGTGAGAGGCAGAAATTGTCCCCTTCCTCCCCTTGTGGTCCTATTTTTGAAAAACTGTATAGCCAGCCAGCCGGACGGGCATCGTTAGTTCGACTCAGAAAGTGATTCTGAGTCGATCGGTATACTTTATTTTAAGGTGTTACACACATCAGCACAAATGCATAATACCCTCTCCACTATTGTGGTGTGGGTAAAGCAAGCCATAAATTATTAAAATCTGTTAGCAACTTTTGATTTTATGTATTACCAAAAGTCGAAGTCAATGACGGTGATTGTTAAATGGCAAACGCCTCTGAAGAGAGTGAGTGATTGCAATCGAAACATGTAAGGGAACCTGTCCGTGAAAGCCTGGGTTCGGTTCCCAGCTCATTCAAGAATGAAACATTATTAATAAATTTAAATTAATTTTATGTTGTAAAAATCCTTTATTCATAAAAATTATTTCATCAAAATTAAATTAAGTGAACTTTTGCCTGATTCAAATATCAAAATTTGGATTATTCTAAGAAATTTAAGCATTTCTGTGACAAAACATCTCGAGATAAGATAGCAAAAAAGGTTTTTAAATAAGCTCGGTTAAGCAATAATTCAGATTATCTATATATATATATAAAAGAGTTGCGTGAGTGGCTGACTGACTCATTCACCATCGCCCAGCCCAAACCGCTGACGCTGGTCACTCCCCAATACATAGAAACAAAGTTTATACCACATTCGATACTTATCAACAAAAATGAACACGAATTTGGTACTTTTTCGAAATTCGAACATTTAAGGGGTGAAAATCCTAACTATTTTTGGTACTTTTTTTCAAAACATTTTCCTTCATTTATACGAATGTGTAGTACTAAATTATGGGCTGCCACTACAATACTGAAATTTTTGATACTTTAATGGGGGAAAAATATAGTACCCAAAAAAAAAAGGAAATACGGGAAATTTTATATTTTCTTTAGCTTTTTGGATCTACTAAAGTATCGGGTTAAATGCTAGAATTTAAACAAGTTTTAACCTAGAAAAATAAACTTTAGCATAAAAATATGTCCACGAAGAAAAAGGAGACGCGAACGAAGTAGCGGGTATATAAGTATATGCTAGTTAAATAATGAAATAAAGAAAAATTTCGTTTATAATATGTACAAAATTTTTAAAATGTTAACATAATTTTTTTTAATAAAAATCCGCATGACTAACAGCATTTTTTGCAACTTTTTTAAATTCGACTTAGAAAATTAGAAAATTCCGCCTTTGTCAAAAATTATAGATTTTTGCCCGCTGTTTTTATTAGAGTACAAATATTTAAGCAAACATTCCCTGGGATTGTCTTAAAGAAGAGGTGGACAGTAAAATTCTAGCGGATCTCATTTCCAATGAAATAAATTTGAAACTTGATACAATTACTGGCCTATAAAGCGCTCTGCACAATGATATTTATGCAAATGCACAGGTTTGTGTTAAAAAATTTAAATATTTTCTGTTCAATCATCTTGTTGAATCTAAAGAGAGTCTTGTAAAACCTTGACAAAACATTGCTACCAATACCAATAGACGTCTTCCTAAAGGAGAATTCATTATATATAATTTTTTTTTCTAGGAAAATCCCAAAAATTTTAAGTTTAATAAATTAAAAAAAAAATTTGTACTTAAATGAATTACTTTTAAACACGAACTTGAAACCAACTTAATAGTTACTTTATTTTATTATTTATTTTATTCATATTAGAAGAAAAAGAAAAAAAGTTTAAAACATTTTTATTACGATTTATTTCATTTTAAATTTTCATTTTAATGAAATCATAAATAAAACAACTGTTACTAAAACTATTTATTTAAAAAATCATTTTTTTATTCTTTAAGACTTCAAATCAAAGCCAGACTCAGACAAAAAAAAAAAAAAAAAAAAAAAAAAAAAAAAAAAACTTGAAGAAAATTATAACAATAATTTCAAGTGTTTTTACGATTAGCACTTGATTATGGGTTTTAAACTTCTGTAACATGTTTAAAACGTGTCTGTCTACCTCTTTCATGCACAACTATGATAATTTTTCGTTTCCTTTAAAACAATACGACGTTTTTTTTAATTGTATTTTTTTTTATTTTTTTTTTTTGCAGATTTTGTGCTTTTTAGTTTTTGCAATTCTTTGCAACTTTGTTTGAAAATTCAAGAATTACCTACATGGTTGTCGTATTTAATTTGTTGTTAATTTTTGTGATCAAGAAAAGGGTGGTATATTTGGAGTCTCTTAATTTTAAATTAATTAAATCTTTATGGTCGAAACTAAATTGAAATCTAGATTAAAGTCTAAACAATAGCCTGAGCTAAAAACTGTGGTGAATAACCAGCCTGTCTAAAATGCTTTCCAGCTAAATTGAAGTCTGTCTTTACTAGTGTCTGCCAAAATTTTGGTTTGCCTTTACTTAAATTTGTCTTTACTATAATCTGTCTAAGCTTTAGCCAAGATAAGCAATGCTCTGTCTAAAATACCCCTGCAGGGGGAAAAGGGTTCTTAAAGCACTTAATATGATAATAAAAAGGAAAGAAATGTGATAGGTGAAAGCAAGACATATCACTTAACTGGTATAATGTGTTTAAAGTGTTGTAACTCCAGAAGAAAGGTAACTGACACAAAACTATTCACGTGATTAGATTTTGTGTGGTTTACTGACTGATTCTCTCTGGTTCTTTTACTTTATATAAGCGGGTTCTTCGATATCAACATGGTTCGCTCGGGACAATATCTGCTACAGGCATTATTTTAACCGAAATTTAATGTTTCCATTTAGTTTATTAAGTGATTTGTTACCAATTAACCCCAAAAGGTGCCAGAAAGTGGTAGGGACCGGTTCTAGCTCTGACACTTTATATGAAGAGGACTTGTCACTTTAACATGACGATGTCCCGGGACGGGGCTAATCAGCACCTTTTTGACACTTTGTAGCAGGTCACTGTAATAACCTTAATGGACACATTCAAATTCTGTGAAAATAATGCCAATTGCAGATATTGTCCCGAGTGAACCTCTGGAGTGAATTTCCATTCCTTTCTTCGGGAGTATCTACACTTTATCAACGGTACAGTGATTTGTCTTGTTTTCTCTTATTACAATTCGGTCTATTTGATTATACAATTCTGTTCACAGGTCACGGGATAAGTGCTTTAAGAACAAGTGACACAACTTTCACGCAGATTCTTAGCTATTGCCTGTCTAAACGCTGGTCTTCTTTAACTATTGTTTGTCTCAATTTTAATCTATCTAAACTTAAATCCAAACTTGTTACGTGATAGTTCTAAAGTCGTGGAGAACGGTTCTAGTTCTAACACTTTATACGAACGGGACTTGTCATTTTAAATTGGTGATGTCATAGGAGAGAGTTAATTGCCACTTTTTTGACACTTTTTAACAGGTCACTGAAATAACCTGTGACCATTTTGGGTAAAATAATGCCAGTCGGGGATATTGTCCCGTGTGAACTATGTTTATATGATAGATATCTTTCATATAAAGTAATAATATAACGTGACTAGTTTTGTTTCAATTATCTTTCTTGTGAGTAACTACACTTAATCACCAGGTAAGTGATATGTCTTGTTTTCACCTCTGACAATTCGTTTCTTTTTATTATAAGCTTATGTTCGCTGGTTATACCGAGTTCAGTTATGCACCTTAATTGAGTTTTGCGCAATAAATGCCATTATTGAGCTCAATTTATTCTCTAAAGATGTCAAAAGTTGTTAACATTTTGCTTGAGTTATTTGCTAATCACTAATTGATTTAGCTAAATTGGGTATGTGTAAACAGAAAGATAATTTTGTCCATAAACCGAATATTAATTCAATTAAAAAATGCATATCTAAACACCATATTCCCGGGATAAGTGCTTTAAGAATAATTGACACAAATTTCCCGCCCGGATGGACTAACTAAGCTATAATCCGTCTAACAGATTGTCTATCTTAACTAAAGTCTGTTACAACCAAAGCTTAAGTTAAAGTCTCAACTAAGTTTAGAAACAAAAAGTACCACCTCGTAATCTCCCTTTTCTTTAGCTTTAAAGTAGAGTGTTGTGTCAGGTGATTTTATTGTTTTTAATTTAATTGAATTTAAATTAATTTTCAAAACAAACGAGTACAACAATATTAAGATTTTTTTTTTATATTAATTGTACATAAAACATGTTAAATCATGTTATAAAATTCATTATCAAGACTTTGGCAGGTAAAGTGAGTTGATCACAAAGGCATAAATTACACGCATCATGATTTTTTTATTTTTTTTTTTTTTGTCAAAAAATTCTGAAAGAATTTAATTTATGGGAATTTTTCGAAGAAACTTTATTTATCTAAATTATACAAAAAAAAAAAAATTGTTAAATTTTAAACTTTAGATCAAGCAATTTACAGTATTAAGCATATAAATAACATGAGATAAAACCAAAAAATAAAACAGCTTAATTTCCTTGATTTGAATGTATAAAAACTAAAGACTTAAGATGCATACACATTACGTGACATTACATTAACAAGTTTGTGGCCTAAGTCTTTTGTTTACTTTTCATTTCTTTTTTTTCCAAATAATTCAATACGTAAGAAATATTTTATAAAAAAAAACAAGTGAAAATAAAATAATAAGCAATTGGCAAATTTTTTAAATGACTAAAAGATTTCTGTCTTGAAAAAAGTTGTTTATACTTTTCTTCGAATTCTTTTTCTTTATCGTTTAATAAAAAACTACTTTCATTTATGTAACGTTTGCGAGCATAAAACGCACTAAACTAAAAATAATTAATTTTACTAATTTTTTATTTTCACACCTGCTGCAAAATCCCTTTAAAAACTAAAAAAAAAAACACATTAAATCCGTAAGTATCGCCTACTCTTGAAAAAAAATTTTTTTTGTTGCATATTTCAAAGCTGCATTTACATGCAATTTTTAGTTTCAAGTGTTTTTTTACCTTTTTTTTTTGTAGGCTACATCTGTCCATCACTTGTCTTTTCTGCCTTAGTTTTATTTGACATGTGCATGAGAAAATGATAACAGAAGTACTTAAAAGTAAAAAGTATATTAGAAATATTGGCAAAATATCAATGGATATTATATTTTAGTTAATGGTAAATATCTATGTATCTAAAGGTAGGTCCAACCAAGACGCACGATGTTAATTGTAAATAAAACAAAAAGTTTTCGGAGAATTATCTTAATATTTCATATTATGATAGAAGGATCTATGACAATTATGAATGACACGAAATATCGATTAAATACTTACTAAGGCTTTGGTGGCCTACCTCTATCCGATGGTCCATATTTTCAATAAATCTTAAGACGTAATTGGGGTTAATGTGCCAAATTAGCTCTTGATTATAGCTCTTGAATTGTTGTTGGCTTATCAACGTTCTTTTAAATATCCCCAAAGAAAGAAGTCCAACGGTGTTAAATCACATGATCGCGGCGGCCAATTAACAACGCCATGACGTGAGATATCACGGCAATTGAATTTATTGCTCAAAAAGCCATTTAGTTGCAACCACATATCGTCCAGTTCCATATCCTCAATTTTTGGCCACAATAAATTCATTATCATCTCGCCTTAGGGAACACCATTCACGGTAACCGCTTGACCGACACCTTTAAAAAAATTAAAAAGTTCAGTGGGCCATAAAAAAATAGCTCGAGCTAAGTTTTTAAAAACCTTCGGTGTTTTTAATTTAATGGCATATTTGTTGTTGTCTTCAGATCCCGTATTATCATCAAAGAGAAACATTAAGATTAAAAATAAAATAATAGATGCTGAAATGGGGAAATATATTCTTGGAGAAAATGTTGAAATCGAAGATGAGATAATAGAAGACGAGATGAGTTGTTCGTTAAGCGAAAATTGGTTTTGGGAAGAATCAAGTAGCGATGATGCTTTGTTATAAGTTTGTCTTTATATGTTTTTTTTAACGTTTTTTATTTTAGGAGTGATAAAAATAATTATTAAGTTAAGCTATTATAATTTTTAAGAAATTATGAAATTTTGGCGCCCTATGCTCCAGTGGCAGTGGCAGTGTTTCAAAATCCAAAATTTTAATTTGTTTATGGAAATATATCGCACTTAATCAACAGGAGGGTATTAACTCAAAATGTAGAAGCAAACCAATTTTAAATTTAATATTAAAGGCATATGAAAAAGAATTTTTAAACCAACCATTTCATTACCAAAAAGTAGGCAAAATAGCACGATATTTTTACAGGGGATATGAATACTACGCGTCGATTTGTTGCGAAAAGTGGAAAAATAAAAATTTTGATGGATCAAGTGCGATATGATTTTTTCATCATTTTTTAATGACGTTAACATTGCTAGTTTTCCTCATTAATTTTTTCATTTATGTTATCTTTCAAATATCCTTATAGTTTTGTTTTTGCAAGAGCATTTTAACCGTTTAAGCCTTTTTTTCAATTAATGATGTTTTTGTATTTTCCACATTGATAATCCGATTCTACCCAAATTTGGCATAAATATATATCTTGCAAATATCAACTTAAATATCAAAATTTATTACGGATCGGACAATTTTTGTAGGAGTGATAGCGTTTTTAAGAAAGAGGATATATAGCAGGACCTTGAGTCCTTAGCCCGATTTAAATAAAAATTTACACACACGTTGCAAGTTGCATTTTTATCAGCATGACCACTTTTTTGTAATTTTGTGGGCATTATTGACGGTAAAATTACATTTTTCAATTTCAGGACACATGGGAGGTAGGCGTGTCCTTGGGCCGATTTTTCCAAAAATTCTAATTTTTCTTAACTAAGCTATTTTATGCTAGTGTACCAAATTTCAAAAATATCTGACAACTCCTTCTATTTTTGTCCCTTCGTTATATGGGAAGGAAGCATAGTGTGACGCCGCCAGGCCATAAACCGCAGCAAACAGGCAACCTTTGAGGATGTATCGGCTTTTTAACAATCACGCGTGGATTCCCATTTGTCCAACGCATCCACTGAGGTAAAAGTATGCCTCGTCGCTGAAGATTATTATGTTATTTTTAAAGTCACCATTCATTTCTGTCTGGCTTCAACAATCTTAACGCACTGCTCAATTTTGTACTTCTCCATGATTGAAGTTGTCAAACACTGAAACAAAGAAAAGTAAAATTAAGTTGGGCAATAAGCTTGACCTTAAGTTGTGACTCACAATTAACATCGTGCACTGTGTCTGGACAACCCTTTATATAGTCGAAACTTACATCAGTTTATTCAACAATGGAAAAAAATTTTATAGTGACATCTTCTGTTTATTTTCATCATACATACACATTATGTTAATGTTAGAAAAATAGCTAAAGTGCCGCCATCTAGAGGTCAATAGCAACGCTAGCGATTAGTAACATGTTTAATGCTCAAATGTTTATTTCCACTCTGTTAAGTTGTGATAATAGCGTACTCTATATTAAAAGCAGTTGCTAGCAGAAAAATTTAAAACCAGAAAAAAATGATTTTTTGAGATAAACGTAATCACCCTGCAAACAAATGGAAGATATCCCCTAAGGCAATAGTTTATCAATATCCCCAAATTGTCATCTAAAAGAAAATAATCAAAATAATTTTTTTTATTTTTCTTCTATATTATAATACCTGCATACGTCATAAATAAAAAAAAAAAAATATTAACTAAATTAGATTTTAAGAAATTAGTTCTCGAAATATTCAAAAGGTTAATATTAAAATTTAATAAATCAGTTAAATATAAATCTGTGCCCATGTTCTGTAACTCTCGCGTCGAGAACCTTTTCGACTGAAATGTGTGAAATGAAACAAAAATGCCATATATTGCACCAAGCAGCTGTTTCACTCTCTAAACTGTGTCTGTGTTTTTTTTTTTGCGAGTACAAGCTGTCACGTAAGGAAATTACTCGTCAATTTACAAAAAAAAGTGTGGAAGAAAAAGTTCCCGCTTTGAACTGTCAAATAAACTTACGAATAAAAATGGGGTGAGAATTAATTTTAATACTAAAAAACAATTAAAAATGCAAAGAATAATAATAATATTTTGTTCTTGGCACATTTTTCATTGTTTTATTATTTTGCTTTTAACATTTTTATAAAATACTAGCTGGCCCGGCAAACGTTGTTTTGCCACATAACTTATTTCTTTCAAATGTAACAGTGTCTGCTAGCCAAATTTTAAGAAAAAATTATAGGCCATAGTTCTTTCCCGATGTTATACTATTTGCCTGCCCAATTTCAAGGAAATTGATTGATAAGCAGCGTTGCCACGGCCAAAAAAAATTTGTAAAAAAAATTAACCAAAATTATTTTGTATCAAAAGTACTACATACTTATGTATTTTATTCGCACTTAAGTTTAAAAATACACCTTCAGTTTCAATTTAAAAATTGTGAGTCTAAACAAGAAATTGTGTTTGTTTGAATCTTGTAGGCTCATAAACCGTTGGACCAATTTTTATGCCCTCCACCACAATTAGTTGTGAAGAGGGTATATTAAGTTTGTCATTCCGTGTGAAACTTTTTTATAATTCATCTCAGACCCCATAAAGTATATATATTCTGCGTCCTTGAGTAATTCTAAGTCGATTTAGCCATGTCCATCTGTCAGTCCGACTGTTGAAAACACGCTCACTTTCGAACAACTCAAAAGAAATGAACAAACTTGGTGCCAAATTGCTTGTAGTTATCCTAAGCAGTTTGGGATTGAAATCCAGCAAAATCGGTTGAGTACGACCAGCGCTATGAATCAAAATGTGGAACCACCACCTAAAAAAATTTATAATTTTGTTACAAAAATAACATAAATGCTGAAACAAGGCACGGAATGAGATAAGATTTTGGAAAAATTTGTTTTATTTGACTGGAAATCACGCTGTTAAATTTAGTGAAGATCCATCCATAATTTACCCTAAGCCCCATAAAAACACTACTCCCGGAAAACAGTTTAGTACGCCTACAACCGTAAAAAATAACGCTAGCGTAACAAAATTTGGTACATCACAGTTTTTTAGGACTAGAAATAACACTGTGAAATATCGTGACGAGCGGTCCATAATTTACCTTAGGCCCCATATAAACCCTACTACCGGAAAACAATTGAGTACGCCTAAAACCGTAAAAAATAATGCAATCATAACAAATTTTGGCTCGTCACAGTTTTATAGGACTATAAATGATACTGTGAAATTTCGTGAAGATCGGTACATAATTTACCCTAGGCCCCATAGAAACCCTACTCCCGGAAAACAATTTAGTACACCTTAAACCATAATTAATAATGCTATCATAACAGAAATTGGTACGTCACAGTTTTAAAGGACTAGAAATGACGATGTGAAATTTCGTGATGATCGGTCCATAATTTACCCTAGGCCCCATATAAACCCTACTACCGGCAAACAGTTTAGTCGCCTAAAACCATAATTAATAACAAATCGTCACAGTTTAAGATAATAATAACATCATACAGATATTACTCCTTAAACATTCGAACTGTCGGTGGAGGGTATTAAAGATTCGGCACAGCCGAATATACCACTCTAACTTGTTTTTTTAAGTTTTGACAGCATTTTACCAATGGTCTGAAATAGAGTTGTCATTTATTCGCCTTTCAACTTTGTTCGAATAATTAAAACAATTGTTTTTGTTCGTTCGATCGAACGATTAAATCTACAAAATTATTCGACTAATCGATGAGAATAACGAATAAAAAATATTATTATTACAAAAAATTTAGATTTTTTAAATTGATACCATTCCGTTCTATTCATCTACAACTATCTTCTTTATTTTTATAATTGCTTGTCAAATATTTGTTTAATAAGAACATAAAATACATTTTTGAAATACTATGAGTACTTAACACGTTTTTCGCTTACTAAACATTGAGATTAATCACAATCAGGGCTATGGCTACAATTTCAAACCAAATTCAACCTTGGAAAGGTACACAATTGAGCAGCGCGTTATGTTTGTTGAAGACTTTAACGAAAATGAGCGTTGAAATCCAAACGCATTTCGGGCACTTCGTGGTTTTATTGGTCAGCATAATCGACTAAATGTCTCCACAATCGGGAGAATTGTGCGTTTATTTCAGCAAACCGGGTCTGTAGGAAATGTGAAAACAGCTGTGCATGCAGCTCGTTGATGGGCTGGTGGCGTCATTGGGCCGCATTTCTTCGACAATGGTGTTCGATATCACGACATGATAACGGACTTCTTGTAGCCAAAAATTGAGAATATGAACATGGAAGATATGTGGTTCCAACTCTTTTAGCTCTTTTGCGCGAGAAATTCAATGGTCGTGTTAAAAGAAAAATTGTACGTCAATAAGGTAAGAACAATTCAAGAGCTAAAGGATAAGATAATTCAGCACATTAACGATATAGAACCTTCATTTTGTCTCAGAATCATTGAAAATATTGGCCATCGGAAAGAGGTATGCCACTGTAGCCGTGGCGAGCATTTGGCCGATATTTTGTTTTGAAACATAGTTGTCATAGATCTTTCTATAACAATAAAAAATATTCTCTAAAAACTTTATGTTTTATTTACAATTAACATCGTGCGTTTTGGTTGGACCGCCCTTTATAAAATCATTAAAAACGTATCAGAATAAATCAAATTCTAAGCTTTTATTAATTTTTTTATAAAAAAAATTGTTCGATTAATCGACATTAATTAATCGATTTATTCGTTATTCGAAAATCGCCATTTTAAAATTAATCGAACAAGAGTTTGGTTTTGTTTGATAGATTAATCGAATTATTCTTAATCGGCTGACAACTCTAGTCTGAAAAGAAGAATATACTATATAATTTTTCTCAATTTTAAGTGGAAGTGGCACCTCCTATACAAAGGTAACACTTATTTGCGTCAACTTAAAAAACTTTTTGAGCTAGAGTTTTTAACTTTTTTTATAAGGAGCTCTTACAAGTAGAACTTTTAACGTCTTGCTATGCCTAATTGTATCAAAGTGCAAAATTGAACTTTTTGTCCGGTGGAAATAAAATAATTTCAAACGGAATGGGATCGGATGGGGCTTTGACCTTATCGTTTATCTAGAAAAGTGTTTCAGTTAGACCTATGAAGCATTAAGAGTAGCACATAATGGCCATCTTTACTTCAAAGTATATAAGTACCTTATATGGTTAACAGACTATCAATGATAAAGTTTAAGCTTCTGAAAAAAAATTAAGTAGATAAAAAAAAAATTGATTTAAATGTTATTTTTGTGTTGCAAAAAAGTTACCAAAATGAAAAAAAAGTACACAAGTACACATTGGAAGAAATAGTAACCACTTTTGGTTAAAAGTAACCAAAACGGCAACGCTGTTGATAAGTTAAGAAGATATAGGGAGGAGCTTTCACCCCTCTTGTCGTATTTAATGCCCTGTCCTCTTTCCGATGTGACAGTGTATGCATGACAAATTTTAAGAAAATCGGTTGATTAGTTAAGAAGATAGAGGGAGGGGGAGCTTTTACCCCACTTGCTCTATTTCACGCCCTAATTTTACCAACTGTAACACTATTTGCCTGCGAAATTTCAAAAAAATCGGTTGATTAGTTACAAAGATATAGGGAGGGGGATCTGTTAGCCCTCTTACCCCATTTCACATCCTATTCCTTATTCTCTTTCAGATGTTACATTGTCTGCATGTCAAATTTTAAGAAAACCATTTGATTAGTTTAGAAAATTGCGGAGTGGGAGCTTTTACCCCTATTGCAATATTTTGCGCCCTCTAGCGATATAAAATATACTCTACGATCTATTCTCATCCTAAAATACACATACAAAATTTCATAAAAATCAGTCAAGCCGTTTCGGAGGAGTTCAAATGAAGGGCATTTTGTTGATACTTGTATGGGAATATAAATACATGTTTCGAATGAATGCAGTGTTCACCAATGGCTATAACTCAAGAACCAATACACATCTGAAGACCTTTGATACATAAAAGCCTTGGTATTGACGTCACCTTCCGCGTGAACTTTACAGAAACAAAGTCGGTTCACGCATTTCAGAGAACATCAATAACTAACACAATGCAACTTTTTTTTATATATATAGATAGGAATGTTTTCAAAGCTCGTTTGCAAACAACAAACATGAATGTCGCACTTTACGTTATTTGGTATAGCCGACGGTTGTATTTTCGCCACCGCCGTTGAAAAATTTTCAATTTTAGTAAATTTTGGTCGCCGTCAACGATATGAGTTACTGGTGTCCACAACGTCTGCAATATAACATTGGCTTCGAGTGCAAGGTTATGACATTTATAACGTTACGACGTAATCGCTTTTGATAGTTTTCGACATGAGTTACAGACACAGTTTTTTCTCACTTTTCGGGAAAGAATGGAATATTTTGTTTCACATCTTTTCGATGCGAAAAGTTCTCACTTAAGTTACAGCACATGGGTACTGTTTCCTTTTCAATTTAGTCAAGATATTTCTCAACTGTGGATGCAAATCAGTCAAATCCCGATAATTCGTACCCCGATAAATCGTAATTCCCGATAATTCGTAATAAACTGTCAGTCCCTTGAAAAAATCTCGTTAATTCGTAAAATTTCCATACATTTTGGTCCCCTCGCTAATTCGCAATTTTTTTCCAATTAAAATCTTCTTTACCTCTTATAAATCGTAATTGTTTGCTATTAACCACTTATAATTCGTAATAAAAATATGGAAAGAATGATTTTTTGCCGCTATTTTTTTGCGTTGGTTTTTGCTTTTGCTTGTGTGTGTGTTTAATTTCTTAAGATCAGTTTGTTGCATGAATAATTTTTATATATTTTATTTTTAACAATTGTTTTTTATGTTTTTTTTTACCGTTTTAGTCAATAAATTGAAAACCCCCGTTAATTCGTATTTATTTTATTTAAACCCCGTTAAATCGTAACCCCGCTAAATCGAAAACCCCTATAATTCGTAAGAAATGGCCGGTCCCTTGCGATTACGAATTACCGGGATTCTACTGACTTTATTTTAATTATAAATTATTTATTTTATTTATAAGTAAAGTTTATACGTATAAAATTACCAATTTCATTTTAAATAAAAAGCTGTGCTTCTTTGAACATAAATGACAATTTTTTTAAAATGCAAAATCTTCTTTTTATCATCCCAATGATATTTTGGCGATATCTTCCTATTTTCTCATACATAAGTGGTTATCAGGCGATATTGCTTGTTAATTATCTAGAAGTATCGCTTTCGTATTGCTTGGTAGTATTGCCATCAGGCGCGGATCCAGCTTGAGCCGTAGGGGGGGAAATTTTGCATGATACAAAAAAGTAAAAAAAAATTTTTAAAAGTTGATTAAAAACAATAAGTAGTATTGTGGTCATTTTGTTGAACTATTCATGGTTTTTAATCCAAATTTTTTAACCAAATTGTATTTTAACCTTTGGTAGATCGAAATTTGATTTTTTGAATAATTATCCATTTTTAATTGATTTTCCATGTTTTTCCTTTACCTCTGTTTTTCGTACTTTTTGTCAAGAATTCTTCTTGAAGTCCAAAGTACAGGCCCGTTTTCATAACTTACCGATAGCATAAAGTAGACTTTAACCGGCCCACAGTGGCTGAAAATTTTATTTCATTGGCCAAAAGTCCAATTTTTGTTTGTCACCGATTTCAAAAATTTTAATTTGATTTAATAGTAAACATATTAAAACTAAGGTAGCCAAAAAATTTGGTCAAAATATTGGTAATTGTGGGTGTGACATGTTGTTAAACACACCTTTTTTTTTTTAATTCAGAAAAAAGTATTTTTTTAATATTTAATCCGAAAGAAATTATCATTGCACAAAAACTATAAGCGATAATGACCTGCTTGCTTTTCTGCTAGGTTGGTAGTCTTGTTATCTTTAAAAAGGTAATATTTGCGACTGTTCTGTTATTTATATTTGAGATGCTAGGACATATTTTCTAAACTACTATATTTTTGTCAAATTTAAACTTTAGTAGAATAGAACTTTTGCGGCCCAAAAGGGACCAAAAGGGACCAAGAAGGTGAAACCACTGATAGAAAGGTGAAAGTGTTTTCTTTTACCCTGTATACACTCTTGTACCCGTTTGAACCCGTCTGTTTAACACTTTTTTAATTTTAATGAAATAACTCAAAAAAAAATTTCTAAACTACTATATTTTTGTCAAATTTCAACCTTAGTACAATAGAACTTTTGCGGCTCAAAAGGGACCAAGAAGGTGAAACCACTGATAGAAAGGTGAAAGTGTTTTCTTTTACCCTGTATAAACTCTTGTACCCGTTTGGACCCGTCTGCTTAACACTTTTTTAATTTTAATGAAAAACAATACAAACAAGTAGTATGTCAAAATATTTCGGACTCAGATATGTTCATGGTATCATTTGTACCATTGCGATTAAAAAAGATTTTGGAAGATTCAGAGCCTTCGACAAGTACAACGCAAACAAAGGATATTTGGAAAAATGAGACACCATCTTCTACGAAATATTGCAGACCTATAAAATTTGAATTCAAAAAAGAAACTCATGATGCCATTAATAAAGAAGTTAGTGATATCAAGGCCCAAATTGCAATGCTACAGCCATTACAGTTAGATTTGGATGGGCAGCAAACTGAAGTTAGCTACCAATTAGTGCTAACAATGATAGATGGAAAAGTAGGCCAGGCTTTGACTAACACGAAGGCTGCATCCAGCTGCATCATATGCCATGCAACATCAAGCCAATTAAACCAAGTCCCGACCAAATCATTAGATAATACTGATGCATATGAATTTGGATTATCACCACTACATGCAAGAATACGACTTATGGAACACATACTTAAAATCAGTTATGATTTGGATTTCGGATCTTCAGGATCAAAAAGAAACAACGAAACCAACAAGGAGTTAAGAAGTTCAAAAAGGAAACATGCTCAAGATGAACATCGCAAATTTGGGTTGATTATAGATCAGCCTAAACAAGGGCCAGGCAATACAAATGATGGCAATACCGCAAGAAGATTCTTTTCAGATCCAGAAACAGCATCTGAAATAACTGGTGTTGATTTTAACCTAATTTTTAGATTTAAAATAATCCTAGAAGTACTTGTGTGCAATGAAGAAATTGACTCAAGAAAATTTGGAGATTTTGCTAAGGAAACTGCAAAAATATATACAACAAAGTACCCATGGAGAAATATGTCTGCTACAGTTCACAAAATCCTTTATCATGGAGAAGATATCATTAAATATCAGTTGGCGCCACTTGGAGATTTATCAGAGGAAGCTCAGGAAAAAAGGAATAGAGAGCACAATACTAGAAGAATTTCACGAAATTCCACTAATGAAGATCTATGTAATATATTATTGGCAACGTCAGATCCGTTTATCTCCAGTATTCGAAATCAATGGAAAGTGGAACATCGGGATTTAGATGAAGAAGTCAAAAAACTACTTAAGAACAGAAATAACACAGAACAAAATATGGAATATTTGCAATCAATCTTTCAATTAAATGAACAATAATTATAATTCATTAGATCAAAGACAGACATTGTATTAGTAAAAAATAATAATAAATAGAAGCTCACGTTGTTACAAAAGCTATTAAAATCTATTGCTGCTATTATTCATACATTATCCACATATGTATGAAATGTTTTAATAAATAAGAATAAATAAGTGTAAACAAATTTGAAAGCAAAAAATTGTTTATTTTTCAGCAATAATAGCAAAATTTCCACTGGATTTTACTTTTTTTTTATGTTAAAATTTTTTTTATAGCTAAGCATTTAATTTTTTGAGTGTCCCATTATTACAAAAAATGTTAATGATTATTATTTAAATCAAAAAATTACATTTTTAAATAATTAAAAGAATTAAAAAAAACCATATTGCACGCTAAATTAAAAAAAAATTTAAAGTTCCACTTTGACCTTAAATTCCTCAATAACTACTCAACCGATTTTAATGAAATTTAAAGTGAAGAAAGTTTAAGACTCTAACTAAAACAAATTTCACTAAAATATCTCCTTCGGTTCAAATGTTACAGATTTTTGGCCAATGAAAAACGATTTTCAGCCACTGTGCGGCCTAATAAAAAGTGTTCCATTATAAAAACTTTACTTTAAGCTAAAGTAAGCGATAAAGAAAATTAAGGTTCCTCCTGCCTGGTAGGTTAAAGTAAAGTTGTAATAATGGCACACTTTTTATACGGGCCTAAATATTTTAAAGGGATGTTGAGATGGTTATAAACAGTCCAAGTTTAAAATGGCACGAAATATGGTTAGAAATGGCTGATAAAATGGCACCAAATACTGTAAAAAATGGCACGACAAATGTCACAATAAACATGGTAAGGGTATTAATTTCAGTTTTTTTATTTGTTGGAAAAGTGGAAAAATGTAATTTCTGTTACAACAACCACAAGAAGAAAAATTCACCAAAAGTTACATTTTTATCAAACTATAACCAAGTGTACAAAAATCAGGATTAAAAGATGTAATTTTCCACTATAAACGTCAAATGAAATGATGTTGCCATTCATTAAAAATAGTTAATTTTTAATACAAAGTACGAAAAATTACATCTCTTTTTATAAACTCTTGAATTGTACAACTCTGATTTTAAAAATAATTTGTTATAGTTACAACATTTGAAACATAACTTCTTTCTCATTAAATCTTTCAAAAAAAAAAATATTGAAAATGAGTTAAAAAAAGAAATGGGGTCAAAAAAAAAAAAATGGACCGACACTGAAGTTAATAAAATACTCGATTTTTTGACAGACAATCGCCATTTTGAGGTAACTTTTTGTAGTCGAATTTTATGATGAAAATAAAACCATTCACTTCGTTTTAGAAACCCACAGCTCAACTTTATTACAAGCGTTTTTTAGATGAACCCAAGGTGGATGCTACATGGGAGGTAGTTAAGTACAAAGTGCGGTATTTAAAGAATTGTTTCGAAGAAGCTGATAGTTGGAGAAACAATACCGGTGCTGGCTTACTGGCAGAAGATAATGAAAATGGAATCAATACAGTGAATGGTAAAAATAACAATTTCAGTATTAAAATTTCAACTTCAAATATTGTTTCTAGATAAAATGCGCAAGATGTGGCGGTATTATGATCGCCTTAAGGATATATTGGCAGATAAAAGACCCTGTGAATTGGATATGGTTGATTCCGAATTAAGCCCCGAGTTTTTAAGTTTTACGGACACTGAGGAATCAGAAAAAGAATTAAACAACTCTATTCCTGAGATTGCTACGTCATCTGAGACACAAGTTGTAATGGTTGAGTAACAAAGAACCGAAAATGAAATTGAATCTACACGTCCCCATCCCTCAAAACAAGCAAAAGTTGCAGCATTTGCTGAAAGGTTGAACAAATCAGCTACAAAAGACTCCATGTCGCAGTTGGCAAAATTTCAAGCTGAACGCAATGAAACTCAGCGTTTAAGAATCCAGTTTGAAGAAGACAAATTTAAAAAAGAGTTTGAATTTCAAAAAGAAAAATTTAAAGTCGAATTAGAACTAAAAAAACATGAGCTAGACCTAAAAAAAATAGAAATAGAAAAAGACGAGAAAATAAAAATTTTTGAATTGGAGAAAAATGAACGAGTCGCAAAATTTGAGTTGGAGAAAAATGAACGACTCGCAAAATATGAATTGGATTTAAAATACAAGGCAAAATAACTTTATTTTTATTTCATTTAATAAAATCTTTTTTAACTTAATGAAACTATGTGCATATGTTCTTTATTTTTTTTAATTTGAGTTTTTTTATTTAAAAATAAACATACTAAGAAAATACAATTTGATGAATGGCTTGACGTTTTATATCAAATTGGGTTTCTTCTCAGCCTTCGTTTGAAGTATCGAAATCTTCTTCGCTAAGATTATCGGAAGAAACTACATCAGTTGTTAGAAATGTATTATCATTATCAGAACTTAAGATGTTGTGTATAATACATGTAACTATTATCCACTGGGAACAAAGCCTTTTATTGTTTGCATCAGAAATTCGATGTCGCAATTCTTTCAGACTTCCGAATCTTTCCTTTAATACACCAATACAGTGCTCAGCACGGACACGAAATCTGCTGTGACGCAAATTAAACTGTTTGTGCTTAAAAGGAGTCATAGCTGAAGAATTTGTTCTATATGGTGTAATAACTGTATTAGACAAAGAATAGGCAGAATCACCAGCAATCCATTGGTTTTCTGAAAAAAGTTTGATGAATTAAGGGCACGAAGAGTAGATACGAGCATCGAGGAGCTCCAACAGACTGATGACGAATACGCAAGCTATGATCGCATGTAATCTGTGCCTTTATTGAATAAATGTGCTTTCGTGAAAAAAAAGTCCAAAGGGTGATGAATAGGTTCCTCGGCTAATTGAAATTCTGAGCCATCTACATAACCAATACAGTAAGGTAGTTCACAAAATGCATTATTCACGATTTCCGCTTTTTCGGCTCTATCGGGCCAAAAAATAAAATTTTTTGGAGTTCCAGAAATGCCCGAAATACTCTCGTTGTAATATTTTGAATAGTGCCCCCGTCTCCAATACCGAAAACTGTAGCTATTTTTCGAATACTTGCACTTTCTCGTGAGGCCCCGAGTCTGTATATCACTAATGCTAGTTGAAAATCAACACTAAATTGCTTACATGCATTTGTATTATGAAATTGACTACTAGAACATATAAGTGTGACAGGATGGTTAAACTGATTTTTGGTGCATCGCATCATTTGACAAAATCGGTTGTCATCAAACTGGGAAAGAATATCCTAACACCATAGCTTTGATTTGGGAATAAAGTACTCGAATAAAGTCGCAAAGACATCACTACACACAAATCATCATAGAAAATGTTTAATTCCTTATTCACCAAATTATCTACCATTTCTTCAGTGGCTAAGTGATCGTCTGGAGCAAAAATATCTGCAATATAATATTAATATTTCAAAGCTTATATTGTATTGTTTTCATTAAAACTTACATACCATTATTTTCGTAAATATGATCAATTTCCGTTAATAACGTGACAATTAAATAATCAATTAATTCACTTTTAACACTTTTGTTCGGCATCTTGAAAAATGTCAATTACTTCCACGAGTTATTTGACAGATTTTTTTTGACAGTTCGTACTATTTACAACATAAAAAAAAAAAAAAAAAAGCCGTTCACATCAATAAAAGTGTAATTTTTCTTTTTCCATTTTTCCAACCAAAAAAAAAAATTTAAATGAATACCCTTGGTGTGATTTTAGAAACATTTATTTTATTATGTTTTAATTGTCAAAAATAAATAGGCTGACTTCCAAAATGTACTAATACAAAGCTTGTATACAGTTTTACTACTGTATTTGAACGATGCACATGTACAAAGTACCGAAACAATGCAACTATGTGTTCTGTTTATTTAAATGTTTTGAAATGTAAGTGATGCAATGCATAATATTAAAATAAATCTGTATTGCTTGCAAATTAAATGTCAAATATCACAAAGCATCAACTTTGAAACCGATGCTCTGATTGCTTTTTTGCTGTGTTACTAATACTTACCACTGATGTTTTGGAAGCGTTTGCATTGCATATATATTGTACTGCGGCGTAATGAAACATTATACGTTGTTCTTATACAAAGCATTTGACGTTTTGGAAGTCAGCCATAATTTCCTGTTATCGCATAAAACAGTTCCATAAATGAAAAACACTCCTTCAACATCACAAAATGTAACTGGAGCATATTTGAACGCTAATAGTTCAGATGGAGAAAGGTTGTCAATAAATTCATCCGTCTCACTTTCAATTATATATTAAATATGAACTAACAATAATTAATCAAATCTTATCCTAATACTTTATTTATGTCCTGCCAGTGCCAGAAAAAAATGTTTCTTCATCACGGGTTCTGTTCACATAAACATGTAGGTGTTTTTCGCTCATCTAATTGGGTAAGTGCTGCAGTGTCTCTTCTTCTTAAGCGAGTGTGTCCGCCATGATTTAAAATATTTCGATCTAGTGGGTTTGGGTGTTGTTCAAGCCTTTTTAAATATTTTACTGCATATTTTGTATAGTTTTTACTAATGGAACATTGTGATCCTTATGAATGTTTGAGTTTTAAACATACCAGGGAGCGGCTGTGATTATTCGAAAAAGTTTATTTTGTCGCCTTTGAATTTTTTCGATATTAGAGGCCGAGGCAGTGCCCCATAGTTGAATACCGTAGCACCAAATAGGCTTTAAGATAGAGTTGTAAAGTAGAAGCTTGCAATCGAGACTAAGGACAGAATTTCTTCCAAAAAGCCAATGAATTTGAATGGCTTAGTTTCATTTGAGTTAATTTTGCCTCTATGTGGCATTTCCACATTAATCGCCGATTTAGATGTATACCGAGATATTTTACAGGCGAATGTTGAGGAATTATTTGATTATTGAAGCCTAAACTCATTTTTAACCGTACCAAGTTACAAGTTGCATTGACTCGTTACCCAGCCCAGCCTCACCACATACTCCCCTCAGATTTATTTGCCAGTTATAAACAGCAAGCGCTGGTAATTATAAACACCGGTCGGTGTAAAATGGGTTAAGTAGTATGTGCAATCTTTTAAAATTGGTTATTGTACCCTCCAAAACTAATAGTGGTGAATGAGGCTATACTAAGTTTGTCATTCGATGTGAAAATTTTTAACTATTCATCTCAGATCCCATAAAGTTTTAATAATCTGTCTCCTTGGGTAATTCCCTTGTCCGTCTGTCCGTCTCTCCGTCTGTTGAAAACACGCTCACTTTCGAAAAACTCAAAAGAAAAGAATAATGTTGGTGTCAAATTGCTTCTAGTTATCCGAAGCAGTTTGGGATTGAATTCCAGCAAAATGGATTTAGTAGAATGAGAGTTATAAGTCCAAATATGGAACCACCCCCTAAGAAAATTGATAAGTTTTTTATAAAAACTAACAAAAATGGTGCTATAATCCACGGATTGATTTAAGATTCGGCACAAATTCGTTTAATATGACTAAAAATCATACTTTTTCGGTTCACAATCTACCATAGGATCTACATAAAGCCCACTTTTGGAAAATAGCTTAGTATGCCTAAAACAGCAAGAAAACATGCTAATCTTTGAATATTATTTTTGTCAAGCTAATAGGGCCTAAATTTCTTCAATGTAAATAAAATTAAATTTTTAATTACAATATTTTGTTCCCGACGTTTCGTCGATTGTTTGTCGACTTTTTCAAGGGATTGTCTATTTAAAAATTATAAAAACAATAAAATAAATACAATAATGTACCACATAAACATTTAATGTATTAGCTTGACAAAAATAATATTCATAAATTCATCACTCTGGCCAAAGAAACAACTACAACAGCTAATCTTTAATTTTGTACCTCACAGTTTTATAGGGCTAGAAACCCTATTGGAAAATTTCGTGAAGATTACTGCTATATCGAAATTTGTTATAATTTAGGGGTCTTATTACCAAAAAACACTCTACAGAATTTTCTAAAGATTGGGCCGCAATTTTCCATGGATCCAGGGTTGCCGAACTTGGTATTTTCCGACCAAATTTGGTCGGATATTTTTCGTTTGGTCGGATGGTAGGCTAAACCTTATTTTGGTCGGTTTGAGAAGGCAACGCTATTTATTTTTCCGGCAACGCTATTTACTTTTCAACAGACGAAAAACAAACAAAATTTCCCATTTTTGCTAATGGACTAACTTCCAGCCTTATTTTGGATAAGTGTTTCCTAGATTTAACCATAGCAAAACTTATTAAATGTGGTAGGAAAAAGTCTGTTGAATCAGCTGCGAATATCGCGAAGCAGGCAAGTAAAATATTATCGATTATAATTTTTGGATTGATTTTATTAAATGGAATTGTTGTATACAGTGCCAGCTCGCTAATCCGAATTAATGATTGCAGACCCTGTTTCGGATTAACGAGATATTCGGATTACTGGATGTGCTGTTATTATGTATTATATTCACTATATCCGCAAATAAAACACAAGCCAGGATTTCAAAACAAATTTATTTCAGTTTTATCAATCAAGAATGATGAAATTAAGTTTCGTATTCATAAAAAATGGTTTAGATTTCAAGAGTATTTTTGTCGTTGTCGTAATCGATCAAGTCGTTTTTTGTAATAAGGAATAAGGTTGATTATTTTTTTTAACAAACGTTCTCTTTCCGTGCACATGCTTCCAAAGCCTTGTTCCGCAATTCATTAAGATTCAATATGTAATCTGTTTGCATACATCGTTCCTTTTGTCAATCTATTGAAGAATTAAGGGCCTGTACATCTTCACGATTTTTAACGTGTTTCATAATTATAGTCTCTGATTTCACATTTTCTGTGTATGTCTATGAACTACTACACGAAGTATTGTCAGAGTTAATTATCCAGCTAAGAATTTCATCTTCAGAAATTCGCACGTCATTATTGCGATGAAATAACTTGTTTGTTGTATCTGTTCCTTCAATACAAACATTCTCAGGCAATTCTTGTTTAATTTAATGATAGTGGGATGTTATCCTCTGAAGCCCACCTGTGAGAATGAATATGCTTCCAACAAGGCATTATAGAAGAATTGGGCACCCTGACATAATAACGTTTAAGCAACTCACAAGCGTCCTTTAAATTGAATTGTTTAAAAAATTTCTGAATTGTGCGCTACAGAGTTTACCAATTTACACAAAAGATATTTTTTGTAAAACAGCTTACACTACAAATTGGGGGTAAAGGAAAAGTTTTATATTGCCCACATTCAGATACCAGCGGCTCTTAATGACATTTTGCATTATCCAATAACAATAAAGCTTTTTTGGGAAAATTATTTTCAATTTGATAGTCTTTTACGATTTTAAAAACCATTCGGTAAAAATATGTGTTGTCATTCATGTGTTTTTAACAATATTTTTTTAAGCGAACGTGGGTTTTTCACTTCCCAACTACTGCAATGTTAAACTTGTGAGTTATAGATTTATTAGCACTGCACAAGAAGGTGATTCTCACTTTGCTCATTTTGGTACCCGCAGCAGACTTTCCTTTTTAATGTACAAAAGTTTTGTCTGGAAACATTTTTCAAAAAAGTCTAGATTCATCAGCATTGTAAATTTGGCCCAAAATCAGATTTTCAGTATCTATAACATCATAGAGCTTATTTTGAAAATCGGGTACAATATCAGGTGTAACAGATAAGGATTCGCCGCATATTTTTAAAGTTCGCATAGAAATTCGCTTCTTAAAATAATAAAAAAGCAGAAAAATAAAAATTCGGTTTAGTGAGCTTGCAATCAATGCGGACTATAGAGTAAGTAATACGTCATAAATTCAATTCGGATTACTGGATAATTCGGATTACACACCTTCGGACTAGCGAGCTGGCACTGTATTTTGTTTTTAAATTACATAGCAAATTTTTGAATTTTTCAGGGGGATATTTTTTACAATTTTCAGGGCATATTTTTAAGTTTTTACTGCAAATTTAATGCCCATAAAACGTGTTTTAGAGAATATTTCTTTTTTTGGCAGTGTGATTACTTGTATTTATAACTGCTTGCTTTTAAAATGATTTTTACTCACTCAGCTTTTAAACAATAGAACATGCGTAACCCAAAACAAAAATAAACAAAATATTTTATTTGTATAAAAAAAATGAAATGCGTGAACCGATTTTGTTTCTGTAAAGTTCACGTGGAAGGTGACATCAATACCAAGGTTGTTATGTATCAACGATCTTCACATGTGTATTGGTTCATGGGTTATAGCCATTAGTGAACACTGCGTTCATTCCGAAACATGTACTTATATTCCCATACAAATATCAACAAAATGCCCTCCATTTTGAACTCCTCCGAAACGGCTTGACTGATTTTTATGAAATTTTGTATGTGTATTTGTTAGGTATGAGAATAGGTCGTAGAGTATATTTTATATCGCTAGAGGGCGCAAAATATTGCAATAGGGGTTAAAGCTCCCATTCCCCAATCTTCTAAACTAATCAAACGGGTTTCTTAAAATTTGGCATGCAGACAATGTAACACCTGAAAGAGAATAGTGAATAGGGTGCGAAATAGGGTAAGAGGGCTAAAAGCTCCCCCTCCCTATATCTTCGTAACTAATCAACCGAAATAGTGTTACAGTTGGAAAGAAACTGTAATTTGACTGCAGATGAACACAATAGAATTTTTACTAACATTTATAATACAACGGACGACTCTTATACAATGAACTATTTTAATGCCATGCAAAATACTGAAATAAACAATGAATTTAATTTAAGCTGCGTGAATGAATCTGAGGTTTTAATGAGTATATCTTCAGTTAAATCAAATGCTATTGGAATTGACAATATAGATCCACGTTTTATTAAATTACTTATGCCGCAGCTGTTACCCTTTCTTACTCACATCTTTAACACAATAATCACCATCAAGCAAAGATAATACCAATACCCAAATCAAATTCAGACTTTAGAGCAATAGCTTTGCTTCCTTTTCTTTCAAAAATTATGGAGAGACTTATGCACGTCCAGATAAACGAATTTATAGGATGTAGTAATTTATTTACTCCTTATCAGTCTGGTTTTCGAGAAAAACATAGCTGCGTCACTGCTTTAATTGACGTTTGTGAGAATATTCGGTCTGAAATTGACGTTGGAAAAGTCAACATCTTAGTCTTGCTGGATCACCCAAAAGCATTTGACACGGTTGATCATTCTATACTTTGCCATAAACTTAAAAAATTTTTAAATTTTTCAAGAACATCTACTACATTGCTCAATTCATATTTAAGCAACCGCTTTCAATCTTTTTTTCTAAATGGTACATATTCTACTGCTTTGCCTGTTCCCAAAGGAGTCCCACAAGGGTCGATTTTAGGACCGCTACTTTTTTCTGTATATGTTAATGATTTACCACGTTGTCTCAAACACTCTAACATACAGTTATATGCTGATGATGTCCAGCTCTATGTTAGTAGTTCCACTGAATGCATAACCGAAAATATTATTAAGCTTAATGATGATTTAAAAAGCGTACACCTGTGGGCAAAAGTTGCAACTAAATCCACAAAAATCAAAACCGATTTTAATGAAATTTTAAGTCGAGAAAGTTTAAGAATCTATATGTCCTTCTTCGGTTCAAAAGTTACAGATTTTTGGCCAATGAAAAACGATTTTCATCCACTGTGGGCCTGTACCTCATGAATAAATGCATCAATGTTGTCTTCCAATGCGTCAATTGAAGCGGGCATGTGTGTATAGGCATGAGCTTTAACATGGCCCCACAAAAAATAGTCTAAAGGCGTTAAATCGCACGATCTACGCGGCCAATTGACCGGTCCCGAACGTGAAATAAAATGTCCATCTCTCCGTCTGTTGAAAACACGCTCACTTTCGAAAATCACAAAAGAAAAGAATAATGTTGGTGTCAAATAGCTTCTAGTTATCCAAAGCAGTTTGGGATTGAAACCCAGCAAAATCGGTTCAGTAGGATGAGAGTTATAAGTCCAAATATGTAACCACCACCCTAAGAAAATTGATAAGTTTGTTATAAAAACTATCAAAAATGGTGGTATAATGCACGGATTGATATAATATTTGGCACAAATTCGTTTAATATGACTAAAAATCATACTTTTTCGGTTCACAATCTACCATAGGATCTATATAAAGCCCACTTTTGGAAAAAAGCTTAGTATGCCTAAAACAGCAAGAAAACATGCTAATCTTTAATTTTGTACCTCACAGTTTTATAGGGCTAGAAACCCTATTGGAAAATTTCGTGAAGATTACTGCTATATCGAAATTTGTTATAATTTAGGGGTCTTATTACCAAAAAACACTCTACAGAATTTTGTAAAGATTGGACCCCAATATTCCATGGATCTAATATAAATTCCCCTCTCGAAAATATTTGTTCAAATTAACTTGTATACGATTAGAAATAAAACCATAAAGCTTTCGGATTGTCAGTCAATAAATTGCCATATGTAGGTCCAATCATAGGCTGATTTGAACACTGACGTCTGTTTGTATAAAGATTTATTACAGTACTACATGGATAAGTGTATCACGCTTAAATAATTCTAGAATGAAACGTTTCCTTAGTCCCTTTATTTTGTATACTTATTTTTCTTTAAATTGCATTCCGCTTAAGTGCGTTAAATTCATAAACGAGTCGTATATTTCGCAAAAAAATTAAATATCTAAGAATATTGCGCGCTTAATTGCACGATTGAATTTCTTGATTTTGTTTCTAACTTTAAGGGAATTTTATATTTCTTTTGTTTTAAATAAGTAGACAATTGACAAAGTGTTCTATTGTGTTTAATTGGGTTCATTTGCCATAAGTCTATGACTACCTTAAAAATTTTTTTTAATTTTTCTAATTAAAATGTATTATGATCAGGGCAAGTTTTTCATGCTATTTGCATGAAAAATTTGCTTTTGCATATTTCATAAGTTTTTCCCGGAAAATCATTTTATTTTGCATAAATTTGGATATTACGTAGGTAGCGTAATATCAGCAAAAGAGACAGACATTGCATGTGTGTGAAAAAGCACACACGAGGGTAACTAACGTAAGTTTTTTGAAAGTGATTTGAGCTTTAAATAAACAGTCTTTGAACGATTTTGGATGCTTTGCTTTTAATAGAAATTTTTTTTTAAAAAATGCCAAAAATACCTAAGTTAGGATGGAATGCTCGTATGGTGAGAAAAAACCGAAGAACTTTTGCATGTCTTACATAAAAGTTTATCTGTCATGGAAGACGTAAAAAAAAGTTCAAAATGTTAAGAATTAAATATGTGTTAAAAAACCTAGTTTTTTTTATTAATATCTTGTCTTGGTCTTCAATCGCTGTATGTTTATTTTAATTAAAGCGAATCCGAGGACATTATTTTCACTTTTCGATTTTTTAATAAATTACTTAATTGGCAACACTTGCAGGCGCTGCGAAATATGGCCCCAAAAAAATAAATGACAATTGACCCCAAAGTTGGGGCTATTTTTCATAATGCAATATGGCCCCATTTTTTTAATGAAAAATTACCCCAAAAAAATGAAAAATAACCCTAAAACTAAAATGAAATATGACCCTTAATTTGGGGTTATTCTTCATTATGAAAAATCACCTCAAAATTTATAATGAATTTGAACCCCAAAAAAGAGCACAAAGAAAGTTACATTAAACCTTTTCGGTGGAGTTCATATGCCCGAAACTAAAAATCACAAATTTAGAATCCCGATTTCAAAATCCGGTTTTAAAAATCGTACGATTGATAGCATGGTTGGGCTTTCGGCCATGCGCAAGGATATTTTTCTCTATGGTATAACGAAAACTGGCTTTGCTTCACGTTATAGACGGCCTGCGTCCTGGCGCAAGGATTTTCTCTTCTTTGGTATAACGAACACTGGCTTCGCTCACTAAAGCTTCACTACATAGCCGACCTTCGGCCGGGCGCAAGGATTTTCTTTTCTATGGTATAACGAACTCTGGCTTCGCTCAGCAAAGCTTCTCTTAATAGCCGGCCTTTGGCCGGGCTCAATGATTTATTCCTCTATGGTATAACAAACACCGGCTTCGCTAACTTCGAGTTTTTTATACTATCCCTAGAAACTTTTACATAGAATTTTATAAAATTTGTGTCAAACTGTTTGGGGTGATTTTTCACTTCTTTAAATTTGAATTTTTTTTATTAGAATACGAAAAATAGCCCCAAAGTAAAAATTTTGATTTTATTTGGGCCAATTTTAACGAAAAAATTAAAAATAACCCAAAAAAAACAAACAAAATTGCGCCAAAATTGCGTGTTGTTGTGTCTCATGTAAAATTTTGGGGCCGTTTTTTCATTTTACTTTTGGGGCCATATTTCCTGGGGTCATTTTGCGCACCGCCACACTTGCATCGTCTCCCAAAATGTCATGGCCACATTAGGTACCATTACGATTTTATAACAAAAAACTATTTTATCGTAAGCGAAAAATGTATACAAATTTAAAAAAATTTTTTTTTTGGAATATTTGCATGCATATTTCAAAAATTTTTGTGCATATTAAACCTTGCCCTGGTTATGATAATACAAACTTGTTACCAACCAATTTTTAGTGTGTTATTTTTTCAGCTTGTTTTTGTTTGCAATTTTAAGTCATTAACATTGGTTTTAATTTTTTTTTATTTACGTCAAAATAAAAATTAGGTTATTTTTGTTGGTATTTAATATTAATAAAGCGTGGTCCAATCAAAACGCACGATGTGTTATGTAAATAGAAGAAAATTTTTTTAAATAATTATCTTAATATTTTTTATTATGATAGAAGGATCTATGACAATTATGTATGAAACAAAATGCTCGCCACGTCTTCGGTGGCGTTCCTCTATCCGATGGTCTTCATTTGCAATGACTCTGAGCCATAATTGAATATGCAATTGCATGTTTTTCCTTGTGCCACCAATAAAGGCAGAAACAATATATTTGCCCATTTTAGAGCTTTTTATTAATTTTGTCATCGATTTGTTAGTGCATCTTTTACCGTTTGCCTTACTTTTTTTTTGCATAATTTGGTTAAAAAAGCCTTTTTTAAGGATTTTTAAGTATATTGCGGATATTTTGCCTTTTTGGGGCATATTTTGATACATGTTAAATTCTTTTAGATGCCTACAGGAGCTTTCGCTGTTCTGTTTTAAATATCTATCTGTATACCCATGGTGTTGCTTCAATTTCGCCATCTACATTTAATTTTTACTCGAAAATTGTAAGACAAAGCAGGTTGCCGCTAAAGATGAATGTTATTTTAAGCTTCTAAATTTTATATTTAAGCAAAAATTAAGGAAAAAACAATAGAAATATGGACCAATCTTTTAGTATATCGACTAAAAATCACTTTTTAAAGGGATCTAACGACGTCCATCCGTCCGTCTGGCTGGCTATCTGTCCATGTTATCTTGTGCGCAAATTGCAATTACAATCTAAAGGTGGAAGTACATAATTGCAAGTTACACAACACGCGTTACAAAAGCCATTCCTGTCAGCTGTTTTTTATTTGTTTACTTATTTGTGAATAAAAAACGGGTTCGAAAGTATATCAAGATTTTGTTATGTTATTTAATTTATTCTTTTTATATAAATATTGTATGTTTAATTTCAAAAGATTTCGTTATTCGTGCTTAATTTCCAGTTTTTATTCTCGATAAAAACACTTGAAATTTATTGTTGATGGGATAAGCTATTCCTATGCGCATTTCACTGGTTGCTTAGGCCAGATCATCAGGAAACTTCATCCATGAAGATTTTAGAAAAACTAAAGATATTAAACCAAATAAAACTGTTGTCAATTAAGTGTTTTTTTAGGCCGTGCACTTGCCTGTTTATTATGAAAAAGTAATTTCAATTTTTGCATGTAGCTTGTTCTATGAAATTACACTAGTTTAACTTTTTTTGACAGAAGACGACATAGCGCGCGCACACTAACTCGTGTTATGTACTTCCACCTTTATAGATAACTTGATTAAATTTGGTAAATACATTTTAATTGTATTAAGGACGAATTCTCTCTAAAAGGTGAGCATCGTTCTATAATTTAACATATTCCCCATAAAAACTTCTTTCCAAGTTAAACTCTTTGTGCCCGTAAACCAACCAATTATGCAGGTATTTAGATAATATTCGCCCAAAAATATTTTACCGCAAATTATATTCTTTTCGTACCAATTCACATTTGCCTAAAGCTCACATATATAAAAAAGCTTTAACTTCCTTTTAAATGTAAACATAAATAAACAATTAAGCCACCGTCCCTCAAAGTCCTTTAAGAAAAAATCTCATATGGATGTTAAAATCTAGAAAATATTCGGAAAAAATAACTCTTATATGAATTTTAACCCATTAAGGCCCGAACCATGATCCCATTGAGCTATAATGATGAAACTTTTACAATTTAATTGTTTATACCTAAATATGAAAGAAAACAAATTTTGGGCAAATCGGATACGTGGGAGCCCAGATAACTCCCGTTGCGAAAACGCAACGTTGGGCCTTAACGATATAAAAATTAAGCGCATTTGTAAAAATTTTAAATTTAAATATTTTATTCACGTCTTTAGGAAAAAAAATTAAAAAAGATATTCATTTACATTTTATTTTTAATTCAATTATGATATGCTCCAAGGCACTTTGGGTGCACTGCTACGTCACTTTTTTCACATTTGTAAATTGATCGGTCCATAATTTACCATAGGACCCATATAAAACCTACTCTCGAAAAACACTTTGGTACGCCTAAAACCATAAAAAATAATTCTATTGTTATAAATTTTGTTCTGTCACAGTTTTAAATGACTAGAAATCACACTGTCAACTTTCGTAAAGATCGGTTCATAATTTACCACAGGTTCAATATAATGCCCACTCCTGAAATATCCTAGCTGTCAGTGGATGGTATCAAATATTGAAGTTACCCTCCTGGATTTGTGAAACTAGAACAAGTTCAAAAAGATAGAACTCATGACCAGTGAAAGGAGAACTAATCATCTAACTGGTGCATAAAGAACAAGAAGGTAAAAAAAATAATGAATTACGGTACATACTACATTGTATCGAAATAATCTTACATTGCTCTAACTAACACTTAACACGTTCATTGAGAATAGATGTGTGACTGGTCAAATGGTGTCAATTAACCAATGACAAACCCATGTAAAAGTGATAGATCTTATTCATATAAACTGTTAGAACTGGAACCGGTCTCTTCCCCCAAAGACCTATCACGGGACTACTTTGGTGGAAGTTCGCTTCCCTTTAGGAAAATAGCACACTTGACATAGAGAATTTACCTACTACGTAATAACAACAACTTATAATTTACATGTATACATGTTTTATTTAAATAGCAAGTGATTGTTTAATATATTTTATTTGATATTTTTATGTAATTTGTATATGGGTTAGGCCCAGTGTTGCGTTTTCGCATCACGGATGTATCCAATCATAAAAAAGTCTCAAATGTCTACGATGATTGGATTTTTGAGTAGAAATAATAATGTTCGTATGTTAGCTATCTCCTTCAGAAGTTTCAGATAGGTATATTATATATTACTTTATTTTTTTAAACTTTTTCCAAAAGTACCCAAAAAACAGGAAAAAATTAAAAATTTAAATTAAAAATTTTTATAAAAAAAACTTATGTATGATACAAATCCAAAAACTGGTCGATTAGATATTAAGTTAAATTTTATTTCTCTGTACTTTATAACAATATCACGTAACAACAAAATGCCTGAGAGGAGGTTTAAGTGAACGTTGCGAAAACGCAACGCAGGGCCTTAATGGGTTAACCTCTTAACATAACTTTGTTTTTGTGAGCCGATGACTGCCCATCGTTTCCAAATAGGGTGTGAAATCCCAAAAATGCGTCTATAAATTTTATGGAGTTAAGGTTTTATCGATTATAATTTTTGGATTGATTTTATTAAATGGAACTGTTTTTAAATTGTTGTATATTTTGTTTTTAAATTACATAGCAAATTTTTGAATTTTTCAGGGGGATATTTTTTACAATTTTCAGGGCATATTTTCAAGTTTTTACTGCAAATTTAATGCCCATAAAACGTGTTTTTAGAGCATATTTCTTTTTTGGCAGTGTGATTACTTGTATTTATAACTGCTTACTTTTAAAATGATTTTTACTCACTCAGCTTTTAAACAATAGAACATGCGTAATCCAAAACAAAATATTTTATTTGTATAAAAAAATAAGTTGCGTTTTGTTAGTAATTGATGTTCTCTGAAATGCGTGAACCGATTTTGTTTCTGTAAAGTTCACGTGGAAGGTGACATCAATACCAAGGTTGTTATGTATCAACGATCTTCACATGTGTATTGGTTCATGAGTTATAGCCATTAGTGAACACTGCGTTCATTCCGAAACATGTACTTATATTCCCATACAAATATCAACAAAATGCCCTCCATTTTGAACTCCTCCAAAACGGCTTGACTGATTTTTATGAAATTTTGTATGTGTATTTTTTAGGTATGAGAATAGGTCGTAGAGTATATTTTATATCGCTAGAGGGCGCAAAATATTGCAATAGGGGTAAAAGCTCCCATTCCCCAATCTTCTAAACTAATCAAACGGTTTTCTTAAAATTTGGCATGCAGACAATGTAACATCTGAAAGAGAATAGCGAATAGGGTGCGAAATAGGGTAAGAGGGCTAAAAGCTCCCCCTCCCTATATCTTCGTAACTAATCAACCGAAATAGTGTTACAGTTGGAAAGAAAGGAGTTTTAGAAGAACATTTTTGTTTTCAAAAGATGACAAACCGGGAAACGTTTTTTCCACAAATTTACCGAACGGAACACTAAGGAACGTTATTTAGTGTTTATTTTCGAACACTGGTTTTAATACAATTTTAGAAACAATAAATTAAACACATGAAAAATCTTTAAATAGCGGAAACGCTCAAATTATCGATAAAAATTACTTTTTTTTGTGAAAGTCATTTGCGTTAACTGAGGCTGAACCCACACTAACAAAAGACAAAACAGTTTTTGACTAATACGACTGACATATTAGCTTAGGAGTTTTAATTGGTATTAATTTGGAAGTAGAAATGGTTTTTTTGTGCCGCATACGCAATTTTTCTAAATTTATTGCAAAAAAGTAAGTTTTTCTGCTGCAAACATTTACTTTCTGCTGCGTATTGATTTGTTGACATTTTATATTGCTTTTGCTTTTACTACTTTTTTCTAACGGCAATAAAGCAAAGCAAAAGCGAAATTTATTTTGTACGTTTTTTTTATGAGGAATTTGCAGCATTCGCTTAACCGTGGCGTGTACAGCAAAAAAATACTTAATTAACTTTAAAATAGTTTATATGGAGCAATATTAATGCTTAATATCTCAAAAATTATATTTAAATTCGTGAAACAGGTTTTTGGATTCCGAAAAGGGGTTTTCAAAATATATAAGCCACATTCCTAACTTAATATTTTTAAAAATGGTCGGTAGGGCAAAAAAATTATTTTATTTTTTAATTTTAAAATTCAGCTTTAGGGCATACAAATAATGAGCTGACGATATATAAGATTTAGCTCTTTTTAGGGCCTAAATGTATTTTAGGCTTCTAGTTGGTATATTAAATGGTAGTAGAGGAAATAAATTAAAGCAATTAATGCAATAAATAATTATATCAAAATCAAGTTAAATATAAAGTTATTGAAAATGATTAACTAAAGGTCAAAGGCATGTTAAATAAATGTACGTTGCACGCTCTTAACACGAAAAATATTTATGGAAAAAGATAAAGACACATTAAATTGGGTTATTCTGCGATATGGATCCGTGATCCATTAAAAATACTACACTTTTAATAAACATCGTGAAACTGGATCGTGGTTAACATACATTGAACGTGTAGCAGTGCCCTAAGACATCCAAAATGCATTAAAGGTTTAGATTTTTGTAAAATGAGAAACTAAAAGCATAACATTTTCCAGATTATATTGGCATAGCTTTTTCAATTCATTTATCTTATATTTTTTTAAGGCATTCACTTTAATTCCCTCAAAAGACTGTTGACATAATGGACCCTTTTTTCTAGCCCGCATCAAAGATAATAAAGTTTAAGGAGATATTAATTTGTGTTCAAACAGAATTAAGACTTTAACTTCTGTTAAAAATCCTAAATCCTACGTCGGCAGTAACATCGAATTCTCTCACATTTCATTGTTTAATTTTTTTATATTCTTTTTTTTTCATTTCCGGTTTTACAAAACGTATGAAAGTTAATGAAAGTATGGTAGCATTGTTGAGAGAATAAGTATCTATTAAAAAAAAAAAAAATATTGATTTTATTCCACGACGCACTGTGGTAGCCAACAAAATAACGTCAAAATATTGGTAATTGTGGTTGTGCCATGTTGTTAAACACAACTTTTTTTTTAATTCAGAAAAAAGTGTTTTTTTAATATTTAATCCGAAAGAAATTATCATTGCACAAAAACTATCAGCGATAATGCCCTGCTTGTGTTTTTGCTAGGTTGGTAGTCTTGTTATCTTTAAAAAGGTAATATTTGCGACTATTGTGTTATTTATATTTGAGATGTTAGGAAATATTTTCTAAACTACTATATTTTTGTCAAATTTCAACTTTAGTAGAATAAAACTTTTGCGGACCAAAAGGGACCCAGAAGGTGAACCCACTTATAGAAAGGTGAAAGTGTTTTCTTTAACCCTGTATAGACTCTTGTACACGTTTGGACCCGTCTGTTTAACACTTTTTTAATTTTAATGAAATTACTCAACAAAAAAATTCTAAACTACTATATTTTTGTCAAATTTCAACTTTAGTAGAATATAACATTTGCGGATCAAAAGGGATTAAGAAGGTTAAACCACTGATATAAAATTAATTTTAATGAAATTACTCAGAAAAAAAAATCTTTTTGAAATTGTTTTTTTACAGTTTTTTTTATTCCGCAAAAATGTTTGCAGAAGTAACAGAAATCATGTGCTATTGTCTTCAAAAAAAATTTTATGATATAGGAAAATTGATCGTGATCAAACATGATACAGGTAGTACATATAAATAATTTTATTAATGTTACAAAATGATTCATCCTTATCCGTTACACTACGTTCACACTAGCGTATTTTATAGTAGAATAAAGACCTTAGACACGCGGATTTTAAGTATTTCAATCCTTTTTATTATACCTGTATTTGATATGAAAAAAAGTATGAAAAGGTTTAAAAGCAAGTGACATTCGGATGCAAACTCAGAGGATATAATATATCCGAGCAATAACAACGTTTTTCATAAACATGGAGAGCTTCAGCTATAAAGAATTGGCCGGAGAGTATTTTAGAAACAAAAACGAGGAAGATGTTAAAAATTACATTCGAAAAAAAGGAAACTTTAATTCCTATAGCACTGAAATTAGGGTTTTTTCCCGGGAATTCCCGTTTTCCCGCGATTTTTGTTGCGGGATCCCGGGAAATAAAAAGTTCTTCATAGTTTCAGAAAACAGCTATTTTTACTCTAAATTTAGTTTTCTTTTCTCTAAAAATTAGCATCTGTGGATGGGTTGTCGATTTGATCAATTATAAGAAATGTGTACAAACGTAAATCAATGTCTCCTGCGGCAATAAATCTATTAAAAGCAGAATGGGCAGTGCAACAGTTGATAATTAATGAATTAAGTGAAGTGATGAATTGATAAAGAACATAAATTCAAAATAAGATGCAGGCAGTAAATTCTCATTGACCATGGACAAGTCTTAAAAATAGGATATACATAAACATATCGCTCCGTTATTGCAACATAGTCGTATCTACAAAAAAAAATCGAGCTTGGTAATATATCCGGGAAGTGCAGGGAAACCGAAATAAAAAAATAATGAAACTCGTGTAAGTTACTAAAATATACAATTTGAAAAACACATTGTCCTAAAGATTACAGATGGACCTAATGAAAAGAAATAGTTTGTAAGAAGTAGTCCGGATGATGCTATTTTTTGCATCAACCTTGACATTAGAAGCATGCAACAACGGTGCACTTTTAATTATTTGTCCAACCTCGGTAAAAAAGTAAACGAAATTTTTCGGAAACATGGTAATCAGTAAACAAAATCAGAAATATACTCTTTGGCGACTCACTAAACGCTTTGAGTGTGTCAGAAAGTAATTTCCTACGCCGTTAAAAAATGTTAATATATTTATTAAAATATTTTATATATTTTATGATTTTACTATTTGATCTCATATCTTGAGTACCTCAATTGATATGTTTATTTTACCTTGAACTAGATCATCATAATACGGAACTTACTTATAATAGCCAAAGGTAATAATAATTCAAGTTCCGCTTTCAATCTTCAATTAATTTTTGTAGTATTTAAGCATTTATTTTACTTACTTTGTAAACAAGTTCCCTCACGTTTGTTTATAAAAGTTTTTTTCATTAATAAAACTAAGTTTACTTTGTATTATTTGTATGGAGCGGGATCCCGGGATCCCGGGAAATTTAAAAATTTTTCCCGCTTTCCCGGGAATCGAAAAACTCCGGAAAAAAAAAACTCTAACTGAAATACAATTGGACTTAGAAAATAAATTATATGTTTTCATCAAACATTTAAAACAGCGATACAGGAAAGTTGATTACAGCAAAGATAGATTTTATAAGAGCTTTGCAAACTGGTTAGAGAACGAACTTTCTGTCCAGATCGCTTCAGAAACTTCAAATCAAAATACACGTGGGGAACCACAAAAATCGCTGGGCATCTGTAGCGATAGATCTAAGAGGCGGAAGCTTAAGGGTATACATGAAGAAATCGGATATGAAAATATTCAAGATACTTTCCTACATCAATTAAATCCACAGAAACAATTGACAACAGTGGATATCATTGAAAAAGTTCTTAAAGCTAGTCCATTGAGAACGAAACGGATTCTTTAAAGTATACCAACTCCGAGCGATGCAAAATAATTCACAAATGAGGAGGCATTAGCATTATTTCTAGATTTGAAATTAACAAAACAGCAATATATTCAGCTCAGATTGCGTGCGATTGAGAAAGGCTCAAATCTGTATCCAGCATATCATCACATAACAGCTGCTAAAATGGACTGTTTGCCATTAAAGAACACTATTACAATCACATCAATTTTGGCAGAGGTACAACTACAATCTCTACTTGATCATACAGCCGTACGCTTGCTACAATTAATAAAAGGAAATGAGTTAAAGAAATATGGAAACACAAAGCTTATTCTTTTTTGTAAACGGGGATGTGATGGTTCTTCCGGACAAAATCAATACAAACAGGTAGTATGTGAAAATATTTCGGACTCAGATATGTTCATGGCGATTGCGATTAAAAAAGATTTTGGAAGATTCAGAGCCTCCGACTAGTACAACGCAAACAAAGAATACTTGGAAAAATGAGACACCATCTTCTACGAAATACTGCATACCTATTGAATTTAAATTCAAAAAAGAAACTCGTGATTCCATTAACAAAGAAATTAGTGATATCAAGGCCCAGATTACAATACTACAGCCATTACAATTAGATTTAGATGGGCAGCAAATTGAAGTTCGCTACCAATTAGTGCTAATAATGATAGATGGAAAAGTAGGCCAGGCTTTGACTAACAAGAAGGCTGCATCCAGCTGCATCATATGCCATGCAATATCAAGCCAATTAAACCAAGTCCCGACAAAATCATTAGATAATACTGATGCATATGAATTTGGATTATCACCACTACATGCAAGAATACGACTTATGGAACACATACTTAAAATCAGTTATGGTTTGGATTTCGGATCTTCAGGATCAATAAGAAACAACGAAACCAACAAGGAGTTAAGAAGTTCAAAAAGGAAACATGCTCAAGATGAACATCGCAAATTTGGGTTGATTATAGATCAGCCGAAACAAGGGTCAGGCAATACAAATGATGGCAATACCGCAAGAAGATTCTTTTCAGATCCAGAAACAGCATCTGAAATAACAGGTGTTGATTTTAACCTCATTTTTAGATTTAAAATAATCCTAGAAGTACTTGCGTGCAATGATGAAATTGACTCTAGAAAATTTGGAGATTTTGCTAAGGAAACTGCAAAAATATATACAGGTAACTTTCCTACAAGACGGCTTCCTACAAAACGATCTTACACGAAAAAAACTTTTCGGAAATCTCCTCATCTACAACACGGTTTCATTCTAACACGATAAAATGGAATTGCAACTTTATCATGATTGAGTTGTTTAAATTGTACCAAAATAGTTCAAAAGTACTAATTTTTGCATCCCTGTTACGATTTACGGCCATTTTCACCAAGTTCGGTTATAATTAACTATCGGATATAGCTGTCAAAACATATTGGAAAAAAAATCTAAAGTTCCATTTTGCCCTTAAATTCCGCAATAACTACTCAACCGATTTTAATGAAATTTTAAGTGGAGAAAGTTTAAGAATCTATCTGTCCTTCTTCGGTTCAAAAGTTACAGATTTTTGGCCAATGAAAAACGATTTTTATCCACTGTGGGCCTGTACCTCATGAATAAATGCATCAATGTTGTCTTCCAATGCGTCAATTGAAGCGGGCATGTGTGTATAGGCATGAGCTTTAACATGGCCCCACAAAAAATAGTCTAAAGGCGTTAAATCGCACGATCTAGGCGGCCAATTGACCGGTCCCGAACGTGAAATAAAATGTCCGTCTCTCCGTCTGTTGAAAACACGCTCACAATCTCAGTTTGGGATTGAAACCCAGCAAAATCGGTTCAGTAGGATGAGAGTTATAAGTCCAAATATGTAACCACCACCCTAACAAAATTGATAAGTTTGTTATAAAAACTATCAAAAATGGTGGTATAATGCACGGATTGATATAATATTTGGCACAAATTCGTTTAATATGACTAAAAATCATACTTTTTCGAAATTTGTTATAATTTAGGGGTCTTATTACCAAAAAACACTCTACAGAATTTTGTAAAGATTGGACCCCAATATTCCATGGATCTAATATACATTCCCCTCTCGAAAATATTTGTTCAAATTAACTTTTATACGATTAGAAATAAAACCATAAAGCTTTCGGATTGTCAGTCAATAAATTGCCATATGTAGGTCCAATCATAGGCTGATTTGAACACTGACGTCTGTTTGTATAAAGATTTATTACAGTACTACATGGATAAGTGTATCACGCTTAAATAATTCTAGAATGAAACGTTTCCTTAGTCCCTTTATTTTGTATACTTATTTTTCTTTAAATTGCATTCCGCTTAAGTGCGTTAAATTCATAAACGAGTCGTATATTTCGCAAAAAAATTAAATATCTAAGAATATTGCGCGCTTAATTGCACGATTGAATTTCTTGATTTTGTTTCTAACTTTAAGGGAATTTTATATTTCTTTTGTTTTAAATAAGTAGACAATTGACAAAGTGTTCTATTGTGTTTAATTGGGTTCATTTGCCATAAGTCTATGACTACCTTAAAAATTTTTTTTAATTTTTCTAATTAAAATGTATTATGATCAGGGCAAGTTTTTCATGCTATTTGCATGAAAAATTTGCTTTTGCATATTTCATAAGTTTTTCCCGGAAAATCATTTTATTTTGCATAAATTTGGATATTACGTAGGTAGCGTAATATCAGCAAAAGAGACAGACATTGCATGTGTGTGAAAAAGCACACACGAGGGTAACTAACGTAAGTTTTTTGAAAGTGATTTGAGCTTTAAATAAACAGTCTTTGAACGATTTTGGATGCTTTGCTTTTAATAGAAATTTTTTTTTAAAAAATGCCAAAAATACCTAAGTTAGGATGGAATGCTCGTATGGTGAGAAAAAACCGAAGAACTTTTGCATGTCTTACATAAAAGTTTATCTGTCATGGAAGACGTAAAAAAAAGTTCAAAATGTTAAGAATTAAATATGTGTTAAAAAACCTAGTTTTTTTTATTAATATCTTGTCTTGGTCTTCAATCGCTGTATGTTTATTTTAATTAAAGCGAATCCGAGGACATTATTTTCACTTTTCGATTTTTTAATAAATTACTTAATTGGCAACACTTGCAGGCGCTGCGAAATATGGCCCCAAAAAAATAAATGACAATTGACCCCAAAGTTGGGGCTATTTTTCATAATGCAATATGGCCCCATTTTTTTAATGAAAAATTACCCAAAAAAAATGAAAAATAACCCTAAAACTAAAATGAAATATGACCCTTAATTTGGGGTTATTCTTCATTATGAAAAATCACCTCAAAATTTATAATGAATTTGAACCCCAAAAAAGAGCACAAAGAAAGTTACATTAAACCTTTTCGGTGGAGTTCATATGCCCGAAACTAAAAATCACAAATTTAGAATCCCGATTTCAAAATCCGGTTTTAAAAATCGTACGATTGATAGCATGGTTGGGCTTTCGGCCATGCGCAAGGATAATTTTCTCTATGGTATAACGAAAACTGGCTTTGCTTCACGTTATAGACGGCCTGCGTCCTGGCGCAAGGATTTTCTCTTCTTTGGTATAACGAACACTGGCTTCGCTCACTAAAGCTTCACTACATAGCCGACCTTCGGCCGGGCGCAAGGATTTTCTTTTCTATGGTATAACGAACTCTGGCTTCGCTCAGTAAAGCTTCTCTTAATAGCCGGCCTTTGGCCGGGCTCAATGATTTATTCCTCTATGGTATAACAAACACCGGCTTCGCTAACTTCGAGTTTTTTATACTATCCCTAGAAACTTTTACATAGAATTTTATAAAATTTGTGTCAAACTGTTTGGGGTGATTTTTCACTTCTTAAAATTTGAATTTTTTTTATTAGAATACGAAAAATAGCCCCAAAGTAAAAATTTTGATTTTATTTGGGCCAATTTTAACGAAAAAATTAAAAATAACCCAAAAAAAACAAACAAAATTGCGCCAAAATTGCGTGTTGTTGTGTCTCATGTAAAATTTTGGGGCCGTTTTTTAATTTTACTTTTGGGGCCATATTTCCTGGGGTCATTTTGCGCACCGCCACACTTGCATCGTCTCCCAAAATGTCATGGCCACATTAGGTACCATTACGATTTTATAACAAAAAACTATTTTATCGTAAGCGAAAAATGTATACAAATTTAAAAAAATTTTTTTTTTTGGAATATTTGCATGTATATTTAAAAAATTTTTGTGCATATTAAACCTTGCCCTGATTATGATAATACAAACTTGTTACCAACCAATTTTTAGTGTGTTATTTTTTCAGCTTGTTTTTGTTTGCAATTTTAAGTCATTAACATTGGTTTTAATTTTTTTTTATTTACGTCAAAATAAAAATTAGGTTATTTTTGTTGGTATTTAATATTAATAAAGCGTGGTCCAATCAAAACGCACGATGTGTTATGTAAATAGAAGAAAATTTTTTTAAAGAATTATCTTAATATTTTTTATTATGATAGAAGGATCTATGACAATTATGTATGAAACAAAATGCTCGCCACGTCTTCGGTGGCGTTCCTCTATCCGATGGTCTTCATTTGCAATGACTCTGAGCCATAATTGAATATGCAATTGCATGTTTTTCCTTGTGCCACCAATAAAGGCAGAAACAATATATTTGCCCATTTTAGAGCTTTTTCTTAATTTTGTCATCGATTTGTTAGTGCATATGTATTTTACCGTTTGCCTAATTTTTTTTTCATAATTTGGTTAAAAAGCCTATTTTAAGGATTTTTAAGTATTTAGCGGATATTTTGCCTTTTTGGGGCATATTTTGATACGTGTTAAATTCTTTTAGATGCCTACAGGAGCTTTCGCTATTCTGTTTTAAATATCTATCTGTATACCCATGGTGTTGCTTCAATTTCGCCATCTACATTTAATTTTTACTCGAAAATTGTAAGACAAAGCAGGTTGCCGCTAAAGATGAATGTTATTTTAAGCTTCTAAATTTTATATTTAAGCAAAAATTAAGGAAAAAACAATAGAAATATGGACCAATCTTTTAGTATATCGACTAAAAATCACTTTTTAAAGGGATCTAACGACGTCCATCCGTCCGTCTGGCTGGCTATCTGTCCATGTTATCTTGTGCGCAAATTGCAATTACAATCTAAAGGTGGAAGTACATAATTGCAAGTTACACAACACGCGTTACAAAAGCCATTCCTGTCAGCTGTTTTTTATTTGTTTACTTATTTGTGAATAAAAAACGGGTTCGAAAGTATATCAAGATTTTGTTATGTTATTTAATTTATTCTTTTTATATAAATATTGTATGTTTAATTTCAAAAGATTTCGTTATTCGTGCTTAATTTCCAGTTTTTATTCTCGATAAAAACACTTGAAATTTATTGTTGATGGGATAAGCTATTCCTATGCGCATTTCACTGGTTGCTTAGGCCAGATCATCAGGAAACTTCATCCATGAAGATTTTAGAAAAACTAAAGATATTAAACCAAACAAAACTGTTGTCAATTAAGTGTTTTTTTAGGCCGTGCACTTGCCTGTTTATTATGAAAAAGTAATTTCAATTTTTGCATGTAGCTTGTTCTATGAAATTACACTAGTTTAACTTTTTTTGACAGAAGACGACATAGCGCGCGCACACTAACTCGTGTTATGTACTTCCACCTTTATAGATAACTTGATTAAATTTGCTAAATACATTTTAATTGTATTAAGGACGAATTCTCTCTTAAAGGTGAGCATCGTTCTATAATTTAACATATTCCCCATAAAAACTTCTTTCCAAGTTAAACTCTTTGTGCCCGTTAACCAACCAATTATGCTGGTTTTAGATAAAATTCGCCCAAAAATATTTTACTGCAAATCAAATTCTTTTCGTACCAATTCACATTTGCCTAAAGCTCACATATATAAAAAGCTTTAACTTCCTTTTAAATATAAACATAAATAAACAATTAAGCCACCGTCCCTCAAATTCCTTTTAGACAAACAATCTCATATGAATGTTAAAATCTAGAAAATATTCGGAAAAAATAACTCTTATATGAATTTTAACCTCCTAACATAACTTTGTTTTTGTGAGCCGATGACTGCCCATGGTTTCCAAATAGGGTGTGAAATCCCAAAAATTCGTCTATAAATTTTATGGAGTTAAGGTTTTATTGATTATAATTTTTGGATTGATTTTATTAAATGGAACTGTTTTTAAATTGTTGTATATTTTGTTTTTAAATTACATAGCAAATTTTTGAATTTTTCAGGGGGATATTTTTTACAATTTTCAGGGCATATTTTCAAGTTTTTACTGCAAATTTAATGCCCATAAAACGTGTTTTTAGAGCATATTTCTTTTTTGGCAGTGTGATTACTTGTATTTATAACTGCTTACTTTTAAAATGATTTTTACTCACTCAGCTTTTAAACAATAGAACATGCGTAATCCAAAACAAAATATTTTATTTGTATAAAAAAATAAGTTGCGTTTTGTTAGTAATTGATGTTCTCTGAAATGCGTGAACCGATTTTGTTTCTGTAAAGTTCACGTGGAAGGTGACATCAATACCAAGGTTGTTATGTATCAACGATCTTCACATGTGTATTGGTTCATGAGTTATAGCCATTAGTGAACACTGCGTTCATTCCGAAACATGTACTTATATTCCCATACAAATATCAACAAAATGCCCTCCATTTTGAACTCCTCCAAAACGGCTTGACTGATTTTTATGAAATTTTGTATGTGTATTTTTTAGGTATGAGAATAGGTCGTAGAGTATATTTTATATCGCTAGAGGGCGCAAAATATTGCAATAGGGGTAAAAGCTCCCATTCCCCAATCTTCTAAACTAATCAAACGGTTTTCTTAAAATTTGGCATGCAGACAATGTAACATCTGAAAGAGAATAGCGAATAGGGTGCGAAATAGGGTAAGAGGGCTAAAAGCTCCCCCTCCCTATATCTTCGTAACTAATCAACCGAAATAGTGTTACAGTTGGAAAGAAAGGAGTTTTAGAAGAACATTTTTGTTTTCAAAAGATGACAAACCGGGAAACGTTTTTTCCACAAATTTACCGAACGGAACACTAAGGAACGTTATTTAGTGTTTATTTTCGAACACTGGTTTTAATACAATTTTAGAAACAATAAATTAAACACATGAAAAATCTTTAAATAGCGGAAACGCTCAAATTATCGATAAAAATTACTTTTTTTTGTGAAAGTCATTTGCGTTAACTGAGGCTGAACCCACACTAACAAAAGACAAAACAGTTTTTGACTAATACGACTGACATATTAGCTTAGGAGTTTTAATTGGTATTAATTTGGAAGTAGAAATGGTTTTTTTGTGCCGCATACGCAATTTTTCTAAATTTATTGCAAAAAAGTAAGTTTTTCTGCTGCAAACATTTACTTTCTGCTGCGTATTGATTTGTTGACATTTTATATTGCTTTTGCTTTTACTACTTTTTTCTAACGGCAATAAAGCAAAGCAAAAGCGAAATTTATTTTGTACGTTTTTTTTATGAGGAATTTGCAGCATTCGCTTAACCGTGGCGTGTACAGCAAAAAAATACTTAATTAACTTTAAAATAGTTTATATGGAGCAATATTAATGCTTAATATCTCAAAAATTATATTTAAATTCGTGAAACAGGTTTTTGGATTCCGAAAAGGGGTTTTCAAAATATATAAGCCACATTCCTAACTTAATATTTTTAAAAATGGTCGGTAGGGCAAAAAAATTATTTTATTTTTTAATTTTAAAATTCAGCTTTAGGGCATACAAATAATGAGCTGACGATATATAAGATTTAGCTCTTTTTAGGGCCTAAATGTATTTTAGGCTTCTAGTTGGTATATTAAATGGTAGTAGAGGAAATAAATTAAAGCAATTAATGCAATAAATAATTATATCAAAATCAAGTTAAATATAAAGTTATTGAAAATGATTAACTAAAGGTCAAAGGCATGTTAAATAAATGTACGTTGCACGCTCTTAACACGAAAAATATTTATGGAAAAAGATAAAGACACATTAAATTGGGTTATTCTGCGATATGGATCCGTGATCCATTAAAAATACTACACTTTTAATAAACATCGTGAAACTGGATCGTGGTTAACATACATTGAACGTGTAGCAGTGCCCTAAGACATCCAAAATGCATTAAAGGTTTAGATTTTTGTAAAATGAGAAACTAAAAGCATAACATTTTCCAGATTATATTGGCATAGCTTTTTCAATTCATTTATCTTATATTTTTTTAATGCATTCACTTTAATTCCCTCAAAAGACTGTTGACATAATGGACCCTTTTTTCTAGCCCGCATCAAAGATAATAAAGTTTAAGGAGATATTAATTTGTGTTCAAACAGAATTAAGACTTTAACTTCTGTTAAAAATCCTAAATCCTACGTCGGCAGTAACATCGAATTCTCTCACATTTCATTGTTTAATTTTTTTATATTCTTTTTTTTTCATTTCCGGTTTTACAAAACGTATGAAAGTTAATGAAAGTATGGTAGCATTGTTGAGAGAATAAGTATCTATTAAAAAAAAAAAAAATATTGATTTTATTCCACGACGCACTGTGGTAGCCAACAAAATAACGTCAAAATATTGGTAATTGTGGTTGTGCCATGTTGTTAAACACAACTTTTTTTTTAATTCAGAAAAAAGTGTTTTTTTAATATTTAATCCGAAAGAAATTATCATTGCACAAAAACTATCAGCGATAATGCCCTGCTTGTGTTTTTGCTAGGTTGGTAGTCTTGTTATCTTTAAAAAGGTAATATTTGCGACTATTGTGTTATTTATATTTGAGATGTTAGGAAATATTTTCTAAACTACTATATTTTTGTCAAATTTCAACTTTAGTAGAATAAAACTTTTGCGGACCAAAAGGGACCCAGAAGGTGAACCCACTTATAGAAAGGTGAAAGTGTTTTCTTTAACCCTGTATAGACTCTTGTACACGTTTGGACCCGTCTGTTTAACACTTTTTTAATTTTAATGAAATTACTCAACAAAAAAATTCTAAACTACTATATTTTTGTCAAATTTCAACTTTAGTAGAATATAACATTTGCGGATCAAAAGGGATTAAGAAGGTTAAACCACTGATATAAAATTAATTTTAATGAAATTACTCAGAAAAAAAAATCTTTTTGAAATTGTTTTTTTACAGTTTTTTTTATTCCGCAAAAATGTTTGCAGAAGTAACAGAAATCATGTGCTATTGTCTTCAAAAAAAATTTTATGATATAGGAAAATTGATCGTGATCAAACATGATACAGGTAGTACATATAAATAATTTTATTAATGTTACAAAATGATTCATCCTTATCCGTTACACTACGTTCACACTAGCGTATTTTATAGTAGAATAAAGACCTTAGACACGCGGATTTTAAGTATTTCAATCCTTTTTATTATACCTGTATTTGATATGAAAAAAAGTATGAAAAGGTTTAAAAGCAAGTGACATTCGGATGCAAACTCAGAGGATATAATATATCCGAGCAATAACAACGTTTTTCATAAACATGGAGAGCTTCAGCTATAAAGAATTGGCCGGAGAGTATTTTAGAAACAAAAACGAGGAAGATGTTAAAAATTACATTCGAAAAAAAGGAAACTTTAATTCCTATAGCACTGAAATTAGGGTTTTTTCCCGGGAATTCCCGTTTTCCCGCGATTTTTGTTGCGGGATCCCGGGAAATAAAAAGTTCTTCATAGTTTCAGAAAACAGCTATTTTTACTCTAAATTTAGTTTTCTTTTCTCTAAAAATTAGCATCTGTGGATGGGTTGTCGATTTGATCAATTATAAGAAATGTGTACAAACGTAAATCAATGTCTCCTGCGGCAATAAATCTATTAAAAGCAGAATGGGCAGTGCAACAGTTGATAATTAATGAATTAAGTGAAGTGATGAATTGATAAAGAACATAAATTCAAAATAAGATGCAGGCAGTAAATTCTCATTGACCATGGACAAGTCTTAAAAATAGGATATACATAAACATATCGCTCCGTTATTGCAACATAGTCGTATCTACAAAAAAAAATCGAGCTTGGTAATATATCCGGGAAGTGCAGGGAAACCGAAATAAAAAAATAATGAAACTCGTGTAAGTTACTAAAATATACAATTTGAAAAACACATTGTCCTAAAGATTACAGATGGACCTAATGAAAAGAAATAGTTTGTAAGAAGTAGTCCGGATGATGCTATTTTTTGCATCAACCTTGACATTAGAAGCATGCAACAACGGTGCACTTTTAATTATTTGTCCAACCTCGGTAAAAAAGTAAACGAAATTTTTCGGAAACATGGTAATCAGTAAACAAAATCAGAAATATACTCTTTGGCGACTCACTAAACGCTTTGAGTGTGTCAGAAAGTAATTTCCTACGCCGTTAAAAAATGTTAATATATTTATTAAAATATTTTATATATTTTATGATTTTACTATTTGATCTCATATCTTGAGTACCTCAATTGATATGTTTATTTTACCTTGAACTAGATCATCATAATACGGAACTTACTTATAATAGCCAAAGGTAATAATAATTCAAGTTCCGCTTTCAATCTTCAATTAATTTTTGTAGTATTTAAGCATTTATTTTACTTACTTTGTAAACAAGTTCCCTCACGTTTGTTTATAAAAGTTTTTTTCATTAATAAAACTAAGTTTACTTTGTATTATTTGTATGGAGCGGGATCCCGGGATCCCGGGAAATTTAAAAATTTTTCCCGCTTTCCCGGGAATCGAAAAACTCCGGGAAAAAAAAACTCTAACTGAAATACAATTGGACTTAGAAAATAAATTATATGTTTTCATCAAACATTTAAAACAGCGATACAGGAAAGTTGATTACAGCAAAGATAGATTTTATAAGAGCTTTGCAAACTGGTTAGAGAACGAACTTTCTGTCCAGATCGCTTCAGAAACTTCAAATCAAAATACACGTGGGGAACCACAAAAATCGCTGGGCATCTGTAGCGATAGATCTAAGAGGCGGAAGCTTAAGGGTATACATGAAGAAATCGGATATGAAAATATTCAAGATACTTTCCTACATCAATTAAATCCACAGAAACAATTGACAACAGTGGATATCATTGAAAAAGTTCTTAAAGCTAGTCCATTGAGAACGAAACGGATTCTTTAAAGTATACCAACTCCGAGCGATGCAAAATAATTCACAAATGAGGAGGCATTAGCATTATTTCTAGATTTGAAATTAACAAAACAGCAATATATTCAGCTCAGATTGCGTGCGATTGAGAAAGGCTCAAATCTGTATCCAGCATATCATCACATAACAGCTGCTAAAATGGACTGTTTGCCATTAAAGAACACTATTACAATCACATCAATTTTGGCAGAGGTACAACTACAATCTCTACTTGATCATACAGCCGTACGCTTGCTACAATTAATAAAAGGAAATGAGTTAAAGAAATATGGAAACACAAAGCTTATTCTTTTTTGTAAACGGGGATGTGATGGTTCTTCCGGACAAAATCAATACAAACAGGTAGTATGTGAAAATATTTCGGACTCAGATATGTTCATGGCGATTGCGATTAAAAAAGATTTTGGAAGATTCAGAGCCTCCGACTAGTACAACGCAAACAAAGAATACTTGGAAAAATGAGACACCATCTTCTACGAAATACTGCATACCTATTGAATTTAAATTCAAAAAAGAAACTCGTGATTCCATTAACAAAGAAATTAGTGATATCAAGGCCCAGATTACAATACTACAGCCATTACAATTAGATTTAGATGGGCAGCAAATTGAAGTTCGCTACCAATTAGTGCTAATAATGATAGATGGAAAAGTAGGCCAGGCTTTGACTAACAAGAAGGCTGCATCCAGCTGCATCATATGCCATGCAATATCAAGCCAATTAAACCAAGTCCCGACAAAATCATTAGATAATACTGATGCATATGAATTTGGATTATCACCACTACATGCAAGAATACGACTTATGGAACACATACTTAAAATCAGTTATGGTTTGGATTTCGGATCTTCAGGATCAATAAGAAACAACGAAACCAACAAGGAGTTAAGAAGTTCAAAAAGGAAACATGCTCAAGATGAACATCGCAAATTTGGGTTGATTATAGATCAGCCGAAACAAGGGTCAGGCAATACAAATGATGGCAATACCGCAAGAAGATTCTTTTCAGATCCAGAAACAGCATCTGAAATAACAGGTGTTGATTTTAACCTCATTTTTAGATTTAAAATAATCCTAGAAGTACTTGCGTGCAATGATGAAATTGACTCTAGAAAATTTGGAGATTTTGCTAAGGAAACTGCAAAAATATATACAGGTAACTTTCCTACAAGACGGCTTCCTACAAAACGATCTTACACGAAAAAAACTTTTCGGAAATCTCCTCATCTACAACACGGTTTCATTCTAACACGATAAAATGGAATTGCAACTTTATCATGATTGAGTTGTTTAAATTGTACCAAAATAGTTCAAAAGTACTAATTTTTGCATCCCTGTTACGATTTACGGCCATTTTCACCAAGTTCGGTTATAATTAACTATCGGATATAGCTGTCAAAACATATTGGAAAAAAAATCTAAAGTTCCATTTTGCCCTTAAATTCCGCAATAACTACTCAACCGATTTTAATGAAATTTTAAGTGGAGAAAGTTTAAGAATCTATCTGTCCTTCTTCGGTTCAAAAGTTACAGATTTTTGGCCAATGAAAAACGATTTTTATCCACTGTGGGCCTGTACCTCATGAATAAATGCATCAATGTTGTCTTCCAATGCGTCAATTGAAGCGGGCATGTGTGTATAGGCATGAGCTTTAACATGGCCCCACAAAAAATAGTCTAAAGGCGTTAAATCGCACGATCTAGGCGGCCAATTGACCGGTCCCGAACGTGAAATAAAATGTCCGTCTCTCCGTCTGTTGAAAACACGCTCACAATCTCAGTTTGGGATTGAAACCCAGCAAAATCGGTTCAGTAGGATGAGAGTTATAAGTCCAAATATGTAACCACCACCCTAACAAAATTGATAAGTTTGTTATAAAAACTATCAAAAATGGTGGTATAATGCACGGATTGATATAATATTTGGCACAAATTCGTTTAATATGACTAAAAATCATACTTTTTCGAAATTTGTTATAATTTAGGGGTCTTATTACCAAAAAACACTCTACATGGATCTAATATACATTCCCCTCTCGAAAATATTTGTTCAAATTAACTTTTATACGATTAGAAATAAAACCATAAAGCTTTCGGATTGTCAGTCAATAAATTGCCATATGTAGGTCCAATCATAGGCTGATTTGAACACTGACGTCTGTTTGTATAAAGATTTATTACAGTACTACATGGATAAGTGTATCACGCTTAAATAATTCTAGAATGAAACGTTTCCTTAGTCCCTTTATTTTGTATACTTATTTTTCTTTAAATTGCATTCCGCTTAAGTGCGTTAAATTCATAAACGAGTCGTATATTTCGCAAAAAAATTAAATATCTAAGAATATTGCGCGCTTAATTGCACGATTGAATTTCTTGATTTTGTTTCTAACTTTAAGGGAATTTTATATTTCTTTTGTTTTAAATAAGTAGACAATTGACAAAGTGTTCTATTGTGTTTAATTGGGTTCATTTGCCATAAGTCTATGACTACCTTAAAAATTTTTTTTAATTTTTCTAATTAAAATGTATTATGATCAGGGCAAGTTTTTCATGCTATTTGCATGAAAAATTTGCTTTTGCATATTTCATAAGTTTTTCCCGGAAAATCATTTTATTTTGCATAAATTTGGATATTACGTAGGTAGCGTAATATCAGCAAAAGAGACAGACATTGCATGTGTGTGAAAAAGCACACACGAGGGTAACTAACGTAAGTTTTTTGAAAGTGATTTGAGCTTTAAATAAACAGTCTTTGAACGATTTTGGATGCTTTGCTTTTAATAGAAATTTTTTTTTAAAAAATGCCAAAAATACCTAAGTTAGGATGGAATGCTCGTATGGTGAGAAAAAACCGAAGAACTTTTGCATGTCTTACATAAAAGTTTATCTGTCATGGAAGACGTAAAAAAAAGTTCAAAATGTTAAGAATTAAATATGTGTTAAAAAACCTAGTTTTTTTTATTAATATCTTGTCTTGGTCTTCAATCGCTGTATGTTTATTTTAATTAAAGCGAATCCGAGGACATTATTTTCACTTTTCGATTTTTTAATAAATTACTTAATTGGCAACACTTGCAGGCGCTGCGAAATATGGCCCCAAAAAAATAAATGACAATTGACCCCAAAGTTGGGGCTATTTTTCATAATGCAATATGGCCCCATTTTTTTAATGAAAAATTACCCAAAAAAAATGAAAAATAACCCTAAAACTAAAATGAAATATGACCCTTAATTTGGGGTTATTCTTCATTATGAAAAATCACCTCAAAATTTATAATGAATTTGAACCCCAAAAAAGAGCACAAAGAAAGTTACATTAAACCTTTTCGGTGGAGTTCATATGCCCGAAACTAAAAATCACAAATTTAGAATCCCGATTTCAAAATCCGGTTTTAAAAATCGTACGATTGATAGCATGGTTGGGCTTTCGGCCATGCGCAAGGATAATTTTCTCTATGGTATAACGAAAACTGGCTTTGCTTCACGTTATAGACGGCCTGCGTCCTGGCGCAAGGATTTTCTCTTCTTTGGTATAACGAACACTGGCTTCGCTCACTAAAGCTTCACTACATAGCCGACCTTCGGCCGGGCGCAAGGATTTTCTTTTCTATGGTATAACGAACTCTGGCTTCGCTCAGTAAAGCTTCTCTTAATAGCCGGCCTTTGGCCGGGCTCAATGATTTATTCCTCTATGGTATAACAAACACCGGCTTCGCTAACTTCGAGTTTTTTATACTATCCCTAGAAACTTTTACATAGAATTTTATAAAATTTGTGTCAAACTGTTTGGGGTGATTTTTCACTTCTTAAAATTTGAATTTTTTTTATTAGAATACGAAAAATAGCCCCAAAGTAAAAATTTTGATTTTATTTGGGCCAATTTTAACGAAAAAATTAAAAATAACCCAAAAAAAACAAACAAAAGTGCGCCAAAATTGCGTGTTGTTGTGTCTCATGTAAAATTTTGGGGCCGTTTTTTAATTTTACTTTTGGGGCCATATTTCCTGGGGTCATTTTGCGCACCGCCACACTTGCATCGTCTCCCAAAATGTCATGGCCACATTAGGTACCATTACGATTTTATAACAAAAAACTATTTTATCGTAAGCGAAAAATGTATACAAATTTAAAAAAATTTTTTTTTTGGAATATTTGCATGTATATTTAAAAAATTTTTGTGCATATTAAACCTTGCCCTGATTATGATAATACAAACTTGTTACCAACCAATTTTTAGTGTGTTATTTTTTCAGCTTGTTTTTGTTTGCAATTTTAAGTCATTAACATTGGTTTTAATTTTTTTTTATTTACGTCAAAATAAAAATTAGGTTATTTTTGTTGGTATTTAATATTAATAAAGCGTGGTCCAATCAAAACGCACGATGTGTTATGTAAATAGAAGAAAATTTTTTTAAAGAATTATCTTAATATTTTTTATTATGATAGAAGGATCTATGACAATTATGTATGAAACAAAATGCTCGCCACGTCTTCGGTGGCGTTCCTCTATCCGATGGTCTTCATTTGCAATGACTCTGAGCCATAATTGAATATGCAATTGCATGTTTTTCCTTGTGCCACCAATAAAGGCAGAAACAATATATTTGCCCATTTTAGAGCTTTTTCTTAATTTTGTCATCGATTTGTTAGTGCATATGTATTTTACCGTTTGCCTAATTTTTTTTTCATAATTTGGTTAAAAAGCCTATTTTAAGGATTTTTAAGTATTTAGCGGATATTTTGCCTTTTTGGGGCATATTTTGATACGTGTTAAATTCTTTTAGATGCCTACAGGAGCTTTCGCTATTCTGTTTTAAATATCTATCTGTATACCCATGGTGTTGCTTCAATTTCGCCATCTACATTTAATTTTTACTCGAAAATTGTAAGACAAAGCAGGTTGCCGCTAAAGATGAATGTTATTTTAAGCTTCTAAATTTTATATTTAAGCAAAAATTAAGGAAAAAACAATAGAAATATGGACCAATCTTTTAGTATATCGACTAAAAATCACTTTTTAAAGGGATCTAACGACGTCCATCCGTCCGTCTGGCTGGCTATCTGTCCATGTTATCTTGTGCGCAAATTGCAATTACAATCTAAAGGTGGAAGTACATAATTGCAAGTTACACAACACGCGTTACAAAAGCCATTCCTGTCAGCTGTTTTTTATTTGTTTACTTATTTGTGAATAAAAAACGGGTTCGAAAGTATATCAAGATTTTGTTATGTTATTTAATTTATTCTTTTTATATAAATATTGTATGTTTAATTTCAAAAGATTTCGTTATTCGTGCTTAATTTCCAGTTTTTATTCTCGATAAAAACACTTGAAATTTATTGTTGATGGGATAAGCTATTCCTATGCGCATTTCACTGGTTGCTTAGGCCAGATCATCAGGAAACTTCATCCATGAAGATTTTAGAAAAACTAAAGATATTAAACCAAACAAAACTGTTGTCAATTAAGTGTTTTTTTAGGCCGTGCACTTGCCTGTTTATTATGAAAAAGTAATTTCAATTTTTGCATGTAGCTTGTTCTATGAAATTACACTAGTTTAACTTTTTTTGACAGAAGACGACATAGCGCGCGCACACTAACTCGTGTTATGTACTTCCACCTTTATAGATAACTTGATTAAATTTGCTAAATACATTTTAATTGTATTAAGGACGAATTCTCTCTTAAAGGTGAGCATCGTTCTATAATTTAACATATTCCCCATAAAAACTTCTTTCCAAGTTAAACTCTTTGTGCCCGTTAACCAACCAATTATGCTGGTTTTAGATAAAATTCGCCCAAAAATATTTTACTGCAAATCAAATTCTTTTCGTACCAATTCACATTTGCCTAAAGCTCACATATATAAAAAGCTTTAACTTCCTTTTAAATATAAACATAAATAAACAATTAAGCCACCGTCCCTCAAATTCCTTTTAGACAAACAATCTCATATGAATGTTAAAATCTAGAAAATATTCGGAAAAAATAACTCTTATATGAATTTTAACCTCCTAACATAACTTTGTTTTTGTGAGCCGATGACTGCCCATGGTTTCCAAATAGGGTGTGAAATCCCAAAAATTCGTCTATAAATTTTATGGAGTTAAGGTTTTATTGATTATAATTTTTGGATTGATTTTATTAAATGGAACTGTTTTTAAATTGTTGTATATTTTGTTTTTAAATTACATAGCAAATTTTTGAATTTTTCAGGGGGATATTTTTTACAATTTTCAGGGCATATTTTCAAGTTTTTACTGCAAATTTAATGCCCATAAAACGTGTTTTTAGAGCATATTTCTTTTTTGGCAGTGTGATTACTTGTATTTATAACTGCTTACTTTTAAAATGATTTTTACTCACTCAGCTTTTAAACAATAGAACATGCGTAATCCAAAACAAAATATTTTATTTGTATAAAAAAATAAGTTGCGTTTTGTTAGTAATTGATGTTCTCTGAAATGCGTGAACCGATTTTGTTTCTGTAAAGTTCACGTGGAAGGTGACATCAATACCAAGGTTGTTATGTATCAACGATCTTCACATGTGTATTGGTTCATGAGTTATAGCCATTAGTGAACACTGCGTTCATTCCGAAACATGTACTTATATTCCCATACAAATATCAACAAAATGCCCTCCATTTTGAACTCCTCCAAAACGGCTTGACTGATTTTTATGAAATTTTGTATGTGTATTTTTTAGGTATGAGAATAGGTCGTAGAGTATATTTTATATCGCTAGAGGGCGCAAAATATTGCAATAGGGGTAAAAGCTCCCATTCCCCAATCTTCTAAACTAATCAAACGGTTTTCTTAAAATTTGGCATGCAGACAATGTAACATCTGAAAGAGAATAGCGAATAGGGTGCGAAATAGGGTAAGAGGGCTAAAAGCTCCCCCTCCCTATATCTTCGTAACTAATCAACCGAAATAGTGTTACAGTTGGAAAGAAAGGAGTTTTAGAAGAACATTTTTGTTTTCAAAAGATGACAAACCGGGAAACGTTTTTTCCACAAATTTACCGAACGGAACACTAAGGAACGTTATTTAGTGTTTATTTTCGAACACTGGTTTTAATACAATTTTAGAAACAATAAATTAAACACATGAAAAATCTTTAAATAGCGGAAACGCTCAAATTATCGATAAAAATTACTTTTTTTTGTGAAAGTCATTTGCGTTAACTGAGGCTGAACCCACACTAACAAAAGACAAAACAGTTTTTGACTAATACGACTGACATATTAGCTTAGGAGTTTTAATTGGTATTAATTTGGAAGTAGAAATGGTTTTTTTGTGCCGCATACGCAATTTTTCTAAATTTATTGCAAAAAAGTAAGTTTTTCTGCTGCAAACATTTACTTTCTGCTGCGTATTGATTTGTTGACATTTTATATTGCTTTTGCTTTTACTACTTTTTTCTAACGGCAATAAAGCAAAGCAAAAGCGAAATTTATTTTGTACGTTTTTTTTATGAGGAATTTGCAGCATTCGCTTAACCGTGGCGTGTACAGCAAAAAAATACTTAATTAACTTTAAAATAGTTTATATGGAGCAATATTAATGCTTAATATCTCAAAAATTATATTTAAATTCGTGAAACAGGTTTTTGGATTCCGAAAAGGGGTTTTCAAAATATATAAGCCACATTCCTAACTTAATATTTTTAAAAATGGTCGGTAGGGCAAAAAAATTATTTTATTTTTTAATTTTAAAATTCAGCTTTAGGGCATACAAATAATGAGCTGACGATATATAAGATTTAGCTCTTTTTAGGGCCTAAATGTATTTTAGGCTTCTAGTTGGTATATTAAATGGTAGTAGAGGAAATAAATTAAAGCAATTAATGCAATAAATAATTATATCAAAATCAAGTTAAATATAAAGTTATTGAAAATGATTAACTAAAGGTCAAAGGCATGTTAAATAAATGTACGTTGCACGCTCTTAACACGAAAAATATTTATGGAAAAAGATAAAGACACATTAAATTGGGTTATTCTGCGATATGGATCCGTGATCCATTAAAAATACTACACTTTTAATAAACATCGTGAAACTGGATCGTGGTTAACATACATTGAACGTGTAGCAGTGCCCTAAGACATCCAAAATGCATTAAAGGTTTAGATTTTTGTAAAATGAGAAACTAAAAGCATAACATTTTCCAGATTATATTGGCATAGCTTTTTCAATTCATTTATCTTATATTTTTTTAAGGCATTCACTTTAATTCCCTCAAAAGACTGTTGACATAATGGACCCTTTTTTCTAGCCCGCATCAAAGATAATAAAGTTTAAGGAGATATTAATTTGTGTTCAAACAGAATTAAGACTTTAACTTCTGTTAAAAATCCTAAATCCTACGTCGGCAGTAACATCGAATTCTCTCACATTTCATTGTTTAATTTTTTTATATTCTTTTTTTTTTCATTTCCGGTTTTACAAAACGTATGAAAGTTAATGAAAGTATGGTAGCATTGTTGAGAGAATAAGTATCTATTAAAAAAAAAAAAAATATTGATTTTATTCCACGACGCACTGTGGTAGCCAACAAAATAACGTCAAAATATTGGTAATTGTGGTTGTGCCATGTTGTTAAACACAACTTTTTTTTTAATTCAGAAAAAAGTGTTTTTTTAATATTTAATCCGAAAGAAATTATCATTGCACAAAAACTATCAGCGATAATGCCCTGCTTGTGTTTTTGCTAGGTTGGTAGTCTTGTTATCTTTAAAAAGGTAATATTTGCGACTATTGTGTTATTTATATTTGAGATGTTAGGAAATATTTTCTAAACTACTATATTTTTGTCAAATTTCAACTTTAGTAGAATAAAACTTTTGCGGACCAAAAGGGACCCAGAAGGTGAACCCACTTATAGAAAGGTGAAAGTGTTTTCTTTAACCCTGTATAGACTCTTGTACACGTTTGGACCCGTCTGTTTAACACTTTTTTAATTTTAATGAAATTACTCAACAAAAAAATTCTAAACTACTATATTTTTGTCAAATTTCAACTTTAGTAGAATATAACATTTGCGGATCAAAAGGGATTAAGAAGGTTAAACCACTGATATAAAATTAATTTTAATGAAATTACTCAGAAAAAAAAATCTTTTTGAAATTGTTTTTTTACAGTTTTTTTTATTCCGCAAAAATGTTTGCAGAAGTAACAGAAATCATGTGCTATTGTCTTCAAAAAAAATTTTATGATATAGGAAAATTGATCGTGATCAAACATGATACAGGTAGTACATATAAATAATTTTATTAATGTTACAAAATGATTCATCCTTATCCGTTACACTACGTTCACACTAGCGTATTTTATAGTAGAATAAAGACCTTAGACACGCGGATTTTAAGTATTTCAATCCTTTTTATTATACCTGTATTTGATATGAAAAAAAGTATGAAAAGGTTTAAAAGCAAGTGACATTCGGATGCAAACTCAGAGGATATAATATATCCGAGCAATAACAACGTTTTTCATAAACATGGAGAGCTTCAGCTATAAAGAATTGGCCGGAGAGTATTTTAGAAACAAAAACGAGGAAGATGTTAAAAATTACATTCGAAAAAAAGGAAACTTTAATTCCTATAGCACTGAAATTAGGGTTTTTTCCCGGGAATTCCCGTTTTCCCGCGATTTTTGTTGCGGGATCCCGGGAAATAAAAAGTTCTTCATAGTTTCAGAAAACAGCTATTTTTACTCTAAATTTAGTTTTCTTTTCTCTAAAAATTAGCATCTGTGGATGGGTTGTCGATTTGATCAATTATAAGAAATGTGTACAAACGTAAATCAATGTCTCCTGCGGCAATAAATCTATTAAAAGCAGAATGGGCAGTGCAACAGTTGATAATTAATGAATTAAGTGAAGTGATGAATTGATAAAGAACATAAATTCAAAATAAGATGCAGGCAGTAAATTCTCATTGACCATGGACAAGTCTTAAAAATAGGATATACATAAACATATCGCTCCGTTATTGCAACATAGTCGTATCTACAAAAAAAAAATCGAGCTTGGTAATATATCCGGGAAGTGCAGGGAAACCGAAATAAAAAAATAATGAAACTCGTGTAAGTTACTAAAATATACAATTTGAAAAACACATTGTCCTAAAGATTACAGATGGACCTAATGAAAAGAAATAGTTTGTAAGAAGTAGTCCGGATGATGCTATTTTTTGCATCAACCTTGACATTAGAAGCATGCAACAACGGTGCACTTTTAATTATTTGTCCAACCTCGGTAAAAAAGTAAACGAAATTTTTCGGAAACATGGTAATCAGTAAACAAAATCAGAAATATACTCTTTGGCGACTCACTAAACGCTTTGAGTGTGTCAGAAAGTAATTTCCTACGCCGTTAAAAAATGTTAATATATTTATTAAAATATTTTATATATTTTATGATTTTACTTTTTGATCTCATATCTTGAGTACCTCAATTGATATGTTTATTTTACCTTGAACTAGATCATCATAATACGGAACTTACTTATAATAGCCAAAGGTAATAATAATTCAAGTTCCGCTTTCAATCTTCAATTAATTTTTGTAGTATTTAAGCATTTATTTTACTTACTTTGTAAACAAGTTCCCTCACGTTTGTTTATAAAAGTTTTTTTCATTAATAAAACTAAGTTTACTTTGTATTATTTGTATGGAGCGGGATCCCGGGATCCCGGGAAATTTAAAAATTTTTCCCGCTTTCCCGGGAATCGAAAAACTCCGGGAAAAAAAAACTCTAACTGAAATACAATTGGACTTAGAAAATAAATTATATGTTTTCATCAAACATTTAAAACAGCGATACAGGAAAGTTGATTACAGCAAAGATAGATTTTATAAGAGCTTTGCAAACTGGTTAGAGAACGAACTTTCTGTCCAGATCGCTTCAGAAACTTCAAATCAAAATACACGTGGGGAACCACAAAAATCGCTGGGCATCTGTAGCGATAGATCTAAGAGGCGGAAGCTTAAGGGTATACATGAAGAAATCGGATATGAAAATATTCAAGATACTTTCCTACATCAATTAAATCCACAGAAACAATTGACAACAGTGGATATCATTGAAAAAGTTGTTAAAGCTAGTCCATTGAGAACGAAACGGATTCTTTAAAGTATACCAACTCCGAGCGATGCAAAATAATTCACAAATGAGGAGGCATTAGCATTATTTCTAGATTTGAAATTAACAAAACAGCAATATATTCAGCTCAGATTGCGTGCGATTGAGAAAGGCTCAAATCTGTATCCAGCATATCATCACATAACAGCTGCTAAAATGGACTGTTTGCCATTAAAGAACACTATTACAATCACATCAATTTTGGCAGAGGTACAACTACAATCTCTACTTGATCATACAGCCGTACGCTTGCTACAATTAATAAAAGGAAATGAGTTAAAGAAATATGGAAACACAAAGCTTATTCTTTTTTGTAAACGGGGATGTGATGGTTCTTCCGGACAAAATCAATACAAACAGGTAGTATGTGAAAATATTTCGGACTCAGATATGTTCATGGCGATTGCGATTAAAAAAGATTTTGGAAGATTCAGAGCCTCCGACTAGTACAACGCAAACAAAGAATACTTGGAAAAATGAGACACCATCTTCTACGAAATACTGCATACCTATTGAATTTAAATTCAAAAAAGAAACTCGTGATTCCATTAACAAAGAAATTAGTGATATCAAGGCCCAGATTACAATACTACAGCCATTACAATTAGATTTAGATGGGCAGCAAATTGAAGTTCGCTACCAATTAGTGCTAATAATGATAGATGGAAAAGTAGGCCAGGCTTTGACTAACAAGAAGGCTGCATCCAGCTGCATCATATGCCATGCAATATCAAGCCAATTAAACCAAGTCCCGACAAAATCATTAGATAATACTGATGCATATGAATTTGGATTATCACCACTACATGCAAGAATACGACTTATGGAACACATACTTAAAATCAGTTATGGTTTGGATTTCGGATCTTCAGGATCAATAAGAAACAACGAAACCAACAAGGAGTTAAGAAGTTCAAAAAGGAAACATGCTCAAGATGAACATCGCAAATTTGGGTTGATTATAGATCAGCCGAAACAAGGGTCAGGCAATACAAATGATGGCAATACCGCAAGAAGATTCTTTTCAGATCCAGAAACAGCATCTGAAATAACAGGTGTTGATTTTAACCTCATTTTTAGATTTAAAATAATCCTAGAAGTACTTGCGTGCAATGATGAAATTGACTCTAGAAAATTTGGAGATTTTGCTAAGGAAACTGCAAAAATATATACAGGTAACTTTCCTACAAGACGGCTTCCTACAAAACGATCTTACACGAAAAAAACTTTTCGGAAATCTCCTCATCTACAACACGGTTTCATTCTAACACGATAAAATGGAATTGCAACTTTATCATGATTGAGTTGTTTAAATTGTACCAAAATAGTTCAAAAGTACTAATTTTTGCATCCCTGTTACGATTTACGGCCATTTTCACCAAGTTCGGTTATAATTAACTATCGGATATAGCTGTCAAAACATATTGGAAAAAAAATCTAAAGTTCCATTTTGCCCTTAAATTCCGCAATAACTACTCAACCGATTTTAATGAAATTTTAAGTGGAGAAAGTTTAAGAATCTATCTGTCCTTCTTCGGTTCAAAAGTTACAGATTTTTGGCCAATGAAAAACGATTTTTATCCACTGTGGGCCTGTACCTCATGAATAAATGCATCAATGTTGTCTTCCAATGCGTCAATTGAAGCGGGCATGTGTGTATAGGCATGAGCTTTAACATGGCCCCACAAAAAATAGTCTAAAGGCGTTAAATCGCACGATCTAGGCGGCCAATTGACCGGTCCCGAACGTGAAATAAAATGTCCGTCTCTCCGTCTGTTGAAAACACGCTCACAATCTCAGTTTGGGATTGAAACCCAGCAAAATCGGTTCAGTAGGATGAGAGTTATAAGTCCAAATATGTAACCACCACCCTAACAAAATTGATAAGTTTGTTATAAAAACTATCAAAAATGGTGGTATAATGCACGGATTGATATAATATTTGGCACAAATTCGTTTAATATGACTAAAAATCATACTTTTTCGAAATTTGTTATAATTTAGGGGTCTTATTACCAAAAAACACTCTACAGAATTTTGTAAAGATTGGACCCCAATATTCCATGGATCTAATATACATTCCCCTCTCGAAAATATTTGTTCAAATTAACTTTTATACGATTAGAAATAAAACCATAAAGCTTTCGGATTGTCAGTCAATAAATTGCCATATGTAGGTCCAATCATAGGCTGATTTGAACACTGACGTCTGTTTGTATAAAGATTTATTACAGTACTACATGGATAAGTGTATCACGCTTAAATAATTCTAGAATGAAACGTTTCCTTAGTCCCTTTATTTTGTATACTTATTTTTCTTTAAATTGCATTCCGCTTAAGTGCGTTAAATTCATAAACGAGTCGTATATTTCGCAAAAAAATTAAATATCTAAGAATATTGCGCGCTTAATTGCACGATTGAATTTCTTGATTTTGTTTCTAACTTTAAGGGAATTTTATATTTCTTTTGTTTTAAATAAGTAGACAATTGACAAAGTGTTCTATTGTGTTTAATTGGGTTCATTTGCCATAAGTCTATGACTACCTTAAAAATTTTTTTTAATTTTTCTAATTAAAATGTATTATGATCAGAGCAAGTTTTTCATGCTATTTGCATGAAAAATTTGCTTTTGCATATTTCATAAGTTTTTCCCGGAAAATCATTTTATTTTGCATAAATTTGGATATTACGTAGGTAGCGTAATATCAGCAAAAGAGACAGACATTGCATGTGTGTGAAAAAGCACACACGAGGGTAACTAACGTAAGTTTTTTGAAAGTGATTTGAGCTTTAAATAAACAGTCTTTGAACGATTTTGGATGCTTTGCTTTTAATAGAAATTTTTTTTTAAAAAATGCCAAAAATACCTAAGTTAGGATGGAATGCTCGTATGGTGAGAAAAAACCGAAGAACTTTTGCATGTCTTACATAAAAGTTTATCTGTCATGGAAGACGTAAAAAAAAGTTCAAAATGTTAAGAATTAAATATGTGTTAAAAAACCTAGTTTTTTTTATTAATATCTTGTCTTGGTCTTCAATCGCTGTATGTTTATTTTAATTAAAGCGAATCCGAGGACATTATTTTCACTTTTCGATTTTTTAATAAATTACTTAATTGGCAACACTTGCAGGCGCTGCGAAATATGGCCCCAAAAAAATAAATGACAATTGACCCCAAAGTTGGGGCTATTTTTCATAATGCAATATGGCCCCATTTTTTTAATGAAAAATTACCCCAAAAAAATGAAAAATAACCCTAAAACTAAAATGAAATATGACCCTTAATTTGGGGTTATTCTTCATTATGAAAAATCACCTCAAAATTTATAATGAATTTGAACCCCAAAAAAGAGCACAAAGAAAGTTACATTAAACCTTTTCGGTGGAGTTCATATGCCCGAAACTAAAAATCACAAATTTAGAATCCCGATTTCAAAATCCGGTTTTAAAAATCGTACGATTGATAGCATGGTTGGGCTTTCGGCCATGCGCAAGGATAATTTTCTCTATGGTATAACGAAAACTGGCTTTGCTTCACGTTATAGACGGCCTGCGTCCTGGCGCAAGGATTTTCTCTTCTTTGGTATAACGAACACTGGCTTCGCTCACTAAAGCTTCACTACATAGCCGACCTTCGGCCGGGCGCAAGGATTTTCTTTTCTATGGTATAACGAACTCTGGCTTCGCTCAGTAAAGCTTCTCTAAATAGCCGGCCTTTGGCCGGGCTCAATGATTTATTCCTCTATGGTATAACAAACACCGGCTTCGCTAACTTCGAGTTTTTTATACTATCCCTAGAAACTTTTACATAGAATTTTATAAAATTTGTGTCAAACTGTTTGGGGTGATTTTTCACTTCTTTAAATTTGAATTTTTTTTATTAGAATACGAAAAATAGCCCCAAAGTAAAAATTTTGATTTTATTTGGGCCAATTTTAACGAAAAAATTAAAAATAACCCAAAAAAAACAAACAAAATTGCGCCAAAATTGCGTGTTGTTGTGTCTCATGTAAAATTTTGGGGCCGTTTTTTCATTTTACTTTTGGGGCCATATTTCCTGGGGTCATTTTGCGCACCGCCACACTTGCATCGTCTCCCAAAATGTCATGGCCACATTAGGTACCATTACGATTTTATAACAAAAAACTATTTTATCGTAAGCGAAAAATGTATACAAATTTAAAAAAATTTTTTTTTTGGAATATTTGCATGTATATTTAAAAAATTTTTGTGCATATTAAACCTTGCCCTGATTATGATAATACAAACTTGTTACCAACCAATTTTTAGTGTGTTATTTTTTCAGCTTGTTTTTGTTTGCAATTTTAAGTCATTAACATTGGTTTTAATTTTTTTTTATTTACGTCAAAATAAAAATTAGGTTATTTTTGTTGGTATTTAATATTAATAAAGCGTGGTCCAATCAAAACGCACGATGTGTTATGTAAATAGAAGAAAATTTTTTTAAAGAATTATCTTAATATTTTTTATTATGATAGAAGGATCTATGACAATTATGTATGAAACAAAATGCTCGCCACGGCTTCGGTGGCGTTCCTCTATCCGATGGCCTTAATTTGCAATGACTCTGAGCCATAATTGAATATGCAATTGCATGTTTTTCCTTGTGCCACCAATAAAGGCAGAAACAATATATTTGCCCATTTTAGAGCTTTTTATTAATTTTGTCATCGATTTGTTAGTGCATCTTTTACCGTTTGCCTTACTTTTTTTTTGCATAATTTGGTTAAAAAAGCCTTTTTTAAGGATTTTTAAGTATATTGCGGATATTTTGCCTTTTTGGTGCATATTTTGATACATGTTAAATTCTTTTAGATGCCTACAGGAGCTTTCGCTGTTCTGTTTTAAATATCTATCTGTATACCCATGGTGTTGCTTCAATTTCGCCATCGACATTTAATTTTTACTCGAAAATTGTAAGACAAAGCAGGTTGCCGCTAAAGATGAATGTTATTTTAAGCTTCTAAATTTTATATTTAAGCAAAAATTAAGGAAAAATCAATTATATACGTTACGGCGATGTGTGTAATACATAGAAATATGGACCAATCTTTTAGTATATCGACTAAAAATCACAAAGGGATCTAACGACGTCCATCCGTCCGTCTGGCTGGCTATCTGTCCATGTTTATCTTGTGCGCAAATTGCAATTGCAATCTAAAGGTGGAAGAACATAACACGCGTTAGTTCGTCGACGAGTATCGTCCGTTTAAAAGCTTAAGCGCGTAAAAAATTGCAAGTTACACAACACGCGTTACAAAAGCCATTCCTGTCAGGTGTCTTTTTAGGCCGTGCACTTGCCTGTTTATTATCAAAAAGTAATTTCAATTTTTGCATGTAGCTTGTTCTATGAAATTACACTAGTTTAACTTTTTTGACAGAAGACGACATAGCGCGCGCACACTAACTCGTGTTATGTACTTCTACCTTTATAGATAACTTGATTAAATTTGGTAAATACATTTTAATTGTATTAAGGACGAATTCTCTCTTAAAGGTGAGCATCGTTCTATAATTTAACATATTCCCCATAAAAACTTCTTTCCAAGTTAAACTCTTTGTGCCCGTTAACCAACCAATTATGCTGGTTTTAGATAAAATTCGCCCAAAAATATTTTACTGCAAATCAAATTCTTTTCGTACCAATTCACATTTGCCTAAAGCTCACATATATAAAAAAGCTTTAACTTCCTTTTAAATGTAAACATAAATAAACAATTAAGCCACCGTCCCTCAAAGTCCTTTAAGAAAAAATCTCATATGGATGTTAAAATCTAGAAAATATTCGGAAAAAATAACTCTTATATGAATTTTAACCCATTAAGGCCCGAACCATGATCCCATTGAGCTATAATGATGAAACTTTTACAATTTAATTGTTTATACCTAAATATGAAAGAAAACAAATTTTGGGCAAATCGGATACGTGGGAGCCCAGATAACTCCCGTTGCGAAAACGCAACGTTGGGCCTTAACGATATAAAAATTAAGCGCATTTGTAAAAATTTTAAATTTAAATATTTTATTCACGTCTTTAGGAAAAAAAATTAAAAAAGATATTCATTTACATTTTATTTTTAATTCAATTATGATATGCTCCAAGGCACTTTGGGTGCACTGCTACGTCACTTTTTTCACATTTGTAAATTGATCGGTCCATAATTTACCATAGGACCCATATAAAACCTACTCTCGAAAAACACTTTGGTACGCCTAAAACCATAAAAAATAATTCTATTGTTATAAATTTTGTTCTGTCACAGTTTTAAATGACTAGAAATCACACTGTCAACTTTCGTAAAGATCGGTTCATAATTTACCACAGGTTCAATATAATGCCCACTCCTGAAATATCCTAGCTGTCAGTGGATGGTATCAAATATTGAAGTTACCCTCCTGGATTTGTGAAACTAGAACAAGTTCAAAAAGATAGAACTCATGACCAGTGAAAGGAGAACTAATCATCTAACTGGTGCATAAAGAACAAGAAGGTAAAAAAAATAATGAATTACGGTACATACTACATTGTATCGAAATAATCTTACATTGCTCTAACTAACACTTAACACGTTCATTGAGAATAGATGTGTGACTGGTCAAATGGTGTCAATTAACCAATGACAAACCCATGTAAAAGTGATAGATCTTATTCATATAAACTGTTAGAACTGGAACCGGTCTCTTCCCCCAAAGACCTATCACGGGACTACTTTGGTGGAAGTTCGCTTCCCTTTAGGAAAATAGCACACTTGACATAGAGAATTTACCTACTACGTAATAACAACAACTTATAATTTACATGTATACATGTTTTATTTAAATAGCAAGTGATTGTTTAATATATTTTATTTGATATTTTTATGTAATTTGTATATGGGTTAGGCCCAGTGTTGCGTTTTCGCATCACGGATGTATCCAATCATAAAAAAGTCTCAAATGTCTACGATGATTGGATTTTTGAGTAGAAATAATAATGTTCGTATGTTAGCTATCTCCTTCAGAAGTTTCAGATAGGTATATTATATATTACTTTATTTTTTTAAACTTTTTCCAAAAGTACCCAAAAAACAGGAAAAATTAAAAATTTAAATTAAAAATTTTTATAAAAAAAACTTATGTATGATACAAATCCAAAAACTGGTCGATTAGATATTAAGTTAAATTTTATTTCTCTGTACTTTATAACAATATCACGTAACAACAAAATGCCTGAGAGGAGGTTTAAGTGAACGTTGCGAAAACGCAACGCAGGGCCTTAATGGGTTAACCTCTTAACATAACTTTGTTTTTGTGAGCCGATGACTGCCCATCGTTTCCAAATAGGGTGTGAAATCCCAAAAATGCGTCTATAAATTTTATGGAGTTAAGGTTTTATCGATTATAATTTTTGGATTGATTTTATTAAATGGAACTGTTTTTAAATTGTTGTATATTTTGTTTTTAAATTACATAGCAAATTTTTGAATTTTTCAGGGGGATATTTTTTACAATTTTCAGGGCATATTTTCAAGTTTTTACTGCAAATTTAATGCCCATAAAACGTGTTTTTAGAGCACATTTCTTTTTTTGGCAGTGTGATCACTTGTATTTATAACTGCTTGCTTTTTAAATGATTTTTACTCACTCAGCTTTTAAACAATAGAACATGCGTAACCCAAAACAAAAATAAACAAAATATTTTATTTGTATAAAAAAAATAAGTTGCGTTGTGTTAGTAATTGATGTTCTCTGAAATGCGTGAACCGATTTTGTTTCTGTAAAGTTCACGTGGAAGGTGACATCAATACCAAGGTTGTTATGTATTTGTATTGCAATAGGGGTAAAAGCTCCCACACCCCAATCTTCTTAACTAATCAAACGGTTTTCTTAAAATTTGGCATGCAGACAATGTATCATCTGAAAGAGAATAGTGAATAGGGTGCGAAATGGGGTAAGAGGGCTAAAAGCTTCCCTCCCTATATCTTCGTAACTAATCAACCGAAATAGTGTTACAGTTGGAAAGAAAGGAGTTTTAGAAGAACATTTTTTTTTTGTGTTCGAAAGATGACAAACAGGGAAACGTTTTTTCCACAAATCTACCGAACCGAACACTAAGGAACGTTATTTAGTGTTTATTTTCGAACACTGGTTTTAATACAATTTTAGAAACAATAAATTAAACACATGAAAAATCTTTAAATAGCGGAAACGCTCAAATTATCGATAAAAATGACTTTTTTTGTGAAAGTCATTTGCGTTAACTGAGGCTGAACCCACACTAACAAAAGACAAAACAGTTTTTGACTAATACGACTGACATATTAGCTTAGGAGTTTTAATTGGTATTAATTTGGAAGTAGAAATGGTTTTTTGTGCCGCATACGCCATTTTTCTAAATTTATTGCAAAAAAGTAAGTTTTTCTGCTGCAAACATTTACTTTCTGCTGCGTATTGATTTGTTGACATTTTATATTGCTTTTGCTTTTACTACTTTTTTCTAACGGCAATAAAGCAAAGCAAAAGCGAAATTTATTTTGTACGTTTTTTTTATGAGGAATTTGCAGCATTCGCTTAACCGTGGTGTATACAGCAAAAAATTACTTAATTAACTTTAAAATAGTTTATATGGAGCAATATTAATGCTTAATATCTCAAAAATTATAATTAAATTCGTGAAACAGGTTTTTGGATTCCGAAAAGGGGTTTTCAAAATATATAAGCCACATTCCTAACTTAATATTTTTTAAAATGGTCGGTAGGGCAAAAAAATTATTTTATTTTTTAATTTTAAAATTCAGCTTTAGGGCATACAAATAATGAGCTGACGATATATAAGATTTAGCTCTTTTTAGGGCCTAAATGTATTTTAGGCTTCTAGTTGGTATATTAAATGGTAGTAGAGGAAATAAATTAAAGCAATTAATGCAATAAATAATTATATCAAAATCAAGTTAAATATAAAGTTATTGAAAATTGAAATTGAAAATGATTAAGTAAAGGTCGAAGGTATGTTAAATAAATGTACGTTGCACGCTCTTAACACGAAAAATATGTATGGAAAAAGATAAAGACACATTAAATTGGGTTATTCTGCGATATGGATCCGCGATCCATTAAAAATACTACACTTTTAATAAACATCGTGAAACTGGATCGTGGTTAACATACATTGAACGTGTAGCAGTGCCCTAAGACATCCAAAATGCATTAAAGGTTAAGATTTTTGTAAAATGAGAAACTAAAAGCATAACATTTTCCAGATTATATTGGCATAGCTTTTTCAATTCATTTATCTTATATTTTTTTAATGCATTCACTTTAATTCCCTCAAAAGACTGTTGACATAATGGACCCTTTTTTCTAGCCCGCATCAAAGATAATAAAGTTTAAGGAGATATTAATTTGTGTTCAAACAGAATTAAGACTTTAACTTCTGTTAAAAATCCTAAATCCTACGTCGGCAGTAACATCGAATTCTCTCACATTTCATTGTTTAATTTTTTTATATTCTTTTTTTTTCATTTCCGGTTTTACAAAACGTATGAAAGTTAATGAAAGTATGGTAGCATTGTTGAGAGAATAAGTATCTATTAAAAAAAAAAAAAAAAAATATTGATTTTATTCCACGACGCACTGTGGTAGCCAACAAAATAACGTCAAAATATTGGTAATTGTGGTTGTGCCATGTTGTTAAACACAACTTTTTTTTAAATTCAGAAAAAAGTGTTTTTTTAATATTTAATCCGAAAGAAATTATCATTGCACAAAAACTATCAGCGATAATGCCCTGCTTGTGTTTTTGCTAGGTTGGTAGTCTTGTTATCTTTAAAAAGGTAATATTTGCGACTATTGTGTTATTTATATTTGAGATGTTAGGAAATATTTTCTAAACTACTATATTTTTGTCAAATTTCAACTTTAGTAGAATAAAACTTTTGCGGACCAAAAGGGACCAAGAAGGTGAACCCACTTATAGAAAGGTGAAAGTGTTTTCTTTAACCCTGTATAGACTCTTGTACACGTTTGGACCCGTCTGCTTAACACTTTTTTAATTTTAATGAAATTACTCAACAAAAAAATTCTAAACTACTATATTTTTGTCAAATTTCAACTTTAGTAGAATATAACATTTGCGGATCAAAAGGGATTAAGAAGGTTAAACCACTGATATAAAATTAATTTTAATGAAATTACTCAGAAAAAAAAAATCTTTTTGAAATTGTTTTTTTACAGTTTTTTTTATTCCGCAAAAATGTTTGCAGAAGTAACAGAAATCATGTGCTATTGTCTTCAAAAAAAATTTTATGATTTAGGAAAATTGATCGTGATCGAACATAATACAAGTAGTACATAAAAAAAATTTTATTAATGTTACAAAATGATTCATCCTTATCCGTTACACTACGTTCACACTAGCGTATTTTATAGTAGAATAAAGACCTTAGACATGCGGATTTTAAGTATTTTAATCCTTTTTATTCTACCTGTATTCGGTATGAAAAAATGTATGAAAAGGTTTAAAAGCAAGTGACAATCGGATGCAAACTCAGTGGATATAATATATCCGAGCAATAACAACGTTTTTCATAAACATGGAGAGCTTCAGCTATAAAGAATTGGCCGGAGAGTATTTTAGAAACAAAAACGAGGAAGATGTTAAAAATTACATTCGAAAAAAAGGAAACTTTAATTCCTATAGCACTGAAATACAATTGAACTTAGGAAATAAATTATATGTTTTCATCAAACATTTAAAACAGCGATACAGGAAAGTTGATTACAGCAAAGATAGATTTTATAAGAGCTTTGCAAACTGGTTAGAGAACGAACTTTCTGTCCAGATCGCTTCAGAAACTTCAAATCAAAATACACGTGGGGGACCACAAAAATCGCTGGGCATCTGTAGCGATAGATCTAAGATGCGGAAGCTTAAGGGTATACATGAAGAAATCGGATATGAAAATATTCAAGATACTTTCCTACATCAATTAAAATCACAGAAACAATTGACAACAGTGGATATCATTGAAAAAGTTGTTAAAGCTAGTCCATTGAGAACGAAACGGATTCTTTAAAGTATACCAACTCCGAGCGATGCAAAACAATTCACAAATGAGGAGGCATTAGCATTATTTCTAGATTTGAAATTAACAAAACAGCAATATATTCAGCTCAGATTGCGCGCGATTGAGAAATGCTCAAAGGACACTATAACAATCACATCAATTTCGGCAGAGGTGCAACTACAATCTCTACTTGATCATACAGCCGTACGCTTGCTACAAATTCAAAAAAGAAACTCGTGATTCCATTAACAAAGAAATTAGTGATATCAAGGCCCAGATTACAATACTACAGCCATTACAATTAGATTTAGATGGGCAGCAAATTGAAGTTCGCTACCAATTAGTGATAATAATAATGATGGAAAAGTAGGCCAGGCTTTGACTAACAAGAAGGCTGCATCCAGCTGCATCATATGCCATGCAACATCAAGCCAATTAAACCAAGTCCCGACAAAATCATTAGATAATACTGATGCATATGAATTTGGATTATCACCACTACATGCAAGAATACGACTTATGGAACACATACTTAAAATCAGTTATGGTTTGGATTTCGGATCTTCAGGATCAATAAGAAACAACGAAACCAACAAGGAGTTAAGAAGTTCAAAAAGGAAACATGCTCAAGATGAATATCGCAAATTTGGGTTGATTATAGATCAGCCGAAACAAGGGTCAGGCAATACAAATGATGGCAATACCGCAAAAAGATTCTTTTCAGATCCAGTGAAATAAAATGTCCGTCTCTCCGTCTGTTGAAAACACGCTCACTTTCGAAAATCACAAAAGAAAATAATAATGTTGGTGTCAAATAGCTTCTAGTTATCCAAAGCAGGTTGGGATTGAAACCCAGCAAAATCGGTTCAGTAGGATGAGAGTTATAAGTCCAAATATGTAACCACCACCCTAAGAAAATTGATAAGTTTGTTATAAAAACTATCAAAAATGGTGGTATAATGCACGGATTGATATAATATTTGGCACAAATTCGTTTAATATGACTAAAAATCATACTTTTTCGGTTCACAATCTATATAAAGCCCGCTTTTGGAAAATAGCTTAGTATGCCTAAACAGCAAGAAAAGATGCTAATCTTTAATTTTGTACCTCACAGTTTTATAGGGCTATTGGACCCTATTGGAAAATTTCGTGAAGATTACTGCTATATCGAAATTTGTTATAATTTAGGGGTCTTATTACCAAAAAACACTCTACAGAATTTTGTAAAGATTGGACCGCAATATTCCATGGATCTAATATAAATTCCCCTCTCGAAAATGTTTGTTCAAATTAACTTTTATACGAATAGAAATAAAACCATAAAGCTTTCTGATTGTCAGTCAATAAATTGCCATATGTAGGTCCAATCATAGGCGGATTTGAACACTGACGTCTGTTTGTATAAAGATTTATTACAGTACTACATGGATAAGTGTATCACGCTTAAATAATTCTAGAATGAAACGTTTCCTTAGTCACTTTATTTTGTATACTTATTTTTCTTTAAATTGCATTCCGCTTAAGTGCGTTAAATTCATAAACGAGGGGTATATTTCGCAAAAAAATTAAATATCTAAGAATATTGCACGAATGAATTTCTTGATTTTAGGGAATTTTATATTTCTTTTGTTTTAAATAAGTAGACAATTGACAAAGTGTTCTATTGTGTTTAATTGGGTTCATTTGCTATAAGTCTATGATTGCCTTAAAAATGTTGTCCTATTTTTCTAATTAAAATGTATTATGATCAGGGCAAGTTTTTCATGCTGTTTGCATGAAAAATATGCTTGCATTAATTTGCATATTACGTTGGTTGCGCCACAACAAAGTAGACAGACATTGCATATGTGTTAAAAACCACACACGAGGGTAACTAACGTAAGTTTTTTTGAGGGTGATTTGAGCTTTAAATAAACAGTCACTGAGCGATTTTGGATGCTTTGCTTTTAATAGAAATTTATTGAAAAAATGCCAAAAGAAACTAAAATAGGCTTGAATGCTCGTATGGTGAGAAAAAAACCTCAAAAACTTTTGCGTGCCTTACATAAGAGTTTGTCTGTCATAGAAGACGTAAGTTCAAAATGTTTATGAAATGCTTATGAAAATGTTATGAAGTAATATTTTTTAAGTATGCGCTAGTTACATCGACTTGATGTTGAATGTATTTTGCAATTAGGATATTCACAAGAACCCTTGTATTGTTGTATCGGTTGTATGTTGTTTTAAAATACATTTTATACACTATTGAATTTTAAAACAACATCCCAAATATATTCGACGGTTTTGTGTGTCAATCGAAAATCTCTTCAGTTTGAACACTTCTAGTTTTTTTTTTTTTTTTTTTGTAATATTTGCATGCATATTTCAAAAATGTTTGTGCGTATTAAACCTTGCCCTGATTATGATAATACAAACTTGTTACCAACCAATTCTTAGTGTGTTATTTTTTCAGCTGGTTTTTGTTTGCAATTTTAAGTCATTAACATTGGTTTTAATTTTTTTTTATTTACGTCAAAATAAAAATTAGGTTATTTTTGTTGGTATTTAATATTAATAAAGCGTGGTCCAATCAAAACGCACGATGTGTTATGTAAATAGAAGAAAATTTTTTTAAAGAATTATCTTAATATTTTTTATTATGATAGAAGGATCTATGACAATTATGTATGAAACAAAATGCTCGCCACGGCTTCGGTGGCGTTCCTCTATCCGATGGTCTTAATTTGCAATGACTCTGAGCCATAATTGAATATGCAATTGCATGTTTTTCCTTGTGCCACCAATAAAGGCAGAAACAATATATTTGCCCATTTTAGAGCTTTTTATTAATTTTGTCATCGATTTGTTAGTGCATCTTTTACCGTTTGCCTTACTTTTTTTGCATAATTTGGTTAAAAAAAAGCCTTTTTTAAGGATTTTCAAGTATTTAGCGGATATTTTGCCTTTTTGGGGCATATTTTGATACATGTTAAATTCTTTTAGATGCCTGCAGGAGCTTTCGCTGTTCTGTTTTAAATATCTATCTGTATACCCATGGTGTTGCTTCAATTTCGCCATCTACATTTAATTTTTACTCGAAAATTGTAAGACAAAGCAGGTTGCCGCTAAAGATGAATGTTATTTTAAGCTTCTAAATTTTATATTTAAGCAAAAATTAAGGAAAAAACAATTATATACGTTTTTGGCGATGTGTGTAATACATAGAAATATGGACCAATCTTTTAGTATATCGACTAAAAATCACTTTTTAAAGGGATCTAACGACGTCCATCCGTCCGTCTGGCTGGCTATCCGTCCATGTTTATCTTGTGCGCAAATTGCAATTACAATCTAAAGGTGGAAGTACATAACACGCCTTAATTCGTCGACGAGTATCGTGCGTTTAAAAACTTAAGCGCGTAAAAAATTTCAAGTTACACAACACGCGTTACAAAAGCCATTCCTGTCAGGTGTTTTTTTAGGCCGTGCACTTGCCTGTTTATTATCAAAAAGTAATTTCAATTTTTGCATGTAGCTTGTTCTATGAAATTACACTAGTTTAACTTTTTTTGACAGAAGACGACATAGCGCGCGCACACTAACTCGTGTTATGTACTTCTACCTTTATAGATAACTTGATTAAATTTGGTAAATACATTTTAATTGTATTAAGGACGAATTCTCTCTTAAAGGTGAGCATCGTTCTATAATTTAACATATTCCCCATAAAAACTTCTTTCCAAGTTAAACTCTTTGTGCCCGTAAACCAACCAATTATGCAGGTATTTAGATAATATACGCCCAAAAATATTTTACCGCAAATTATATTCTTTTCGTACCAATTCACATTTGCCTAAAGCTCACATATATAAAAAAGCTTTAACTTCCTTTTAAATATAAACATAAATAAACAATTAAGCCACCGTCCCTCAAATTCCTTTTAGACAAAAAATCTCATATGAATGTTAAAATCTAGAAAATATTCGGAAAAAATAACTCTTATATGAATTTTAACCTGCTAACATAACTTTGTTTTTGTGAGCCGATGACTGCCCATCGTTTCCAAATAGGGTGTGAAATCCCAAAAATTCGTCTATAAATTTTATGGAGTTAAGGTTTTATCGATTATAATTTTTGGATTGATTTTATTAAATGGAACTGTTTTTAAATTGTTGTATATTTTGTTTTTAAATTACATAGCAAATTTTTGAATTTTTCAGGGGGATATTTTTTACAATTTTCAGGGCATATTTTCAAGTTTTTACTGCAAATTTAATGCCCATAAAACGTGTTTTTAGAGCATATTTCTTTTTTTGGCAGTGTGATTACTTGTATTTATAACTGCTTACTTTTAAAATGATTTTTACTCACTCAGCTTTTAAACAATAGAACATGCGTAATCCAAAACAAAATATTTTATTTGTATAAAAAAATAAGTTGCGTTTTGTTAGTAATTGATGTTCTCTGAAATGCGTGAACCGATTTTGTTTCTGTAAAGTTCACGTGGAAGGTGACATCAATACCAAGGTTGTTATGTATCAACGATCTTCACATGTGTATTGGTTCATGAGTTATAGCCATTAGTGAACACTGCGTTCATTCCGAAACATGTACTTATATTCCCATACAAATATCAACAAAATGCCCTCCATTTTGAACTCCTCCGAAACGGCTTGACCGATTTTTATGAAATTTTGTATGTGTATTTGTTAGGTATGAGAATAGGTCGTAGAGTATATTTTATATCGCTAGAGGGCGCAAAATATTGCAATAGGGGTAAAAGCTCCCACTCCCCAATCTTCTAAACTAATCAAACGTTTTTCTTAAAATTTGGCATGCCGACAATGTATCATCTGAAATAGAATAGTGAAATAGGGTAAGAGGGCTAAAAGCACCCCTTCCCTAGTGGCAAATAGTGTTACAGTTGAAAAGAACTATTACCTATAATTTTTTCTTAAAATTTGGCTAGCAGACACTGTTACATCTGAAAGAAATAAGTTATGTGGCTAAACAACGTTCGCCGGGCGAGACAGTTTGTATAATAAATTTTATTATTTACACAAATGAAATGTTAATTGTTTTTAACTTATATAACTAAATGTAAAAGGAAAATTTGTGAGCCAATGAAAAAAAAGAATTCTAATAATTGACAATAAAAAATAGAACAACGTATAACGTACACTGAAGAGAAAAACCAATTTATCCGTACTTAAATTAACCCGAAGCGGTATCAATATTACGGTGAGGACGGACTTTCGTGAATCAAGTACAGAAAGATTGATCCAGGTACGAATTACTCAAGTGCGAAATACTTAGCTTATCCATATTTAATCCCGAATTCGTACTTGAATTTTGTTATGATTGTTTTACTTACCCGTTTTACACCTTACAGAATTTTAGTTATAAAACATCAGCATCATTCCCGATATGTTTTCTACTTTTAAATTTTGATGTTTATAGCCATTTTTTTTAGCCATTTTTCAACTTATTTAGCCATAAATTTTTTTGCCGTTTTTCTTTTAAAATAATTATTTTCAATTTCTTATAAAAATGTATTAAAGTAAGATTAACATTTTTAACAACTCAAACTCATTTCATTTAAATCACAACTTTTACCAATGTTGAAAATCGCTATAAACTATGACGCTGAAACATGTTTCAAAATAAAGGAACAGTATTCCACTTTTAAGTTTAAAAAATCTATCAAAACAAACATCTCTGTTTCTTTCTGGTAGCAAGTATTCCAATAAATGGATGCAAGCGGTAACAAATTTTTTTTAGAAATTTTAGAATTGATTATAAAGTAGCTCTCACTTGCATGGTCTAATGATCAAGTAGAGTGGGTATTTACCCAAGTAAACATCGTTTAAAGTAATTTGAGAAAAATGATACATTAAGTCCCCTTTTAGACAGGCAAAGTTTACTTTGCAAAGTCTTGTGTAGTTCCCTTTTAAACTTTGTTTGGTGTTTAGACACACAAAGTTTAATTTGACAAATTTTTGTTTATTCGTTGTTGCAGCCAACTTCAGATACAGGGTTGATAAATGGCATTTTTTTAAATGTACTTAATACAGAAAAAAATTTACATTTTTTACGCTAATTGTACTTAATGCCAAAAAAATATTTTTTACAAGTTTTATTATTTGCATAACAAAGAATTTACATTAAAATGCACTCGTGTTATACATTTATATTTGAAATATACCTTTGGCAATTAACAAAATGAAAAATTAAGTAAATAATAAGGAATTTAGACGAAGAATCTTAAGCTTGTTTTTTAGATTTGAAAGTGGAACAGGCTAAAAAATGTTTTACCTACCCAGTAAAAACTTCGCCTGCAAAATAATGTGTTAAGTAATCAGGAAAATGTTAAAATACTACTTCCAATTCTACTGAAAGAACCAATGAATTTTACAAGGGATGTCCCAAAATGAACGCATTTTTATGTAAGTCATTATTTTTTTCCTACATACATCTGAAAAATAAGTATGTAGTTATAGAAGTAATTATAGTAGCTATATAGAAGAAAGCTACAAAATAATTAGTGAAAGAAGCTATTCATTTTAAAAAAGTAGGCGAAGTTTTTACTGGGTAGTAATGCCCGTAATTTCTACTAAAAATATCAAGCTGTGTATAGATATCTATGGTGCAAGAAATTTTTCATAATTTTAACACGTATGATTTGCTTAGACCCCTTTCACACTCGGTAAGTTACCTGCGCAAGTCTCTTGCGCAACTCTTGGTTTGTAGTCGTCAGCGGTAAGGTCGGGTTAAGGAAAAAAAAATTTCTACAGACTTTGTTGTTCTCGGCAAGTAACTTGCCGATTGCGAAAGGGGTCTTACTGGTTAAAGTGTATTTATGTTCCACCATCGATAAAAATACAAATGTTGTCATATTTAAAAGAAAACTTAAAGGAAAAAACTTATATGGGCATTTCCTCAAAATAGTCTACCAGGATGAACAAATAAAATGTTGATTATCATCGTCTTTTATTGTTTATTTATATAAAAAAAAGTCTATGTTTTTATAAAAGAGTGGTTTCATAGCATATCTCAGCTGTTTTACTTGAGGAAATTACGCTGAAAACTGGAACATTTTATATTTTCTAAGTATTTAAGCTACTTCTAAAGACATTTTTATACACTTATTTTACATGCAAAAAATATGTTATCTTTACACTCCTTCTTCATAATCTCTGCATTACAATCAATTGCAAAAGGAGTATTGAGATTTTTAATAAGGAAATTTGAAGATATTTATGGGAAAATGCATGGTGATAATAATAAAAAATCATATGGAAAAATCATACGTTCGCGACCCGTACGTTCGCGTCCGGTACATAAGCTATTTAAACAAAAACCAAGAGAGATATTTTATTTTGTAAATACTGGATGGAGACGTACATTGATACACTCTTAAAATAAATTAATCACTTTTGAATATTCCGTTCCATTAAGCAGATTTTTACATTTCAGTACTGTCAGCCAAAGTTTACTTCTATTTTGCGTACGTTCGTGACCACATGTTTATAACTATGTATCATTAAAAAAAATTTAAACTCGATGACATCCATCATTTGCACTAAACTTAGAGCTACCCAATTGCCAAAAAAAAAAAAAAAAAATGATAGGAAAAGTTTTGTTTTCTATATTATTTGTAAATCAAAAGCGTACGAACGTACGTTAGTGACCCCAGGAAATGCCCATATATAAAATATTTAATTAAAAAATTACAACAATCAGGTATAGTAAGGAACATAAAATTATTATTTTTAAAGAAGATGAAAATTCGTTTGGTATACGAAATTAGTTTTGTTACATATTTAATTTTTTTTATTTTAAACTATAGCAACAAGAGTCATAAGACTGTAGCAATAATTTGTTTGAATTAAATTCGATATAGTATTTACATAAAGGCGATTTCTTTGCTTTGTTTTTATCATATTTTGGTAGGAAAAAGCGTTTACAATTTTTAAATTGTACTAAATTTGCACTGGAGTACTTTATTACTTTTGCACTGCTAATAGTAGTAAAAAAGTACAATTGTACTACCAACTTTATCATCCCTGCTCAGAAATAAACTACGAACGAAAAACAAAAGGAATTTGCGAGTACAGCAAAGTTCGTACTCCCCCGCTATTCTCTTTTCCCCTCCCTTCCATAAACTCAAGACTTTGCAAAGTAAACTTTGCCTGTCTAAAAGGGGACTAAGCAACAGTAATTTCGATTTTATCAATAAAATATTTATACCAGCACCACAATAGTGGAGAGGGTAGAATGCGTTTGTGCTGATGTTTGTAACACCTTAAAATAATGGTAATAATAATAGGCCATTTACATTAGAACGAAATCTAGCAGATTTCATTTGAAATCTTCCACAAAAACTAGTGCGTTTACATTATTCCTTTTTGACATTAGCGAGATTTTGTGTTTATAACAAAATAATTGACAAAAAGAAATAGACATTAAAAAAAAATGCGTTACCTTTTATTTATAATCCACACCATATATTTTATTAATATTATTTGTCTTTTTTTTTATTTTTCTACAATTTTCTCAAAATGTTGAATTTTTTTTTTAGCAGTTTGCGTTTTGTTTTTTTATTAAAATGTCATTTTTTTCTTGTTCAGGGGAGTATTTTTTAGTGTTATATGGAAAAAAACCATAGTTGCATCACTAAGTACTACTAGATTTTGAGTAGATTTCGTCGAAATCTAGACACTGAGTAGATTTTGTTTTGTATGGGAAATCTAGTCAAAAACAACTAGATTTGGCTCAAAATCTCATAAGTACTAGATTTCGTTGCAGTGTAAATTGACTATAAGCCCAAATTTACGTATACCGATTGACACAGAATCACTTTCTAAGTCGAATTAACGATGTTCGTCCTGCTGGCTGGCTGTTTTGGAGATTATTTGATAAAATTTGGTAAATATACTTTCTAACTTGTTTTTTATTGTGGATCTGGACTGAAAAGGTTGGGTAAATGTTGTCGTGATTATGATTTACCTTCAAATTTTTAAAAACTAATAGGCCCGAGAGATTCCTATGAAATGAACAATAACGACATCGAATTTATCGATGATTTAATTTTTTAAATATCTATAAAAATATTAATTTCAATTCAATTTCAATTTTATTTATTGATCACAACCCAATACAAAGATGAATCTTATATTAAAGTACTGGATTATAAGAGTAGGTATACAAATCTTATTAAAAATAATTACAATAATAACTTAATTTTAACAAGTAAACATAATATAAACAAAAACATAATAATTTGACAAATGTTAAACAAACTTTAATTTTATTTTTAATTAATTAGCTGTTAATCTTTCTTTTTTTCTAAATTGTTCAAAGATTAATGTTTTGAATTGCGTTGTGTTGTTGTTTCTTTGCAAAACAACGGGTAGCTTATTCCAAATGTGAATGGTATTAATATAAAAATGTTGCTCTGATATCTGAGTCTTATACCGCTGCTGTTTGATTCGATTTCCCCTATTCGATCTAAAAAAAAGTAGTCTATCATATAGATATTTTGGTTGACGAGTGTATATAATTTTATGTAGGTATATTAATGACCTACATTGCAGTAAGGATTCAAAAGACACGCCAAACACTTGTTTGGTATAAAAAGATATTCTATTGAAACGTTTAATACCATCCATATATGTATCGTGTTATGCTATTAAAAGCAACTTTAAGCTTTCGAGTACTAGCAGCATCACAGTTCGCAAACAGTTCACAACCATATAAAAGAGTTGGTACCAAATATGTTTTGCTAGAAGCATTCTAATTTGAAGAGATATAAACCACTGAGTACACCACAAATTTCTTAACATTCCATATACTCTTGCCGTAGCAATATTTATTTGGTTACTCCAATCCAAGTGATTGTTAAAAGTAACTCCAAGATTCTTTGTGGAGGTAACTATTTAAATTTCTGATCCATTTATTAGCAAATCCGGAAATATCGGTATTTATAGTGTTTTCTTTGTTAGCACTTAGCATTTTGATTTGTTTGGATTGAGACACAACCCGTTTGAAGTTGCCCAGTTATAAATATTTGTCAAATCCTTATTAATTTTTCGGACACATTCATTAATTTTGAAGGGTTTGCAGCTAATGTAAAGTTGTACGTCATCAGCATACATTTGTACATTACAATATTCCAACTTGGTTGGCAAGTCGTTAGCATATGCAGAATACAATAAAGGCCCTAAAATAGAGCCTTGTGGTACGCCTCTAGTCAGTAATATACTACTTGACATCCTATTTGCATAAAAAACGGACTGTGACCTATTTCTTAAATATGACGACATTAATTTGGTAGCTGTCGATTAAATATTGAGACAGTTTTCTAGTTTAGAAGTAAGAATTTCCGTATTTACTGTGTCAAACGCTTTCGAATGATCCAGTAAGATTAAAAAAGCAACTTCACCATTGTCAATATATGACCTCACGTCTTCAGTTACGACAATTAACGCTGATACACAACTGTGAAGGGGTCGAAAACCAGACTGTCTGGGGGTAAGAAGGTTGTTGTCATTTAAAAATGCACTTAGTTGGTTGTGCAATATTCGTTCAAGTATCTTAGAAAGAAATGGAAGTATTGCTATTGGACGAAATTCAGTACATATCTGATTTTGGTACAGGAACTATTTTGGCATGTTTCCAAATTGTTGGGTACGAAGACTTTGAAATAATGTTATTAAACAGGTTTGTAATATATGGTACAATTTATGGAAATATTATTTTAATAAATTTGGGATGTATTCCGTCACTGCTTATAGCATTGGACTTTATACTGAAAAAAACTTTTGTATACCTCAGTTCGACTTACACATCTAAAATCAAATTTATCAGAAGTATTTGTCGTGGTATAATTTCTGTATGGAACCACATGTGCGACTGGCACTGGAAGGTCTACGGATTTACTATTAATTTCATAATAATTTAAGTTTATTCTTATTTAGCAAATTGATCTTAACTTACGATTTCATCGTAAACCACTTTAAATGAATTATTTCAGTTTTGTTATTGAATTTTAATGTCTTTTTATTTAAAAAAGCTGTTAGCCATTTTTTCCTTAAATTTAGCCATTTTTGGTCACCAAGTTTTGGCAACACTGTTGTCCTGTCAAATTTGGTTTTTGTTTTACAGTATCGAAAGTATAAAATGTTAGTTTGGTACATATTAGGGTGTTCAGTCGATTAATTTTTGTTCTATTAATCGAACAATTTTGGGCGATTAATTGTTCGAATAATTTCTAATTTCGATTAGAGGATTAATCGAAGAATTTATACCGATTAATCGAATAATAATAATAATATATAGTATTTCTGTTTTTTTTTTTTAAGTTTTTAGTCGAATAAACAACCCAAATGTATGTGTCCGTTGGATAAATTTACCGATTAATTTAGCTTATATTTTTGTTAAATTTTTTCAATACCATTAAATAATTCATTTCACAAAAGAAAAAACGACAAAGCAAGGTATGTCAACTCAAAGATTAATATTAATTTTTCGGGTATATGCTAGAAATTGAAATGAAGTGGAAATGAAATCAAACGATAATTTAATTTTAATTACTTACAAAATCACCGAAGTTTTTCGTGGTTTTAAGTGTTGTTCTTGCAAAAATAATAGATACATAAAGAATAAAGTAGATAAAATGGAATATTTTTATGAATTTTCATTACAGGGTCGTTTTTCAAATTTGCTCGATTTTAAATCCACTTCATTTCGATTTTTAGAACACGACCGTATTTTTTTTACAATACGGTCTTTCTTTAGAATGAGCTTGGTTTAAAAATATTGCACGAAGGATAAATCTAATAATGCTAAATGTAACAGGTGTCCAGAAATGTATTAACGTACACGCAAAGAAAAAACATGGTTGTGGTAAACATATTCTAAGAGCAACATATTATGATAAGAATTATGATTGTAGTAACCATATTAAGTTTATTATTGAATCATATTATGACTAAATATACTCGTAATATGTCATCATAATATTTTTCCCTTAATCATATTATTATTCTGTTAATCATACTAAGTTAAGAAGTAATCAAATTATTGTCATGTTAATCATAATAAGCTAAGAAATTAATCATATTATTGTCATGTTAATCATAATAAGCTAAGAAGTAATCATATTATCATCATGTTAATCATAATAAATTAAGAAGCAATCATATTATGATACAGCACCTTTCATAGCTGTCATAAAAATACAAAATAAATTTAAATGTTTTTGAATCGATTTTTTTATTTTGTGGCTTTTTACAATTTTTCTTTATGTTAATCAAATAGCGGAGTTGAATATAAGGCTTGCAAAAGAGCAAATGCAAAATCTGTGGTTTTCATGGGCAACCGCGTGTGTCCATTTTTTCGATTTTAAGATGTTGATGCCATATTGCCTAATTGTGAACGCTCTTTACATTTTTTTGAAAAAAGAATGGATCAATTCCGATTTTTTAACGTAATGACAAAGTTTAAAAAGTGCAATACCTAGCCCATAGTTTGATCTAGAATGGTTTTTCGGCTTTCCTGAACAATTTGTTTTAAGACATACGCGGTTGCCCATGAAAACCACAGAAAAATCGTAGCACTTTTATAAAATATAACGAAACCTCTGTGTTTTGTTGTTGGATTTTACAAAAAAACTATGATATTTTGCATTTGCACTATAAAATCACTAATACTTGTATGAACTCCGCTAATATTTTAATTTTTTAATTTCTTTACACTTATTTTTTTTATGGAATTTTATCTTTGAATTGTTTAACCGCTCACAAATAAAAAAACGACACAACTTCTTCAAAATTATTTTACAAATGGCGCTAACATAATATGATTAGGGTAAAAATAGTTTGATTGCATCTTTAACATAATATGATAAATGTATAGAAAGTTATCATGTTATGGCTATTAAATATCATCATATGGTTGTGAGAAATATAATATGTTTAGAAAGTTATCATAATTAAGTTGTTAGAAAAATAATTATTTTTCGGTCAACAATACTCAAATTCATAATTGCGATAAACATTGATATGTTTACAGTAACTATAATATTGTTGATATTAAATAAAAATAACAATTATTTGTGTACGACAACAATATATTGTTACATTAAACATAGTGTTGTTGCCGTAACCATGCCCAACCATATTTTTTCTCTGCGTGTAAATGTTCTTCAACAACTTTACTAAATTACCACTTACACAGTGACTGTAACATAGAACTTGAAGAAGTTGCTCCACCAACAAAATCAAAAGGGCTACTTCGATCGATTCTCTAGAGGAAATTATTTGCAGAAGCATAGCAAAGGATGGAATGTCAGTGAAAAGTTTGAAAAAAAACCAAAGCGATATTAACTTTATTAAAGTTCCCGAAAGTGAAGCATCAATTTGGAGATATATTAACAAGTTTTATATAAAAAAGAATGTTTATTTTACTCAAGTACTAATTTTTTCTAAAATTATCGAAAGAAAAATCTCTTAATTTATAAAATTTCTGGATATAGAATTATTCGATTAATCGATTAATTTTAAAATTTTATTCGTTTAATCGAAGTTTTTCTCAAAACTTCATTTTCACACATGTGACAATGAAGTTTTGAGACAAAAACAAAAGACAGATTGAAGAAATAGCCATCGTTATAAAATGCGAAGATCGCAAGCTCGCTGGGATGACAGTCAAAATAGAAGATGGACGTACAAGCTAAATCCAAATATAGGCAGCTGGATTGGTAGAAGGCACGGAGAAGTCAGGCCACGGAGGATATAGGAGCTACTTATTTAAATATGGGCATGACGACTCTCCAGTATGCCCAAGATGCCCAAACATTATAGAGGATGTGGAACACGCTATGTTTAATTGCCCTAGATTTGCGCGCGACAAGGCTTTACTGGAGCGAGAGGTTGGTCGTGATATACACCCGCATAACATAATCCACACAATGATGGAAAGCCATGATAACTGGAAGAGCATATGCAGCTATGTCAAAATAATACAACTCAAGCTACGAGATGAGGAGCGAAGAAGAAAGAACTCTAGAAGCACAGACGAAATGATCAACTGATCATTCCCCACCCTGCGACGTAATACCTGGAATGGCAGTCCCGTAGGGAGTGGCGGCGAAGAAGGGGGTGGTTTTAGTCGCTAAGAATCCGACATATCCCAGAACAACGGGAATCTATGTAAGATTTCGACCTTCTTACACAAAAAAACCAAAAAAAAACATACATACATAAGGCCATAGCTCTGGCTACTATAGGGGTCAGCGGGTGGCGGATAGCTGAACGACCTGCAGATATGCAGGCCAGCTGCGATGGATAAGCAGTCCCCGACCATGAGCGGCAAAATCCGAAGGCGTGCCATAAAAGGTTACAAGGGCCTGAAGACGTTTTTGCGACATGGAGATTAGATGCCGCCATTGAGTAAGCATCCCCCACAGAAGGTACTCTCTAGAGAGGGTATTTTGAAGTTTGACGTCTTCGTGGTTCCTCTAGTCGATTCAAACCCAGAAGCGTCTGTCTCATAGTGAGCGGCTCCCTGGTCAGCGTCTGTTTCCCATGTAAGGGGCGGCTGTAAATGAATGATGCCGGCGTCAAAAGACATTCAGACCAAGCCCAGTACGGTCTTAATTATGGTATTTATGGAACTCGATTTTATTTTGTATGCATTCCGGGCCGACAGTTAGGGTAATCTGGAACCTTAGTAGACAGAAGTGATATGCTGTTGAAATGGCTTCCGGGCAAATATCACAACTGCCTTCGTCCTAGTAAAATTTGGCAAATCTTAGGGTACGTTCGAAGTTTCGTCATCATTCGGTTGGTGGTGAAGGTTCGGATGATCTTCCCGATTAGCATGGATCTGGCACTGGCTTGCAGACCCATAAGGATTACAAGTCAACCCTCGCATGGCCTGCATGCATAGATAACCATGGGATCATACACATGACTGCACAACGAGTGGAGATAGCGGCCTTAAGTTTGGACCCACAAGCACAAACATGAGTAACAACAATATTAATAACAACATCTAGAACAATAACAATAAAAATAAAGACAGCAACATCGAAATTAGCATCGATAGAGCTGTAAGAAATTCGGTAATTGTACCACCGACACAGGCAGCAGGCGTTTATTCACCGGCTAATACCAGTAATGGAAACGTTAATAACACGAAAATGCACAAACTGGCTGAAAAACTATCCCAGTTAGTAGAGTTCTTAAAGGGAAGAACTAATGTACATAAGGAGATCGTCTCAATGTCGCTGGAAATACAAGCGATTTTTATGCAAGTGTCTGCAGATTTGCCCAAATCGGAAGTTCACAATGAAACTGTACTAGTTGACGCAAACACCCAGACAGACGAAGTAGCACTTCCAAAATAATTACAAATGAATGCTCCAAAGAGGAAAAGAGATTCGGAATCTCAGAGTCCAAAAGGTGGCAAACCAAAGAAAAAGAAAAATCTACTAACCCAACAGCAACCGAAGGAATGTAATGAACACAAGAGTTCGAACGCGCAGAACGAAAATGTAGTTATGGCTAATACCGAGTCTAAGTGGGAAAGGGTAAAGCCTAAGCAAGGAAAAAGAAAAGTCCACCACGGCCAGATGCCCTCGTCATCGAAACGCTCGGAGGAACATCATATGCGGATATCCTTAAAAAGGTGAAATCAGATCCAAAGTTGGCTAATCTTGGCAAAAACGTTAAGACTATCAAAAAAACCGCTAAAGGCTAACTGCTTCTTGAGCTTAATGGGCTAGCCCAACAGAGTACATATGAATTCAGTCAGTCTGTTGAAGAAGTAATTGGTACAGATGCAGCTGTGCGAGTACGGACGCATGAAGTGTTTATTGATATTAAAGACATAGATGAGATTACCACAAAAGAAGAGGTCTTCGAAGCTCTCGTAAGCCATTCCGAAGAATTTAAAGTACTGCAAACTACTGCAGTAAAGAGTATGAGAAAAGCGTATGGTGGTACACAAACTGCAACTATTGGTATGAATGCGATATTGGCAAAAAAAAAACTAATAGAGCTCTCAAGGATTCGTATAGGCTGGGTTATCTGTCGTATACGTGAAAAAATTGCACCTAGAAGGTGTTTCAAATGTTTGGATTTTGATCCGACTGCAAAATGTAAAAGCCCAAATGACTTTACCTACAACTGTCTACGTTGTGGTGAAACTGGGCATAAGATAAACACCTGTAATAATGCGCCAAATTGCGTGCTCTGTAGGCATACATCAGGAAAAAGCGACCATACCACAGGTGCTAGGTTATGTCCTTTATTTTTTAAAGCACTGCAAAACTTGAAAAATCGCTTACGAAATTGCTCCAATTAAATCTTAATCACTGCCGAGCTGCTCAAGACCTATTGGATCAATCCGTACGCTGTTTCGTTTCCCCAAAATGGGCCAGTGATAACACAGGTACATCTGCTATCTGGTCTATACAGAAACAAATGTCTCAGAACATGTCCGTGTTAAACGAAGATGGGTTTGCTAGTGCAACTGTAAATGGAATATGCATATATAGTTGCTATATACCACCTAGATATACAGATGATGACTTCAAAGTGTTCATTATGAGACTGGTGTCCAATGCTCTGAGCAAAGACAGGGTAATAATAGCCGGAGACTTTAATGCTTGGGCTATAGAATGGGGTTGTCCAATCACTAACACAAGAGGAAATATTTTTCTGGAATCATTTAATGCACTTGATGTTTTACTGTTGAATATGGGGAGTGAACAAACATTTAATAGAAATGGTGGAGGTTCCACAATAGATATAGCTTTTGCGAGCTCAAACATAGCTCATCAAATAAACTGGTCCATCAGTGATATTTACACGCATAGTGATCACCATGCCATCATAATGGATATTGCCGATACTTTACGGCCTAATAACAGCATGCAGAAACGCACATCATTAAGCTGGAAGACCAAAACCTTTCACTGCGAAATATTTAACATGTGTATATTAGACAATACATTAAATGGTTCACCTGCAAACATGGCAAAACAATTTATAAACCAATTGACACTTTCATGCAATGGCTCTATTAAAAGAAAGAGACAGTGCCCAAATAAAACACCAGTATGCTGGTGGAACGAAGAGATTGCTCAGTTGCGCAGGGAATGCATTCACGCGAGAAGAATTTATGTAAGGCGAAGAGGCACAATGGATAGTACCACCAAGAGCTTAAGGTCAAGAAAAAAGCGCTCAAAAATGCGATACGTCATAGCAAAAGAGCAAGTTTCTTAAAAATTTGCGACGAGGTAGATAACAATCCATTTGGATTGGCCTACAAACTTGTGACAAAAAAAATTAAACTGTCATTTCGCTGCACCACCCAGGGAAGCCGGTACGTTAGAGGGAATAGTGAAACACTTATTTCCAGATCAGGGTACGACCCCATGGGAACACGGTCCTTCTGATCAAATATTTGACTTTCCCTTAGTTACATCATCTGAGATACAGCAAGCTGCTTACAAATTCCATGACGAAAAATCCCCAGGACCAGATGGTGTACCAAACCTAATCTTAAAACATGTTGCTACGCACTTCCCTGAACAACTTGTTGAAATAGTTAAAGCCTGCCTACGACATGGTTCATTTCCAAAAATATGGAAAAGGCAACGACTCGTATTACTCCCTAAAGAAAATAAGCCCTTGGACAATCCATCGTCATATCGACCCATATGTATGATAGACACGTGTGGAAAACTATTGGAAAGCAATATATGCAGAAGACTAGAAGCCAGTATTGAGATGGTGGGCGGCCTTTCCGAAACTCAGTTTGGTTTCAGAAGAGGTAAATTCACAATGGATGCTATAAAGATAGTAGTTGATACAGCTAAGAATACTGATAGAATACTGCTATATGACACTGACGATGGTTGGAACGTAATGTACGATGGAGTGCTATGAATAAAACGATATAGCTTTGATAGCTGTAGCAAAACAAATTGAAGAGGTAACAACTATATCAAATAGTAGCATACATCTAGTCCGCAGTGCTATTTCGCGAAATTGGTGATTCGGGAGCTCCGAAGGCAGGAAGATATTCGTAGGAGAAATATTAAGTTCATTGGTGACCTACACCAATCCCTCCCTGCGAGGAAGTGCTTAACGGTGTACAGTGGGGCCTTTTGACTTTTTTCGTTGCAAAAATCATAACTTTTGAACTGATAAAGATATTTAAAAATTTTAAAAAGCATTTGAAAGGAAACTCCTTTAGCTTTAATATACAGGACTTGCAGGTCATAGGTTAGGCGCGGCACTGTGCACAAACATCATAACTTTTGAGGTAAGAAAGATATTTTAATAAAATAGAGTATCATTATTGGCCATAGCTTTGTGGACGCACTGTGCACAGTGGTGTTTTTGTTGAAAACATCATAATTTTTGAAGTTACCAAAAAATTTGTAATGGGAAAAAATACTTGATTTTTAAATCTTTTAGGATCAAAATAAGTTCTCCCTTATTGTGATAGGCATTGGCATTGACACCTTTGACCTTCCTTGTCGCAAAAATCATATGTTTTGAAGTAATGATATTTTTAAAATTTCTCAAACATTTAAACACAACTTTTTGTGCTTTAAATGACATTCCCATAGGGAAGTCTAGAAAAATGCTACTCTAATATAACATGTTATATTAATATAACTCTTTTTATTTATATTACAGATAAAAATTATTGAAATATTTTTAATACTAATGTTAATTTATAATATTATTTTATAGTATGATATATTATAATATGATATTGAGTTATTTTTATTAATTTTTTTAATAGCTAGTTTTCTTCAAACTAGTCATTAACATTTTTAACGATTTGTAATAGACTTAACATATCGGAGCTATAATTATATTCTTCCAAATCCTTTCGAGATCTTACATGTCTCCGCGATGAAATCAGTGGGTCTGAAGAGGCCGCTAACATATTAAAAATATCCTCATTCTGTCTAATCCGTGAAATTTTGCAAGTATTCGCATATCTAAAGTGCTTGTTATCTTTGTTTTTGGATTCCTGGGCTTCTTCTGATAACTCTCCAATTGGTAAGCATTGATATTCAATTAAATTTTGGCCATGAGCGAAAATCTTATGGAGCCAAAATCTGGGCAGTTTTTTATGCATAATCCTGAAACTTTGGGCCATTTACCATTTCTCTAGAGTTTATAACATTTAGAATAACTGCCAACCTTTTTATAATATGGTTGTCGACACCAGTAATTTGGGCTGTTACCTCATCATTTTCAAAAAACGATCTGGACATGTTACCATCGTTAGTATTTCCATATCCCTGCTTTGGGCAGTTTTTTTTTAGTCCAAGGTTCTTAAGAAATTCATTTTGTATAATATTTTTTCGAGCAGATAGTTTTTCTTTTGGTGTTGCATTCTCATGAAAACTTCCTCCTTTTCTCGGAATTGTATACGCTAATTTTAAAATAAACTCCATGCACCTAATTTTGGCATGGAACGGAGAAATTCCATATTCATAGTTTTGCTCATCACTTGAATCATTCAAATTTTGAAAGTTTTTCTGCGACTTTTTGCAAATTGCACACTTCAAAGTTGAAGAAGTATCTGTTATTACATTTAAGACTTTGCCAACAATCATTGTAAGAAACATAAATCTAGGCCACAATTAACTGGATTATATACAACTGCAGTTTTTTTTTTACTTAGTATAAAAACCAAGTTGTAAAACTAATGTGTTCTTAAATTTAAATAAATAAACTAATTCTAATAATTATGCCTACCTGATTGACACAGCAAAGTATTGTTCATAAATAAGGCTACATACATATTTATAAGTAGGCACATATGCATACATTAACAGAAATATGTCAGTCAGTTCCACTTATATTTACATTTTTGTGCTGTAAGATAATATTTTTTTTTTTTTTATTTAATTTTATTTTTATTATTGAATCTTTCTTATCGAAATTTACAATATGTATTCAAACCTTAATTCTACTTGTTGTTTATTAGTTGTTACCAGTGTAACTACTAACTGCTGTATTCAAATTTTAAAAATGTCTTCTAGTTAGGCTCAAAGTATCGGTTCTTTTTAGCCTCTGGTGACCTTCGAACTGAAGCAGACCCCGAGCGAGGTAGTTAGGGTGGGCCATTAGTTTATCGATGTAATTTATTGAATATTTTTTAATTTCCTCCTGGATAGTGGGGACGGTCTTCTTTGAAGCTTTTGGATGTTAGATGCGCATGCAGTACCCCATAATTGGATGCCATATGTCCATATTGGTTTTATGATGGACTTGTATAAGAGAATTTTGTTGTCTAAGGACAAGTTTGAGTTTCGACCGAGAAGCCAATGTAGTTGAGCTGCTTTAAGTTTCATAGCCGTTATTTTCGCTTCAATATGACGCGACCAAGTCAAGCGTCTATCTATATGAATTCCCAAGTACTTAACATGGTTTTCTACCGGAACAGTGATGTTATTTATTTTTACAGCTGGGCACGTTTGTCTTCTGAGCGTGAAAGTTAAGTGAGCACATTTAGCAGGGTTAACCTTTATTCTCCATTTTTCTAGCCAGGCCTCTAGTTCATTGATGTGGGACTGCAGCTTTTGCGATGCGACTTTTGGGTCATGGTTAACGCTAATAAATGCTGTGTCGTCTGCAAATGTAGAGGTATGCGTGCTCAGGTTTGTTGGCATATCCGCTGTGTATATTAAATATAGAAGCGGTCCTAATATGCTGGCTTGGGGGACACCAGCAGTAATTTTCTTGAGGGGGGAGTATTTATCTTGCGACCTTACTATGAATGTTCTGCCTGTTAGATAGCTCTCCAGAAGCTTGTGAGTGTTTTGAGGAAGCATTCGTGTTATTTTGATGAGTAGCCCATCATGCCAAACTTTGTCAAATGCTTGGGAAATGTCTATAAACAGGGCTGAGCAGTATTGCTTTTTCTCAAACGCCGATCTAATAAGGGTGACAATTCTATGCACTTGTTCTATTGTACCATGTTTCGCTCTGAGTCCGAACTGGTGATCCGGGATGATGTCGTGTTCATTTAGATGAGGAGTTATACTTAAAACGAATATTTTTTCGAAAAGCTTCGATAGGATTGACAATAAGCTTATCGGTCTGTGCGACGCAACCTGGCTAGCATCTTTTCCTGGCTTGGGAATCATAACAATTAAAGACCTCTTCCATGAGGATGGGAAGTATCCGACTCTTAATATAGCGTTAAAAATGAGCAGCAAGATTCTGGAAGCAGACGATGGTAAGTTTCTTATCATTGACCCTGTGATGCGGTCAGGTCCTGGAGATTTTCTAATATTCACTTTTTCTATTGCAGATTTTACTTGAGTTATGTTAAATTTTAATGGATGGTTTACCTTATCAGGAATGATTGGACGACAGGAACAAGTATGTGCATCATGTGGCGTAAAAACTTTCTCAAGGTGGCCCGCGAAAGCGTTTAATTTTTCATGTATGTTTTTGGCCCAAGTGCGGTTTTTCAGTCTTAATGGAGATTCTTGGGTTATAGGGCATTTCATATGCCGTACAGCCTTCCATAAGCTATAATTGGAGTTTTTTGTGGCGTCTAGGCTGTTTAGATAGCCTTCTATTGCAGACTCGTGGTTTTGTCTCAATTTGTTGCGAAGAGTGGTCAGGCATAATTGTAGTTGGGCCTTAGTCTTCTTAACTTCCTTTTTTCTCTGATAAGGGTCTCTATATCCGTCGATGTATTGTAAGGAGCGCGTTTAATTGTCCGCTTGATTGGGGTTGCATTTCTTGCTGCAGTATCCAAGACTTCTGTAAATCGGTCGACAGCTATTTGGATGTCAGATGAATTTTTTAGGGCAATGCACTGTGATAGGTGAGAGCTCACATACATTTTATACTTTAACCAATTTTTGTTTCTGTTTGGATAGGAAATAAAGTTTGCAGCTGCGGCGTCAGAGTTACCTTTTAAAATGAGGATTGAAGGTGAATGATCAGACGAAAGATCATAGGAGGAACTAACTAGTACCTGATCGCGCTTGATGTTTTTTATTACAGCAAAGTCAATAAGGTCTGGTAGCTTATTGAAGTCGGTTGGCCAATAGGTAGGCTCACCACTCGATACCACATCAAAATTATTTGCAGTTACGGTATTGTATAGCTGATTACCTCTAGGACTAATAAGTCTGGAGCCCCAATATGTATGTTTAGCGTTGTAGTCGCCAGCAGCAATGAATTTCTGGCCCAATGTGGAGAAGAAGTTGAGAAATTTATCGTGTATAATTTTGTGCCTCGGGGGACAATAAACGGATGTTAACGTTAGATTGAAATCAGTAAGATTTATAGATGTGGCCTGGATACAATCTTCTTCGAACTCTGGCAATGGTAAGTGTCTGATGTGTTTGTGCACAATTATGGCTGTGCCACCACAAGCTCGTCCGCTGGGATGTTTTGTGTCATACGTAAGGTATCCATTTACCCTAAAGCAGTTTTTATGAGTAAAGTGTGTTTCAGAGACAAGAAGTACGTCGATTTCATGCCTATGAAGAAAGTTTGCAACTTCGTGTTTATGTTGGGATAACCCGTTTGCATTCCAGAAACATATTTTTAACTGGTTCATTTTTTGTTGAGTAGAACTTGCAGGAGCATGTTCTGGTTTCGCATCATTTCCTGAAACATGTTCTGCATAGTGGCCATGAAGTTATTCATAGTTTGAATTAAATTTTTAATTGAGGTAGGCATATTTCCAGAAGGCATTTGTAGACCTTCCCTAGGAACATTAGCGTATGGAGGTTGCTTTGCGTTAGAAGTACTCGGGGGATTTTTCGCATTAGGGTTTCCTTTTAAGACTTGGGCATATGATTGGTTTGGATTGTTTGTTTGTGAAGTACTAGCAATAGAGCCAGCAGCCTGGCTGGGAGCATGTGACGGACCATATTGGGAGTGAGTATATTTTTGAACTAAAGCAGGTTTTTTTAAATGCAAGAAGACTCTACAACCCCTATAGTTTGCCGTGTGATTTTCGCCACAGTTGCTGCATTTCTTAACATTCGGGTCAGCTTTAGAACGATTACATTCGGCGGTTTTATGAGATAATATAATATATAAAAAATTTTGGTAGCTGTTTTCCTTAACTTTAGTTGCAAAAATATCTTGGCTGTGGCAACGCTGGCTATAAGATTGTAGCATCTTTCTTCAAATTTCAAGAAAACCTGTAATTTTTGTGGCTCAATTTAGCTAAATTATTTAAAGTACTGTGTAGTAAATTTGCTAAGAAAATATGGGCGTGACCATTTTTGCCCATTTTTAGATATTCTCTATTTTATTTGTAAAAAGTACCTTAATATAGGGTGTCTGAAAAACGGCAACTGTCAAGAAAGTAGGGTATCTGGTGGACATTTTCTTACTTTTTTTAATAAACAATAAATATACCTTTAAAACAATACCAAAAAAGTAGTGATTACTTGTCAATATTTCTGACACTTCAATTCTAAAATGTCTTTCTTTTTCTCAAAATCACCTTTTTTTGGACTTTCTTAAAAACTGTCGACTTTAAGCAGCTCCACCAGCTATAATTGTTATCCAATTAAGAAAAACGTTTTTGAATTCTGATCAGTAAAATGGTCTTTATACGATGTGTTCATTCATTTTACAAAATTTTGTCATCAAATTTTAATAATCTTTTAACAAAAAAATTTTGTTTAAATGTTTAGGAGATTAGCGATTCGTTTCTTTATTTTTAAGTAGCAGACCCGACAGACGTTGTCCTGTTCAAATTAGGAAAAATGTTTGCGTTCGATTTTTAAAATCCGTTAAAAAGATACGAACATTTGAAAGAAAAATTAGTCAAATCGATGGAATTCGAAAAAAAGCGGGCGTAAAAGTGGGCGGGACAAAATTTTCTTTTCGTATAAATCTAAGTTGGGCCATGGCGATCATTTTAAAGAAAAAATCGTCCAAATTATATAGATGTCATTGGTGGTGCAATATGAAAATTGGATTTTGCCACGCCCCTCCGCTCGCAGACCGAAGATCAAAAATCAGACTTCACAGTGTAACCCGCCTGAGTATTCTGAAGATTCCCTGAAAATGTCATCAAAATCGGCCCAACCGTTATGGTGTCCATACGTTACTTACATACATACATACATACATACATACATACATACATACATAAATACATACATACACACATCCTTTTTTATATATATAGATAGATAACACTTGGCTTGGAAAAAATTCGTTCTCTTATCAAATATGTTGGAGAAATCGAAAGCAGCCCATAATACAGAATATCTTATTTCTCAGTCCTTTGATATCTCTTATCATATAAAATCTTCCATCATGCCATTAGAGTCCTGTTTTTTTTTTTTTTTTTTAATTGTTTAATTGTTTTCAACTTACCGGTCATCATCCTGGCTAAGCTCAGCACAGAAAATTCTGCAAAAGATTTATTTCCGAATTCTTAAGTTTTTGATTTTGCACTGAATTTTATGAATGTATTGCAAGAAGGAAATATATTGCATTATAGAAAATATTTCTTACCACATGCCTTTTGTATATGAGACGAAACAAATAACACTTCGTGACAATTTTTTGACCAAATGAATTTGACACCTAATCTTTATGTAAAATTGTCCGCTGAATCCGAATATGAAGTCAGAATTGTCAAAACTAGAACAGTTTTCGAGATATTGCAAAATAACCGTTATTTGTGTTTTTAAAAAAGATGCTGTGACTGAAATACAAATATCCAAAAAATAAAATTTTAGCCTATTTCAATACGAACATTTTGTGCCCAGAAGATTAATTGCATTAACCCACAACAAATAAATATACAAAGCTAAATTTTTAGTAACAATAAAGATTAAAAATTGCTTGAAACTAATGAATTTCTATGTGGGTTAACTTACTAAATCTTCTGTAGCTTTGTCATTTTTGTACCAATCTATGTCTTGTTAGGCTCAAAATGTTCATATTAAAATAATCTAATGTCGCATACAATAAAACATTAGGATTTTTAAATCATTGGTTTAAAAAAAATAACTTGAAAAGAACAAAATTAAACAAAATCATAAAATTTTCAATGAAGCTTGAACTTTTGTCCCCTGTAACTCTGTCATTTCTTGATCAATCTTCACAAGCACTACATGATTATTTTAGAAATTTTATAACCTTTCACTAAAAAGAATTACATAATCCGTTTACAATTTTTGAAGATATTTGCATTTCAGTCACATCATCTTTTTTAAAAACATAAATAACGGTTATTTTGGAATATCTCAAAAACTGTTCTACTTTTGACAATTCTGACTCCATATTCGGATTCAGCGGACAATTTTACATAAAGATAAGCTGCCAGATTCATTTGGTCACGACTTGGTTGAAATTTTGTCACGTAGTGTAATTAAAACACACAAAAAAATATGTTACAATACTACAAAAAATCAAAAATTTCGTTACATCAGTTAATCGACTGAAATAAACAGGATTAATCGTTAATCGAAAAAAGTCAATTTTAAATTAACCGATTAGTTAATCGGGTAGTAATTAATCGGTAACCGATTAACGGATAACCGTATGAATGCCCTAGTATGTACTTATACTTAGGAATGACTCCATACACTTCCAAAATTAGCTTTACAAATTGAAATTTGGCTCATAGAAGCACATACGAAAAAAATGGATAATATAATTAAAATTAACAAATAGAAACTGGGAATTATTTCCTTCCGAAGGTTACTTTATATTATATTCAACATTTTTCATTTTTCGAATTTATTCTATAAGCTAAATTTAAGTTATGTATTTTATAAAGCTTTTTTGTAATAGTTCTATTCCTTCAATTTTTCAGATATGTAAAAAGAAAATACAATATAATAGTCTGGTAGTGTATAAAGTCAGTTCTAAAAAATTTAAGGAATAGAACTATTACAAAAAAGCTTTATAAAATACATAACTGAAATTTAGCTCATAGAATAAATTCGAAAAATGTTGAATATAATAATTAAAATTATTTACGAAAAATTTATTATTCCCACATTGTACTTTTAAAACTACATAATGATGTTTTGAATGAAATATAATTTTTATGCAGAAAGCACAAAAAGAGCACTACTTTAAAAAAGCACTTTTGAGTGCTCTTTTGCACCTTCATGTCTTAAGAGCACATTTAGTAAAAAAGAGCACATGTACTCTTTAAAGGAGCACGGCTGGCATCCCTACTCTGTACCATGTGTCGTTGAATGAAGTTTAAGTGTTGGAATACCACAGTATGATAACAGGATTTTAATAGAATTTCTTTTAAATTTAATGACAAGCGGACATCTACATCCAAACTGGCAACGGTGACCGAAAGCGCCACCAATCGTGTAGATATAAAGACGGTCTGCGAAGTAATTCAAAAATTCTAAAGCAAAAAAAAGTAACTACAACCAGCCGGTAAAGGCCAAGAATAGCAGATTACTCACAAGACCAGAGGAACAAGTAGTCCTTTGGAGGAACATTTTTAGGAAATTGTGAATCAACACTACATACCTCCAGAGATGGTGCGAGTTTTTCCAAATTTCTTACACTAAGAGTCCACAGAAACGATCTTAACGTCACCTCCGGATAACGGCGAAATCGCTCACGCTATCACACAACTAACAAATGTAAAATCCACAGCGAATCCCACTGTCATGGCCGATGTTCTTTCATCGCTTATTCATAAAATATGGCACACCGAAACTATTCCACAAGGGTGAAATAAGAGGAAGAGAAGATCAAAATATGACTTAAAGTATGGCGAGGACTTGCACTGATTTCCACTGTGCGTCTGCATTCTCGTATACTTAGAAAAACAACTTCCTTTGTAACAAGCCGGATTCCGCCCAAACATAAGTAGCGTTGACCAAGTTAATAGTCTTCGAGTAATAATAGAACACCAATATTTACCTCATCTTTGTTGACTTTAAAAATGCTTTTGACGCGACCAACCGTAATGCAATATTGTCCGTACTTTCTAGAAATTTATCCCAGATAAAATTATAATTTTAATAAAGGCTAAGGTGCGAGAAGTGCACGGCGGATTTACTAGCGAGCCATTCGATGCACTATCAGGAGTCATGCAAGGATGCTTCTGTCACTGTTACTGTTTGTGATGGCACTAGATATAGAACTGGAGGAAGAAACTGTGCAGCAGAGGGGAATTCCATGGAGGGTTAACAGAAGCCTACAGTTTTCCGAAGACCCCAGAAATGATGGGGACCCTGTTGTTTTACACTCATGTCTCATATAGTAAGTTTGCTATTAAAATTCAGCCATATCGGTCCATAAATGACTGATATATGAGCAAAATTCACGACCGCCTCTAATTTTACCCATAAATCCCTTGTTGTTTTTTTATTTCTTTTTCTCTGTATATCTTGAGAAAGGCAAGAGACAACGTTTTTAAATTAAGTTCAAGCATCTTGGCTACCAATGCATAAATTCTCCAAAAATATGGGTGGGATTGGAGTAGTGGGCGTGGTACCTCTCAAACAAATACATTATAGATTTTTATATATCTGGAGAACTGCGATAGCCAAAGTTTCATAATTTGGTACAAGCATCTTGGTTGTCAATACATAACATTCGACCAAATGTGTGCGGGATTGGAGAAATGGGCGTGGAACACAATAGATTAATTTATATCTTATGAGCGGGACTCATGTAACTTTTCGTTCTTATACCACCATGATGATGGGTACATAACATTCGGCATGGCCGAATATACATAGCACACTCACTTGTTCCATTCTCTAATTAAGGATAAACTTTATCTTTAAATAGCAGAAACTCTTGGGCAATTTTTATTTAAAATTCTGTTTTATCTCCGGTTTCCATTTCTTGTTTATTTTTATTTTTTACTTTTGTGTTTAAAGAAAATTTTACAAAAGCGTTTTTTTAATAACAGTTATAGAATGTAAGTGGTGGCAATGTTGATATCTTGTGATTTAATTTAAGCGATTTTATAAGTGAAAAAGTTAAACAAATAATTGAATAAATTGAAGCAAGTGCGAATATGTGTATTTTGTTGTTGGTGAGATATTTTGCACTTGCTATGTTGCAAGGCCATTTGCAATTATTTCCAAACTCTGCTTATTATAAAACATTTAGGTTTAATGCGGTTCCGGTATCCCTAGAATTGCAGAAGATTCTGTTGTAGAAGATTCTGGTGTTGAATACTCTGTTGTAGAAAATTCTGTTGAAGAATATTCGGTTGTAGAAGAATCTGTTGAAGAAGATTCACTTGTGGAAGATTCAGTTGTAGAAAATTCAGTTGTAGAAGATTCAGTTGTAGAAGATTCTGGTGTTGAAAATTCTGTTGTAGAATATTCTGTTGTTGAAGATTCTGTTGTAGAAGATTCAGCTGTGGAAGATTCTGTTGTAGAAGATTCAGTTGTGGAAGATTCTGTTGTAGAAGATTCAGTTGTGGAAGATTCTGTTGTAGAAGATTCTGTTGTAGAAGATTCTGTTGTAGAAGGTTCTATGGTAGAAGATTCTGGTGTAGAAGATTCAGTTGTGGAAGATTCAGTTGTAGAAGATTCAGTTGAAGAAGATTCTAGTGTAGAAGATTCTGTTGTAGAAGATTCTGTTGTAGAAGATTCTGTTGTAGAATATTCTGTTGTAGAAGATTCTGTTGTAGAAGATTCTGTTGTAGAGGATTCTGTTGTAGAAGATTCTGTTGTAGAAGGTTCTATGGTAGAAGATTCTGGTGTAGAAGATTCTGTTGAAGAAGATTCTGTTGTGGAAGATTCTGTTGTAGAAGATTCTGTTGTAGAAGATTCTGTTGAAGAAGATTCTGTTGTAGAAGATTCTGGTGTAGAAGATTCTGTTGAAGAAGATTCTGTTGTGGAAGATTCTGTTGTAGAAGATTCTGTTGTAGAAGATTCTGTTGTAGAGAATTCTGGTGTAGAAGATTCTGTTGTAGAAGATTCAGTTGTGGAAGATTCTGTTGTAGAAGATTCAGTTGTGGTAGATTCTGTTGTAGAAGGTTCTATGGTAGAAGATTCTGGTGTAGAAGATTCTGTTGAAGAAGATTCTGTTGTGGAAGATTCTGTTGTAGAAGATTCTGTTGTAGAAGATTCTGTTGTAGAAGATTCTGTTGTAAAGGATTCTGGTGTAGAAGATTCTGTTGTAGAAGATTCAGTTGTGGAAGATTCTGTTGTAGAAGATTCAGTTGTGGTAGATTCTGTTGTAGAAGGTTCTATGTTAGAAGATTCTGGTGTAGAAGATTCAGTTGTGGAAGATTCGGTTGTAGAAGATTCTGTTGTAGAATATTCAGTTGTAGAAGATTCTGTTGTAGAAGATTCTGTTGTAGAAGATTTTGTTGTAGAAGATTCTGTTGTAGAATATTCTGGTGTAGAAGATTCTGTTGTAGAAGATTCTGTTGTAGAAGATTCTGTTGTAGAAGATTCTGTTGTAGAGGATTCTGGTGTAGAATATTCAGTTGTAGAAGATTCTGTTGTAGAAGATTCTGTTGTAGAATATTCAGTTGTAGAAGATTCTGGTGTTGAAAATTCTGTTGTAGAATATTCTGTTGTAGAAGATTCTGTTGTAGAAGATTCAGTTGTAGAAGGTTCTATGGTAGAAGATTCTGGTGTAGAAGATTCAGTTGTGGAAGATTCAGTTGTGGAAGATTCTGTTGTAGAAGATTCTGTTGTAGAGGATTCTGGTGTAGAAGATTCTGTTGTAGAAGATTCAGTTGTGGAAGATTCTGTTGTAGAAGATTCTGTTGTAGAATATTCAGTTGTAGAAGATTCTGTTGTAGAAGATTCTGTTGTAGAAGATTCTGTTGTAGAAGGTTCTATGGTAGAAGATTCTGGTGTAGAAGATTCAGTTGTGGAAGATTCAGTTGTAGAAGATTCTGCTGTAGAGGATTCTGGTGTAGAATATTCTGTTGTAGAAGATTCTGTTGTAGAAGATTCTGTTGTAGAATATTCTGTTGTAGAAGATTCTGTTGTAGAAGATTCTGTTGTAGAGGATTCTGGTGTAGAAGATTCTATTCTAGAAGATTCTGTTGTGGAAGATTCTGTTGTAGAAGATTCTGTTGTAGAAGATTCTGTTGTAGAAGATTCTGTTGTAGAGGATTCTGGTGTAGAAGATTCTGTTGAAGAAGATTCTGTTGTGGAAGATTCTGTTGTAGAAGGTTCTGTTGTAGAAGATTCTGGTGTAAAAGATTCTGTTGTAGAAAATTCAGTTGTAGAAGATTCAGTTGTAGAAGAGTCTGTTGAAGGAGATTCTGTTGTGGAAGATTCAGTTGTAGAAGATTCAGTTGTAGAAGATTCTGGTGTAGAAGATCCTGTTGTAGAAGATTCTGTTGTAGAATATTCTGTTGTAGAAGATTCTGTTGTAGAAGATTCTGTTGTAGAGGATTCTGGTGTAGAAGATTCTGTTGTAGAAGATTCTGTTGTGGAAACTTCTGTTGTAGAAGAGTCTGTTGTAGAGGATTCTGGTGTAGAAGATTCTGTTGTAGAAGATTCTGTTGTGGAAGATTCTGTTGTAGAAGATTCTGTTGTAAAGGATTCTAGTGTAGAAGATTCTGTTGTAGAAAATTCAGCTGTAGAAGAGTCTGTTGTAGAAGTGAGTGGATGGTAAGGGTGATCTAAATGGATGTGAGGGTGGTGATGGTGGTTTGGGCTGTGGGGGTGGTGTGAGTGGTGGGGGTGGTGTGAGTGGTGGTGGTGTGAGTGGTGTGAGTGGTGGGGGTGGTGTGAGTGGTGGTGGTGGTGTGAGTGGTGGGGGTGGTGTGAGTGGTGGTGGTGGTGTGAGTGGTGGATGTGGTGGGGAAGGTGTGAGTGGGGGATGTGGTGGGGGTGGTGTGAGTCGGTTATGTGGTGGGGGTGGTGTGAGTTGGGGATGTGGTGGGGGTGGTGTGAGTGGTCAGGGTGGAGATGGGGGTGATGAGGTTGGTGAGGGTGTTGTGGGTGTTGAGGGTGATGTGGATGGTGTGGGTGGGGAGGATGGAATAGAATATATAGGCCTTGACGTTTCTGTTGTGCGGGATAATGTTGTACAACAGAAGGATCTGATGGGCTTAAGGATCCATTTGCTTTTATTTTGCCGGTTTTAGCCGCAAATAGCAGAATTATTACAAAAAAATCTAAAAATATTCACAGTTATATATTCGGTTTATATTGCGGTATGATATTTCACTTACTCAAGACGTTCATGTTGGCTTATAAGTTTAAACTGAAATAAAATTTACTTTCTCACTGGGCTTATAAACCTTGGTCACACATATTATGAAATGATTGTTGCAATTTGTGGTGGTGATGAATTCCAAACCTAATTTTTTAATACAAATAAAAATAATATTTGAACACTCGTGCGCTCGTTCTACTTTTTATTGTCAATTATTAGAATTGAAGATCTTTTTTAATTAGTTCAAACAGTTTTTCTATAGATTTTGGTATATAAGTACAATTAACCTTTTTTTTGTAAAAACTAATATTAATTATATAAATAAAATATTTTGTTTATTTTTATTTTGGGTTTAAATCATTTAAAAAATAAGCAGTTATTAAAACAGTTAATCACACTATAGAAAAAAGTCTGATGTGTATAAGCTTTAGCGTTATTTAAGAATTTTTATTTAATATAATTCATTTTATAGGAATTAAATGATTTAAATCATCCCAATTTAGTTCACACCTTCACAAAATAATTAACATACATTTTACAGAAATGTGTTCAATAACCCATATGTTGCAATATTTATCTCTGGTATAGACGGGCAGTATATATTGTATTGTGCTTCCTAAAACAAACAAGTAGACATATTATACCCTTTGATGGTTGGGAATTGTGTTTAGATTTCAAAAACTAAATGTTTAATAATAGTAAAATAAGTTGAATGCATTCTGCAAAAAAGGTTTTTGAGGTATTGTCAATGATATCAATTTATATTTATGCAATAAAATTTTAATAACTAATATTATTTTATAAGAAGAAAATAGATTTTTTATTACATTTTACAGTCCTTTGCGATAAGTCTAAAAACGACCCCAACGTAAAAAAATGTAGCAACTGTGGCGGCAATCACACTGCCAATTATAAAGGATGCCCTATCGTATGCTATCGTCAAGCAGTCGGTTCGACCGAAAAGTAATCCCACTCAAATCCAGGTAACAAATCAAGTAACTACTAATGACATTTAGGCTCCGCATCCTAGTAAGTCCTACGCTTAAGTCCTAAAATCAAACCATGTGCCAATGCAAGGTGCTTAGCCAATTAATGATGAAACCCCAGTTTCTAATTTAAGTCGTCTAGAAAAAACAATGGAAACATTAGTGCAAACAGTAAATAATTTTACGAACACAATGGGTAATATGATGCAGGAAATTCTTCGAATGCAATCAATGTTATTGCAAGCTGTACATAACCAGCGTTACCGTTGTGATACTAAAGTATCAATTTGACCCTTTTTCGCCGGTCTTGATACCTTTTATGACCCTTTTTTTAAATTATACTTTTGTATCATTTGCACCTATTTTGTGCTACTTTTTTTACCCTTTTTTTAAATGGCACTCACATTTTGTTTTTTTTTTTGTCAACACAGCTGAACGTTAGTGCTAAACAAAAGAAGCACAGCCGCGAATAACGTTTTAAGTTACAAAATAGTTATTTTTCAAGAGAGCAAAAAAAACTTTTTTAACAGGCAAGATTATTAATTTTTAATTTTTTTTAGATTATTAAAAATAATAATAATAAAAATTTTTATGCAAAATATCAACAAATTTAAAATTTAAATTACATGCAAATTTACAGTTTATAACTTTTTTTAGTGGAAAAACGTTTCATATCCACAATCACGATGTCATTTAAAACGTTCTTCCACTACGCAAAGCATCATGACTGGTGGCTTTTAAAACGTTATTCCTCGTTTCAAAACCATTTACTTTGTATCATTTGTAAGCAACTTACAACGTTCTTCCACTAGCTGACTCTTTGCATGTAATTTTTAAGGGCTTTAAGGTGCATCATTTTGGTTGATTTGAGGTTTAAACAGTGTACGAGAGTAATGTTAACGATAATCTGCAAAAAAACAGTTTCTGCAAAAAGTGGCTTTTACAACGTTATTCGCGGCTGTGCTTTAAATGTTTTCGAAATAAGCGGATATGGAGGAATGAACTTCAAGTGATGATTTAATACCGAAATATAGAATTCTTAAAAAGGTAGTTAGTATTCGTAAAAAGTTTGTGTTATGACTTCTAAATTAGATTTTCGATAATAAAGTACAAATTAAAGTACAATTTCCCTAATAGCAAACATAACTCATATACGAATTTAGTATTTTTTTATTTATTGAATAACTTATGGTGGTTTCTTTTCAAAAAAAAATGTGACATTTTATTAAAAAAAAATGCAATTATGTGTTTGTTTCTTAAAAATGTGTTGGTTTCTTAAAGAGAAGCAAGTTTTATGATAAAAAATTCACCCTTAAGAATGGCATAAAGCATTGAACTTTTCGCCCTCTTTTAAATCGACAATGTTAAGAGTGCCCTGTAAAATAGGTGAGTTAGGTTTATGTATGGGGCTGTTTTTAAAACGACGACGATTGCCTCAAAGAGCAAAAATTTAAAAACTCGAAAAAGTTTGCAAATTAGCGCCATCAAATTGATTCAAAGTCTCCTAAACTAACAGAAATTAAAAAAAATGGTAAAAATTGCTGAAATTTTCAAATATTTGATAACAGCGGTATGATAGCTAAATCGAGTATTTATTAAAAATTTTAAAACTTTATTAAAGTTTCAGAAAACTTACAGGAAAAAATCAGCTCAATCCTGAACAGCACTAAAATTCGCGAATGATTGTAAAATTGGAAACAAACCCTAAAATTTACTTGAAATCGCTAAATCGGTAAAAAAGAAAATGTCGGAACATAACATAAAAGGTGTTAAAGAAATGAGTTATAATGATGAAGAACAAATTTTTGGTCAGGTTTTAAAAACAGGAAAGAGCATTCCATACAAAATCTTACTTTTTTAAGCACCTGAAATAAATAGTTTTCGTTTGTTTATAATAAACTTGGTCTTATTTTATTTATTCAAATGAAAAATACTGCTTTTAAAAAACTTGACCCCTTTTTTATTGAAATACCCTTTTTTTGACCCCTTTTTCTGGAAAATCCACTTTTTGTGACCCTTTTCGAAAACTTCCAACGGTAACCCTGTACATAACAACCCAGGCAGAAAAAGACAATCACCACGACGCTGTGCCGACGTTGCAGGGGGTACTATCAACTTCTATACAACGCACAGTGGGGCCAATTGCATGAAAAGTGGCGATTAATTCATAGAAGTCGTAATTTAAAAAAAAAAAAATATTTTTTATTAATGGATATTTATAAATACATAAAAAACCTACATTTAAAAACCTACATGAAAAAACACATTTTTTAACCCTTTATGGGCCATTTTGTGTTCTGTAAAAAATCCTCTTTTTTCACATTTTTTGCTGTAACTTTGGAACGGTGCGCTATAAATTATTCAATTAAATTGCAAATTAAAGCATACTAAATGTATTTTAAGAAAAATAAGTAATATTTTTAAAAATAATAAGGAATAAATATTTTATATGTATTTCTATTAGAAAATTTTTAAATTAAAATCATACCTTTTTTCTCGAAATTTTAAAATTTTGCTCAAAAATGAAACATTTGAAAATCTAATTGTTTTTTTATTGATAAATAACCATAAACACACTATTTAAAAAAAATTTAATTAAATTCGGTTATTCAATTTTTTTTTTTTTTTTTTGAAAACAACAATTTTTTATTATAATCATTATTACCTTCAATGTTAGTATTTACTTCACATTCAATTTCATAATCATAAATTAATTCGTTACAATAATCTTAATCTTCATCTCCATCTTCATCATTGCTATTTTGATTGCTGGGAAGTACAAGCAACTCCAATGCAGATTTTGGCATTAGCTCTTTTTTCTTTTTAGAACTATTGTTCATGCTTGTTATAAACGGATCTGAACTTAAGAGAAATCTATTAAAGATATCTTCCATTGCTTTTTCTCGACTGCATTTACGGGCAAAATTCTCCCTATAACTTTTAAAATCTTTATTTCTGGCTTCCTGAGACTCTTCGGTTAGCTGACCAATTGGCAATGACGATAATGATATAATTTCAGGCCCATGAATAAAATATTTGTGAAGAGTAGGAGGCATATAGTACCATGGATATTTTTTCACAAATAGCCTGGCAGTGTTATTAGCGAAGTTTGTAAATTTTTCAATGTTGACCTCAATACCACTAGAAACTACAATTAATATTGTGTGCATATTTTTGATCAACTCTAAATCAATATTAGTAATTTCAGCAGATACTTCTGCATTCTTTAAAAAACGTCTTGCAGTATTCCCGTCATTAGAGTTACCAAAACCAGGTTTTGGTTGATCAATGATCAATCCCGTTCTCTTTTTTTAAATTCGCGTTGAATACGACTTTTAGTTTCAGCAATAATTTTTTTTTCTTCGTCACTTTTTGCCTGCCATTTTTGAATTGGAAGTTTATATGCCAAGTGAATAAGACATTCAAAAAATCTTATCCAGCCATGTAGGACAGACAAACCGAACTCCATGAAGTCTACGTTGGAATCTCTAGAAATCATTTGTTCAATATTGTTGAACTCCTTGCTGGTAGCGCCACATATGTAGCACTTTTGTGTGGACTTTGTGTCTGTAATCGCGTTACACACTTTACCGTCAATCATAACGAGAATTAGTTTGTGGTTCACTTTTATCTTTCTTTCTCCAACTGATATCACTGTATCGATAAGAGCATTTTTTTCTGTCTCCACTCTTTCTCTTTCTGTTTTAATACTGTTGACCGTTTCTTTCATAAATTCAATTTTTAATGGCCTGCAAAACCTAGTTGAAGACGGTTTTTACAAACTAATTTTAATGGTACAATTGACGTAATAAATACAGAAGAATCAGATGCATTACTGTCATGAAAGGCTTGTTTGTAAGAACTATGCCCTGAACTTCCGTCAAAGCCCCACTTAGTGCATTTTTAACCGACAAAAGGCGTTCAGTGGTATGATCCAATATTCCTTGTAGGCTAACTTGCGCTGATGTTTCAGAAATTTTCATTTGTTCTCCCTTTGGGTAACATTTTTTCTTAGCTCTTTGGACCAATTTATATGATGGAAATTTCTCAGGTGCAACCTTTCTAATAACATTATATTGGTGGCGACTTAGCTTCGCTTCTACCAAAACGGACAGAGCTTCATCCGGAGTTAACTGCTGTGGTGGTACCTGTTCTATACTTTTTCGGTATTTTTTGGCTTTTGTTGGAGATGATATTATTTCCTTAACAATTTTCGACTCATCTATTTTTCCAGCAGCTCTCAAGCTCATTTTTGTGGCGTAAGCCAAAACAGGCAAAGAAATTTGATCTCTTATGTCTTTACATTTCTTAACTTTTGTTTTTTCTTTGCACTCTTCAAATGAGAGATCATTGCGACCTCTTTTTTGTTGTGGTTCTGGTGGTGGACTGAATGAGATTGAGGCATCCAGCCAATTCTTATTATTTTTTACAAAAATTTCATTCTTTCTATGACATTTTTGCCACCGAATCTCATAGCTAGAGCAAAAATTATGAAACCTTGTCATAAAATCTACCATATCCGAAGGGTCGACACGTTTTATTACTTCCCATCTCAAAAGTTTAAATTTATCCTGAAGTGATTTAGGTTCTGCACTCCTCATAAAATTATGCAACTCATGACGAGGAATGAAAATTGTTTTGGGACATGTTCCTAAAATTAATAAGATTTCTATTCGTTTAAAATTTGCAAAAAGTAATTCCTTTAACCCTGTACCGAATAATTTACACTTTCACAACACTTTAAATATGTAACATCACATCACAAAACATTGACAGCTTAAACAATAAATAAACGTGTCAGTACCGAATCAATAATACCCTACGGATGGATAGAAATTCTTAAAAATGTATTATCATTATATTAGTAGATTGATATCACCAGCTTAAAACAAAATTAAAACTTTACTCGTATGATGCATGTATATGACCAACATTTATTATGTAGGACTCAAATAAATGACAATAATAAATAGGGATGGGAGCGTGACCTCCTTCAATTTTTCAAAATAGTGCACTTGTGCCATATACAATTTTCTAATAATTTAAAATTAACAAATGTTTAAGTAAAATTCATTGAAATATCATAAACACATGTAAAATAATTTAATTAGTTTTATTCATAGTAAATAAACCAAACATACGCAATCACGTGAGCATGCGTGAATTAAAGTTACTCACACCCCCATCTCTAATTAACAACACATTTTTTAGCTACAATAACAACTACTATAACGAAAATAATGACAAAACAAAGTAAAAACAACTTGATGTTTTGTTTTGTTTTTTTTTTTTTTTTCATATTTGTGGATTTTTAGCATCTTGAGTTATTTCACAAAAACAAGCATAACTCAAAAATCGCAAAAAATCGCAAAAAAATATTTTGGGGTTTATTAGTTGAGATCTGATATTATAACACTATATAGACGATTTTACGCAAGCTCACGAACAAAGTTGTTGAAACTCTATATATAAATCAAAAATAGCCCATTTTTGGGCTAATTTTATTTTATTAACATTTAATATTTTTAAAACATTTATTTAAACAAAAAAACATGTACTATATAGTAAACTACCTGAAGTTGACGGTTCCATTATAAAAATTTAACTTTTAGAAGTATTAATAGAAAAAATTATCAATTGAAATATCAAAATTTTCACTTTTTTTCAATATGCACAAAAAAAATAACAATTATTCAACTTTAAGTGCTCACTTCAACTAAAGCAAACAACTTAAAAGTATAATTTTTGCAATTAGTGGTGCAGAATTTTATCCACTTTCACCCGGTACCAAACACGATCATGAATTTTAAAGTTCATATTTTGAATTAATCGCCACTTTTCATTCATTTGGACCCAATGTGCAACGTACCGTTTACCAAATTTACAATGTTGTCACAATATTAAAATGATAACACCAAATGTGCGTCTTCCTACTCTTCTTTTTAGTGTAGTCACGAATTTATAATGTAGTCACAACCGTTTTTCGACTCTTAATTTCAATATTGTTACATATATAAATAAACAAGCAAACATTTTTATATTTTCTAACCTAAAATAGTTTTTGTATTTTCATTTTAATACGACACTATTAAATTAATAAGACTAAATTTTTGTATAAACATACAGCGTTGTAGCGGTATAGAATTATTATAAAACACGTTATTAGAAAATAAAGTTTTAATTCTTGTATATACAGCCATGTCACAGAGTACAATTCCGTTCGGAAACGGAATTCATTCCGTATTTTGGTGCTTCAGAAAATGACGAAAAAATGTTTCGGAATGAAACCATTTTTGTTTACATGAACGGCATGGGAGTTGTCTGTATCTGAAAGGCCATAAAACTATCAAAATACACTTTCTATCAACAAACAAATATGTTTTCTTCAATTCCGAACGGAATTGTACTCTGTGACATGGCCCATAAAGTGTTGTTGCGGCATAGTTCTATGGTAAATACGACTTAAAAAAACTACAGTCATATATTTGTATTTAGGGTGTTGTACCGGTGTTGAATCTTATTTAAAAACGGTATTAAAAAACTAAGGTTGTAATTTTGTATCTACAGGGTTGCGATGGTACCATATTTTTGGTAGAGTTACAATTTTGTATTTACAGGGTTGTGGCGGTGCATAATATTTAGAAGAGTCGTCATTTCTGCCCGGGAAGCCATGAACTGTTAAAAAATTTGTTTTTGGAACGACATGCGCCAACATAAAAATGAATTAGAATACTTTCTTAAAAATAAACAAATTGATGTTATTTCTGCCATTTTGATAAAAGCCCAAATCAAACACTACTTAATGTATGATCATTGTGAAGATTTTCTCCAAGCAACGAATATCTGTATTGAAGAGCTAAATCAAAACATATTAATTTCTTCTTTATACTCTTCACCTAGATTTTCCATATCAGAAAGCCAATATTATAAACATTATAAATCATTAGGACCCTGTTTCCTGCCACTGGCGATTATAAAGCTAAACATACCTTCTGGGGGTCATGACTTGTAACAATAAAGGGTCGTGATTTGTTTAACACAATCTCTAAAATAGGGTTAAATGTTGTCGCGAGCGGACAACCAACATATTGGCCTACCGATCAGCAAAAAATTCCAGATATTATCGATTTTGGCGTGGTTAAAACATCCCCACAGAAACGATTCATGTTCAAGCTTCCTTAAAGTTATCTTCCGATCACACACCTACAATTGTAGTTGTAATGAATCCAAACAGAATTGCATCTTAATCTGGTTACTTAGTCCCAATTTACACTAGGGACATTTCTTGCCGGACATTTTTTGAATTCTCTTTTAATCTTACCTGAAGCGTTTACATATGAAACATTAGAAGTCAGACAGAAATTAATACTTGTATGTAAACTACGAAAAGTAAGAAAGAGAAATGAAAAAATGTCCAGTACAGATAGTCATGTACTACACACTCTACCTTTTCGACCCCTCGCCATCAAACTTCGTCTGTCCGGCAAGAAATGTCCCTAGTGTAAATTGGGACTTAGCGACGTCAGCCACACATATCAATTGGTTAAAGTATAAAAAATATCTCAGTACCCATTGCACAGAAAATATTCCGCATAGTACACCGGAGAATGTGGATCTCTCTATTGCTAATTTTGACAGTTATCTTAAACTAGCTGTTCAACATTCCAGCAATACCTTCCAAAAACAAAAAATAATAAAATATATTCTACAGATGTCGAGCGGCTCTTGACTGAACAAGGGGAGCTCGAAGAGAGTTGCAATTGTACAGATCCCCTCAACTTAAGAACTTATTAAAATAGGGCACAAAAACGCTAAGAAAGTTATTGCAGACTCAGAAAACGGCTTCTCTGGAAAAATATCTAAAGGACCTAGATGCAACTCTACAATTATACTATTCTTTATGGCGTTCAGCTAGAAATCTAATAAATCCAGTTATCTCTAAGGGTGCGTACAGAGTGGACGCTTGTTGCCGAGGCGAGCCGACTGACGCTTAGTGCGAGAACTTGTTCATGCGAGAAACAAGCGCATGTTTTATGTATCTTTGTTTATTTTATTTCATTTTCGATGAAAAAGCTATCATAGTTTTTTCGTCAACAGGTTAGCGCCTGCAATGTCTTTTTAATTTTTCTTAAAGATTAGAAATCGTATCGGCCACCAAATTTTTTTAATGATAAACTGCAGCCGTATTCTGTAACACGCTAAAGTTAAATCTCTATCGCTTAAAATCTATAAAGTTGATTAAGCAATATTTGGCTACGAATGCAATTCTGTAACGTGCAGTGCTAAATTCCACATTGCCATAAAAATTTAATTCGCCGCAATTTTAGCTTTTAATGTAATCGCTAAAAATTTTACATTTTGTATTCTCTAAGGCATTTTAGCGATCGAGATTTAGCTTTAGCTTAGCGAGTTACAGAATATGGCTACTGGTCTATGGAAAATTGAATTTAATTTTGAAAGAAAAAAATCGATAATTGTCTTAAAGCTACAACGGAAATCAGATCAAATTTAAAGATTGATAGAAATTCTGCACACTTTAAAATACTAAAATTACAGAAAAATCCCCCTCTCCACCCGTCTTTTAAACAACATACCTAAACAGCAAGGTTGGCAACCGATACCGATACCAATACCGTTTAAATTGAATACCGATATTGATACTGATACCGAGTTAGTTTTTTGCATAAAATACCGGAAAAATCGTTTAGGTATTAAAAAAATATATAATTTTTTAAATAGAAAAAATATTATAAGTGGTAATGAAAAGTATTTTTGTTTACTTGACGCTCTATGGTTGTAACACTGTTATTGTTTTCTAACAACTCTTGGGGTATTCACAAGGTAGTCATAAAGTTGTAAAGACTGCTGTGGGCACCCGCTTTAAATTTAGATTTCTACTGTACAGTTATGACGAATCAATGAACACAGCATTAAAATTTTAATTTCCTGTGAAACACAACAATATTTTTCTTTAAACAATTGTAAACTATTGGACATTAAGACTTTCTTTGTTACAAGATTTAAAAACGATTCGTAATGATTCATTTGAAAGTTTCACAATTAAGGGTTGTGAACAACCTCTCCACCGGAGATGCCTGACCGCCGATATGACTATGATATGATATGATATGATATGATATGATATGACACCTTCAGAATGGATATTGACATTAATCCAATGAAAAATTACATTTAAAGGCAACCAATGTATTCTTTCATTGGATTAATTAAGAATGTTACATTAACCCCCCCGTTAATGAAATGTTTTATAAAATCAAAGAACATTTTACATTATTTTAATGGCAATCGTTTAAAGAAATTTTTTGTTTTTTTATTTTAATATAAATGTTATTTATATGAATTTTTAATATGTTCCCAGTAAAACCTTCGCCTACAAAATGATGTGTTGGGTAATCAGAAAAACATAAGAGCACTACATACAATTCTACTGAAAGAACCACTGAATTTAACAAGGGATGTCCCAAAATGAACCCATTAATAAGTAAGTCATTATTTTTTTACCTGCATACATCCAGAAAAAAGTAGTTATAGAAGTTGTTATAGATCTAGTTATAGAAGAAAGCTATAAAATAATGAGTTAAAGAAGCTATTCATTTTGAAAAAGTAGGCGAAGTTCATAACTTTTTTTTTGAGTGCAAAATACTACTCCAGTACCACGTGGGGAATTTCGTCCTGATTATAAAAAACTGTATTTTAGGTTGATTCGCTGTAAACAGCTTTCGCACCAAAAGGGATTTCTCAAGAGCCTTAAATTTATATTTGTTTAAAAATTATAAATCTATTTTTTTAAAGTTAAAATGAATAAAAAAGTCTGGAAATTTTAAGATATAAGCTTTAAGTTTAATGTGCGTAAGGTTTTACATAGTGGGGATATATCATGCCCCACCTTAATCGCACGCTCGGTCATATATTGCAGTGCTGGTGATCTTAAGTTTTAGACGGTTCTCTTAACCAGTGCATTGAGAAACATTCGTAAGCGTTTGTGAAGTTTATTAAATATTTATTTAATGTTGTATTTAATTTTTTTTTATCACAACAGTTGGAGATGATTTTGTATAAAGAGTCATAAAAGAAAAAAAAAAATTTAAACAATTTAAAGGAAGGTACTTTTTCCTCTTAAATAATCGGTATTTGATATTTTTTGTATTCGACTTCTGAAAAATGACTTGCTATCGAAGATTATATGGATAAGAATTTAAAAAAAAAATATTTAAGACAGGTACAACTGTTTTAATAAAAAGAAATATATACGAGTATATAAAAACAAAACTTCAACTCTTTTGGGGCGGAAACTTTTTTCACGATAGAAGAAAAATTCCACCATATTTTTTAATGTTTTTTCATGCCCCATACGGTTTTGCGGTAGTATTTTTGATATTTGCAAAAATTGCAAAAAGTTACCACCCTAATGTTCAATGACATAAATTCATTAAATTAATAATTAAATTTGGTCGTTTATTAGTTTAATGATTGTTTTGTTATGGTTATATATTTTATGTTTCAAAAAGATTTTGTTATTCGTGCTTAATACCCAGTTTTTATTTTTGACAAAAACACTTGAAATTTATTGTTGATGGAATAAGCTATTCCTATGCGCATTTCACTGGTTGCTTAGGCCAGATCATCAGGAAACTTCATCTATAAAGATTTTAGAAAAACTAAAGATATTAAACCAAATAAAACTACTATATTTGTTATACGTTTAACAGTTTTATTTACTTTAATATCTTTAGTTTTTCTAAAATCTTTATGGATGAAGTTTCCTGATGATCTGGCCTAAGCAACCAGTGAAATGCGCATAGGAATAGCTTATTCCATCAACAATAAATTTCAAGGGTTTTTGTCAAGAATAAAAACTGGGAATTAAGCACGAATAACAAAATCTTTTGAAATTAAAATGTAGTATTCCCAAAAATTGAAATTATATATTTTATGTTTATTTATTTTAGCCGTTTTTCAATGTGCGTTTGGAGTTGTTGTGAATTTTTTTTCTATTCCTGTTTGAAATCATCAAGGTTTATTAATTTTATTTCTTTTACATCATGGTGTGCTCTATTTTTATAAGCTTACCTTTAAGTTAATCGTACTTATTTAATTTTCCAGCCCGCGAGGACCGGCATCTGCCTTTTTTAAACTTTTCTGGCTTGAACTACTGCGTACATTTTGTGCATTTAAATTAACAATTAAAGAAAAGTGGATGTGAGCATATTTTTCTCTTGTATTTTTTTCATTCGCGTTATTTGTTTTTGAACCTAAATATTTCTTACGTGGGACCAACTATGTCATTTGTATTAATGGGTGGCATTGATATTAAGGAATCGGATACTCTTGATGTTCTGGGCATGAGAATACAGTGCGATGTCCGCTAGAATAAACACGTTTTCAAAGTGTCGAAAGAGGCATTCAAGTGTTTAGGTTTTTTAAAACGGTGCAAGAATTACTTCACTTCCTCCGATCTCCTTACTATCTATACCACCTATATCCGACCGAAGATGGAATACAACTCCCATATATGGGCAGGGGCTTCAAAGTCTATTTTGAACCTTCTGGACCGTGTACAAAGGAGGGCTCTGTGGGTTGTCGGAATGTGGGTTGTGTGACACTTTTCTATCGATATTACCATGGGAGGTGTTCCACTGAGATAAGTGAACTTATTCCACCCGCCCGAGTACTTCTTCGTAATACTCGCTCATCCAGTGGATCACATCCGTTTGTAGTCGATTGTCCTGTGTTTCGCACAACGCATTATAGAGAAAATTCGTTTTTCAGTCGAACTATCCGTATGTGGAATAAACTTCCCGCAGAGGTCTTTCCCGGTACTTATAATTTATTAAGATTCAAGTCAAATGTCCACAAACACAATTCCCTCTTTCCTCCTTCCCAAACCTTATTTTCCTGATCAACACAATGCACTGCATATATAGGGGGCATCCCCTGAGTGTTGGTTTATCGTTAAAAAAAAAAAAAAAAAAAAAAATACATATGCATTTCTATCGTCAAAAATGGAATTAAAAGAACGTTTTTACAACAGTTTTATAGGCAGAAAATTTTTTAATTTTAAGTATTTTGAAGTTAGAGAACCTTGTCTTGTTTTCATTGATTTAGTGAAATTTTTCATAGAAAATATAAAGTTTCCTTTATTTCATTAACTTAAAAATATTTGAATATTATAATTAAGATTTCCATTTAATCTTAAAGAACCTATTAAAATAATGTTTAACAATAAAATGAATTTTTCTTTTGAAAGCGATATTAAGTTGTCATTAATTTAATGAAAAATTTTAACGAAATTACGAAACTCAATTTCGCAGTGTTAACGAAATTGCTGCATTTTATTTGTAGAATATCATTGCCGTAATGAAATTTTTCATTTGATTAAAGAAAAAAAAATTGTATGAAATTGATTCATTTGATTTATGAAGCATAATGTTTTGAGTGTAACTATGATTAAATCATAGAATGTAACATGAGATAACCAACAACATTGCATAGTAATTTTTAGGTGTGGCGTTTGACAGTTCAAAATACAAAAGTTCAAGTATAAAAACATTCGGTCAGATTTCTGAAGGGCCAAATACACTTATCAAAATACTCATCAAGCCTTTTGCTAGTATTTACAAAAATTTGTTTCTATGTGTGCATCCGACGATGCTGGATCTAGAATCCAAAAATTTTCGTAAATAGATGTGAATTCGGTCGATATTTCCGAATACAAAACATCAAATATTTTTGCCAAGTTTACCTTCTTAGATTTTCGATACAAAAATTTTTATGGGGAAATTCGATCCTTTGTAAAAAGCAATTAAGAAGTGGTCTTACACTACGATTTTCAACTGTGTGTCTAGTGGAATTGACTCCGTTTTAGTCGAAAGAAAATTTTGCGGCGGCTCAACTCAATTAAAAGTAAATGACGTTTTAGTTAGAGTGTAAACATATGTATCAAAAAGCTTTAAAATAAAAGAAGCAAATATAAAAAACAAATTTTTTATTTACGATGCTGGATCTAGAATCCAAAAATTTTCGTAAATAGATGTGAATTCGGTCGATATTTCCGAATACAAAATATCAAATATTTTTGCCAAATTGCTAAGTTGACCTTCTTAGCTTTTCGATACAAAAATTTTTATGGGGAAATTCGATCCTTTGTAAAAACCAACTAGACCACTTAGTTGGTTTTTACAAAGGATCGATTTTCATTTACTGGCGGCATGAAATAACCCCCAAAAATATAACCCCCCAAAAAAATAATGAAATAACCCCCCAAAAATTTGTACAGAGAACAACAAAAACGATTTTTGGGCGGTTATTTCATTTTGTTTGGGGTGTTATTTCATTTTTTTAATTGGGGTATTATTTCATATGAAATTATACCCCAAAAAATCATTATGAAATAAAGCTCCAATATATTTTTTGGGGGATTAGTTCATTTTCAAATTTATAATGAAAACGTTTTTGGGCGCAAGGATTTATCCACTTTGGTATACAGAACACCGGCTTCGGTAAAAAAAGCTGCTCTGCATAGCCGGCCTTTGGCCGGGCGCAATGGTTTTCTTCTATATGGTATACCAAACACCGGCTTCGCTAACTAAAGCTTCTCTGCGTAGCCGGGTCGAGTCGGTATTTGTATACTATAGAGGAGAAAATCCTGGCGCTATGCAGAGAAGCTTTAGCTAGCGAAGCCGGTGTTTGTTATACCATAGAGGAAAAAGTCATTGCGCCCGGCCGAAGGCCGGCTATGCGGAAAAGCCATAGTTGGCGAAGCTTATGTTTGTTATATCATACCATTATATATATCGCGTGATTCTTTAAAACAAAACTGTATAATTAATTGTATTACATATATTGGGCCTTTATTTCATTTCAGAAATTGGGGTTTTATTTCTTATGAAATAAGCCCCCAAAAATTAGGGAATTATTTCATTTATGTTTGGGGCGTTATTTCATTTCGTTGGGGGGCTAATTTCATTTTCAAAAAGGGGGCTTTATTGCATATGTAATAAGGCCCCACGCTTTGGGGGGTTATTTCATTATTTTTTTGGGGGGTTATATTTTGGTGTGTTATTTCATGCCGCCGAATTAACTCCGTTTTATCAAAAAAAACAAATTTTTTAACTATTGTTGAAATTGAATGTTTACTTAAAAACTTGAAATAACACTTGAATAACCATATCATATACTTCAATGCTTTTAGTTTTTTTTGTTGAACTCATTTAAGTTTATGTATTTTCATATATAAAAAAAACAAACATTGAAAGTCTGAGGAAAAATTAGAGCAGGATTTGTTTTTGTCAAATTTTCAATAAATATACTACATCCACACAACATTCTTAGAAAATATGAAATTAACGTCAAATTGCTGTGACAACAACTTAAAACTGTTGTCGACAACGACTTAAATACTTTCGAAATGAAAACAATTCAAATTGCAACATTATTAAATAATTTTTTTTCATGAAGAGAAGATAGAGAGTGGCTTATACCCACTTTCTGGCATATAATTGAGGAAAGACGCATAGCAAAGCAGTTACTGTTAAACAACCTGGATCCAATCAGATGTCCCGAACGGAAAGCACACTTTAGGTTTCTGGAGGCCGAAAGCGGCAGCAGTTGTGGAGATATGAAGACGGTTTTTGAAATTATTCGAAAACTCGAACGATTGCACCAGAGGAACAAATACTCCGTTGGAAGAACATTTTCAGGAAATTCTAAATCGGCACGTCATACCGCCAAAGGTACGAGTAAATCCAAATTTCTAACACTCCCAGTCTACAGAAACAATGTCAGCGTCAACTCCGGATATCGGAGAAATTACTCACGCTATCACACAACTAAAAAATGGAAAATCCGCTGGAATCGATAATCTCGCATCTGAATTTTATAAAGCGGACTCCCAATATTATGGCCGATGTACTGCCATCGCTATTTTATAAAATATGGCACGCCGAAACTATTCCATAAGAGTAAAGTAAGAGCCGAATAATCAAAATCCAAAAAAAGGAACATGTGTGAAGATACCCAGGCAAAAATTTCGACACTTCTAAATATTATGTACCGCCACAACCCTGTAAGGGCAAAATTGTGACGCTACCAAAAATATGGTACCATCACAACACTGTAGATATAAACACAGTAAAAAATGTGCTCCAAAAGAAGCAGGTTTTTTGTATGAATTTATACCTCAAATGGCTTCAAACCTGCTGATGGGATGCCTGATTTTTGTATGGGGTGTTTCCGGTTTGGAGGACTATTTTCTGCTGACAATCGGGCCTGTTCTGAAAATCACGTGATTTCAAATCACGTGGTTTTGAAATCACGCGTGTGACTTTGTGGTGTTCTGAAATTCATAACGTTTTTGTGTTTCTCGTTGTGCTTTCGGCAATTAAAGATCACACAAAAACACATCAAAACGGGACACTAAAATATCACACGTGTGATTTAAGAAGGCACATATGATTTAAAATCACGTGATTTTAGTAAAAGTGATTTGCAGAACAGGCCTGAATAAGCGCTTTTTATAGCATGCAAACAAAGCGCTCCTAAAGTGCTTTTTTAAGGACTTACTATATTAACATATTCAGGGGTGTGCTGGAAATCGTAAAACGCAAGAATTTGGAAGTTGTTTTTTATACACTTTTAATCTAATTTTTATAATTTTTGTTATACAATTATAAATTTAATAGAGAAATATTTGTGTAATAATCGTCATAAAATTCTTTTATTATAGAAATCTTTTTAAAAACCGACGTTTAAAATTCTTGCGTTTTCGATTTCCAGCACACCCCTGATTCATTAATGTTTTGCTTTTACCTGTTTAAATGCCTTTTTCAATCATTTTCGTAAACGAAAATATATTTTTATTGTTTACGCTTTAAAACCTTCTTCGTTGCCAGCACTAAAATAACAGCTTTTTTGTATGTTTTATTCTTTATCATTTACTGCTTTATAAGAGCTCTCTAATTGAAGCGCTTGATTATGCGCTTTTTCTCTGTAGTGCTTCAAAAAACCCAAATATTTTTTAGTGGGAAATTACAACTTTAGTTTTTTAATACTGTTTTTAAATAAGATTCAACAACCCTAAATACAAACATATGACTGTAAGTTTTTTAAGTCGTATTTACCATAAAACTATGCCGCTACAACACTGTATATACAGTAGTTTTGACTTAACTGCCTTTTATTTACGTGCACTTTTGAGTTAACTGCACAAAATTGATCATTTTTGGCATTATTCTTTATAATCCCATGCACTTTCTTTACATGCATATTTAAGATAAGTGCCCAAAATTTTTGGCATTTGAAAATTATTTTCATACAAATAATTTAAGTTAGCTGCACTTTGACTTAACTGCCCAAACTACATATTTTCTGTAATTATTCTTCAAAATCCTTGTTTACGTGCATTTTGTATACCTGCACATATTTCATACACAGAGAAAACAGATTCGTGATCGCCAATCGAATTTCGTCGGTTGCATGTACTATCACACAATTCCGTTACAATTACTGAAAATTTCAATGCTTAGCATAATATTTTTGATAGCAACAACTGAATTTAAGTACACTTTCAATTATAACAACAGATATTGTTAGTTGTTAGTATGGTTTTTAGAAAACAAAAATATGCTTACACCCGAATATATGATGGATGCAACTAAATTAACAAATAATTGGTGTTCATAACAAAAGATTTGATTGTCTTTATCAATATATTTTTTTAACCGGCTACATAAACCATTTTCCCGTTTTATTAGAAAGTAAATCAAAATGATTCCATTAAACTCCATGTTTTGTTAGTATATTTATTTATTAATATTTTTATGTATAGCTTACAAATTATTTAATTTTATATAAACACATACTTGCAGCTTTCCACATCATCCAACGGATTTCCAAAGGTGTACAGCGTATCCCTTAATGCACCAACACAAACAATTTTTAGCTTCAGTTCTATGGAATTACTTTCATCAATGTCGTCTGGTTCTAGTGTCTGAAGTAAAATAGAATAATTAACATGGGGTTTTTACAATACGAACAGTGATTGAAGCTGTAAATTAATATGAAAATCACTAAAAAACTGAGCGATTTTCATATAATGTACTTATAACAATCCAATGTACACGCGGAGCAAAATATAAACAATATGTACATGTATATGTATTGTACATATGTATTTATGTCTAAGATATTGCCCAGCATCGGATGTTTGTTAGAAGCTTGTCTAACTCCTCAAAGAATCTTCTGATGATTATCTGATGAGTAGCAATAATAAAAACTTCTAAATTTTTGATTTATTAGTTTTTTTATACATTTTCTGACACGCTTTCCTTTTAATCTTGGAATGAACCTTTTGCGGCTCTCCTTATGAGTCATATAACAATTACTGAGCTACCTAAATAAGAGCGTTTTTAAAACATGAAAATTCACTTGTTAATACAATTTTATTTAAACAAGCCGACGTAAGGATCTGCCAAATAAAATTTTCCAACAGGATTGTTGTTGAATTCCTGATCTAAAGGTTTGTTTCGTATAAATTGTATGAAAAAGAAGCTTGATGCTCTTGTTTAGGTGGCTCAGTTATATATGTAAGCATTCCACAAATTGCAAGGGAATTCCTACAAGACTCTCATAAAATTCTTGATGTGCTTTCTGAAATCCTCATTAGAAAATCTTTGCAGAAATCTCAAACGAATTCGCCTACGATCAATACACTGTGCAACAAAACAAATTAGCCTTAATACTTGCAACGCGAAATAAAACAACAATATCGGTAGAGCAAATCTGTCAAAGGGTTTTGAAAAGTTAACTTGGGTTCCCGAAATATGGGCCCCTAAGGTTTTGGAATTTTATGAAAAGGCGTTTGGTATAAGTCAAAAACATATACTAAATGTACTTCTGAGCTAAAAAATAATTTCAGTAAAATCGTATGGCGGTTCTTTTCTTATGATATATTAACCCTCTATCACTCATTTTAAGGGGTAATTTTTGTCCTTTTTTAAACTTCCCAACAAAAGTATTCTAAAACGGCACTTTAAAGGGTTAAAATGTTCCACGAATATTTTTGCATCAAATTTTACTAGGGGTCTTCTAAGAACAAAAGTTCGTGCAATTTATATAAAACGGGTTTAAGATAGCGGCATTTTTGATTTACCTGCATAAAAAATCGTGCAAAGGAGATTGTGCAGCTAAGTCAAAATTGCTGTACCGTGTTTGTAATAATTCTATACCGCTACAACACTGTATATACAAAAATGTAGTCTTATTCATTTAATAGTGTCGTATTAAAATGAAAACACAAAAACTATTTAAGGTTAGAAAATATACAAATTTTTGCTTGTTTATTTAGCGAATTTATATTTGTTACAAGATTGAAAATAAGAGTCGGAAGACGGTTGTGACTACGTTGTAAATTCGTGAATCCAACATTGTAAATTTAAATTTACAGTACTGTGACACCACTAAAAAGAAGAGTCGGAAGACGCACATTTGACGTTATCATTTTTATATTGTGACAACATTGTAAATTTGGTAAACAGTACGTTGTATTGATGTTGATAGTATTCCCCTGCAACGTCGGCACAGCGTAGTGGTAATTGTCTTTTTCTGCCTTGGTAGATACGTATTTTACTAGCGGAGACATCCACCAAAATTTCTTAACAGCAAAAACTTGAAGTTAATAGTGCTACTGTAATACAAAAAGAGTATTTTGGAGTATATTCAGGGAAATGGAACCGGTTCCACATAAGAAAATAGTTCTTAAAAGGATTTTTGTAGTGTAATATCTGAAATTGAATTTAAAAGAATTAGATCTGAAAAACTTCGTTTTTTACGAGAATTTCTGGCGAGGATTAGTGACCATTTTGGAAAAATATGGAATGTTACTAGCAACACACTGTATGGAAATGTTGCTCCAAGGGGTCCTCTTTAGGACTATATTAGTGGTACATCTGTAATAATTTTGAAAATTGAGAAAATTGAATTTTAAAAAAGTGATATTTTGAAAAATGTTAAAGGTGGACTTTATGGGCATTGGACAATTTGGAAAAATCGTCAAAGTTACTAATATAACACTATATAGGAATGGAGGAGAAGAGAGTCCCCAAGACGATCCTGGTAGTGGGATGTCTGAAATAATTTTTGAATTTCAGATTTGAAAAATTTCACTAATCGTCGCCAGAAATTTCCGTAAAAAACAATATTTTCCAAATCTGAATTTCATGGTTACGAATTTATTATAAGAACTGTTCGGGAAGACCCAGCCGCGAAAATTAGAGAGTTTCGTGTTTCAAAAAGTGAAATAAATTTTGAATGCAATGCATACACAGAAATTATAAAGTGGAGCAATTTGCTATTAACGGAGCTACCATTTCTACAAGGATGAACATATTTGGTATTGCACCAGCAGTATTATATTCAGAAAAAAAAATAACTGTACGGGAGTGCTCTAGAATCCTAATCCACTCGAAAGTGGATTACTTCAGCATTTTTGGTGGTTTGCATTTCACATCTACATGTTTTTATTCGTTTTCAATTAGAGCCGTAAGGGATTGATGAAATTAAAACGAATCGACTTTTATTCTAAAATGTGATAAACATTTTTAACAAAAAAAAAATATGTTTTTTGCTTTTAGTTGAAAATTTTCTTTATCCAATTTAATCAAAAATATATCGTTACCTAAAACGCAGAAGCCCTTAACTAACCCAAAACTTAAAATCGACTTTTTCATTTATTTTGATGCTAATTTTTAATGCTTTTTATGTTATTTTCAGATAATTTGGTTTTTAATCGATTGAGCGATCTTAAATAAGTTTATGGCTTTGTTTCAAATTTTGCAATTTTTCTCGAATTTTAGCCATGTTCGCGATAGAAGCGATTTTTTCCTGTGATTTTTTATTGCTTTAACGATTTTTATTCAATATGTATTAGACATTGCTATCATGCTTTTGTTAGCAAATGAGCGATCTTTTGTTCAACTAAAGTTTTAACAAACAAAAACTTCGAATACCCAAAAACATGCGGGTTTGAGAACACCAATTGATGAATTATGCGGATTCAAAAAATTTTTCATTTTCAATTCGAGTCAAAACCTAGAACTAGGGTAGCCAGATTTTAAATTCGGAAAAATAGTACATTGAATACAAAAAAACAGTAAATTTTTTTTGACGAAAACATAACCATTTGTTTAAATTAGTAACCCCCAATTTCACCGAGTTCAGTTATAAGTACCTATCAGTTATAGCTGTCGAAACATATTGTTAACTGAAAGTTAAAGAAAAAGTTAGTTTTAACTGAACTTGGTGAAATTGGGGGTAAATATTTTTAACTTTTGATTGAATATGCAACAACAATTATATAAAGAAATACACTTAAAATGTGTAACGTCAAAGGAATTATTTCCATTACATGGCATTTCATAAGCATACGAAATTACTCCGTTTGCGTTAAAAAAGCAAACACCACAAACGAAGCATTTGACCAGGAAAACATAACATTGCTGTAAGCCATATAAGAAAGGAGAAAAGCCTTACTTAGCTCAAAACAATTAACTCATTGCATTTGTTAGTATAATTTTCTTTAATTGCACAAATCATATAGAATTTGAGAAAATGTTTGTTTCCTAAATTAATTTTCCAATTTCAAACAATTTTTAAATTATTGACAGCCAATTTTACCAAGTTCAGCTATAATTAAGTATTACTATAACAATATGTTGTTTGATGAAATAGGCCATTAATCTATAAAATGCAAAAAAAAATTGTTTGGTTTATTTTTATTTCACAAAATCTGAAAATATGTAGTAAAAAAACAAGTTTCAATAAAACATAAAACAAAAATTTCTGTCTGTAAAACGATCAAGTGCAATTGAAAACGATGAATATTTTCAATAAAGTTTTTGTAAAAATTAACTTATCTTTTTCTTATTTCAGCAGTTTAGGTAAAGAAAAGTGGTCCTCAAAGATATTAGGTATTTTTAAAAATTTTTAATACGGATAATTTTCCAAAATTATTTGTTTTCAATTTCACGTGATTTCGATTTCCAGAACATGCCCGAAAATTAAAAATGTTCTAAAAATTAAAGATAATTGTGTTGGATAAGTATTTAACCCTTTCAGACATTTTGTCCAATATATTGGACATTTAAATTTGTCTCTTTGAAGTCATGTAGAGTTGAGGCAAATCAGCCAATTTTTATAGTATTTACCGTTATAAAAAGAGTGTTCGTTATACTTTAAACACATGTGTTTTAGAAGTGATATTTTTCATTAATTTGTGTTAAATTGAGTGATTTTCAAAAGTTCCTTTGCTATTGTGAAATATAGTACTCTTCAGTGCTAGTTTTAAGTGATAATAACGTTATTTTACACTTAGAAAAAAATTTGTTAGTATTACTTGAGTAGTTCTTAAGCTATTAGAATGTTAATTCCATTTAATTTTCAAATAATATAGCCTTAAGACGCTTTTAAATGCACGTCCATTATATTGGACAAATTGACTTTGTGGTTGCAATTTTTGGAATTGGCGAGAACATTTATTTTGCCAGTACTGGTGTTAATTTTACGAAATGGCTTTAAAACTACTACTAAGTGAAGAAGAAATCTTGAAACTTGTAGAAAAATCTTCTGATGTAAGCGATGCTAGAGCAGATGATGAGCTTTTCTCTTAGTAAGTTTCTTGAATTTAGTACAAACTCCTGTGGGGTTCTGTTGATGCACAGACGCGTCTGGACGGCCCTAAGCTAGGGGATAGAACGAGGGTCTATGTTGTTAACACAGAAACCGAGATATTCTACCGTCTGCTGGATAAAGGCAAAAGCTTCCAGGTGAAGTCCATGCTATTACGGAATGTATGAGATGAATGGAATCGATTATGGGGCGATTAGAAGCCAATATATTTACCAAAGGGCAATTAGGGCGATAGCAGTTAATAGGCTTAAGTCCAGGAATCTGACGAGTTTAGAACGTTTGGTGAGGAGAGCGAGACGCTGAACACTTTTACAGCCACTGTCAGGACTTCGTCGAATTAAGATCGAAACACCTCGGGAGCGATGTCATGTTGGACTTAGGAACCTGAGGAACGCTGACTGGAAAACCTTAGGAATTACGTCCGGGAAACTGAGTTTCTTAACGCCAGACTTTAATACCCTCCCTATATGTGGTGGTAGCACTACCCACCTAAATCCCCATGTTTCCTAAGAAGTGCACAACAGGCCCAGTAGCGGCCTAGGTGTATATCGTACTGAAATGAGGTTGTATCCTTGATGCGTCGTCCTCCTTTCGCCCTACCCTTACATTAATTTCTTGAAACGGTGGTTCAAGACCATGAAGCATTTCCAGAGGAAATTGAAGATGAAGAAGTCTAAGGAGAATTGAGCTGACCCACATTGTGGATTAAGTACCACAAGTACCACAAAAATTATGAAAGCACCAAAATGAAATTTACTGAAAATATATTGTATGGAAGAATAGGCTCATACGAAATCAAAAACTACTCAATTTGTTCCGCCAAATGATAATATTATCATAGAAACTCCATTTTAAATATTACCAAAAATATGTATATCGACAATAATTTTTTGACAATGCCACATGTTACACAATTTTCAGCAGGGCAAGTCATCTTTTAAACCATCCAGCGCTGATGAAATACGTGTATTTTTTGGACTTCATATTATGATGAAAAATGGTCCGTAATTACCAGTTGCCCGTGTAGGAAAATATTTACTTGGACGAGCAAATTAATCCATTCAAAGCAAAATGTATTTCTTTCTATTGAGCCATTGCAAAATTCAATCAAGCACAAAAAAACAAGCGATGTTCACAACCACTAACCAATATTTAAGGAAAATACAAACACTGGTCGCTACAAAATAGTCGGTTATTAAAAAAAAATGATTTTTTATTTGCAAAACCTGCTTTGCTAACTATCACACAAAAAAGATTTTTTTTTATACCTTTGTCTCATTAAATTACACCCTTTGACTTTAAGTTTACTTAGAAGAAACATGTGCTTCGAGTAACTTTGTCCAATATATTAGACAACACCTTGCGGCCAGGTGAGACAACCTACCTGTAATCTGACTCCAGATTCTTAATCAGCACTCCCAAATTAGCTTACACTGAAAATTTCAGATTTTTATCTCAACTGGTTCTATTTAATGTCTGAAAGGGTTAAAAAAGGTGTGGAAAGGAAAATACTATTGCAAGAGGAAGCCATAAAATCATACTTAAAAATAGCAACATGAATATATACCACTGCTGCGAGCCACCCATTACACCGTCCGACACTCAATATTAGACACGAACCGGATGACATAAGTCTGAAACTAGAGATTAAATGGAGCAAAACTGCGTTCACAGTTTTTTATTTTCTGATCCTGTTTCCTTTTAAAAGGTCTTCAAAATTTCAAAGGACTACATTTTAAAAAAAATGTTTTAATATACTTCTGCTCATCCTACTATGCCAATTTTGGTGTCAAATGATCAAGAAGAGTTGTAAAATATTTTGCATTATTTTGTTATTATTCTTTAAGGATTAGAAGGTGTCAAAAATGTCCTTTCAAATTTTTATCCTTTAATGTCCTTTTAGATTTCCAATAATTTTTTTTAAAACAAATAGTGCGTTGAAGGACCAAATATTGAATACCACATGCCAAAATTTCAACCTTCTAGCTTTACTACTTAAGTGTAAATTAATACTTTAAATTTGCATTATTTTATTTTTTATTTTAAAATTTCATTCGAAAAAAAAAATAGCTAGTACTTAGATTATTTGGTACCTTACATATTTTTTCGTTCGGGCACTTGATAGTGATGGTTCAGCAATGGAATATTTGAAAAAAGTTTTTCCAAAGCTAAGTACTGCGAAAATTGAGGCTGGTAGGTTAAATGATCACAATGGGTTATTTTTATTAAAGTTTTATATTTTAAGGTGTATTTAATGGACCACAGTTAAAAAAATTAATGAAATCGAATGAGTTTCCCGATTTATTAACGACGGTGGAAAAGGCAGCGTGGAATAGTTTGGAAGATGTAATAAATAAATTTTTGGGAAATAATAAATCTGTAGATTATGAAGCTATTGTTAAGAAACTAGTGAATAGTTATGGAATAATGGGAGTCAACATGTCACTTAAAATTCATTTTTTGGATAGCCACCTGGATTTTTTCCCCAGTAATTTAGGAGACTTTAGTGATGAACACGGGGAGAGATTCCATCAAGATCTCGCTGTAATTGAGAATCGGTACCGTGGAAAAAATATGCTGGCCGAATACTGTTGGTCAATTTGTCGTGATACTACTGGTCTACATAAACGACAAACCAACAATATGCACTTTTCTAAATAAACCTTTTTTGTATATAAATAAAAATTTTTTTAATATTTTAATTTGAACTTTATATATATGAAGGCTAGTACTCTGTTCGTATTTGCCAAGTAAGTATGTTGAGTTACATTTATTTTTCGGGTGAAAAATTTGACATGAGAAAACTGTTGTTTTGATTTTCGTGCGAAAGAAGTGATGATCATATTATTTCGTACGAAAAAGAAATGTTGCAAGAAACTTGTTGCCGTTGAAAAATAATGTTTACATGTTTTTCGCAAAAAGAACAGAGTGCTGGTTTGGTTTCGCTTTTATTCCACAAAAAAAAAATCACCTGCTTAAAATTTTAAAATATTTATTAAAACTTAAGTAAAAAAGCTAGGAGGATGAAATTTTGGTATGTAGTATAAAATATTTGGGTCTTTAACGCACAATTTTTTTAAAAGGAATTTATTGGCAATCTTAAAGGATATTAAAGGATAAATATTTTAAAGGACATTTTTGACAACTTTTGATCCTGACAGGATAAAATAAAAATAATACAAAATATTTTACAGCTCTTCTTGTTCTTTTGACATCAAATTTGGCATTGTTGGATCCGCGGAAGTATTTTAAAATATTTTTTGAAAAGTGTTCTTCTTTGAAAGTTTGAAGTCCTTTAAAAAGGACACAGGATCACGAAATGAAAAACTGAAAACGTTGTTTTTCTCCATTTAATGTATAGTTTCACAATTTTATCATCCGGTTCGTGTCTCACAATTTTTTTCTTTTTTTTGTCGGACGGTGTTATAATTTAAATTTCTACTATGTATTTATGAAAAACCAATGACCATAGCGTAAAAACTCTTTCTGTTTTAGAACTTTTTTTTGGAACACAGCAACATTTTTGTAAGCTATGTACTGTTTAATATAAGATTATTAGAGAAAATATGTTTTTAGCAGGGTTTTTCTTATTATCTTGGTTTTTTTTGTAGACCGAACAAAAAAACAGTACAAAAAGTGTAAAAAAACAGTACATTTGCGTACTGTTTTAGGAGTTGTACTGTTTACAACAGAACGTATGGCAACCCTATCTAGAACATACCCGATAATTTATTTTTTACTCAATTTCGCAGAATCTTGCAGAAGTAAAAATTAAGTAACATTTACGACAAAAACAACAATTTGCGATACGGAAAGTTATAAGATTTCGATGTCAGATCAAAAAGTCACCAAAGACAAAAATGAAGCCATAGTGAGGCCATTAATATTGATATGCGAGACAATAAAATTGGACTTTAAACGGCGGCGCTATATAAGTATAAAAACCAAAAAGTTCAATGTTATATATATAAGCAATGAAAACTGGGCTTAATTTTTGGGCATGGCATAAAAGTGAGTATATTAAAAGGGGTGTATGTTCCGAGATGGCATAAGCGGCGCCCAGAATTCGATGTCGGATTAAAAAGTCACCAAAGGCAAAAATGAAGCCATAGACAAGCCATGAATAACGATATGCAATATGTTATGATCGGACTTTAAATGGTGATGCAGTATACAAAAACTAAAAGGGCCAGAGGCGTGGCAAAAATTAAAAAAAATTCTGGAATTCTTTTGAATTAATCTTTAATCCTAGGTGGTAACTGGCTCAACTTTTTTTCAAACCACCTGAATGTTCCTTATAGGATAAAAGGAACCTTCCCACCAAATTTCGTTAAAATCGAAACGGGTCGGGTCTCACTCTTGGTCGATTTGACATGGAATTACCCAAATAGTTTTCTTACATCTCCTGTAAATTTTTTTAAAATAATAGATAGGGCCTTCTGTTAAAGTTTGGTATTGAAATTGAGTCAGATCAGTTCATAAATGACGTAGATATGAGCAAAAAACCACGATGTTGTTTTTTTATTTATTTTTTCTATATGCCTTGAAAACGTTGGCTCGTTTATAAAATAGGTAGGTACAATCATTCTGGTCAACAGTGCAGAACCTCTTTAAAAATGGGGGGATTAAAAAAGTGCGCGTGGTACAAAATACGTAGATATTTTTGTATCTAAAGAACAGTATTTATATAATTTTCTGTTCTTATCCCACCATTGCGAAGGCTATAAAGGATTTGGCATAGCGGAATAAAGCATTCTGAATTGTACCATTCTCTAATTAAGAATGGCCTTGGCAATATTTAAATAGCAGATACTCTCGGGAAATTTTTATTCGTAATTCTGTTTAATCTCCAGTGTCCATTTTTTTCCACAGCAGGTGTAAGGGTATATATAAGTTTGTTATTCCGTTTGTAATTTCTACAATATTGATAAAGTATATATATTCTGGGTCCTTATGAGGAGAGAAGTTGATTTTACGATGTCCGTCCGTCTGACCGTCTGTCCGTCTTACGGTTGATGTGTGTTTTCCGGAGACTCCAGACATGAAACATTTATGTCACATACAGTCCACCATTTTTTGCTATGGAAATTCAGCAAGATCGGTCCACAAATGGCTGAGACATGACCTAAAAACCACGACTGCCTCTAATTTTTCCAAAAAATCCCTTGTGGTTGTTGTTTTATTTTAATGTGTTTAATTTTACGCATACAAACCCATACACATTTATGTATGTACGAAACAATCAATTTTATGAATTTTTGGGACTCCATATAATCGAGGTGCAATTGCTGTATTAGTTTTAAGTTTGTTCTTCTCCATAACTGTTATTATATTCTTCCAAAAAAGTTCCTGAACAAAGTCATTATTTATCCTTTGTAATCTATTAGTAGGATCTTTACTCAGTTTCTTATAAACTGAGTTATCCCTTATTATATCATTAATCCTTAAATTATAATCCGTTCTGTTAATTGCAACTGTCGTATTACCTTTATCTGCATTCCAAAGGAAATTATATCTAATTTATTAATACAATTTAATAACCATAGAATAAATAACTCCAACGGTAGTACGGAACCAAAAATTTATAAATCGCTAACTTATGTACCAAAATTTTCGGAGAGGTTAGAAAAATCTAATATTTATGATACGGAGAAGTATAAAATTGCGCATAAATCTTATAATACAATAGGTAGATTATTCACTAAAACGAAAGACAAAATGAATAAGTTTGAAATGTCGAATGTAGTATATAAAATACCTTGTGGGGGAAATGTTAATGGACAATGCGGTAAAGTGTATGTTGGTACAACAAAAAATAAACTGAAAATTAGGTTAGCAGGACATAAGTCAGATCAAAAATATAGAAATATTTCATCACAAAAAACAGCTTTATCAACTCATTGTGCTAATCTAAACCATTATCCAGATTTTGAAAATAATTATAAACGTAGATTTATGTTAGAAATGTTGCAAATTATAAATGTACCGACAATATCGAGAATTAATTTTAAGTCAGATACTGAAAGTTTAGCACAAAATTATAGACATTTAATTTATAAAAATAGAAACGGAAGTTAAAAATTTATTTAAACTGTAATAGATTAGGTTTGAATTGGAAAACCTTTTTTTTATTTGAATTGGGAAACCTTTTTTGTATTTAAATGAAAATTGTTATCAGAATTTTTGTTAAATTTGTTAAAATTTTTAATTTTTTGTCAAACATTAAAGAAAAAAACCCTGAAGAAGGCACACAACGGAGTGCCGAAATATTGGATAAAATAAATTTAATTTATTTTATAAAAAAAAGAGACCTCAAGCTTAATTAAATAATAATACTAATAAAATATTTAAAGGTATTCATCTTGCAAAAATATTCTAAATTTACTAAAAACCGCGTAGTAATAGTCAAAAATATTTAACCAGTGTCAATTTTATAATATAACAATGCGCAAAATACTAAATATTTCGCCGTATAGATATATTTTCTATGGAAATATTCAAATATTTTTAGTCACCATAAATATTAAATATTGTGTGTCTTCAATATCAATATATCACTGCCACACATTACAAACTGCCGAAGTATATGCGAATTGTACGAATATAAATAGCATAACGGCATAATTTGTCGTCTTGTTGATCATCGACTGCCAAAATATGCGACACAAAATATGCGATTGCCTAGTACTCTGTTCAAATTTGTGAAAAATGTTGAGCAACATTATTTATTTCACACGAAAATTTTGACATGTTTCAATGTTACCTATCATGCGAGTTTGTACAATTTTACGTTTTTATTCCTGCAATGTATGCAACATTGTTTAGCGTATGTAAACAAACCCCACATGTATTTTACTAAAAACTATTTTTTTTTATAAAAACTTTAATAAAAAAGAAAGTAAATATGTATAAAAACTGTTACCGGTCGTGTTATTTTAATTTTTTATTTCTTATTTAATAATCAGTTCATAATTTTTTGCTGTTGCTCAAAATTCCACGTGAAATAAGTGCAGTTTACATTATTTCGCAGTTGTAAAAAAATTTCGGAACTTTTTCACAAAATGAACAGAGTACAACTCTATCAACATTATTTCATAGAGTTTCCGAACAAGTTTTTTTCATATGCGTTTTGACAGCATTTCACGTGAAATGTTGAACAGAGTACCAGGCTTAAACACACGAAATATTTAAATATTTCAGGGTGAATAGTAAACATAAGTGTCCGACCGAACGTTCGGGTTCGGTTACGGAGTTCGGCAAAAAATTATATTCGGTCAAAGTTCGGTGTTCGGCGAAATTTTACCGAACACCGAACCTTTTTATGAAATAAAATATTTATTATATTATTATTTATTATTATTTTTTCTCTATGATTATTAGTTCGAAAAAATACAGCGATGACTTCATAAAATGCTTAAGTGTACAAAAATTACTTTATACGTGTAATTTTTTGAAGACGGTAAAACATACAACAAAAAAAAAACGGTTAAATTTTATTTGGCAAAAAAATACTCTCTATTTATATTCTGCAAATGGTAAGATAATCTATTTGGAGTTTTTATTGAAAAAAATTGAGCAAGCGCTCAATGCAAATGTTGCGCCAAACAAATGTCAATGGGGAGTTCATTGCCAAGCAAACAAACTACCACCAATATTAAACGCCACTTAGAGAAAATACACCCCAACGAATTCAAAAAATACATTGTAGAGGTTTGAGTACTAATATGTATACTAGGGCGACGGAGTGGCCAAGAATGTTTTAGTAATGAAAACACCTGTGTCCCGCCGTTTTGCCAAACATATCACGCAGGGAAGCAAATTTCTAAAATCTTCTAAGAAATTTTGAACCGCGATGAATTGTAAACCGTAGGAAAATTAATTTAAATCTAAAGCAGTGGTTAAATTCCAAAATAGCATTTAAGTGATACGTAGAGGAATTTATACAAACATCAGGTGTATATTTTTTAAAATTTCCGAGAGATAAAAATGGTTTTTTCAAACTTCAACGCGATCCCTGCGTGAACTTTCTTAACAATCCAAAAAATATCATATTTTTTATTAATAACTTTTATGGCCAGTTCTTCGATAACGATTGAAGACTTCGTTCGCTTAACTTACATGTAAAACAAAAACAGCATTTCATAATTTGTTTTTGTTTTAAATGTAATTTAAGCGAACGTAGTCTTCTTTCGTTATCGGCGAACAGGCCTTTAATGTTCCACACGACAATACTATGCCGTTTTTGATTTTCGCAAAAAGTGCGAAAAAGTTATGGCCCTAATGTATCCCGTATTAAACTTGAAATTAATTTTTTATTTTTTGTCTTAAAAAAAAGCAATTACTAATTATTTTTTAACTATAAAACAGTTTTGAATACTATAAAGTGCAATTTATCTTTTCATATTGCATCCTTCCAAAAGTGTAAATGTAATAATTTGCCGAAATTTTATTTTGTTTTAAATAAATGCATTAAAAAAAGTACAATTGTTCAGATTTATTAACAAAAAGTTCGGGTTCGGCCGAACTTGTCAAAATTTACCGAAGTTCGGGTTCGGGTTCGGTCTCAAAAAGTGCGTTTGGTCGGACACTAGTAAACATATTATTAGTCGAAAAATAAACTAATAATAGTCGCAATACGAAGAACAAAATATTCTTGTGTGTACACTAGTGCTGGGAAACTATCGATAGACTATCGATAGTCTTAAAATACCGAAAATATCGATAGGAAAAATATAAATATCGATATTTTTATTATTTAAAATACAGCTGTGAAGACATCTAACTGCAGCTATACACACACAGTTTTTTGACGCAAATTTTTACTTTTTACTTATTAATTCGCGCTGAATTACAGCAATGAATACATACAACAAGAATGGTATGGATTGCATAGCAGTGCTTTTTACTGCTAATTTAAGGACTTTACGTCGAAATTTTTAAATGTTTTATTAGGGACTGACATGTCAAATATTTTTGTAATGTTGTAAAAAAAATGCAAATCCAAATGCAATTGCAATGAACGACCATTAGAGGATAAGTCCGCTAGATTGATTACCTTTTTGGGCTTAGAATCTAGAAAATTTTTTAAAGTTGCAATCGAATATCTTATAGTCCCTGTAACTTAGGTTCCTTCAGAAAGGTTCTTATCAATTTTTAAAAAAACTGCCATCTAAAATAACGTGCGTATATACATACGTCTCATACATTCGATAAAGTGATAAAAACAACGAACTGTAGCCTTATAAAAAAATGATAAAAGTTTTCCTGCACAAGTACAAACATTCAGTCGATAGTAATATCGATATATCGATAGTGAAATCTGAACTATCGATAAATATCGATAGTAGAAAATATCGATAGTATCCCAGCAGTAGTGTACACACAAAAAAGGTTAAAAAGAGGAAAGATTTAAAATAAGAAATTCGTTGTATGATGTGTTGGTAGATTAAAATATAATTGCCTAATGGTTTTGTTATTTATTGAAAAAAGCTAAATTATGATTGAATGGTGAGTTTTATTATTTGAGTGCAAAAATATAAAAAAGATTGAAAAATTAACTAATGTTTTAAGAAAACATACCTATACATAGTTAGTATTTATAAAAAATATTTATAAACAGGCATTAAAAGAATATAGGGAGTGATATGCCAAATACAAAATGAAATGGGTGTTTGGACTAGTTGTTCAAAAATTAAGTTAAGGTACAAAAGTGCGTTTGTATTTTGAGAAATTTATTTACAACAGTCAAAGTATATTTTATAAGGGGAAACATTTTTATGTGTGGGTGTGTATATCATAGTTTTAAGACCTATGCATTTTGTTTTTAGCTTGGCTCATTTAATTGTTTATGATAATGGATGAAGTCAAAATAGAACAACCAATCGCGATATTGTAATAGAAGCTCAAAAAATAGGATGTAGTGTAAATGTAGGTAGGATGCTGCTTATATGGTCTGTTAGAGAAAAGAACATTTGAAGTAGTGATCAGTTGTAAAGGCTATGCAGATACATATGTAAGTATGTATGTATGTATGTACGTTAGGGTTGTTACAAGAAATCAATGTTAGATTTTCCATCGGCGCAACTCCCTAATATGTGCCGATAACATAGAAAATGCGGTTTCAGCCCAATCGGATAACGCTAGCATGTGCCTCATTGAGAATAAATTAGGGAAAAGCAGCGATTTTTCACTGAAGTTTGTATTTCTGCTGTAGAATATTCTGTTGAAGAAGTTTCGGTTGTAGAAGATTCAGTTGTAGAAGATTCAGTTGTAGAAGATTCTGGTGTAGAAGATTCTGGTGTTGAATACTCTGTTGTAGAAGATTCGGTTGTAGAAGAATCTGTTGTAGAAGATTCAGTTGTGGAAGATTCAGTTGTAGAAAATTCAGTTGTAGAAGATTCAGTTGTAGAAGATTCTGGTGTTGAATATTCTGCTGTAGAAGATTCAGTTGTGGAAGATTCTGTTGTAGAAGATTCTCTTGTAGAAGATTCTGTTGTAGAAAGTTCTATGGAAGAAGATTCTGGTGTAGAAGATTCAGCTGTGGAAGATTCAGTTGTAGAAGATTCAGTTGAAGAAGATTCTGGTGTAGAAGATTCTGGTGTTGAATACTCTGTTGTAGAAGATTCTGTTGAAGAAGATTCGGTTGTAGAAGATTCTGTTGTAGAAGCTTCTATGGTAGAAGACTCTGGTGTAGAAGATTCAGTTGTGGAAGATTCAGTTGTAGAAGATTCAGTTGTAGAAGATTCTGGTGTAGAAGATTCTGGTGTGGAATACTCTGTTGTAGAAGAATCTGTGGAAGAAGATTCGGTTGTAGAATATTCAGTTGTAGAAGATTCAGTTGTAGAAGATCCAGTTGTAGAAGATTCTGTTGTAGAATGTTCTGTGGTAGAAGATTCAGTTGTGGAAGATTCAGTTGTAGAAAATTCAGTTGTAGAAGATTCAGTTGTGGAAGATTCTGTTGAATAAGATTCGGTTGTGGATGATTCTGTTGTAGAAGATTCAGCTGTAGAAGATTCTGTTGTAGAAAATTCTGTTGTAGAAGATTCTGTTGTAGAAGGTTCCGGTGTAGAAGATTCAGTTGTGGAAGATTCGGTTGTAGAAGATTCAGTTGTAGAAGATTCTGTTGTAGAAGATTTAGTTGTGGAAGATTCAGTTGTGGAAGATTCTTTTGTAGAAGATTCTGGTGTTGAATATTCTGTTGTAGAAGATTCGGTTGTGGAAGATTCTGTTGAATAAGATTCGGTTGTGGATGATTCTGTTGTAGAAGATTCAGCTGTAGAAGATTCTGTTGTTGAAAATTCTGTTGTAGAAGATTCTGTTGTAGAAGGTTCCGGTGTAGAAGATTCAGTTGTGGAAGATTCGGTTGTAGAAGATTCAGTTGTAGAAGATTCTGTTGTAGAAGATTTAGTTGTGGAAGATTCAGTTGTGGAAGATTCTTTTGTAGAAGATTCTGGTGTTGAATATTCTGTTGTAGAAGATTCGGTTGTGGAAGATTCTGGTGTTGAAGATTCTGTTGTAGAAGATTCTGTTGAAGAAGATTCGGCTGTAGAATATTCAGTTGAAGCAGTTTCTTGTGTAGAAGATTCTATGGAAGTAGATTCAGTTGTAGAAGATTCTGTTGTCGAAAATTCAGTTGTAGAAGATTCTGTTGTAAAAGGTTCTATGGTAGAAGATTCTGGTGTAGAAGATTCAGTTGTGGAAGATTCAGTTGTAGAAGATTCAGTTGAAGAAGATTCTGGTGTAGAAGATTCTGTTGAAGAAGATTCGGTTGTAGAAGATTCAGTTGTAGAAGATTCTGTTGTAGAAGATTCTGTTGTAGAAGATTCTGTTGTAGAAGATTCTGTTGTAGAAGATTCTGTTGTAGAAGATTCTGTTGTAGAAGATTCAGTTGTGGAAGATTCTTTTGTAGAAGATTCTGGTGTTGAATTTTCTGTTGTACAAGATTCGGTTGTAGAAGATTCGGTTGTAGAGGATTCTGGTGTAGAAGATTCTGTTGTAGAAGATTCTGCTGTAGAGGATTCTGGTGTAGAATATTCTGTTGTAGAAGATTCTGTTGTAGAAGATTCTGTTGTAGAAAATTCTGTTGTAGAAGATTCTGGTGTAGAAGATTCTGGTGTTGAATTCTCTGTTGTAGAAGATTCGGTTGTAGAAGATTCAGTTGTAGAAGATTTAGTTGTAGAAGATTCTGGTGTAGAAGATTCTGGTGTTGAATACTCTGTTGTAGAATATTCTGTTGAAGAAGATTCTGTTGTAGAAGATTCGGTTGTAGAATATTCAGCTGTAGAAGATTCAGTTGTAGAAGATTCTGGTGTAGAATATTCTGGTGTTGAATACTCTGTTGTGGAAGATTCAGTTGTGGAAGATTCTGTTGAATAAGATTCGGTTGTGGAGGATTCTGTTGTAGAAGATTCTGTTGTAGAAAATTCAGTTGTATTAGATTCTGTTGTAAAAGGTTCTATGGTAGAAGATTCTGGTGTAGAAGATTCTGGTGTAGAAGATTCAGTTGTGGAAGATTCAGTTGTAGAAGATTCGGTTGTAGAATATTCAGCTGTAGAAGATTCAGTTGTAGAAGATTCTGGTGTAGAATATTCTGGTGTTGAATACTCTGTTGTAGAAGATTCTGGTGTAGAAGATTCTGTTGAAGAAGATTCGGTTGTAGAAGATTCAGTTGTTGAAGATTCTGTTGTAGAAGATTCTGTTGTATAAGATTCTGTTGTAGAAGATTCAGTTGTGGAAGATTCTTTTGTAGAAGATTCTGGTGTTGAATTTTCTGTTGTAGAAGATTCGGTTGTAGAAGATTCGGTTGTAGAGGATTCTGGTGTAGAAGATTCTGTTGTAGAAGATTCTGCTGTAGAGGATTCTGGTGTAGAATATTCTGTTGTAGAAGATTCTGTTGTAGAAGATTCTGTTGTAGAAAATTCTGTTGTAGAAGATTCTGGTGTAGAAGATTCTGGTGTTGAATACTCTGTTGTAGAAGATTCGGTTGTAGAAGATTCAGTTGTAGAAGATTTAGTTGTAGAAGATTCTGGTGTAGAAGATTCAGTTGTAGAAGATTCTGTTGTAGAAAATTCTGTTGTAGAAGATTCTGTTGTAGAAGGTTCTATGGTAGAAGATTCCGGTGTAGAAGATTCTGTTGTAGAATATTCTGTTGTAGAAGATTCTGTTGTAGAAGATTCTGTTGTAGAAAATTCTGTTGTAGAAGATTCTGGTGTAGAAGATTCTGGTGTTGAATACTCTGTTGTAGAAGAATCGGTTGTAGAAGATTTAGTTGAAGAAGATTCTGGTGTAGAAGATTCTGGTGTAGAAGATTCTGGTGTTGAATACTCTGTTGTAGAATATTCTGTTGAAGAAGATTCTGTTGTAGAAGATTCTGTTGAAGAAGAATCTGTTGTAGAATATTCAGCTGTAGAAGATTCAGTTGTAGAAGGTTCTGGTGTACAATATTCTGGTGTTGAATACTCTGTTGTAGAAGATTCAGTTGTGGAAGATTCTGTTGAATAAGATTCGGTTGTGGAAGATTCTGTTGTAGAAGATCCAGTTGTAGAAGATTCTGTTGTAGAAAATTCTGTTGTAGAAGATTCTGGTGTAGAAGATTCTGGTGTTGAATACTCTGTTGTAGAAGATTCGGTTGTAGAAGATTCAGTTGTAGAAGATTTAGTTGTAGAAGATTCTGGTGTAGAAGATTCTGGTGTAGAAGATTCTGGTGTTGAATACTCTGTTGTAGAATATTTTGTTGAAGAAGATTCTGTTGTAGAAGATTCTGTTGAAGAAGATTCGGTTGTAGAATATTCAGCTGTAGAAGATTCAGTTGAAGAAGATTCTGGTGTAGAATATTCTGGTGTTGAATACTTTGTTGTAGAAGATTCAGTTGTGGAAGATTCTGTTGAAGAAGATTCGGTTGTGGAAGATTCTGTTGTAGAAGATTCAGTTGTAGAAGATTCTGTTGTAGAAAATTCTGTTGTAGAAGATTCTGTTGTAGAAGGTTCTATGGTAGAAGATTCCGGTGTAGAAGATTCTGTTGTAGAATATTCTGTTGTAGAAGATTCTTTTGTAGAAGATTCGGTTGTAGAGGATTCTGGTGTAGAAGATTCTGTTGTAGAAGATTCTGTTGTGGAAGATTCTGTTGTAGAAGATTCTGTTGTAGAAGATTCTGTTGTTGAATACTCTGTTGTAGAATATTCTGTTGAAGAAGATTCTGTTGTAGAAGATTCTGTTGTAGAAGGTTCTGTTGTAGAAGATTCTGGTGTAGAAGATTCTGTTGTAGAAAATTCAGTTGTAGAAGATTCAGTTGTAGAAGAGTCTTTTGAAGGAGATTCTGTTGTGGAAGATTCAGTTGTAGAAGATGCAGTTGTAGAAGATTCTGGTGTAGAATATCCTGCCGTAGAAGATTCTGTTGTAGAATATTCCGTTGTAGAAGATTCTGTTGTAGAAGATTCTGTTGTAGAGGATTCTGGTGCAGCAGATTCTGTTGTAGAAGATTCTGTTGTGGAAGATTCTGTTGTAGAAGATTCAGTTGTAGAGGATTCTGGTGTAGAAGATTCTGTTGTAGAAGATTCTGTTGTGGAAAATTCTGTTGTAGAAGAGTCTGTTGTAGAGGATTCTGGTGTAGAAGATTCTGTTGTAGAAGATTCTGTTGTGGAAGATTCTGTTGTAGAAGATTCTGTTGTAAAGGATTCTAGTGTAGAAGATTCTGTTGTAGAAAATTCAGTTGTAGAAGAGTCTGTTGTAGAAGTGAGTGGATGGTAAGGGTGATCTAAATGGTGGTGAGGGTGGTGATGGTGGTTAGGGTGGTGGGAGTGGTGTGAGTGGTGGGGGTGGTGTGAGTGGTGGTGGTGATGGTGGTGGTGGTGTGAGTGGTGGGGGTGGTGTGAGTGGTGGTGGTGGTGTGAGTGGTGGATGTGGTGGGGCAGGTGTGAGTGGGGGATGTAGTGGGGGTGGTGTGAGTCGGTGATGTGGTGGGGGTGGTGTGAGTGGGGGATGTGGTGGGGGTGGTATGAGTGGTCAGGGTGGAGATGGGGGTGATGAGGGTGTTGTGGGTGTGGAGGGTGACGTGGATGGTGTGGGTGGGGAGGGTGGTATAGAATATATAGGCCTTGACGTTTCTGTTGTGCGGGATAATGTTGTACAACAGAAGGATCTGATGGGCTTAAGGATCCATCTGCTTTTGTTTTGCCGGTTTTAGCCGCAAATAGCAGAATTATTACAAAAAAATCTAAAAATGTTCACAGTTGTATATTCGGTTTTATATTGCGGTATGATATTTCACTTACTCAAGACGTTCATGTTGGCTTATAAGTTTAAACTGAAATAAAATTTATTTCTCACTGGGCTTATAAACCTTGGTCACACATATTATGAAATGATTGTTGCAATTTGTGGTGGTGATGAATTCCAAACCTAATTTTTTAATACAAATAAAAATAATATTTAAACACTCGTGCGCTCGTTCTACTTTTTATTGTCAATTATTAGAATTGAAGATCTTTTTTAATTAGTTCAAACTGTTTTTCTATAGATTTTGGTATATAAGTACAATTAACATTTTTTTTTGTGTAAAAACTTATATTAATTATATAAATTAAATATTTTGTTTATTTTTATTTTGGGTTTTAATCATTTAAAAAATAAGCAGTTATTAAAACAGTTAATCACACTATAGAAAAAAGTCTGATGTGTATAAGCTTTAGCGTTATTTAAGAATTTTTATTTAATATAATTCATTTTATAGGAATTAAATGATTTAAATCATCCCAATTTAGTTCACACCTTCACAAAATAATTAACATACATTTTACAGAAATGTGTTCAATAACCCATATGTTGCAATATTTATCTCTGGTATAGACGGGCAGTATATATTGTATTGTGCTACCTAAAACAAACAAGTAGACATATTATACCCTTTGATGGTTGGGAATTGTGTTTAGATTTCAAAAACTAAATGTTTAATAATAGTAAAATAAGTTGAATGCATTCTGCAAAAAAGGTTTTTGAGGTATTGTCAATGATATCAATTTATATTTATGCAATAAAATTTTAATAACTAATATTATTTTATAAGAAGAAAATAGATTTTTTATTACATTTTACAGTCCTTTGCGATAAGTCTAAAAACGACCCCAACGTAAAAAAATGTAGCAACTGTGGCGGCAATCACACTGCCAATTATAAAGGATGCCCTATCGTATGCTATCGTCAAGCAGTCGGTTCGACCGAAAAGTAATCCCACTCAAATCCAGGTAACAAATCAAGTAACTACTAATGACATTTAGGCTCCGCATCCTAGTAAGTCCTACGCTTAAGTCCTAAAATCAAACCATGTGCCAATGCAAGGTGCTTCGCCAATTAATGATGAAACCCCAGTTTCTAATTTAAGTCGTCTAGAAAAAACAATGGAAACATTAGTGCAAACAGTAAATAATTTTACGAACACAATGGGTAATATGATGCAGGAAATTCTTCGAATGCAATCAATGTTATTGCAAGCTGTACATTACAAGCCATGAACTGTTAAACAATTTGTTTTTGGAACGCAAACGGCATGCGCCAACATAAAAATGAATTAGAATACTTTCTTAAAAATAAACAAATTGATGTTATTTCTGCCATTTTGATTAAAGCCCGAATCAAACACTTCTTAATGTGTGATCATTGTGAAGATTATCTGCAAGCAACGAATATTTGTGTTGAAGAGCTAAATCAAATCATAGTAATTTCTTCTTTATACTCTTCACCTAGATTTTCCATATCAGAAAGCCAATATTATAAACATTATAAATCATTAGGACCCTGTTTCCTGGCCACTGGCGATTATAAAGCTAAACATACCTTCTGGGGGTCATGACTTGTAACAATAAAGGGTCGTGATTTGTTTAACACAATCTCTAAAATAGGGTTAAATGTTGTCGCGAGCGGACAACCAACATATTGGCCTACCGATCAGCAAAAAATTCCAGATATTATCGATTTTGGCGTGGTTAAAACATCCCCACAGAAACAATTCATGTTCAAGCTTCCTTAAAGTTATCTTCCGATCACACACCTACAATTGTATTTGTAATGAACCCAAACCGAATTGCATCTTAATTTGGTTACTTAGCGACGTCAGCCACACATATCAATTGGTTAAAGTATAAAAAATATCTCAGTACCCATTGCACAGAAAATATTCCGCATAGTACGCCGGAGAATGTGGATCTTTCTATTGCTAATTTTGACAGTTATCTTAAACTAGCTGTTCAACATTCCAGCATTACCTTCCAAAAACAAAAAATAAAAAAAATATATTCTACAGATGTCGAGTGGCTCTTGACTGAACAAGGGGAGCTCGAAGAAAGTTGCAATTGTACAGATCCCCTCAACTTAAGAACTTATTAAAATAGGGCACAAAAAGGCTAAACATTTTATTGCAGACTCAGAAAACGGCTTCTCTGGAAATTTATCTTAAGGACCTAGATGCAACTCTACAATTAGACTATTCTTTATGGCGTTCAGCTAGAAATCTAATAAATCCAGTTATCTCTAAGGGTGCGTACAGAGTGGACGCTTGTTGCCGAGGCGAGCCGACTGACGCTTAGTGCGAGAACTTGTTCATGCGAGAAACAAGCGCATGTTTTATGTATCTTTGTTTATTTTATTTCATTTTCGATGAAAAAGCTATCATAGTTTTTTCGTCAACAGGTTAGCGCCTGCAATGTCTTTTTAATTTTTCTTAAAGATTAGAAATCGTATCGGCCACCAAATTTTTTTAATGATAAACTGCAGCCGTATTCTGTAACACGCTAAAGTTAAATCTCTATCGCTTAAAATCTATAAAGTTGATTAAGCAATATTTGGCTACGAATGCAATTCTGTAACGTGCAGTGCTAAATTCCACATTGCCATAAAAATTTAATTCGCCGCAATTTTAGCTTTTAATGTAATCGCTAAAAATTTTACATTTTGTATTCTCTAAGGCATTTTAGCGATCGAGATTTAGCTTTAGCTTAGCGAGTTACAGAATACGGCTACTGGTCTATGGAAAATTGAATTTAATTTTGAAAGAAAAAAATCGATAATTGTCTTAAAGCTACAACGGAAATCAGATCAAATTTAAAGATTGATAGAAATTCTGCACACTTTAAAATACTAAAATTACAGAAAAATCCCCCTCTCCACCCGTCTTTTAAACAACATACCTAAAAAGCAAGGTTGGCAACCGATACCGATTCCAATACCGTTTAAATTGAATACCGATATTGATACTGATACCGAGTTAGTTTTTTGCATAAAATACCGGTACAATCGTTTAGGTATTAAAAAAATATATAATTTTTTAAATAGAAAAAAAATTATAAGTGGTAATGAAAAGTATTTTTGTTTACTTGACGCTCTATGGTTGCAACACTGTTATTGTTTTCTAACAACTCTTGGGGTATTCACAAGGTAGTCATAAAGTTGTAAAGACTGCTGTGGGCAACCGCTTTAAATTTAGATTTCTACTGTATTATGACGAATCAATGAACACAGCATTAAAATTTTTATTTCGTGTGAAACACAACAATATTTTTCTTTAAACAATTGTAAACTATTATTTAGGACATTAAGACTTTTTTTTTTTTTTTTTTTTTCAATAATATTATATTTATTTGTTAACATTATAGTTGTACAAAATATTTACATTTTAAAATTTGGGCCTCAGCGCCATAAAGGCATTTTTGAGGCAAGTTGGCAACATTTACTTAGCTGTACAATATAAAATGTAAATAAATCTTCATATAATTATTAATTAAATTATAATTTTAGTAACATATGTAGATATTTACAAAAGAAGCATTTCCAATAAGCTATATAAGTATTCTTTGCATTCTCTTTTAAAACTTGATATTCGCTCAATAGATTTCAAATTAGCAGGTAAGTTATTATAAAGATTACCACCTACATAATCTATACGTTGCTTAGTTCTTTCCAATCGGCACCTTGGTACCCTAAGATTTGATATATTTCTCGTATAAAAATATGACTGGTTTTGCAAAAAAGGAATGATATGTTCACCTGTTTCATGTAAACTCGTATAAACATACAATATAACCTGGTACTGATATAAGCCATAAATTGGTAAAATAGTTTTGCTTACATTCTTGTATAATAAAACTGTGGAAAAATTTCTTGGTAAATTGTATACAATTTTTAATGCCTTATTTTGCAGACATTGTAGAGATTTTTGAACTGTATTATGTTTATTAAATGCATAGACACTGGTCAAGTAATTGAGATGTGATTGTATCAGACCGTTATAAATCATTAATTTTGATTTTTCACTTAGTTTATTTTTGAACTTATATAATATGCCAATGGCCGGAGCCATTTTGTTCTTCACCTGATTTATATGTAAATCCCAGCACAGATTTTACTCTGCAACGTAATGCCTAAGTATTTAATCGAATGAGTTTCACTAATTGATGTTCCATCAACACATACAGAAAAGTTGTTATTTAAACTTGCCGAGTGGTGTCTAAAACGCACCAACTTGGTTTTTTCAGAGTTAAGCAATAAACGATTTAAGCGAGCAAATTCCACTAATAGTGCAGTGTCTCTTTCAATATTTGTTTTCAGAACCAAATCATACTTAAAAGGGTAAAACAAGCAAATATCATCTGCAAACATGAATAATTGACCGGTTAGATTTAAGTTTTTCAAATCATTTATGTAAATGGAGAATAATAAAAAGTCCACTTCCTTGCGGTACGCCATAATCTACAGAACCAAAAAAACTTCTATGCTGTCCAATTTGAACAAACTGTTGCCTGTTCATGAAATAATTTTTAAACAATAATAATTCTCGCCCTTGAATTCCATAACATCCTAACTTTTGCAGCATAATTTCATGATCGATAAGATCAAATGCCTTTGAAAAATCAAAAACATCCCTGCAACTCCAGTAAAACCGTCATATAAGCCTTTGGAAACATACCTTACAACATTTAATACAGCGTCCTGCGTACTAACCCCTTTTCTAAATCCAAATTGATATTTGTATAATAATTTATTATGCTCAAGATAAATAAATAGTCTGTCATACAATATTTTTTCAAATATTTTATCTATTGTTGAAAGCACAGCAATCGGCCGATATTTATCCTCAGTAGTTGCATTGACAGCTTTCGGTATTGGTACTATCTTATGAATTTTTAATTCCCTAGGGTATTCTGAAGTTCTTATAATTTTGTTAAATATTTCAACTAAAATAGGTAAAATAATATTTAAACATTCCTTTACCATTTTAACCGTAATGTTATCAAAGCCAGGGCATTTATTTGCATTCATATTTAAAACAATATTTCTAACATCTTCCATATCTATTTCATTGAGAACAAAACGGCAACTTGTTGCAGTAAGTGTTCTTAAGGAATTAATTTAGTCCCCAGGAAAGATATTTATTCGACTTTTAAGTTGTTTTACTATCGAAATAAAGTAATTAGTGAAACAGTCTACTTTTACTTGTTCATTTAATATTAAATTGCCATGTGAATCATTTAGTTTTACAACACTATTTTTCGATCTACCAAGCAGGGTTGTGAACTATTTCTAATCAAAAAGCGCCGTGTTTCCAATCAAAAAGCGCTAAAAAGCGCTTAATAAAATTTAAATAAAAAACTTAATGATATGTTTAAGAACCAAGTTTTATGAATTACACTGGCCTTCAAAAAAAAAAACCGTTTTAAATAAAAATATATGAAAAACAAAGATACTACTGCGCTAAATTCAAATCCGTTTTCAGTTTTTTCTATCATGTCTTGTTTTTTTATGGGCTAGAATTATATTTTGACCGAAATAAGGCATTTATGCTACATACATTTTATCATAACTTGAGAACGATATTGATATTTTACAAATAATTATTTTCAAAATTATTTCTCAATTAGTGGCGGCCATTTTTCCATGCAAATTAGTATTTTTTATCATTTATCAGAAATCCAGGTATATTATGAATAAAATAAGACAAGAAATCAGTAAACAAAATGTTAACTAGACGTATTGAATAAACTATTTGGATTCAGCACGCTAGAGTGAATTAAAATTACATAATCAAGTTCTCTAGATCGACTTTTTTTGTTTTTTGCCGAGCAGTGTTAATAAAACATTCATATTTTTAAAAAGCCTTTTCTGATATTTCAGGAAAATTAAAATAATATAATTTCAAATATACACGGAAAGAATTATTTACTAAATAACCAGAAAATATGTCTTGAACCACGAAAATTTTGCACTATTTTCGTCCAAGCCAAAAATTTCTTAATGTATATAAACATGTGTTTGCCTGGTTTAAGCAAAAAGTTATGACTCAAAGCGAACTAAAATTTACTAAAATACAGTTTAAAAAAAAATTTATTTGAATTCTATAGTTACTTAAATCAAGTTTTCGTTGCTTTTTATTTTACAAAATCAGAAGAAATGCCTAAATTTGTTCCATAAAAACGTATAGCACTAGTTACACCCAATTTTCATGATGATTTTTTCCCCTATTTTTGAAACATGTCTTTTTTAGTTTGAAAGCGAGCGGGGGAGAGAAGTAAGCAGGGTAGAAAAAAAGACATGAATCGTATTTTCTGTGATTTTTTTGACATTCCTCTTTTTACTTAATTTTGTTTTTTAATTTATGTTGTATTTCTATTTCAAAATAAAAATTGCTTATTAAAATATAAAAAAATAAACAAATTTAATTTAAAAAAATTCAATACATACATTCATATTTAACGAAAACAAAAAAAAATCAAACACAATAAGAAACATTGTGAAAATTTAATATGTTTTTGGAAGTTTCTTTAAAAATGAACTACAAAAAAGACATGTCTTTTAAATCATCGTAAAAATTAGGTGCTAGTTAAAAAAAAAACTTAATATAAAATAAGAACCTTTTGATTGTTTTGTTGACATGTCGATCCAAATAAAAACTAATTGAATCAAACTAAGTTTTCTTGAGCATTTTCTGAAAAATTTAAAGAAATCCCTAGCATTTGTTTCTTGATTCTGTTTTAAAATCAGAACTAATATTAAATAAATGCTTCTTGAAATTTTTGATCATATACAAAAAACGTGAATTTTTTAATCATGAGAAAATGTTTCTTTATTGAAGAAACTTTTACTTAATGCGAACAAAACAATTTAAAATCAGTTATTCATTTGTGGATTTTCATGTTTTAAGAAACGAAATGAATTTCTTTTGAAAATAAACTTCTTTCCTTGTATAGAATGCTTTTCAGAGTAAAGTATTTACAAAACGGAAACAAATTTTGGTTTAATATGTCTTGATTTTAATGTATGCAAATAAAAGTACAAAAATGTTGGGTATCAATAAAAGCGCTAATATAGTGCTCTTTTTATAAAAAGCGCTATGGAAAAAATATGCGCCTTTTCGACAGTTAAAAAGCGCTAAATCTAGCGCCAAAGGCGCTAAATTGTTAACTCTGCTACCAAGTACATTGTTTATAAATTTCCAACATTTACTCGGATCATTACTTTCTTCAAGTTATCTGCGTAATAACAATCTCTACATATTTTTATCGCCGATTTTATAACCTTACTTATTCTCTTCAAAGAAATTTCATTATCACTATTATTACTTGATTTACGTCTTTTCTTTAATAATTTTTGTTTAAAAGAAATTAGTTCTTGAAGATTTTTATTAATCCAAGGTGTAAAATCAAAATGTAATGGCTTTTTAGACTTTTTTATTACAGTTGAAATATTAATAGCTGACTCCATGAAAGATATTAATGAATTTGTTAAACATGTCACAGGCAGTGATGAAAAGTTTGTAGGTAAAATATTTTGTAAATGATTTTTAGCTTTGTCATAATCACAATAAATTTTAGATATCTCAGTGAACTTTGCTCTTTTAAAGTTACTCTTCATTCTACAAAATAACATATTATGATCTGACAGAGTACATTCAACAGAATCAACACTAAACCTTTCCCACAAATTGCTAAAAACATGACCTATACATGATCTACTTTCCGGTCTTGTGATAAGGTTGTGAACAGAATCACAGTTATAGTTCTGAAAAATTGAAATCAGTTCTCCACATGAGGAACTTTTTAAAATATCAATATTAGAGTCACCAACAACTATTAATGGATTTTGAGCTAAATCATGTAACGAATCATCAAGTAAATTTATGAAATTAACTTCATTACATTTTTGTGAACGATTCAACCCTTATGTTATGTAAAGTAATAGCCAAAATTTCAACAAAATTTTCACTTTTACAAATATTAAGACTGTAACTAATATTCTAATTTATATATAAAGATGTACCACCATACCCATCTTCTCTACAACAATGTACATTTGCAAAACCAGATATTTCATATATTTGAGTAATTTCTTTTTCAAACCAAGTTTCCTGAATTGCTATTAAATCCGGCAATTTTGGTAATTGAGACAAAACTGATTTAAATTTGTTAAATTTATCAATAGAGGAAACGCTTCTTATGTTAATACTGAGTATATTTAAAAATTCATTGTTTAAACAATTTATGTACTTTTTAAAGTTTGAATAATTATTAAAATATTTGTTTACTAACATTTACTGATTATAAATTTTTAAAAGCAAGTATAATTACAAAACATATCAAAACTTTCGTTTTATGAAGGCGACATATATGAAGCACCATCTTCTCCATCTGCATCACTAGAGTCCACGGCTTCAACATGTTCAGAATGAATTTGAGATATTCTCTTCCAATGTTTGTTTGTTGTTGCATTTAATAATATTTCATCAACTTCATCCTCATTTTGTATTAACTGCTGCCTAGAAATTTCACTTTTTTGCAAAAAACTTTCCCATTTTTAATAAAAACATATTGATATCCAATAGATTTTAAGGACTTTGCATGATTAAAGAGATTAATCGTTTCTTTGCTGTTGAAATGGTTAATAAAAACCTTTTTTGTTTCTTCTTTATCTTTAAGTTTTGACCTTGATGTCATAAATTTGTCTTTTTGGACTTTTGAAGCAAACTTGGCAACCATAGTTTTCTTATCATTGTTTTTATTTAAAAAAAAATACGCATCATCAACAGCACTGTTTTCTAATGGCACCCCAATATCTTTAGAAATGTTGACCACAGCTTCTAAAGCACTAATATTTTCACCCACTTTTAATCCAGTAATAATACAGTCATTTTTGATGCGATGTTCATTTAAAATTTTCACAGAGGATTTTAACGCTTTAATTTCAGTTTTTAGTTTTTTGTTTTCCTTTTCAATTTCGTTTATTTTCTTTTTGTTTTCCGCAACATCTTTAAACACTTCATCAAATTTAGCTGACATAAATTGGATAGACTCAGTCAGCTGATCCAATTTTTCAAGTTTTTCAAGTTTTTTTAATTCTTTCTTAATAGTGCTTAATTCTTCTTTAATATCTTCACCTCCTTCTTTACAGAATTGACATTTAAAAAGTTAATTTTCGTTGTTTAAAAGTCTCTCAAATTCTCTCCTACTCAAACTAGAACATTAAGAGTGAAAGCTTTTCATACACTTGTCGCATTGTATGTAATCATCAGCAGGGTTGTGAACTATTTCTAATCCAAAAGCGCCGTGCCCCCAATTAAAAAGCGCTAAAAAGCGCTAATTAAAATTTAAATAACAAAAAACTTAATGAAATGTTTAAGAACCAAGTTTTATTTATTACACTGGCCGTCAAAAAGAAAATCGTTTTAAATAGAAATATATCAAATACAAAGATTTTACAGCGCTAACCTCATTTATCAGAACTCCAGGTATATTATGAATAAAATAAGACATGAAATCATGAAGATCAGTAAACAAAATGTTAACTAGACGTGGTTGAATAAACTATTTGGATTCAGCACGCTAAAGTCAATTTGTTTCTTGATGCAAGAAATTTGATTCTGTTTAAAAATCAAAAAAATCAGACTAATATTAAATAAATGCTGCTTGATTTCAGAAATATCTTTCTTATTTTTAATAAAACTAAGCTACTTTTGTATATCTTGTTTTACGAAATTTCTGATCATATACCAAAAACGTGAATTTTTTGATCATGAGAAAATGTTTGTTTACTTCAGAAAGTTTTACTAAATACAAAGGAACAAAACAAGTTAAAATCAGGAAATTATTTTTGAATTTTTATGTTTTAAGAAACGAAATGGATTACTTTAGAAAATAATAAACTTCTTTCCTTGTATAGTATGCATTTCAGAGTACTATACATCAAAAGAATTTAAAAAACGGAAACAAATTTTGTTTTAATGTGTCTTGATTTTAATGTATGCAAATAAAAGTACAAAAATGTTGGGTATCTAAAAAAGCGCTAATTTAGCGCTCTTTAAAAAAAAGCGCTAAGGAAGAAATATGCGCATTTTCGACAATTAAAAAGCGCTAAATCTAGCGCCAAAGGCGCTAAATTGGCAACTCTGATCATCAGTCTCTTCTTTGATATCATTTTCACATTTATTACAATACAATATATTTTTATTTGCAATACTGCGACGACTTGTTTTTTTAGGCATAATTTTATGTTTTTCTAGTGTCTTAAACTTTGGTTTGTTTGTTTTTAAAGTTTTATTATTTAATACAAAGTATTTATTAATATATTTTATTATTTTATAAGAACACTTTTAACACCGGTAAAAACACGTCTTGTTGCTTTAACGGTTTTTACAAGATTTAAAAACGATTCGTAATGATTCATTTGAAAGTTTCACAATTAAGGGTTGTGAACAACCTCTCCACCGGAGATGCCTGACCGCCGATATGACTATGATATGATATGACACCTTCAGAATGGATATTGACATTAATCCAATGAAAAATTACATTTAAAGGCAACCAATGTATTCTTTCATTGGATTAATTAAGAATGTTACATTAACCCCCCGTTAATTAAATGTTTTATAAAATCAATGAACATTTTGCATTATTTTAATGGCAATCGTTTAAAGAAATTTTTTGTTTTTTTATTTTAATATAAATGTACATGTCGTGGTAACCTGCCGGCCAGGGTTCGAGCCCGAGCCACGTCAAGAATGAAAGATTATCAATAACAACTTTAATTAATTTTCATGTTGTAAAATTCCTTTCTTCACAAAAATAATTTAATGAAAATTAAATTTCATGAACTTAAGCCTAATTAAAAATATTAAAAATTTGGATTAAAAACCATAAATAGTTCAACAAAATAACCACAATACTAATTATTGTTAAAGCTAAGGCACGAGCTCTATGTGTACATTTGTCCTTCAAGTTGTGCTGAAAAAGATCAACAGAAAAGGGAAAGACAAAGTGAAAAAACAAAAAATGTACTTGGACTTCAAGAAAAATTCTTGACGAAAGTACGAAAAAACAGAAGTAAAGGAAAAAACATGTAAAATCAATTAAAAATGGATAATCATTCAGGAAAGCAAATTTCGATCTACCAAATGTTAAAATACAATTTGGTTTAAGGATTGATGTTTGACTAGTGACGTCAGCAGTCGTCGATGGCTGCGAGTGTAAGACGGCAAATCCATCTGAGGAGATCGAGTGGTTGCGATCGAAAAATGTCATGGTAACCTGCCGGCCAGGGTTCGAGCCCGAGCCACGTCAAGAATGAAAGATTATCAATAACAACTTTAATTAATTTTCATGTTGTAAAATTCCTTTCTTCACAAAAATAATTTAATAAAAATTAAATTTCATGAACTTAAGCCTAATTAAAAATATTAAAAATTTGGATTAAAAACCATAAGTAGTTCAACAAAATAACCACAATACTAATTATTGTTAAAGCTAAGGCACGAGCTCTATGTGTACATTTGTCCTTCAAGTTGTGCTGAAAAAGGTCAACAGAAAACAGAAAGACAAAGTGAAAAAACAAAAAATGTACTTGGACTTCAAGAAAAATTCTTGACGAAAGTACGAAAAAACAGAAGTAAAAGGAAAAAAAAAAAAACATGTAAAATCAATTAAGATGGATAATCATTCAGGAAAGCAAATTTCGATCTACCAAATGTTAAAATACAATTTGGTTTAAGGATTGATGTTTGACTAGTGACGTCAGCAGTCGTCGATGGCTGCGAGTGTAAGACGGCAAATCCATCTGAGGAGATCGAGTGGTTGCGATCGAAACATGTCATGGTAACCTGCCGGCCAGGGTTCGAGCCCGAGCCACGTCAAGAATGAAAGATTATCAATAACAACTTTAATTAATTTTCATGTTGTAAAATTCCTTTCTTCACAAAAATAATTTAATAAAAATTAAATTTCATGAACTTAAGCCTAATTAAAAATATTAAAAATTTGGATTAAAAACCATAAGTAGTTCAACAAAATAACCACAATACTAATTATTGTTAAAGCTAAGGCACGAGCTCTATGTGTACATTTGTCCTTCAAGTTGTGCTGAAAAAGGTCAACAGAAAAGAGAAAGACAAAATGAAAAAACAAAAAATGTACTTGGACTTCAAGAAAAATTCTTGACGAAAGTACGAAAAAACAGAAGTAAAGGAAAAAACATGTAAAATCAATTAAAAATGGATAATCATTCAGGAAAGCAAATTTCGATCTACCAAATGTTAAAATACAATTTGGTTTAAGGATTGATGTTTGACTAGTGACGTCAGCAGTCGTCGATGGCTGCGAGTGTAAGACGGCAAATCCATCTGAGGAGATCGAGTGGTTGCGATCGAAACATGTCATGGTAACCTGCCGGCCAGGGTTCGAGCCCGAGCCACGTCAAGAATGAAAGATTATCAATAACAATTTTAATTAATTTTCATGTTGTAAAATTCCTTTCTTCACAAAAATAATTTAATAAAAATTAAATTTCATGAACTTAAGCCTAATTAAAAATATTAAAAATTTGGATTAAAAACCATAAATAGTTCAACAAAATAACCACAATACTAATTATAAATGTTTTTATGTATAAATGTTATTTATATGCATTTTTAATATGTTCCCAGTAAAAACTTCGCCTACAAAATAATGTGTTGGGTAATCAGAAAAACAAGAGCACTACTTACAATTCTACTGAAAGAACCACTGAATTTAACAAGGGATGTCCCAAAATGAACGCATTAATAAGTAAGTCATTATTTTTTTACCTGCATACATCCAGAAAAAAGTAGTTATAGAAGTTGTTATAGATCTAGTTATAGAAGAAAGCTATAAAATAATGAGTTAAAGAAGCTATTCATTTTGAAAAAGTAGGCGAAGTTCATAACTTTTTTTTTGAGTGCAAAATACTACTCCAGTACCACGTGGGGAATTTTGTCCTGATTATAAAAAACTGTATTTTAGGTTGATTCGCTGTAAACAGCTTTCGCACCAAAAGGGATTTCTCAAGAGCCTTAAATTTATATATGTTTAAAAATTATATATCTATTTTTTTAAAGTTAAAATGAATAAAAAAGTCTGGAAATTTTAAGATATAAGCTTTAAGTTTAATGTGCGTAAGGTTTTACATAGTGGGGATATATCATGCCCCACCTTAATCGCACGCTCGGTCATATATTGCAGTGCTGGTGATCTTAAGTTTTAGACGGTTCTCTTAACCAGTGCATTGAGAAACATTCGTAAGCGTTTGTGAAGTTTATTAAATATTTATTTAATTTTTTTTATCACAACAGTTGGAGATGATTTTGTATAAAGAGTCATAAAAGAAAAAAAAAATTTAAACAATTTAAAGGAAGGTACTTTTTCCTCTTAAATAATCTGTATTTGATATTTTTTGTATTCGACTTCTGAAAAATGACTTGGTATTGAAGATTATATGGATAAAAATTTAAAAAAAAAATATTTAAGACAGGTACAACTGTTTTAATAAAAAGAAATATATACGAGTATATAAAAACAAAACTTCAACTCTTTCGGGGCGGAAACTTTTTTCACGATAGAGGAAAAATTACACCATATATTTAGATGTTTTTTTATGCCCCACACGGTTTTGCGGTAGTATTTTTGATATTTGCAAAAATTGCAAAAAGTTACCACCCTAATGTTCAATGACATAAATTCATTAAATTAATAATTAAATTTGGTCGTTTATTAGTTTAATGATTGTTTTGTTATGGTTATATATTTTATGTTTCAAAAAGATTTTGTTATTCGTGCTTAATACCCAGTTTTTATTTTTGACAAAAACACTTGAAATTTATTGTTGATGGAATAAGCTATTCCTATGCGCATTTCACTGGTTGCTTAGGCCAGATCATCAGGAAACTTCATCTATAAAGATTTTAGAAAAACTAAAGATATTAAACCAAATAAAACTACTATATTTGTTATACGTTTAACAGTTTTATTTACTTTAATATCTTTAGTTTTTCTAAAATCTTTATGGATGAAGTTTCCTGATGATCTGGCCTAAGCAACCAGTGAAATGCGCATAGGAATAGCTTATCCCATCAACAATAAATTTCAAGTGTTTTTGTCAAGAATAAAAACTGGGAATTAAGCACGAATAACAAAATCTTTTGAAATTAAAATTTTGTATTCCCAAAAATTGACGACGGCCGTAGCGGGCCAGCAAATGCATTACATTCTGCTGGTGTCTAATAATTGTAAATTTTTCTGTACATTCAATAGACCTCATTGCTATCCAACGGATGCCTAAGGTAAAATGTAAATAGAAAATACAATATAATAGTCTGGTAGTGTATAAAGTAATTTCTAAAAAATTGTAGGAATAGAACTATTACAAAAAAGCTTTATAAAATACATAACTGAAATTTAGCTCATAGAATAAACTCGAAAAATGGAAAATGTTGAATATAATATAAAGTTACCTTCGGAAGGAAATAATTCCCAGTTTCTATTTGTTAAAATAGTTGAGTTAAATACATTCAATTTATAAAGTAACACTATCCAGTGAAACACAAAGAATGCTGACGACGGCCGTAGCGGGCCAGAAAATGCATTACATTCTGCTGGTGTCTAATAATTGTAAATTTTTCTGTACATTCAATATACCTCATTGCTTTCCAACGGAAGGCTAAGGTAAAATGTGAATAGAAAATACAATATAATAGTCTGGTAGTGTATAAAGTAATTTCTTAAAAATTGTAGGAATAGAACTATTACAAAAAAGCTTTATAAAATACATAACTGAAATTTAGCTCATAGAATAAATTCGAAAAATGGAAAATGTTGAATATAATATAAAGTTACCTTCGGAAGGAAATAATTCCCAGTTTCTATTTGTTAAAATAGTTGAGTTAAATACATTCAATTTATAAAGTAACACTATCCAGTGAGACACAAAGAATGCTGACGACGGCCGTAGCGGGCCAGAAAATGCATTACATTCTGCTGGTGTCTAATAATTGTAAATTTTTCTGTACATTCAATATACCTCATTGCTTTCCAACGGAAGGCTTAGGTAAAATGTAAATAGAAAATACAATATAATAGTCTAGTAGTGTATAAAGTAATTTCTAAAAAATTGTAGGAATAGAACTATTACAAAAAAGCTTTATAAAATACATAACTGAAATTTAGCTCATAGAATAAATTCGAAAAATGGAAAATGTTGAATATAATATTTTATGTTTATTTATTTTAGCCGTTTTTTCAATGTGCGTTTGGAGCTGTTGTGAATTTTTTTTCTATTCCTGTTTGAAATCATCAAGGTTTATTAATTTTATTTCTTTTACATCATGGTGTGCTCTACTTTTATAAGCTTACCTTTAAGTCAATCGTACTTATTTAATTTTCCATCCCGCGAGGACCGGCATCTGCCTTTTTTAAACTTTTCTGGCTTGAACTACTGCGTACATTTTGTGCATTTAAATTAACAATTAAAGAAAAAAGGACCCAGGAAAAACTTTTTGATTTTTAGTAATAGGTGGTAGTTATTTCATACATTACCTGGTAAGTAGTTGTCATTACAATTGTCATTATTCTGAAAACTTCAATAAGTACTTAATAGTAATGACCTCAGCAACTACTTATTACTTCTTTTATTTTCACTACTGAATATTTGCTTACTGGTAACGTACTCAATAACTACTTATTAGGTCTATTAACTAGTGATTTTTTGGCTTCTGGTAAGTTTATTGTAAGTAGTTACAATTCAACTTACTTAAATAATAACTAGGTATTTTTTGACTTCTAGTAAGTGCATTTTGTAAGTACTGAATTCTTTGGACACCTCGAACAAAAATAAGTAGTTATTCAGCCGAAAAATAAGTAGTGTTTATTTTCTCCAACATTATTTGCTAACTTACCAGGTAAGTAAAGTTTTTGCTGGGGATGTGAGCATATTTTTCTCTTGTATTTTTTACATTCGCGTTATTTGTTTTTGAACCTAAATATTTCTATCATTAAGCTAAAATCAGTATTTCGCTATCGTAACGAATTTTTTTCATTGATGTTACGAAACATTAAAATTTACAATTTTTTTCAAATATATGCATTTCTATCGTCAAAAATGGAATTAAAAGTACGTTTTTACAACAGTTTTATAGGCAGAAAATTTTTTAATTTTAAGTATTTTGAAGTTAGAGAACCTTATCTTGTTTTCATTGATTTAGTGAAATTTTTCATAGAAAATATAAAGTTTCCTTTATTTTCATTAACTTAAAAATATTTGAATATTATAATTAAGATTTCCATTTAATCTTAAAGAACCTATTAAAATAATGTTTAACAATAAAATGAATTTTTCTTTTGAAAGCGATATTAAGTTGTCATTAATTTAATGAAAAATTTTAACGAAATTACGAAACTCAATTTCGCAGTGTTAACGAAATTGCTGCATTTTATTTGTAGAATTTCATTGCCGTAATGAAATTTTTCATTTGATTAATGAAAAAAAATTTTATGAAATTGATTCATTTGATTTATGAAGCATAATTCTTTAAGTGTAACTATGATTAAATCATAGAATGTAACATGAGATAACCAACAACATTGCATAGGAGACTTTTAGGTGTGGCGTTTGACAGTTCAAAATACAAAAGTTCAAGTATAAAAACATTCGGTCAGATTTCTGAAGGGCCAAATACACTTATCAAAATACTCATCAAGCCTTTTGCTAGTATTTACAAAAATTTGTTTCTATGTGTGCATCCGACGATGCTGGCTCTAGAATCCAAAAATTTTCGTAAATAGATGTGAATTCGGTCGCTATTTCCGAACACAAAACATCAAATATTTTTGCCAAATTGTTAAGTTTACCTTCTTAGCTTTTCGATACAAAAATTTTTATGGGGAAATTCGATCCTTTGTAAAAAGCAATTAAGAAGTGGTCTTACACTACGATTTTTAACTGTGTGTCGAGTGGAATTGACTGGCGGCATGAAATAACCTCCCAAAAAAATAATGAAATAACCCCCCAAAAATTTGTACAGAGAACAACAAAAACGATTTTTGGGCGGTTATTTCATTTTGTTTGGGGTGTTATTTAATTTTTTTAATTGGGGTATTATTTCATATGAAATTATACCCCAAAAAATCATTATGAAATAAAGCCCCAATATATTTTTTGGGGGATTATTTCATTTTCAAATTTATAATGAAAACGTTTTTGGGCGCAAGGATTTATCCACTTTGGTATACAGAACACCGGCTTCGTTAAAAAAAGCTGCCCTGCATAGCCGGCCTTTGGCCGGGCGCAATGGTTTTCTTCTATATGGTATACCAAACACCGGCTTCGCTAACTAAATCTTCTCTGCGTAGCCGGGTCGAGTCGGTATTTGTATACTATAGAGGAGAAAATCCTGGCGCTATGCAGAGAAGCTTTAGCTAGCGAAGCCGGTGTTTGTTATACCATAGAGGAAAAAGTCATTGCGCCCGGCCGAAGGCCGGATATGCGGAAAAGCCATAGTTGGCGAAGCTTATGTTTGTTATATCATACCATTATATATATCGCGTGATTCTTTAAAACAAAACTGTATAATTAATTGTATTACATATATTGGGCCTTTATTTCATTTCAGAAATTGGGGTTTTATTTCTTATGAAATAAGCCCCCAAAAATTAGGGAATTATTTCATTTATGTTTGGGGCGTTATTTCATTTCGTTGGGGGGCTAATTTCATTTTCAAAAATGGGGCTTTATTGCATATGTAATAAGGCCCCACGCTTTGGGGGGTTATTTCATTATTTTTTTGGGGGGTTATATTTTGGGGTGTTATTTCATGCCGCCGAATTAACTCCGTTTTATCAAAAAAACAAATTTTTTAACTATTGTTGAAATTGAATGTTTACTTAAAAACTTGAAATAACACTTGAATAACCATATCATATACTTCAATGCTTTTAGTTTTTTTTGTTGAACTCATTTAAGTTTATGTATTTTCATATATAAAAAAAACAAACATTGAAAGTCTGAGGAAAAAATTAGAGCAGGGTTTGTTTTTGTCAAATTTTCAATAAATATACTACATCGACACAACATTCTTAGAAAATATGAAATTAACGTCAAATTGCTGTGACAACAACTTAAAACTGTTGTCGACAACGACTTAAATACTTTCGAAATGAAAACAATTCAAATTGCAAGATTATTAAATAATTTTTTTTCATGAAGAGAAGATAGAGAGTGGCTAATACCCACTTTCTAGCATATAATTGAGGAAAGACGCATAGCAAAGCAGTTACTGTTAAACAACCTGGATCCAATCAGATGTCCGGAACGGAAAGCACACTTTAGGTTTCTGGAGGCCGAAAGTGGCAGCAGTTGTAGAGATATGAAGACGGTTTTTGAAACTATTCGAAAACTCTTCCAAAAAAAGGACAAGAACAGCAGGATACTCACTACACCAGAGGAACAAATACTCCGTTGGAAGAACATTTTCAGGAAATTCTAAATCGGCACGTCATACCGCCAAAGGTACGAGTAAATCCAAATTTCTAACACTCCCAGTCTACAGAAACAATGTCAGCGTCAACTCCGGATATCGGAGAAATTACTCACGCTATCACACAACTAAAAAATGGAAAATTCGCTGGAATCGATAATCTCGCATCTGAATTTTATAAAGCGGACTCCCAATATTATGGCCGATGTACTGCCATCGCTATTTTATAAAATATGGCACGCCGAAACTATTCCATAAGAGTAAAGTAAGAGCCGAATAATCAAAATCCAAAAAAAAGGAACATGTGTGAAGATACCCAGGCAAAAATTTCGACTCTTCTAAATATTATGTACCGCCACAACCCTGTAAGGGCAAAATTGTGACGCTACCAAAAATATGGTACCATCACAACACTAGATACAAACACAGTAAAAAATGTGCTCCAAAAGAAGCAGGTTTTTTGTATGAATTCAAACCTCAAATCGCTTCAAACCTGCTGATGGGATGCCTGATTTTTGTATGGGGTGTTCCCGGTTTGGAGGACTATTTTCTGCTGACAATAAGCGCTTCTTGTAACATGCAAACAAAGCGCTCCTAAAGTGCTTTTTTAAGGACTTACTATATTAACATATTCAGGGGTGTGCTGGAAATCGCAATCGTAAAACGCAAGAATTTGGAAGTTGTTTTTTATACACTTTTAATCTAATTTTTTTAATTTTATTCAAAATCCAAAAAAAGGAACATGTGTGAAGATACCCAGGCAAAAATTTCGACTCTTCTTAATATTATGTACCGCCACAACCCTGTAAGGGCAAAATTGTGACGCTACCAAAAATATGGTACCATCACAACACTGTAGATACAAACACAGTAAAAAATGTGCTCCAAAAGAAGCAGGTTTTTTGTATGAATTCATACCTCAAATCGCTTCAAACCTGCTGATGGGATGCCTGATTTTTGTATGGGGTGTTTCCGGTTTGGAGGACTATTTTCTGCTGACAATAAGCGCTTTTTATAACATGCAAACAAAGCGCTCCTAAAGTGCATTTTTAAGGACTTACTATATTAACATATTCAGGGGTGTGCTGGAAATCGCAATCGTAAAACGCAAGAATTTGGAAGTTGTTTTTTATACACTTTTAATCTAATTCTTTTAATTTTTGTTATACAATTATAAATTTAATAGAGAAATATTTGTGTAATAATCGTCATAAAATTCTTTTATTATAGAAATCTTTTTAAAAACCGACGTTTAAAATTCTTGCGTTTCCGATTTCCAGCACACCCCTGATTCATTAATGTTTTGCTTTTACCTGTTTAAATGCCTTTTTCAATCATTTTCGTAAACGAAAATATATTTTTATTGTTTACGCTTTAAAACCTTCTTCGTTGTCAGCACTAAAATAACAGCTTTTTTGTATGTTTTATTCTTTATCATTTACTGCTTTATAAGAGCTCTCTAATTGAAGCGCTTGATTATGCGCTTTTTCTCTGTAGTGCTTCAAAAAACCCAAATATTTTTTACTGGGAAATTACAACTTTAGTTTTTTAATACAGTTTTTAAATAAGATTCAACACCGGTAAACACCCTAAATACAAATATATGACTGTAGTTTTTTTAAGTCGTATTTACCATAAAACTATGCCGCTACAACACTGTATATACAGTAGTTTTGACTTAACTGCCTTTTACTTACGTGCACTTTTGAGTTAACTGCACAAAATTGATAATTTTTGGCATTATTCTTTATAATCCCATACAAATTCCTTTTTTAAGTGCACTTTCTTTACCTGCATATTTAAGATAAGTGCCCACAATTTTTGGCATTTGAAAATTATTTTCATACAAATAATTTAAGTTAGCTGCACTTTGACTTAACTGCCCAAACTACATATTTTCTGTAATTATTCTTCAAAATCCTTGTTTACGTGCATTTTGTATACCTGCACATATTTCATACACAGAGAAAACAGATTCGTGATCGCCAATCGAATTTCGTCGGTTGCATGTACTATCACACAATTCCGTTACAATTACTGAAAATTTCAATGCTTAGCATAATATTTTTGATAGCAACAATTGAATTTAAGTACACTTTCAATTATAACAACAGATATTGTTAGTTGTTAGTATGGTTTTTAGAAAACAAAAATATGCTTACACCCGAATATATGATGGATGCAACTAAATTAACAAATAATTGGTGTTCATAACAAAAGATTTGATTGTCTTTATCAATATATTTTTTTAACCGGCTACATAAACCATTATCCCGTTTTATTAGAAAGTAAATCAAAATGATTCCATTAAACTCCATGTTTTGTTAGTATATTTATTTATTAATATTTTTATGTATAGCTTACAAATTATTTAATTTTATATAAACACATACTTGCAGCTTTCCACATCATCCAACGGATTTCCAAAGGTGTACAGCGTATCCCTTAATGCACCAACACAAACAATTTTTAGCTTCAGTTCTATGGAATTACTTTCATCAATGTCGTCTGGTTCTAGTGTCTGAAGTAAAATAGAATAATTAACATGGGGTTTTTACAATACGAACAGTGATTGAAGCTGTAAATTAATATGAAAATCACTAAAAAACTGAGCGATTTTCATATAATGTACTTATAACAATCCAATGTACACGCGGAGCAAAATATAAACAATATGTACATGTATATGTATTGTACATATGTATTTATGTCTAAGATATTGCCCAGCATCGGATGTTTGTTAGAAGCTTGTCTAACTCCTCAAAGAATCTTCTGATGATTATCTGATGAGTAGCAATAATAAAAACTTCTAAATTTTTGATTTATTAGTTTTTTTATACATTTTCTGACACGCTTTCCTTTTAATCTTGGAATGAACCTTTTGCGGCTCTCCTTATGAGTCATATAACAATTACTGAGCTATCTAAATAAGAGCGTTTTTAAAACATGAAAATTCACTTGTTAATACAATTTTATTTAAACAAGCCGACGTAAGGATCTGCCAAATAAGATTTTCCAACAGGATTGTTGTTGAATTCCTGATCTAAAGGTTTGTTTCGTATAAATTGTATGAAAAAGAAGCTTGATGCTCTTGTTTAGGTGACTCAGTTATATGTGTAAGCATTCCACAAATTGCAAGGGAATTCCTACAAGACTCTCATAAAATTCTTGATGTGCTTTCTGAAAGCCTTATTAGACAATCTTTGCAGAAATCTCAAACGAATTCACCTACCATCAATACACTGTGCAACAAAAAAAAAACCAGCCTCAATACTTGCAACGCGAAATAAAACAAGAATATCGGTAGAGCAAATCTGCCAAAGGGTTTTGAAAAGTAAACTTGGGTTCCCGAAATATGGGCCCCTAAGGTTTTGGAATTTTATGAAAAGGCGTTTGGTATAAGTCAAAAACATATACTAAATGTACTTCTGAGCTAAAAAATAATTTCAGTAAAATCGTATGGCGGTTCTTTTCTTAGGATATATTAACCCTCTAACACTAATTTTAAGGGGTAATTTTTGTCCTTTTTTAAACTTCCCAACAAAAGTATTCTAAAACGGCACTTTAAAGGGTTAAAATGTTCCACGAATATTTTTGCATCAAACTTTACTAGGGGTCTTCTAAGAACAAAAGTTCGTGCAATTTATATAAAACGGGTTTTCAAGAAATTCAAAAATTTTAAGGCCAGGAATTTCGAAAAATACGAATTTTTTTGCACTGTGACATACATAAGCGTCTTTCGCTGTAGAAGTATCTCGCATTGGAATCAGCTTGTGTAACAGTTTCTCCCGTGTGAGGAATCTTTTACGATTAAAAATTGCGCTCGTCGACGATTAATGCTCTTCATGAGATTCTCAGTACATTCTTTCGATTGAAAATGCTAGCTGGGTACATATATGATGTATTTATAGGAAATATAATACATACATATGTACATTAGGGAAATAACTTTTTAACAATTTTTTAAAATATCAAAATTGGCAAAGCACAGCCCGATAGAGCATAAACAATTATAAGGGAACGTATATTTATTTTTAATTTTCTTTTTGGTTAAGAAAAATTAAAAATATTTTTATTTACACACAGAAAACAAGTTGGTTGGGAAACGGTTGCAGTAATAAAATATTGATCAAGTAACATGATTTATTATTGCAACTATTAAAAATGTATAGTTCTAACTGATTTTTAATGCTCTTAATTATAAAAATGATGTTCCAACTGAAATATGATTCCTTCAATTATTTTATTAGTTATGATAACTAATTTAATTTAGTTTTAAAAATTAGTACAAATGGTTAGAATCACAACCGAATTTAATACAGGGCAATACTGAATATTGGTCATTGCAATCAATAATTTGCTTTCGTCAATAAATTTTGTAATATAAATGATTATTCATTTATTGCGGCTAATTATTGATTGTTGGAATAGATTCAATTCGAGTACAACAAATGAAAATATAATTATTCGGAATTCACAACCAACAAATTGTTAAAAGCCCCAATTGCTTACTAAATTTTCTGTCAAAACATTTGATAGATTAAATTAATTTTCAATATTATATTTAAATAAAAAATATATTTGCGGTCAAAAATGGAAAATGTGAAAAACTTAATAAATAGGGGTAAGTAATTTACGTATTCTTATAGGTATGAACATATACACGTACATACATATGTATGTATGAATGTATGTACTATTTGTTATACCCTGCAAATTATATTGGACTTCTTGATCCATTTTGATCCTGGACTGGTCCAATGTAGTGCAAGTATGGACCATGGCATTATTAAAAAGAGTTTGCAGTGAAACGACATGTCTTCGTTTTTTAACGACATGTGTTCGTTTTGAAACGATTTAAAAGCTAATCCTCTGGAGTATACCATGGAGTAGTTTTAAGACTTCCCCTTTGTAATGCAAGCTGGGCTATATGGTCCTGCCCTAGGGCATCGTACTGTAAAATAACCCATTTTTCCATTCATTGAGATTACCTTTGGACAAGTCCTTGCCCCTTATGGGCTACATTTGAGCACCAATTGTGTGTTAATTCAGTTGCACCTATCATTTATTCGGGTATAAGCACAATTTTGTTTCTAAAAATCATACTAACAACTAACAATATCTGTTGTTATGACTGATAGTGTACTAAAATTCAAATGTTGCTATCAAACCTATTATGCTAAGCAACGAAATTTTCAGTAATTGGAACCGAATTGTGTGATAGTACATGCAACCGACAAATTCGATTGGCGCCAAATTCGGTTGTGAGAACGAATCTGTTTTCTCTGTGTAAAAGAAAAATAGCTCAAGTATGAAATTTCATTAATATTTAGAGATGGTAAGAGATTTTTCCGCAAACTAAAACGTATCTTTAACCTTTTTTAACAAAAAAAAAAAAAAAATTTAAAAAGAATAAAAAAACACGGTATAAAATTATGAATATTCAATATTGCATTGGTTTAGAAAAACCAATTGGTGCGTGAACTTTTTTGAGAAAAATTACGAAAGATTATGATTTTCGTGGTTACTAGGACATGGTTGACCTCATGGCACTATGCCAAAAAATTGGTTATATCCCTAATGTACATATCTACGTGCATATGTACATAACTATAAAAATACGTGAATTACATACCCCTATTTATTAAGTTTTTTCACATTTTCCCTTTTTTGAATATAAAATTAAAATTATTTTATTATATTTATTGTTTTATTAGTTATGATAACTAATTTAATTAAGTTCTAAAAATTAGTACAAATGGTTAGAATCACAACCGAATTTAATATAGGGCAATACTGAATATTGGTCATTGCAATCAATAATTTGCTTTCGTCAATAAATTTTGTAATATAAATGATTATTCATTTATTGCAGCTAATTATTGATTGTTGAGATAGATTCAATTCGAGTACAACAAATGAAAATATAAATTTTCGGAATTCACAACCAAAAAATAGTTAAAAGCCCCAATTGCTTAGTCTAAATTTACACGTTTCATCTTTTGATGCTCAACTTCTTTTCAATTCCCTTTTAAAGATGCCAACATAATCACACGCAGCAATCGGTTTCAACTTTTTTCGGTTCAAAACAACAACAATTTCATTAACAGCGAATCAAAGAGAAAAAGAAAAGAAACAAATTACATGCAGCCATTGCTGGCATATACCAACGAATAAAAACACAAAGCGTACTGACCGAGTACAGGCATCTCTGTACTAACCCCCTTTCTTCTTTCTTCTCTCACCTAAAAACATAAGAGTTGAGCATCAAAAGATGAAACGTGTGAAAGTAGACTTACTAAATTTTCTGTCAAAACATTTGATAGATTAAATTAATTTTTAATATTATATTTAAAAAATATATTTGCGGTCAAAAATGGAAAATATGAAAAACTTAATAAATAGGGGTAAGTAATTTACGTATTTTTATAGGTATGAACATATACACGTACATACATATGTATGTATTAATGTATGTATTATTTTTTATACCCTGCAAATTATATTGGACTTCTTGATCCATTTTGATCCTGGACTGGTCCAATGTAGTGCAAGTATGGACCATGGCATTATTAAAAAGAGTTTGCAGTGAAACGACATGTCTTCGTTTTTTAACGACATGTGTTCGTTTTGAAACGATTTAAAAGCTAATCCTCTGGAGTATACCATGGAGTAGTTTTAAGACTTCCCCTTTGTAATGCAAGCTGGGCTATATGGTCCTGCCCTAGGGCATCGTACTGTAAAACAACCCATTTTTCCATCCATTGACATTACCTTTGGACAAGTCCTTGCCCCTTATGGGCTACATTTGAGCGGTTAAAAAAAATATATTGATAACGACAATCAAATCTCTTGTTATGAACACCAATTGTGTGTTAATTCAGTTGCACCTATCATTTATTCGGGTATAAGCACAATTTTGTTTCTAATAATCATACTAACAACTAACAATATCTGTTGTTATGACTGATAGTGTACTAAAATTCAAATGTTGCTATCAAACCTATTATGCTAAGCAATTGGAACCGAATTGTGTGATAGTACATGCAACCGACGAAATTCGATTGGCGCCAAATTCGGTTGTGATCACGAATCTGTTTTCTCTGTGCAGCTTTAAAATATTTTCATATAAAACATCAAAGTTAGCTGCACACATGAAAAAATATGGTGGTCACTTTTTCACAAAAATATCCAATTTAAGTCTATTGTAAATTCTATTATAAATGCTTTTTTATTTTCTTTTCTTTCTTTTTTTTCTGTAAAATAAATTTTAATTAAGTAAAATAACTTATAATGTACACCTATGCAAGTTTGCCAGCTCGTCTCAATAATGCCTATAAGGCGCTGAGACCTATATAATCTTTGTTTAAAATTGTACTTGGAATATAAATAAAAACAAAAAAAAAAAAAAAAAAGTTGTTTATAAAAACAAAAATCGCAATCACGTCAAGTTGGCATCATTATAATTTATGTATTTTGTTTAAAGGTACCTACATTTATGCAGATGGGTTGTGGTTACAACAACTTCACGATTATATGAAAGGAATAGCAAATCTTAGGTCTGGAACAAAATAAAGTAATTGTAGTAGTATTTGAAGCTGACGAATGCTCTGTAGCGCAACAAAGTTCAAAATTTCGAATTTTTAACTTTTGACAGCTGGCAGCGTTATTGTTAACGTTGTTCTACAGCGACTTCTCTGTTCCACACTTTATTGTTACCAATTTTGCTATCTCGTTCATTATAAAAATGCATAACAAGTGACTACAGGTTGTTTGAACGTCATTGCTATTATCAATTTATTATTAAAAACGTTGTTGCTTCTCTTTCAAACACTTTACTTTAGCTGCACTATTATGCAGGTAACCACAATTGCGTACCTGCACATTAAGGCAGCTAAATACATTTAAGATAGCGGCATTTTTGATTTACCTGCATAAAAAATCGTGCAAAGGAGATTGTGCAGCTAAGTCAAAATTACTGTACCGTGTTTGTAATAATTCTATACCGCTACAACACTGTATATACAAAAATGTAGTCTTATTCATTTAATAGTGTCGTATTAAAATGAAAACACAAAAACTATTTAAGGTTAGAAAATATACAAATTTTTGCTTGTTTATTTAGCGAATTTATATTTGTTACAAGATTGAAAATAAGAGTCGGAAGACGGTTGTGACTACGTTGTAAATTCGTGAATCCAACATTGTAAATTTAAATTTACAGTACTGTGACACCACTAAAAAGAAGAGTCGGAAGACGCACATTTGACGTTATCATTTTTTTATTGTGACAACATTGTAAATTTGGTAAACAGTACGTTGTATTGATGTTGATAGTATTCCCCTGCAACGTCGGCACAGCGTAGTGGTAATTGTCTTTTTCTGCCTTGGTAGATACGTATTTTACTAGCGGAGACATCCACCAAAATTTCTTAACAGCAAAAACTTGAAGTTAATAGTGCTACTGTAATACAAAAAGAGTATTTTGGAGTATATTCAGGGAAATGGAACCGGTTCCACATAAGAAAATAGTTCTTAAAAGGATTTTTGTAGTGTAATATCTGAAATTGAATTTAAAAGAATTAGATCTGAAAAACTTCGTCTTTTACGAGAATTTCTGGCGAGGATTAGTGACCATTTTGGAAAAATATGGAATGTTACTAGCAACACACTGTATGGAAATGTTGCTCCAAGGGGTCCTCTTTAGGACTATATTAGTGGTACATCTGTAATAATTTTGAAAATTGAGAAAATTGAATTTTAAAAAAGTGATATTTTGAAAAATGTTAAAGGTGGACTTTATGGGCATTGGACAATTTGGAAAAATCGTCAAAGTTACTAATATAACACTATATAGGAATGGAGGAGAAGAGAGTCCCCAAGACGATCCTGGTAGTGGGATGTCTGAAATAATTTTGGAATTTCAGATTTGAAAAATTTCACTAATCGTCGCCAGAAATTTCCGTAAAAAACAATATTTTCCAAATCTGAATTTCATGGTTACGAATTTATTATAAGAACTGTTCGGGAAGACCCAGCCGCAAAAATTAGAGAGTTTCGTGTTTCAAAAAGTGAAATAAATTTTGAATGCAATGCATACACAGAAATTATAAAGTGGAGCAATACCATTAACGGAGCTACCATTTCTACAAGGATGAACATATTTGGTATTGCACCAGCAGTATTATATTCAGAAAAAAAAAAAATAACTGTACGGGAGTGCTCTAGAATCCTAATCCACTCGAAAGTGGATTACTTCAGCATTTTTGGTGGTTTGCATTTCACATCTACATGTTTTTATTCGTTTTCAATTAGTGCCGTAAGGGATTGATGAAAGTAAAACGAATCGACTTTTATTCTAAAATGTGATAAACATTTTTAACAAAAAAAAAAAAAATGTTTTGCTTTTTAAATTAGATTTTTATTTTAGCTAATACGGCCTAAAGTTTTTTTATGTAATTAAAAATGCATTTAATCCATATTTTCCCAACGTTTCGTGAATGTTATGTTCACTTTATCAAGGGATTCGTCTATTTAAATTAAAGAAAGTATATATAACAATATTATTACAACAAACATTTTTCAACAATTAATTATGACTTACAATAAGAAAATCAATTTTTATTACATTGAACAATAATTTGTTGTAGACAAGCATGAAAACATTAAACATGAAAAATTAAATTAAACACAAACTTTAAAATTATATCACAGGTTTTTTGATATTGCAACACAGTAACTGGCACTAATGTTTTGTGTGTCTTCTTTTAAGTTCATCGTCTTTTTTATTTTCTGTTGTATTCTTAGCGTCTCTATTGTGAATCTTTTCCTTTCTATTCCTTCTCTATCCAATATTCGTACTTTGTCAAAATCTGCCGTATGATTTGTACACTCATAAAATTATTACAGTAACTGATTGTAGGTTATTAAATTCGTTTTCGGTACTGTTAAAATTGAATAAAAATATAGTTATTTTACGAATAAATTTATTTTTCAACATTTATGTTTGTTATTAAAAAAAACAAACTACCAAAAAATAATGTTTTCCGTATTTTTTTTTGTTAATTTGTTTGATTTTTATCGGTTAAAATATATTTTTTAAAAGTAAAAACTATTCAATTTTAACGAATATGATGTTCAATAAATAAAAAACTTAGAAATTACTGAAAAAATCATTTGTTTTAAATGAAATGTAAATGATCCGTTTTTTAAATGAATTTTAATTTGTTTCAAATGAATTTTCGTTTGAATTTAACTACATAATATTTTGAGTGTATGTTTTATGTGTTGGGATAAAGCAGTACTTTCCTTTAATTTGTTTATGTCCATTTTATGTTCTGTTATTCTTGTTTCCAATGTTCTCTTTGTGGTCCCAATATAAATCAAATCGCAGCTTTGATCGTTTTTTCCCTTACATGGTATTTCGTAAACAACATTGCTTTGTTGTTGTTTGTTTATTGGTGTTTTGATGTTTGTAAATATTGTGCTTAAAGTTTTATTAGGTGTGTAAGCAAAATATATTTTTTTCTTCTCTATTGTGTCTTTGATGTTCTGTTTATCCGTAAGTCCAGGTATGTATTTTACACTATAAAATTGTTTTTTCTCCTTGTCAGCATTAGAGTGGCCAGATGTTGTGTTATTCATTTTCCTTACTGTATTTGTTATTAAAGTTTTTATAAGATTTTTTGGAAAGCTATTACTTGTAAGAATGTTGTTTATCTTTTCTATGTTTTTTGAGTGATATTGTCTGTCACTAATGTTTAGCACTCTGTCGATAAAATTGCTGGCAGTATTAATTATTTGGTTCCGTGGTTGTGTTGCGTGAAAATTCATGATTCTTCCCGATGATGTTTCCTTTGCGTACCAGTCGAAAACTATTTTATTTCCACTAATGCGTAGTTTTGTATCTAAGTAAGCAATTCCTGTGTTAGTTTGTGTCTCAATTGTGAACTGAATTTTCTCATGATATTTGTTTAAAGTCTTTAGGATTTCATCCTTATCGTCTAATTTTACTATGGCTAAAATATCATCTACATATTTTGCTATGTATTTTATGCGGATATTTTTATCCTGCAATTCCTTAATTGTTTCGTCAAGAAGAGTATCTAGGACTATATCAGCGATAGTTGGTGAAAGTGGGTTACCCATCGGCATACCAAATATTTGATTAAAAATTTTTTGATTGTATATAAAGTAATTATTATCAGTAAGACAGAATTTTAGCATATTTAAAAACTTAGATCTGGGAATTCTAGTGAAATTTTTTAAAACTTCCCATTTTGCCATTATGTTTTTTATTGCGGTATGAACTGGAATGTTTGTGAAAAGTGATATGACGTCAAAAGATACCAATACCTCTCCGGGACAGATATTTATGTTTTGCAACTGTAATTTTAAATGTGATGAATTTTTTATATTGTAGTTGTTCGAAATTAAGTTTTTTAAAATTTGTCCTAGGTATTTGGAAAGTTGGTAGCATGGCACCTGCATTGAGGAAACAATTGGTCTCAGAGGGATTCCAGTTTTATGGATTTTTGGTAAGCCGTAGATTCTTGGAGCTGTTGCCGCTGAACAAAGAAGCCGTCGTTTTTGCCATGTGTCTATGTATTCATTTTTATGTAGGTCCGTTATGATATTATTGTTTTCTCTTTGTAATTTTGGTGTTGGGTCGATTCTTAATGCGCGGTATGTGTTTTTGTCCTCCAATAACGTTTGCATCCTACTTTCGTAATCAGTTCTATACATCGCAACCGTTTTATTTCCCTTATCTGCTTGTATTACCATAATGTCGCTGTGCCTTTTCAAAAATTTTCTCGTCTTCTCGAAAGCTGTAAGAATCAGTTTTTCCCTAGGTGTATTTCCCATTTTTCTGTTAAATTCCGAGATTCTATTCGCCAGCTTAGTTCTGACCATTTCCTTTTCCCTATCCGTGTTGTCCTCTATTGCCTGAACACACTGTTCAATATCCGCAATTATGTGTAAAGCTGAAAAATTAGCTCTGTTAATCGGTAAGGCAAATTTTTTCCCCAATGATAAAATCCATTTACATTCAACTGGAATGACTAAGTTAGTCCTATTTTCAAACCAATGATCATTAAACTTAAGGCCATGATTTTCAAAATGTCTTTCTTTCAGTGTATTTAGTTTCTTTATTTGTCGTTCTTTCGTTGAAAATGTTGAAAATGTTCTTTATCCAATTTAATCAAAATTATATCGTTACCTAAAACGCAGAAGCCCTTAACTAACCCAAAACTTAAAATCGACTTTTTCATTTATTTTGATGCTAATTTTTAATGCTTTTTATGTTATTTTCAGATAATTTGGTTTTTAATCGATTGAGCGATCTTAAATAAGTTTATGGCTTTGTTTCAAATTTTGCAATTTTTCTCGAATTTTAGCCATGTTCGCGATAGAAGCGATTTTTTCCTGTGATTTTTTATTGCTTTAACGATTTTTATTCAATATGTATTAGACATTGCTATCATGCTTTTGTTAGCAAATGAGCGATCTTTTGTTCAACTAAAGTTTTAACAAACAAAAACTTCGAATACCCAAAAACATGCGGGTTTGAGAACACCAATTGATGAATTATGCGGATTCAAAAAATTTTTCATTTTCAATTCGAGTCAAAACCTAGAACTAGGGTAGCCAGATTTTAAATTCGGAAAAATAGTACATTGAATACAAAAAAACAGTAAATTTTTTTTTGACGAAAACATAACCATTTGTTTAAATTAGTAACCCCCAATTTCACCAAGTTCAGTTATAAGTAACTATCAGTTATAGCTGTCGAAACATATTGTTAACTGAAAGTTAAAGAAAAAGTTAGTTTTAACTGAACTTGGTGAAATTGGGGGTAAATATTTGAAACTTTTGATTGAATATGCAACAACAATTATATAAAGAAATACACTTAAAATGTGTAACGTCAAAGGAATTATTTCCATTACATGGCATTTCATAAGCATACGAAATTACTCCGTTTGCGTTAAAAAAGCAAACACCACAAACGAAGCATTTGACCAGGAAAACATAACATTGCTGTAAGCCATATAAGAAAGGAGAAAGCCTTACTTAGCTCAACACAATTAACTCATTGCATTTGTTAGTATAATTTTCTTTAAACATATTCGTATTTTAAGCAATTTTCACGACACACATAGTTGCACAAATCATATAGAATTTGAGAAAATGTTTGTTTCCTAAATTAATTTTCCAATTTCAAACAATTTTTAAATTATTTACAGCCAATTTTACCAAGTTCAGCTATAATTAACTATTACTATAACAATATGTTGTTTGATGAAATAGGCCATTAATCTATAAAATGCAAAACAAATAGTTTGGTTTATTTTTATTTCACAAAATCTGAAAATATGTAGTAAAAAAACAAGTTTCAATAAAACATAAAACAAAAATTTCTGTCTGTAAAACGATCAAGTGCAATTGAAAACGATGAATATTTTCAATAAAGTTTTTGTTAAAATTAACTTATCTTTTTCTTATTTCAGCAGTTTAGGTAAAGAAAAGTGGTCCTCAAAGATATTAGGTATTTTTAAAAATTTTTAATACGGATAATTTTCCAAAATTATTTGTTTTCAATTTCACGTGATTTCGATTTCCAGAACATGCCCGAAAATTAAAAATGTTCTAAAAATTAAAGATAATTGTGTTGGATAAGTATTTAAAAAAGGTGTGGAAAGGAAAATACTATTGCAAGAGGAAGCCATAAAATCATACTTAAAAATAGCAACATGAATATATACCACTGCTGCGAGCCACCCATTATAATTTAAATTTCTACTATGTATTTATGAAAAACCAATGACCATAGCGTAAAAACTCTTACTGTTTTAGAACTTTTTTTTGGAACACAGCAACATTTTTGTAAGCTATGTACTGTTTAATATAAGATTATTAGAGAAAATATGTTTTTAGCAGGGTTTTTCTTAATATCTTGGTTTTTTTGTAGACCGAACAAAAAAAAAAACAGTACAAAAAGTGTTAAAAAAACAGTATAAAAAGTGTTCAATTATTACAACTTTACTTTCAGGGTTTAAAAATTAGTAAAATTCATATCGAAAACCACAGTAAATATTCAAAATTAAAATATTTAAAGGTATTCATCTTGCAAAAATATTCTAAATTTACTAAAAACCTCGTAGTAATATTCAAAAATATTTAACCAGTGTCAATTTTATAATATAACAATGCGCAAAATATTAAATATTTCGCCGCATAGATATATTTTCTATGGAAATATTGAAATATTTTTAGTCACCATAAATATTAACGGTCTAATTCAGTGATAACCAAGCCCCGAACTAAGAAAGTCCCGAACGCACGCACACAAAGATATTATGTGCTTGTGTGCGGTCGCAGAGACTGATGATAGTCTGTTGTTTTGAAACGAACAAATTTGTAATATACATGTGAATTGCCGACCGTGTCTGTGTGAAAAATACGATTATTGACTGGCTCGCGAGTCTATGGAGTGGTTATCACTGGTCTAATTCATAAAAATTTTTTGTTTCAGCTTCAATGAATACAATACCCAGCAAAAACTTACATTGCAAAGTAATGAGTTAAAAAGCTTATATAACGACTCTTCACTACTTATACATTGGCATTTTAACTCATTATTTTAACACGGTAATGTCATTGGAGGCAAGTACTTACCACCCTCGCTTACAAATAGGGAGTTAAATAAGTCATTACCACATGTGCTTACAAATAGGGACTTAAATAACTTATTACTCCGATGTCACCAAAATTACAACTAAGATGTAATCACTTAAAAAAAAAATTATTTTATTATTTTTTTTTAATTATTTTTTTTTCTATTTTTTCTTATTTTATTTTACTTTATTTTATTTTTTTTCTATTTTTTCTTATTTTATTTTACTTTGTGGGATTCGATCGCGCAACCTCGGTGCTGATAGACTAGCTCACTACCAGCTTGCCTAAAAAACTATGTTTTTTACTCAATTAAGAGCGTAAATATGAGATTAAATTGTCCATAATAACAATAAAAACGTTGATTTAAAGTGGATTGAAAGTTTTTGTTTCATTACTATAATGACATTTTTATTGTCATAATGAAAATTTTAATTTATGAAGGCAATTATTGAAATATCTATGTTGCTTTTATAAAAAAAATTTTTTAATTCATAAAATTAATGGCATACATGTAACATTAGATGTATGAAATTATTAAATCTTACATTTTTTAATTAACAATTAAACATTTTTTTTAAGGACACTATAATTTTGTATTAATTTATGAATATAGTTATGTTTGTATATTGTTTTTTTATGTTCCCAATTAAAATTTTTTGTTTAACTTGGACAAACTTAAGTTTTCATATATCCAATGTAAATTTTTAACGTAATTACGAAATACAATGAAGCGATTTTAACGAAAATACTTCATTATAACTATGAAATTCCATTTAGACAATGAAAATATTCATTTACGCAAGGAATATATTTTTATGAAAATGATTCATTAAATATATGAAGCATTTTTCTTTCAGTGTAATAAAAAAAAAACAAATTGTAAGAATAAATATTTAAAACCAATTTGTATTAGATTTGAAAAAAATTAAAAAAAAATTTATTATGAATGAATTATAAATTTAGTTAATCAACTCATACACAAGTACTTAGGTATCAGATTATGTATCAGCCATTACTAAACTACTTCTATGTAATGCAGATGGTATGAAGTAGTCATTGAAAAGTAAGTTGTTCAGTAATGGCAAGGCATTACCAAGTTTTTGCTGGGTAGTTATCAAACACTTTTTGTTTTATAAACCATTAATAAAAAGTCTAATTTATTATACGCGACTTCTCTGTTCCACACTTTATTGTTACCAATTTTGCTATCTCGTTCATTATAAAAATGCATAACAAGTGACTACAGGTTGTTTGAACGTCATTGCTATTATCAATTTATTATTAAAAACGTTGTTGCTTCTCTTTCAAACACTTTACTTTAGCTGCACTATTATGCAGGTAACCACAATTGCGTACCTGCACATTAAGGCAGCTAAATACATTTAAGATAGCGGCATTTTTGATTTACCTGCATAAAAAATCGTGCAAAGGAGATTGTGCAGCTAAGTCAAAATTACTGTACCGTGTTTGTAATAATTCTATACCGCTACAACACTGTATATACAAAAATGTAGTCTTATTCATTTAATAGTGTCGTATTAAAATGAAAACACAAAAACTATTTAAGGTTAGAAAATATACAAATTTTTGCTTGTTTATTTAGCGAATTTATATTTGTTACAAGATTGAAAATAAGAGTCGGAAGACGGTTGTGACTACGTTGTAAATTCGTGAATCCAACATTGTAAATTTAAATTTACAGTACTGTGACACCACTAAAAAGAAGAGTCGGAAGACGCACATTTGACGTTATCATTTTTTTATTGTGACAACATTGTAAATTTGGTAAACAGTACGTTGTATTGATGTTGATAGTATTCCCCTGCAACGTCGGCACAGCGTAGTGGTAATTGTCTTTTTCTGCCTTGGTAGATACGTATTTTACTAGCGGAGACATCCACCAAAATTTCTTAACAGCAAAAACTTGAAGTTAATAGTGCTACTGTAATACAAAAAGAGTATTTTGGAGTATATTCAGGGAAATGGAACCGGTTCCACATAAGAAAATAGTTCTTAAAAGGATTTTTGTAGTGTAATATCTGAAATTGAATTTAAAAGAATTAGATCTGAAAAACTTCGTCTTTTACGAGAATTTCTGGCGAGGATTAGTGACCATTTTGGAAAAATATGGAATGTTACTAGCAACACACTGTATGGAAATGTTGCTCCAAGGGGTCCTCTTTAGGACTATATTAGTGGTACATCTGTAATAATTTTGAAAATTGAGAAAATTGAATTTTAAAAAAGTGATATTTTGAAAAATGTTAAAGGTGGACTTTATGGGCATTGGACAATTTGGAAAAATCGTCAAAGTTACTAATATAACACTATATAGGAATGGAGGAGAAGAGAGTCCCTAAGACGATCCTGGTAGTGGGATGTCTGAAATAATTTTGGAATTTCAGATTTGAAAAATTTCACTAATCGTCGCCAGAAATTTCCGTAAAAAACAATATTTTCCAAATCTGAATTTCATGGTTACGAATTTATTATAAGAACTGTTCGGGAAGACCCAGCCGCAAAAATTAGAGAGTTTCGTGTTTCAAAAAGTGAAATAAATTTTGAATGCAATGCATACACAGAAATTATAAAGTGGAGCAATACCATTAACGGAGCTACCATTTCTACAAGGATGAACATATTTGGTATTGCACCAGCAGTATTATATTCAGAAAAAAAAAATAACTGTACGGGAGTGCTCTAGAATCCTAATCCACTCGAAAGTGGATTACTTCAGCATTTTTGGTGGTTTGCATTTCACATCTACATGTTTTTATTCGTTTTCAATTAGTGCCGTAAGGGATTGATGAAAGTAAAACGAATCGACTTTTATTCTAAAATGTGATAAACATTTTTAACAAAAAAAAAAAAAAATGTTTTGCTTTTTAAATTAGATTTTTATTTTAGCTAATACGGCCTAAAGTTTTTTTATGTAATTAAAAATGCATTTAATCCATATTTTCCCAACGTTTCGTGAATGTTATGTTCACTTTATCAAGGGATTCGTCTATTTAAATTAAAGAAAGTATATATAACAATATTATTACAACAAACATTTTTCAACAATTAATTATGACTTACAATAAGAAAATCAATTTTTATTACATTGAACAATAATTTGTTGTAGACAAGCATGAAAACATTAAACATGAAAAATTAAATTAAACACAAACTTTAAAATTATATCACAGGTTTTTTGATATTGCAACACAGTAACTGGCACTAATGTTTTGTGTGTCTTCTTTTAAGTTCATCGTCTTTTTTATTTTCTGTTGTATTCTTAGCGTCTCTATTGTGAATCTTTTCCTTTCTATTCCTTCTCTATCCAATATTCGTACTTTGTCAAAATCTGCCGTATGATTTGTACACTCATAAAATTATTACAGTAACTGATTGTAGGTTATTAAATTCGTTTTCGGTACTGTTAAAATTGAATAAAAATATAGTTATTTTACGAATAAATTTATTTTTCAACATTTATGTTTGTTATTAAAAAAAACAAACTACCAAAAAATAATGTTTTCCGTATTTTTTTTTGTTAATTTGTTTGATTTTTATCGGTTAAAATATATTTTTTAAAAGTAAAAACTATTCAATTTTAACGAATATGATGTTCAATAAATAAAAAACTTAGAAATTACTGAAAAAATCATTTGTTTTAAATGAAATGTAAATGATCCGTTTTTTAAATGAATTTTAATTTGTTTCAAATGAATTTTCGTTTGAATTTAACTACATAATATTTTGAGTGTATGTTTTATGTGTTGGGATAAAGCAGTACTTTCCTTTAATTTGTTTATGTCCATTTTATGTTCTGTTATTCTTGTTTCCAATGTTCTCTTTGTGGTCCCAATATAAATCAAATCGCAGCTTTGATCGTTTTTTCCCTTACATGGTATTTCGTAAACAACATTGCTTTGTTGTTGTTTGTTTATTGGTGTTTTGATGTTTGTAAATATTGTGCTTAAAGTTTTATTAGGTGTGTAAGCAAAATATATTTTTTTCTTCTCTATTGTGTCTTTGATGTTCTGTTTATCCGTAAGTCCAGGTATGTATTTTACACTATAAAATTGTTTTTTCTCCTTGTCAGCATTAGAGTGGCCAGATGTTGTGTTATTCATTTTCCTTACTGTATTTGTTATTAAAGTTTTTATAAGATTTTTTGGAAAGCTATTACTTGTAAGAATGTTGTTTATCTTTTCTATGTTTTTTGAGTGATATTGTCTGTCACTAATGTTTAGCACTCTGTCGATAAAATTGCTGGCAGTATTAATTATTTGGTTCCGTGGTTGTGTTGCGTGAAAATTCATGATTCTTCCCGATGATGTTTCCTTTGCGTACCAGTCGAAAACTATTTTATTTCCACTAATGCGTAGTTTTGTATCTAAGTAAGCAATTCCTGTGTTAGTTTGTGTCTCAATTGTGAACTGAATTTTCTCATGATATTTGTTTAAAGTCTTTAGGATTTCATCCTTATCGTCTAATTTTACTATGGCTAAAATATCATCTACATATTTTGCTATGTATTTTATGCGGATATTTTTATCCTGCAATTCCTTAATTGTTTCGTCAAGAAGAGTATCTAGGACTATATCAGCGATAGTTGGTGAAAGTGGGTTACCCATCGGCATACCAAATATTTGATTAAAAATTTTTTGATTGTATATAAAGTAATTATTATCAGTAAGACAGAATTTTAGCATATTTAAAAACTTAGATCTGGGAATTCTAGTGAAATTTTTTAAAACTTCCCATTTTGCCATTATGTTTTTTATTGCGGTATGAACTGGAATGTTTGTGAAAAGTGATATGACGTCAAAAGATACCAATACCTCTCCGGGACAGATATTTATGTTTTGCAACTGTAATTTTAAATGTGATGAATTTTTTATATTGTAGTTGTTCGAAATTAAGTTTTTTAAAATTTGTCCTAGGTATTTGGAAAGTTGGTAGCATGGCACCTGCATTGAGGAAACAATTGGTCTCAGAGGGATTCCAGTTTTATGGATTTTTGGTAAGCCGTAGATTCTTGGAGCTGTTGCCGCTGAACAAAGAAGCCGTCGTTTTTGCCATGTGTCTATGTATTCATTTTTATGTAGGTCCGTTATGATATTATTGTTTTCTCTTTGTAATTTTGGTGTTGGGTCGATTCTTAATGCGCGGTATGTGTTTTTGTCCTCCAATAACGTTTGCATCCTACTTTCGTAATCAGTTCTATACATCGCAACCGTTTTATTTCCCTTATCTGCTTGTATTACCATAATGTCGCTGTGCCTTTTCAAAAATTTTCTCGTCTTCTCGAAAGCTGTAAGAATCAGTTTTTCCCTAGGTGTATTTCCCATTTTTCTGTTAAATTCCGAGATTCTATTCGCCAGCTTAGTTCTGACCATTTCCTTTTCCCTATCCGTGTTGTCCTCTATTGCCTGAACACACTGTTCAATATCCGCAATTATGTGTAAAGCTGAAAAATTAGCTCTGTTAATCGGTAAGGCAAATTTTTTCCCCAATGATAAAATCCATTTACATTCAACTGGAATGACTAAGTTAGTCCTATTTTCAAACCAATGATCATTAAACTTAAGGCCATGATTTTCAAAATGTCTTTCTTTCAGTGTATTTAGTTTCTTTATTTGTCGTTCTTTCGTTGAAAATGTTGAAAATGTTCTTTATCCAATTTAATCAAAATTATATCGTTACCTAAAACGCAGAAGCCCTTAACTAACCCAAAACTTAAAATCGACTTTTTCATTTATTTTGATGCTAATTTTTAATGCTTTTTATGTTATTTTCAGATAATTTGGTTTTTAATCGATTGAGCGATCTTAAATAAGTTTATGGCTTTGTTTCAAATTTTGCAATTTTTCTCGAATTTTAGCCATGTTCGCGATAGAAGCGATTTTTTCCTGTGATTTTTTATTGCTTTAACGATTTTTATTCAATATGTATTAGACATTGCTATCATGCTTTTGTTAGCAAATGAGCGATCTTTTGTTCAACTAAAGTTTTAACAAACAAAAACTTCGAATACCCAAAAACATGCGGGTTTGAGAACACCAATTGATGAATTATGCGGATTCAAAAAATTTTTCATTTTCAATTCGAGTCAAAACCTAGAACTAGGGTAGCCAGATTTTAAATTCGGAAAAATAGTACATTGAATACAAAAAAACAGTAAATTTTTTTTTGACGAAAACATAACCATTTGTTTAAATTAGTAACCCCCAATTTCACCAAGTTCAGTTATAAGTAACTATCAGTTATAGCTGTCGAAACATATTGTTAACTGAAAGTTAAAGAAAAAGTTAGTTTTAACTGAACTTGGTGAAATTGGGGGTAAATATTTGAAACTTTTGATTGAATATGCAACAACAATTATATAAAGAAATACACTTAAAATGTGTAACGTCAAAGGAATTATTTCCATTACATGGCATTTCATAAGCATACGAAATTACTCCGTTTGCGTTAAAAAAGCAAACACCACAAACGAAGCATTTGACCAGGAAAACATAACATTGCTGTAAGCCATATAAGAAAGGAGAAAGCCTTACTTAGCTCAACACAATTAACTCATTGCATTTGTTAGTATAATTTTCTTTAAACATATTCGTATTTTAAGCAATTTTCACGACACACATAGTTGCACAAATCATATAGAATTTGAGAAAATGTTTGTTTCCTAAATTAATTTTCCAATTTCAAACAATTTTTAAATTATTTACAGCCAATTTTACCAAGTTCAGCTATAATTAACTATTACTATAACAATATGTTGTTTGATGAAATAGGCCATTAATCTATAAAATGCAAAACAAATAGTTTGGTTTATTTTTATTTCACAAAATCTGAAAATATGTAGTAAAAAAACAAGTTTCAATAAAACATAAAACAAAAATTTCTGTCTGTAAAACGATCAAGTGCAATTGAAAACGATGAATATTTTCAATAAAGTTTTTGTTAAAATTAACTTATCTTTTTCTTATTTCAGCAGTTTAGGTAAAGAAAAGTGGTCCTCAAAGATATTAGGTATTTTTAAAAATTTTTAATACGGATAATTTTCCAAAATTATTTGTTTTCAATTTCACGTGATTTCGATTTCCAGAACATGCCCGAAAATTAAAAATGTTCTAAAAATTAAAGATAATTGTGTTGGATAAGTATTTAAAAAAGGTGTGGAAAGGAAAATACTATTGCAAGAGGAAGCCATAAAATCATACTTAAAAATAGCAACATGAATATATACCACTGCTGCGAGCCACCCATTATAATTTAAATTTCTACTATGTATTTATGAAAAACCAATGACCATAGCGTAAAAACTCTTACTGTTTTAGAACTTTTTTTTGGAACACAGCAACATTTTTGTAAGCTATGTACTGTTTAATATAAGATTATTAGAGAAAATATGTTTTTAGCAGGGTTTTTCTTAATATCTTGGTTTTTTTGTAGACCGAACAAAAAAAAAACAGTACAAAAAGTGTTAAAAAAACAGTATAAAAAGTGTTCAATTATTACAACTTTACTTTCAGGGTTTAAAAATTAGTAAAATTCATATCGAAAACCACAGTAAATATTCAAAATTAAAATATTTAAAGGTATTCATCTTGCAAAAATATTCTAAATTTACTAAAAACCTCGTAGTAATATTCAAAAATATTTAACCAGTGTCAATATAATATAACAATGCGCAAAATATTAAATATTTCGCCGCATAGATATATTTTCTATGGAAATATTGAAATATTTTTAGTCACCATAAATATTAACGGTCTAATTCAGTGATAACCAAGCCCCGAACTAAGAAAGTCCCGAACGCACGCACACAAAGATATTATGTGCTTGTGTGCGGTCGCAGAGACTGATGATAGTCTGTTGTTTTGAAACGAACAAATTTGTAATATACATGTGAATTGCCGACCGTGTCTGTGTGAAAAATACGATTATTGACTGGCTCGCGAGTCTATGGAGTGGTTATCACTGGTCTAATTCATAAAAATTTTTTGTTTCAGCTTCAATGAATACAATACCCAGCAAAAACTTACATTGCAAAGTAATGAGTTAAAAAGCTTATATAACGACTCTTCACTACTTATACATTGGCATTTTAACTCATTATTTTAACACGGTAATGTCATTGGAGGCAAGTACTTACCACCCTCGCTTACAAATAGGGAGTTAAATAAGTCATTACCACATGTGCTTACAAATAGGGACTTAAATAACTTATTACTCCGATGTCACCAAAATTACAACTAAGATGTAATCACTTAAAAAAAAAATTATTTTATTATTTTTTTTTAATTATTTTTTTTTCTATTTTTTCTTATTTTATTTTACTTTATTTTATTTTTTTTCTATTTTTTCTTATTTTATTTTACTTTGTGGGATTCGATCGCGCAACCTCGGTGCTGATAGACTAGCTCACTACCAGCTTGCCTAAAAAACTATGTTTTTTACTCAATTAAGAGCGTAAATATGAGATTAAATTGTCCATAATAACAATAAAAACGTTGATTTAAAGTGGATTGAAAGTTTTTGTTTCATTACTATAATGACATTTTTATTGTCATAATGAAAATTTTAATTTATGAAGGCAATTATTGAAATATCTATGTTGCTTTTATAAAAAAAATTTTTTAATTCATAAAATTAATGGCATACATGTAACATTAGATGTATGAAATTATTAAATCTTACATTTTTTAATTAACAATTAAACATTTTTTTTAAGGACACTATAATTTTGTATTAATTTATGAATATAGTTATGTTTGTATATTGTTTTTTTATGTTCCCAATTAAAATTTTTTGTTTAACTTGGACAAACTTAAGTTTTCATATATCCAATGTAAATTTTTAACGTAATTACGAAATACAATGAAGCGATTTTAACGAAAATACTTCATTATAACTATGAAATTCCATTTAGACAATGAAAATATTCATTTACGCAAGGAATATATTTTTATGAAAATGATTCATTAAATATATGAAGCATTTTTCTTTCAGTGTAATAAAAAAAAAACAAATTGTAAGAATAAATATTTAAAACCAATTTGTATTAGATTTGAAAAAAATTAAAAAAAAATTTATTATGAATGAATTATAAATTTAGTTAATCAACTCATACACAAGTACTTAGGTATCAGATTATGTATCAGCCATTACTAAACTACTTCTATGTAATGCAGATGGTATGAAGTAGTCATTGAAAAGTAAGTTGTTCAGTAATGGCAAGTCATTACCAAGTTTTTGCTGGGTAGTTATCAAACACTTTTTGTTTTATAAACCATTAATAAAAAGTCTAATTTATATACGCTTAATAGGAGTGGATTAACAATTAAACGTTTATATTACTTTTGTGTTATTATGTTTGCAACAACATGTTATTTTAATTGCAATTTTTGTAATAGTGATGCATACAACTAGGGATGAAACCATACGAGTAAATTAAAATATCATACAACGAACGAATTTTAAGTGAATTTCTGATTGGTTTTCAATTAAAAATTAATTTCGGTTTTTTAAAACGTAATATTTTAATAAATTTTATGTTTTTTTGATAATAAAATACGTACTATTGAAATAGAAGCGAAATTTGTAAATTATATTTCAATATCAAATTTTTACTGCTTAAACTCTGTACGTTCCAAAAGAGATTATACAGCTTTATGTTTAATGAATAATTTAACCAATGTTAACCAGATGTTTTGAAAATAAAACATCCTACGTTTTAACAAAACATTTTTAGCCACATCCTCTATAAGAGATAAAGGCATTTTAATAGTTTTATTGCCCCAGCGAGCTGAGGCACGAGCCACTCTGGCGGAAATTCTACACACTGTTGGTTGAGAGAACCAATGAAGATCGGCCGCATCATCCCAAATCTACAAATTGTTTTTTAACTTCAATTTAATTTGCTATTATCGCTTTTTTGGTAATTGCTAAAATTAGTTTTTAGATTTCTGGCAGGCGCATTTTTACAAAAATTTAGTTTTAAATCAATTCTATACAATAGTAATGACACCCTTTTTTAACATTTAATACCTTTTTTGATGTCTCGAATATATTTAGAGATATCTAGCTCTAGCATTGCCTGATATCATAAATTTTACAGTTCTCATTGTTTTGCTTCATTTGTCACTTTTTGTGCTATAAATCAAATTTTCGATGCAAAAGTTTAAATATTCAAAGCATGTAAGACAAATCATTTTCATTCCGTGCGGCAAACCAGTAACCAAAAGACGATATTCTATGCGGTTTCTACTTTGTGTTTGCTTTAACAAATACTATACCTATTTGAAAGACGTTTTAAAATATAAGTGTAATGAATGGTAAAAAAAGAGGTTTACATTATTTGAAATAAATCTTAATAGTGTTTTATAATTTATGCAAAAAGCTATAACGACTTTAACTTTCAACAGAGAACATACATAAGTATCTCGCGACTCACGTTATTTTAAACAAAAAAATCCATCGAGCAGCTTTTATTTAAAATTCATTCAAACATAAGTTATCGTTTTTCTAGAAAAAAAAATTTTATGCGTATTAAACTTTTTTATTAAAATAAATAAGAAGACAAAAAAATTTAATATTTAATGCAATTATTAAAATTTTATTTTAAAAAACATTGAAATATAACTTTATTAAACGCTTAAAGTAGGGTAAAGGCTACAATAAATATTTCAAATTTATGAAACGTTTATTAAACGTTTAATAGGCTATTAAACATTTATAAATACTCTTTTTCAACTTTTGCTTATTAATGACTTATAAAGCTGCAATGAAGCGTTTATGAATTATGCATTAAACAGATTCACCACAGCAGGATACACGAACACACGACTAAAAATGCTGCTGGGTGCAATTATAGTCGTGTAGTGAGTTACTGAATTATGTTGAAGACGGCAGCTACAATTGAAAAAATATAAACAGCTATTATATTTCAGTGGTGCCACTATCACTTTTTTTACTTTTATAAAATGAAAAACATGCATAATTGCAGACTTTTATACAAACTTAATTTAAGATTATAAATATACAAGTATAAATACTTCTTTATAATACATTTTATAACATAAGAACAATTGAATTTATTATAAAACATATTAAATATTGTAATATTGTTGTTTTTTGAGGCAATAAACAATATAATTTTAACGGCAGATTAAATAAATAAATACATATAAACTGTTTCAGAACACTTTGGGTACGTACGTTAATGCATGAAAACTATTCGTAATTACCAGTTGCAGTTGTGATGCTGATACTTTTTTACTGCACAGCAGCTGTGCGAAGTTTGAATTGCAAAAGTTTAATAAGCAAACATAAAATAATAATAATAATAAAAATGTTGAAGAACACAATTAATGTTTTTTATAAAAACGTTTTGATATTTATTCAATAAATGACAAATTAATAATAAAAATAATTTCAACAAACATTTCCGTAAATAATTAAAAAGTAAATGATATTGCGACTATTCAAAATTTAAAAAGTAGAATTTACAACAGGTAGGTCCCCACAATACCCCCCTCCAGTTTCAACCTTCATAGAAACGAACTTTCTTACTACTGCGTTTGTTGGGTTTTTGCTGTTTGCTTATGCCTGCTGGGGATTCCATATCTTGAAAATTTGTTAAAATGCTTGCAGGTTTAATACGATCTTTTGATACAACTTTTTCGGAATTATTAATTTTTATTGTAAATGTTTTGTCGTTTCGTTTAATGACCAGATAGGGCCCACTATAAGGTTGTTGTAATGGTTTGAGCACAGCATCATTTCTTAAAAATACATGGGTACATGTTTTTAGATTTTGTGGAATATAAATTGGCTTTGTTCCATGTCTCCTAACATCTTGCGTGTTAATATTTTGCATTTGTTCACAAAAATTAGAAACCCATTCATTGTTTGCTTTATATTCCTTCTCTGTTACAAATTGTCCTGGAATTCTCAAGGTACTTCCGTAGGTCATTTCCGCAGGTGAATGTCCAATATCCGGATTAACAGAAGACCGTAACCCAAGCAGAACCAATGGTAGCGCGTCAACCCACTTTGTATCAGTATGGCATTTAATAGCGTTTTTCAAAAAACGATGCCATCGTTAAATCTGACCATTAGCCTGTGGGTGATAAGAAGTTGTGTGAATAACTTTTGCACCAATTACCTTAGAAAATTCTTAAAATAGAGATGACTCGAATTGCCTGCCTTGGTCGGTAGTTATTTGATTAGGAACACCAAACCTTGAAATCCAACCAAATAGAAATGCATTTGCTATAGTTGGAGCACTTATGTCTTCTATGGGTATCGCCTCTGCCCATCTAGTGAATCGATCAATGCACGTTAAACAGTACCGGTAGCCTTTTGACATAGGTAAAGGTCCAACAATATCGATGCTGACCATTTGAAATCGCTCATCCGGTACTGGGAAATTTCCAATTTCCGTTTTTGTATGCCTAGTGACTTTAGATTTCTGACACATTATGCAGTTTCTCGCCCATAATGATATATTTGCCTTCATAGATGGCCAGACAAAACGTTCGGTCACTAATTTTACTGATGATCTAGAACCTGGATGTGATAAGTTATGCACCATATCAAAAACTTCCTTTCGAAATTTTTTTGTGATGAACGGGCGTATTATCTTTGTAGAAGAATCGCAGTATAATTCCAAGTTGGAAGCCGGTACTTTAAATTTTTTCAACATTAAACTATGGTTTGTTGATAACAAGAGTTGTTGCAGTTCTTGATCACTTTTTTGGTCTTTAGCTAATTCGTCATAATTTAGAGCTGAAGGCATTTGAATTACTTCCAGTCTAGATAAAACATCAGCTGTTATATTTTCTTGTCCCTTTATGAATCTTAAATCAGTAGTATGTTGACCAATATAATCTAATTGACGAAGCTGCCTAGGGGAAGCTTTTTCTGGGCGCTGTGAAAAAGCAAATGTAAGAGGCTTATGATCAGTATGTATAGAAAACTGTTGACCCTCAAGGAAGTATTGGAAGTGTTTTAAACCAGAATATGCCGCTTGCAATTCACGGTCATAAGTGCTGTAACGGCGTTGAGTTTCCGTAAATTTTTTGGAGTAAAAACCCAGAGGTACCCACTGATCGTTTACCAATTGTTGAAGCACTGCACCCATACCGAAATTGGAAGCGTCCACATAAAGAGAAAGAGGAGCATCTTCAACGGGATATGCTAGTAAGCAAGCGTTTGATAATTGATTCTTACAGACTTCAAAAGCAGTTTTGAGTTCATCAGTCCATTCAATCCTTCGTTTATCTTTCTTTTTCTGACCTTTTTTAAGGTTATGAAGAACTGCCTGTGCTTCGGCAGCATTAGGAATAAATCGGCGATAAAAATTAATCATACCAAGAAACTGGCTTAGCTCATGAATAGTTTCGGGAAGCTTGTAGTTCTTAACTGCCTCAACGCGTTGAGGATTTGGAGATAGTCCATTTGATGCAACCAGGTATCCCAGAAAACAAAGTTTTGACTTGCCAAATTCACATTTTCCGACATTTATAGTCAGACCATAAGAACTCAATCTCTCAAACAACTGCCGAAGGTGAATTTTGTGTTCGTTCATGTCCCTTGAAGCAATAAGAATGTCGTCGATATACGCAATGCAGAAATCAAATCCTTGAACCACTTCGTTGATAAATCGCTGAAAGGTTTGTGCAGCGTTGCATAAACCGAAAGTCATTCGCGTAAACTCAAAAAGGCCAATTGGTGTAATGATTGCTGTTTTTGGAATGTCTGCCTCTTCGACGGGGATTTGAAAGTATCCCTTTACCATATCTATTTTAGAAAATACTTTCCTACCATGAAGGTTAAATGCAAAATCATGTATATGAGGCACCGGGTATCTATCTGGTACAGTAATCCTGTTTAAAGATCGATAATCACCGCACGGTCTCCATTCATTATTACCTTTTAATACTAAATGAAGAGGACTTGACCAACTACTTTTAGAAGGACGGCAAATACCTAACTGCATCATATATTCGAACTCCTTTTTAACGATTTTAAGCTTTTCAGGCGGTAGCCTTCTTGGTTTGCAATGGACCGGTGGCCCTTTCGTTGTTATATGATGAGTAATTGAATGTTTTACTGGTGGCAATTTGTTAGAAGGTATCAAAATATCCTTGAATTGTGTTAGTAGGGAATAGAAAGGAGAACCTTGCGAAACCGATCGGCATTTAATATCACTCGGAAACTCTTCGTTAATAATAAATGTGGTTGAAAACAAATTAGTTTTCTTATCTATAAGACGGCGGTTTTTAACATCAACCAACAGGTCGTAGTGGTCAAGAAAATCAAAACCAACAATTGCTTGTGGAACATCTGCGATTAAGAACTTCCATACAAAATCTCTTCTTAATCCAAGGTCTAAATGAAGAACTTTTTCACCAAAAGTATTAATAATGGTATTGTTTGCAGCTTGAAGTACTAATGATCCAGGTTTATTACGTTTATTTTGTGCTGTTGCAGGTATGACTGAGACGTCGGCTCCTGTGTCGATCAAAAATCTATGATTAGAAATATTGTCTCGCAAGAACAGGCGACTTATTTTTAAGTCTCCCGCGTCCGTCACCTTAGACGAAGGAGTTTTTAGTTTTCCGACTGATGTGCACAAGGAGGGCGACATTTAGTTGCTTTTGAGCCAAATGTAAAATGATACCAACACAAATTTCTTGATATATTTCGGCCTCTGCTATTGCTTCTGTTACGGCTGCGATTTCGTTCGTGGGATAGAGGAGATTTAATTCCGTCAATACGTTGAATAAGTTCGCCTATTTGCTTTTCTAATTGTTCAAATGGAGTTTTGCTAGGCATACTAACTTGACAAATCGAGGAAGAATCTAGCTGATCGTTAATTTTGTCAGCCATGACTGCCAGTTTATCTAAACTATCCGAACTTATTGACAATACTGCTTTTAAAGTAGCTGGCAACCGTTGGAACCATAAAGATTTCAGCATCTCGTCAGACATCTTACCTGATGATAATTGCCGCATTTCACGCAACAGAGTAGAGGGACGTTTCTCACCTAACTGAATATTCTCTAACAATTGCTGCAGTCTTTTTTCTTCCGAATCTTGAAATTCATTAAGTAAGGCGGACTTGAGAGTTTCATACATGTTTTGTGTTGGAGGATTTTCAATTATGTGGCTTACTGCGTTAAGGACATCACTTTCAACGGATCCAACCAGTGCATGATATTTCGTGGCATCTTGGGAAATACCGGAATTAAAAAACTGACTTTCTATTTGACTAAACCACAATTTTGGATTAGTCTTCCAAAACGGAGGAATTTTGACCGAAACACGTGAAATCTCGAGTGTTGGTGTCGTTGGTGCTGATCTAAATTCTTCCTCTGATAACGACATATTGGAATAATCACGTCGGGGTCACCAATGAAGAACACAATTAATGTTTTTTATAAAAACGTTTTGATATTTATTCAATAAATGACAAATTAATAATAAAAATAATTTCAACAAACATTTCCGTAAATAATTAAAAAGTAAATGATATTGCGACTATTTAAAATTTAAAAAGTAGAATTTACAACAGGTAGGTCCCCACAATGTTATCAACAATAACGATGTCAAATTTTATTAAAAATATTGAACCAACAACTGACAGTTTTCTTATAAATGACAAGAAAAAGCATCACAAAAAAAATAAAACGATTTCTTTTATGTCAAAAGCTATTGCTTCAGAAAATTAACTGCAGCAATAATTGCCAACATTTGCTGCATAAAAAGAACTTTTGACACATAAAAGTCATGCCAAGTTTCTTAAAAGTTATATTTTTCGAACATTAAACTTTACTTCTGCGCAAGTGATACCCAACAACTGCGTTTTAGGTAAAAACTGGATCAAAAAAGCACTGGTATTATAAGAAACTACTTCGAAATATCTTTCACATGATGTATTAAAAATTCCGTTAAGAGCAAATTTCAAAAATAAATATTTCTTTAAGGATTTTTTACAAAACTTAAAATTTTGTAAATATGTTTATTAAAACCGTATTCATAAAAAATAAAATAAGTTTGAAATGTGTTTTGAGGCAAAATTTTCATACAAAATTTTCTTAAAATACAGTTCAAAAGACTATGTATAGAGAAGAATACTTCAAGCTTTTATAAACCATATTTTTAGTAATTCCATCATATAGAATTTTATATTTATAAAGCTTTAAAAAAGTTTATTTTGGAAAATTTCTCAATTTATTTATAAGTTTGAGTAAAAATATGTATGTATGTATGTAGTAATAATTTATGTACTTGTTACATATTGAATTATTGTAATATGTACATGATTGCTAAAGTGTCCCGCAAGGCCGAACACCCGCAATAAAGAAAGTTTATTAAGCAAATATCTAGGGTTAAATAAATAAATATCGACATAATTTAAAGATAAAGCCAATTTTGTAAAAAAATATCAGCCACGGAGTATGAATATATAATATTACCTCCTAATTGGTAAATCTGTATGCTTTTAACTCCATATAAAACACATTTTGAAGCATTTTCCAATGATTCCCAAATTTTATAGATTCATGTTTACCTAAATAGATATGGATAAAGTATTTTGCAACTTTAACGACCAATAACTCCCTAACTAGGAGCGCTGGCGCGAACAACATATTCCTATAGAACTTTTTTCAAGAATACTAAAAAATTATAATAATATCAATTTGGTGTTGAGCCGAATTAAAATTCTTGTTTCAAACCGATTCTTTTCTGTTAAACAAAAAAAAAAATTAAATTTCTTAAGCACTCATTCTTTAAATATTTTTTTTTATTAGCAACACTTTTTCTGTTTTGTAGTGGACAAAAATATAAATTAGTTTAATTTGACTACAACGACAAAATAAGCACAGACAACAACCTGCAGCCATGTAGCCGTGTCGTCGTGAAAATAATCATTGCCATATACACACATGTATTCTATTTTTGACATATTGAAGTCGGTATCTTTCTGTCTCGAATGTGTTTAAAGCATTAGACTGTAAATATTGTGTGTCTTCAATATCAATATATTACTGCCACATATTACAAACTGCCGAAGTATATGCGAATTGTACGAATATAAATAACATAACGGCATATTTTGTCGTCTTGTTGATCATCGACTGCCAAAATATGCGACTATTACACACGAAATATTTAAATATTTCAGGGTGAATCAGTGTTACCACCAGCAAGATTCATAATTACACTTGAGATGAAGCAAAATTACCCGATTTAAATGAAATTACACCTGATATAAAATTTTAGTTTTATTTAATAAAAAGACATTTACAAAGACGCAAAAACATAACAAACTCATTAAAACAAGATCAATATTAGTCAAACTGTTAATTTTATTTAAATTAACAAAAATAGCATTAAAGACTTAATAAAATTAATAAAACATAAAATATTGAGTTTAACTACCACATTTGGTTGATATACAATCTTGGGAAGGTTTAAAATGTTCCTTGTCATTGCTTTATAATGGATGCTTTTTAGCCCCGTAGAGCTTGCGAAAGGTTAGCTGTCAAACAAACTGTCATACTATTTTCACTTTTTGATCAGGCACATCATCATGAATAGATTCATGCTTCATGCTTGTTGTGTTGTCTAACATTTTAAGTTTCATGGTCTTAAAAAATACCCTTTATACCTTATTTAGTAAACAAAATGCCTGCAGAGTTTTATACAACTGTCCCTTTCGTAATTCAGTTTTACAACTGTAAAGGGCGTTAAATATTCTTTAAACTAAAGCATTAAAAAGTAGGAAGATAGAAATAAATTAATTATACATATCTTCCCCTAGGCAAGTTTTTAGTTTGAATAACTTTTTTTAATAAACTTCAGGTTCTAAATCACTATAAAAGGCATCTTTATCCAAATCTAAGAGTCCATATTGCAACATTCATTACCAAACATTTAAAAAAAATATATGTATGTTTAATAATTGAAGTCGTTTCTTAAAAAGAATCCGAAACTTTGGTTCAGAAGGCTGTGTATTTCTTAGCAACAATATTTAAAAAGAAATAAATGTCATCACTGAAATCGAATCTTGAATTTATTTGGGCATCTGAAGTAAAAATTTCAAATTTCACTTGAATTACACCTAAGAGAAATTACCCACGACCGTAAAAATTATACCAAATTCGGGTAATTACCCACAAAGTGGCAACACTGTGGTGAATAGTAAACATTAGTGTCCGACCGAACGTTCGGGTTCGGTTACGGAGTTCGGCAAAAAATTATGTTCGGTCGAAGTTCGGTGTTCGGCGAAATTTTTACCGAACACCGAACCTTTTTATGAAATAAAATATTTGTTATAACTTCAAATTATAATTTGGCATCATTGTTTTTGAAAATAATACGAAATCAATACCACTTTTTTTCTCTATGATTATTAGTTTGAAAAAATACAACAAAAAAAAACGGTTACATCTTATTTGGCAAAAAAAAATACTCTCTATTTATATTCTGCGAATGGTATAAAGATAATCTATAGTTTTCGATGAACCACAAACCAAACTTTATAGTATACATATTTCCGGATAAAAATGTCATCCAATCCATTTTGGAGTTTTTTTTTGAAAAAAATTGAGGAAGCGCTCAATGCAAATGTTGCGCCAAACAAATGTCAATGGGGAGTTCATTGCCAAGCAAACAAACTACCACCAATATTAAACGCCACTTAGAGAAAATACACCCCAACGAATTCAAAAAATACATTGTAGAGGTTTGAGTACTAATATGTATACTAGGGCGACGGAGTGGCCAAGAATGTTTTAGTAATGAAAACACCTGTGTCCCGCCGTTTTGCCAAACATATCACGCAGGGAAGCAAATTTCTAAAATCTTCTAAGAAATTTTGAACCGCGATGAATTGTAAACCGTAGGAAAATTTTTAAATCTAAAGCAGTGGTTAAATTCCAAAATAGCATTTAAGTGATACGTATAGGAATTTATACAAACATCAGGTGTATATTTTTTAAAATTTCCGAGTGATAAAAATTGTTTTTTTCAAACTTCAACCCGATCCCTGCGTGAACTTTCTTAACAATCCAAAAAAAATTATCATATTTTTAATTAATAACTTTTAATGTTATACACGATAATATTATGCCGTTTTTGATTTTCGCAAAAAGTGCGAAAAAGTTATAGCCCTAATGTATACTGTATTAAACATGAAATTTATTTTTTATTTTTTGTCTTAAAAAAAAGCAATTACTAATTATTTTTTAACTATAAAATAGTTTTGAATACTATAAAGTGCAATTTATCTTTTCATATTGCATCCTTCCAAAAGTGTAGATGTAATAATTTGCCGAAATTTTATTTTGTTTTAAATAAATGCATTAAAAAAAGTACAATTGTTCAGATTTATTAACAAAAAGTTCGGGTTCGGTTTCGGCCGAACTTGTCAAAATTTACCGAAGTTCGGGTTCGGTCTCAAAAAGTGCGTTTGGTCGGACACTAGTAAACATATTATTAGTCGAAAAATAAACTAATAATAGTCGCAATACGAAGAACAAAATATTCTTGTGTGTGCACCAGTGCTTGGAAACTATCGATAGACTATCGATAGTCTTAAAATATCGAAAATATCGATAGGAAAAATATAAATATCGATATTTTTATTATTTAAAATACAGCTATGAAGACATCTAACAGCAGCTATACACACACAGTTTTTTGACGCAAATTTTTACTTTTTACTTATTAATTCGCGCTGAATTACAGCAATGAATACAAACAACAAGAATGGCAAGTGGTATGGATTGCATAGCAATGTTTTTTACTGCTAATTTAAGGACTTTAAGTCCTTAGGGACTGAAATGTCAAATATTTTTGTAATGTTGTAAAAAAATGCAACTCCAAATGCAATTGCAATGAACGACCATTAGAGGATAAGTCCGCTAGATTGATTACCTTTTTGGGTTTAGAATCTAGAAAATTTTTTAAAGTTGCAATCGAATATCTTATAGTCCCTGTAACTTAGGTTCCTTCAGAAAGGTTCTCATCAATTTTTAAAAAAACTGCCATCTAACATAACGTGCGTATAATACATACGTCTCATACATTCGATAAAGTGATAAAAACAACGAACTGTAGCCTTATAAAAAAATGATAAAAGTTTTCCTGCACAAGTACAAACATGCAGTCGATAGTAATATCGATATATCGATAGTGAAATCTGAACTATCGATAAATATCGATAGTAGAAAATATCGATAGTATCCCAGCATTAGTGTACACACAAAAAAGGTTAAAAAGAGGAAAGATTTAAAATAAGAAATTCGTTGTATGATGTGTTGGTAGATTAAAATATAATTGCCTAATGGTTTTGTTATTTATTGAAAAAAGCTAAATTATGATTGAATGTTGAGTTTTATAATTTGAGTGCAAAAATATAAAAAGGATTGAAAAATTAACTAATGTTTTAAGAAAACATACCTATACATAGTTAGTATTTATAAAAAATATTTATAAACAGGCATTAAAAGAATATAGGGAGTGATATGCCAAAGACAAAATGAAATGGGTGTTTGGACTAGTTGTTCAAAAATTAAGTTAAGGTACAAAAGTGCGTTTGTATTTTGAGAAATTTATTTACAACAGTCAAAGTATATTTTATAAGGGGAAACATTTTTATGTGTGGGTGTGTATATCATAGTTTTAAGACCTATGCATTTTGTTTTTAGCTTGGCTCATTTAATTGTTTATGATAATGGATGAAGTCAAAATAGAACAACCAATCGCGATATTGTCATAGAAGCTCAAAAAATAGGATGTAGTGTAAATGTAGGTAGGATGCTGCTTATATGGTCTGTTAGAGAAAAGAACATTTGAAGTAGTGATCAGTTGTAAAGGCTATGCAGATACATATGTAAGTATGTATGTATGTATGCATGTATGTACGTTAGGGTTGTTACAAGAAATCAATGTTAGATTTTCCATCGGCGCAACTCCCTAATATGTGCCGATAACATAGAAAATGCGGTTTCAGCCCAATCGGATAACGCTAACATGTGCCTCATTGAGAATAGATTAGGGAAAAGCAGCGATTTTTCACTGAAGTTTGTATTTCTGTTGTAGAATATTCTGTTGTAGAAGATTCCGTTGTAGAAGATTCAGTTGTAGAAGATTCTGGTGTAGACGATTCTGGTGTTGAATACTCTGTTGTAGAAGATTCTGTTGAAGAAGATTCGGTTGTAGAAGAATCTGTTGTAGAAGATTCAGTTGTGGAAGATTCAGGTGTAGAAAATTCAGTTGTAGAAGATTCAGTTGTAGAAGATTCTGGTGTTGAATATTCTGTTGTAGAATATTCTGTTGAAGAAGATTCGGTTGTAGAAGATTCAGTTGTAGAAGATTTAGTTGAAGAAGATTCTGGTGTAGAAGATTCTGGTGTTGAATACTCTGTTGCAGAATATTCTGTTGAAGAAGATTCGGTTGTAGAAGATTCGGTTGTAGAAGATTCTGTTGTAGAAGATTCAGTTGTGGAAAATTCTGTTGTAGAAGATTCAGTTGTGGAAGATTCTGGTGTATAAGATTCTGGTGTTGAATATTCTGTTGTAGAAGATTCTGTTGAAGAAGATTCGGTTGTAGAAGATTCAGTTGTAGAAGATTCTGGTGTAGAAAATTCTGGTGTTGAATACTCTGTTGTAAAAGATTCTGTTGAAGAAGATTCGGTTGTAGAAGAATCTGTTGTAGAAGATTCAGTTGTGGGAGATTCAGTTGTAGAAGATTCAGTTGTAGAAGATTCAGTTGTATAAGATTCAGTTGTAGAAGTTTCTGGTGTAGAAGATTCTGGTGTTGAATACTCTGTTGTAGAAGATTCTGTTGAAGAAGTTTCGGTTGTAGAAGAATCTGTTGTAGAAGATTCAGTTGTGGAAGATTCAGTTGTAGAAAATTCAGTTGTAGAAGATTCTGGTGTTGAATACTCTGTTGTAGAATATTCTGTTGAAGAAGATTCGGTTGCAGAAGATTCTGTTGTAGAAGATTCAGTTGTGGAAAATTCTGTTGTAGAAGATTCAGTTTTGGAAGATTCTGGTGTATAATATTCTGGTGTTGAATATTCTGTTGTAGAAGATTCTGTTGAAGAAGATTCGGTTGTAGAAGATTCAGTTGTAGAAGATTCTCTTGTAGAAGATTCTGTTGTAGAAGGTTCTATGGTAGAAGATTCTGGTGTAGAAGATTTAGTTGTGGAAGATTCAGTTGTAGAAGATTCAGTTGAAGAAGATTCTGGTGTAGAAGATTCTGGTGTTGAATACTCTGTTGTAGAAGATTCTGTTGAAGAAGATTCGGTTGCAGAAGATTCTGTTGTAGAAGGTTCTATGGTAGAAGATTCTGGCGTAGAAGATTTAGTTGTGGAAGATTCATTTGTAGAAGATTCAGTTGTAGAAGATTCTGGTGTAGAAGATTCTAGTGTTGAATACTCTGTTGTAGAAGATTCTGTTGAAGAAGATTCGGTTGTAGAACATTCAGTTGTAGAAGATTCAGTTGTAGAAGATTCAGTTGTAGAAGATTCTGTTGTAGAAGATTCTGTTGTAGAAGGTTCTGTGGTAGAAGATTCTGGTGTAGAAGATTCAGTTGTGGAAGATTCAGTTGTAGAAAATTCAGTTGTAGAAGATTCAGTTGTAGAAGATTCTGGTGTAGAAGATTCTGGTGTTGAATACTCTGTTGTAGAATATTCTGTTGAAGAAGATTCGGTTGTAGAATATTCAGTTGTAGAAGATTCAGTTGTAGAAGATTCTGGTGTAGAAGATTCTGGTGTAGAATACTCTGTTGAAGAAGATTCAGTTGTAGAAGATTGGTGTTAGTGATCAGGGTGGTGATGGGGGTGATGAGGTTGGTGAGGGTGTTGTGGGTGTTGAGGGTGACGTGGATGGTGTTGAGGGTGACGTGGATGGTGTGGGTGGGGAGGGTGGTATAGAATATCTAGGCCTTGACGTTTCTGTTGTGCGCGATAATGTTGTACAACAGAAGGATGTGATGGGCTTAAGGATCCATCTGCTTTTATTTTGCCGGTTTTAGCCGCAAATAGCAGAATTATTACAAAAAAATCTAAAAATATTCACAGTTATATATTCGGTTTTATATTGCGGTATGATATTTCACTTACTCAAGACGTTCATGTTGGCTTATAAGTTTAAACTGAAATAAAATTTACTTTCTCACTGGGCTAATAAACCTTGGTCACACATATTATGAAATGATTGTTGCAATTTGTGGTGGTGATGAATTCCAAACCTAATTTTTTAATACAAATAAAAATAAAAATAATATTTGAACACTCGTGCGCTCGTTCTACTTTTTATTGTCAATTATTAGAATTGAAGATCTTTTTTAATTAGTTCAAACAGTTTTTCTATAGATTTTGGTATATAAGTACAATTAACATTTTTTTGTGTAAAAACTAATATTAATTATATAAATTAAATATTTTGTTTATTTTTATTTTGGGTTTAAATCATTTCAACAAGCAGTTATTAAAACAGTTAATCACACTATAGAAAAAAGTCGGATGTGTATAAGCTTTAGCGTTATTTAAGCTGTTATGATACTTGCTATTTTTTGTATTTTTTCTATATTGGAGAACAGTGCAAATATATTTGCATAGGAAAACTGACTAAGTGTAAAGAGTATGATTATATCATAAAAAATCTTGAATTGTCAAACAAATATACATGTGTTATCGATAAATAATCTAAGACTGTCAAAAAAAATATAAAATTTTTTAACTTAAAGTTGACATTTCCAGATTAATTGTTAGCACTGTTGCCAATTTTTTTTAGTTTTTGATCGAAAGAAACGGTTTTTAACTTTTTTTTGCGATTCTTAGCTTTTATGACGGTTTTTTGTGGGGGAAAAACGTGGGCAGTATTGTTTGTTTTGTTTACATTTTATCAAATTGTATTTCTTCTTCTTTCTCGCATTTGTTGTTTCATTCAGTCAATCCTAAAAAAATCCAATACAAAAAATAGCAAGTATCATAACACCTTTAAGAATTTTTATTTAATATAATTAATTTTATAGGAATTAAATTATTTAAATCATCCCAATTTAGTTCCCACCTACACAAAATAATTAACATAATAAAGTATGTTAACTAAAAATTGTAGAAGATTCTGGTGTTGAATATTCTGTTTTAGAAGATTCTGTTGAAGAAGATTCGGTTGTAGAAGATTCAGTTGTAGAAGATTCAGTTGTAGAAGATTCTGGTGTAGAAGATTCTGGTGTTGAATACTCTGTTGTAGAATATTCTGTTGAAGAAGATTCGGATCTAGAAGATTCTATTGTAGAAGATTCAGTTGTGGAAAATTCTGTTGTAGAAGATTCAGTTGTGGAAGATTCTGGTGTATAAGATTCTGGTGTTGAATATTCTGTTGTAGAAGATTCTGTTGAAGAAGATTCGGTTGTAGAATATTCAGATGTAGAAGATTCAGTTGTAGAAGATTCTGGTGTAGAAGATTCTGGTGTTGAATACTCTGTTGTATAAGATTCAGTTGTGGAAGATTCTGTTGTAGAAGATTCAGTTGTGGAAGATTCTGTTGTAGAAGATTCAGTTGTGGAAGATTCTGTTGTAGAAGATTCTGTTGTAGAAGATTCTGTTGTAGAAGGTTCTATGGTAGAAGATTCTGGTGTAGAAGATTCAGTTGTGGAAGATTCAGTTTTAGAAGATTCAGTTGAAGAAGATTCTGTTGTAGAAGAGTCTGGTGTAGAAGATTCTGTTGTAGAAGTGAGTGGATGGTAAGGGTGATGTAAATGGTGGTGATGGTGGTTTGGGTGGTGTGAGTGGGGGATGTGGTGGGGTAGGTGTGAGTGGGGGATGTGGTGGTGGTGGTGTGAGTGGGGGATGTGGTTGGGATGGTGTGGGTGGGGAGGGTGGTATAGAATATCGAGGCCTTGACGTTTCTGTTGTGCGCGATAATGTTGTACAACAGAAGGATCTGATGGGCTTAAGGATCCATCTGCTTTTATTTTGCCGGTCTTAGCCCCAAATAGCAGAATTATTACAAAAAAATCTAAAAATATTCACAGTTATATATTCGGTTTTATATTGCGGTATGACATTTCACTTACTCAAGACGTTCATGTTGGCTTATAAGTTTAAACTGAAATAAAATTTACTTTCTCACTGGGCTTATAAACCTTGGTCACACATATTATGAAATGATTGTTGCAATTTGTGGTGGTGATGAATTCCAAACCTAATTTTTTAATACAAATAAAAATAATATTTGAACACTCGTGCGCTCGTTCTACTTTTTATTGTCAATTATTAGAATTGAAGATCTTTTTTAATTAGTTCAAACAGTTTTTCTATAGATTTTGGTATATAAGTACAATTAACATTTTTTTTTTGTGTAAAAACTAATATTAATTATATAAATTAAATTTATTTTTATTTTGGGTTTAAATCATTTAAAAATAAGCAGTTATTAAAACAGTTAATCACACTATAGAAAAAGTCTGATGTGTATAAGCTTTAGCGTTATTTAAGAATTTTTATTTAATATAATTCATTTTATAGGAATTAAATGATTTAAATCATCCCAATTTAGTTCATACCTACACAAAATAATTAACATACATTTTACAGAAATGTGTTCAATAACCCATATGTTGCAATATTTATCTCTGGTATAGACGGGCTGTATATATTGTATTGTGCTACCTAAAACAAACAAGTAGACATATTATACCCTTTGATGGTTGGGAATTGTGTTTAGATTTCAAAAACTAAATGTTTAATAATAGTAAAATAAGTTGAATGCATTCTGCAAAAAAGGTTTTTGAGGTATTGTCAATGATATCAATTTATATTTATGCAATAAAATGTTAATAACTAATATTATTTAATTAGAAGAAAATAGATTTTTTATTACATTTTACTTTCCTTTGCGATAAGTCTAAAAACGACCCCAACGTAAAAAAATTTAGTAACTGTGGCGGCAATCACACTGCCAATTATAAAGGATGCCCTATCGTATGCTATCGCCAAGCAGTCGGTTGGACCGAAAAGTAATCCCACTCAAATCCAGGTAACAAATCAAGTAACTACTAATGACATTTAGGCTCCGCATCCTAGTAAGTCCTATGCTTAAGTCCTAAAATCAAACCATGTGCCAATGCAACGTGCTTCGCCAATTAATGATGAAACCCCAGTTTCTAATTTAAGTCGTCTAGAAAAAACAATGGAAACATTAGTGCAAACAGTAAATAATTTTACGAACACAATGGGTAATATGATGCAGGAAATTCTTCGAATGCAATCAATGTTATTGCAAGCTGTACATTACAAGCCATGAACTGTTAAACAATTTGTTTTTGGAACGCAAACGGCATGCGCCAACATAAAAATGAATTAGAATACTTTCTTAAAAATAAACAAATTGATGTTATTTCTGCCATTTTGATTAAAGCCCGAATCAAAAACTTCTTAATGTGTGATCATTGTGAAGATTATCTGCCAGTAACGAATATTTGTGTTGAAGAGCTAAATCAAAACATAGTAATTTCTTCTTTATACTCTTCACCTAGATTTTCCATATCAGAAAGCCAATATTATAAACATTATAAATCATTAGGACCCTGTTTCCTGGCCACTGGCGATTATAAAGCTAAACATACCTTCTGGGGGTCATGACTTGTAACAATAAAGGGTCGTGATTTGTTTAACACAATCTCTAAAATAGGGTTAAATGTTGTCGCGAGCGGACAACCAACATATTGGCCTACCGATCAGCAAAAAATTCCAGATATTATCGATTTTGGCGTGGTTAAAACATCCCCACAGAAACGATTCATGTTCAAGCTTCCTTAAAGTTATCTTCCGATCAGACACCTACAATTGTAGTTGTAATGAACCCAAACAGAATTGCATCATAATCTGGTTACTTAGCGACGTCAGCCACACATATCAATTGGTTAAAGTATAAAAAATATCTCAGTATCCATTGCACAGAAAATATTCCGCATAGTACACCGGAGAATGTGGATCTCTCTATTGCTAAGTTTGACAGTTATCTCCCAATAAAAAATTTTATCATTTTGCGAAGCACTAAAGGTACATTTAAAAAATAAGCGCACAATTATGCGCTACGCAATAAGACATACAGAAATGCAGTAAAGTAAGTGAAAGAACTCTCAACAACTTTTATAAAAATAAATAACATTTCAAGTGCTACGGCATTCCCTTACTACGAAGCAGGTTTGTAAGGGAGAATACTAAAAAATAACTGTATCAAAACCTTCAGTGTGTAAAGATGATCGTTACATCCGACAATATTTATGTGCGCTGAATAATGCGCTTTATGTGTCAAAAATGTATTGCTTCAAAGTGGGAACTCGCCATATAAAATTCATGTCTTCCGGAAGCGCAATGGTAAGCGAAACCCTTATGTTTCTCCCTTACAAACCTGCTTCGTTGGAAGCACAAAAAGTAATAAAATATATTCTACAGATGTCGAGCGGCTCTTGACTGAACAAGGGGAGCTCGATGAGAGTTGCAATTGTACAGATTCCCTCAACTTAAGAACTTATTAAAAGAGGGCACAAAAAGGCTAAGAAAGTTATTGCAGACTCAGAAAACGGCTTCTCTGGAAAAATATCTTAAGGACCTAGATGCAACTCTACAATTAGACTACTCTTTATGGCGTTCAGCTAGAAATCTAAAAAGGCCAGTTATCTCTAAGGGTGCGTACAGAGTGGCCGCTTGTTGCCGAGGCGAGCCGACTGACGCTTAGTGCGAGAACTTGTTCATGCGAGAAACATGCGCTGATATTTTATCTATTATTGGTGTTTTATGTATCTTTGTTTATTTTATTTAATTTTCGATGAAAAAGCTATCATAGTTTTTTCGTCAACAGGTTAGCGCCTGCAATGTCTTTTTAATTTTTCTTAAAGATTAGAAATCGTATCGGCCACCAAATTTTTTTACTGATAAATTAGTCTATGGAAAATTGAAGCTTACGAGGAATAAAAGCTGTCAATAAGCGAAATTTTGAAAAAAAAAAATCGATAATTGTCGTAAAGCTTCAACGGCATTCTTGCATAATAAGTGGGCAGAAACCATAAAATTTAAAAATGATAGGGTGCTTTCGCACTCTAGTAAAAGCCCAATTTTGAGAGAAGAAACGAACTCTAATGACTCAGCGAAAATCAGATCAAATTTAAAGATTGATAAAAATTCTGCACACTTTAAAATACTAAAATTACAGAAAAATCCCCCTCTCCACCCGTCTTTTAAACAACATACCTAAAAAGCAAGGTTGGCAACCGATACCGCTACCAATACCGTTTAAATTGAATACCGATATTGATACTGATACCGAGTTAGTTTTTTGCATAAAATACCGGTACAATCGTTTAGGTGGTAATGAAAAGTATTTTTGTTTACTTGGCGCTCTATGGTTGCAGCACTGTTATTGTTTTCTAACAACTCTTGGGGTATTCACAAGGTAGTCATAAGGTTGTAAAGACTGCTGTGGGCAACCGCTTTAAATTTAGATTTCTACTGTACAGTTATGACGAATCAATGAACACAGCATTAAAATTTTTATTTCGTGTGAAACACAACAATATTTTTCCTTAAAAAATTGTAAACTATTATTTAGGACATTAAGACTTTCTTTGTTACAAGATTTAAAAACGATTCGTAATGATTCATTTGAAAGTTTCACAATTAAGGGTTGTGAACAACCTCTCCACCGGAGATGCCTGACCGCCGATATGACTATGATATGATATGACACCTGTTTAAGAATGGGTCTTAAATAAAAACACGGTTCACTTTTAGGTTTTAATAATTTAACAATTTATTTATTTTTAATTTTAAATATTTTAATTCATTTAGTATTATTTACACTTTGTTTCTTTTTTTTGTTTGTTCTTGGTTTGTTTATTTATTTTACATATGTTTTTGTTTTTGTATTTTTATTTCCCAATTAATGTTTTGTTTTTGTTTATTTACTGTTTGTTGTTCACTCTTTAATGTTTACTGATCGACTGACTCTAAATTGTTTTTCAATATGCAAAAAGGGTCACAAATTATAAAAGAAGTTTTGTACTAAATATAACGGGATGTACTGAGTGCAAATGTAACAACAATTTAACTTAATAATGTTTACATATGAATATGAATATTAAAGAAAATAAAATATAACAAGTTGATGGTAGGCAGGGTCGTCGTTGTTGGTAGGGGTCATCTCTAAACATTCCGCCCCCCATGATATGGTGAAATATTCAACTGGGCTCAAGTTCTTCAAGGGGTCCGGAAATTAAACAGCCACATTATAGCACCTTGTTTTTTGTTTTCATCACGTAGAATGCTGGAGTACAGATGATGTAACTAGGAGGTGAACTGTGTGCCATAGTATTAGATGTGGAGTTGTTGAAAAATCGTAATGTGAGATGAGACCATTCGACCAATCCGACAAAAGTTATTTCTGTTTTTCTTGGGTGACTTTTACTGGAATTATACAAAATAATTTTTTAGAAATGTATATTTAATTATTAAATAGCAGTACGAGTTTCGCTATGGGTCTCGTAATAATTCCATTTGTAGTTCGAATATCAACTACTCTGATATTTTTGTCGGGTCCAATGTAGGTTTTAGTAATTCGACCTAATTTCCATTCATTTGGTGGCAGATTACTGTCTTTGATGACAACTAAATCGTCAACTTTGAGATTTTGGTGTTGATATTTCCATTTATATCGACGATGCAGCTCACTTAAATATTCTGATTTCCATCTTTCGCAGAAAGTATGGTAAATAATTTTAAGACGTCTCCATCGGTTGGCGAGGGTCAAGTTTTCGTTGCTCGAATCTTTTTCTGGTGGGGTCTTGAATGAAGTACCAATAAGAAAGTGTGCAGGAGTAAGCGGTGATAGATCAGTTGGGTCATCACTAGCTGGACTTAAGGGTCTGGAGTTTAGACAGGATTCAATTCGGGTCAAAATTGTAGAAAACTCTTCAAATGTAAACTTCATATTTGGAGTCATTTTTCGTAAATGGGTCTTGAAGGTTTTAACACCGGCTTTCCATAGTCCTCCCATATGTGGAGTGCCAGGGGGTATAAATTTCCATTCCACGTTCTGATGACTGTAGTGATGAATTATTTGTTGTTGAAGATTTTTGACAAATTCGAGTCGATCCTTTCTTATAAGTTCCGCAGCTCCAACGAAATTTGTTCCATTGTCGGAATAAATTTTAGATGGACATCCCCGTCTTCCAATAAATCTGGCAAAAGCAGCTAGAAAAGCCTGAGTTGAAAGGTCACTTACTGCTTCTAAGTGTATTGCTTTGGTAGAAAAGCAGACAAAAATACACACGTAGCCTTTTGTAATAAGGCATGCTCGACCGGTGAAATTTCTTATGTTGAAGGGTCCAGCATAGTCTACGCCAGTGATTGTAAAGGGTCTAGAGAGTGTCGTGCGTTCTGGAGGTAATGACGCCATAATTTGTTCCTGAGTCCGCTTTTTGTATAAAATGCAAGTTTTGCAGTTACGAATGACGGTTTTTACTAGAGTTTTTAATTTGAAAATCCAAAATTCGGTTCTTATACTTCGAATCATAAGTTGGTTTCCACCATGTAAAGTTATTTTGTGAGTGAATTCTGCGATGAGTCTCGATAGTTGACAATTATATGGCAGTATAATTAAAAAGCGTTCATTATAGTTTAAAGATGGTGATAAAGTTAGTCTACCATTTGCTCGCATAATTCCTTTGAGGTCTAAAAAAGGATTTAGGGTTAGAAGACTACTTTTAGGTGAAAGTTTTTCTTAAAGTTGTAACTTTTTGTATTCCTTTGCATACTGAATCTGTTGGGTCAGCATAATGAGTCGTTCTTTAACGTCTTGAACTTCATTGGATGTGACTTCTGTTGAGGGAAAATTAAAGTTACTTTTGTTTTGACCAGAGTTTTTTCTTCATCGTAAGATGTAAGCTATAACTCGATATGCACGTGACAATGATGAGAAACGATTTAATGGGTCTTCATATGTCGTAGTTGTAAATACTTTTATGGATTTTGCTTCTAACGTTGTGTCATTAGAAGATTTTGGCATCGGCCATTGATGTTTTGGTAATTTTAGCCACGAGGGTCCATACCACCACAAATTATTGTTTTTCAACTCTTTTGGTGAACATCCTCGGCTAGCGACATCAGCTGGGTTTTCTTTAGAGTCCACGTGTTGCCAGTTTTGAGTTCCGACTTTTTGTAAAATCTCAGAAACGCGGTTTCCTACAAATGTGTTCCAGCAGTTTGGACGCTTTTTTAGCCACGACAACACTATTGTTGAGTCTGTCCAGAAATAAGCTTTTAACTTGTAGTTATAAAGATTTGGTAAGATTCCAGAGGCTAAGTTTGCTAATAAGACTGATCCGCATAATTCAAGTCTTGGCAAAGTCAGTTTTTTAAGAGGTGCGACACGTGTCTTTGAGGTAAGGAGAAAGGTGTATACAGGTTTGTTTTCAATTTCGATTCAGGCGTAAAGTACTGCAGAATAAGCCTGTTCTGATGCGTCACTAAATCCGTGTATTTCGATCACACCGGACGGAGTATATTTTATCCAGCGAGGTATTTTGAGCGAGTCAATTGATGGGCAATTTTTAACGAATTTCTGCCATCTGAGGCATGTTTGTGGCTTTAAAAAGTCATCCCATTCTAATTTTTCTAACCAAATAATTTGCATTATAATTTTTGCTTCAATAATAATTGGGGATAACCAGCCACAAGGGTCAAAGAATTTGGCGATAGTAGACAAAACCTCACGTTTGGTATACACTTTTTTGGTATCAACTTCAGGAGCAGTGAAAGTGAAAGAGTCTGAAGAAATATTCCACTTTATCCCAAAGGTTTTTGCTGCTGCATTTTCTGATAAGTTTAGCCAGTCTAGTGGTAAAAGAGTTTCTTTAGGAATATCTTGAATTACTCGAGGGTCATTGGATGTCCATTTCATCAACTTAAATCCTGCTGATTCAAATGCAAGTGATAACTCCTTTCTAGATTGGATTGTGTCATCTATGGTATGACCACCTGCAAGTACGTCATCCACATACATGTTTTCCTGAAGAATTTTTGATGCCATTGGAAAAAGTGGTTTTACGTCATTGGCTAGTTGAAAAAGTGTCCTTATTGCCAAGAAAGGTGCACAATTTACTCCAAATGTCACTGTAAGGAGTACAAAATCCTCAATAGGTTCGTTTGGCGATTTTCGAAACAATATTCTTTGATAACGGGTTTCAGATGGGTGTACGAGTATTTGGCGATACATCTTTGTAATATCTGCATTGAATACGAAACGGAAGAATCTCCACTTGAGTAAAAGGAGCACTAGGTCCTGTTGGAGAACGGGTCCTGGATACAAGATGTCATTCAAGCTTTTCTTGTTTAATGTTGGACTAGAGGCGTTAAAAACCACCCTTAGTTTTGTGGTGAGCCTGTCTGGTTTTATTACGCATGGTGCGGCAGGTAATAATTTGGAGTTTTTTCGATTTTTTGGGAAGAGAGTTTTCTCATGTGCCCAACTCAAGGTATTCTAGAATGGTTTGGTCATATTGCGTCTTTATGTCAGGTCTGGTGCTGAGCATTTTCTCCATACGTAGGAATTGAGCCATCGCAATATTTCTAGAAGTACCTATCTCGTTTTCAATTTTTAAGGGTAGGGTAACTATATACCTCCCTACTGAGTTTCTGGTTGTTGTAGTGGTTTTCGCAATTGATATCTTCGGTAGACCGCAAAATTAGTTTTGGGGTATCCTCCACCTCCCAAAAGCGTGTGAGGATTTTGTCTGTTGATACCGTATTGCACAGTGATACTGTAGATGTGGATTGAATCGTTTGATTAATTGGTCCCCCCACAATCCAGCCAAATACTGTTTTTTGTGCCAAAAGGGATCCAATAGATTTCATGGGAGTGTCTAAGCAATAAATGGATGGGCCTAAATCGATACCGATTAGTAAGTCTATTGGACGACTTGTTGTGAAGTAAGGGTCTGCTAATTGTAGGTTGGCAGTTTTGCTTAGATGCTTCGAGTCTAACGTTTGCGGTGGTAAATTAGGAGGAAGGGTCTTTAGGACTGGTGCCCAGACTTCTAATTTAAAACTAGGGTCCACTCGGGAACAAAGATTAAACAAGCAAGCTTTTGTTGAAATTTCTGATACGTTTTGATTCAATCCAGAAACATGAACTAGATTTGGTTTAGTTGGTAGTTTGAGTCGATTTTTTAACTTTTCCGAAATAAAGGTTGACTGCGATCCAGGGTCGATGATAGCTCTTGCCTCGAATCTCTGACCTTTTGTTTCCCTATCAGACCTTTTCTGAAGGGATGGTTGTGATTTTTGTAAAGTCAAGGAAGTAAGGTTAGGAATGTCTGTTCTGGAAGTGGACTGTATGTTTAATGCTTGCGTTGCGGCAATTGTGTTGGGTTGCTGCTCAGCGTTATTTTGTGGCAAACCTTTAGGCTGGGTTATCGTTGCCTTGTGTAACAAAGTGTTGTGTTTTTGCTTGCAAATTCTACAACTGAATTTGCTTTGACAATCTGTCACACTGTGCTCGATTGAAAAGCAGTTATAACATGAGTTCGTTACTCTGACTAAATGAATCCTATCGCAAACATTTTTTGCAAGAAATGAGGGACACAATCGTAGTGGATGAGACTCTTTACAGTTCTGACAGGTATATAATGAGTCATTACGATTGCCTCTAGCAGATTTTGTGGTATTTTTTACTTGTGACTTGTTTTCAATAAATGCGGTATTGGTTTGAAGAGAGTGTACATTTTTTCCTTTGGATTGTTTGTGGTTAGGGTCCTGCTTGAAATGTGTCGATTTCGCCACTACTGTTTTGAAATTACCGACAGATTCTAATGTTTTGAATTTATGAGTCAAAAAATTATCAAATTCTTCCCAAGTAGGCACTGATGCGCAATCGTTCAATGTGTTTTCAAATTCTTCTAAAAAATTTCTAGGGAGCTTGGTTGAACATAAATAGGTCAGAATCGGGTCCCAACCTTGGGTACTAATGTTTAACTTCCCTAGAGTTTGAATACAAACATTAATGGTTCGCTGTAGTTTTTGATAGAAGCTCCAGAATCGTTTATAACTTGTGGGAGATCAAATAGAACTTTAAGTTGTTCATTAACCTGCATTCTTAAATTTTCATAGCGATCCGAAAGATTTTTCCAGGCTATATCGAATCCATCATTTGTTAAAGGGACATGAGTAATTATTTCTCGGGCTTCGCCTCCTGTTTTTTGAGTCAAATGATAGAGATTTTCGACCTTACTTAACTTGGGGCTTTTTATATAAAGGGCTGTAAATAAATCCCTGAAAGTGGGCCAAGTACTATAATCCCCATAAAACGTGTCTATATCACAGGGTGGTAACCTTATGCAAGGATTGGTATCAAGAGCTTGATTAGGGCCTTGGGCTTGAGAAAGTCTTTCCACTGCTTGAGATGGCTCCTTGAGCGCTTCTATTTCTGCATAAATTGACCCCATGCACCTCTTATAAACCTGCAAAGATGAGGAGTATTTCTTTCTAATATCATCCTTATTTACTGGCTTCTTATCCGTATCTATTAGACTATCATCGTCCATACATGACTCGTATGACCTTCTAAGTTTTTCCCATAAAGTGTCTAGCTCAACTCGTAAAACTTCTAAGGCATGGACATTATCTTCTGCTTGTGTTTCTGCGTGTATAGCATCAAAATGCAAAAGGTCTTTCACGCGATTGATAAATTGAATGAGTGACATAATGTACACGGGTTACATAAATTTTCAAATATAATGCGTCAAAAAAGTATGAGAGTCTAACTAAAAGTCCAGCTAGTGATAAATAGATTTGCAGTAGTTTGCTTGCAATACAAAATTTATTTTTAGAAATAAATTGTTTCCCCAGATAGTTGAATAATTTATAGTGTTATGGCAACTTTGTTTAAAATTAATTGCGCAGCCAAAAAAATAAAACGTTCAGGGTCATACACTAATAATGTTAAAGTGTAGCTTAATTTCGTTAACTTCGATGATCAAATTTTAATTTCTCCTTTTGGTTTTATTTTCCTCTGCACTATCTTATTGGTACTTACTTGATGATTCTGCCTTACTTGCGTAGTGTTGTTGTAACTAACAGCTTCTTTGCTTAGCTGCTTGCGTCTGCGCCGACAGAGTTGTTTAACTGCATGCGTTTGAGTCAACAGAGTCTGGAATATTCTGGATTTCTTTTTATTTTGCCGTTATAAATTCTTTTAAGAAATTTGGCAAATATGTAATTTTTTCTTTATTGCACACTCAAAATAATGTATGATACTTTTTTCATTTTTCACTTATGTCACAGAGTCTTTTATTCCAAAATATATTTTTTGTTAAATTTTTTATTTTTTTTGTGTTTTTTATCCGGCTTTGAAGGTCCAAAAATGTTTAAGAATGGGTCTTAAATAAAAACACGGTTCACTTTTAGGTTTTAATAATTTAACAATTTATTTATTTTTAATTTTAAATATTTTAATTCATTTAGTTTTATTTACACTTTGTTTCTTTTTTTGTTTGTTCTTGGTTTGTTTATTTATTTTACATATGTTTTTGTTTTTGTATTTTTATTTCCCAATTTATGTTTTGTTTTTGTTTATTTACTGTTTGTTGTTCACTCTTTAATGTTTACTGATCGACTGACTCTAAATTGTTTTTCAATATGCAAAAAGGGTCACAAATTATAAAAGAAGTTTTGTACTAAATATAACGGGATGTACTGAGTGCAAATGTAACAACAATTTAACTTAATAATGTTTACATATGAATATGAATATTAAAGAAAATAAAATATAGCAAGTCGATGGTAGGCAGGGTCGTCGTTGTTGGTAGGGATCATCTCTAAACAACACCTTTAGAATGGATATTGACATTAATCCAATGAAAAATTACATTTAAAGGCAACCAATGTATTCTTTCATTGGAATAATTAAGAATGTTACATTAACCCCCCGTTAATGAAATGTTTTATAAAATCAATAAACATTTTGCATTATTTTAATGGCAATCGTTTAAAGAAATTTTTTGTTTTTTTATTTTAATATAAATGTTTTTATGTATATTTATATGAATTTTTAATATGTTCCCAGTAAAAACTTCGCCTACAAAATAATGTGTTGGGTAATCAGAAAAACATAAGAGCACTACTTACAATTCTACTGAAAGAACCACTGAATTTAACAAGGGATGTCCCAAAATGAACGCATTAATAAGTAAGTCATTATTTTTTTACCTACATACATCCAGAAAAAAGTAGTTATAGAAGTTGTTATAGATCTAGTTATAAAAGAAAGCTATAAAATAATGATTTAAAGAAGCTATTCATTTTGAAAAAGTAGGCGAAGTTCATAACTTTTTTTTTGAGTGCAAAATACTACTCCAGTACCACGTGGGGAATTTTGTCCTGATTATAAAAAACTGTATTTTAGGTTGATTCGCTGTAAACAGCTTTCGCACCAAAAGGGATTTCTCAAGAGCCTTCAATTTATATTTGTTTAAAAATTATATATCTATTTTTTGAAAGTTAAAATGAATAAAAAAGTCTGGAAATTTTAAGATATAAGCTTTATGTTTAATGTGCGTAAGGTTTTACATAGTGGGGATATATCATGCCCCACCTTAATCGCACGCTCGGTCATATATTGCTGTGCTGGTGATCTTAAGTTTTAGACGGTTCTCTTAACCAGTGCATTAAGATACATTCGTAAGCTTTTGTGAAGTTTATTAAATATTTATTTAATGTTGTATATAATTTTTTTTATCACAACAGTTGGAGATGATTTTGTATAAAGAGTCATAAAAGAAAAAAAAAAGTTTAAACAATTTAAAGGAAGGTACTTTTTCCTCTTAAATAATCGGTATTTGATATTTTTTGTATTAGACTTCTGAAAAATGACTTGCTATTGAAGATTATATGGATAAGAATTAAAAAAAAAAATATTTAAGACAGGTAGAACTGTTTTAATAAAAAGAAATATATACGAGTATATAAAAACAAAACTTCAACTCTTTCGGGGCGGAAACTTTTTTCACGATAGAAGAAAAATTACACCATATTTTTTAATGTTTTTTATGCCCCACACGGTTTTGCGGTAGTATTTTTGATATTTGCAAAAAGTTACCACCCTAATGTTCAATAACATTAATAATTAAATTTGGTCGTTTATTAGTTTAATGATTGTTTTGTTATGGTTATATAAAACTAAAGATATTAAACCAAATAAAACTGCTATAATTCTTATACGTTTAACAGTTTTATTTGGTTTAATATCTTTAGTTTTTCTAAAATCTTTATGGATGAAGTTTCCTGATGATCTGGCCTAAGCAACCAGTGAAATGCGCATAGGAATAGCTTATCCCATCAACAATAAATTTCAAGTGTTTTTGTCAAGAATAAAAACTGGGAAATAAGCACGAATAACAAAATCTTTTGAAATTAAAATTTTGTATTCCCAAAAATTGAAATCATATATTTTATGTTTATTTATTTTAGCCGTTTTTTCAATGTGCGTTTGGAGTGTTTGTGAATTTTTTTTCTATTCTTGTTTGAAATCATTAAGGTTTATTAATTTTATTTCTTTTACATCATGGTGTGCTCTACTTTATAAGCTTACCTTTAAGTTAATCGTACTTATTTAATTTTCCAGCCCGCGAGGACCGGCCTTTTTTAAACTTTTCTGGCTTGAACTACTGCGTACATTTTGTGCATTTAAATTAACAATTAAAGAAAAAAGGATGTGAGCATATTTTTCTCTTGTATTTTTTTCATTCGCGTTATTTGTTTTTGAACCTAAATATTTCTTACATTAAGCTAAAATCAGTATTTCGCTATCGTAATGAATTTTTTTCATTGATGTTACGAAACATTAAAATTTACAATTTTTTTCAAATATATGCATTTCTATCGTCAAAAATGAAATTAAAAGTACGTTTTTACAACAGTTTTATAGGCAGAAAATTTTTTAATTTTAAGTATTTTGAAGTTAGAGCACCTTATCTTGTTTTCATTGATTTAGTGAAATTTTTCATAGAAAATATAAAGTTTCCTTTATTTTCATTAACTTAAAAATATTTGAATATTATAATTAAGATTTCCATTTAATCTGAAAGAACCTATTAAAATAATGTTTAACAATAAAATGAATTTTTCTTTTGAAAGCGATATTAAGTTGTCATTAATTTAATGAAAAATTTTAACGAAATTACGAAACTCAATTTCGCAGTGTTAACAAAATTGCTGCATTTTATTTGTAGAATTTCATTGTCGTAATGAAATTTTTCATTTGATTTGATTTATGAAGCATAATTCTTTGAGTGTAACTATGATTAAATCATAGAATGTAACATGAGCAGTGTGACCCTTTTAGCATTTTCACTGCTAAATTTAGCATTATTTATTTTGATTTAGCAGCGAATTTTTCAAATAGCATTTAGCATTATTTTCAGCATTTTTGTAATATTTTTAAGCATTATTTTGCATTTTTTAATCTTAAAAATGTAATATATTGCTATTTCACAATATAACTTTTTATGTTTTCAATGACAATTTTTGTTTTTACTTATATTTCGTACTAGATGACCCGTGCGAATATTTCGCACCGTAGTTTTTATCAATGAAAATATTAATTTTTCGATTTTTCTAATTATTTTTCGTCATTAGTGTTAGAAATAAGCTTTAAAATGAGATATCATTCATTTAATTTGATGCGGTGGTATGGGAGATATTTGCAACCGACAAAAAAAAGTGCTTTAGAAATAATATATATGATGATTATTGTAACAACATATCTCTGGCAATAAATTATAATGGCTTAAGTTGACTTAAGTGTTTTTAATTTTATTACATATTCTTATTATCTTCTTCAATATCTATGACGCAGCTAAATTTCAAGTATAAAATGTAATTATTAATAAAACTATACGCATTAATATTTGAACTTTCACAATACAACACACAATTCATTTTAGAAAAAACCCTTAATATCTCAAAACACGAAATCTTGACTTTAGCCATTATTATTTATTGCCACAGATATGTAGGTATATCTTTACCTAAAACGCAAAAAACCCTATCTTTCATTTTGAAAAATTTACAAAAAACCATTTAAAATGTTAAACTTTTTAATCGCCTTAAACTGTTTATAATTTATTTTTCTTTTACTTTTCTTGTAAAACCTAAAGGCCCAACCAAAATATGCATAGCCTTGCTTAACCAACTGTCAAAAATTAACAAAAAGTCTCTCAAATGTGTTTAAAAAACAAAAACAAAATCAAAAAACATTTGATTCCGTACGGTATGTGCGATGGCACTTTGCTTAAGCAAATTTCTTTAAGTTCAATATGGTTTGCCTCATATGATTTACATGTATTCGCACATTTGCTTATGCCAACTTAAGCACATTATGGTTGCGCCTAAACAGTTTTGTTGACAGTTAACAATGTTGCATATTTTGCAATCTGTAGGTTAGGGCTTTAAGCGTTTGTCATGTAATATTTTGTAGATAGGGCCTTGTTTTTTGGTTAAAAAATCGCTAACTTTTGTCAAACTACTGAATTGTTTTAATTAACTAAATCTATGTATGTATGTAGTTTTTTATATGAACTTCATTTTATTTTAAAGATATATAATATTTTCAGGGAAAGTAAATGCATAATTCATTCATTAAAATTATCCAATTATTTAAGAAAATTTAGCATTTTTTTAGCATTTTCAAATTTTATTTTTAGCATTTTTAGCATTGTTTTAATCCATATTTAGCATCCAATATTTTTTTAGTTGTGGTCACACTGAACATGAGATAACCAACAACATTGCATATGAAACTTTTAGGTGTGGCGTTTGACAGTTCAAAATACAAAAGTTCAAGTATAAAAACATTCGGTCAGATTTCTGAAGGGCCAAATACACTTATCAAAATACTCATCAAGCCTTTTGCTAGTATTTACAAAAATTTGTTTCTATGTGTGCATCCGACGATGCTGGCTCTAGAATCCAAAAATTTTCGTAAATAGATGTGAATTCGGTCGCTATTTCCGAACACAAAACATCAAATATTTTTGCCAAATTGTTAAGTTTACCTTCTTAGCTTTTCGATACAAAAATTTTTATGGGGAAATTCGATCCTTTGTAAAAAGCAATTAAGAAGTGGTCTTACACTACGATTTTTAACTGTGTGTCGAGTGGAATTGACTGGCGGCATGAAATAACCTCCCAAAAAAATAATGAAATAACCCCCCAAAAATTTGTACAGAGAACAACAAAAACGATTTTTGGGCGGTTATTTCATTTTGTTTGGGGTGTTATTTAATTTTTTTAATTGGGGTATTATTTCATATGAAATTATACCCCAAAAAATCATTATGAAATAAAGCCCCAATATATTTTTTGGGGGATTATTTCATTTTCAAATTTATAATGAAAACGTTTTTGGGCGCAAGGATTTATCCACTTTGGTATACAGAACACCGGCTTCGTTAAAAAAAGCTGCCCTGCATAGCCGGCCTTTGGCCGGGCGCAATGGTTTTCTTCTATATGGTATACCAAACACCGGCTTCGCTAACTAAATCTTCTCTGCGTAGCCGGGTCGAGTCGGTATTTGTATACTATAGAGGAGAAAATCCTGGCGCTATGCAGAGAAGCTTTAGCTAGCGAAGCCGGTGTTTGTTATACCATAGAGGAAAAAGTCATTGCGCCCGGCCGAAGGCCGGATATGCGGAAAAGCCATAGTTGGCGAAGCTTATGTTTGTTATATCATACCATTATATATATCGCGTGATTCTTTAAAACAAAACTGTATAATTAATTGTATTACATATATTGGGCCTTTATTTCATTTCAGAAATTGGGGTTTTATTTCTTATGAAATAAGCCCCCAAAAATTAGGGAATTATTTCATTTATGTTTGGGGCGTTATTTCATTTCGTTGGGGGGCTAATTTCATTTTCAAAAATGGGGCTTTATTGCATATGTAATAAGGCCCCACGCTTTGGGGGGTTATTTCATTATTTTTTTGGGGGGTTATATTTTGGGGTGTTATTTCATGCCGCCGAATTAACTCCGTTTTATCAAAAAAACAAATTTTTTAACTATTGTTGAAATTGAATGTTTACTTAAAAACTTGAAATAACACTTGAATAACCATATCATATACTTCAATGCTTTTAGTTTTTTTTGTTGAACTCATTTAAGTTTATGTATTTTCATATATAAAAAAAACAAACATTGAAAGTCTGAGGAAAAATTAGAGCAGGGTTTGTTTTTGTCAAATTTTCAATAAATATACTACATCGACACAACATTCTTAGAAAATATGAAATTAACGTCAAATTGCTGTGACAACAACTTAAAACTGTTGTCGACAACGACTTAAATACTTTCGAAATGAAAACAATTCAAATTGCAAGATTATTAAATAATTTTTTTTCATGAAGAGAAGATAGAGAGTGGCTAATACCCACTTTCTAGCATATAATTGAGGAAAGACGCATAGCAAAGCAGTTACTGTTAAACAACCTGGATCCAATCAGATGTCCCGAACGGAAAGCACACTTTAGGTTTCTGGAGGCTGAAAGCGGCAGCAGTTGTAGAGATATGAAGACGGTTTTTGAAATTATTCGAAAACTCTTCCAAAAAAAGGACAAGAACAGCAGGATACTCACTACACCAGAGGAACAAATACTCCGTTGGAAGAACATTTTCAGGAAATTCTAAATCGGCACGTCATACCGCCAAAGGTAAGAGTAAATCCAAATTTCTAACACTCCCAGTCTACAGAAACAATGTCAGCGTCAACTCCGGATATCGGAGAAATTACTCACGCTATCACACAACTAAAAAATAGAAAATCCGCTGGAATCGATAATCTCGCATCTGAATTTTATAAAGCGGACTCCCAATATTATGGCCGATGTACTGCCATCGCTATTTTATAAAATATGGCACGCCGAAACTATTCCATAAGAGTAAAGTAAGAGCCGAATAATCAAAATCCAAAAAAAAGGAACATGTGTGAAGATACCCAGGCAAAAATTTCGACTCTTCTAAATATTATGTACCGCCACAACCCTGTAAGGGCAAAATTGTGACGCTACCAAAAATATGGTACCATCACAACACTGTAGATACAAACACAGTAAAAAATGTGCTCCAAAAGAAGCAGGTTTTTTGTATGAATTCATACCTCAAATCGCTTCAAACCTGCTGATGGGATGCCTGATTTTTGTATGGGGTGTTCCCGGTTTGGAGGACTATTTTCTGCTGACAATAAGCGCTTCTTGTAACATGCAAACAAAGCGCTCCTAAAGTGCTTTTTTAAGGACTTACTATATTAACATATTCAGGGGTGTGCTGGAAATCGCAATCGTAAAACGCAAGAATTTGGAAGTTGTTTTTTATACACTTTTAATCTAATTTTTTTAATTTTTGTTATACAATTATAAATTTAATAGAGAAATATTTGTGTAATAATCGTCATAAAATTCTTTTATTATAGAAATCTTTTTAAAAACCGACGTTTAAAATTCTTGCGTTTCCGATTTCCAGCACACCCCTGATTCATTAATGTTTTGCTTTTACCTGTTTAAATGCCTTTTTCAATCATTTTCGGAAACGAAAATATATTTTTATTGTTTACGCTTTAAAACCTTCTTCGTTGTCAGCACTAAAATAACAGCTTTTTTGTATGTTTTATTCTTTATCATTTACTGCTTTATAAGAGCTCTCTAATTGAAGCGCTTGATTATGCGCTTTTTCTCTGTAGTGCTTCAAAAAACCCAAATATTTTTTACTGGGAAATTACAACTTTAGTTTTTTAATACAGTTTTTAAATAAGATTCAACACCGGTAAACACCCTAAATACAAATATATGACTGTAGTTTTTTTAAGTCGTATTTACCATAAAACTATGCCGCTACAACACTGTATATACAGTAGTTTTGACTTAACTGCCTTTTACTTACGTGCACTTTTGAGTTAACTGCACAAAATTGATAATTTTTGGCATTATTCTTTATAATCCCATACAAATTCCTTTTTTAAGTGCACTTTCTTTACCTGCATATTTAAGATAAGTGCCCAAAATTTTTGGCATTTGAAAATTATTTTCATACAAATAATTTAAGTTAGCTGCACTTTGACTTAACTGCCCAAACTACATATTTTCTGTAATTATTCTTCAAAATCCTTGTTTACGTGCATTTTGTATACCTGCACATATTTCATACACAGAGAAAACAGATTCGTGATCGCCAATCGAATTTCGTCGGTTGCATGTACTATCACACAATTCCGTTACAATTACTGAAAATTTCAATGCTTAGCATAATATTTTTGATAGCAATAATTGAATTTAAGTACACTTTCAATTATAACAACAGATATTGTTAGTTGTTAGTATGGTTTTTAGAAAACAAAAATATGCTTACACCCGAATATATGATGGATGCAACTGAATTAACAAATAATTGGTGTTCATAACAAAAGATTTGATTGTCTTTATCAATATATTTTTTTAACCGGCTACATAAACCATTTTCCCGTTTTATTAGAAAGTAAATCAAAATGATTCCATTAAACTCCATGTTTTGTTAGTATATTTATTTATTAATATTTTTATGTATAGCTTACAAATTATTTAATTTTATATAAACACATACTTGCAGCTTTCCACATCATCCAACGGATTTCCAAAGGTGTACAGCTTATCCCTTAATGCACCAACACAAACAATTTTTAGCTTCAGTTCTATGCAATTACTTTCATCAATGTCGTCTTGTTCTAGTGTCTGAAGTAAAATAGAATAATTAACATGTGGTTTTTACAATACGAACAGTGATTGAAGCTGTAAATTAATATGAAAATCACTAAAAAACTGAAGGGGTAATTTTTGTCCTTTTTTAAACTTCCCAACAAAAGTATTCCAAAACGGCACTTTAAAGGGTTAAAATGTTCCACGAATATTTTTGCATCAAATTTTACTAGGGTTCTTCCGAGAACAAAAGTTCGTGCAATTTATATAAAACGGGTTTTCAAGAAATTCAAAAATTTTAAGGCCAGGAATTTGGAAAAATCCGTCTTACATACATTGCACCAACTTTTGGTCTTAAAAGACCGCTAGTAAAATTTGATGCAGAAAATATAGGTGAAACATTTAACCCTCTAAATTGCCGTTTTAAAATACTTTTGTTGGGGAGTTTAAAAAAGGACAAAAATGACCCCTTAAAATTAGTGTTAGAGGGTTAATATATCCTAAAAAAAAAGATTTGCTCTACCGATATTCTTGTTCATTTCGCGTTGCAAGTGTTGAGGCTGGCGGCAATGACCCGAATTTTTTTGCACTGTGACATACATAAGCGTCTTTCGCTGTAGAAGTATCTCGCAGAGGAATCAGCTTGTGTAACAGTTTCTCCCGTGTGAGGAATCTTTTACGATTAAAAATTGCGCTCGTCGACGATTAATGCTCTTCATGAGATGCCCAGTACATTCTTTCGATTGAAAATGCTAGCTGGGTACATATATGATGTATTTATAGGAAATATAATACATACATATGTACATATCTACGTGGATATGTACATAACTATAAAAATACGTGAATTACATACCCCTATTTATTAAGTTTTTGCGCATTTTCCCTTTTTTGAATATAAAATTAAAATTATTTTATTATATTTATTGTTTTGACAGAAAATTTAGTAACAATTGGGACATATAGCATTTTTTTGGTTGTGAATACCAAATAATTATATTTTCATTTGTTGTAATCGAATTGAATCTATACTAGCAATCGATAATTAGCTGCATTAAATGAATTAACATTTATATTACAAAATTTATTGACGAAAGCAAATTATTAATTGCAAAGACCAATATTCAGTATTGCCCTGTATTAAATTCGGTTGTGATTCTAACCATTTGTACTAATTTTAAGAACTAAATTAAATTAGTTATCATAACTAATAAAAGAATTGAAGGAATCTAATTTCAGTTAGAATAACGTTTTATTAATCAAGAGAACTAAAAATCAGTTAGAACTATACATTTTTAATAGTTGCAATAATAAATTATATATCTTGATCAATATTTTATTACTGCAACCGTTTTCCAAACAATTTGTTTTCTGTGTGCATTTTTTGGCACACACAGAAAACAAATTGGTTATTATTGGTTATGATAACTAATTTAATTAAGTTCTAAAAATTAGTACAAAAAAAACAACCGAATTTAATATAGGGCAATACTGAATATTGGTCATTGCAATCAATAATTTGCTTTCGTCAATAAATTTTGTAATATAAATGATTATTCATTTATTGCAGCTAATTATTGATTGTTGAGATAGATTCAATTCGAGTACAACAAATGAAAATATAAATTTTCGGAATTCACAACCAAAAAATAGTTAAAAGCCCCAATTGCTTACTAAATTTTCTGTCAAAACATTTGATAGATTAAATTAATTTTTAATATTATATTTAAAAAATATATTTGCGGTCAAAAATGAAAAATATGAAAAACTTAATAAATAGGGGTAAGTAATTTACGTATTTTTATAGGTATGAACATATACACGTACATACATATGTATGTATTAATGTATGTATTATTTTTTATACCCTGCAAATTATATTGGACTTCTTGATCCATTTTGATCCTGGACTGGTCCAATGTAGTGCAAGTATGGACCATGGCATTATTAAAAAGAGTTTGCAGTGAAACGACATGTCTTCGTTTTTTAACGACATGTGTTCGTTTTGAAACGATTTCAAAGCTTATCCTCTGGAGTATACCATGGAGTAGTTTTAAGACTTCCCCTTTGTAATGCAAGCTGGGCTATATGGTCCTGCCCTAGGGCATCGTACTGTAAAATAACCCATTTTTCCATTCATTGAGATTACCTTTGGACAAGTCCTTGCCCCTTATGGGCTACATTTGAGCACCAATTGTGTGTTAATTCAGTTGCACCTATCATTTATTCGGGTATAAGCACAATTTTGTTTCTAAAAATCATACTAACAACTAACAATATCTGTTGTTATGACTGATAGTGTACTAAAATTCAAATGTTGCTATCAAACCTATTATGCTAAGCAACGAAATTTTCAGTAATTGGAACCGAATTGTGTGTTAGTACATGCAACCGACGAAATTCGATTGGCGCCAAATTCGGTTGTGATCACGAATCTGTTTTCTCTGTGCAGCTTTAAAATATTTTCATATAAAACAGCTAACTTTGCACACATGAAAAAATATGGTGGTCACTTTTTCACAAAAATATCCAATTTAAGTTGTTTATAAAAACAAAAATCGCAATCACGTCAAGTTGGCATCATTATAATTTATGTATTTTGTTTAAAGGTACCTACATTTATGCAGATGGGTTGTGGTTACAGCAACTCCACGATTATATGAAAGGAATAGCAAATCTTAGGTCTGGAACAAAATAAAGTAATTGTAGTAGTATTTGAAGCTGACGAATGCTCTGTAGCGCAACAAAGTTCAAAATTTCGAATATTTAACTTTTGACAGCTGGCAGCGTTATTGTTAACGTTGTTCTACAGCGACTTCTCTGTTCCACACTTTATTGTTACCAATTTTGCTATCTCGTTCATTATAAAAATGCATAACAAGTGACTACAGGTTGTTTGAACGTCATTGCTATTATCAATTTATTATTAAAAACGTTGTTGCTTCTCTTTCAAACACTTTACTTTAGCTGCACTTTTATGCAGGTAACCACAATTGCGTACCTGCACATTAAAGCAGCTAAATACATTTAAGATAGCGGCATTTTTGATTTACCTGCATAAAAAATCGTGCAAGGGAGATTGTGCAGCTAAGTTAAAATTACTGTACCGTGTTTGTAATAATTCTATACCGCTACAACACTGTATATACAACAAGTAAGAAAGTACAGTCGGTCAAGCCGACTTCATTAAAATCGGTTTGAGAGGCAGAAATTGCCCCTATCTCCCTTCGTGGTCCTATTTTTAAAAAAATGCATACATTCTGTGTCCATATAGATATGGTTCTATCTATGTTTTAAATTTCGTTGAAATGGGTTTGATAGTTTCTGAGAGGAAGAAATTTCCCCCTATCTTCCCTCGTGGTCCTACGATTCGGCCCATTTTCAATAGGCTTGGTCCTTGTGCCAATAAAAACCTAAGACCCAAATTTCATCAAATTATCTCCAAAATTGCGACCTGTACTTTGCGCACAAGGTTACATGGACAGCCAGCCAGCCAGCCAGCCGGACGGACATCGTTAGTTCGACTCAGAAAGTAATTCTAAGACAGTCGGTATACTTTTAGGTGGGTCTAGGACCAATATTTTAAGGCGTTACATACATCAGCACAAATGCATAATACCCTCTCCGCTATTGTGGTGTGGGTATAAAAATGTAGTCTTATTCATTTAATAGTGTCGTATTAAAATGAAAACACAAAAACTATTTAAGGTTAGAAAATATACAAATTTTTGCTTGTTTATTTAGCGAATTTATATTTGTTACAAGATTGAAAATAAGAGTCGGAAGACGGTTGTGACTACGTTGTAAATTCGTGAATCCAACATTGTAAATTTAAATTTACAGTACTGTGACACCACTAAAAAGAAGAGTCGGAAGACGCACATTTGACGTTATCATTTTTATATTGTGACAACATTGTAAATTTGGTAAACAGTACGTTGTATTGATGTTGATAGTATTCCCCTGCAACGTCGGCACAGCGTAGTGGTAATTGTCTTTTTCTGCCTTGGTAGATACGTATTTTACTAGCGGAGACATCCACCAAAATTTCTTAACAGCAAAAACTTGAAGTTAATAGTGCTACTGTAATACAAAAAGAGTATTTTGGAGTATATTCAGGGAAATGGAACCGGTTCCACATAAGAAAATAGTTCTTAAAAGGATTTTTGTAGTGTAATATCTGAAATTGAATTTAAAAGAATTAGATCTGAAAAACTTCGTTTTTTACGAGAATTTCTGGCGAGGATTAGTGACCATTTTGGAAAAATATGGAATGTTACTAGCAACACACTGTATGGAAATGTTGCTCCAAGGGGTCCTCTTTAGGACTATATTAGTGGTACATCTGTAATAATTTTGAAAATTGAGAAAATTGAATTTTAAAAAAGTGATATTTTGAAATATGTTAAAGGTGGACTTTATGGGCATTGGACAATTTGGAAAAATCGTCAAAGTTACTAATATAACACTATATAGGAATGGAGGAGAAGAGAGTCCCCAAGACGATCCTGGTAGTGGGATGTCTGAAATAATTTTTGAATTTCAGATTTGAAAAATTTCACTAATCGTCGCCAGAAATTTCCGTAAAAAACAATATTTTCCAAATCTGAATTTCATGGTTACGAATTTATTATAAGAACTGTTCGGGAAGACCCAGCCGCGAAAATTAGAGAATTTCGTGTTTCAAAAAGTGAAATAAATTTTGAATGCAATGCATACACAGAAATTATAAAGTGGAGCAATTTGCTATTAACGGAGCTACCATTTCTACAAGGATGAACATATTTGGTATTGCACCAGCAGTATTATATTCAGAAAAAAAAATAACTGTACGGGAGTGCTCTAGAATCCTAATCCACTCGAAAGTGGATTACTTCAGCATTTTTGGTGGTTTGCATTTCACATCTACATGTTTTTATTCGTTTTCAATTAGAGCCGTAAGGGATTGATGAAAGTAAAACGAATCGACTTTTATTCTAAAATGTGATAAACATTTTTAACAAAAAAAAAAAATTTTTTTTGCTTTTAGTTGAAAATGTTCTTTATCCAATTTAATCAAAAATATATCGTTACCTAAAACGCAGAAGCCCTTAACTAACCCAAAACTTAAAATCGACTTTTTCATTTATTTTGATGCTAATTTTTAATGCTTTTTATGTTATTTTCAGATAATTTGGTTTTTAATCGATTGAGCGATCTTAAATAAGTTTATGGCTTTGTTTCAAATTTTGCAATTTTTCGCGAATTTTAGCCATGTTCGCGATAGAAGCGATTTTTTCCTGTGATTTTTTATTGCTTTAACGATTTTTATTCAATATGTATTAGACATTGCTATCATGCTTTTGTTAGCAAATGAGCGATCTTTTGTTCAACTAAAGTTTTAACAAACAAAAACTTCGAATACCCAAAAACAATTCAATTCGAGTCAAAACCTAGAACTAGGGTAGCCAGATTTTAAATTCGGAAAAATAGTACATTGAATACAAAAAAACAGTAAATTTTTTTGACGAAAACATAACCATTTGTTTAAATTAGTAACCCCCAATTTCACCAAGTTCAGTTATAAGTAACTATCAGTTATAGCTGTCGAAACATATTGTTAACTGAAAGTTAAAGAAAAAGTTAGTTTTAACTGAACTTGGTGAAATTGGAGGTAAATATTTGAAACTTTTGATTGAATATGCAACAACAATTATATAAAGAAATACACTTAAAATGTGTAACGTCAAAGGAATTATTTCCATTACATGGCATTTCATAAGCATACGAAATTACTCCGTTTGCGTTAAAAAATCAAACACCACAAACGAAGCATTTGACCAGGAAAACATAACATTGCTGTAAGCCATATAAGAAAGGAGAAAGCCTTACTTAGCTCAACACAATTAACTCATTGCATTTGTTAGTATAATTTTCTTTAAACATATTCGTATTTTAAGCAATTTTCACGACACACATAGTTGCACAAATCATATAGAATTTGAGAAAATGTTTGTTTCCTAAATTAATTTTCCAATTTCAAACAATTTTTAAATTATTTACAGCCAATTTTACCAAGTTCAGCTATAATTAACTATTACTATAACAATATGTTGTTTGATGAAATAGGCCATTAATCTATAAAATGCAAAAAAAATTGTTTGGCTTATTTTTATTTCACAAAATCTGAAAATATGTAGTAAAAAAACAAGTTTCAATAAAACATAAAACAAAAATTTCTGTCTGTAAAACGATCAAGTGCAATTGAAAACGATGAATATTTTCAATAAAGTTTTTGTAAAAATTAACTTATCTTTTTCTTATTTCAGCAGTTTAGGTAAAGAAAAGTGGTCCTCAAAGATATTAGGTATTTTTAAAAATTTTTAATACGGATAATTTTCCAAAATTATTTGTTTTCAATTTCACGTGATTTCGATTTCCAGAACATGCCCGAAAATTAAAAATGTTCTAAAAATTAAAGATAATTGTGTTGGATAAGTATTTAAAAAAGGTGTGGAAAGGAAAATACTATTGCAAGAGGAAGCCATAAAATCATACTTAAAAATAGCAACATGAATATATACCACTGCTGCGAGCCACCCATTATAATTTAAATTTCTACTATGTATTTATGAAAAACCAATGACCATAGCGTAAAAACTCTTACTGTTTTAGAACTTTTTTTTGGAACACAGCAACATTTTTGTAAGCTATGTACTGTTTAATATAAGATTATTAGAGAAAATGTGTTTTTAGCAGGCTTTTTCCTTATATCTTGGTTTTTTTATAGACCGAACAAAAAAAAACAGTACAAAAAGTGTTAAAAAACAGTACATTTGCGTACTGTTTTAGGAGTTGTACTGGTAAAACAGAACGTATGGCAACCCTATCTAGAACATACCCGATAATTTATTTTTTACTACATTTCGCAGAATCTTGCAGAAGTAAAAATGAAGTAACATTTACGACAAAAACAACAATTTGCTATACGGAAAGTTATAAGATTTCGATGACAAAAATGAAGCCATAGTGAGGCCATTAATATATAAGTATAAAAAACAAAAAGTTCAATGTTATATATATAAGCAATGAAAAGTGGGTTTAACTTTTGGGCATGGCATAAAAGTAAGTATATTAAAAGGGGTGTATGTTCCGAGATGGCATAAGCGGCGCCCAGAATTCGATGTCGGATTAAAAAGTCACCAAAGGCAAAAATGAAGCCATAGACAAGCCATGAATAACGATATGCAATATGTTATGATCGGACTTTAAATGGTGATGCAGTATACAAAAACTAAAAGGGCGGTATCCAGAGGCGTGGCAAAAATTAAAAAAAATTCTGGAATTCTTTTGAATTAATCTTTAATCCTAGGTGGTAACTGGCTCAACTATTTTTCAAACCACCTGAATGTTCCTTATAGGATAAAAGGAACCTTCCCACCAAATTTCGTTAAAATCGAAACGGGTCGGGTCTCACTCTTGGTCGATTTGACATGGAATTACCCAAATAGTTTTCTTACATCTCCTGTAAATTTTTTTAAAATAATAGATAGGGCCTTCTGTTAAAGTTTGGTATTGAAATTGAGTCGGATCAGTTCATAAATGGCGTAGATATGAGCAAAAAACCACGATGTTGTTTTTTATTTATTTTTTCTATATGCCTTGAAAACGTTGGCTCGTTTATAAAATAGTTAGGTACAATCATCCTGGTCAACAGTGCAGAACCTCTTTAAAAATGGGGGGATTAGAAAAGTGCGCGTGGTACAAAATACGTAGATATTTTTGTATCTAAAGAACGGTATTTATATAATTTTCTGTTCTTATCCCACCATGGCGAAGGCTATAAAGGATTTGGCATAGCGGAATAAAGCATTCTGAATTGTATCATTCTCTAATTAAGAATGGCCTTGGCAATATTTAAATAGCAGATACTCTCGGGAAATTTTTATTCGTAATTCTGTTTAATCTCCAGTGTCCATTTTTTTCCACAGCAGGTGTAAGGGTATATATAAGTTTGTTATTCCGTTTGTAATTTCTACAATATTGATCTTAGACCCTATAAAGTATATATATTCTGGGTCCTTATGAGGAGAGAAGTTGATTTTACGATGTCCGTCCGTCTGACCGTCTGTCCGTCTTACGGTTGATGTGTGTTTTCCGGAGACTCCAGACATGAAACATTGATGTCACATATAGTCCACCATTTTTTGCTATTGAAATTCAGCAAGATCGGTCCACAAATGGCTGAGACATGACCTAAAAACCACGACTGCCTCTAATTTTTCCAAAAAATCCCTTGTGGTTGTTGTTTTATTTTAATGTGTTTAATTTTACGCATACAAACCCATACACATTTATGTATGTCAGGCGCGGATCCAGCTTGAGCCTTAGGGGGGGGCGGGGGAAATTTTTTATGATACAAAAAAAAAATTTGTTTTTAAAAGTTTATTAAAAGCAATTTGTGTATATTATATTAAAAAAACTCAACAATAAGGTTAAATAAAATATTCAATATAAATTAAAATAAACTAATCTTTTTAAATAAGCAATTTATGATTTCCTTGTGAGGCAAATTTAGATAGTACAGTCTACGTTCAGTTTGTCATTGTTGATCCGAGCCATGTTTTTATTCGACGAAGGGTAGGAAATGACCTCTCGCTCGTAGCATTACTTACGAGCATTGAAACGAAAATTTGAAATATTTTTCTTAGATTTGGGTAGATATCTTCATCACAGTTTATTAAAGCATCTACAACGTTATCTGATAGATTTTCAGATAATTTCCATGTTTGTTGCCAATGCTACAGTTCAGGCTCAAGTTTAGATGTTAGTAAGTGTTTATCTCGAGTTGTGGTTTTAAAAGTTTTATATCTGTATATGACTTGATTACACTTTGAGTAGAAGTTTTAGTATGTTCAATACATTAAAGATATCTATTGGAAAGGTGTTTTGAGATCTTCTAAAATAAATTCAATAAGAGAATGAAACCTACAACTCGGAAGAAATCTTCAACATTTTGGATGTAATTATTTCGTTCAAATCTTGTTTTTTAGGTTGGAACCTCGATTTGAACGCAAATAACTTTAACTTTTTTAAAAATCACTTTAAATTGTTCTTCGGCTTAATTTCTTTTTTCTTTAAGGCACATGATTAAAGTTTTGATAAGGCTTGATCCTTTTTGAAGATCTATATCGTGCTTTTGTAAAATGATACTAAGCGGCTGTGTTACAATAAGTATCACACTTAATATGTTTATTCCGCAAATAAATTCAACAGTTCTAAGTGAGTTCCTTAATATAAGGCTCTTGATGAAGTATCTCTACCTTTCCACTCAGATATGTTTTCCAAAGCTTCTACTATATGATGTACACTTGTTGCAAAGTGTAAAGCTGAGTCGTGACGGTCCACCCATCTTGTCTCGCATAATGTAGAGAGTTTGGCTCCCAAATACTTTAGTAAAAACGTGTTTTGCCTGATTTACGGGAAATAGCAGGCGTTTGTTTCGCATTTGTCGCGGTTTCCAGAATTTTTAAACAGCTCCATTTTCTGCTGACATCAAACGACACCCATCAGTTTCAACTCCTATACAGTTTTTTAGGTCAAGACTAAAATTTGTCAAAGTTTTAAGAACTGTTGATGATAGTGCCATCGCATCAATTGACACATCAGCGTCATAATCAATATCCTGTGAAGGCTCTTCAAATGCTTTTACAACAAAGCCAAAACAATTCATCCCTAACAACTTTTTGTTGTATGTTGAAATATTTTAAAGATAAGGAAATCTGGCTTTTCCCCGACAAATCCTTGCGTTCGTCAAAAATTATCAAATAGGAATTTTTTTCATATAACTCATATATATGTATGTACATAAATATTACAAATACTAAGGCTTTTTAATAATTCAACCGCACGCATTATCAAGTTAAACGTTTACTCTTTGGTTATGCATAGATGGCACCTGCTGGGATTGAATGTAGAATAATAACCCATTAAAAACTTCGCCTACTTTTTCAAAATGAATAGCTTCTTTAACTCATTATTTTGTAGCTTTCTTCTATAACTACATCTATAACAACTTCTATAACTACTTTTTTCTGGATGTGTGCAGGTAAAAAAATAATGACTTACTTTTTAATGCGTTCATTTTGGGACAACCCTTGTAAAATTCATTGGTTCTTTCAGTAGAATTGTAAGTAGTGCTCTTATGTTTTTCTGATTACTCAACACATTATTTTGTAGGCGAAGATTTTACTGGGAAGTATTTGAATACATTAAACTAGATGTTTCATTGAAAATATCTAATAAATAACTATTAGGATGAAGATTTGGATACTTATTGAAAATTTGGTTAGAGATTCAATAAAAAAACAAAAAAATACTTATTGAAAATTTCGTTAGAGATTCAATAAAAAAAACAAAAAAAAAACCTTGCTGGGATTTCCAAAAATTGTGTACATTAAAAAAAGATAATATTAATGGGTATTCTTGTATTATCGAAATAAAAAAAACATATTTTTATAATTTACGGGGGGGAAATTTCCTTATTTCACCCCCCCTGAATCCGCGCATGATGTATGTACATGATATGACGCTCAAATAACGAAACAAACTCGAAGACTAAGGCCCGTTTTCACAACTGACCGATAGCTAATGGTAGGATTTTATCGGCCGTATAAAAAGTGTTCCATTATTACAACTTTACTTTCAGGGTTTAAAAATTAGCAAATAGTTTTTTTTCATATCGAAAACCACAGTAAATATTCAAAATTAAAATATTTAAAGGTATAAATTGACTATTATTCGACCTTTACAAAATTTTATTAGTATTATTATTTAATTAAGCTTGAGGTCTCTTTTTTTAAAAAACAAATTAAATTTATTTTATCCAATATTTCGGCACTCCGTTGTGTGCCTTCTTCAGGGTTTTTTTCTTTAATGTTTGACAAAAAATTAAAAATTTTAACCAATTTAACAAAAATTCTGATAACAATTTTCATTTAAATACAAAAAAGGTTTCCCAATTCAAATAAAAAAAAGGTTTTCCAATTCAAACCTAATCTATTACAGTTTAAATAAATTTTTAACTTCCGTTTCTATTTTTATAAATTAAATGTCTATAATTTTGTGCTAAACTTTCAGTATCTGTCTTAAAATTAATTCTCGATATTGTCGGTACATTTATAATTTGCAACATTTCTAACATAAATCTACGTTTATAATTATTTTCCGTATTTAAAACTGTTGTATTTTCAAAATCTGGATAATGGTTTAGATTAGCACAATGAGTTGATAAAGCTGTTTTTTGTGATGAAATATTTCTATATTTTTGATCTGACTTATGTCCTGCTAACCTAATTTTCATTTTATTTTTTGTTGTACCAACATACACTTTACCGCATTGTCCATTAACATTTCCCCCACAAGGTATTTTATATCCCAATAAAAAATTTTATCATTTTGCAAAGCACTAAAGGTACATTTAAAAAATAAGCGCACAATTATGCGCTACGCAATAAGACATACATAAATGCAGTAAAGTAAGTGAAAGAACTCTCAACAACTTCTATAAAAAAAAAAAAAAATAACATTTCAAGTGCTACGGCATTTCCTTACTACGAAGCAGGTTTGTAAGGGAGAATACTAAAAAATAACTGTATCAAAACATTCAGTAATATGATCGTTACATCCAACAATGTTTATGTGCGCTGAATAATGCGCTTTATGTGTCAAAAATGTATTGCTTCAAAGTGGGAACTCGCCATATAAAATTCATGTCTTCCGTAAGCGCAATGGTAAGCGAAACCCTTATGTTTCTCCCTTACAAACCTGTTTCGTTGGAAGCTCCATTTTTTATTGGGATACTACATTCGACATTTCAAACTTATTTATTTTGTCTTTCGTTTTAGTGAATAATCTACCTATTGTATTATAAGATTTATGCGCAATTATATACTTCTCCGTATCATAAATATTCGATTTTTCTAACCTCTCCGAAAATTTTGGTACATAAGTTAGCGATTTATAAATTTTTGGTTCCGTACTACCGTTGGAGTTATTTATTCTATGGTTATTAAATGGTATTACAGTAGTTTTGACTTAACTGCCTTTTATTTACGTGCACTTTTGAGTTAACTGCACAAAATTGATAATTTTTGGCATTATTCTTTATAATCCCATACAAATTCCTTTTTTAAGTGCACTTTCTTTACCTGCATATTTAAGATAAGTGCCCAAAATTTTTGGCATTTGAAAATTATTTTCATACAAATAATTTAAGTTAGCTGCACTTTGACTTAACTGCCCAAACTACATATTTTCTGTAATTATTCTTCAAAATCCTTGTTTACGTGCATTTTGTATACCTGCACATATTTCATACACAGAGAAAACAGATTCGTGATCGCCAATCGAATTTCATCGGTTGCATGTACTATCACACAATTCCGTTACAATTACTGAAAATTTCAATGCTTAGCATAATATTTTTGATAGCAACAATTGAATTTAACCCTTAAATGCATGATTTTTTCTTTTGGATTGAAAAAAATGTTTTTTAATAGAAACTTAGACGTAGATTTCGTAAAAAATAATAAAAAAATTTTAGAAATTAGTTTTGAGTGTTATTTTCGATAAAAACGGTATGTAGACTTTTGGCAACAATATGCGTTTGGTACTTGAATTTTTAAGACATGAACAATAGTCACATATATATTTATATTACATACAGGTGTTTAGAAATTTGTTTCTATTTATGAAACAATACAAAACAAATGCCATTTTTGATCTGGCACAAAGCAACTATACATTTAGTACACTCAGTCCGTGAAAATCCATTGCACTCTGGAAGTTTGCACCTGTTTTTAGTGGAACATCTCTTTTCAGTATGTCATATACCATCGGTTCGTATATCTGGTGTCGGTATAGGTTTTGGATGTCCTCGGGGCCTTTACCACCATCTGCCTCTCTGGTTGAAGGTCTTCCTCGTTTGTTTTCATATGATTTATAGGAGCACAATGTTTCCGCCAGATCTGATTTCGAATCTGGCAATTTATTGTTTGGGTGGTTTGTTTTTTAGAGTATTCATGAAATTATTACGTCATATGGTAAATTAATCTTAAGCACCACTTACGTCTTTTCATGCTATTTAATACCTGCCTAAAAAGCTATCATAAGGTCAACTCCTCCCATATGGGCGTTATAATTTTCGACCGTTTTTGGACAAGCTATTAAAGTTTGTGTTTTTGCGATTTTTTATATCTATTGGCATCTTCAACCGGTTCCGCGCCTACGTCATTTGAAGCTTACGTAACAATCTTATTCTCCTTTCAGCATGTCACAGAGATAGCTATACTTTAATAATTTGTAACAAAATTCTCATAGAAACCCCGTGCAACAGACCGTTTCATAAATTTTTGCGGCAGGTAATTTGCAGTTCCTTCCAATCCGATTTATGTGAATTGTGCCCAACAAGTATATTTCCTGAGTCCATAGGTAATACTTTAATGGAATTGACGTATAATAATTGTCGAAATAAATTATGTGGTTCGTTTAACGGGAAATTTAACGGCACAGTCTAACCACAGTCTACCCAAAACAAATTGTAACCGTCAAGTAATATTTATGTCACAAACGCATGTTGTAGACATTTGGCAACATACATTTTTTTTCAAAAATATTGCATTTATTCAGTAATATTGTTAAATTAAACATGACCAGGCTATAGCTTACCTGTCAACAAATGCAAATTTATTTTTTTTCCGATGTGATAATACACGGTACTTAGAAAACAAAAAAATACAAAATTTGATTTTAACTAAGAAACTGATCTTTATCAGCCACCTCAATGAAATGACAAATAAATACAAATCAAAGCAACTAAAAACAAAGTAACGATTTATTTTTATTCATACTGCTTGTGTGTGCTTAGAAACGAACTTTTATAAATGCACTCACATTGGAACATAAAGAAAATTAGCTTGAACTGGTATGTAGCCAATTGGCAACAGTATGCATTTAAGGGTTAAGTACACTTTCAATTATAACAACAGATATTGTTAGTTGTTAGTATGGTTTTTAGAAAACAAAAATATGCTTACACCCGAATATATGATGGATGCAACTGAATTAACAAATAATTGGTGTTCATAACGAAAGATTTGATTGTCTTTATCAATATATTTTTTTAACCGGCTACATAAACCATTTTCCCGTTTTATTAGAAAGTAAATCAAAATGATTCCATTAAACTCCATGTTTTGTTAGTATATTTATTTATTAATATTTTTATGTATAGCTTACAAATTATTTAATTTTATATAAACACATACTTGCAGCTTTCCACATCATCCAACGGATTTCCAAAGGTGTACAGCTTATCCCTTAATGCACCAACACAACCAATTTTTAGCTTCAGTTCTATGCAATTACTTTCATCAATGTCGTCTTGTTCTAGTGTCTGAAGTAAAATAGAATAATTAACATGGGGTTTTTACAATACGAACAGTGATTGAAGCTGTAAATTAATATGAAAATCACTAAAAAACTGAGCGATTTTCATATAATGTACTTATAACATATTTGTTTGACCAATGTACGCGCGGAGAAAAATATAAACAATATGTACATGTATATGTATTGTACATATGTATTTATGTCTAAGATATTGCCCAGCATCGGATGTTTGTTAGAAGCTTGTCTAACTCCTCAAAGAATCTTCTGATGATTATCTGATGAGTAGCAATAATAAAAACTTCTAAATTTTTGATTTATTAGTTTTTTTATACATTTTCTGACACGCTTTCCTTTTAATGGAATGAACCTTTTGCGGCTCTCCTTATGAGTCATATAACAATTACTGAGCTACCTAAATAAGAGTGTTTTTAAAACATGAAAATTCACTTGTTAATACAATTTTATTTAAACAAGCCGACGTAAGGATCTGCCAAATAAGATTTTCCAACAGGATTGTTGTTGAATTCCTGATCTAAAGGTTTGTTTCGTATAAATTGTATGAAAAAGAAGGTTGATGCTCTTGTTTAGTAAAATTGATGTAAAATTGGGTGATGATAACGATTGCATCCATTAGTGGTACATATCTTCCTTTTTCGGCATTGTGTCAAATTATGACCCTTGTGTAAACAGGCAAAACACACACGCAAACGTTTAACGTGCTCCCACTTAACATTTGTTTCCAGATCTTTAAATGGTTGGCAATCTGTAAGCTCGTGGCTTCCCTTGCAGTGATAACATTCTCTACGAGCCGGTTGAACTTTACTGCTATGAAGAACCCTACGTGCTGTCGGCTGCTGACGTTCATTTGTGGACACTGTATGACGTTGCGGCATCAAACTACAAAAACGTGCCAAATCCCCAACCCATTTGGCAAAATGTTCTACAGTTGGGAATGGCAAAACTGAAACAGAATACTTTGCCCATTCATACTGTTTCGACAAGGGCAATTTTAAAACCAATTGTTCCAGCAAAGTTGGATTCATTAAATGATGATCACATTTGGCAGACTTAAAAAATGACACAATGTTTTTAGCACAAGTGGCTAAACCAATAATACCATCAAGACGACCCTCAGTTACGGCCGGGTACACTTTAACTTTTTCCATTTGTGATTTTATTAACAGCTCTGGACGTCCAAAATTAAATTTAAGTTCATCAATTATCTGTGGTACGTTGTCCGGGTAAATCAACATTGACATGAGAGAATCTTTAGCCGGACCATGTAAAGCCCTTTGTAGCCTCATCAAATTCTGTCTATTGGAGTACCCAAATTCCACAGAAGTATCCTCATAGGTTGCCAAAAATAATGGCCAATCTTCTGGCTTTCCCTCAAAATGTGGCTAATGGTATAATTTTGTTAAAAAATCGCTATGTTGTGTTGCACTTGGCATTGTTGCAGCACAAACACTTGTTGCAGATGTCGGCGGGGCATTAAAATTTGTTATCGGCGGCATTTGATTATTAGTTGACACAAAGGTTTACTATAGGTGACTGCGGTATTTGTTGTGAATGATTTGTTGACATTGGCACCTGTTTGTTATATGTTGGCGACGACAGTTGTAAATTATTAATTGACGGCGGCATAAAATTAGATGTAGACTGCGACCTGTTCTCATGTATGTGTGACATGTTATACATGGAATTTTCTACATCTTGAATTGGTGACGACTTTTCCATTAATTGGGAACGAAGACTGGATATTTCATTATTGTTGCGGCATGAATCCTGTCTCAATTCCTCAATGGCAGACTTTAAAGATGTCATTGAAGAAATTAATGTTGCAAGAACCTCTGGTGATACAAATGGCTGTGTTGGTAACGGCAGTGTTGGTGCCGTTGACGATGTTGGCAGAGATGGTGATGAGGCAGGCAGCACATTGTTGGCTTTAGCAGCGGCAGCGGTTTGTGAACCATTTTCAACAAGCGTGTCGTCCAAATTATCGCTATTAAATGGGGTGTCGCTATCATGCTGTTGACCATCTTCGTTGTCACCATTTTGTTGGCCTTTCAGATTTTTAATTTAATTAATGAAATTAAATTGACGATTTAAAATTCGCGGACAATAGTTTAGGATTTTACTTCGCAAAGTTCCAAAGAAAAACATGTTAAAAGGCAGAGAAAAATGTTGACTAAATATTATTTGCCCCGGCAGGCGTAAAAATGAATACACAGTAAATTAATAAGTTCAAAAGTATATTTAAAGTATTCAAATTAAATGTAATAAAATTATTTGTTTTTCAATAAAAAATGCGTAGCGTTGTTTTCTTTGATGTTCTCCTTGCGAGTTTCGACAAACGACTGTTGAATTCAAATTGTTGCAAGATTTGCCTTGCACTATTCTTCCTTCTGCTTCTTCGTTCCACAGGGTTGTTTTTGCATTTGTAGTAGATTAAGGTAGTATAAACAGTGATGCCCCAACACTTATCTTGTTTTCATTGATTTAGTGAAATTTTTCATAGAAAATATAAAGTTTCCTTTATTTTCATTAACTTAAAAATATTTGAATATTATAATTAAGATTTCCATTTAATCTTAAAGAACCTATTAAAATAATGTTTAACAATAAAATGAATTTTTCTTTTGAAAGCGATATTAAGTTGTCATTAATTTAATGAAAAATTTTACCGAAATTACGAAACTCAATTTCGCAGTGTTAACGAAATTGCTGCATTTTATTTGTAGAATTTCATTGCCGTAATGAAATTTTTCATTTGATTAATGAAAAAAAATTTTATGAAATTGATTCATTTGATTTATGAAGCATAATTCTTTGAGTGTAACTATGATTAAATCATAGAATGTAACATGAGATAACCAACAACATTGCATAGGAAATTTTTAGGTGTGGCGTTTGACAGTTCAAAATACAAAAGTTCAAGTATAAAAACATTCGGTCAGATTTCTGAAGGGACAAATACACTTATCAAAATACTCATCAAGCCTTTTGCTAGTATTTACAAAAATTTGTTTCTATGTGTGCATCCGAAGATGCTGGATCTAGAATCCAAAAATTTTCGTAAATAGATGTGAATTGGGTCGATATTTCCGAATACAAAACATCAAATATTTTTGCCAAATTGCTAAGTTGACCTTCTTAGCTTTTCGATACAAAAATTTTTATGGGGAAATTCGATCCTTTGTAAAAACCAACTTAGTGGTCTTACACTACGATTTTCAACTGTGTGTCCGTTTTAGTCGAAAGAAAATTTTGCGGCAGCTCAACTCAATTAAAAGTAAATGACGTTTTAGTTAGAGTGTAAACATATTTATCAAAAAAAGAAATTTTTTGACTATTGTTGAAATTGAATGTTTACTTAAAAACTTGAAATAACACTTGAATAACCATATACTTCAATGCTTTTAGTTTTTTTTGTTGAACTCATTTAAGTTTATGTATAAAACAAACATTGAAAGTCTGAGGAAAAATTAGAGCAGGATTTGTTTTTGTCAAATTTTCAATAAATATACTACATCGGCACAACATTCTTAGAAAATATGAAATTAACGTCAAATTGCTGTGACAACAACTTAAAACTGTTGTCGACAACGACTTAAATACTTTCGAAATGAAAACAATTTAAATTGGCAAGATTATTAAATAATTTTTTTTCATGAAGAGAAGATAGAGAGTGGCTAATACCCACTTTCTAGCATATAATTGAGGAAAGACGCATAGCAAAGCAGTTACTGTTAAACAACCTGGATCCAATCAGATGTCCCGAACGGAAAGCACACTTTAGGTTTCTGGAGGCCGAAAGCGGCAGCAGTTGTAGAGATATGAAGACGGTTTTTAAAATTATTCGAAAACTCTTCCAAAAAAAGGACAAGAACAGCAGGATACTCACTACACCAGAGGAACAAATACTCCGTTGGAAGAACATTTTCAGGAAATTCTAAATCGGCACGTCATACCGCCAAAGGTACGAGTAAATCCAAATTTCTAACACTCCCAGTCTACAGAAACAATGTCAGCGTCAACTCCGGATATCGGAGAAATTACTCACGCTATCACACAACTAAAAAATGGAAAATCCGCTGGAATCGATAATCTCGCATCTGAATTTTATAAAGCGGACTCCCAATATTATGGCCGATGTACTGCCATCGCTATTTTATAAAATATGGCACGCCGAAACTATTCCATAAGAGTAAAGTAAGAGCCGAATAATCAAAATCCAAAAAAAAGGAACATGTGTGAAGATACCCAGGCAAAAATTTCGACTCTTCTAAATATTATGTACCGCCACAACCCTGTAAGGGCAAAATTGTGACGCTACCAAAAATATGGTACCATCACAACACTGTAGATACAAACACAGTAAAAAATGTGCTCCAAAAGAAGCAGGTTTTTTGTATGAATTCATACCTCAAATCGCTTCAAACCTGCTGATGGGATGCCTGATTTTTGTATGGGGTATTTCCGGTTTGGAGGACTATTTTCTGCTGACAATAAGCGCTTTTTATAACATGCAAACAAAGCGCTCCTAAAGTGCTTTTTTAAGGGCTTACTATATTAACATATTCAGGGGTGTGCTGGAAATCGCAATCGTAAAACGCAAGAATTTGGAAGTTGTTTTTTATACACTTTTAATCTAATTTTTTTAATTTTTGTTATACAATTATAAATTTAATAGAGAAATATTTGTGTAATAATCGTCATAAAATTGTTTTATTATAGAAATCTTTTTAAAAACCGACGTTTAAAATTCTTGCGTTTCCGATTTCCAGCACACCCCTGATTTATGCCTTTTTCAATCATTTTCGTAAACGAAAATATATTTTTATTGTTTACGCTTTAAAACCTTCTTCGTTGTCAGCACTAAAATAACAGCTTTTTTGTATGTTTTATTCTTTATCATTTACTGCTTTATAAGAGCTCTCTAATTGAAGCGCTTGATTATGCGCTTTTTCTCTGTAGTGCTTCAAAAAACCCAAATATTTTTTACTGGGAAATTACAACTTTAGTTTTTTAATACAGTTTTTAAATAAGATTCAACACCGGTAAACACCCTAAATACAAATATATGACTGTAGTTTTTTTAAGTCGTATTTACCATAAAACTATGCCGCTACAACACTGTATATACAGTAGTTTTGACTTAACTGCCTTTTACTTACGTGCACTTTTGAGTTAACTGCACAAAATTGATAATTTTTGGCATTATTCTTTATAATCCCATACAAATTCCTTTTTTAAGTGCACTTTCTTTACCTGCATATTTAAGATAAGTGCCCAAAATTTTTGGCATTTGAAAATTATTTTCATACAAATAATTTAAGTTAGCTGCACTTTGACTTAACTGCCCAAACTACATATTTTCTGTAATTATTCTTCAAAATCCTTGTTTACGTGCATTTTGTATACCTGCACATATTTCATACACAGAGAAAACAGATTCGTGATCGCCAATCTAATTTCGTCGGTTGCATGTACTATCACACAATTCCGTTACAATTACTGAAAATTTCAATGCTTAGCATAATATTTTTGATAGCAATAATTGAATTTAAGTACACTTTCAATTATAACAACAGATATTGTTAGTTGTTAGTATGGTTTTTAGAAAACAAAAATATGCTTACACCCGAATATATGATGGATGCAACTGAATTAACAAATAATTGGTGTTCATAACAAAAGATTTGATTGTCTTTATCAATATATTTTTTTAACCGGCTACATAAACCATTTTCCCGTTTTATTAGAAAGTAAATCAAAATGATTCCATTAAACTACATGTTTTGTTAGTATATTTATTTATTAATATTTTTATGTATAGCTTACAAATTATTTAATTTTATATAAACACATACTTGCAGCTTTCCACATCATCCAACGGATTTCCAAAGGTGTACAGCTTATCCCTTAATGCACCAACACAAACAATTTTTAGCTTCAGTTCTATGCAATTATTTTCATCAATGTCGTCTTGTTCTAGTGTCTGAAGTAAAATAGAATAATTAACATGTGGTTTTTACAATACGAACAGTGATTGAAGCTGTAAATTAATATGAAAATCGCTAAAAAACTGAGCGATTTTCATATAATGTACTTATAACATATTTGTTTGACCAATGTACACGCGGAGAAAAATATAAACAATATGTACATGTATATGTATTGTACATATGTATTTATGTCTAAGATATTGCCCAGCATCAGATGTTTGTTAGAAGCTTGTCTAACAGTTACATACATATGTTTATATGTACATACATATGCATAAGCATATTAACTTATGCAGTATACATAAATACCCTCACTTTATTTTTAGTACGTAAGTCTATATGTATGTATTTATGACATTCTTACATGTACTATACATGCACATATATATAAGATAAGTGCTCATGATTCTGCATGCCCAATTTTGTTTTGTTTTATTTTGTCACTAGCTGATGCAAATAGATAAAACATGCACAATCTTGTCTACTTACTTATATACGCATAATGCATATATAAAACAAGTAATCATGATTGTGCATGCTCAATTTCGTTTTCTCTTTATTGTCGCTAACTGATATAATAATATATCAGACATGCGCAATATTGTTTACTTACTTACATACATACAGCGTATATAAAATTAAGTAAACATGATTGTGCATGTTCATTATTGTTTTGTCTATTTGTCTATGACTGGTTTTCGTTGCCATGCACTTGTTTGTTTATCACTACCGTAATAGCTAAGCATGCATGATCATGATCGGTATTTATTACCGTTCCTTATTTTCTAAAGGAATATAAAAAGGCAGAATACAATACTAAGCAGTCAGTTGTAAATTTGAATTTGGTCGTGAAGTCATCTATTTAAGACTTAAACATAACAATAAATTGTAAACTTTTATATTTAAAATAAACTTATAATCAAAAAGTAATTTCAATTTTTGGGAATACTTATAATTAATAAAATTAAATTGCTCTGTGTTTTATTATTAAAAGTCCTACGACAAAACTGGCGCAGTCGGTAGGATTGCCCAAAAATTCCTTTTAGCAAATTTTATGCAAAGGATAATCGACATTTTAATGTCCTTGTGGGCAATCACAAAAAAAATTGGTTTAGTTAAAAACTTAGAATAATAAAAAAAAAAACCCTAAAAACTAAACATACATAAGTGAAGATTATGTTGCTATAAAAAAAAACATTTAAAAAAAACAATAAACAGAATAATAGTTTTTAGTGAAATTTTTTTTTATCAAGTAAATGCTGCAAAATAAAAACTAAAAAAACTTAAACAACAGAAATAATATTAAACGTTTTTCAACAAAAAATAATATTAAAACTATTTTCGTAAACTATAAAAACAAAATGTTGTAATCTTTATTTATGAATATATCGTATCAAAAGGAAATTGGCAGTGAATGAAAAATAAATAAACTTCACTTAAAAATAATATATTTTATAACTTAAAAGAAAACTTTTCTCAACAAAAGTAAAAATATTCGAGTTATGTATGAACAAAAAAAATTGTGAAGGAGCGCGAATCAGGATCATTTTTTAAAAACTGAACAAATTAATTTATACAACAAAGGTGCATACTAATACAACATAATAAAGGAGATCACTGGAGGCAAATTTATTAAGTAGCTGATATTTCGTATAGATACATAAACATTGTTTAAGTCTTCTTATAAAAAAAAAGTTAATTATTTATTTTTAACCAAATTTGTAACTTCAAATAATTCAATAAACTTCTTAAATATAATTAAGTTCTATAGTTTCTTCCCGAAAAAATCTTTTTATTTATATACATATACAACATGGCTCAGGAAAATGTGGCTTTTGTTCCAATTTCCCTTGACCCTCTTACGTTGATTGAGCGATTACCGGAATTTTCAGGTGAAAAACAAGATTTATACACATTTATTTCGCTCGTTGATAGAATCAACCCTCTTTTCCTTCAATATGATAATCCTTCTCAATTATTATTCATAGACTTAATTAAAAGCAAATTTAAAGGTAAGGCCAAAGAGGCTCTCGAAATAAATTTTCATGCTCAATCGTGGTCTGAAATCAAAACAGTATTAATTAATTACTTCGGCGAACATCAGAGTGTAGAACTATTGTATGATAAACTTCGATCCACAGTATTTAGAACAAATACTTTAGATTTTTATAATGAAATTAAAGACAGGCTTCGAAGCCTTAATAATAAAACTGTATCAGATTTAGGAATCAATTTAAATAGCGAGCAAATTGCTTGTAATAATATGAGAACTGCTCTCAATATATTCAGACAAAAAGTTCCAGAGCCAATGAGAACGATTTTGGCGTGTAGAAATCCCCAGAGTCTAGAAGAGGCCATGAATATTATTTTTGCGTCAGGATATGGTAATTACAGGATTGGTAATGAACCTTCTAATTTAGAAAATAGGAATAGATATCGGTCTAATACGGATAGTAAGGGAAAACGTGCTAACCAAAGCTCTGGTTTTTATAGGAATGAAATCCCTTATGATAATGGTTCTCATAATAGGAATAATTATACTAGATCTAATGATAATTACGGTTTCAAGCCCAGGAATTTTAATTTTGATTATCATAGCCGAAATGGCGTCGGGAATAATAATAATTATAATGGTCGGACCTATGGCAATAATTTTTCTACTCCTAGTAACAACGGCCAACTTTTTAGACAAAACTTTTCCAAACCTTTTCAAGACAGGAATTCATACTTTCGGCAACAGATCCCCGAACCAATGGATATCAATATTGTTCAAAATTCTAGACCTTTGGTCAATACACAACAGTTATGTCCCAATTTTTCAAATCCAATTCATAATGACCCGTATTGCATTAATACACCACATTTATGTCCCAATTTTTCAAACCCAATTCATAAAGACCCTTATTGCGAACGTCCCTTAATAGATTTAAGAGATTCTGTTGGAATTCAAAGTCCTTGGAACAATGCATCTTTAATGTCACGGGAAAATGTGAATTGTTCAGGCCAATTTCAAAGCACAGAACAAATAAATACGAACGCTACTCGAGATAGGAGCCATGAAGCACAAAATTTTCATTTTCCGGCCTCTCCGGAGAGCTACCTTATATAGTACTGAAGAATAAACTTAAATTTATAGTAGACACAGGAGCAACCCACTCAATTGTGAACCCTGGGCTATGCGATCCCAAGTGGAAAATTATATCCGATACCTTAACACTTAAGACCTTGCAGAATACGATATTGTCGGACACTATATATCGAGTTCCGTTGTTCTCGGAGTTGGGAAATAGTACTGAGAGAATGTGTTTGATAGAATGTAAATTTCATGATGAGTATGACGGAATTATAGGCAATGACATTTTACGGACTTACAACGCAGTTATAGATTTTGATAAAGGTCAATTGGTAATAAACAATAGAATAGTACCTTTGTTATTTCCAAATTTTCACCACGTAAAACTAGTTACTCAAGTTGAATGTGGATTAATACACATTAGGAAGTTTTGCAACAATATTGGCGAAGTTATTGCAAACGAGGGTGTTTATAACGTAATTTCAAGGTCGATGTAAGAACACTTGCTAGATGTCCGGATATAATCTACCTAACCGAGGAAAGTTCTTGGCCAGTTACTTCCGACAATTATTATTTAGTTAGCGACAATTTAATGAGGGAAGATAATCCGGAAATTCCATTATTTGACAAGATAAAAATGGAGCATTTAAATTTCGAAGAAAAACATAATTTGGGAAATGTTTTAAACCACTTTCGCGAACTTTTTTATGAAACTAATTCAAATCTATCATTCACAAATGCTATTAAACACCGTATTATTACCAAGGACGAACTACCAGTGTTTTCGAGAACTTATAGATACCCTTATGTACACAGGGATGAGGTAAAAAGACAAATTCAGGAAATGCTGGAATCTGGAATAATAAGACCTTCGAAATCCCCGTATTCCGCTCCTATATGGATTGTGCCGAAAAAGGATGACGCTAGTGGGTTGAAAAAATGGCGATTAGTAGTGGATTACAGGAAACTTAATGACAACACTGTAGATGATCGTTTTCCTATCCCCAACATAGAAGAAATTCTGGACAAGCTTGGTAGATGCATGTACTTTACCACATTAGATCTAGCTAAGGGTTTTCACCAAGTAGAAATCGACGAAAGGGATGTCCACAAGACCGCGTTCTCAGTTGAAGGAGGTCACTATGAATTTCTCAGAATGCCTTTCGGACTCAAAACTGCACCGGCTACATTCCAGAGGCTTATGAATAGCATTTTAGGTGATCTTGTAAATAAGGTTTGTCTAGTTTACTTGGATGACATAATCATCTATTCCACCTCCCTTCAGGAACATATAAATGCACTACGACAAGTACTTGAAAGACTTAAGGAAGCGAATTTGAAAATTCAAATAGATAAGTGCGAATTTTTAAAGCGGGAGACTGAATTTCTAGGTCATGTTGTCACACGAGATGGCATAAAACCGAACCCTAAGAAGGTCGATTGTGTAGTTAATTATCCATTACCGAAAACGCAGAAACAGATAAAACAATTTTTAGGACTAAGTGGGTATTACCGAAAATTCATAAAGGATTATTCTAAGATAGCAAGGCCCGTGACAAAATATTTAAAAAAAGATACTAAAATTAATTTAGATGACTCGGAGTACGTAGAATGCTTTAGAACTTTAAAAACGCTTTTAATTAACGACCCAATATTGGCATATCCCGATTTTAAAAAACAATTTGTTTTAAATACAGATGCAAGCAATTTCGCACTGGGAGCCGTACTCTCACAAGACAACCACCCCATATGTTATGCAAGCAGAACGCTTAATCAACATGAAATAAATTATAGTACGGTTGAAAAGGAACTGCTAGCAGTTGTTTGGGCCGTAACGTATTTTCGACCCTATCTTTTTGGGAGGAAATTTGTTATCAAAACAGACCATCAACCTTTGCAATGGCTAGTTTCAATTAAAGAACCTAATTCTAAATTAATAAGATGGCGGCTTAAATTAGAAGAATACGACTACGAGATTGTGTACAAACGTGGTATAAATAATGGAAACGCAGACGCATTGTCACGAATAGAACATCAAATAAATTTAATTCAACAATCAAAACACAACGAAATTTCTAAAAGCAATTCTCCATTAAATTCATATAGAAACCAAATTGTTATTGAAAGGTCAAATGACGGTTCTTTAAAAGTAGTAAGCAAATCAATATTTAAGAACTCGAGGAAAATTATTACAGCAAGTAGTTTCAACGAGAGCGATATGATAACTATAATTAAGAATCATTTTCACCCTACAAGAGTCAATGCTATTTTTATCAATGATATTACTTTGTATGAAATTTTTAGGGAAACCTTTTTAAAATACTTTTCAGGAAACCCCCATCTTAAAATTGTAAAATGCGACAATTTTCTTAACGATGTTGTAGACGAAAATAATCTTTATGAGTATATTAAAAGCGAGCATGAAAGAAATAATCATAGAGGTATAAGTGAGAACTTTGAGCAACTACGGCGAAATATATATCATCCAAATTTAAAGGTCAGAATTCAGCAGTTTATAAACAGTTGTCAAATCTGTAATATGGAAAAATATGACCGCAAACCGGTTAAACAACAATTCAAAATAACTGAAACGCCTGACCGGCCTGGCCAAATAGTACATATAGATGTATTTTATAGTCTGGAGAAAACACTTTTTTTGACGATTATAGATAAATTCTCTAAATTCGCACAGGCGATAAGAATTCAAAATAGGACGTGGGTTGAGTTTAAAAGAGCCCTTATTCAATATCTTAGTATTGTAGGCAATATTGGGAAAATAATAACTGATAATGAGTTGGGATTTAAAGCACTGCCACTTTTAGAATTTTTAAGACAAAGAAATATTGAAATACATTTTATATCTAATAATAATCACACTTCTAATGCAGACGTAGAACGTCTTCATAATACGATGAACGAACATATTCGCTTACTAAGACACGACCCTGAAAGAGACAGTGACACTGTTGAGGAAAAGATAAATAAGGTAATTATGTTTTACAATAGCACAATACACTCTACAATAGGATGTAAGCCTATTGATTTCCAGAACGGTCTAATAAAGACTGAAGATTTTCCAATAATTAAGGAGAAAATTAAAAAATTGAAGGAAAAGTCAATTGATAATTTAAATTATAATCGGGAAAACTGCGAAGTTCAGACTGGTGAAGTTTTTCTAAAATGTGAAAGAGGTGGTAAAAACCATGCAAAATTTCGAAAAATTAAAGTAGATCAATTAGATAGTGACCACGTTATAACTCACACAGGTCACAAGTATTACAAATCACACATTAAAAGAAGGAAGAAACGTTAGAATTAAAAACTATTTAATACACTTATTATATGAGCCTTGTAACTATTTATAAAATTATCTTTAAAAACAAAACATATAACTCCATTATTGTTAATTACTTTTCTAAAGATTGGTTATTACCAAATACATATGTACATACATATTTATAATTATCCTTGTTGCTAATTGTAAATTTTTTCACTTTAAACAATAAACCCTTTACAAAAAAATATAAATGTATGTATGTATTTTTGTATAAAAATAAAAATAATAATTCTAAATGTAAAAACAATATGTTTAAACGTAATGTATGTACGTATGCATGTATGTTGTAATATCGTTATTTCTAAAATGCTTTCTTCGGAGCATCAATCAAACATTGGGGGAGTTACATACATATGTTTATATGTACATACATATGCATAAGCATATTAACTTATGCAGTATACATAAATACCCTCACTTTATTTTTAGTACGTAAGTCTATATGTATGTATTTATGACATTCTTACATGTACTATACATGCACATATATATAAGATAAGTGCTCATGATTCTGCATGCCCAATTTTGTTTTGTTTTATTTTGTCACTAGCTGATGCAAATAGATAAAACATGCACAATCTTGTCTACTTACTTATATACGCATAATGCATATATAAAACAAGTAATCATGATTGTGCATGCTCAATTTCGTTTTCTCTTTATTGTCGCTAACTGATATAATAATATATCAGACATGCGCAATATTGTTTACTTACTTACATACATACAGCGTATATAAAATTAAGTAAACATGATTGTGCATGTTCATTATTGTTTTGTCTATTTGTCTATGACTGGTTTTCGTTGCCATGCACTTGTTTGTTTATCACTACCGTAATAGCTAAGCATGCATGATCATGATCGGTATTTATTACCGTTCCTTATTTTCTAAAGGAATATAAAAAGGCAGAATACAATACTAAGCAGTCAGTTGTAAATTTGAATTTGGTCGTGAAGTCATCTATTTAAGACTTAAACATAACAATAAATTGTAAACTTTTATATTTAAAATAAACTTATAATCAAAAAGTAATTTCAATTTTTGGGAATACTTATAATTAATAAAATTAAATTGCTCTGTGTTTTATTATTAAAAGTCCTACGACAAAACTTCTAACTCCTCAAAGAATCTTCTGATGAGTAGCAATAATAAAAACTTCTAAATTTTTGATTTATTAGTTTTTTTTATACATTTTCTGACACGCTTTCCTTTTAATCTTGGAATGAACCTTTTGCGGCTCTCCTTATGAGTCATATAACAATTACTGAGCTACCTAAATAAGAGCGTTTTTAAAACATGAAAATTCACTTGTTAATACAATTTTATTTAAACAAGCCGACGTAAGGATCTGCCAAATAAGATTTTCCAACAGGATTGTTGTTGAATTCCTGATCTAAAGGTTTGTTTCGTATAAATTGTATGAAAAAGAAGCTTGATGCTCTTGTTTAGGTGGCTCAGTTATATGTGTAAGCATTCCACAAATTGCAAGGGAATTCCTACAAGACTCTCATAAAATTCTTGATGTGCTTTCTGAAAGCCTTATTAGAAAATCTTTGCAGAAATCTCAAACGAATTCACCTACCATCAATACACTGTGCAACAAAAAAAAAACCAGCCTCAATACTTGCAACGCGAAATAAAACAAGAATATCGGTAGAGCAAATCTGCCAAAGGGTTTTGAAAAGTAAACTTGGGTTCCCGAAATATGGGCCCCTAAGGTTTTGGAATTTTATGAAAAGGCGTTTGGTATAAGTCAAAAACATATACTAAATGTACTTCTGAGCTAAAAAATAATTTCAGTAAAATCGTATGGCGGTTCTTTTCTTAGGATATATTAACCCTCTAACACTCATTTTAAGGGGTAATTTTTGTCCTTTTTTAAACTTCCCAACAAAAGTATTCTAAAACGGCACTTTAAAGGGTTAAAATGTTCCACGAATATTTTTGCATCAAATTTTACTAGGGGTCTTCTAAGAACAAAAGTTCGTGCAATTTATATAAAACGGGTTTTCAAGAAATTCAAAAATTTTAAGGCCAGGAATTTCGAAAAATACGAATTTTTTTGCACTGTGACATACATAAGCGTCTTTCGCTGTAGAAGTATCTCGCATTGGAATCAGCTTGTGTAACAGTTTCTCCCGTGTGAGGAATCTTTTACGATTAAAAATTGCGCTCGTCGACGATTAATGCTCTTCATGAGATTCTCAGTACATTCTTTCGATTGAAAATGCTAGCTGGGTACATATATGATGTATTTATAGGAAATATAATACATACATATGTACATTAGGGAAATAACTTTTTAACAATTTTTTAAAATATCAAAATTGGCAAAGCACAGCCCGATAGAGCATAAACAATTATAAGGGAACGTATATTTATTTTTAATTTTCTTTTTGGTTAAGAAAAATTAAAAATATTTTTATTTACACACAGAAAACAAGTTGGTTGGGAAACGGTTGCAGTAATAAAATATTGATCAAGTAACATGATTTATTATTGCAACTATTAAAAATGTATAGTTCTAACTGATTTTTAATGCTCTTAATTATAAAAATGATGTTCCAACTGAAATATGATTCCTTCAATTATTTTATTAGTTATGATAACTAATTTAATTTAGTTTTAAAAATTAGTACAAATGGTTAGAATCACAACCGAATTTAATACAGGGCAATACTGAATATTGGTCATTGCAATCAATAATTTGCTTTCGTCAATAAATTTTGTAATATAAATGATTATTCATTTATTGCAGCTAATTATTGATTGTTGGAATAGATTCAATTCGAGTACAACAAATGAAAATATAATTATTCGAAATTCACAACCAACAAATTGTTAAAAGCCCCAATTGCTTACTAAATTTTCTGTCAAAACATTTGATAGATTAAATTAATTTTCAATATTATATTTAAATAAAAAATATATTTGCGGTCAAAAATGGAAAATGTGAAAAACTTAATAAATAGGGGTAAGTAATTTACGTATTCTTATAGGTATGAACATATACACGTACATACATATGTATGTATGAATGTATGTACTATTTGTTATACCCTGCAAATTATATTGGACTTCTTGATCCATTTTGATCCTGGACTGGTCCAATGTAGTGCAAGTATGGACCATGGCATTATTAAAAAGAGTTTGCAGTGAAACGACATGTCTTCGTTTTTTAACGACATGTTTTCGTTTTGAAACGATTTCAAAGCTAATCCCCTGGAGTATACCATGGACTAGTTTTAAGACTTCTCCTTTGTAATGCAAGATGGGTTATATGGTCCTGCCCTAGGACATTGTACTGTAAAATAACCCATTTTTTCCGTTCATTGATATTACCTTTGGACAAGTCCTTGCCCCTTATGGGCTACATTTGACCGGTTAAAAAAAATATATTGATAACGACAATCAAATCTCTTGTTATGAACACCAATTATGTGTTTATTCAGTTGCACCTATCATTTATTCGGGTATAAGCACAATTTTGTTTCCAATAATCATACTAACAACTAACAATATCTGTTGTTATGACTGATAGTGTACTAAAATTCAAATGTTTCTATCGAAAATATAATGCTAAGCAACGAAATTTTCAGTAATTGGAACCGAATTGTGTGATAGTACATGCAACCGACAAATTCGATTGGCGCCAAATTCGGTTGTGAGAACGAATCTGTTTTCTCTGTGTAAAAGAAAAATAGCTCAAGTATGAAATTTCATTAATATTTAGAGATGGTAAGAGATTTTTCCGCAAACTAAAACGTATCTTTAACCTTTTTTAACAAAAAAAAAATTGAAAAAGAATACAAAAACACGGTATAAAATTATGAATATTCAATATTGCATTGGTTTAGAAAAACCAATTGGTGCGTGAACTTTTTTGAGAAAAATTACGAAAGATTATGATTTTCGTGGTTACTAGGACATGGTTGACCTCATGGCACTATGCCAAAAAATTGGTTATATCCCTAATGTACATAAATACGTGCATATGTACATAACTATAAAAATACGTGAATTACATACCCCTATTTATTAAGTTTTTTCACATTTTCCCTTTTTTGAATATAAAATTAAAATTATTTTATTATATTTATTGTTTTGACAGAAAATTTAGTAAACAATTGGGACATATAGCTTTTTATTCGGTTGTGAATACCAAATAATTATATTTTCATTTGTTGTAATCGAATTGAAACTATACTAGCAATCGATAATTAGCTGCAATAAATGAATTAACATTTATATTACAAAATTTATTGACGAAAGCAAATTATTAATTGCAAAGACCAATATTCAGTATTGCCCTGTATTAAATTCGGTTGTGATTCTAACCATTTGTACTAATTTTAAGAACTAAATTAAATTAGTTATCATAACTAATAAAAGAATTGAAGGAATCTAATTTCAGTTAGAATAACGTTTTATTAATCAAGAGAACTAAAAATCAGTTAGAACTATACATTTTTAAAAGTTGCAATAATAAATTATATATCTTGATCAATATTTTATTACTGCAACCGTTTTCCAAACAATTTGTTTTCTGTGTGTATTTTTTGGCACACACAGAAAACAAATTGGTTATTATTGGTTATGATAACTAATTTAATTAAGTTCTAAAAATTAGTACAAAAAAAACAACCGAATTTAATATAGGGCAATACTGCATATTGGTCATTGCAATCAATAATTTGCTTTCGTCAATAAATTTTGTAATATAAATGATTATTCATTTATTGCAGCTAATTATTGATTGTTGAGATAGATTCAATTCGAGTACAACAAATGAAAATATAAATTTTCGGAATTCACAGCCAAAAAATAGTTAAAAGCCCCAATTGCTTACTAAATTTTCTGTCAAAACATTTGATAGATTAAATTAATTTTTAATTATCAAAAAGTAATTTCAATTTTTGGGAATACAAAATTTTAATTTCAAAAGATTTTGTTATTCGTGCTTAATTCCCAGTTTTTATTCTTGATAAAAACACTTGAAATTTATTGTTGATGGGATAAGCTATTCCTATGCATTTCACTGGTTGCTTAGGCCAGATCATCAGGAAACTTCATCCATAAAGATTTTAGACAAACTAAAGATATTAAACCAAATAAAACTGTTAAACGTATAAGACTTATAGCAACAGTTTTACTTGTAACAATATCAAAGCTTGAACAAAATACATCAACAATAAAAAAGTGGGTTTATCTCATCTTACACTCCCCACTACAACCCAGCGGGAAAACTCAGAAGACCTTCTTACTGCAGGCCTTTTTAAAGGCCTGCTTAAAAATTTTTTTGATTTATTTACTATTCTTACGTAACTGCAAAAGAATGCCTCATAGAAGGCCTCCACACTCGCTTCTATGAGAAGCGAGAAAAGAAGGAGTAACATTTTTTGTTTTGTTTTTTGCACAAGCAAAAGCAAAAGAATTCAGATCCCTTTACAAAAACAAAGTAACATACATATGTATGTTGTAAATCATCCCAGCGGGAAAATGAGGAATTGATTACATAAATAATTAAAAAAATAATGCATTATTTTCGAAAGAATAATAATGCATTCATTGGAATCGAGAAGGTAATTTCATCAGACACAAAATTTAAGCACTGATTACCACGTATATTCCCATATTTGCAGAACAAGGAATGTATTGTTTCTGTTAGTAACAATTATTCGTGTTTTTGCTTTACATACATATTTCCTTAATAAAAATCCGTTATTGTTTTGCTGCCTTTATGTCGCCTACTTATAATTTTTATTTTAGTCGCAGTTTGTGTTTGAAAGCGTACGGTCAAAGCACAAATTATATGTATGTGGGTCAAAGTTATTTAAAGTAAACAGGTATTAAAAAATGTATTCCAAACGGCATTGGAGAAGACTTTTATTATTAGACTTTTGAATAATATAATTTATTCCAAAGAATGAATTATTTAATTCATTCGCAGGATACATTAAAATAATTTATTACAATCCTAGGACATGGTCTGTGTTAAGAATAATGAATTCTGGAATCAAATATCATACAAGATATGTATTACTTTCTCGATTCCTATTAATTCCATTTTCCCGCTGGGATTTTAGTCGAAGTTGAAAGGAGAAAGAGTAAAATTTTTTGTTTTGGTTTTTTCGCCAAAGCGAAAGAATTCAGATCCCGTTATAAAAACAAAGTAACAAAGTAGGTGCATATTAAAATAAAAAATTAAAACAATAATGTAAATCATTTTAGTTGAGTTTTTTTCATTAAGGAAGATAGGTACTTGTGCTTAAAAGTTTTATTTTATTATAAACTTTTATATGCAATCTATTTTACAATATTTAGCAAATTTGATTATTTCAATAAAAAAAATAGGTATCACATGTTTTATTAAACTACAATAAGTTTAATAAAATATATAAACATACGTTTGTAAAACAGGTTTACATACCTATATAAAAAGTTAAAGAACAAGATAACCTTTTTGCTAAAGCCTTTTGACAGTCATTCTCTGGAAAGCCTTCTAAAAGCCATTTATTTGAAGGCCTTTAAGAAGCTCTGGGGAAGAAAGGAAAGCGGAAGGCCTTCTCCGCAATGACAACGCGTGTAAAAAAGATATGAGTATGGAATGGAGCGAGAAGGGCTTGTTTATCCAAAAGAAGGGGTACAGAGGCCTTCTGGAAGGCCTCGTACTCCTTCTTTTTCCCGCTGGGAATTAGTTGAAATTCTCTCAACATTAATTGTAGTTGTAAGCAGGGCTGTCAGATATGGCGATTTCTCGCCAAACGTGGCGATTTTGAAACGTGTTTGGCGATGGGATTTCCCATTTGGCGACTGGCGACTTTTATGGCGATTTCTGATATAACTGGCGATTAACTTGGCTATTTTTAGCATTCATATTATTTCGGCGATTTTGTTTAACAACTTGTCATTTTTTGTTATCATTACTAATATAAAAAAACATATTCGTGGTTATTTCAAAATGTGCGTCAAAGAAGTGAACATTTACATGATAACAAAAACAAAACAAAACCAAATTGACAAAAATTGTTTTTGTTTATCATAGAAAATTTACAGTTTTTAAAAGAGAAAGAAACGCGTTATAACTCTCGCGTTAATTTTATTTTAGAATTGTATAGATAACAAAAACAATTTTCGTCACTTTGGTTTGGTTTTGTTTTTGTTTTCATGCAAATGTTCACTTTTTCGACGCGTATTTTGGAATAACCACGAATAAGTGAATTTTATATTCAGTCACTATTTCAATTCTATAAGTATGTAGATCAAAACTCCAGAAATGAAATCGGTGAGGCTGAAGTGTACGATATTATAGACTTGTGTACTTAATTTAAGTTTTTAGCTGACTACATATGAATATAATAATCTCCATTTTATTTAATTTAAAAAAAAATTACAGAAACAAAACAAAATTTACTTCGGCGACTTTTTTGTATTTTTTCTTAGTTTTTGGCGATTTTTGACTGAAAAATTATACTAGGGTTTTTTGTATGCAAAATTTAATTAAAAAAAAATAAAATTTTACAAAAACTGAACAAAATCGACGTTTGGCGATTTTTGGCGATTTCTCACAACCGGTTTGGCGATGGAGCTCAAAAAAATCTGACAACCCTGGTTGTAAGCAGGTTAAGAAAAACAAAATAAAAAACAAACAACAACTTACAAAAGATGTTGTCAATTAAGTGTTTTTTTAGGCCGTGCACTTGCCTGTTTATTATCAAAAAGTAATTTCAATTTTTGGGAATACAAAATTTTAATTTCAGAAGATTTTGTTATTCGTGCTTAATTCCCAGTTTTTATTCTTGATAAAAACACTTGAAATTTATTGTTGATGGGATAAGCTATTCCTATGCATTTCACTGGTTGCTTAGGCCAGATCATCAGGAAACTTCATCCATAAAGATTTTAGACAAACTAAAGATATTAAACCAAATAAAACTGTTAAACGTATAAGACTTATAGCAACAGTTTTACTTGTAACAATATCAAAGCTTGAACAAAATACATCAACAATAAAAAAGTGGGTTTATCTCATCTTACACTCCCCACTACAACCCAGCGGGAAAACTCAGAAGACCTTCTTACTGCAGGCCTTTTTAAAGGCCTGCTTAAAAATTTTTTTGATTTATTTACTATTCTTACGTAACTGCAAAAGAATGCCTCATAGAAGGCCTCCACACTCGCTTCTATGAGAAGCGAGAAAAGAAGGAGTAACATTTTTTGTTTTGTTTTTTGCACAAGCAAAAGCAAAAGAATTCAGATCCCTTTACAAAAACAAAGTAACATACATATGTATGTTGTAAATCATCCCAGCGGGAAAATGAGGAATTGATTACATAAATAATTAAAAAAATAATGCATTATTTTCGAAAGAATAATAATGCATTCATTGGAATCGAGAAGGTAATTTCATCAGACACAAAATTTAAGCACTGATTACCACGTATATTCCCATATTTGCAGAACAAGGAATGTATTGTTTCTGTTAGTAACAATTATTCGTGTTTTTGCTTTACATACATATTTCCTTAATAAAAATCCGTTATTGTTTTGCTGCCTTTATGTCGCCTACTTATAATTTTTATTTTAGTCGCAGTTTGTGTTTGAAAGCGTACGGTCAAAGCACAAATTATATGTATGTGGGTCAAAGTTATTTAAAGTAAACAGGTATTAAAAAATGTATTCCAAACGGCATTGGAGAAGATAAAAAATATTAAGATAAAAAATATTAAGCAATGCTATATTTAAATTTCTATTATATATTTAAATCAAAAAAGGAAATAATAGATCAGGTAGAAAGGTGCAACTTAAATGCATATACATATCGTCGGTTGATTATATAATCAACCGACGATATGTATATTTAAATACTTTCAAAATTTATACCACATATTGGTGGAATACAATGTTTAATTTTCGATAAAATGATACTTCAAAACCACCAAAGCATTAATTGATTCATCAGATAGACGGTTTCTGATTTTATTAACAACATTTCCAGAAATTGAAAAAATACGTTCACTCTCGATGGATGTGGGTCTTATTGTTAATAATGCATTAAATAAATTATATAAATTTTTGGTTCTTGTTGCAGTCGCTTCAAATATTAAGAATTCTTTTTTTAAAAGCTCAGAGTTCGATGGAGGATTTGGCTTTTTACCTTCAGTCATTGCATTTTCGATAGCTCGATCAAGTTTTTCTGGAAAAGATTGAGTTTCGTTTTCAATCTCAACTTCAGAGTCCGATTCTGTGGTAGATTTTGGTTCATATGCAAATAGTCTTTTAAATAAATTGTCTGCAAATTGCAATGTAGTTGCTTTCGGCGATTTTCTGAAGAGTACATTTTCATTTTGAACACTTTTAAATAAATTAGAATTTTTTAAATATTTTATCAGCGTAACGATTTGAGCACTTCTACGTTCCGAAATACGTTTTTGTAGAGAATCAATTAACTTTTTTGATATAGGACTATTTTTCTTATAAATTTTCTTAAAAAGCTCCTGTAAAATTACATCAGCTGTTAAAATATTCGTATCTTGACGACTTAAAGCATCAACAGCTATTTTAATGGGACACAAAACGTTGAACAATGATTCTAATTTGCTGATATCAATATCCCACATTTGCGCTAGATTATAATCTATTAAAGCGTTTTTGACGGCATTTTTTGTTTTTAAAAATGAGTCCAACATTAATACCAGCGAATTCCATCTAGTTTTAACATCAAGACACAATTGGGCCGTCTGAAATTGTTGAGACAATATGTTCTGCGAGGCTTATATCATATTCATCCAGTTTTACTTCAACCATTTTCTCAATTCTAACGCCCCACATTTTCCTTTAATATTTATCAAGCTAAGATTAAACAACTTATTATTTGGTCCGTGTAATGTTATGTTTAGATATCGTCTATTTCTTAAGCTTGTCCATTCATCGAATACTAAGCTGAAACTGACATCATTTTTTGCAATATTATTAATATCTGCGACCATTTTGGTTTTAACTTCTTCATAAAAGTCTAAAATTAATTTCATTGTGGCAGTTACACATTTGGGGCTCGAAAAATCTTTTTGGGCCAATGATTCGCGGAAAAACGAGCTTCGAGTTATTGCTCTTACTGAGATGCCATCAAATGCTGCCAGTTTTGCCAATATTTCAGTCAGACCACTACTTTTAACAAATTCGCTAATTTTTTGGCCGGATAGTGATCATCGTCATCGACGGTATTATTTGACTTTTCGTTATATGATGTACTTTCGCAAGATGCTTTACTAAACCACTAGTGGATGAACCTTTGTATGGCAATTTTTTTTGGGCACAAGCTGCACTGAGCGTTGGATTTCAATCCTTTTGTGAAATAGCTCCACACAAAAGATTTCTCCATTGTCTATATAAATTTATTATAAATGTTATAGCTAAAGGATTTCTTAAATAATTGTAATCATGTACATATTTTGTAAAACCAATCAAAAGTTTTGACGATATTTAAAAATATAAGCTTAACCCTACAGATAATATTGGACTACGTGGTCCATTGTGGCTCAATTGGACTACTTACAACATGGTCCAATGTACTGTAGTATGGACCATGTTATAAGAAATAAACACATAGTGCTGCCAACAACTGCATGATGTATAATTTTCTATAGTTTACAGTATTACACATTGGTAGCCCTGATGTTGTCCATTATTAATAGTTCATTTAAAAGTGAAAGTTTGTGAAATTTGTGGAAAAAAGGTAAACAAATTAAAAATACCAAGTAAATATATTTAATAATAGCAATAATAGACTACCGTACACACCATAAAAGGCGATTAGTAAAAAATGAAAAAGAAAAATGCTTAAACTACCCCTTAAGTGTACTCCATACTGTAGTAATATGGAGTACTTTTAAAACTAACCCACTTTAGTACTCCTTGGAGTAGTTTAGGGACTACTTCGGTGGGTTACATGGTCCCCTCCTAGGACATCGTAATGTTAAATGGACCACCTTCTACCCATATATTTGGAGTAGTTTTGGAGTACTCCTACTCCTTTATGGACTACTCTTTACATGCATGTATAGACTAGTCTCGTTATCTGCAGGGAAAGTACGTTAACTTTTTTATTATTATTATTTAAATTTTCACTTTTTTTATATTCATAACAGTTGCATAAATGAGTTCTTACCAACATGGTTGCATTTTTTAGTACTTTTTAATTCCCGGGATTCCCGACAGAAATTCCCGGGAATCGGGAAGTGAAAAATTGCTTTATTTCCCGGGTATTTTTTCCCGACGCTTCCCGGGAACAAAACCCTAATAGAGAGTGATATGTCAAAGATAAAATGAAATGGGTGTTTGGACTAGTTGTTCAAAAATTAAGTTAAGCTACAAAAGTGCGTTTGTATTTTGAGAAATTTATGTACAACAGTCAAAGTATATTTTATAAGGGGTAACATTTTTATGTGTGGGTGTGTATATCATAGTTTTAAGACCTATGCATTTTGTTTTTAGCTTGGCTCATTTAATTGTTTATGATAATGGATGAAGTCAAAATAGAACAACCAATCGCGATATTGTAATAGAAGCTCAAAAAATAGGATGTAGTGTAAATGTAGGTAGGATGCTGATTATATGGTCTGTTAGAGAAAAGAACATTTGAAGAAGTGATCAGTTGTAAAGGCTATGCAGATACATATGTATGTATGTATGTATGTATGTACGTTAGGGTTGTTACAAGAAATCAATGTTAGATTTTCCATCGGCGCAACTCCCTAATATGTGCCGATAACATAGAAAATGCGATTGACAAAGTTGCAGTCCAATCGGATAACGCTAACATGTTCCTCATTGAGAATAAATTGGGGAAAAGCAGCGATTTTTAACTGAAATTCGTATTTCTTTACCTTTATAACCGAAACCATTCATTCTAGGAACCTGAGTCGAGTCTTGTTATATATTAAATTTGATTCTTATTAATTTTGATATTGATAAGTGACATTTAGCATTAATTAAGGACAAAGAAATACAAATTTTAGTGAAAAATCACTGTTTTTCTCAATGTATGCTCAATGAGGCACGTGTTGCCGTTATCCGATTGGGCTTAAACTTTGTCAATCGCATTTTCTATGTTATCGGCACAAAATTGTTTTGAAAGTTTTATGCCATGTGCAGTTTGCATAAACCTAATTATTCCACTTAAGAGGCAATGTATTCCTTAGTTCCTTCTACTGGTCTAGTTTAATGTCGTGATGAAATCGAAGATTAGAGTCCTTCTAAAGCGAATCTACTTGAAGAAGCTTCAGATAAATATGGCAAAGATTTGAACGATGTAAGACAAAATTACGTAAGTACTTTAGGCACAATTCATAACGAATTAATTTAACTTGTCACCGCTGTAAACAGCTGCCTTGGAAGGCCATAAAACAAATCATTGATTACACGGTGCTACAAAATTTCCTTTTTTGCAAGCACTTTCAAAGTGACCTAGTGTATGTTATAGGTCTAGATGAGTGTATTACAAAAGCGGTTTTAAAAGTTTCAATATACCTCCAAATTCCCGAGTTATGGACCAAAGGAATTTTTTTGAGGCTGCTACTTTAAAACTTTTATAACTTTATTATTTATTAACCGATTTTTGAAATTCAAACGGGTTTGAAAAGCAAAATAATTGTTATTTTTAAATATATATACTTCTCAGTCAATATTAGCACAAATATGAATAGATTTTTTCAATTATATGGAAAATTTTTAATTTTTTTTAAACTTTTTAAATTTCAACGAGACTTTTTTCCGAATTTAGTTTAAAGGCAACAAATATATTAAAGACAGTATTTTTCTGAGTAAAATGAGACGTCATTTGTTAAAATCGGTTGAGATATGAGGAAGTTATAGTACTTTTGCGAACAAAAGAGTGGCAACCTGTTTCGATTAGATTGGCATGATTTAATAAAATAACTTTAATCTTAAATAGCTCCTCATAAAAAGTACTATAACTTCCTCATTTAAAAGTAGCAGCCTCAAAAAAATTTCTTTGGTCCATAACTCGGGAATTTGGAGGTATATTGAAACTTTTAAGCCCGGATTCGTAACATGCTCACCAACACCTTTAACGCACACTAGGTCATTTCAGAAGTGCTTTTCGAGTGTAGCACAGTGTTATTATTATATGTGGAAAACGACAGGTGAAGGCTGTTGAAGCAGAATTAAAATTAAAACTGGTATATACACATGCCCTCTACAAAAGTGGCGCCGCTGTTATTTCAAAAGGTGGTGTTTACAATGGCAAAACTAATGGTGGATCCGACTTCTCAAATGTGGACAAAGCTTGTAAAATCTTGTCAAATATTTAGTTACCAAAAGTAAATGACACTGTGAAATTTCGTGAAGATCGGTGCATAATTTCCCCTTGGCCCCATAGGTATAAAGCCCACTCTGGTAAAGTAATTAAATAAGCCTAAAACCGTAGCAGATATAGATATTGCGGTAAACTTTCTTCCAGTTTAGCTTCATATGGCCAGAAAAAGTGTTATGTAATTTTGTGATATTCGGTCCATAATTTACCTTAGATCCCATTTTAGCAGCCTTCTGAAATTCACTGCGAACGTAAATAGCTTTGATAATATACTTGCATGTGCCCGTGCAGAAAACTGAATTGCCAAATTGGTTTTTTTTTTTTTTTTTTGTTGTTTTCGATTTTGATATTGTTACAAGTAAGACTTTGAGTGTTTAAAATTCTTATTCGCTTTAGGGTTTTATTTGTATAATATTTTTAGCTTTTCTAAAATCTTTGGAAAAGGTTTCCTGATGATCTGGCCTAAGCAACCAGTGAAATGCGCATTGAAGCTAGCTTTCCCTCAACAATGAATTTCAGTGTATTTATCAAATATAAAAAATTGGGAATTTAGCACGTCATACAAAAATCTTAATAATAAATTTTGTGTTCCCGTAAATACACTTGATAATATACTTGCATGTGCCCGTGCAGAAAATTGAATTGCCAAATTGGTTTTTTTTTTTGTTGTTTTCTTGCATTAAATAAATTATATAAATTTTTGGTTCTTGTTGCAGTCGCTTCAAATATTAAGAATTCTTTTTTTAAAAGCTCAGAGTTCGATGGAGGATTTGGCTTTTTACCTTCAGTCATTGCATTTTCGATAGCTCGATCAAGTTTTTCTGGAAAAGATTGAGTTTCGTTTTCAATCTCAACTTCAGAGTCCGATTCTGTGGTAGATTTTGGTTCATATGCAAATAGTCTTTTAAATAAATTGTCTGCAAATTGCAATGTAGTTGCTTTCGGCGATTTTCTGAAGAGTACATTTTCATTTTGAACACTTTTAAATAAATTAGAATTTTTTAAATATTTTATCAGCGTAACGATTTGAGCACTTCTACGTTCCGAAATACGTTTTTGTAGAGAATCAATTAACTTTTTTGATATAGGACTATTTTTCTTATAAATTTTCTTAAAAAGCTCCTGTAAAATTGCATCAGCTGTTAAAATATTCGTATCTTGACGACTTAAAGCATCAACAGCTATTTTAATGGGACACAAAACGTTGAACAATGATTCTAATTTGCTGATATCAATATCCCACATTTGCGCTAGATTATAATCTATTAAAGCGTTTTTGACGGCATTTTTTGTTTTTAAAAATGAGTCCAACATTAATACCAGCGAATTCCATCTAGTTTTAACATCAAGACACAATTGGGCCGTCTGAAATTGTTGAGACAATATGTTCTGCGAGGCTTATATCATATTCATCCAGTTTTACTTCAACCATTTTCTCAATTCTAACGCCCCACATTTTCCTTTAATATTTATCAAGCTAAGATTAAACAACTTATTATTTGGTCCGTGTAATGTTATGTTTAGATATCGTCTATTTCTTAAGCTTGTCCATTCATCGAATACTAAGCTGAAACTGACATCATTTTTTGCAATATTATTAATATCTGCGACCATTTTGGTTTTAACTTCTTCATAAAAGTCTAAAATTAATTTCATTGTGGCAGTTACACATTTGGGGCTCGAAAAATCTTTTTGGGCCAATGATTCGCGGAAAAACGAGCTTCGAGTTATTGCTCTTACTGAGATGCCATCAAATGCTGCCAGTTTTGCCAATATTTCAGTCAGACCACTACTTTTAACAAATTCGCTAATTTTTTGGCCGGATAGTGATCATCGTCATCGACGGTATTATTTGACTTTTCGTTATATGATGTACTTTCGCAAGATGCTTTACTAAACCACTAGTGGATGAACCTTTGTATGGCAATTTTTTTTGGGCACAAGCTGCACTGAGCGTTGGATTTCAATCCTTTTGTGAAATAGCTCCACACAAAAGATTTCTCCATTGTCTATATAAATTTATTATAAATGTTATAGCTAAAGGATTTCTTAAATAATTGTAATCATGTACATATTTTGTAAAACCAATCAAAAGTTTTGACGATATTTAAAAATATAAGCTTAACCCTACAGATAATATTGGACTACGTGGTCCATTGTGGCTCAATTGGACTACTTACAACATGGTCCAATGTACTGTAGTATGGACCATGTTATAAGAAATAAACACATAGTGCTGCCAACAACTGCATGATGTATAATTTTCTATAGTTTACAGTATTACACATTGGTAGCCCTGATGTTGTCCATTATTAATAGTTCATTTAAAAGTGAAAGTTTGTGAAATTTGTGGAAAAAAGGTAAACAAATTAAAAATACCAAGTAAATATATTTAATAATAGCAATAATAGACTACCGTACACACCATAAAAGGCGATTAGTAAAAAATGAAAAAGAAAAATGCTTAAACTACCCCTTAAGTGTACTCCATACTGTAGTAATATGGAGTACTTTTAAAACTAACCCACTTTAGTACTCCTTGGAGTAGTTTAGGGACTACTTCGGTGGGTTACATGGTCCCCTCCTAGGACATCGTAATGTTAAATGGACCACCTTCTACCCATATATTTGGAGTAGTTTTGGAGTACTCCTACTCCTTTATGGACTACTCTTTACATGCATGTATAGACTAGTCTCGTTATCTGCAGGGAAAGTACGTTAACTTTTTTATTATTATTATTTAAATTTTCACTTTTTTTATATTCATAACAGTTGCATAAATGAGTTCTTACCAACATGGTTGCATTTTTTAGTACTTTTTAATTCCCGGGATTCCCGACAGAAATTCCCGGGAATCGGGAAGTGAAAAATTGCTTTATTTCCCGGGTATTTTTTCCCGACGCTTCCCGGGAACAAAACCCTAATAGAGAGTGATATGTCAAAGATAAAATGAAATGGGTGTTTGGACTAGTTGTTCAAAAATTAAGTTAAGCTACAAAAGTGCGTTTGTATTTTGAGAAATTTATGTACAACAGTCAAAGTATATTTTATAAGGGGTAACATTTTTATGTGTGGGTGTGTATATCATAGTTTTAAGACCTATGCATTTTGTTTTTAGCTTGGCTCATTTAATTGTTTATGATAATGGATGAAGTCAAAATAGAACAACCAATCGCGATATTGTAATAGAAGCTCAAAAAATAGGATGTAGTGTAAATGTAGGTAGGATGCTGATTATATGGTCTGTTAGAGAAAAGAACATTTGAAGAAGTGATCAGTTGTAAAGGCTATGCAGATACATATGTATGTATGTATGTATGTATGTACGTTAGGGTTGTTACAAGAAATCAATGTTAGATTTTCCATCGGCGCAACTCCCTAATATGTGCCGATAACATAGAAAATGCGATTGACAAAGTTGCAGTCCAATCGGATAACGCTAACATGTTCCTCATTGAGAATAAATTGGGGAAAAGCAGCGATTTTTAACTGAAATTCGTATTTCTTTACCTTTATAACCGAAACCATTCATTCTAGGAACCTGAGTCGAGTCTTGTTATATATTAAATTTGATTCTTATTAATTTTGATATTGATAAGTGACATTTAGCATTAATTAAGGACAAAGAAATACAAATTTTAGTGAAAAATCACTGTTTTTCTCAATGTATGCTCAATGAGGCACGTGTTGCCGTTATCCGATTGGGCTTAAACTTTGTCAATCGCATTTTCTATGTTATCGGCACAAAATTGTTTTGAAAGTTTTATGCCATGTGCAGTTTGCATAAACCTAATTATTCCACTTAAGAGGCAATGTATTCCTTAGTTCCTTCTACTGGTCTAGTTTAATGTCGTGATGAAATCGAAGATTAGAGTCCTTCTAAAGCGAATCTACTTGAAGAAGCTTCAGATAAATATGGCAAAGATTTGAACGATGTAAGACAAAATTACGTAAGTACTTTAGGCACAATTCATAACGAATTAATTTAACTTGTCACCGCTGTAAACAGCTGCCTTGGAAGGCCATAAAACAAATCATTGATTACACGGTGCTACAAAATTTCCTTTTTTGCAAGCACTTTCAAAGTGACCTAGTGTATGTTATAGGTCTAGATGAGTGTATTACAAAAGCGGTTTTAAAAGTTTCAATATACCTCCAAATTCCCGAGTTATGGACCAAAGGAATTTTTTTGAGGCTGCTACTTTAAAACTTTTATAACTTTATTATTTATTAACCGATTTTTGAAATTCAAACGGGTTTGAAAAGCAAAATAATTGTTATTTTTAAATATATATACTTCTCAGTCAATATTAGCACAAATATGAATAGATTTTTTCAATTATATGGAAAATTTTTAATTTTTTTTAAACTTTTTAAATTTCAACGAGACTTTTTTCCGAATTTAGTTTAAAGGCAACAAATATATTAAAGACAGTATTTTTCTGAGTAAAATGAGACGTCATTTGTTAAAATCGGTTGAGATATGAGGAAGTTATAGTACTTTTGCGAACAAAAGAGTGGCAACCTGTTTCGATTAGATTGGCATGATTTAATAAAATAACTTTAATCTTAAATAGCTCCTCATAAAAAGTACTATAACTTCCTCATTTAAAAGTAGCAGCCTCAAAAAAATTTCTTTGGTCCATAACTCGGGAATTTGGAGGTATATTGAAACTTTTAAGCCCGGATTCGTAACATGCTCACCAACACCTTTAACGCACACTAGGTCATTTCAGAAGTGCTTTTCGAGTGTAGCACAGTGTTATTATTATATGTGGAAAACGACAGGTGAAGGCTGTTGAAGCAGAATTAAAATTAAAACTGGTATATACACATGCCCTCTACAAAAGTGGCGCCGCTGTTATTTCAAAAGGTGGTGTTTACAATGGCAAAACTAATGGTGGATCCGACTTCTCAAATGTGGACAAAGCTTGTAAAATCTTGTCAAATATTTAGTTACCAAAAGTAAATGACACTGTGAAATTTCGTGAAGATCGGTGCATAATTTCCCCTTGGCCCCATAGGTATAAAGCCCACTCTGGTAAAGTAATTAAATAAGCCTAAAACCGTAGCAGATATAGATATTGCGGTAAACTTTCTTCCAGTTTAGCTTCATATGGCCAGAAAAAGTGTTATGTAATTTTGTGATATTCGGTCCATAATTTACCTTAGATCCCATTTTAGCAGCCTTCTGAAATTCACTGCGAACGTAAATAGCTTTGATAATATACTTGCATGTGCCCGTGCAGAAAACTGAATTGCCAAATTGGTTTTTTTTTTTTTTTTTTGTTGTTTTCGATTTTGATATTGTTACAAGTAAGACTTTGAGTTTAAAATTCTTATTCGCTTTAGGGTTTTATTTGTATAATATTTTTAGCTTTTCTAAAATCTTTGGAAAAGGTTTCCTGATGATCTGGCCTAAGCAACCAGTGAAATGCGCATTGAAGCTAGCTTTCCCTCAACAATGAATTTCAGTGTATTTATCAAATATAAAAAATTGGGAATTTAGCACGTCATACAAAAATCTTAATAATAAATTTTGTGTTCCCGTAAATACACTTGATAATATACTTGCATGTGCCCGTGCAGAAAATTGAATTGCCAAATTGGTTTTTTTTTTGTTGTTTTCTTGCATTAAATAAATTATATAAATTTTTGGTTCTTGTTGCAGTCGCTTCAAATATTAAGAATTCTTTTTTTAAAAGCTCAGAGTTCGATGGAGGATTTGGCTTTTTACCTTCAGTCATTGCATTTTCGATAGCTCGATCAAGTTTTTCTGGAAAAGATTGAGTTTCGTTTTCAATCTCAACTTCAGAGTCCGATTCTGTGGTAGATTTTGGTTCATATGCAAATAGTCTTTTAAATAAATTGTCTGCAAATTGCAATGTAGTTGCTTTCGGCGATTTTCTGAAGAGTACATTTTCATTTTGAACACTTTTAAATAAATTAGAATTTTTTAAATATTTTATCAGCGTAACGATTTGAGCACTTCTACGTTCCGAAATACGTTTTTGTAGAGAATCAATTAACTTTTTTGATATAGGACTATTTTTCTTATAAATTTTCTTAAAAAGCTCCTGTAAAATTGCATCAGCTGTTAAAATATTCGTATCTTGACGACTTAAAGCATCAACAGCTATTTTAATGGGACACAAAACGTTGAACAATGATTCTAATTTGCTGATATCAATATCCCACATTTGCGCTAGATTATAATCTATTAAAGCGTTTTTGACGGCATTTTTTGTTTTTAAAAATGAGTCCAACATTAATACCAGCGAATTCCATCTAGTTTTAACATCAAGACACAATTGGGCCGTCTGAAATTGTTGAGACAATATGTTCTGCGAGGCTTATATCATATTCATCCAGTTTTACTTCAACCATTTTCTCAATTCTAACGCCCCACATTTTCCTTTAATATTTATCAAGCTAAGATTAAACAACTTATTATTTGGTCCGTGTAATGTTATGTTTAGATATCGTCTATTTCTTAAGCTTGTCCATTCATCGAATACTAAGCTGAAACTCACATCATTTTTTGCAATATTATTAATATCTGCGACCATTTTGGTTTTAACTTCTTCATAAAAGTCTAAAATTAATTTCATTGTGGCAGTTACACATTTGGGGCTCGAAAAATCTTTTTGGGCCAATGATTCGCGGAAAAACGAGCTTCGAGTTATTGCTCTTACTGAGATGCCATCAAATGCTGCCAGTTTTGCCAATATTTCAGTCAGACCACTACTTTTAACAAATTCGCTAATTTTTTGGCCGGATAGTGATCATCGTCATCGACGGTATTATTTGACTTTTCGTTATATGATGTACTTTCGCAAGATGCTTTACTAAACCACTAGTGGATGAACCTTTGTATGGCAATTTTTTTTGGGCACAAGCTGCACTGAGCGTTGGATTTCAATCCTTTTGTGAAATAGCTCCACACAAAAGATTTCTCCATTGTCTATATAAATTTATTATAAATGTTATAGCTAAAGGATTTCTTAAATAATTGTAATCATGTACATATTTTGTAAAACCAATCAAAAGTTTTGACGATATTTAAAAATATAAGCTTAACCCTACAGATAATATTGGACTACGTGGTCCATTGTGGCTCAATTGGACTACTTACAACATGGTCCAATGTACTGTAGTATGGACCATGTTATAAGAAATAAACACATAGTGCTGCCAACAACTGCATGATGTATAATTTTCTATAGTTTACAGTATTACACATTGGTAGCCCTGATGTTGTCCATTATTAATAGTTCATTTAAAAGTGAAAGTTTGTGAAATTTGTGGAAAAAAGGTAAACAAATTAAAAATACCAAGTAAATATATTTAATAATAGCAATAATAGACTACCGTACACACCATAAAAGGCGATTAGTAAAAAATGAAAAAGAAAAATGCTTAAACTACCCCTTAAGTGTACTCCATACTGTAGTAATATGGAGTACTTTTAAAACTAACCCACTTTAGTACTCCTTGGAGTAGTTTAGGGACTACTTCGGTGGGTTACATGGTCCCCTCCTAGGACATCGTAATGTTAAATGGACCACCTTCTACCCATATATTTGGAGTAGTTTTGGAGTACTCCTACTCCTTTATGGACTACTCTTTACATGCATGTATAGACTAGTCTCGTTATCTGCAGGGAAAGTACGTTAACTTTTTTATTATTATTATTTAAATTTTCACTTTTTTTATATTCATAACAGTTGCATAAATGAGTTCTTACCAACATGGTTGCATTTTTTAGTACTTTTTAATTCCCGGGATTCCCGACAGAAATTCCCGGGAATCGGGAAGTGAAAAATTGCTTTATTTCCCGGGTATTTTTTCCCGACGCTTCCCGGGAACAAAACCCTAATAGAGAGTGATATGTCAAAGATAAAATGAAATGGGTGTTTGGACTAGTTGTTCAAAAATTAAGTTAAGCTACAAAAGTGCGTTTGTATTTTGAGAAATTTATGTACAACAGTCAAAGTATATTTTATAAGGGGTAACATTTTTATGTGTGGGTGTGTATATCATAGTTTTAAGACCTATGCATTTTGTTTTTAGCTTGGCTCATTTAATTGTTTATGATAATGGATGAAGTCAAAATAGAACAACCAATCGCGATATTGTAATAGAAGCTCAAAAAATAGGATGTAGTGTAAATGTAGGTAGGATGCTGATTATATGGTCTGTTAGAGAAAAGAACATTTGAAGAAGTGATCAGTTGTAAAGGCTATGCAGATACATATGTATGTATGTATGTATGTATGTACGTTAGGGTTGTTACAAGAAATCAATGTTAGATTTTCCATCGGCGCAACTCCCTAATATGTGCCGATAACATAGAAAATGCGATTGACAAAGTTGCAGTCCAATCGGATAACGCTAACATGTTCCTCATTGAGAATAAATTGGGGAAAAGCAGCGATTTTTAACTGAAATTCGTATTTCTTTACCTTTATAACCGAAACCATTCATTCTAGGAACCTGAGTCGAGTCTTGTTATATATTAAATTTGATTCTTATTAATTTTGATATTGATAAGTGACATTTAGCATTAATTAAGGACAAAGAAATACAAATTTTAGTGAAAAATCACTGTTTTTCTCAATGTATGCTCAATGAGGCACGTGTTGCCGTTATCCGATTGGGCTTAAACTTTGTCAATCGCATTTTCTATGTTATCGGCACAAAATTGTTTTGAAAGTTTTATGCCATGTGCAGTTTGCATAAACCTAATTATTCCACTTAAGAGGCAATGTATTCCTTAGTTCCTTCTACTGGTCTAGTTTAATGTCGTGATGAAATCGAAGATTAGAGTCCTTCTAAAGCGAATCTACTTGAAGAAGCTTCAGATAAATATGGCAAAGATTTGAACGATGTAAGACAAAATTACGTAAGTACTTTAGGCACAATTCATAACGAATTAATTTAACTTGTCACCGCTGTAAACAGCTGCCTTGGAAGGCCATAAAACAAATCATTGATTACACGGTGCTACAAAATTTCCTTTTTTGCAAGCACTTTCAAAGTGACCTAGTGTATGTTATAGGTCTAGATGAGTGTATTACAAAAGCGGTTTTAAAAGTTTCAATATACCTCCAAATTCCCGAGTTATGGACCAAAGGAATTTTTTTGAGGCTGCTACTTTAAAACTTTTATAACTTTATTATTTATTAACCGATTTTTGAAATTCAAACGGGTTTGAAAAGCAAAATAATTGTTATTTTTAAATATATATACTTCTCAGTCAATATTAGCACAAATATGAATAGATTTTTTCAATTATATGGAAAATTTTTAATTTTTTTTAAACTTTTTAAATTTCAACGAGACTTTTTTCCGAATTTAGTTTAAAGGCAACAAATATATTAAAGACAGTATTTTTCTGAGTAAAATGAGACGTCATTTGTTAAAATCGGTTGAGATATGAGGAAGTTATAGTACTTTTGCGAACAAAAGAGTGGCAACCTGTTTCGATTAGATTGGCATGATTTAATAAAATAACTTTAATCTTAAATAGCTCCTCATAAAAAGTACTATAACTTCCTCATTTAAAAGTAGCAGCCTCAAAAAAATTTCTTTGGTCCATAACTCGGGAATTTGGAGGTATATTGAAACTTTTAAGCCCGGATTCGTAACATGCTCACCAACACCTTTAACGCACACTAGGTCATTTCAGAAGTGCTTTTCGAGTGTAGCACAGTGTTATTATTATATGTGGAAAACGACAGGTGAAGGCTGTTGAAGCAGAATTAAAATTAAAACTGGTATATACACATGCCCTCTACAAAAGTGGCGCCGCTGTTATTTCAAAAGGTGGTGTTTACAATGGCAAAACTAATGGTGGATCCGACTTCTCAAATGTGGACAAAGCTTGTAAAATCTTGTCAAATATTTAGTTACCAAAAGTAAATGACACTGTGAAATTTCGTGAAGATCGGTGCATAATTTCCCCTTGGCCCCATAGGTATAAAGCCCACTCTGGTAAAGTAATTAAATAAGCCTAAAACCGTAGCAGATATAGATATTGCGGTAAACTTTCTTCCAGTTTAGCTTCATATGGCCAGAAAAAGTGTTATGTAATTTTGTGATATTCGGTCCATAATTTACCTTAGATCCCATTTTAGCAGCCTTCTGAAATTCACTGCGAACGTAAATAGCTTTGATAATATACTTGCATGTGCCCGTGCAGAAAACTGAATTGCCAAATTGGTTTTTTTTTTTTTTTTTTGTTGTTTTCGATTTTGATATTGTTACAAGTAAGACTTTGAGTGTTTAAAATTCTTATTCGCTTTAGGGTTTTATTTGTATAATATTTTTAGCTTTTCTAAAATCTTTGGAAAAGGTTTCCTGATGATCTGGCCTAAGCAACCAGTGAAATGCGCATTGAAGCTAGCTTTCCCTCAACAATGAATTTCAGTGTATTTATCAAATATAAAAAATTGGGAATTTAGCACGTCATACAAAAATCTTAATAATAAATTTTGTGTTCCCGTAAATACACTTGATAATATACTTGCATGTGCCCGTGCAGAAAATTGAATTGCCAAATTGGTTTTTTTTTTTGTTGTTTTCTTGCATTAAATAAATTATATAAATTTTTGGTTCTTGTTGCAGTCGCTTCAAATATTAAGAATTCTTTTTTTAAAAGCTCAGAGTTCGATGGAGGATTTGGCTTTTTACCTTCAGTCATTGCATTTTCGATAGCTCGATCAAGTTTTTCTGGAAAAGATTGAGTTTCGTTTTCAATCTCAACTTCAGAGTCCGATTCTGTGGTAGATTTTGGTTCATATGCAAATAGTCTTTTAAATAAATTATCTGCAAATTGCAATGTAGTTGCTTTCGGCGATTTTCTGAAGAGTACATTTTCATTTTGAACACTTTTAAATAAATTAGAATTTTTTAAATATTTTATCAGCGTAACGATTTGAGCACTTCTACGTTCCGAAATACGTTTTTGTAGAGAATCAATTAACTTTTTTGATATAGGACTATTTTTCTTATAAATTTTCTTAAAAAGCTCCTGTAAAATTGCATCAGCTGTTAAAATATTCGTATCTTGACGACTTAAAGCATCAACAGCTATTTTAATGGGACACAAAACGTTGAACAATGATTCTAATTTGCTGATATCAATATCCCACATTTGCGCTAGATTATAATCTATTAAAGCGTTTTTGACGGCATTTTTTGTTTTTAAAAATGAGTCCAACATTAATACCAGCGAATTCCATCTAGTTTTAACATCAAGACACAATTGGGCCGTCTGAAATTGTTGAGACAATATGTTCTGCGAGGCTTATATCATATTCATCCAGTTTTACTTCAACCATTTTCTCAATTCTAACGCCCCACATTTTCCTTTAATATTTATCAAGCTAAGATTAAACAACTTATTATTTGGTCCGTGTAATGTTATGTTTAGATATCGTCTATTTCTTAAGCTTGTCCATTCATCGAATACTAAGCTGAAACTGACATCATTTTTTGCAATATTATTAATATCTGCGACCATTTTGGTTTTAACTTCTTCATAAAAGTCTAAAATTAATTTCATTGTGGCAGTTACACATTTGGGGCTCGAAAAATCTTTTTGGGCCAATGATTCGCGGAAAAACGAGCTTCGAGTTATTGCTCTTACTGAGATGCCATCAAATGCTGCCAGTTTTGCCAATATTTCAGTCAGACCACTACTTTTAACAAATTCGCTAATTTTTTGGCCGGATAGTGATCATCGTCATCGACGGTATTATTTGACTTTTCGTTATATGATGTACTTTCGCAAGATGCTTTACTAAACCACTAGTGGATGAACCTTTGTATGGCAATTTTTTTTGGGCACAAGCTGCACTGAGCGTTGGATTTCAATCCTTTTGTGAAATAGCTCCACACAAAAGATTTCTCCATTGTCTATATAAATTTATTATAAATGTTATAGCTAAAGGATTTCTTAAATAATTGTAATCATGTACATATTTTGTAAAACCAATCAAAAGTTTTGACGATATTTAAAAATATAAGCTTAACCCTACAGATAATATTGGACTACGTGGTCCATTGTGGCTCAATTGGACTACTTACAACATGGTCCAATGTACTGTAGTATGGACCATGTTATAAGAAATAAACACATAGTGCTGCCAACAACTGCATGATGTATAATTTTCTATAGTTTACAGTATTACACATTGGTAGCCCTGATGTTGTCCATTATTAATAGTTCATTTAAAAGTGAAAGTTTGTGAAATTTGTGGAAAAAAGGTAAACAAATTAAAAATACCAAGTAAATATATTTAATAATAGCAATAATAGACTACCGTACACACCATAAAAGGCGATTAGTAAAAAATGAAAAAGAAAAATGCTTAAACTACCCCTTAAGTGTACTCCATACTGTAGTAATATGGAGTACTTTTAAAACTAACCCACTTTAGTACTCCTTGGAGTAGTTTAGGGACTACTTCGGTGGGTTACATGGTCCCCTCCTAGGACATCGTAATGTTAAATGGACCACCTTCTACCCATATATTTGGAGTAGTTTTGGAGTACTCCTACTCCTTTATGGACTACTCTTTACATGCATGTATAGACTAGTCTCGTTATCTGCAGGGAAAGTACGTTAACTTTTTTATTATTATTATTTAAATTTTCACTTTTTTTATATTCATAACAGTTGCATAAATGAGTTCTTACCAACATGGTTGCATTTTTTAGTACTTTTTAATTCCCGGGATTCCCGACAGAAATTCCCGGGAATCGGGAAGTGAAAAATTGCTTTATTTCCCGGGTATTTTTTCCCGACGCTTCCCGGGAACAAAACCCTAATAGAGAGTGATATGTCAAAGATAAAATGAAATGGGTGTTTGGACTAGTTGTTCAAAAATTAAGTTAAGCTACAAAAGTGCGTTTGTATTTTGAGAAATTTATGTACAACAGTCAAAGTATATTTTATAAGGGGTAACATTTTTATGTGTGGGTGTGTATATCATAGTTTTAAGACCTATGCATTTTGTTTTTAGCTTGGCTCATTTAATTGTTTATGATAATGGATGAAGTCAAAATAGAACAACCAATCGCGATATTGTAATAGAAGCTCAAAAAATAGGATGTAGTGTAAATGTAGGTAGGATGCTGATTATATGGTCTGTTAGAGAAAAGAACATTTGAAGAAGTGATCAGTTGTAAAGGCTATGCAGATACATATGTATGTATGTATGTATGTATGTACGTTAGGGTTGTTACAAGAAATCAATGTTAGATTTTCCATCGGCGCAACTCCCTAATATGTGCCGATAACATAGAAAATGCGATTGACAAAGTTGCAGTCCAATCGGATAACGCTAACATGTTCCTCATTGAGAATAAATTGGGGAAAAGCAGCGATTTTTAACTGAAATTCGTATTTCTTTACCTTTATAACCGAAACCATTCATTCTAGGAACCTGAGTCGAGTCTTGTTATATATTAAATTTGATTCTTATTAATTTTGATATTGATAAGTGACATTTAGCATTAATTAAGGACAAAGAAATACAAATTTTAGTGAAAAATCACTGTTTTTCTCAATGTATGCTCAATGAGGCACGTGTTGCCGTTATCCGATTGGGCTTAAACTTTGTCAATCGCATTTTCTATGTTATCGGCACAAAATTGTTTTGAAAGTTTTATGCCATGTGCAGTTTGCATAAACCTAATTATTCCACTTAAGAGGCAATGTATTCCTTAGTTCCTTCTACTGGTCTAGTTTAATGTCGTGATGAAATCGAAGATTAGAGTCCTTCTAAAGCGAATCTACTTGAAGAAGCTTCAGATAAATATGGCAAAGATTTGAACGATGTAAGACAAAATTACGTAAGTACTTTAGGCACAATTCATAACGAATTAATTTAACTTGTCACCGCTGTAAACAGCTGCCTTGGAAGGCCATAAAACAAATCATTGATTACACGGTGCTACAAAATTTCCTTTTTTGCAAGCACTTTCAAAGTGACCTAGTGTATGTTATAGGTCTAGATGAGTGTATTACAAAAGCGGTTTTAAAAGTTTCAATATACCTCCAAATTCCCGAGTTATGGACCAAAGGAATTTTTTTGAGGCTGCTACTTTAAAACTTTTATAACTTTATTATTTATTAACCGATTTTTGAAATTCAAACGGGTTTGAAAAGCAAAATAATTGTTATTTTTAAATATATATACTTCTCAGTCAATATTAGCACAAATATGAATAGATTTTTTCAATTATATGGAAAATTTTTAATTTTTTTTAAACTTTTTAAATTTCAACGAGACTTTTTTCCGAATTTAGTTTAAAGGCAACAAATATATTAAAGACAGTATTTTTCTGAGTAAAATGAGACGTCATTTGTTAAAATCGGTTGAGATATGAGGAAGTTATAGTACTTTTGCGAACAAAAGAGTGGCAACCTGTTTCGATTAGATTGGCATGATTTAATAAAATAACTTTAATCTTAAATAGCTCCTCATAAAAAGTACTATAACTTCCTCATTTAAAAGTAGCAGCCTCAAAAAAATTTCTTTGGTCCATAACTCGGGAATTTGGAGGTATATTGAAACTTTTAAGCCCGGATTCGTAACATGCTCACCAACACCTTTAACGCACACTAGGTCATTTCAGAAGTGCTTTTCGAGTGTAGCACAGTGTTATTATTATATGTGGAAAACGACAGGTGAAGGCTGTTGAAGCAGAATTAAAATTAAAACTGGTATATACACATGCCCTCTACAAAAGTGGCGCCGCTGTTATTTCAAAAGGTGGTGTTTACAATGGCAAAACTAATGGTGGATCCGACTTCTCAAATGTGGACAAAGCTTGTAAAATCTTGTCAAATATTTAGTTACCAAAAGTAAATGACACTGTGAAATTTCGTGAAGATCGGTGCATAATTTCCCCTTGGCCCCATAGGTATAAAGCCCACTCTGGTAAAGTAATTAAATAAGCCTAAAACCGTAGCAGATATAGATATTGCGGTAAACTTTCTTCCAGTTTAGCTTCATATGGCCAGAAAAAGTGTTATGTAATTTTGTGATATTCGGTCCATAATTTACCTTAGATCCCATTTTAGCAGCCTTCTGAAATTCACTGCGAACGTAAATAGCTTTGATAATATACTTGCATGTGCCCGTGCAGAAAACTGAATTGCCAAATTGGTTTTTTTTTTTTTTTTTTGTTGTTTTCGATTTTGATATTGTTACAAGTAAGACTTTGAGTTTAAAATTCTTATTCGCTTTAGGGTTTTATTTGTATAATATTTTTAGCTTTTCTAAAATCTTTGGAAAAGGTTTCCTGATGATCTGGCCTAAGCAACCAGTGAAATGCGCATTGAAGCTAGCTTTCCCTCAACAATGAATTTCAGTGTATTTATCAAATATAAAAAATTGGGAATTTAGCACGTCATACAAAAATCTTAATAATAAATTTTGTGTTCCCGTAAATACACTTGATAATATACTTGCATGTGCCCGTGCAGAAAATTGAATTGCCAAATTGGTTTTTTTTTTTGTTGTTTTCTTGCATTAAATAAATTATATAAATTTTTGGTTCTTGTTGCAGTCGCTTCAAATATTAAGAATTCTTTTTTTAAAAGCTCAGAGTTCGATGGAGGATTTGGCTTTTTACCTTCAGTCATTGCATTTTCGATAGCTCGATCAAGTTTTTCTGGAAAAGATTGAGTTTCGTTTTCAATCTCAACTTCAGAGTCCGATTCTGTGGTAGATTTTGGTTCATATGCAAATAGTCTTTTAAATAAATTGTCTGCAAATTGCAATGTAGTTGCTTTCGGCGATTTTCTGAAGAGTACATTTTCATTTTGAACACTTTTAAATAAATTAGAATTTTTTAAATATTTTATCAGCGTAACGATTTGAGCACTTCTACGTTCCGAAATACGTTTTTGTAGAGAATCAATTAACTTTTTTGATATAGGACTATTTTTCTTATAAATTTTCTTAAAAAGCTCCTGTAAAATTGCATCAGCTGTTAAAATATTCGTATCTTGACGACTTAAAGCATCAACAGCTATTTTAATGGGACACAAAACGTTGAACAATGATTCTAATTTGCTGATATCAATATCCCACATTTGCGCTAGATTATAATCTATTAAAGCGTTTTTGACGGCATTTTTTGTTTTTAAAAATGAGTCCAACATTAATACCAGCGAATTCCATCTAGTTTTAACATCAAGACACAATTGGGCCGTCTGAAATTGTTGAGACAATATGTTCTGCGAGGCTTATATCATATTCATCCAGTTTTACTTCAACCATTTTCTCAATTCTAACGCCCCACATTTTCCTTTAATATTTATCAAGCTAAGATTAAACAACTTATTATTTGGTCCGTGTAATGTTATGTTTAGATATCGTCTATTTCTTAAGCTTGTCCATTCATCGAATACTAAGCTGAAACTGACATCATTTTTTGCAATATTATTAATATCTGCGACCATTTTGGTTTTAACTTCTTCATAAAAGTCTAAAATTAATTTCATTGTGGCAGTTACACATTTGGGGCTCGAAAAATCTTTTTGGGCCAATGATTCGCGGAAAAACGAGCTTCGAGTTATTGCTCTTACTGAGATGCCATCAAATGCTGCCAGTTTTGCCAATATTTCAGTCAGACCACTACTTTTAACAAATTCGCTAATTTTTTGGCCGGATAGTGATCATCGTCATCGACGGTATTATTTGACTTTTCGTTATATGATGTACTTTCGCAAGATGCTTTACTAAACCACTAGTGGATGAACCTTTGTATGGCAATTTTTTTTGGGCACAAGCTGCACTGAGCGTTGGATTTCAATCCTTTTGTGAAATAGCTCCACACAAAAGATTTCTCCATTGTCTATATAAATTTATTATAAATGTTATAGCTAAAGGATTTCTTAAATAATTGTAATCATGTACATATTTTGTAAAACCAATCAAAAGTTTTGACGATATTTAAAAATATAAGCTTAACCCTACAGATAATATTGGACTACGTGGTCCATTGTGGCTCAATTGGACTACTTACAACATGGTCCAATGTACTGTAGTATGGACCATGTTATAAGAAATAAACACATAGTGCTGCCAACAACTGCATGATGTATAATTTTCTATAGTTTACAGTATTACACATTGGTAGCCCTGATGTTGTCCATTATTAATAGTTCATTTAAAAGTGAAAGTTTGTGAAATTTGTGGAAAAAAGGTAAACAAATTAAAAATACCAAGTAAATATATTTAATAATAGCAATAATAGACTACCGTACACACCATAAAAGGCGATTAGTAAAAAATGAAAAAGAAAAATGCTTAAACTACCCCTTAAGTGTACTCCATACTGTAGTAATATGGAGTACTTTTAAAACTAACCCACTTTAGTACTCCTTGGAGTAGTTTAGGGACTACTTCGGTGGGTTACATGGTCCCCTCCTAGGACATCGTAATGTTAAATGGACCACCTTCTACCCATATATTTGGAGTAGTTTTGGAGTACTCCTACTCCTTTATGGACTACTCTTTACATGCATGTATAGACTAGTCTCGTTATCTGCAGGGAAAGTACGTTAACTTTTTTATTATTATTATTTAAATTTTCACTTTTTTTATATTCATAACAGTTGCATAAATGAGTTCTTACCAACATGGTTGCATTTTTTAGTACTTTTTAATTCCCGGGATTCCCGACAGAAATTCCCGGGAATCGGGAAGTGAAAAATTGCTTTATTTCCCGGGTATTTTTTCCCGACGCTTCCCGGGAACAAAACCCTAATAGAGAGTGATATGTCAAAGATAAAATGAAATGGGTGTTTGGACTAGTTGTTCAAAAATTAAGTTAAGCTACAAAAGTGCGTTTGTATTTTGAGAAATTTATGTACAACAGTCAAAGTATATTTTATAAGGGGTAACATTTTTATGTGTGGGTGTGTATATCATAGTTTTAAGACCTATGCATTTTGTTTTTAGCTTGGCTCATTTAATTGTTTATGATAATGGATGAAGTCAAAATAGAACAACCAATCGCGATATTGTAATAGAAGCTCAAAAAATAGGATGTAGTGTAAATGTAGGTAGGATGCTGATTATATGGTCTGTTAGAGAAAAGAACATTTGAAGAAGTGATCAGTTGTAAAGGCTATGCAGATACATATGTATGTATGTATGTATGTATGTACGTTAGGGTTGTTACAAGAAATCAATGTTAGATTTTCCATCGGCGCAACTCCCTAATATGTGCCGATAACATAGAAAATGCGATTGACAAAGTTGCAGTCCAATCGGATAACGCTAACATGTTCCTCATTGAGAATAAATTGGGGAAAAGCAGCGATTTTTAACTGAAATTCGTATTTCTTTACCTTTATAACCGAAACCATTCATTCTAGGAACCTGAGTCGAGTCTTGTTATATATTAAATTTGATTCTTATTAATTTTGATATTGATAAGTGACATTTAGCATTAATTAAGGACAAAGAAATACAAATTTTAGTGAAAAATCACTGTTTTTTCTCAATGTATGCTCAATGAGGCACGTGTTGCCGTTATCCGATTGGGCTTAAACTTTGTCAATCGCATTTTCTATGTTATCGGCACAAAATTGTTTTGAAAGTTTTATGCCATGTGCAGTTTGCATAAACCTAATTATTCCACTTAAGAGGCAATGTATTCCTTAGTTCCTTCTACTGGTCTAGTTTAATGTCGTGATGAAATCGAAGATTAGAGTCCTTCTAAAGCGAATCTACTTGAAGAAGCTTCAGATAAATATGGCAAAGATTTGAACGATGTAAGACAAAATTACGTAAGTACTTTAGGCACAATTCATAACGAATTAATTTAACTTGTCACCGCTGTAAACAGCTGCCTTGGAAGGCCATAAAACAAATC